>CM029666.1:45460801-46757198 GCA_017311315.1 Dendrocalamus latiflorus | reverse complement strand
CACTCCGATGGTCGTTTGGCTCGCTATAAAGCACACTGGGTTCGTGGTTTCTCCCAGCAGCACGGCGTCGACTATGATGAGATCTTCAGTCCAGTCGTCAAGCTGGCAACTATCCGCACCGTTCTCTCCATTGCCACGTCGCACTCATGGCCGATTCATCAGCTCGACGTCAAGAATGCCTTCCTCCACGGCATGCTTGATGAGACGGTTTACTGTCAGCAGCCCTTCGGGTTTGTGGATCCCGCTCACCCCGATCATGTGTGTCTTCTTCAGAAGTCGCTTTATGGCTTGAAGCAAGCTCCTCGGGCGTGGTACCACCGCTTCGCCACCTACATACGCCAGCTCGGTTTCGTCGCATTCTCCTCCGACACGTCCCTGTTTGTCCTACAACAGGGGACCGCCATGGCTTATCTCCTGCTGTACGTCGACGACATCGTCCTCACTGCCTCATCTACCCCACTCCTTGAGCGCATCATCAGCCAGCTTCGCTCGGAGTTCGCCATGACGGACCTCGGTGCCCTGCACTTCTTCCTCGGCATCTCCGTCACACGCTCTTCGGATGGATTGTTCCTATCTCAGCGACAATACGTCGTCGATCTTCTCCAACGGGCGTGCATGGCTGAGTGTCACTCCACTACTACGCCAGTGGACACCCATGCCAAGCTCTCCGGCCTCGATGGCGCACCCGTTGCTGATCCATCGGAGTACCGGAGCCTTGCAGGAGCATTGCAGTACCTCACACTCACCCGTCCTGACTTGGCGTACGCCGTTCAGCAGGTGTGCCTCTTCATGCACGACCCACGGGAGCCTCACCTCGCGCTGATCAAGCGCATCCTGCAGTATGTCAAGGGCACCCTCGACGCTGGTCTCCACATTGGTCTTTCGCCGGTGACCTCCACCACCGCCTAGAGCCAATCCCTCTATTCTACAGAAATAACAAAGGCTGGGGACACCAGCTCACAAGAGAAGTTCCACATACTGAACCACACAGAACCACAACATTCACCAAAACACAACTAAGAACAAACTAGCCAAATCCTGAAACAGGCTATGTTTCCAGTAAATCAGCTTGGTTTTACTAACTACACTTTTATTCTTGCTATTCCTGAACCATGGTAACTAGCACTTATTTGATATTTATTATTGTACCCATGATAGAGTTGATTGCACAGATGCAACCTCATGTGTACCTCCTCCAGCTCCTCCTAATAAACACAGCAAAGCACCCATCATCATTGGTGCTTCAATAGCAGCTGTGGTGGCCCTGCTAATTGTTATACTTGCATTCTTCTTCATTGCTCGCCTACGAGGTAAAAAAGAATATCACAAACATTATATTTTTTTTCTTTTGTTTGAGCAAATA
Source organism: Dendrocalamus latiflorus (assembly GCA_017311315.1). Classification (NCBI taxonomy): domain Eukaryota; kingdom Viridiplantae; phylum Streptophyta; class Magnoliopsida; order Poales; family Poaceae; genus Dendrocalamus; species Dendrocalamus latiflorus. Next base: position 46,755,835 of record CM029666.1, on the reverse strand, counting down.
TGATACTGACCAGTTGCAGTTTTATACATGAAATGCTATTGCATTATGTATCACAGTGGTTCATAATGGCCCTCTGTCAGTACTACCACACTCTCGATACAGTACTAAAGAGGATGTGCAACCACAAACCCCTGTGTGCCCTGAACTTCGGGTATTTACATACACACAGTTGAAAAATATAGCTGACAACTTTACACGAGTCATTGGTAGAGGTGGATTTGGTGTGGTCTACCTTGGTCATTTGGAAGATGGCAGTGAGGTTGCTGTGAAGGTGTGCTCCCAAACAACATTGCACGGTGTAAGGCAATTCCTGACAGAGGTACTTAATTTGATGGAATAGTCCTCTGCAAATTTTGCTGTCTGGTTCTTTTGGGCGCTATGGGGGTTAAATAGATTGTGAACAATAAAGCCGCATGGGCATTCCTTTCCTAAATCAACTGCAGTGACGACTACATCATGGAGCTTGCACAAGAGGGATAAACAAAATAATAAATGTTCTGGAGTCTTGACGACATCATTAGATGGATATTATTTTCCCCTTCGACCTTCATTGCACATAGATTATTCACCTAATCCTATTTTTTATGTGTTTCTGCAAATATTATAATAATTGTAACAAGTTACTGTTGTGTTCTGATTATGCTTTATAAAGAGCATGATGTTCTGAAGCTGTATTTCAGGCCAAGAGCTTATCGCAGGTTCATCATAGAAATTTGGTGTTTCTTGTTGGATATTGCAATGATGGTGATAATCTAGCACTTGTCTATGAGTACATGGCCCAAGGAAGCCTTCATGACCATCTTAGAGGTCAGTACAGAGTGTCTGATTTTTATAACACTTAAATTATGATACTTCATTTGTGTTATTAGTATAAGTTAATGAGAACATTTACTTCTTTTTTTTAAAAAAGAGCATATTTACTACAAGTGCTACCATCTTCCCGTATCAAAACAGATCACTTTTCTCAGTTAGGACTTAGGAGCACGGTATACTCAGGCTTCATCGATTAACCTGAACGTTTCATGCCTCGCCTTGAGTACATCAACGTACCTATTTATTTTAGTGATTTCAGTAATGTCATTGAATCCACTATTATACCTTTTCTCTAATTTCGGAGTCACTGTGATGATTCATCAAGAGCAAATTTTTTTGAACCAGCATCAAGAGCAAATTTTCTCTACAAACTCTGGTTGCATCGGGTTTGGGCTGGTTCCTAGCTGCTCAGTGTTGCACATCTGAGCCTCAACGCAACAGTTAGGCAGATTGTGATGCCTAGAGGCTAGAATTTGTCACTTGTTGTTAAGACCAACTTACAATGACAGGACTAATTGTTATCAACAAGCTACTTGGATATCTTGCATTTATGTCTTTTTTGGACCGAGATCACTTTGCATATACATGCTGTTTAGATTTAAAGGAGTTACTATATAGTAGATTGGTATTCCTGTGACTATTACTCTTGAGATTTATCTCTCATAGGTAAAACTGGAATTGCTAGACCCCTGAATTGGGAACTGAGACTAAAGATTACTCTTGATGCCGCCCAAGGTAAAGTAATACATGTAATGTATTATCCAAATTTGTGTTCTTTGCTTTGCGTGGCAATTTGAACTTCACGGTTCATTTCATCTCTACATGTTTTTCCACAATGTAGGATTGGAATATTTGCACACTGGGTGCATGATGGTGCATAGAGATGTGAAGAGTAGCAATATTCTTTTACATCAAAATTTACACGCAAAAGTGGCTGATTTTGGTTTGGTGAAAATATTTGGTGATGATGCTCAGATGTCATTGATGTCAACAATTAGTGGAACACCCGGCTACATTGATCCAGAGTATGTTCAACTTTTATGTTAATTGCTAGTTATTGTTAGCATAAAAATTGATTTGATTGTATCGAAAGTTGGGATTCAAGTTATTTCTTTTACAAGAAGTATTGCACTGATATAATCTGTCATTCTTGGTTACATGATACTTCAATTCATAGGTCTCCACCATACAAATTGGTCACTTTAGTTGTCCAATTGAAATAAACATTTATTTCATTTAAAAATACTTTGCTTATCATGTTTTACGTATTATTTGAGAGTTGAAGTTTCTTCCACAGCAGAAAACACAAGCACTCCCTCTGTTCAAGAATGTATGATAATTTGGACATGGACACAGTCTCCAATATGCAACTTTTACTACTACTATTTATATGAATATGTTTATTAAAAATTATATAATTACTATAATACGGAAATATTTTTCATAACTAATCTAATGATTCCATTTTCATTTGACCAATCTAAATATCATTTATATATAAATAGTCAAACTTTTCATTGCATGGTTTTCAAAACGTCATACATTTCTGAACGAAGGGAATACCTTTTCTTCAAAAAAAAAGAGAGTAGTGTTTCTATATTTTTCTCTCTAACAAGAGTAGCACTAATCTCAAAGCAAATGAAGAGGTAAGTAGCGTCTATCCACCATTCATCATATTTTAGAAATTATGTAAATCACTATTGAGAAAAGTATGAAAGCACCTTCAAAAAAACACAAGTAAATAATTGGTATAGATTAAAATCATATGACTTTAAGTGGAGTTTCAACTAAATCTCTGAAAAGCGTAGGACTATGTGTACAGAGATGAATTTTAGTTATTTTGTTTATCACCGTTAATTGTTAAAACATGAATGTCTCCTAATTCTTATGCAGGTACCAGAGTACTTCAACATTGAGCGACAGGAGTGATGTGTACAGTTTTGGTGTGGTTTTGTTGGAGGTGGTAACAGGTGAGCCTCCAATTACAAATGATCAAGCTAGGCCCCATATCACCGACGTTGTGTCTCAAAAGCTTGCGATAGGCGCCCTGGAGAACATCGTCGATCCAAGGCTCCAGGGAGAGTACGATTCCAATTCCGTGTGGAAAGTCATCGATCTAGCTGTGAAGTGCACTGCGAGAGACTCGACTCAGAGGCCAACAATGGCCCAGGTGGTTGCGATTCTGAAGGGGAGCTTGGCGTTGGAGTCTGCTCGTGCACAGGGCAAGAAAACAGGGACCGAAAGCGCCGACGTTAACGTGAGCCAAGTGTGTGTGGAGCCAGGTCCCTTGTCGGTCTCATTTGGCCCGACTCCGAGATAGGCTGCCTCAAAGACGACATTCTGTCAGTTCGATTGGCTTGTTTCAGTTACGTTGTGTGTGCTTGGAACAGAAATAAACGGATCGGTGTGCTGTATTCTTGTACGTTGGTGTGCTCGAACAGCTTTTTGGGTTCTAAGAACATTGTGGATCACGTGTTTGAGATGACACGACTCACGAGTGTTATTTCACCTGCATGGTTTCCTCTTTCTTTGGCACATCAGGTTTTGAAGGGAGACGAGTGCATGCATATACTTTCGGCTTTCGGGTAGTCATATCCCCGTCCGCCGCGCGGGTAGTCGTGGCTCTGCTCGAAATAAACACGTACGTACCGCCGAGACGAGCCTCCCACGTTGCCACTTGCCGCGCTACGTGCGTGAGTGCGGCGCGCGGAGGGTCGCGAGAGGCAGCGCGGCGCTACGTTGCGCGGAGGGCGCGACGCCAACGCCGTCCGGATTGCCGTGGACTGGCGTACTAGCGCTGCATGTGGCCTGCGGCGGGCTCAATAATCTCAAATTTTCAAAAATTTTGATTTCTTTTTGAGTTTAATTGAACTATCAAATCCTTCCTCAAATTAGCAAATCACCTTGAATTCTTGCTTTCCCTCTTGCTTCTCTGTTTCCCTCACTCGTTGGCGCCTCCGAAGAAGCCGTCACCAGCACTGCCTCTCAGTGCCACCCTGTCTATGCAGCTGCTTGTCAGAACCCGTTTTTTGCAGTTGCCTCCCCTGCGAGTGTTCACACCCGCCTTGCCAGCTATTGTCAGCTGGCCCACCTCTCAGTTGCTCACCGCCCCGGCCGACCTCACTCCCCTCCCTTGCATAGCGCCATTTAACCCGAGCGCTCTCTTCCGCCGTAGCTCAGCTTCCCTGGCCAACGCGCACGCTTTTGCCATACATGCCTAATCCTGCAGAGGCTACAGTACTTCGTGCGCCACCTCGCCTGCACACTCTCTTCCCCAGCTGAGCCCTCGCCGTCTCTCCCCTCCACGCGCCAGTGCCACTCGAGCAAGGCTACTGCTCTCACCACCTATCTGCATTGTTAAAGCCCAATCGCCATTGCAGAAAGCTTCACATCACTCCTAGTCTCCCCACAAAGCCATTCAATTGAGCCCTACTACATCATAGCTTTACCGCCGTTCTCCCCTAAGCCCAGTGAGCCACTCACTCAATCTTCTACTTCCGACCACCATATTTCAATTACTCGCCATCATAGCATTCACTAGACACCACAATCATAACACCAAACTCAAATCCACGTGAGCATTTCCGTGGAGCTCCGCCGATGAAGGCCACCGCCGACCAAAGTACCTCCCCCATGGACAGCCCTTCTGAGCATTCTCCAACCCAAATCACATCCACCACCATGAATACCATGTACCATAGATTGTTAAACCCCCTTTAAACTCATCGGAAGATCACTGAAAAACCCCAAAGCCACCATGAAAGCCGCCACCTTCCCTCCTACCGCCCGCCACCACAACCCATATCCCCACCTCCTAAAGCCCCGAAACGGAACCGCCATGTTGAGTGGAGTCCACCCATACCACTGTTGACCAGCACTCCCAGAAATACGGGCGTTACAGTGCCACCAGATGGGATGGAGCCCGCCGGTGGGCAGTGGTCCATGCCCCACCCACATGGTGCCTACACCTTATCTCCTTGGTCTTATTCTTTTTAGCTGCAGTTGATGATTTTTATCTGTATTTTTTGATACATTTGCTGACGGCACATATAGTTTTGAACATAAAAAACAGTTTAAAAAGTTATTTTAAAACAATCACCTCGTTTATTTTAACTTTTTAAAAAACCAAAAAATAAAAACCCAAAATAACGGGACCCTTATCTGATCGGAGGGCTTGGAAGTGGAGATGCCACTCACGCGCTCGCAGGGGCGGAGCCAACCTAGGAATGGAGCCCGGGCAGATGGCTGGCCGGCCGAGAATCATCGCTCATCGGATTCGCCGTCCACTGCCGACTGTCAAAGGATGGCTCGCCGGCGAGCTCGGCAGCCGCTTGAGGTCGCCGGGCCTTTGCTCCGCCGCTGCGCGCGCGGATGGCAATCTGCCCGTTGAGCGCTCCTATACATATTCCAGGTTTCGTTTGGACATAAAGCTACGCGGGCCGATCATTGTGCTGCACTGTTCATTTTGGACCAACCCATCACTATTCATCGATGCCACAAAGCATTTTTTGACCTCCATTCCACCAATCCAAGCTCCAATAAAATCCAAACCAACTCTATTTGGTATTTATTACATTTTATTCCTTTTTATTTTATTTTATTTTCCTAGCTTGATGATACTCAAGCAAGGGTTTATGTTATTTTATGTGTTTGCGCTAGTTTTCGAGCATTCTGAGGTAATCGTGCAAGAACCTGACCTGGATATTGAAGCGTACGAGACAGATGAGTGTGTTGATCAGCAAGGCAAGTTACAAGTTGTTTTATCATATTGAATCCCATAAAATTTACATTATTTAATTACATTATTTGCATTAATGTTATTTATGAAATTTTATTTAATTAAAATAAATATTTAGAATAACTTGTTGCTTAGTTATGTCCTACTACTGAAAAATGTCATGTTTAATTTGAGGCCATATTCACGTTGACAACTTTAGTAATATTTAATTGTTGTAAAAATAATTATAGATTATCTCATTCAAAATTTTACACTACTAAGTGACCTGGCATTTGGCCGGTAGAATTGTTTAAATGGTTTTAGGGTAAAGAGGAATTGTGAAAAACCACGAGATGATTAGAGTCCACGACCTTACCCTAGGGTAAAGGCTTGAGCAGATGGGTGTAGTGCCATCGAGCACAAAGGATTTGGATTGTGGTGGCAGCCTCAAGTGAAAAAGTAAGGATAAAAAACTTATGCTAAATAAAGGACACAATGATTGCTCAACCACAAGTGTTAACTTGTCAACCTTGGTCTAGTAATTACTTAACTCGATTGAATCTCTACAAGAGGCAAGAGTGTGGATGACGGGGAGTTGGTATACGGAACAGTAAAACCATACCTAACAATGGTAGGGTTCACTCAAAACGAGCAGAAGTGTTAGGTCTGGCCAGTTTAAAATCAGGTCTGAGTAGATCTACCAGGTAGAGTCTATATAAAAAAAATTGAGCAGTGAAAGACTTTATTTTCTCAACTCAGTCGCATGCTAGCTGAAGCGTGTCTATAGCTTGACATTAAGAGTTTGAGAAATCTTGCGGGTAAAGCTGGGCAACTCTGTAGAGTGAAATAAATGATATTCGAATACACCATGCTCCCGGTTAATGAAATTGTTTTATGTGTGATTCCAATAGCGAGACATAAGTAGATTTCTGAATGTTTTAAATCTGAGTAAGCTGAGTAATTAAGTGTTGAAACCCCCTAATCTTGAGAAGTTTTCGTTTTGTGTTTTCTTGTTTTCAAAAGTTTACAAATAAAATTACATTCACACTCATTAATAAACTAATATATTCTCCTCCATTGGCAATCCGTGCAAATAGATAAAATAGAATTTACCCTTGTAACTTGTTAGGTATGGTTATACTCATTACTTGCTATTGCTAAACAATAAACAGAAGAGGAATGGACATCGATGAACAAGCTGTTGATGAAGACCTAGAAGGGCCCTACTTCTTCGGCGACCAGTGCTTTTAGGTCTTAGCCGTGCTCAAGTACACCTATGGGAGTTTCTTTTATACTGTAAGTTAACTTTGGATTTGCATATCCACTGTGTCAAAATTAGGTTGCTAAACTATATTTCTGTTATAAAGCTTGGCTCTTTTGTTGTAAGCATATGTTGTTGTGGTGCACACTCGTGTACAATACTTCGCAACTAAACAGTCCTGGGTAATTACGGGGATTACCAGCTGTAGGACCAAAATGGCGACAGAGGGGGGTGAATGTCGCACTCTTGAAAATCGCCCCCCGAGAATTCGTACACTGATTTTTCAACAAGATGCAAAACAAAGCACCGCACAGAAAATTGAAATTAATTTTGCTAAAATTTAGAACGCATGCGACACTGAAAAATTCAACATAAATCAGAGATTAACCAGTAAAAATTTCAGCTGAAAATAATGCCGTTTGATCTGCATGCAAAATGGTCAAAGACCAGCAAAAGAAATAAAAAGAAAAGGCACTAAATGGAGAAGTTGAACTGGGCGCTGGAAGCAATGAAGAGAAATGAAGGATCAGTAGAATAGAGTTTTAGAGCTGGCCGAAACACACAGGAAGGCAAGAAAGCCAACCGAAAATGCTTCAAACCTTCAAATAACTTGAGAAACTAAAGGATTGCTCTCAAGCTTTTGGACCCAGAGCATCATAACACTAAACCAAATATCATGAGAAGCCTGGAAACCAAAAGAATCCACCTTAGAAATTAGAATTTCAGATTTGAGGCCATGATCTGAAACTTACAGAGTGCAGCCATGAAAACTTCAATTCCCTTTAAACCTTTGAACCTTTGGAGCTGAAACTTTGCAGGAATATTGGCAATAGTCAAGAGCCTCTACAAGCCAAATTTCAAGTGATCTCACAAAGGGAATCACAGTCTACTCCAAAACCCTAGAAACTTGCCAAACTTCAGAGGAGAAGCAAAAAATCCAAATTTCTCACAAGTCCTTGATCCTCTGGCCATGGAACTTTGAGGAAGACTAATTGATAGTCTCAGGGTTCTAGAAACCAGATTTCAAGCCATCTCAAATAGGGAAACGGGATTTGCACTTAACCCTTAGAAATGGTTGCAAAGTTCAGAGAGCAGCACACAAATCTCAATTTCCACTCAATCTTTGAATCTTTGGTCATGGGCTTTTGAGAAAAGGTTAGAATTAACCTCTGGACAACATGTGCCAAATTTCAAGTCATCTTGAGAAGAGAAACACGAAGGATACTGAAACCCTAGAAGGCCAAAAACATGAACAGAGGAGGAGAAGAAGCCAAAACTGAAATTAAATTTGGTTTACTCTTTGGATCAACTAGCCAAATGGCCTTTGAACATCTCCCAAGTCATAGCAACCCATTTTGGCACTCCCCAGCAACAACCAAACAAGAAATCAAGAAAGTCAAGAAACAGCCCAAATGAACATCGAAGAGAAATGAACATGAACAGAGACAGTAAACTTCAGATTTTCATTCCATCACAAAAGGATTACAAGAAGTCACGATACGCATGGACATTAGAACAAGATGAAGGATTACATGACCCTCAATCCCTCTCCAACCTCTCAATCCTCAACCATGAATGCTTAGGAACGGAGAAGAACACTCTGTTCTATTTAGAACCCATCGAAGGGGACAGAGGGAGCACACTCTGCCTCTCCAACCACTCTCACCCACTAAAGCCTAAAGCCAAAACAAACTCTCAAAGCCTCTTTTGACTCTAGCAAACCCTAATTCTCCTCAAGTGCTCAAGTGGGCATGCAGCCCCTCCAACTTATTTATAACCCACGGCTAACGGGTTTCTACCCCGTTACACCCGCTAAGTCCAACGGAGCCCGCTCCCGCTTGTGCAGCCTTGCGAAAATCCCGTTTCGCCCCTCCTGCACCTTCCGGGAAGCTTCTGCGCTCCTTGCCTCGCACGCCTCGCAACCACCTCGAGCCCACGTCGTCTTCGACACCTCCCGACTGTTCTGACCTCAGCGCCACCTGCGCCTAGTCCAGTCCTTCGTGCCTCACCACGACTCCGCCTCGACGTCCTGCAGCCACACAGACAAGAAAACACGTCAAATAGCACCGCTCGATACATGAAAGCGTAAATAACATCATGCTTACCATTACGAAGTCCAAACCTGTTGAATCATCAGAATAAGCAACCTAATCCCATACGACCAAGTTTGACCAAAGTCCGACCGAGCCTGATTGCGCCATGCAACGTCAAGGTCCGAACCACCCAAACCAAACTCGACTCTCCTAAACCAATGTCAATTACTCATCATTCACACGGGATGACCTCCACATGGTCTCTCACCAGCGCTACCAAAAATGGGGGCGTTATAGTGCTACCGGATGGGATGGAGCCTGCTGGTGGCGGTGGTCCATGCCCCACCCACATGGTGCCTACAGCTTATCTCCTTGGTCTTATTCTTTTTAGCTGCAATTGATAAATTTTGTCAGTATTTTTTTGATATATTTACTGACGGCACATATATTTTTGGACATAAAAAACTGTTTAAAAATCTATTATAAAAAAACCACCTCGTTTATTTTAACTTTTAAAAAACTAAAAAACAAAAGCCTAAAATAACGGGACCTTGTCTGATCGGAGGGCTTGGAAGTGAGATGCCGCTCGTGCGCTCGCAGGGGCGGAGCCAACCTAGGAATGGAGCCCGAGCAGGTGGCTGGCCAGCTGAGAATCATCGCTTGTCGGACTCGTCGTCCACTGCTGACTGTCAAAGGATGGCTCGCTGGCGAGCTCGGCAGCCGCCTGAGGTCGCCGGGCCTTTGCTCCGCCGCTGCGCACGCGGATGGCAATCTGCCCGTTGAGCGCTCCTATACATATTCCAGGTTTCGTGCTTGTTAGCCCTTTTTGTTTTTTTTGGTCTGCCTGTCTCCTACTCTCCTGTCCATCAGCGCCGTTCTCTTTTACCTGTTCCCCTTTGGCATGGTCGTTGCCTCGTCGGTGTCCCTGATGAGTCCTCTGAGCCGTGCAAACTTCACAAGGTCAGCGAGAGTATGTACGTACTGCCGTACTGGCAAGCGAAACTCCTCACGTTGAAGACCATCTCTCATCATCACTCATCACGTACCAACTCCCTTGTTGCTTTTTTTTTTGTTCTTTTTGTTACTGTAATTCCCTCGTTGCTCGGATATATTGCGTGGATTCAAGTTAACAACAACTAGTTGGTGTCTGACCACATTGTTAACGACTACGTTGGTGTCGACTACATCTATTTTCAATCACATCGATTTTGGTCTCAGTAGGTATCAACTACATTGGTTTTCGACAGTTCCCTAGTCGTTGACCGTGAGAAGCGATTTTCGATTACACTGATTTTCAATGTATTGTCATTTCTCGACTACGTGATTTCTGGTTGGTAGTCGATTTCCGACCACGTTGAATTCGACCACGATGTCAGCTTTTGATCACGTTATCAAATTTCGACCATGTTGTTAGCTTTTGACCACGTTGTTTTTCCAGCTGTGTTCATCTTTGTTTCTTCGGTTTTCAAGTGAAATTTCAACTCTAATCTTCATAACTTTGTAGTTATCGGAAAAAGGATAAGTGAATACTTAGAGCAGAAATTAAAAGGCATCATTCATCCTCCTCTGTTGCCTGTCCGGAGGCTAGCCTCCCATACTCCCGGATAGCATCCATAGTCCAGTGGGTGCGCCAGAGGCTTGCAAAAGGGAACATCGAGAGCGTCGTGGATGCGAACATGCAGGGGCAGTACGACCTGAACTCCGTCCGGAAGGTCGCTGATCTTGCGTTGAAGTGCACCGAGCAGGCGTCCAGCCAGAGGCCAACAATGGCCGACATCGTCGTCCAGCTCAAGGAGAGCTTGGAGCTGGGAGAGTTCTGTGGGAAGGTGCACAACTCGTATACCAGAAGTGACGGCCAGTATGCTAAGTTTGATGGCCGCGTGTGTGCAGAGGCAAGTGATGTTAGCCAGAGCAGCGCATGTGGGACTGAGAGTGGAAGGGTGGTAGATTTAGTGAGTGGTCCAGCGCTAGATAAGTTTGGTGTGATTGTACTTTTGATTTATTCAAGTTTTAGTAAAAGAAACAGTGATTTCCAAGGAGGATTTCGAAAATGTGCATTCAAAATTCAGGTCGTATTTCCATAAAAAAAGTTCAGATCGTATCCAGCTTGAATCACGGATCATGCCAAGCTACTTTTCGTCTAGTCATCCAAATTTAATTTAGAGCATTTGGTTTGCAAGAGGAGGCGACGTCCCCTGAAATTTTGAATCTTCCTTGAATGAAACAAGGAAATGGTTAGCTTTCACCATCCAGGAGACATCATGCCCCATTGAAACGATCAGCATTCAAACTGTTTACTGATAAATATAATTCTACAGTACGCAATTGGGTAAAACTTTTGCCATTCGTCCCACCTACTACAAAGATTTGCGGTTCCATCCAACTTCGACTCACACTAACACAGGGACTAACTTAACAAGCCTATGGGAGTTAGGACTATATTGACAAACATCTGAGAATTTTTGAACAAATCAAACATCGTGACGCATTTGTGAAAGCTTTCAGACAGATAAATGAATCATTTTCGAAGTACACTCAGAGGTTTGGGGACTTGCTATGTAATTTACTTCGATTAAAATGTAGGCATATTGAGTCATCATACACCTAAGCATGACATCTTAACATCCGTAGGGCCAGTCTATCTAAAAAATAGGGTGAAGTCATTGGAGTGACCTAATGGACAGGACGTTTTCTAGCATTTTGTCCTTGCATTCGTTCTGCATGCAGTACAACAGTACATGCTTAATAAAAAAAATCAAATCGGCTACTTAACCTTTGAAGGAGTCCAATCCTCCACGATTTTGGGCATGTTCTTTTTGGCTGCAACTTGTGGCTTTTGGTTGCGGCTTGTGGTTTTTGGGCTGTTTGTACGAGAGATTACAGAGTAACAGAAACTCACATGCGGTTTTTGCCGATATAAATGAAGTCAGTAAAGTATGTTCTACAATTAACTAGTAGACCTTATCTTGAAAAAATACTCCGTTTAAAAGCTAATTACTGTAGAAAAACCGAAAAGCAGCTTTTAGAAGCTGAAAAAAACAAGGCCTTTATCTGCAGGTTTGGATTTTATCCGTAAAAGGCCTGAAAGTTGACTTGGAGACAGGAACCTGCTTTCCATTTCAAGTGCCAATTAAAAGAATCTTCCATCAGTAGAATTGAAAACATCCACCACTGTAAAAAAATTAACTGTTTCACTTTCGATGATTAGTTGGAAGCAACAACCAACACATCAGCCAATGCATAGTTAGCATTCCAAAAAAAATTGCCGTGCTATGTTTATTTAACTGAAAAAATGACCACCAAGAAGAAATAGCTAGGCCTTCTGTTCATCTTAAATACACATGCATTGCATCCCTCTCTACACAGCTTACAGGTTTCCGTTTGCAAAAGGTTTTTGAGAACATGGAGATATTGTGGTGCTCCATTGTGCTGGCTCTGCTGGCCGGGACAGATCATGTTCACAGCCAGCCTACTACACAAGGTACGTAGTAATCTTTAAAAAAGAAGAAGAAAAAGATACTTCTGTCCAGTTAATCCTCTTACAGTTAGTACTCAACCGGATAAACTTGCCCTTTCATATCTCAATTTTTCACTAACAGTTTCTGTTTATACGTATAACTGATTTACCGGATCTGCATGTATGACAAGATGGAACGTGCAGGTAGCTAGCATTTGCTTTTAAATTTGTCTTTGATTCAGATCATCGTATCAGAATGCATGTACCCAGGGGCGGATCCAGCGGTTGGGCGGGGGGCTCAAGCCCCCCCTACTGCTACCGGATCCTTGGAGCCCCCCTAAATTTTTAGTCATGGATGTATAATGTAGAAGGGGCTGAGGTTGAGCTCCTCCAAAAAATTTTCCTGGATCCGCCACTGCATGTACCTACGACACGTATCACCTTATCAACGTTTTATATAAAAAGAGAAGGTGCGTTCCTTCACTGAACGTACTACTCTCGCTCGCAGGCTTCATAAGCATCGACTGCGGCCTGGCCGATGGCGCTGGCTACAACGACGCGACCAACATATGGTACACCTCCGACGGCCAGTACGTCGACCGCGGCAGCAACGCCAAAGTCGCCGCGAGCTACTTGACCGCGGGGCTCCCGCGGCAGCTCGGCACGGTGCGGAGCTTCCCGCAGGGGGAGAGGAGCTGCTACACGCTGCAACCCGTGGTCGCTGGCGGCAAGTACCTGGTAAGGGCAACGTTCCTGTACGGGAACTACGACGGCCTGCAGAGCGCGCAGGCCGGCGGTAAGCCGCTGCTGTTCGAACTCCACCTCGGCGCCAACTTCTGGCGGCGGGTGAACGTGTCGGACGCGGCGCGGGAGTACAGGTTCGAGGCGGTGCACGTCGCGGTGGCAGATTTTATATGGGTTTGCCTCGTGAATATTGGCTCCGGCACGCCGTTTATCTCCGCGCTCGAGCTGCGGCCGCTCAACAGAGCGCTTTATCCGTACGCCACGGAGAATCAGACGAACTCGCTGCTGTATCTGTACAATTACGGGCCAACCACCAATCAAAGGATCAGGTTGGTGTATCTAAAATCCTAGCTTACAGATAAAACCAGTCGATCGAATTGGTTCCTTTGAACACTTTACAGGATGTTTGTGCAATACGCTTAACCAAGAGAAAGAGGAAACAGCATACCGTGCAGTCTTAAGTTATTTTTTTCAACAAGCTGCGCGTGATTACTTTACCATTGCATGATGTACGTGGATAAGTATTATGTGCCAATCACAAAGTCGATAGAAACATGCATAGGTTAAATCAGTACTGCTGAGCTTATAGTTTATATATAAATAATCACACGTTTCAAAGCTAATCCAAAGACAAAAAAAAAGTCAACATAGCCTTAATTGAAAAAAAGCAAATTACAAATATCAAACCGATATAAATACTATGTTACCTTTTTCTACTAGAAGAAAGTATACCTAGTGTTAATGGTCTATTCAGTGATAAGGTGCTGATGCCACCTAAGACCGTCCAATCTAGCCTATGCAGCTTGGATCGAGGCGGATAAAGGTCCCCAACTCACTTGCGCAATTTTTCCATAAACCCTCCACATGGTTCAAATATTTCACGAAAAAGCCCACGGCTCACCTCTGCCCTCTCCTCCCTCTCACTCGCTCTCTCTCGCCTCCCCACTGCCCCATCGCCCCCCTTCTCCCTGCCTCGTGGCGCTACCATCCTCCCCCGTCCCTCCCTCTTACCCGTTCACCCTCTCTCCTCTCTATCTCTCCTCAGCGACGATGATGATGGAGGCCAAATCCAACTGGCAGGGTTGAGGGCGACTGCGGTGGCGACCAGATCTGGCTAGTGGGGTTGAGGGCGATAGCAGTGGCTCTCCCTCTCTCCTCTGTCCAGAGAGGGTAGCAACTCGAGCCAGCAAGCGCCACCCCAGCGAGTGAGGTGGCGGCGGATGCTTGGGTAGCGAGTGAGGAGATGCGGAAGCTCAGGCCGGTAAGCAAGGAGGCGGTGAGAAGGTCGGCGAGGTCCAGATCCTTCCACAGGAGGCCAGTGAGGTTGGATCTGGTAGCATCATCCTCATCTTCATCGTCCATTGGAGAATCCGAAGGTGGGGATGCTAGTGAGGGCCGGATTCAACGACGGTAAGTCCGGTGAGGACAGATGCAGTGGCGTCGTCCTCGTCTCCATCATCCGTCGGTGAGATCAGATCCAATGGTGTGGAGGCCGTGGGGTCAGATCTAGGCATCGTCCTCATCTCCGGCGATGGGATCCAATCATCTTTGTTGACGGGTACCTCCCCTTCGTCAAGCCGCCTTGCTTATTCATGGGTGGCAAAGTGTTTAGCATGGCGGTGCCTGGGTGTGGGCGGCGCAAGAGGGAGAGCGAGTGAGAGGAAGGGCCAAGGGGAGGAAGGCGGCACAAGGGGGCAGGGAGGAGGGCAGCAGCTTGGCACGGTGGGACAATAAGTAGGGCACAGCTAGGAGGTGAGAGGGAGGGAGAACAAGCGAGAGGGAGGAGAGGGAGGGAAAGGGGAGAGGTGAGCATTTGTGAAATATTTCAACCACGTGGTAGGTTTCTAAAAAAAATATGAATTGGGGGCCTCCTACTCACTGCCATCTGAGCCGTACGGGGCTAGATGAACGACCTTAGATTGCATTAGCACTCTATTATTAAATATGGCTTTAGCACTAGATATGCTCCCGTACTGGAATATCTACAAATAACTATTTTTTATCACTCAAATTCATCAGTATTATTTAAAATTCACATCATTCTTACTTTTTTCTCGACAGACTTTTGTATAGGTGGATATTACTTAGGGCTTTGCTACATAGGTGGAGATTACTTAGGTCCTAGAATATTTAAGGCTTTTTTTAGATAGGTGGAGATTAGAACCAATTCATTTGGATTGGTCTAGGTTTTAGTTCAATTTACCTGTCCATCTAAATGGGTTGGATTTAAATTCTACCTATCCAAACAAGCCATTAATCTCAAGCGCCGATTTTGCACGATTGATGGGTAAGTGGGAATAATTGGCACCAGTTGGTTGGTTGCCTCTTTGGAAATGTTTACAATCATTTAATTCCAATTCTCAGTGATAGCTAAACAGCCGTATGCTTGTAATTGAATTCCAATTCTATGATTCTACGGCCAATTCCTGATTGCTAAACAGAGTTTTAGCATATCTAGACTCGGTACATCTCGCAGAAAGACAATTCGGCATTGATGCGCTTGATATGATTTGCGACTATGTAGATAGGTGTAGGGATGGCAATTGTGCCCGTTTACCCGTGTACCCGTGGGTAAATACCCTAATAGAGTCGGGTATGGGGTGCATTCTTTACCCACGGGTAGGAAAATGGGGAAAAATCTCTGCCCATCGGGTAAACGGGTACGGGTATGGGTTAGCTCTACCCGTACCCGTCTCGCCCGTTTACCCGTGAAATAGACTGACAAGTGGGCCCCTAAAATAAAAAAACCCTAAGTCCCTAACTCTCCCCGCGGCACACGCCCAGAAGCTTCTTCGCCCGCCGCCCCTCGCACTCTCCTCCTTCGCTCAGATCCCCTCATGCCCGCCTCCTCGCTCGCCTCGCCCGCCGCCCTGCGCCCCGCTCGCCTCAGCGCCTCCGCCTCGCCCAGATCCGCCACCTCCGCCCCCCACCCGGCCGCCGGCCTCCTCCTCCGCCCCAGATCCGTCTCCTCCTCGTCGCTCGCCTCGCCCACCGCCCTGCGCCCCGCTCGCCGCAGCGCCTCCACCTCGCCCAGATCCGCCGCCTCCGCCCCCCACCCGGCCGCCGGCCACCTCCTCCGCCCCAGATCCGTCTCCTCCTCCTCCTCCTCGCTCGCCTCGCCCGCCGCCCTGCGCCCCGCTCACCTCAGCGCCTTCGCCTCGCCCAGATCCGCCGCCTCTGCCCCCACCCGGCCGCCAGCCTCCTCCTCCGCCCCAGATCCGTCTCCTCCTCGCTCGCCGCGCCCGCCGGCATCGCTAAGGGGCTCGCGCGGCGGGGCCACCGCGCCGTAACCTTCGACATGCGCGGCGTCAGGCGGTCCACCGGCCACGCCTCCCTCACGGGCTCCTCGGAGGTCGGGGACGTTCCTCCAATCGCCGCTCCTCGCCGCCCCTCCAATCGCCGCCCCTCGTTCCGCCGCCCCTCGTCGTCCAGGTCCGGCCGGCTGTCGTCCAGATCAGGCCGCCCCTCCAGTCGCCGCTCCTCACCACCCCTCCAGTCGCCGCTCCTCGCCGGCCCTCCGCTGTCAGCAAAACTCAGGTGAGCCTCCTCTGGTCCTCCCTCTTTTCTTCCTCATCGCCGATTCTCTAGCCACGGCACATCAAGGAGAGAGTTCAAGGATATATATGTTGTTTTTGAAATCATGGAGTCTGATTTGCACCAAGCTTGCCGTGATAAATGCTCCATTTACTGTGTAATTGTGTTCATTGTGTAATGTTATTCTACAACAATTCATTGCGTTCACTGTGTTCATTGTGTTCACTGAGTGATACAGATGTCATTAGACAACAATTCAAACTATTATTCTAGTAGCTGATTTTGCTGTAATGTTTGTGCCTGCACTTATGAAATATATGGAATTGTGGATTACTCTTATGCAATAGTAACTGTTCAGTGTATTACTCATAAAACTCTCTGGAAACTCAGTGTAATGTCATTTGCTGTAGAGTTTCTGAAATCTGAATATGTGAATTTGTGATGCATTGGTGATGTTTAAATGTGAATATGTGATGTACTCAGTTCGCGGGTAAACGGGTATGCCCGCGGGTGATGGGTACCCGCGGGCGACGGGTATGGGCGGGGTTTATTACCCGCGGGCGGGTATGGGTATGCCCGTGGGCGAAAATTGGGGTCGCGGGTACGGGTATGGGTGAGCACTACCCGTACCCGCCGCGCCCGATTGCCATCCCTAGATAGGTGTAACTGATTGGTATGCGCAGGTACCCGGACGACCCCTACGACCGTATCTGGACGCCGTACCCGTACGACCCGACAGTATGGACCGAGCTCACTAACACCGCCTCCATCCAACGCGGCACCCACGACGAGTTCGAGGCTCCGCTCTCAGTGCTGCAGACGGCTGTGACGCCTACTAACTCCACTGTCCTCAGCTTCCTCCAGTGGCTGCCGGAGACGAACGCCTTGTCGCCGCCTTCCTACTTCTTCATCGTCAACTATGTTGAGCTTGCCATCCTCAGTGGCAACGCCTCCCGCTGGTTCAACGTCACCATCAACGGCAGAACCATCTATGGCCCGGTTAAACCCTCCTACCTCAGGGACAACTACGTCTACAGCACCGAGGGCCTGCGGCAAAGAGACCATTATGACTACGCGTTCGTCTCCAACGAGAACTCCACGCTGCCTCCGCTAGTCAACGCCGCGCAGGTCTACTCCATCCTTGAGCTCCCCATCCCCATGACCGATAAAGCCCAAGGTAAGCCCCTTAGGTGCTTGTTGAATTACCTCAGCGAAAGAAGTTATTTTGACATCTTCCAAATGGGATGTCCATTAGCATAAGATATCATTAGGAAACATTGAGTAACAATGATATCGGGTAATGCAATGTAATATATTAGGTGATATAATGAGGTAGTATTAACTATCAAGGTAACATTAGGGAATAGCCACGTCAGGATAATTATGTGATGTTAGTACCTACTACTTAGTACCAATTAACAATAACATAAAATTCTCGTTAAGTAATACCTTGTAAAGCAGCTAACTTGGATCCGATTGTTTGCCTAGAATTAGAATAGCAATATCCAGTTATTTTGTAGACAATTCTAAATCAGGACGAAGAAAAATTACATTATTTATCTTCGAATGTCAATACTCAACAGCATGGCTTGGAACTGTAGAGCATGATGAATCAAACTCATAGTATTCATGGTTCGTTGTTTATATCAGTGCTCTGATTAACCATACTTGTACTATGTAGTTAAAGCCATTATGGACATCAAGGGACAATATGGCGTGAAAAGAAACTGGATGGGTGATCCATGCTCTCCAAAAAATTACGTCTGGGATGGCCTGAGTTGTAGCAGCACAGCGGCTAACCCAACAGTTGTATCTATGTGAGTATGCAAAAAAGGAAAATTCATATAATCTTCTAATTTAAAGCTAGCAGTAGCACATATCTTGACGGTTTGAGCCATCTGTGCAGAAATCTATCTTCCAGTAATTTGAGTGGTCCGATACACGACTCCTTTTTGGAATTTGTATCAATCAAATATTTGTAAGTGTTACTGATCAATATAGCATATACCCTTTGCTCTTGTTTAAGTTATTGTACTGCACGCTATGGAGAATTTTATTTTCGTGATTTTTTATGATTTAATGCAAAAAAAGGGAATTATCTCAGTGAGGTGGATTTGGCTCACTCTCTTTAGAAAATCTGAATAAGTAATTGGAATCTAAATAGGCTTTAAGTTTTAACCCAGCATGATCAATTGGTCTAAAAAAATATTGTAGTCGCTTTTTCCCTCAACAAAAATTTCCAAACTTTTCACTAAGGATTTGGAAGGAAAAACTTAAAGTGCATGCATGATATTCAGTATTCAGTATCATAATCTTTGACACATAATGATTAAATTGCTGTGACACTACAAATGGCACATCAAATTGCTAGTGAAAGTTTTCTGTTTGCAAATGCATGTAAGACACAGGATGTCTCGATATTCTATGTAGACTAATGCGGTAAATAAGCAAAAACACGCATTTCTGATAGTCGATTCTTAGGTGTTCTCACATAGATATAACTGCTTAATTCTTGTTCATTGTAATTCTACAATCATATGGAATTGCACTAGATGTTTTTTCAAGTTCCTGAGTTTCTAAGTAGCAATTTGCACCAGGATTAAAGTTATTCCCTGTTATACACATAATAGTCTCGCTTGTATATCTTTATTCAATTCTGACACCTGGCTTGAAATTGGAGTCCACACTATGACAGCCATCTAATTGACATAATTACTTTGACATAATTACTTTGACACAACTGAATGGAGTGCTTCTAAGTGCCAATTCCAGGGTTTTAATCTGTTTAGAACATAACTATAAAAAACCTAAAAATAGATATGCTCATCTGCTTAATTATCATTTCAGGGATTTGTCTTACAACAACCTGACTGGAGGCATACCCAGTTTTCTAGCAGAATTACAATATCTTCAGGTCCTGTAAGTGATACAATCATACAGATCATTCTTCATTCATCTAATTCATTATTGGAACTTGGAGTGTTTGACTTTCCATGGATTCCAGAAATCTATCAGGAAATAATTTCACTGGACAAATCCCTGATGCTCTTTTGAAGAAGTCAAATTCTGGCTTTCTTACATTCAGGTTTTCTTATGCTTACTTTGCTCATATTTCTTTTCAAGGTTGGAAGATATGTTTTGTTTGATTTGTGTACCCTATTGTTGCGTTAACAGGTTTGTAGCTAATTGATGCTAGTGATAGGAAATGCCAAGGTGGATTAGTTTTTCTTTTTGTTTTCAGTTTTGCGGGATCCGGAATTCTCTATAGTTTCACCGTACTATTTCCTGAATCAGTAGATATTGCACGCAAATACATTGTTGAACATCAATACATATCTCGCAAAAGCAAAGTAATATAATAGTAGACTTACACATGGACCGATCAGTCCGAAATCTTTGAAGAGCAGCAGTGGAAACGGAACAACACACAGGTGGGACCCTTAGGATATGCCCATAGGTAACTAACTGGGGCTCGCGACCTAGTTCTTGGCCTGATCACCTTACAGTCTTGTGAACGCCCTTAGATAACTGTAGGGCTTTTCTTTCTCTTTCTTACTAAATAATAGTAATTGAGCAACAGTGAGTATGAATGTACTCAATAAGCCACCACATATAATGCAATTATAATATATGTAAGGCTAGCAAAAGGAGGCATAAGGTTCTTTTGTCTGCAAAAAGCCACAAATAAAACACAATAAGTAGAAAGGCTGAGACTTAGCATTTTAACTGAACATGTTTTAAAGTGTGTAAGAGTATTTAGTAATAATAGTAGTATAGGTTCCATCCACCTGTTACAAAGCATGGTTCTATCCACCATATACTATTTTTGATACCTGGGTTCCATCCACCCTTCATATTCGCTTGGTTCCATCCACCTAGGGAAAATCAAAGTTAGGGTTCTAACTATCCTTTCCTGTTTTGCATCCCAACCACAAAGATTCCATTTGTGATAGACACTAACTCGACTAAGTTCCCATGCCCGCGTATGACTATGGGTATGGTTGTTCGAACAGTTTTCACTCTGCAGAGATCGCATACTTACCTACAAGAGATGTTTAACTGTTATATTCCACATGTTTCGTTAGCCATGCATATCAAGAATACCATCACAAGACCTTTATAATGTATCTCCCCAACGAGATTATACTCGCTAATGTTTCCACCTACTGGGGGGTTTTATCTAACCTCTCCAGAGGCCCCCTCTTACGGCGCACGGTGGCTTAAAACCAGTGACAACCCATGTTCCTTCAGATGGCGCTACCTACGCTGGGTTGATGCAAATCAATTAGGTAGGTTGTACCCATTGTAGACTTGCTGTTGCACTATTTTATATTAGTGTGCCATCACAAGATTCAGTCCTGAAAGTTATCTTGGCGGTTCTACCACATTCCACACATGCTCCCTCTGCACCAGCCCCATTTACCATCCGCCTAGATATTTAAGCAAGTTTAAAGTTTTGGGATCCAAAATATCCTTTCAATTCAATTACCAGCCATTTCATCCAATGGCTGCCCAAATGTGAGTTTTCATGTTTGAATGATGTCAGGGCAATTTAACACCCCCGAGTATCTAAGCAAGACAATTGGGGCCCACATATTTTAATTTCTTTCCTGATTTATTTTCTTATTGGAAATAATGTCAGAGACTGACATGTGGGGCTACCAAGGTTTTCAATTTCTTTGAATTATTTCCTTTTAAGGAAATACCATGAGTAAATGACAGGTAGGCCAAGGGACAGTAAGCGTGACCCACATGTCAGTGACCTAAAGAATAATTTCGGTTTTAATTAGATTTTCTAATGACTTGGGCCCACATGTTGCTAACACATTGATTTAAACTAATGGGTATCATTAACTCTAATTAATTATGGACAAATGGCGCAATTAATTTAAATGATGCTGCTACAGTGCCAGGTGCGCCCAAAAACAGAGGGGTGGTGCTCGGCTGTGGCGAGTTCACCAGTGGTAAGGCGGCCACGGACGGGTGACGGTGACCCCAAAAATGGGATGCTGGAGGGAAGAGGGAGCTAGGGGAGGCAGTGTCATGGCTTGGGCGGCACCAAGGCGGGCCGACAACGGCGCATGGCAGCTGGAGCTGGGTGCCAAACAAGGCGCCATCACCGGGGAGAAGGAAGAGGAAACATAGTGTGCTCATTAGCTTCAGAGGGTTGAGGGGAGCTCACCAGAGAAGAAGACGAGGGTGGACGAGCTCTGAGGTGGCATGGCAATGGAAATCGAGGGTGGCGTGAGTGGCTCTATGCGATGGTGGCGGCCTGGCCAAGGAGGGCCCAAATAAAGGGTTAGGGGAGGAAAAGGGACGTGAGGAGATGCTCCAGGAGAAACGAATCGAGCCGAGACGCACTGAGTAAAGAATGGCGGTGGTGGCGGTGGTTTTGGCCAGACCTGAAGAAGATGGCGCCGTCGGTGAGCTGCAGTGCATAGCATTTCGATTAAATGGGAGGGGGAGAAGATGTCCAGGAACACAAGATGACACAAAAGGAAATGGCGGTACTTGCCGGTACAAGGAGGGATGGAGAGGAGCCCAGCAGCTTAAATAGCTGAGGGGGAGGGGGATGTGTGACACGGGCGTGCTTCATGGTAGGGGCTGCAGCAGCGTCATGGTGGCGTGGAGCTGGCATGAGCATTGAAGCAAGTAGCGTGGGAGTGCACGACGTGGTTGGCGTGGCACGAACGGCGTTGCATGGACCTGGCAGGGCGACACCGTATGGGCAACGGGATGGGAGTAGGTGCAAGGCATGGTTGGGCGCGCATGGGTGCTATTGGTGCCGACGCGCTGGCGTGGCGTAGCGCGGATCAGGGCACAAGCACACGTGTGGTGCGCGGCCGGGGTGAGGCGCAGGTGGCACCGCGCGGGCGTGAGGATGGCTCGGTGTGGCGCGTTGGGCAGCGCGCACGCGTGGAGCGAACAGTGCGACAAGCCGGCTCGGCCAGAGCAAGAGGAAGAAAGAGAGAGAGGGGAGGGATTCGACTAGGCCAGGAGAAGAGAGGAAGAGAAAGAAATGGGCCGATTGGGCTGAGCGACTGAGCTAGAGAAAGGAGGAAGTGGGTTGCGGCCTGAGAGAGGAAAGAGTTGGGCCGACCCCTTTGGATTTCGGATTTTTGATTTGTATTTTGCTTTGATTTGAATTTAGATTTCGATTTTGGATTGGAATTTGAATTCAAATTTGAATTTCACTTGACAGGATTTTGAAAATGTATAATTCCAATTTTATTCAAAGTCTTTTCAATCTTAGGTTTGATTCAAGATTTAAGCGATTTGAATTCGAATTTCACTCCTTTGTTTTCAAATTTTTCACTTCATTTAAATTCTCCTGGTTTAAACCATGGATCATCTTTTCAGATTCAGATTTCCATTTTTAATTTGCTTTGTCTGTTGTATATCTTTTGACCCTAGTTTTTGGTTTTCTTTTGGTTTGATTGTCACAAAAATCCATTCACGATTGTTGAATAAAACTGGAAAAATTCTTGAACACCAGAATGCATTAAAAAGTTCTAAAATTTTCATATTTTCAAACATCTGAATTTTGGGATGTTAGAAGTTTGGCTAGCTCAAATTTTCCAGTCGTATCAATTTATGATGGTGTTATGCTCACACCTGTTGTTAATTTTAAGTATAATTGCTTTGGAATAGTCCTTGAGGAAAAGAAGGATATCACATGCTTCCCATATAAGCATGATTGGCTCTTGTAAAATTGTGCAATTGTTTTTTTATAGTATGGTCATAAGAAAAGTTTACTATATAGTTCCATCACATCGAAGACCAAGTTGACATTGAGTAAACCAGTGTAGCATCGACATTATAATCACTGAATTTGATTTGAAGTAAAAAAAACCGTGTACGCATAATCATCATATGTCTTGGGTGACACTATGAAAGACATATGTACAGCTATAAGATTAAGATGCGCGACATAAGAGTTACTTCCTCTGTTCATAAAGCGAATGTCATGGGTGTGGGCCTTGGGCCCAGCCGGTTCATTATTAGAAAGTAGAGATTAGTTTCTATTTGAGTTAGATATTAGTTTCCTTTTATTAGAGATATGATATTAGTTTCTATATTTGTTAGAGATATAATTGAGATTAGATTCTATCTGTTAGGGGGAGCCATCTATATAAGAGGGCTGCCGCATGCAATTGGAATCAAGCAGAGAAATAGCAAAGTCTTCCTCATCTATAGTCTCTCTCTCCTTCCACGCCGACGCCATCCGGCCATCTTCTTGGTGGTGTTTATACCCTATGAGTAGAGGAGACGGTAGACATCGACTTGCCGGCTGCTAACGACGAGGAGGATGAGGCCGACCTCGCCCCCCTTGCCGAGATTGCCGGCCACGGCGAGGATGCGTCCCACCTGTCCTTCCCCGACGGCTGGGCCCTCGCATCTGCCTCCTTCTCCTGCTCTGTTCCGTCGATCTACGCAGCCGATGCCGCCTGGATCCACGGCCGTCGCCGTCCTCGGTCGTCGGTCACCATCTGCTGCCCAGATCCATGCAAGTCGCTGCCGATGTCACCGTCCCCGGTTGCCGGTCGCCATCCCCCGCCCGGATCCATGCAGATCGCAGCCGCCGTTTCCGGTCGCCGAGCTTCCAAGGCCGCCAGAGTCGTCCTGCTTCAGCTTCCGCCGGCCCCCGCCACTCCTCGCTCAGTCGTCAACGTCAGTGAGGCCGACCGCCGTCGGTGAGGCCAGACGTCGCGAACGGTTTGAGTGTGTTCGGTTCGTTCGTGAGTCGGTGGTTTTTGTAACGGTTGACCGACCAGAGTAAAAAAAAGAAGAAAAAAACGTTCTTTTGCAGGCATCATATAGCCGAAAGCGCTACACTTCGTCGACGTGGAACTGCAACCATGACCGCCGCCTAGTAGCTCGAGGACGAGCTGCATGTCCGGGAGGGGTGTAATGTCATGGGTGTGGGCTTTGAGCCCAGCCGGTTCATTATTAGAAAGTAGAGATTAATTTCTATTTGAGTTAGATTAGTTTCCTTTTGTTAGAGATATAATTAGAGATATGATATTAGTTTATATATTTTTTAGAGATATAATTGAGATTAGATTCTATCTGTTAGAAGGAGCCATCTATATAAGAGGGCTACCGCATGCTATTAGAATTAAGCAGAGAAATAACAAAGTCTTCCTCATTTATAGTCTCTCTTTCCTTCCACGCCGACGTCATCCGGCCATCTTCTTGGTGGTGTTTATCCTCCATGAACTAAGGTTCATGACAGATGTCATTTTGGGCATAATCATTACATGTCTTGGATGACACTATGACAGACATATGTACAGCTATAAGATTAAGGTGTGTGACATAAGAGTTACTTCCTCTGTTCATAAAGCTATGTTTTCCAATATTTAACTTTGACCATCAACACGTCCGCAAAGTTTTTTCAAACATATAATATTAAGAAAACAGAGTGGAGTGACTACAGTACACGTGTTTTTTAATTGCATTTTACAAACAGTTTTTCTACCATCCACTGCTCAACACTACATGCGGGAGTGGGGAGAACTGGGGGTTTGTTGAAAAACTTTTTGTACATAAAAGCCTTTTGTATCATAGCCATATTCTGATAAACATTGGCTGCATCAGTACCAAAGCAACATCTATTTATGAACAGAGAATATTTTACACTGCTCTCACTTCTCAATATTAGTTCTACCGTGCACCTTCCTCTTAGTTTGGATGTGTTTTTGCCCTCGAAGAAATCCTAAAAGGTGCCCTCAGAAACTAAGCATTATAAGCATCTAAGTTATTCTTGATACGATAAACCTTTTTTTTTTATAAAGGTTTTCCCTGCTTATATTGAAAGCAAATACAGTTCTTACAAACTGCAAAACAAAATGAAAAAAAAAGGCTGGGGACACCAGCTCACAAGAGAAGTTCCACATACTGAACCACACAGAACCACAACATTCACCAAAACACAACTAAGAACAAACTAGCCAAATCCTGAAACAGGCTATGTTTCCAGTAAATCAGCTTGGTTTTACTAACTACACGTTTATTCTTGCTATTCCTGAACCATGGTAACTAGCACTTATTTGATATTTATTATTGTACCCATGATAGAGTTGATTGCACAGATGCAACCTCATGTGTACCTCCTCCAGCTCCTCCTAATAAACACAGCAAAGCACCCATCATCATTGGTGCTTCAATAGCAGCTGTGGTGGCCCTGCTAATTGTTATACTTGCATTCTTCTTCATTGCTCGCCTACGAGGTAAAAAAGAATATCACAAACATTATATTTTTTTCTTTTGTTTGAGCAAATATGATACTGACCAGTTGCAGTTTTATACATGAAATGCTATTGCATTATGTATCGCAGTGGTTCATAATGGCCCTCTGTCAGTACTACCACACTCTCGATACAGTACTAAAGAGGACGTGCAACCACAAACCCCTGTGTGCCCTGAACTTCGGGTATTTACATACACACAGTTGAAAAATATAGCTGACAACTTTACACGAGTCATTGGTAGAGGTGGATTTGGTGTGGTCTACCTTGGTCATTTGGAAGATGGCAGTGAGGTTGCTGTGAAGGTGTGCTCCCAAACAACATTGCACGGTGTAAGGCAATTCCTGACAGAGGTACTTAATTTGATGGAATAGTCCTCAGCAAATTTTGCTGTCTGGTTCTTTTGGGCGCTATGGGGGTTAAATAGATTGTGAACAATAAAGCCGCATGGGCATTCCTTTCCTAAATCAACTGCAGTGACGACTACATCATGGAGCTTGCACAAGAGGGATAAACAAAATAATAAATGTTCTGGAGTCTTGACGACATCATTAGATGGATATTATTTTCCCCTTCGACCTTCATTGCACATAGATTATTCACCTAATCCTATTTTTTATGTGTTTCTGCAAATATTATAATAATTGTAATAAGTTACTGTTGTGTTCTGATTATGCTTTATAAAGAGCATGATGTTCTGAAGCTGTCTTTCAGGCCAAGAGCTTATCGCAGGTTCATCATAGAAATTTGGTGTTTCTTGTTGGATATTGCAATGATGGTGATAATCTAGCACTTGTCTATGAGTACATGGCCCAAGGAAGTCTTCATGACCATCTTAGAGGTCAGTATAGAGTGTCTGATTTTTATAACACTTAAATAATGATACTTCATTTGTGTTGTAAGTTAATGAGAACATTTACTTCTTTTTTTTTAAAAAAAAAAGAGCATATTTACTACAAGTGCTACCATCTTCCCGTATCAAAACAGATCACTTTTCTCAGTTAGGACTTAGGAGCACGGTATACTCAGGCTTCATCGATTAACCTGTCTCCTTGGATGGGCCGGCGGATGGCGGTGCTGGCGCTGCCGGTCGGGTCCGGCGTCGTCCAATTGGCTGGCGTCTTTCCTCTGGTCGTGGGGTTGGCGCTCCCGAGCTGGATGTCTCCGAAGCAGAGGAGTCCCTCCGTCTCGCACTCTCCGTCGCCTCCATCGACCAAGCTGCGTCCATCATCGGCCATGTTGCGGCCATCATCGGCCAGGCGGCGGCCCGACTTCGACTTCTGAGCCCCTCCGTCAAGGCCTCTCCTCCGCCGCGTCCCCGAAGCCGATCGCCGGCGAGGAAAAGCGCAGGGAAGCTCCCGACGGCCCGCCTCCCAGTCAAGTCCCGCCTTGGGCCCTCTGGGCTGCATGCTGGCCACGTGGCGCCCTCTGCTGTCACCTCAGCTGAGCTGGATGTCAAGTCCCCTCAGCTCCTTGGTACCTCCCCGAACCCTTCGTTGCCCTCCACAGTTATTGGCGGTAACGGTTCAAAGTTGGCTTTTTCCGAGATGGGGGCGGCGGCAGGGGAGGTCTCCAGGACCGAGGATGACTTTGAGCGGCACAAGATGGATCTCCCTCTCTCCTCGACCTCCTCCCCCGATCTGGTGGTCCCCTCAACCTCCTCCCCCGTCCCGGTGGATGCTCTGGAGTTAGCGGTGGCTCCCAGCCCAGTCTCTGTGGTGGCTGATGCTGGCGCCCTGTTTGCCTCTGTTGTAGACCTGGTCTGCCCAGCCCACGATTCTTCCCTTGCTGCTGCCACGGGTCAGGTGGATCCTTTGTCTGCTGATGTTTGTTTGCTTCTGGAAGATCACATTGCGTCTCCTCGGGTTCCTGCTGAGCCTGCTGCGTCAGTTCTTGCTGAGCGGACTGGGATAGCTTATTTTCGGGTCTGTTCACGGCCCCCATTGAGCTCCATGGTAGGTGGTTCTACCACTACTACTGTTGCAGCTCTGGGTGACCTGCAGCCCTCCGGGCCGGATACTCTAGATCCTGCTCCCTTTGTCTCTCCCTTTGCAAGTCAGCTGCCTGTTCAGCCAGCTGCTTGTAAGAGATTTTCGGCTCCAATTAGGGTTTACTCCCGGCGACGGCATTGTTCGGATGACCGCCGTCATGAGTCTGAGGCTGCGGACCTCACTTTATCCCCTCGACGACGCTTGAGAGATTGCATCACAAAGCCAACTGATCAACTCTTGCCTCGCCCAGTCATTCAGAAGAAAAGTTCGAAAGCCCCTCCTGCAGGCCCAGGTTCTCTCCGGCGCAGTCGTCGTGTTGCTGGTGCTGGCCCTTGCTCCCCTGGACCAGCGACCACTGAAGCACAATGCAAATTGATTAGAAGTTTGGGTTTGTCTGGTGCTAATGAGAAGGTTGATCATGTGGCACAGGATAGTTACAGCAAGCTTTTTGACAAGCCTCTTACAGATGGGCATCTTGCTGCCCTCGCTGCCATTTTTGGATGGCAAGCTCCTGTTGGTGTTCAGTGCCGTCCTGGAGAGCTGCTTGGTGCTCTATGAGTTTGTTTGTTCTTGGTCGCCCGGTCGCCCCTATCAATCTTCAATGAATCCTAACTCAATCCTAGTTTGGAATGCGCGTGGCTTGAATAGTAAGGCCAGGCGTGTTGCTGTCCGCAATGTCATTCTATCTACAAATGCTGACATTGTGTGTTTGCAAGAGACAAAGGTGGCAGCCATGAACCCCCGCCTCTTCCTCTCAGTTTTTGGATGGAATTATGATAAGTACGTTGAGCTTCCTGCTGATGGTACCAGGGGTGGTGTCTTGGTTGCTTGGAAAAGTGCTTCTTGTCAGGTGATTAATTCTCGGGTCGACTCTTTCTCTGCTTCTGTCCAGCTCGCTGAAATGGAGGGACGCAATTGGTGCTTTACCGGTGTCTATGGTCCCCAAGAAGATGAAGATAAGTTAAATTTCCTTCAGGAGCTTAGAGATATAAGGGCCCTTTGTATTGGACCATTTCTGGTTGCTGGTGATTTCAACTTAATTTACCAAGCGTCAGACAAAAACAACACAAACCTGAATCGGCCCTTGATGGGGCGTTTCGCCGGTTCCTGGACGATGTAGAGGTTAAAGAAATCCCACTGCTAGGTCGAAAGTTTACCTGGTCCAATGAGCGGCAATCGCCTACGCTGGTGAGGCTTGATCGAGCCTTTTGTACTTCTGATTGGGAGGAAATTTTCCCTGACTCCCTGTTGCAAAGTGCTGCCTCTGGAGTTTCTGATCACTGCCCCCTCATTTTAGGCCTAAGTGTAATTACCCGGGGGAAAAGGCGTTTTCATTTTGAGAGTTTTTGGCCCAAGTTGCCAGGTTTCCTGGATGCTGTGCAGATAAATTGGAACGCACTGGTTTCTTCCAGCTGTCCTGTTGAACGTATTTTTATCAAGATGCAGCGGCTCAGCAAGGGATTGCAGAGCTGGAGTCAGCGTAAAGTGGGTAACATCAAGTTTCAGTTAGAGATGGCTAAAGAGCTTCTTCACCGACTGGAAATTGCAAGAGATCTTCGTGTTCTTTCCTCTGGTGAAGATTGGCTGCGCGGGAAGCTCAAACTGCTTGTTCTTGGCCTATCTTCTCTGGAGCGCACAGTGGCACGTCTTCGCTCTCGTGTGCTCTATCTCCGGGAGGGGGATGCCAACACTTCTTTTTTCCATCAGCAGTCCAGATTCCGCAAAAAAAACATCATTGCCAAATTTCAAGTGGAAGACCAGGTTGTTACTTTGCAGGAAGAGAAACTTGTGGCAGCCTTTGATTTCTATGACGGATTGCTGGGATCTGTTTCAGATAGGTGCTTCACCCTTGATTTTGCTGAGCTGGATTTTCCTCAGCATGATTTATTGTCCCTAGATGAGCCCTTTTCTGAAGCAGAGGTATGGGCGACAATCCGTGATCTGCCACCTGATAAAGCACCTGGACCGGATGGTTTTACGGGTCGTTTCTATCGTGTTTGTTGGGAAATTATTAAAGATGACTTCTTGTTGGCCCTTGAAGCCGTGCAGGGTGGGCATGTGTTCAAATTCAAACTTCTCAACACGGCCTTCGTCACTCTCTTGCCAAAAATGGCTGATGCCATACAGGTGAAGGACTACCGACCCATTAGTCTAATTCACAGTTTTGCAAAATTAGTCTCAAAGCTCCTGTCCAACCGGCTTGCTCCCTATCTTGGAAAATTAGTCTCAATAAATCAGAGTGCTTTTGTGAAGGGAAGGTGCATCCAGGATAATTTCCTTTTTGTACAGCAAATGGCCAGAATCTTAAACAGGAAGAAGGTGCCCCATATTCTTCTCAAATTGGATATTTCCAAAGCTTTTGATTCAGTTTCCTGGTCCTTCCTTCTGGAGATTCTACAAAGATTTGGGTTTGGTCAGAAGTGGTGCAACCTTATCAGTTTGTTGCTGTCCACCTCATCCACGAGGATTTTGGTTAATGGGGAGCCGGGGGAGAGTATCATCCACCATCGTGGCCTTAGGCAAGGAGACCCTCTATCTCCTATGCTTTTTATCTTGGTGATGGAGGCCCTAAACTCAGTTATCAGTTATGCAACTCGAAAAAATTTCTTGCAGGCGATTGATGTTGTTCAGGTTAAGCATCAGGTTTCTTTTTATGCGGATGACGTGGTGATTTTCCTAAAACCTGAAAGAGTTGATCTTGAGATTATTAATCACATCCTGGATTTATTTGGCCATGTCTCTGGTCTGAGAACTAATATGAGCAAAAGCTCTGTTTTGCCCATCCAATGTGGGGACGATGAGTTGAGAAACATCTCAGAAACTTTGCCGTGTGTGCTAAAAGATTTTCCATGCTCTTACCTTGGCCTTCCTTTGACTCTTCGTAAACCCACCAAGGCGGATCTTTTACCTCTAATTGACAAGGTGGCAGATAATCTCCCTCTTTGGAAGGCGTCCCTTATGAACCGAGCCGGTCGTTTGATCACCGTAAAGGCTGTGCTCACTGCTATACCAATCTATCTTATGATTGCAATGGATTTACCAAAATGGGTGATAAGGGCCATTGACAAGAGAAGGCGTGGCTTTCTGTGGAAAGGCCAAGAGAAGGCTAATGGAGGCAACTATTTAGTTTCATGGGAAAAAGTTCAGCAGCCTATTCGTTTTGGTGGTTTAGGCATCCATAATCTTGAAGTTCTGGGTTGGTCTCTTCGTGTAAGGTGGCTGTGGGCACAGAAGATTGATGAGGAACGTCTTTGGGCTGGACTGCAAGTTCAGGTTCCACGCAATGCTCAGGCTTTATTTAAACTTGCTGTGCAAACCACGTTGGGCAATGGCGCTTCAACCAAGTTCTGGTCGGACCGTTGGCTCCATGGAAAGACAATAGCTGAATTTGCTCCCAACCTGATTCAGATCATCTCTAAGAGAGCAGTGAAGCAACGAACCGTGGCTCAAGCTTTGCATAACAGAAGTTGGGTGTCGGACATCAAGGGGGCTCTTTCAGTACAGGTCCTGGTGGAGTATCTGCAAATCTGGGACTTGGTTGATGATTTTAATCTCCATCAGGACATCCCCGATCATCATCAGTGGAGGCTTACAGGGTCTGGTTCTTATTCGAGCAAATCAGCCTACGAGGCGTTTTTTACTGGGACCATCTTTTTTGCACCTTGGAAGCGGGTTTGGAAATCTTGGGCCCCTCTCCGTTGCAAATTCTTTATTTGGTTGGCAATTAAGGGCCGCTGTTGGACAGCTGACCGACTTGCAAAAAGAGGACTTCCTCACCCGTCTGTTTGCCCCCTATGTGATCAAGCTGATGAAACAATACAGCATAACCTGGTTGCTTGTGTTTTCGCAAGGCAGGTGTGGACAGCTATCTTTCTTGTGTTGGGCTTGCTTCCCCTTGCACCGAAGCTAGAGGATTCTCGTTTTTCTAGCTGGTGGTGCAAAACAATCAAGGCTGCTCCAAAAGAGATAAGAAAGGGACTGAATTCACTCATTATTCTGGTTGCCTGGGAGTTGTGGAAGCATAGGAATGCTTGTGTCTTTGAGGGTGCTAGTCCCTGTGTTCAAAGAGTGTTATCTGTAGTTTCTGAAGAGTGTTTGTTGTGGTGTTGGGTTGGAGCTAAGGCTCTGCAACAGCTTCTTAGTAGGTTGTTACCTTTAGCTGTTTAGGTGTTTCTTGGGCAGCGGTCGTCTGTTCTTCCTAGTGTGTGGCGCTAAGAGTCCTGTATTTGGTTCTTGGGAGAGCTGGCTTTGCCTCTCCTCCGGTGTTTTTATTCTCTTCTTAATGAAATGACACGCAGCTCTCCTGCGTCGTTCGCGAAAAAAAAACCTGAACGTTTCATGCCTCGCCTTGAGTACATCAACGTACCTATTTATTTTAGTGATTTCAGTAATGTCATTGAATCCACTATTATACCTTTTCTCTAATTTCGGAGTCACTGTGATGATTCATCAAGAGCAAATTTTTTTGAACCAGCATCAAGAGCAAATTTTCTCTACAAACTCTGGTTGCATCGGGTTTGGGCTGGTTCCTAGCTGCTCAGTGTTGTACATCTGAGCCTCAACGCAACAGTTAGGCAGATTGTGATGCCTAGAGGCTAGAATTTGTCACTTGTTGTTAAGACCAACTTACAATGACAGGACTAATTGTTATCAACAAGCTACTTGGATATCTTGCATTTATGTCTTTTTTGGACCGAGATCACTTTGCATATACATGCTGTTTAGATTTAAAGGAGTTACTATATAGTAGATTGGTATTCCTGTGACTATTACTCTTGAGATTTATCTCTCATAGGTAAAACTGGAATTGCTAGACCCCTGAATTGGGAACTGAGACTAAAGATTACTCTTGATGCCGCCCAAGGTAAAGTAATACATGTAATGTATTATCCAAATTTGTGTTCTTTGCTTTGCATGGAAATTTGAACTTCACAGTTCATTTCATCTCTACATGTTTTTCCACAATGTAGGATTGGAATATTTGCACACTGGGTGCATGATGGTGCATAGAGATGTGAAGAGTAGCAATATTCTTTTACATCAAAATTTACACGCAAAAGTGGCTGATTTTGGTTTGGTGAAAATATTTGGTGATGATGCTCAGATGTCATTGATGTCAACAATTAGTGGAACACCCGGCTACATTGATCCAGAGTATGTTCAACTTTTATGTTAATTGCTAGTTATTGTTAGCATAAAAATTGATTTGATTGTATCGAAAGTTGGGATTCAAGTTATTTCTTTTACAAGAAGTATTGCACAGATATAATCTGTCATTCTTGGTTACATGATACTTCAATTCATAGGTCTCCACCATACAAATTGGTCACTTTAGTTGTCCAATTGAAATAAACATTTATTTCATTTAAAAATACTTTGCTTATCATGTTTTACGTATTATTTGAGAGTTGAAGTTTCTTCCACAGCAGAAAACACAAGCACTCCCTCTGTTCAAGAATGTATGATAATTTCGACATGGACACAGTCTCCAATATGCAACTTTTACTACTACTATTTATATGAATATGTTTATTAAAAATTATATAATTATTATAATATGGAAATATTTTTCATAACTAATCTAATGATTCCATTTTCATTTGACCAATCAAAATATCATTTATATATAAACAGTCAAACTTTTCATTGCATGGTTTTCAAAACGTCATACATTTCTGAACGAAGGGAATACCTTTTCTTCAAAAAAAAAGAGAGTAGTGTTTCTATATTTTTCTCTCTAACAAGAGTAGCACTAATCTCAAAGTAAATGAAGAGGTAAGTAGCGTCTATCCACTATTCATTATACTTTAGCAATTATGTAAATCACTATTAAGAAAAGTATGAAAACACCTTCAAAAAAACACAAGTAAATAATTGCTATAGATTAAAATCATAGGGATTTGGGAAGGCTCAACGAAGTTGTAAGGACTTAAGGACATTTCAATGGCTTGCTACTTTGCTTCTCTCGGTGGACGAATTTTGTGGAACCGCTGACCTTTAAGTGGAGTTTCAACTAAATCTCTGAAAAGCGTAGGACTATGTGTACAGAGATGAATTTTAGTTATTTTGTTTATCACCGTTAATTGTTAAAACATGAATGTCTCCTAATTCTTATGCAGGTACCAGAGTACTTCAACATTGAGCGACAGGAGTGATGTGTACAGTTTTGGTGTGGTTTTGTTGGAGGTGGTAACAGGTGAGCCTCCAATTACAAATGATCAAGCTAGGCCCCATATCACCGACGTTGTGTCTCAAAAGCTTGCGATAGGCGCCCTGGAGAACATCGTCGATCCAAGGCTCCAGGGAGAGTACGATTCCAATTCCGTGTGGAAAGTCATCGATCTAGCTGTGAAGTGCACTGCGAGAGACTCGACTCAGAGGCCAACAATGGCCCAGGTGGTTGCGATTCTGAAGGGGAGCTTGGCGTTGGAGTCTGCTCGTGCACAGGGCAAGAAAACAGGGACCGAAAGCGCCGACGTTAACGTGAGCCAAGTGTGTGTGGAGCCAGGTCCCTTGTCGGTCTCATTTGGCCCGACTCCGAGATAGGCTGCCTCAAAGACGACA
This sequence comes from Dendrocalamus latiflorus, assembly GCA_017311315.1. Lineage (NCBI taxonomy): Eukaryota > Viridiplantae > Streptophyta > Magnoliopsida > Poales > Poaceae > Dendrocalamus > Dendrocalamus latiflorus. The sequence goes on along the minus strand of CM029666.1, from coordinate 46,721,470 downwards.
TTCTGTCAGTTCGATTGGCTTGTTTCAGTTACGTTGTGTGTGCTTGGAACAGAAATAAACGGATCGGTGTGCTGTATTCTTGTACGTTGGTGTGCTCGAACAGCTTTTTGGGTTCTAAGAACATTGTGGATCACGTGTTTGAGATGACACGACTCACGAGTGTTATTTCACCTGCATGGTTTCCTCTTTCTTTGGCACATCAGGTTTTGAAGGGAGACGAGTGCATGCATATACTTTCGGCTTTCGGGTAGTCATATCCCCGTCCGCCGCGCGGGTAGTCGTGGCTCTGCTCGAAATAAACACGTACGTACCGCCGAGACGAGCCTCCCACGTTGCCGCTTGCCGCGCTACGTGCGTGAGTGCGGCGCGCGGAGGGTCGCGAGAGGCAGCGCGGCGCTAGGTTGCGCGGAGGGCGCGACGCCAACGCCGTCCGGATTGCCGTGGACTGGCGTACTAGCGCTGCATGTGGCCTGCGGCGGGCTCAATAATCTCAAATTTTCAAAATTTTGATTTCTTTTTGAGTTTAATTGAACTATCAAATCCTTCCTCAAATTAGCAAATCACCTTAAATTCTTGCTTTCCCTCTTGCTTCTCTGTTTCCCTCACTCGTTGGCGCCTCCGAAGAAGCCGTCACCAGCACTGCCTCTCAGTGCCACCCTGTCTACGCAGCTGCTCGTCAGAACCCGTTTTTGCAGCTGCCTCCCCTGCGAGTGTTCACACCCGCCTTACCAGCTATTGTCAGCTGGCCCACCTCTCAGTTGCTCACCGCCCCGGCCGACCTCACTCCCCTCCCTTGCATAGCGCCATTTAACCCGAGCGCTCTCTTCCGCCGTAGCTCAGCTTCCCTGGCCAACGCGCACGCTTTTGCCATACATGTTGTCATCTCCCTGCCTAATCCTGCAGAGGCTACAGTACTTCGTGCGCCACCTCGCCTGCACAGTCTCTTCCCCAGCTGAGTCCTCGCCGTCTCTCCCCTCCACGCGCCAGTGCCACCCGAGCAAGGCTACTACTCCCACCGCCTATTCGTGTCCTTAAAGCCCAATCGCCATTGCAGAAAGCTTCACATCACTCCTAGTCTCCCCACAAAGCCATTCAATTGAGCCCTACTACATCATAGCTTCGCCGCCGTTCTCCCCTAAGCCCAGTGAGCCACTCACTCAATCTTCTACTCCCGACCGCCATATTTCAATTACTCGCCATCATAGCATTCACTAGACACCACAATCATAACGCCAAACTCAAATCTACGTGACCATTTCCGTGGAGCTCCGCCGATGAAGGCCACCGCCGACCAAAGTACCTCCCCATGGACAGCCCTTCTGAGCATTCTCCAACCCAAATCACCTCCACCACCATGAATAGCATGTACCATAGATTGTTAAACCCCCTTTAAACTCATCGGAAGATCACTGAAAAACCCCAAAGCCACCATGAAAGCCGCCACCTTCCCTCCTACCGCCCGCTGCCACAACCCATATCCCCACCTCCTAAAGCCCCGAAATGGAACCGCCATGTTGAGTGGAGTCCACCCATACCACTGTTGACCAGCACTCCCAGAAATACAGGCGTTACAGTGCCACCAGATGGGATGGAGCCCGCCGGTGGGCAGTGGTCCATGCCCCACCCACATGGTGCCTACACCTTATGTCCTTGGTCTTATTCTTTTTAGTTGCAGCTGATGATTTTTGTCTGTATTTTTTGATACATTTGCTGACGGCACATATAGTTTTGAACATAAAAAACTGTTTAAAATTTTATTTTAAAAAACCACCTCGTTTATTTTAACTTTTTAAAAAACCAAATAATAAAAACCCAAAATAACGGGACCCTTATCTGATCGGAGGGCTTGGAAGTAGAGATGCCACTTGCAGGGGCGGAGCCAACCTAGGAATGGAGCCCGGGCAGATGGCTGGTCGGCCGAGAATCATCGCTCATCGGATTCGCCGTCCACTGCCGACTGTCAAAGGATGGCTCGCCGGCGAGCTCGGCAGCCGCTTGACGTCGCCGGGCCTTTGCTCCGCCGCTGCGTGCGCTGATGGCAATCTGCCCGTTGAGCGCTCCTATACATATTCCAGGTTTCGTGCTTGTTAGCCCTTTTTGTTTTTTTGGTCTGCCTGTCTCCTACTCTCCTGTCCATCAGCGCCGTTCTCTTTTACCTGTTCCCCTTTGGCATGGTCGTTGCCTCGTCGGTGTCCCTGATGAGTCCTCTGAACCGTCCAAACTTCACAAGGTCAGCGAGAGTACGTACGTACGTACGTACTGGCAAGCGAAACTCGTCACGTTGATGACCATCTCTCATCGTCACTCATCAGTCATCACGTACCAACTCCCTTGTTGCTTTTTCCCCCCTTTTTTGTTACTGTAATTCCCTTGTTGCTCGGATATATTGCGTGGGTTTCAAGTCAATTAAGACCCACACAAATGCACCACCCTGCGAGGGATTGGATAATTAATGTATTACCGTGACTGCAATGAAGAATTGCACATGTTCCAACCGTGTGATCCCATAAACAACGATTCAGATCAGGGCATTAATAAAACTAGCCTCATGGGCGCGGCGCCACGCCGCGCCAGCCACCGTGTGTACCGAAGTAAAAGAGACGATAATCCGTGAGGAGTTTGTAAAAAAAAAATTTAAAAAATCGAGGGCACATGTGTATTTTCGAAAAAGGCAAAGGGTTTTTTCGTAAAAAACCGAGGGCCTGTACGTAATAAATGAGAAAGGTAAAGGGTTTTTTTCGGAAAAAATCGAGGGCCTGTACGTAATAAACGAGGACCCGTGCGTAATTTAGAAAACCGCGGGGCGCTATCCTGCAAAAATTTCGGTGGAAAAAAACTTGCAGGGACTTATTCGCGAGGAAAAAGGACCTTTACGTAATTTTAAAAAAATATGAGGGAAGTGGCTCGGCCGGCCATACGCAAATTCCTGCGCCACGCGCCGGCCGGCCGAGCGCTCGGGCGTGACGTGGCCTCGCGAGGAGGCCGGGACTCCGCGGGTCATTGGGGGTTCGGGATTTGTCTACTTACTTTTTCTTCGCAGTGGTCAAAATTTTCTTGGCGTGTAACAGTGTTTCTTTCCGTCAAAAGAACACTCAAATTTTCAGACAACTATGGATCATATATCCGTTAAAAGAAGCTTTCATATCCGCTCCCAAATGCTAGAGATTTCTATATTGATGGGAGAAAAAAAGAAATATATATCACTTATTTGGATAGATCCAGATTATAATATTATAGATTTGTATTAAAATACAACTATATTTTTAACCATAAAAATATCTATTTTCGAATATAAACGTATTGCGGTATCTACGGGGTAGTTGTGCGGGAGATTCGGCAAGAGCTTAGACCACGCTGCGGCCGACGTAAAATAACAGCCGACTTGCCACAGCTTGTTGATTGCTTGCAATAAATATTTTTCTGACCAGGTACATCAGTTCAGCTCACAGCTACATTTTTTTGTCCAGCACAATGTCATCTTCCACGCATGACAATTTCTTCCTTCTACATGCAGTTCTAGATTGACACATTGATATGTATGTATATATGCATTCGTACTTGATTGCACATAGGTCATGACCTCTCTTCTCGCCACTACTAGCTGCATGATTACATTACTCTTAGTCTTAATTATATACACTAACACTAAGTAAAATTGATGGACCGATGCTGACAATCTGAGAAGTGAATGATTTCTAAAACTTTTCTCTGTAAGATATTTAAAATCTTTATTCGAGTGATTATGACAGTCATCAAATTCAAATCACACCAACTAAGCTAAGCAAAATAAAACCAGAAATAAAAACCAACAAAATCAGCATTCTCATGCATAGGGCTGGTCAGACTACCATTGAGAAGCCGGTCTGACTGCCACCATGTGGCCGCTCACACCGACAGACCAGTCTAACCGTAGGTCTGGAGCCAATCCAATCAGTCCCCTCTTCTTAGACCTGAAAATCACTCGAGCCAAAATCTCAAATCTCATGAACATGTCCAATTCCCATCCGAACACTATCAAGTTTTGCATGAGACTTGTTTCAGGGCATGTTCATATTGGCATTTGCTGATGGCTTTTGACTGTTGCTGATGAATAGTAGTGGCTGATAGAAGTGGCTAATAGAAGCGGCTGATGAATAGTAGTGGCTGATAAATAGTAGTGCATTATATAAGAAAGATGATGCAATAGAAGGCACTATAACATTCAGACAGCTATGTGACTTACAGAATTGTGATATAATAAAATATAATATGTGAAAGCGAAAAGCAGTGACTTATAGAAACTGAAGCGTTCGTGTTGGCTTCTACTTCTGGAAGCACAAACCAAAAGCAGAATCCAATATGAATAGACCCTAAGGCAATACGAAACTAAACCAATCAAGAATCATAAGTTTCTTGAGCTTGAGTTCACCAAATTAATGGAAATTGAATCTAGTTCACAAGAACACAAAAAAATCATAAATCTTAAATTACTTCTTACTCATGAAAACCTAAGAAATGAGGTCTTTCAAATCATTCTCAAATGTCTTACCAAGGTAATTTACATAAGGGATTAGGCTAGAACTCCCACAAACTGAATGTCACAAATCTAGCTCAAGAATAAGTAAACCAAGTAAGAACATAATTGAGACAAAGTTTTCATCTATTTCAGTGGAGAATGATGTTTACATACTCATGGATGATTATAAGGTGTAGCCAAAATACCACTCTTTTCTCTCTTAAGTTCCCTTTCTCTCACAACTATGGAAGGAGACAAGGTGATAGAGTAAAAACTAAAATCCAGAATTCTTGGGTCTACCACATTCTCTCCCCCACTCTAAATAACCAACATAGCACTAATGGGTCCAACTCATTAAGCTTATCAGGAAACCCATCAATCCCACTAATACGGATTTTACACACTTACGCATGCTTCTCAAAACGTTTACATGACTCAACCCGCTAACTCTTTAGCGATTGATCCACTTGTTAATTTCATCTCTCCTTGACCTAAATCATTTCTCCTTTGCACCTCTTTACACTATGATTTTGATCAATGTACTAACTCGGTATTAGGCTAACTATCAAAATACCCTCAACGGAGCTTTCGGGCACCTTCCCTTGGCTTCGCCTTTATTTTCACCTCAAAACATCTTCACATGCTTTGACACAATCCATAGTGCTCAATGACTAGCCATCACATCTTCACGCATTCAGACTCTCCCGAATCATCTCTACATGCATCGGCCTCGTCACTTGGCGCACCTTATGCACTAACTCGCCTTTTCACGATCCTTTTCTTCTCTGTACTTCCCATTTGAGCTATGTAGTCTCACTCGGACTTACATGACCACTTGGACTTTAGCTTCCCTGCCCAGTCTCAGTCCATTGCCATCAACCACTACGTCTTCTAAGCCACTTACACATATCAAGACTAGCAACTATATCGAACACAAGTTCAATGCACTTGACTCACGTTAGTCAAACACATGCATCATGCAATGCAACACAAACCCTCATAACTCATAGCTCCTAAGCCATGAACCAACCTCAAACCAACTCAGCTCAACCCAACCTATTTTCTGGTTGCAGCCACTAGTTTGACCGCTCTCCACGTCGGTCAGACCAATCCTGTCAGACCGCCAACTATTGATCAGTCTAACCGGCCACACGGTGTGACTGTATTTTCAATACCGATTGCACCGCCAACTCACCCCGGTCCAACCGCCAACTATAGCTAGCCCACATGACCAACATCAAAACACACTCTCCAAAAAAAGCAGTCGTCAACTAAAAATCAGTCACATCAGACCACCGGTCTAACTACTACTCAATAATCACACCAGACCACCGGTCGGACCGGTGATCAGCCCGCCGTTCACAAACCGGTCCGACTACTTCCTCCCAGCGGTCCGATCAGTCCCACAAGAACAATAACAGTAAATCTGAATTTTATGAAACTATTGCAAAATTTAAATTCAACTCAACTAAAGTTCCAATTATTCATCGCAAACATGTATTACACCTTGTACATGGTCTCTCGAAAATTTACCCCGAGTTAATTCAGACCAATTCATTCCTAGTAGCTAGTACAGCAACTCTTGCGTCACCATAACCTCGTCGTCGTAAGAAGAGGCCAACATGTCTTGGAAAGAGTCGGGCATAGCCACACCGAAAGCGTGAGCACCGTAAGGATCATCAAATTCAAACAAGCTGGTGCTGGTGCTGCTGCTGCTGCTGGACTCTGACAACAGCATTGTGCCATGCACGTCCAAGGGCCACATGCTGCTTCCTGCACTACTAGCGGTCGGACTTCTTCCAAGCGGTGACGACAATGACGAAGTCCCCACCGACGCCTCCACGACCGGCGGACTAGTAGCGATCGTGGACTGCTGCTCGATGAGCCCCATGAGCTCGGCGTACAGCTGCTCCGACTTGTGCAGGAGCTCGTCGTCGTCGTCGACTGTGTCAACGGCTGTGTCAAGATTGACGAGGGCAGGAGGAGTAGGAGCGGGAGGGGATTGATCAGATTCTGAAGGGCTGTCGGCGGCGGCAATGTTGTCGCCGCCGGTAGGAGTAGGAGGTGGTGGTGTTTCTCTTGTGGTCGCCAAGTACCTCTTCTTGAGCTTGGTGTTCCAGTAGTTCTTAACGTCGTTGTCTGTTCGACCGGGGAGCCTGGACGTGATCACCGACCACCTGTGTGCAAACACAATAGTTCCAATTAGCAACATTTATCTAGTTGTCAAATGTGTGGCAAAGAGATGCGTGAAGCACGCCGCTTAATTGGACACGTAGTGTTTCATACTTGCTTCCGATTTCGCCGTAGAGTGACAAGATGAGGTTGTCTTCCTCATCGGTGAAACCGCCGTGCCGGAGAGCCGGGCGGAGGTAGTTGAGCCACCGCAGACGGCAGCTCTTACCGCAGCGTCTAAGCCCTGCGCACACGACACATCAAAAGGTTACTAACGATTATAGGCCTGCATATGTACGAGTGACGTGACTGTCAAATTAACTACATACTCTATCAATCAACCTAGCTATAGATAGAGATGGTTACATTCAGAAACATTCCACCAAACTGCAGTCAAAAAATTCGTGCGGACCAACGGAAGCTTTTGACGAAAGCGACGACACGGTGCATGAATGCAAAAACTAAACGACGACGAGCTAGCGCGCGAGTGGCTGCCCGTGCACGTTGATTCGTTCGCAAATGAACGCAGCACATGCAGACAGACATACAGTACCTGCTTTCTGGGGCAGTGCGATCCAGTTGCCGGCATTGCCGAACCTCTCGACGAAGCTCCTGAGGACGGCGTCCTCCTCCTGCGACCACGGCCCCCGCTTCACGCTCGCCTTGTCGCAGCACGGCGAACGCCCCATCGATCGATCGTCAGTTTACTACAGGCGCGCGTAAGAATTCGACTGATCGAGGATGTACAGACAACTTATTGATCGCAAGTCGTTAGCTCTCGTGAGGGACTGATGGTGCATGCGCGTGAGTGAGGAACTGAGGATGCTTCCAATAGAGTGCAGAGGGAGAAGAGGGAACAGGCGGGGAGCGCATTTGGTGAGGCTCCGGTCGAGCCTCCCGGCCGGGGTTATATCGAGCAGCAGCTAGCATCCCTGAGCAAGTTGACCAAGCATATGTTGTCTCATCTACACGTCAAAAAAACTAGAAAAGTTCAACCACTACCGGTCATCAGCTCCCGGCTAGTGTATTTTATACATGGGAGTCATGGCACTTGGATATCATGAAGGTAACCGCATTTTTTGTGGTTCTGATCACATAATTGGCCCCAAATTTAGTATGAATGACATGTGTGGTTCCAAGAATTATTCTACTCCGTTAACATTGTTAGAGATATGTATAGTTTGTTATTCCCCATTGTTATGAGGGGTTCTTTGCATATTTACCACTTGTACTTTGTGTATATATTCTGGCCCATTGGCCTCATATGAATACAAGCGCTATTCATAACATGGTATCAGAGCCAAAACTAGGGTTTTGGTTTACCTAGGGTTCCGCGCCGCCGCCGGCCTCCCTGCGCCGCCGCCGCTGTCGCCAGTCTCCTCCGCCGTCGCTGGCCTCGGCGCCTCCCCCGTCGCCGCTGCCGCCCTGCTGCCGTCGGCCCCGCCCGACTCCCACCCGGTCGCCTCGCCGGCCTCCTCCGCTGCCTCGCGCCTCCCCGCGTCGCCGCCCGGCCTCCCCGCCGCTCGGGCTCGGCCGCTCGGGTCCTCGGTGCCCGCTCGGCTCGGCGCCTCCGCCGTCCGCCCGGCCTCCGCTGCCGCTCGGGCTCGGCTGCTCGGTTCCTCGGTGCCCGCTCGGCTCGGCGCCTCCGCCGTCCGCCCGGCCTCCGCTGCCGCCCCTGCCGCCGTCAGCCCCGCCTCGGCGCCCGCCCGGCCTCGCCTCGGCTACCCGACGCCGCCGGCTGCTCCCTCCGCGCCGGCGCTCCCTCGCGTCGCCGCTCCCTCCGCGCCGCCGGCCGCTCCCTCCGCGCCGCCGCCGGCCGCTCCTGCTGCCTCTTGCGCCGCCTGCCCTAAAGGGCGTGCGTGAGTGTGGTTAACGGGCCGGAGGCCCGTTAAAAGAAAAGAAAAGAAAAAAAAAGCAAAAAAAAAAACGTTGTTCTAACCGCCGCGCCGTCCAGCGCCGCATGTTAGACTTCGTTGCCTTGGTCGCCGCGCCGTCCAGCGCCGCCTACCAATGGGCACCGTTTCTCTCCCTCGCTGCCCGGTGATCTTTGATGGTGTTAATTACACCGATTTCGTGTCTCACATGCGCATTCACATGCGTGGTCTTCGTCTCTGGGGCGTCCTCTCTGGCGATGTCACCTGCCCGCCTTGCCCTATTCATCCGACGGAGCCTACGCCTATTGCATTGCCTCCGACAGCCGATAAGGCTGCTGCTGATGATGATGCTGATGATAAAGCTGCCTCTGCCTACCAGGAGGCTCTGGATTCCTACAAGGATCGTCTGACCGTCTACACTCAGTGGTACGATGACGACGCTCGGGCTGCTGCTGTCTTCATCGCCAGTGTCCAGCCTCAGTTTTCTTCTGAGGTTGTGGGACTCCCTTCGGCTTTCCAGATGTGGACTCATCTTCGTCAGCGCTACGAGCCCTCTGGTGATGCCCTGTACCTGTCCGTGGTCCGCCAGGAGCACTCTCTTCAGCAGGGTGATGCTACTGTTGACGCCTTTTACGCTCAGAGTTCTGCTGTCTGGCGTCAGTTGGACTCACTTCGCACTGCTAGCTGTCGTACCTGTCCGTGCTGCCTGGAGGTACGTGCTGATCTGCAGTTTCAGCGGGTTTACGAGTTCCTTACTCGCCTTCGTCCTGAGTTCGAGCAAAGGCGTGCCCAGCTCCTTGCACGCCACCCTCGTGTCACTCTCCTGGAGGCTCTTACCGAGATACGCGCAGAGGAGACTCGTTTGAGTGGTGCTGGTCTGATGCCACTCCCCTCTGTGCTCGCCGCTCGTCCGTCTGCTACACTGCCTCCTCCAGCGGCTACCACAGGTGGTGGTGGCCGTCCTCACTGTTCCTACTGCGACAAGGATGGCCACACTGAGTCCCAGTGCTACAAGAAGAAGCGGCATCTTTCACGCCGTTCTTCTACTGGCACTAGTGCTTCTACGACGACGTCTGCCTCGACTTCTTCAGCAGCTTCTCTCACCGAGCAGGAGATAGCCAGACTTCGACGCCTACTTGCTGCTTCAGGTTCTCCCTCGACAGGTTCTGCAGGTTCTGCTACTGACTCTTCAGGCACTGAGAGACCACCTCCTACACAGTCAGGTACCTCCCCGTGGATTCTTGATTCTGGAGCATCTTTTCACATGACTCCTGATTCTTCCACTCTGTCTTCTATTACACCTCTTGATTCTCCTGTCAGTGTTCTTACTGCTGATGGTACATCTCTTTCTGTCTCTGGTCGAGGATCTCTTAGCAACTCATCTTTTCATGTTCCTTCTGTTGCTCATGTTCCTCGCCTTACCTTGCAGCTTCTTTCTGCTGGGCAGATTACTGACCTTGGTTATCGAGTTATTCTCGACTCTGACTCTTGTTGTGTTCAGGACTGCCACACGGGAGCTCTGGTTGGTTCTGGCCCTCGGCGCCGTGACTCACAGCGTCTCTGGGAGCTTGACTGGCTTCATCTTCCTTCCGCTGCCACCACCGCCGCCAGTCTCTCCGCTTCTGCCACTTCGTCTACCGGCTCTTTCCAGCAGTGGCATCACCGTCTTGGCCATCTGTGTGGATCTCGCCTGTCGTCCTTAGTTCGTCGTGGTCTTCTGGGGTCTGTCTCAGGAGACGTGTCTTTAGATTGTCAGAGCTGTAAGTTAGGTAAACAGATTCAGCTTCCTTATCCTCATAGTGAGACTGTGTCTCAGCGTCCTTTTGATCTTGTTCATTCAGATGTTTGGGGTCCGGCTCCCTTCGTTTCGAAAGGGGGTCATCGTTATTATATTATTTTTATAGATGATTTCTCTCGCCACACTTGGATATATTTCATGTCTTCTCGTAGTGAGGCCTTGTCTATCTATAAACAATTTGCCACTATGATACACACACAGTTCTCTACTCCTATTCGTGTCTTTCGTGCTGATTCTGCTGGCGAGTACCTCTCTCGTCACCTGCGCAGCTTCCTTGCTGAGCAGGGCACTCTCGCTCAGTTTTCTTGTCCTGGTGCTCATGCTCAGAATGGTGTCGCTGAGCGCAAGCATCGTCACCTCCTTGAGACGGCTCGTGCTCTGATGATCGCCGCCTCTATTCCACCTCACTTTTGGGCCGAGGCTGTTTCCACTGCCACCTATCTCGTCAACATTCAGCCCTCTTCTGCTCTTTAGGGTGCGATCCCTGTTGAGCGTCTCTGTGGTATTCTTCCTGACTACTCTGCCCTTCATCTGTTTGGCTGCGTTTACTACGTTCTCCTCGCCCCTCGAGAACGTACCAAACTGACCGCTCAGTCTGTTGAGTGCGTTTTTCTGGGGTACAGTGCCGAGCACAAGGGCTATCGGTGTTGGGATCCTGTTGGTCGTCGGATGCGGGTTTCTCGGGATGTGACTTTCGACGAGTCTCGTCCATTCTACCCACGTCCTGCCTCTCCTTCGGCTTCCTCTGTGGAGTCTCTGTCTTTCTTGACCTTTCCAGATACACCTATCTCTGTTTTGCCCTCGTCCACCTGTCCCACTGAGTCTCCACATATTCCTCCTGTGGCCTCTCCGCTGTTGTCGTCGCCTGTGTCGTCTCCTACGACTCCCCAGGCTCCTCCTACTACCGTACCTCCTCCTCTTATCTTCTACACTCGTCGGCCTCGTTTTGAGGATCTTCCAGCTGAGCCATCTTCTTCTGATGTTCCCTCTTCTTCTGATGCTCCATCTTCCCCTGATGGGCCATCTTCTCCTCGCTACGCTCTCCGCGATCGCCAGTTGATTCGGCCTCCTGCCCGTTTTGCCTTTGCTGGCGCGGCTACTCGTGAGCCTGTCTCCTACCGGGATGCTGTTACTCACCCTGAGTGGCAGCTTGCCATGGCCGAGGAGATTGCTGCCCTTGAGCGTACTGGTACTTGGGATCTTGTTCCTTGTCCATCTCATTCTCATCCCATCACTTGTAAGTGGGTCTATAAGATTAAGACTCGCTCTGATGGCTCTCTTGAGCGCTATAAGGCGCGTCTTGTTGCTCGTGGTTTCCAGCAGGAGCATGGTGTTGACTACGATGAGACTTTTGCTCCTGTAGCCCACATGACCACTGTTCGGACTCTTATTTCAGTTGCGTCTGTTCGCCACTGGTCTGTTTCTCAGCTTGATGTCAAGAATGCCTTTCTTAATGGCGAGTTGCGTGAGGAGGTCTACATGCATCCGCCACCTGGGTATTCTGTTCCTGAGGGCATGGTCTGTCGCCTTTGTCGCTCTCTCTATGGCCTTAAGCAAGCCCCTCGTGCTTGGTTTGAGCGCTTCTCCTCTGTGGTCACTGCTGCTGGTTTTTCAGCTAGTGATCATGATCCTGCGCTCTTTGTCCACACTTCGTCTCGTGGTCGGACTCTTCTTCTCCTGTATGTTGATGATATGATCATTACGGGAGATGATTCTGAGTACATTGCCTTTGTCAAGGCTCGTCTTAGTGAGCAGTTCCTTATGTCGGATCTTGGTCCTCTTCGTTACTTCCTTGGGATTGAGGTTACTTCCACTCCAGATGGTTTCTTTATGTCCCAAGCGAAATATATTCAGGATCTTCTTGATCGCGCCTCTCTCACTGATCAGCGTACTGTTGAGACTCCCATGGAGCTCAATGTTCACTTCCGACTCTCTGATGGCGAGCCTCTTTCTGATCCGACTCGCTATCGTCATCTTGTTGGGAGTCTTGTCTACCTTGCTGTTACTCGTCCGGATATCACTTATCCAGTTCATATTCTGAGTCAGTTTGTTTCCGCTCCCACTCAGGTCCACTACAGCCACCTTCTTCGAGTTCTGCGATACCTTCGCGGGACTATCTCTCGCCGTCTCTTCTTTCCACGTTCCAGCTCTTTACAGCTTCAGGCCTATTCGGATGCTACTTGGGCCAGCGATCCTTCTGATCGCCGGTCTATCTCTGCTTACTGTGTTTTTCTTGGTGGTTCTCTTATTGCCTGGAAGACGAAGAAACAGACTGCAGTGTCCCGTTCGAGTGCAGAGGCTGAGTTGCGAGCTATGGCTCTCTTGACAGCGGAGATTACTTGGCTACGGTGGTTACTTGAGGATTTTGGTGTTTCTGTTACTACACCGACTTCTCTCTTGTCAGACAGTACAGGTGCTATCAGTATTGCGCGTGATCCTGTGAAGCATGAGCTCACCAAGCATATTGGTGTTGATGCTTCTTTCATGAGGTCTTGTGTGCATGATCAGGTGATTACTCTTCAGTATGTGCCTTCGGAGCTTCAGATAGCGGATTTCTTCACGAAGGCCCAGACTCGAGCACAGCATAGCTTCTACCTCTCCAAACTCAGTGTTGTTGATCCACCATGAGTTTGAGGAGGGGTGTTAGAGATATGTATAGTTTGTTATTCCCCATTGTTATGAGGGGTTCTTTGCATATTTACCACTTGTACTTTGTGTATATATTCTGGCCCATTGGCCTCATATGAATACAAGCGCTATTCATAACAAACATCAATCGAATAATTAATTGAGTTTATAAAAGTTCAAGAAGCGACAGTTCTTGATACGCAATAGATATATGTGCATTCTTTTCGGCTGCGCCTGTTGTTTTTTTGGTTCTACCGTGATTGTTTGTATAAATGAACCGAATGCTAATAAACAGTTTTAAAAATATAATCCTAATAAACTCTTCAAAACGATGGTAAAAAAGCCGTTTTATTTTTTTAACAAATCTATTAGCTATAAGACATAAATCATTAAAAAACGGAGCCATATTACATAACATATGCTTGGTCAAGCGACAACATAATGTCCATATACGAGCGCTTGCTTGTGTGCCCTGGTCAGCAGAAAGAGTACTACTATATTCCAAAGACCTAGCAAACGTAACTGGATGACAACTTCGCAACTACCACCGTACAGATGAGGATCTGATCCATTATAGCCAGTTTTGACTTATTATCTAGTTTGAATTTTTTTTACTACTTTTGGTTAACCGTTCTTACCAACCAAAACGCTCGAGTGCCTCCATTACTATACTTAGGCCCTATTTGTTCAGACTTAGGCTTTTTAGCTTATAGCTTAAAGTCAGCTTTATGGCTTAAGCAGCTTAAAAGCAGTTAGCTTTTAAGCCAAGTTAGACTATTTGGTATCCTAGCTTTTTGATAGGTTGAATGGTGTGACTTATTACCAGAAAGTCTGAAATGTCCTTATTATATGTATTGTTGCACTCAAGAGGAGGCCAGCGGGGTCAACGGAGGACGGTAGATTTGTCGGAGGATGGCAGACGAGTCCGGCGGGGTCGCGGGTCGCTGGCGGGGTTTGTCGGAGGACAACGGATGAGGCCAGCAGGGTCGCGGGTCGCCGGTGGGATTTGTCAGAGGCCTTTTTTTGTCTTATGGCTGAAAAGTACTGTAGCTGGCTGAAAAAACACTGTAACTGACAGAGACTTATTTAGCATAATTAAATTTTAAAAATTAAAAATATAAAAAAATATGTTAGCCCATTACGTATAATACAAACAAATACGAGAAAAAAAAGAACCGGCAAAAAAGCTCAACAAAAAACCAAAAGGTCAGAAAAAGACGAAATTTATGAATAGTGAAAAATAAGCCGGAAGCCAAAAGCTGAAGCTCTTTTGATCACCACATCGATTAGCTCAGTTATGATTTGTGGTCGCGTCGTCGACCAACGAGCATATAAATGTTCTTTTGGACGGTAACAGGTGGTTTTTTTACTATGGTTGATATTGTAACGCTCTAGGGTCCAAACCGGCTCAGACCTAACCACATTCTGGATAGGCCACGCACACGTAGCAACCCGCTTGCACTTTCGTCCTCGCTTCGTGCAAAACGGTTAACCGGGGGTGCTACCATTGGAATTCCTAGGCTTATATGTAAGTGCTTCTCAAGGTAAGTTTGCAAGGTGGGACTAACCCAGAAATTCATGTGCACACACACATGGGCCAACATGGGCCAGGGTGTCACATACACCCCCCCTCAAAGGACCCGACGTCCTCGTCGGACAAACATACCCACACCGGGGCAAATGATAAGGATCTCCTCTCTTGGCACATGTCCGTACGTTCAGTGCCAGCACATATGCCATGCCGTGTGTCCGCTACGGGCCCACACGCGCCATGCGCCATACGCCCGCGCCCCTGACCCGCACGCACCCATGTAACCACGAGAGTCGGCTCTGATACCATTTGTAACGCCCTAGGGTCCAAACTGGCTCAGACCTAACCACATTCTGGATAGGTCACGCACACGTAGCAACCCGCTTGCACTTTCGTCCTCGCTTCGCGCAAAACGGTTAACCGGGGGTGCTACCATTGGAATTCCTAGGCTTATATGTAAGTGCTTCTCAAGGTAAGCAAGCAAGGTGGGACTAACCCAGAAATTCATATGCACACACACATGGGCCAACATGGGCCGGGGTGTCACAGATATATAAATAGTAACAGCTGATAGAAAGACTATAAAAGAGAGTATGGAATAAGAGAAATCCACGAGCGGTTTTAGCCGATATAGATGAAGTGGTTACAGTGTCTACTATAATAAATTTGTAGACTCTATATTAAAAATATACTCCATTTCAAAATAAAAGAGATAGAAAAAGCTGTCAAATTCTTGCTTCCTTTATGTATTGTAATTTTACAAGTTCCCAAACCTTCTATTACGAGCATTTTTTGTGGAGGCTGAAAGGGAAAAGTGATCAACAATAACACCCACTACTACAAAATAAGCTATATTGCACGCCTCATCATAGACAGTTCATGGGGAATCATCTGTGTTGTAATTATCACAGACGGTTTTACAAGCGTGACTATGTACCGTCTGTGATACGCAACTATCACAGACGGTTCGTATTAATAACAGTCTGTGAACTATCACGGACGGTATTCATACGAACCGTCTATGATAATGGCAGTCATCACAGACGGTTCTTACAAATAATTGTCTGTGGTAGTTCACAGACGGTTTTTTAATACAAATGTTACCTATCACAGATGGTTCACGGTTAGACGTTCATTTTCAAGGCCGTCCCTCTTGAGAAGCCCCCAAACGAAGAGATCATGATACTAGAGGATGCCGCCTGAAACATTTATTCAGTGGCCTAAGAGGGACATCGCCCTGGAACCTTCTGTGCCGCGATCTCCACACGACCATCCCTCTCAAACAAAACCCTCTATGATTCCATATTAAGCTCAGATGCCCATCGTATCGGCTCCCGTGGAGATGATGACAAAGATATATTGCAAGCGAGACGCTAAAGCCCACGCTAAGGCCCGACCAAAGAATATTAAGGCGCCTCCCGGGCCCTAAAAGTTCAAGCTCAGAGTGTAGTTGGTACCCGAGTCACAATTATCCAGCCTTGGCTGGTTTACAGGAATTTGCATTCCTGATACATGTAGAGGTCCAACAGGAAGTCAAATCGCCAAAGTGGATTCACCGTGAGATACACGCAGGCGCATTTTCTCCATGACTCGAGCTACTTTGTCGTGACCTTCAATGACTTATTCGTACTATTCAATCTCGACGAACTCGACACCTCATTTCTACGATGTTGGACACTGTAAGTGTACTGTACAATCAAGTTATGCATTCATGTAATAGCGATAAATGTCATAATTCATTACTTATGTATAGATCCATAATCCTTCAAGTCCGACGATGGCGATAACTCGTGGGTTTTCTTGACTCACACTTGGTCTATGAGCAATGCATCAAGGACAACGCATCCTTTTCCTCCATACAAAACTCTATTGTAGTCTTCCCTTCATTTGCAATAGCCGGGGCTAACTTTTTAGAATCACGTAGGACGTTCAGCGCTTACGTTGCCAAGAAAGGGAGGCACAAGGAATCCAACGCTATATTGCGACATAGGACACAATTTTTGATACCCGCTAAAACACAACAATTATGTATCACACCTCGTAGTAATGCCTCTAGAACTGATAATACTTATGTATGTAATTCTATTTTTGCAGTGCCACCACCAGCTACAAGGCAACATATGTGAATTCTATGTTTGCAGACATATGTAGGAAATCATGAGTATTAAGACGAAACATCCAGAGGTTTGTCAACCTGCTAAATTTACTTCATGATTATCAATTTATATATGTGTGTCTGTGTATGCTAATGACTTTAACACTCCTAACGACAGGGCGTAGAATTCGAATTAAGTGTATACGATCTTGAAAACCTCACCAAAGTTCGAGAAAATCTCTCTGAATTCTTGATAGCGAAGGTCAATCAACGAAATGGAGAGTTCAACCCTGGCGAAGATGATTAGTTGTTCAAACATTTAATTCAATTGTAATTCACTCAATTGTGCTTAATCAAACAAGTAATCCAATTATATTTCATTCAGTTGTTTAATTCATTTGTTAAATCTATATAATGATTGTCATGTGTTATATATGTGATCTGCTTGTGTTGTTTAATTCATTTGTGAGATATGTGTAATGATTGTCCTGTGCTATATATGTGATTTACTTGCTTGCTTTCAGAGGGTATAGCTAGCATTTTCTAAGAATAGCCGAAAAACAGAAAATAATGTAACTTTTTAAATAACTATCACAAACTGTCTGTGATATGTCCAATATCACAGACGGTTTTTCAAAACAACCGTTTGTGATATCTTTGCTATCACAGACGGTTTTTGGTATTACTCGTCTGTGATATCTTACATTTCACAGACGGTTATTAGTATTAGCCATCTGTGATATGTGAGATATCACATACGGCTATTTTTAATAACCGTCTGTGATGGCAGATATATCACAGACGGTTGTTTTGATCGAAAACCATCTGTGTTATAATTTATCACAGACGATTTGAGAGCCGTCTGTGATAATCACCTGTTATTACAGACACATAAATTCAGAAGGTTCAGAAACTGTCTGTGATAACTGTTTTAAACCGTCTGTGATGACTCTTTCTGTAGTAGTGACCCTACCACTGGCTGATTTTTACATGTTATCTTTCTTTTCGTGAATGAAAATCTGCACCTTACATGGTAAAATAAAGATTTAGGCCAGTCATTTCCACATGTTAAGGTTACCATAGCTGTGATTTACATGGTAAAATAAATATTTAGGCCAGTCATTTCCACGCGGTAGGCTTACTATAGCTCCAAATATGCATTTGAAGCAATATCATCCACTTTAAGCCTCAATGAACCAATGACTTGAAGTTTTTGCCATTAGTTTTTTTTCTTTACAATCGTTGCACCTTTTATTCGTATTAGCAATTCTTTGAGCTATAGTGCCTGATATGTTGATGTCTTCTCTCTCTCTCTCTCTGGCTAGGAGTCTTTTCTTCTTGAATGAGTCATAGTTACGCTTTGTTTCCCGTAGCAACGTACGGGGTTTCAAGTGGTTAAAAGAGTAGTATTCTCCAATTCTCTCTTCTGTTTGAGTACTATATACTGTCAAAGAGTTACTCAACGGTTGGAGAAATGGTCAGGTTCAGGTTCAATACTGAACTGGCCTTTCAATCTTCGTTCCAAGTAAAAGGCACCAATGCAGAGCCGACGCATGCACGCAATGACCAGTGCCTTGCTGGTGTCTACCATAACCTCGGTCCACAAAGACAGAATATTTACGTACACTTGTACGTACATTAAGTTATGGTAATGTCGCAAACACATTGGTAGGTAACAACGTTAATGGCCGTAAACAATTGGACTGATTAATTAACACGTTGATCTGGTGAGTGGTTAGTGTAAACAGTAGCAGCTGACGATATTACTGTAGAAGCAGGGCCGGCTCAACGTTTTCAAGGGCCCTAGGGCGAATTCGGCTCTATAGACTCTTTACTATAATTTTTTTTACTTATAAAATATGCAGTTTAAACTTTATATTGTCTAAAATGACACAAATCAATAGTTCTAACATGATAAACTAATTAGGTACTAACTAGTTCATAAACCAAATGTAACTAGTAAGAATTAATTTACCTCAAATAGGAACAACACTACTTGAAGCTGAAAAGAACTTATGTATAGCTCCCTTTTGCGATTCAATAAACCGTTCTTCTCGTTTTCTTTTGTTTCTTTTTTGAGCACCCAACATATGCTTCTTAGGCAACATTTTAAACCCTGTAATTTACAAAGTAAAGTAAACAACAAGAACATAAAATCCTAACCTAATTTTTGAAGTAGATGAGTAGATCACTAGATGTAAAGTGTTGCCTACTTGCCTCACCTCGGCGATGCGGCGCACAGATGGACAAATAATTCGGATGGAAACGGCGAATCCACCCGAAATGGCGGGCGAACGCAACGTCGCAACCACGGCTTTCCTGTCAACGCAATTCGGACAGATGACACAGATCAACGATTGAACGACGGGAAATTGTCTCGTATTTTGGATGATGAGCTAGCTTGAACGCATTTTGGAAATTGTCTTCCTGTCAACGAACAACGACTGAACCACGGCCTTGTTACCTTGATGGCTTGATCTTTCCACCGGTGCCGCAGCGGCCTCCACGGCGCTCCCTGCGAATGAGCGAATCGAATCCGATCGAAGTGACGAAGTGGCGGCGTGGCGCTCCCTGCGAATCAGCGAATGCGGCGCGTGGGAGCAGTCGAAGCGTCGAACCATCGAAGCGAAGCCGTCGAAACGTGGGCTGCGGCTTGCGCGCGCGGGCCGCAGGGGGTGGGCCCTCCCTGGTCCGGGGCCCTAGGCCGGCGCCCCCCCCCCCCCCCCCCGGCCTACCCCCAGAGCCGGGCCTGTGTAGAAGAGATCATCATAGAAGGTTCAAAAATATCATCACAGATGGTTTCGTGAGTCGTCTAAGTTTATGAGTCAGTAATGACATGATATCATCACCGACAGTTTTTGAACTATCTGTGCTTTGTACTATCACAGACGGTTATTAACTTATAACCGTCTGTGATAATTGACGATCACAGACGGTTTGTAATAGAAACCATCTATGATATCTCATGAATCACAGATGGTTCTAACTACAAACCGTTTGTGAAATTAAAACTATCACAGACGGTTTATAGTTGAAACCATCTGTGATTCATGAGATGTCAACTATCACACACGGTTATGAGTTAATAACCATCTGTGATATTCTTTTGTATTCCTAAATATATTTATTTTTGTTGGCTAGCCTTAGAAAATGCTAACCATGTCCTCTGAAACAAGAAGAAACACAACAAATACATATACATCCAATTCACATTCATTTCAGAAACAAGAATATCCATTTCACAAATCAATTAACTCAAATGAAATAAATTAACTATCCATGAACAAATACATACATATACAATTAAGTTCAATCTTATTCTAATCAAATTCATTCTACATTTTGGAACTCCCCATCTTTGTTTATGACCTAAGACATCAAGAAGTACGTACACTGTCTTCAAATTTGTTGTAGATCGGCCAATTCCAACACAGTTGTAGCAATGGTCACAACCTGTCGGTAGGGAAATCAATGTCGTGCATACATATAAATTGGTAAGTATAAAATAATTATTGTAAGATTGACAAGCTTGAGGATCATTAGTCTTCGCAGAACTGAGGAGTAGTTCCATGTTATGGCAAACATAGAATCTACAGGTTTTACCCGACAGCTGCTGGTGGCACTGTAAAAATAGAATTTGTTACTTCGGGAGGCATTACTATGAAGTGTTATATAGGATTAATGTGTACTAAGGAGTATCGAAAAATCTAGAGTGTATCGCAGTGCGTTGATCCATCCCTTGAATTTTCGTACAGTAGCAACGTATGAGGTGAATGACCTACGTGATTCGAAAAAGTTACCCTTAGTCATTGGAAAGGAAGGAAAGACTGCAATAGACTTATCTATGGACGAAATGTATTTAGCTGTCAATTAATTGTTGGACAACTGTGAAGTCAGTTTTGGCCTTCTTTAGAGAATCAAGATATATTACCCTGTTATATTTGGTATAATTACAATTAGAATCCAATGCAATCTACACAGGTATGTCTTCATGGTCATTAAACCTAAATTTGTGTTGCTTATAAATAACAAATCAAACAAGTATAGCAACTAGTGCAGTACTTACCCCTGGTTGTAGGGCATAAGTATGAATTCTTTGTTGCAGTGAGCCACCAATGCCGTCGTTATGTAACACTCGACGAAGAATGCATCTTCCTTGATGATATGCATGGAGACCAAGTGTAGGCCGAGGAAACCTACTGTGATTTTGTTAATCTGGCTTCGGTCACCATGTATACACACACACACAAAAGCAATAAGTTATATATGAAATTTTGGTATTACATGAATGTAGACCATGGTTCTACATACTTATAGTGTCCAGCATCGAATGAGTAAGGTGTCAAGGTCGTCGAGTTTGTAGAGAAAAAACAAGTCCCCGAAGGTCACCGTGAAGACACAATCATGAATATCGTGCTGAAGATGATGCGGCCTAACCTTGGTGTTGACACCCGAGCACCGTTGTTCCTTCGGCTTGTTGGCCTGTTCCATGTACCATGCATATAATCTCTAGCAAGCCAGTCTTAGGGTTTGGAGGTGCTCTATTGAGACAACTAACGGCTCACCTAGCACGAATTTCCAGGCCAACGGCAAGTAGAAGATATCATCGGTTTTGTTCGGTTTGCCCTTGCCTCCTCGGCTGTTAGAGGTCAACTTCATGGTAGTTGACCAGACACGAGATGTAGATACATGTGGTCCACCGCGCCCTTGCCACATCAGTGTAGGTAGCTCCGGTGGACTTGGCACCGGTGCAGATAGTTCGCATTGACTTGGCACCGGTGCAAATACCAGTGCAAGAGCCTCTAGGTAGATGTCCCTCTTGGACCACTAGATGAATGTTTCAATGGCTTACCCTAGAGTCACAACCTCATTGTTTGGAGGCATCTGTAGCGGGACAATCTCGAAATTGGCATGAACACCGTCCATATTCACTTTTATGAAACCTAGCGTTAGAGTTACACCATGCACCAAGGCCCCAGCAGCGCACAAGGCAACGAAGGCATGTACATGATTTTGAGCGAGTGCTTCAGCATTCCAGACTTGGAGCTTGCACTTGTAGCCATCTAAATCACGATACAAAATTAGTTACTACAATAGGCCTATGAATAGATTAAGCACTCCAAAGATAATAATTATTAACAGGATGTTATCGATAGGAAATCTGTGGTCACTTTTCGAGGTAGGGGCAAGCTCTCCGAAGGAACCTACGGTGACGCATCTACACAATTTTGAGCGAGTGCTTCAGCCACACACGCTCGATATCATCTAAGCAGTAAGTACAGGCTTTGGCCCCCTTTTGTACTCTAGCCCGATAGGTTAGCAAGGGCAAGATAATTATTTATGATGCGTAAAGTGAAGTTCTCTCGTTTGTACGTATCCTATACTTGTACCCCTTGATCCACAATATTTTTAGATCTTCCACCAATGGTGCTAGGTACACATCAATATTATTCTCAGATTGCTTCAGCCTGTAGATAACTATCGATAGTAAAATACACTTCCGCTTCATACACAACCAAAAATGAAGGTTGTAGATACAGAGAGTCAAGAGCCATGTGCTATGTCAGATGCTTATATTACAGAAAGGATTCATTCCATCTATACTCAATCCAAACCTTGTATTCCTCAGTTCCACACCGAAGTCTGCAAACCTCCTATCGATGTTTCTCTACTAGACGGAATCAGCAAGGTGTCTTAACATTCCATCCTTCTTACGCTCCTTTGAGTGCCAACGCAACAGTCTTGCCTCCTTTAGGTTCACAAAAAATGCTTTAAACGAAGAATTACAGGAAGATACCATACCACCTTAGCAGGTGATCCTTTCTTCACCTCTATTCCCTCGCCGTTATCTGATTAATTCTTACGTTTGTATCAGAATGCGTTGCACATCGATATATATGCATGTTTGCATATTTTTTATGGTAGGGATACAATCATTTAGACATGCATGTATTCTTTCTACTTCCATTCCCAATAAACAAAGAATCTTCTTGGTTTTGTAGGTGGTTTTGGGCAACTCGTTTTCCTCTGGAAGCATATCCACTAAAAGACCCAACAGAGCCGTGAAATTCTTGTCGGACCAACCGTTGCTTGCCTTCAATTTCAACAGTTCAAACACGTCTGACAACCTCATGTAGTTTGACTTGCAGCACGTGAAAAAAGGGTTTCTTTTAATCCCATCAAGTCCCAAAATTTAACATACTCTCTCTCTCTCATCATAGTTTCCTTTTGCATCGCGAAGCATCTGATCCAGATTATCATCATGCAGCCTATCTGAATCGGAACAACAATCGACATCATCCGGCGGCATATCATTGACTTCATCAGCGATGTTATTATTACTACCTTTCTATGTAATCTGCTCTTCACCATGACTGGTCCAAAGTGCATACCCCTTTTTGAAACCCCTTCGGATCAAGTACGCTTCAATATGCGCTCGGTTCTTAAACATCTTCATATTCTCACAATTAATACATGGACAATACATATATTCCACCCTCTTATTCAACATATCCTCCTCGACAGCTCTTGTAAAGCAGACATGCCATTAATGTACTCTTCATTCACACGGTTCCTAGCGTACATCTAGTTTCGGTCTTACGTTACGCATATAACAATCTAGTATTAAATATTGAATTAATTAATATACTAGATATATGATCTAAAGTAGCTATATGTAGTAAGAATAATTAATTAAATTGAATTAAGTAGAAATAAACTATTATGAATTGTCTAAACCTTAAACTCTAAACCATGCTAGATTTAAATAATCTTCTCTCTACATCAAGCTGGATCTAAACCATCTATAATTCTCCTTTTGCTAAAAGCTATATCTAAATTTAATGCAATTAGAAACAAATTACTAACCATAGATAGTTAAGAACTTAATGAATCTACAATCAAATGCAATTAGGAACAAATTACTAGCTATAGATAGCTAAGAACTTAATGGATTTACAATCACTTTTATCAAATTCGCGGTCTCCTTTCACCAAATGGCTTCAAAACCCCATCTTCTCAAAGCAGCAATCTGTGAGAACAGATCTGGAATTTAAGACAGATCCATGAGCGTCGACGGGTCTGCAATTAATATAGTAAAATTATCATAGATGACTTTTAATACAAACCGTTTGTGATGACCTAAATATCATGGATGGTTTATAATACAAACCATCCATGAAATATCACAAACAGTATAAAT
Organism: Dendrocalamus latiflorus; assembly: GCA_017311315.1. NCBI lineage: Eukaryota > Viridiplantae > Streptophyta > Magnoliopsida > Poales > Poaceae > Dendrocalamus > Dendrocalamus latiflorus. The sequence continues at coordinate 46,697,676 of CM029666.1, read as the reverse complement.
AAAAAACCATCTGTGATATTTGGCAATATCACAGACGGTTCTTTTTAATAACCGTTTGTGGTACTCACAGACGCTGTTAACTATGAATCGTCTGTGATATTACATTTTCACAGACGTTTTTTAGCGCTGGCAGCAACACAGATGGTCTCTAAACCAAAATCGTCTGTGATTGTATTTAATACTGACGGTTTTAGTTAACCATATGTGATGAGATATCTAGTATTAACCTTTTTATAGTAGTGTGAGCTCATCATGTACTGCAAGAGGGGAGGTTGGTTAGTGTTAGTAATTAAAAAATTACTCAGTACTAGTTAGGACAAATTGAGAGGTTTGGCTCTGATCCATTTGATCAGTTCATCTACTAGACATGCGTTGACCTATTGCTGCAACTGTGTTCTTTTTATGGAAGTGATCGAGCATTGTTAAGAGTATACTTTGTCCAATTGTTCGATGCAATTTGTTTCATCAATACACGTGAATGTTGCTTGTACTCAGTACTCGCCTCTGAATTACGCTGAACACGCATGAACATTAATTGCAGTATTTCTGCAGTCTGTACCCTAACTTCCTAAGTAACTCTCTCTCTATATGTGTATGTATATGTATATGTTCGTGTGTGTTTTAGAACTTTGATCGTGATGTGCTCTCACTAAACTTGAAGTTCTCTCATTTTCTTATGAGAAGGATCAATAAGTGGATAACTTGATGTTACCTTGGCTGTGATCAATATAGTTTTTTTTTTGAGTGGCTTATGGTTGAAAAGCACTATAGCTGACTGAAAAAATACTGTAGCTGACAGAGACTTATTTAGCATAATTAAATTTAAAAAAATTAAAAATTGAAAACACATATTAGCATCATGTATAATGCAAATAAATACGGAAAAAAAGAACCGGCAAAAAAGATTAACAACAAGCTAAAAGTTTAGAAAAAGACGAAATTTATAAATAGTGAAAAATAAGTTAGAAGTTAGAAGCTGAAACCGAAACGAGCAGGACCATATAGTACGTGTCTGATCGTACGGGATGCTGTTGGCTGGTGTGATTGCACTATAGATGCAGTTAACAAATGTTAAGGGTACCGACTATTTTTTTTTGAACCGTACGGGGAATGTGTGACACCTCAACTGCTACGCTTGCTTCTAGACATGCATTGCTCAAGTGTGATAAACAAGTCCGACAAGCAAGTCTCCAGTTTTTCTACGGAAAATAAAAATAGAACAGTTTTTTTTTGTGAGATGGAAAATAATTAATCTGTTTATGGGCCTGTTCTTAACGGCTTTTAAAAACGACTTTTGATTTTTGCTACAGTACCTAATTTTTAAATAAGGTATTTTTTCAAGACGGGATCTAAAAGTCAATTGTTGTACATGTTAAAAGCCTAACATTTGTATCAACCAAAATCACAAGCGAGTATCCCTCTCTCCGTAATCTCTGTCACAAACAGCTAAAATTTAAAAATTTCAGTCAAAAGTCATAAACCGCAGTCATATTAAACAGGTCCAATAACCATGCCAAGAATGAAGAATATGCCGGTTCAAAATTTCTCCAACTAACAGCAGCTGCCTCGGTTTCGACTCAGACCACCGCATATGCTCGATGTGGATTGTTGAGTAATATGTTCTTTTTGTACATTACTGAAAGAAGAAGCTATGGATTTGCAAAATAGTTGGAGCTGATGCTCTAGTATGAAACTGTGATCTTATGAAGATGCATGGAGTATTTCATATATGTACTAGGTTGCATGTTCTCAAGTCATCTGATAACTTGTTATAGGTTTCAAACCTCATCCAAATCACACCTTAATTTGGAATTAGTATGTTAGCATCTTTATGAGTTTGTACTAGATGCTTCTCTGGCCGCTATACGCACCAAAATACAAGGTTTCAGCAAAACTTATTCTTTCGACGTGCAAAAATTGCGATAGATATAAATAAACAACCAGTTTGGCTTTTTTTTGTGACTTATGGCTGAAAACACTGTAGCTGACAGAGGCTTATTTAGCATAATTAAATTTTAAAAAATTAAAAAATATAAAAAATATGTTAGCCTATTACGTATAATACAAACACATATGGAAAAAAAAGAACCGGCAAAAAAGCTCAACAAAAAACCAAAAGTTCAGAAAAAGATGAAATTTATGAATAGTGAAAAATAAGTCGGAAGCCAGAAACTGAAGCCCAACCGATCGGGGCCGTATACATAGATAGGAAACCATTTGGCTTATTGCTTGGTGCTTTGCCTCGTCCTTTTTAGAAAGACACCAATGTTTTGCTTTATCAGCTATGCATATTTTATCAGATTGACATTTATTCGTAATTCAAGAATGTATGGGGGAATTTGGAGATTAATTTGTGATTACATTATCACTATCAAAACCGACATGTACATATGCTACGAGGTTGCGGCAATCGATAAGCAAAATATATCATCTCTTAAATAAGCCGACACGCTGCAAACAGAGCGAGTAATTGCCGTAGTCTACACGAGCGTCACCGTCCGTGGTCAAGGCCTCAATGTTAATTTGGTACACCGTATGCATCGAGAGAGAATTTATACAGACTTGGTGTATTGTAAGTAGCTTCTCCAAATAATGCAAGTCAAAATGCACGCACCACACGAGAGGCGCATCCGTGACTCATCTTCCGTGGGATTACGGATTTGTATATACGAGGCTTACCGTCTTTGAAGACGTGTTCGGTGTCTACTCATGGGTGCGTGAGCACGGTATGTGTGCGAGTCTACCCTGTGATCTAAAAAAGAAAATCATAGCATAAGCTTATTGTGTTGTACTTGTATGTGTTTTCTTAGTTCTTTTGAGCTTACGCAGATTTTGACTTTTATTTCTATAGTAATTTATCGTTAAATGGTATATTTTTTAAGACAAAATCTACAGGTAAATTATAGTATAAATTATACCGAGTTCAGTTATACCGAAAAATCATATGTCACTATTTTTCTCTATGTATTACCTCTCATAAATAGTCGGAATTTAAAAACCACAATTATAAACCATAAATTTAGCATAAAACAACCAATACGGTCAACTCTTCTTTATCTCATGTCACGTATGCTTTGGGACAGCTCCAAAGTTGTTGGCCATCGTTCCAGATTCATATTGAACTACTGAGACGTACGGCCGAAACCTATTAGAAGATAATTAAGCACCTTTTCGGCATGGGCAAAAATAGTTAAAACACCACCAATTAGTGGCATGATCATGACGTGAACGCAGCAGCATCCTTGATGCAGAAGTTACCTAATTTCTGGAAGTATACATCACGATGTCAACTGTCAAGCTAGCATTTCTCCAAAATGAAATTGTCAAGGTAACAGGGCACGTACCCCCCGGTCGGTCTGGAAGCCGGGGACGCGGATTTCCCGAGTCCCCCTCGCTGTGTTCCCTTCGTTGTTCACTTGTTCCCATACGCGTGGCAAGCAGGCACGGGCGGAAGTCCGGGCACCCAGGGCTGTTCCTGTCACTTAGGACCCTAGGGCACGGTAAAAGTAAGACCCTTTATTCTAATATAAATATGTAACAATACATTTTATATCAGTTGTAAAAGGTAAAGTTCAATATAGTAACCATTAGACAATACGTCACAAAATACAAAATACTTATTGGCAACATTAAGCTTAGTACATTACAAAATGCAAAGTACTCATTGTCGATAATCCACTAGCACATTAATATTATTAATAAGTCTTAGAAAACTATAATATGCTACTAAGGATAAAACAATTTAGGAGAGATCATTCAACCTTTCATGTGACATTGATGACTTCAAATAGTTTTTTCAATCTTTCTTAGATCTAATGGATATCTATATATAAAAAAGAAACTGATGTTACAAGAAAGTCAAAGATTTTTGTTCTAGGTAGTGTAGATATTGTGTTGGAGACTTGAGTGGTATTTACTAGATAATCAAAGAACAAAAATTCATAAAAATGTACCATATATGCAACGGCTATATGAGGAGATTTCGAGTAAAACTGTTACAAAATAAAAACAATTGAAGGCGAATTGGTTGAAAATCAATGAAATCGGGCTCTCCTCTATTAATGGCGGCACTTATTTTGGGGGAAGAGAAGACCGAAAGAGGAGTGGAGAGGTCAAGGGGCGCAGGTGGTGTGCGTGGTGGATTGGATCCGGTGGATGACTTACTTGATGCGTTCTCTTTATAAATGTTCATGCTTGGATATTTAAGGAGCGCTCAGTGTTGGATACACAACATAGACCAAATGAGCATTACTTGACTTTGACGATTAACACAACTAATCATTAATCAATTATATCCAATATTCAATACATAGGCTATATCAGGCATGTATACATACTAACATACATGAGTTAGGGGCCCCGAATTTTCGTGGGCCCTAGGCGGTCGCCCTTGCTGCCTAGGCCCAGGACCGGCCCTGCAGGCACCCGATGCCACGGGACACCAAATCTAAAAATTGTTTTAGCAGGACCAGTACCTCTAATCCTCAATTCCAAATACAGTGCACTCAATTCTTTCATTAAAGTCCAAGAAAGAAAACACTAACAGCTAAAATTCTTAATAGCTAGCAGCAGTTCACAAAGAGCCTTCACTTCCCTTAGACTATGAGGCAACTACAGCAGGTCGACCCAGCCCAATAGAAAGGACCAAAACAGTTGCAAATCGGAGGTAAAATTATAGTATTTGACCACAATGTTAAGTAAGTCACTAGACATATTTTTCTATTATATTGTTTTTGAATTGTTAACATACAAATATCTAATTAACCTTTTCAATTAATTGATGATGATTTAATGGATGATATACTTATTTGCTATATGCAGAAACAACAATTGACGAAAATTATCAACGATGTTGTGGTTTGCCGCTTTATAAACTTGAAAGAACATAAATACTAAAAGATATTGCATTAACTTACATTTAATCATTCTACTACCTTTTTACTTGAAAACTTTAAGTGATTTTATTCTTTTTTAACAGGTCATTGAGGTCGGATGATGGATTTTACCAATGCCGACTAACTTTTGTCTATGATTTGGGCAGTCATTGGAGGGAAAATAGCTAGTGTGTTGAGATAACTTTAGTTTATGCTCCTCAAAACCGTAACACTTGCTTTACCTATTGGGTGGATGGTAAGAGGTGTTGGTATGGATGTAGCACAAGAATGTGTGGTTTGTGATAACATCGCCTATATAACTTTAAGGATTGAATTTTATAATGACCTTCCAAAATGTAAAACAGTGCAATCACAAGTCTATAATGGGTACGACTTGGTCAACTAATTTGCATCGACTCAGTGTGGGTTGCGTCATCCGGTGGCACACGGGCAAGTGAGCGTGTGGAGGCTCTTGATTTGACAACACAAGAGGGCTGCTTCTAGAGCGAGTAGATGTAGCCTCATAGCGATGAAAACCTTAGCATGTGTGGCTTCGCTGAGGAGATGTATTGTAAAGACCTTATGATGATCTTCTTGATTCACATGTCTATAAAACATAACAAGTCGATTATTTCTTACGAGTAAAGTGTATGACATTTGCAGAGTGTAAACTATTTGAACAGTCATGCTCACGGTCATAAATAGGCATGAGAATTTACTTGAGTTAGTATCTATTTCTAAAACTTTATGGATGGGAAACTTATCAGGCAAATGTAACCCTGAATTGATTTCCTCTAGCGGATATGATCTAGTGATTATAATGGTTGGATGTAGCCATGGTAACAAAACTAGCAGACAGTGGAAGTAACCATGAGCTATAACAATGGATGTAACTTGTACTACTATTATTACTGCATTATCTCAAACAACTTTAAAAAATCTGGTTTAGTTAAAACTGCTAAATCTCAGATAATTTTCCATCTATTGTAACTTTCAAAATGATGCCTCTAGCAAATAAAAAACGCCTCCCCTAACAGTCTTGCATCTATTATTAATACATTCTATATGGTGGCTTGTTGAGTGCCTCTGTACTTATTATTGCTCAACTACCATCGCTTATTATTGCTCTATTACCATCATTCAATAATTAAGGAGAAACTCAAGCTCTAGATAATCTAAATGAGTCGACAAAGTTGAAAGACGACGAAGCGAAAAACTAGATCGTAAACCCTAATTGGCTGCCTGTAGACGTGTTCTGAGGGTTCCACTTGTGTGACACTTGCGTTTCTGCTACTGATTTTTATTAATTGGCTGCCTGTAGACGTGTTCTGAGGGTTCCACTTGTGTGACACTTGCGTTTCTGCTACTGATTTTTATTGATTTCGGCCTGATTGGCATATGAGTAAATCTACTGTTATATTTATACTTCTACAAGATATATAATTGATATACAATAATATATCTGTAAACACTATCTACTGATATAGGAAATAAGAAATTGAAATTACAGAGGATTTTGAATTTGGCAAAATCCAGGTCCGTCAATTCCATACCCTTGCGCTTCAGCTGCACAAACCAGGCAGATTGCTTGTGTATCCTGGATACCTGGCCTCCCTGGACATAGCAGAATCCTACTGACACGCTTCCAAAGTGTACAGCAGTTGTAAAAACTTGTTTCAAATCTGGCAGATACCACTAGTATGAAAAAGCCGACTCACAGCAGATACAAATAACATCATTGCAAAAGTTTGGCGCATCTCAATAGTAATATTATTCAGATCTTACAGCTTAGAGCCTATGATCCAGGCCACCAAGTACAGTCTGAACAAAATCCAGGCCCCGTCATAAATTAGTGTACAACTATGGAGTTCTGGTAGTATTTGTACATCCAAGAGCACAACTATTACACAGTACACATAACTTCCCAGTGTCCTATACTCGGATGCAACAATCATTTTATCGACAACCTAGGTTTGACCTGGATTGACTGGCATTCAGTCATTCACTATTTGTATGACGTATTCATCATTGTATTCAGTTATAGAAGATCAACGAGAAACTGGATCTGAATGGGCTGCCTGCAAACAGAGAAAAACAAACCCAATTTAGCCATTGCGGTGAAGCTTCGAGATACAATTACATAATAAACATCGGCAACATGATACTGGAATCAATTTAATACACAGTAAATATAGATTCCAGAAATTTTGTGATGCCAGCAAACAACTTTTCGAACAGCAGCATTGTGTTCCACCTGCCTGGAACAATTTTTCTATAATCGGGAGTTGGTATATCTCTTCCATGGTTGTATAAACAAAAATTCGTCCTTATGACATCACATCTGGCCAATAATATCATCTCCCAACTCACCCAACGCCAATGGAACATGAGAACTTACGCACTTATGAGCTGTTCCAACTTCTGAACTTGCAAATTCCACGACGTCCTTCGTCAAATGACATGCGAATAGACTCCACCATATAGGATACAGAAGGAGATCCTGATGGCTCAACTTCCCGTTCCTGTCTTAATATGGATCTGTATAAATACATGGAACATGCAAGTAGCACTAAAACGTGAGCAAGTGCGTTTACCAGTTCAGCGAGTCTGTCTTCAAAGCTACTCTGACTACTAGTAGTTGGCATAAATACTTTCTGATAGGCTTTCCTCAACCTCCGTACCTTGATTTATGAAAAGTCCATAGCAATATTATGACATAGACAAACTGTACTCGGTTGCAATTTGCAAAATCTTGCTATGTTATTAGGAACTTTAAAACCAAATCCCTGAAAATGTGGGGAATCCATAAGCAAATGGTGCAAAAAGTATCTACCATCTCATCATTTTGGTGGTAGTTTCTAAAAAGAATAGTGACAATTTTTCACACCATGGTTCTTCATGGCTGTTGGCATAATCTGTGACAAGTTTTAATGGACCAAATTATCAGATGATGCATTGTTGGAAAAAAAAGTAAGGTGATTGAAAGGGTGCATTAGAAATTTTCCTGAGACAAAATTTTCACTGTTCCCAGATCTTCCTCCAATAAGGCATTAGTTAGTATACAGCTTCCTAACTGTGAAGTCACAGTAAATGTGGTAATATTGTTAAACATTTACCAATATCAGTAAATGGAACAACAGAAACACAATTTTAAGTAATCTCTGTGAAGGACCATGTGAGAAGATTCATGTATTATGAGTGATGAGCAATTGACATATTTGTGGAGTTGGATTTTAATTTTGCAAAAGTTGGCAAAATGCAGATTATGCTGTCAGGTTTCAGGTGGTCTGGCCGTCATGGGACGGCGGTCTGACCGGCTGGTGGCCAATGGTTTAACTACCTTGGGGCAAGCGGTTAGACCGACCAATGGGCTTTTCGAAATTACACACCAAACACTTGTGTAGACTTGTTTGGTGGTGTGTTTGCACTAGGTGTCACTAAAATTGGAAATTAGAGTTGAAACTCGATAGTGTTTTATAGAAATTCCAAAGAGAGTGTTTTTTGGTGCTCTTAAGTGGTCTGACAGGCATGGTGTGGTCTGACAGGCCTAATAATGGCGATCAAACCAGCTTCTAGCAAATTGGTACTGAAAGTGTGCATTTTGGTTTGAGGTTAGTCCTAGGAAGTTAGGATCAGTGGGATGTATTTTGAGTGTGTACACGGCATGAGTGTCGTTGTTTGCATTGTATTGTGTTACATGATGTATTGCTTTGACTAACGTGAGTCAAGTGTGTGGAACTTCTGCTCGACATAGTTGCTTGGTCTTTGGGTATGCAAGTGGCTTGGAGAATGTTAGCAATCAACGTCAAGGGGCTAGGACTAGGCGGGACAGCTGAGGTCCGTGAGGTCAGGTAAGTCCAGGTGAGGTTCGTGAGGTAAGGATTGTGAATAAGCGAATTGGTGCATATAGTGCACCGAGTGACGAGGCCGATGTATGTAGAAATGATTCGAGGGAATCTGAATGCGTGAAGACGTGACGGCTAGTCATTGGGCACTACAGGTTACAAGTCAAATCATGCAGAGATGCTTTGATGTGAAGGTAAGGGTTCTTGGTTCATCAATTGTGTAAATTAATGATTTTATGTATTGTGCGGTGCTACGTAATGGCTTGCTTATTGGTGTTGGTTGTAGGACTCCAGAACTAGCTCATGGTGAGGCGGACGGGGCCGGGACTAAGTTAGGAGAGTTTAGGTCCAAAACGGTCAAAAGATCGGGACTAAGTTAGGGGAGCTAAGGTCCAGAACAATCAAGGTGCTGTCGGAAGATGACTGAGACTAGCTGAGTGGTTATAAGCCAGGAAGACAAGGAACCGGAGCAGGAGCTACCAGTAGTGGACATAATGGGCAACGACAAAGTGGATCGGGGCTAAACTTAGAAAGGAGTTGAGGCTCAGAATGGTTAGGGAAGCCAGGTGCCGTCATGGTGCATAGAGAGGCATGTGGCGCGCCAAAAAACTTGGGTTTGTTTGCATGCGAGGACGGTTCGGTGAGATCCAGACGCGTGAGAGGCTTGGCGGCAAGTCATTGGGGTCACACGGAGTTGAAGATGAAGCATGAGTTTGCTTCAAGGTGCAGGAAGCGAGAAGTTTCGTGGAAGAATGGTAGAGGGGCATTTTGGTAAATTGCCCAAATCCGGAAAAGTGGCGGTGTGCAAAACCATGGTGGTGACCTAAGTGGATTAGGTTAAGGAGTCTTCACGGAGGCCATGGAATGGCGAATTCGGGCTATTAGAGCCAAGTGCAAGTCTCACCATGAGAAGCGTGCACGTGTGTGTAAAATCCGATATGATGTTAGGTTAACAAATTAGCCATGTAAGAGAGGAAAAACCCAACTAGAAGTGCTAGTTAGGATTTCTTGTAAGTCTCCACTATATAAGGTGAGTTGAGAGAGTTAAGGTTAACTCTCCAGGAAGACAAGTGAAAGAAAATTAGGGTTCTTAGATAGAACTTTTGAGAGATGCATTGTGGCTCTTTATCTTCAAATTTTTGTCATTCTTAGGCTTTGTGGTTGGCTAAGGAATGGTTGTAAACATTTGTCTTCAAGTATCAATAGATATCAAAATTTGTCCAAGTCTTTCTCCTTTTATCTCTAGTATTGAAATCTTGATTTGGCTTGTTTTTGGTGTTTCCTTCTCCCCTCTTGATCTTGCTGTGATCCGTAATGAGTAAAGTGGCACTAGAAGATCCTACTTGATCAATCATTGCCCATCTAGATCATCTCTATAGCAAAGAAACAAGATTATGCCCAGTTTGTGAGTGTTCTTTAGTAAGATTTGTAATTTCAGGATCGTGAGAGTTCTAACTCGGATTCTTACTTAAATTACCTTACTAGAACATGTGAGAACAGATCTTGAAGACATCATGCCTTAGATCCTCATGAACAAGAAGTAATTTGGATTTTTGGTGTTCTTAAGTCCTAAATCTTCTTCTCCTCAATTTAGTAAACCCGAGCCCAAGAATCTTATGATTCTTAATTGGTTTGGGTTCCTAATGCCTTGAACAAGTCTAATGCAAACTTTGGAAGTGTTTGGATGAAATTTGAACGAGTTCTTAAGATTTGAGTTTTATCCTGAGGAGTTTTCAGGTCTAGAAACAGGGGAGCGGTCAGACCGGCCCCAGCAGTCAGACCACCCCTGTCCGTATAGTCAGATTGGCACATTCAAGGTGGTCTGACCGGCCTTGTGCTAATTGTTCCTGATTTTGTTGATTTAGGTCTCTATATTTGTTTTGTTAAGCCTAGCACTCTGGAAAACATTTATTCAAGTACTGCATGGCGCATGCATGTTATCAATAAGGGCTCCAAAATTTGGTAATATATGGAAACCTCTTGGTCTGAGAAACCATTACGCCTAAGACCTTCAAGATTCAGACCACGAAGCTCTGCTCTATCACCTGCAACCATCATGTACCTTGGCACATCTTGGGCAACCTGATTCAAATAGAAATGAATGAATTTCATACTCTGCAAACCTAACACTGCAAAGAATTGCAATGCCAGCAGGGTGCAAATTACAATGCAATCAGCCTTAAACAAACACATTGTAGGAACAAAAACCTATGCAAAATAACTGTCACACTAAATAACATTTGGCATGAGTGCCTCCATGCAGAGCTAATTCTACATCATTCTGTATGATCATATGCACCTATTCCTAGAAAAGCAACATCACATAAAGCGTATGCTGATTCTCTAACTTAAGCTTAGACTCCAGGTTTCTTATTTCCTATTTGCATTCTCTAAGGGCACAAATTTCTCATAGTTTATAGCGAGGGTTGATCAAACTACATGAGATGCAATATCAATTTTTGCCATAAGAATTGTTCCAAACTTCCAATTGTAAGGAATGCCCAATACAGATAAATGTTTATACTTTATAGGACCAACATACCACAGAGCCGCCACCTAGAAATGAGAATGAACCAATATGACAAAATTGATGGACAACAACAGCCCCTGCAGTATGAGTGCAGTCCTGAAACAATAAAGTCTATCAATATACAAAAGGGCTCTCAACCAACAAAATGTGAAGAAGGGTATCACAGTAAAATGGTTACTCACTTCAACAACAACATGGCCAGCAAATAGAGTATTATTAGCAAAAATGTTGTTGTTACCAATCTTGCAATCATGTGCTATATGGCAGGACCCCATTATAAGATTATTGTCACCAATAACCTATCAAAAATGGTTAGTAGTAAGGAGGAGGAAGTAAGCTCAGTAAATATCTTATAATCACAAGAAACCTGAATACCGTGCAGTCACCCGATTTAGAAGAGCGGTGAATAGAACAGTACTCTCTGATCTCGTTGTTGTTACCAATGTGTAGGAAGCATTCATCTCCTGGCTAAACAGGACGAAAGGGCATTAATGTTCTGCAGAAAGAATAACATTTTCATGTAGCCAAATGAAATGCTTGTTATCTTGTAAGTGTGCATGTGTCAGCAAAACATTTCGTTGACAAATTCATAAATACAATCTTAAAATAAGGTTCATAGTTCATAGACAAACTTCACATGAATGGTAAGCACAAAGCAAACACTACACTACGTGGCACCAGTACACCAAAAATCAAGTTGTTAGTGACAAAAAAAAATAGCTAACCTTATATTTGAGATCCTGGCACTTCACACCAACCACAGCATAGCTCCCAATGACATTGTTTTCCCCAATAATTGTTCGTCCAGGGAGATCTGCACCAAGGATAGCACCACTGCCAGAAAACTAAATTTCACAGTATGAATCAGGGTAAATTTATGTTGTTCACATGTCATATTGTCAGATCTCTTAAGAATTTGCAATATGGACGGCCCTTGAACCTGGCAAATTTCAGGCTTAAGAGTGCTGCTGGCTATGGCTCAGCTATTGATGAAAAAAGTATTACAACCAAGTAGCTCCATTTACTAAACTAATAAAGGCCTGATAGCGAACCTAAGGCGATGTGAACTATTTCCGAATCCCTACCAAAACAACATCTTGCCAATAGTGACCTTGGAGCTCTATTCATCGACAGCTTGTGATGTTATTCAAATCATGGTCACACCAACCTAAACTAACTTTTGCTTGTGCTTTTATCTTGGGACAAAATTACAAGTTTTTTCATGCAATTTTAATATCAATCTGAATATTCACGATCAAACAATGCAGGCATTTACGGATTTATCAAAGGGGAGAAAAGCAGGAAGGAAAAATAGGGAGAGATGCCATCTTACGTGAGAACAACACATCCCTCCCCTAGCTCAGTATCTCCCATGACATGGCTTCCAGCGTGTAATTGACATGCATCACCAATCCTGGCTGAAGCCCCCACAGTGCAAAATGGACCTACTGAGACTCCCTACGAAGTGGTTCAAGGCACATAAAAACATTGATTTTCCACTATAAAACGCCTAGCTAGAAAATTCATGCGAAAAAACCGAAGATACAAGAAAAGAAAGCAGCTATTTGTCTTAGAAGAAGAAAGCAGTCATCTTAGTTCTATGAGCATTTGCATCAAGCAGGAGGCAAGCACGCGTCTGGGCAGCGGCATGCGCCAAATCCAACAGCCCAAGCATGGAGATTTCATGTATTGTTGGTTGTACTATCATACCGAAGTACGAGTACAAGCATTACGTGCACCACTGCTGCTATCCAGCAACTCACCTCAGCCATAACCGAGGCCAAACCAAAGCTGCAATGGATGGGAGCAATCAGTGCGCGCGTGTGGGAGCGCAAGCGGGAGACCTCACCTGGCCGATGGCGGCATCGGGGTGGACGACGGCGGCGGGGTGGACGAAACTCCCGGACGCTTCCCTCGCCGCTCCCTCGGAAGCACCTGCAGGGCGGTGGGCATGAGAAGAAGCAATCTGACGTGAGGGGTGGAAGCGGTGGAGACCACGATCAGAAGAGATTGGTGAGAGGGAGAGAGCACGCGTACTTGCGTGGAGATGGCGCGAGGCGATGAGGAAGCGGGGGGAGAGGAGGCGGCAGGCGGCGCGGGAGGTGGCGGCGGCCATGAGGAGCGGAGCAGCGGAGGTTTGGGTTGGGAGAGAGGAGGAAGTGGACCACCGGGGTCCGGGAACGAGGTCAGCTGGGGTTTTGCGTACCGCTGACGCTGCCTGTGTGCGTCCATCAGCATTCCAACGGCGCAGCCGCACGGGTGCACAGGGACGGGGCATGGCCGGGTAAGCCAAGGTTACCCAACTTACCACATGGGCACGGGCGCACATGGCCATGCCCACCGCACAATTCCTCTCCTTCCGCGTTCCTCGCCATCTGATTTCACCACCCATTTCTACATCGCAAGATGGTGTGGTATTTCCGTAAGCCCTTTTTCGTCTGCAACTTCCGTCTACCCTAGTTTAGGTCCTGCTCGGTTGGGCTGAAAAGCTATAGCTTATGGCTAAAATTGCACTGTAGTGGCTAAAATTGCACTGTAGTTTAAGGTGATTTATTTGCCGTAATTAAATTTAAAAATAGAAAAAATATGCTAGCTCATCACGGACAACGCAAATGAATACGGGAAAAAAGAACCGGCAAAAAAGCTCAAAAAAAGTCAAAAGTTCAGAAAAAAGACGAAATTTATGAATAGTGAAAAAATAAGCCAGAAGCTGAAACCGAAACGAGCGAGGCCAGTCCGTCAAAGCCACCTCAGATCTCCACCGATGGCAGTAGCCAACCGCTAGCGAGTTACGGATAATTGAGTCGACGAGACTTGGAAAAGCATATCGAGACAGGTGTGGAAATCCAGTGCAAATAACTAGCATTCGTCACTTTATTATTTATATATATATATATAATATTATACTAAATAGTAATATATCCAATAATTTTTAGCATTAATACTTCAACGTAACCAATATCTGATATGATGATAAGGAGGTAGTGAGTAAAATACTTACTAAAATAAAAACTCCCGATAATAATATTGGTTACTTATAGCAAACATAAAGAAGCTCCAACAATCACCACATTGAAACCCCAACTCACAAAATTAGCTTATGTTCTTGAAATAAATTAAAAGAGTTTAGAGAAATTTAGAGCAAAGTACATACTGATCGAATGAGTCTAAGTTTCCTTTGACCGACGAGGGCATGAGACAACAGAGACCAGGCAGCGCAGTGGCGAGATGGCAGGCGAGGGCGGCCGGTGGTGCCAATTTCTCCTGTTCTCCAGTGACGGTCGCTGCATGTCTAGATGCGGCTGTGCAGCGAACGTAGTGCACATTTCTTGATTGACCATGCAAGACGAATAGGCATCGAGGGTTGTTGCGAGGTGATATGCTTCGAGATCGATCAAATGTACGCCATGGTCTATTGCATTCCTCACTCTTAGGCTAGCTCAAGGACTGGCTTGCTCTACTATAGTTGCCTCATAGGTTGAGGGAAGCGGAGGTTCCTTGTGAACTGTTACTAGCTACTGAGAATTTAGACTACTAGTGCTCAATTCGTTGGGCTTCAAGAAAAGAACCGGGTGCACTGAGTTTATACTGGGGATTCACACATAGGCTGAAGGTGCTGGACACTGCTAAAATATTTTTTGAACCCGGTGTCATATGACACCTAGGCCAATAACTTGGTTCCGCCCTTATATCGAGATAAAGGTCGTTCTTTTTAGCTTTTCAACTGATTTTTTGGTTCAGTTTTTTCTGTAATCACTATTTATTAGATAAACAAGCCACAGCCAAAAGCTATAAACCACAGTCCAAAATAACGCCCCTAAAGAGAGTGGCACAAAGAGAAGAACGACAGAAAGATGTTGTCAGCACAAGGATAATTAGATTTAACAACCAAGAGAAAAGCGGCGACGAAATTGGGTGAAAAAGAAGGATGTGGAGAGGAATGGGGTGGGAACAGGTAATTAACATGCCAACGGACAACGCTATTCCTTGGCTACCATCTGCACTAAAACTGTTAGTTGAAATTACAAAACACTTTTGAAGAACCATGTTGAAAATATCAATGGTTCACTTGTGTTGAACAATTAGTAATCATGTCGAGTTGAGATTTGAGTTTGCGAAAGTTTGCAAGTTTTCATTCTTGCTGCCTAATTTCAGGTAGTAGTAGTGGCCTAGGGTTAGCAGTAATACTGGCCTGGTGTTGGCAATAGTACCGGCATGGTGTGACCGGATGATAGTTGGTGGTAGCTATTTTTCAGTAAGGGTCATTTTGGGCGTGTCCAGGTCTGGTGGTACCGGATGAGATTCGCGGTACTACCGGAGAGAGCGATATGACTGGGATTAGAATGGCGGTACTACCAGCATGGTTCGAGCGGTTATACCGGCTCCCTTGTTACTGAGGTTTAACTGAGTTGACTGGAGCGATCCAACTAACCTGTTAATGGTGGTTAGATCGGCCATGTCTGAGATTATCTGAGGGTTTGGTTAATTGTGGGAATTGATCATGGGCTGAGTTGTAGAGTCTAAGTATTGCATTCATGATTCATAAAGCATGTTTAGACTAACGTAGGGTCACGTTGTGAAGAAATTTTGACTGAAAATAATTTCTTGGTTTTTGATGTGTAGGATGCTTGGAGGCAGCCATGGTCGACAGTGTGGACCGAAACTAGACTTGGGGATGAGCTAAGGTGTGGTCAAGGAAGTCGGGGCAAAATGGTTGAGCTTAAGCGGAGCATAGGAAATGACAAGGGATATCAAAGAGAATGTTTGAGCAGCGGTTCATTGAATGGTGCGATCGATGCAAGTAAGGAGTGGTCAGAGGAACCGACACAGAGAGATGTATCGATGCGTGAGCCATTGGTGGAGCTACACATTGCAAGCATGTGGAATTGTGGATTGCTTTCAAAGAAAGAGATGACCATGGACTAGACTCAGGGAAGAAGTGAGGTGCACGGTCAAGGCGAATGTATTTTGGTAAGGAAGCTAAAAATATCGGAAGAGCAAAGGGACCAAAACCGCGATGTTTGGAGAGCGTTTTAGGTCAAGGAATCACAAAGGAAGCCAAGTGGATGGAAGCTTGTTTCTTAGTGGGTTTGGACTTACACGCTTCAAAAAGCGCGCATAAGTTTTGTGTGTAAAACTAGGTGTGTGGAGTTAACAGGTTTCTCCAGTTGTACTAATGGATAGTATTCATTAGTGTTAGATGTGAGCTGGTCACTTTATCTATTTGTAATGGGTGTGGTTGGTGGCTAGGACAAAAAGGTGAGAGATGAACGCAACCAACATACCTTCTATGGTTTTGGGTGAATGCTCTTGGGAGAGAGCTTTGTCCTACATGGTGGAGTGATGGTAAGCGGTACTACCGGAGTACGGTATGATCAGGATTAGAATGGCGGTACTACCAGCATGGTGCGAGCGATTATACCAGCTCCCCTGTTACCGAGGTTTGACCGAGTTGACTAGAGCGATCCGATCGGCCTATTAATGGTGTTAGACTAGCCATGTTTGAGATTATTTGAGGGGTTTCGTTAATTGTGGGAATTGGTCATGAGCTGAGTTGTGGAGTCTAAGTCATTGCATTCATGATTCATAAAATCATGTTTAGACTAACGTCGGTCAAGTTGTAAAAAACTTGTGACTGAAAACAATTTCTTGATCTTTGATGTATAGGATGTTGGAGGCAGCCATGGTCAACGACGTGGACCGAGACTAGAATTGGGGATGAGCTAAGGTGTGGTCAAAGATGCCAAGGTGGGATGGTTGAGCTTAAGCAGAGCATAGGAAAAAAACAAGGGATGTTGAAGAGAATGTTTGAGCAAAGATTCATCGAACGGTGTGATCGATACAAGTGAGGCGTGGTCGGAAGAACCGATATAGAGAGATATATCGGTGCTTGAGCCATTGGTGGATCTACACATTGCAAGCATGGGATTATTTGATATTTGTATTTGAGAAAAATATAAATATAGCAAGTAAAATCCATATTAGAACATATTCATATTCGAGAATATTCGTATTTGCATTCGTATTCGAGAATATTCGTATTTAAGACTATTTGATTCGTATTTGATCCGTTTCCTATGCCTATCGTCGGTAACGGGTCAAAAATTGGTGAAAACCAGCAAAACTGATAGGAATTTATTCTACCGAGATTTATTACAGAAGTTATAGGAGGATATACGTATTCGACCAAATTAAGTACATATTCGATTCGAATTCGTATCCGTTATGATATTCGATTTGTATTCGTATTCGAGAATATTCGAATTCGTATTTGTATATATTTTAAAAATATGAATTCGTATTCATATTTGAGACTATTTTATTGTATCCGATCCGTTTCCATCCCTAACTAAAGGTCCTTATATCAGCTTCGAGAAGACAGAAGACAATATAAATATCTGGCTTTCTGAAGCGGTTTCTATACTCCTCTCGTCTCCGTCTTGCTCTAGAGATAAATCAAAGAATCACTGGTGCATCACACACCTCTCATCTTACTCTCGTCTTGTGCACTTATTTCTGTTTCACTTTTTTTATCATCCATGTATTTTTTTTAAAAAATTACTTCTTTAAATGACTAATAATCATTTTCAATAAACAATTATGAAGCACAATCAAAGAAACATTGGCTGCAGCATATGAACCTGTCCCGTGATCTCCGTCCGAACAATAAATTACTTAAATTCCCATTTTTCTCCAAGCAGCTGTGATCGTTTTGGCTTTAGCTTTTAGCTTCCGATTTATTTTTCACTATTCATAAATTTCGTCTTTTTCTGAACTTTTGGCTTTTTGTTGAGCTTTTTTGCCGGTTCTTTTTCCCGTATTTGTTTGTATTATACGTAATGGGCTAACATATTTTTTATATTTTTTATTTTTTTAAATTTAATTATGCTAAATAAACCTCTGTCAGCTACAGTGTTTTTTCAGTCAACTAAAGTGCTTTCCACAAAAAATACCCTAAATGATCACCACTTCAGCCGTCCGATCCGAGCCCCACGGCTCCAAATGCCCAGATTCCGAACCCACGAGCGCCTCACGCCTCCCGAGTCCCGAGGACTAACGAGCCAGGGAATCCCCAAATTACCCCTATCGTCCACCTCGGCGCGCTAAGCGGCCAAACCCACCAAAACACTCCTAATACGCTGTAAATACTCCTCATGCCCGAGGCCTAATACGCTGTAAATACTCCTCATGCCCGAGGCTAAGACTGTAATCCTCAATTCTGAGCAACAATGGTAAAATAAATCCACTAACCCTACACAAAAGGATATGAGCTCGCGTAGGAGTGCCGCTAGGGTTTCCCCTTCTCACGCTCTCCCCTACACTTCGTCTCCAACACCTCGCCGCCGCCGCCGCCGCCCAAAACCCTCCCCTCCCCTCCTCCACCGTATATTCTAATGGCGGCCCATTCCATCCGGCGAAGCTTCTAGCGCCTGCCTCTAGTCCGCGCCCCAAGTAGCTCGTTAATCTACCAGAATCGCCCTCTCCGGCGCCGTCGCCATGGCGACCATGAACCCGTTCGACATCCTCGGTGCTGATGACAACGACGATCCCTCGCAGCTGCTGGCCGCGGCCGCGGCGGCCGCGCAGAAGGCCGAAGCGAAGAAGCCGGTCGCGGCGCCTGCTGGGAAGGGGGCCCAGACTGCAGCGGCCGCCAAGTTCCCGACCAAGCCCGCTCCCCCCACTCAGGCTGGTGAGTTGTGGTTGCCAGGTCGCTAGATCTGGGGTATTGGGCATTTGGGATTCTTCCATCTTCTGATATGCTTTGATCGATTCGGACTAAGTTTTGTTTATGATGATTTTGAGCAATTTAGTGATAATGATTGGATTTTGTGTTGGGTAGAAATAATATTTTTCTAGTTTTTATCTCCCAAGTCTCCATCATGGTCGTAGCTCATGTCAGTTGTAAATATTGATGCCATGAGTTGTAAAGGTGTGAGCTTTTCATTGCTGGAAAGTAGAATTTGTACCTTCCTAGAAATCTTAGTTTTTAGCAAGCTTCCTCAAAACACGAATATTCATTAAGCCCTTGAATTTCTACTTGTTTCAGTGAGGGAGGGACGGAGCAGCGGTGCACCGTCACGTGGAGGATTTGGCCGTGGTGAACGTGGCCGTGGCAGAGGTGGCCGGGGATATGGCCAGAACCGTGAGTTTGGCGGCGACAACATGAATGGCTACCAGGGAGGTTATGGTGGCGGGGGCTCTGGAGATGGTGCTGTAACTGGTGGCGGAGATGGGGACAGGGAGGGGGGCTCTCAGCCCCCATTCCGTGGAGGTGGAGGCAGGCGCGGTGGCTACCGAAATGGTGAGTTTGGTGATGACTCTGAGAGGCCACCTCGGAGAAATTATGAGCGCCACAGCGGGACTGGCCGTGGGTATGAGGTGAAGCGTGATGGTGCGGGGCGTGGGAACTGGGGAACTGCAACTGATGAGGCTCTTGCGCAGTAAGGACTATGTTGTTCTTCATTGTTGTCTGAATCGATGATGCCGGATATAACTCATGAGGCTATTCTGATTTCTGTGTAACTAGGGAAACTGAGGAAGCTCTGAAGGTTGAGGAGAATGCTCCCATCGCCGAGAAGCAGGGTGAGCAAGGTGATGCTCCAACAGTAGAGGAGAACAAAGATAACAAGGATGGTGCTGCAAATGAGGAGGAAGAGGATAAGGTAATGGCTCCAGTATGAGTGTAACTTCTTTGAGGAGATCACACTGTTTTTTAGAGGTTTGTTGAAGTATACCGGAGAGGGGCACTGTTTTTTTTGGTGTGCTCATGGGGGATTTTGCGTGATTTTGGCCTTGCGCATGGGCCGTTTTGGGGTTCCTTCAGCACGGACCATCGGCACTGGCGCACGGCACCGCGGCTAGCCTTTCCTACCAAAACCCTGCTGTGGCAGCCTAAACTGATGCGTGGCGGGTGTTTTTCACTGCCGTGGCAGCCGTTTACTGGGCAACACTTCACCACCTCCTATATATCTATATCTATCTATCTATATTTTTTGTGCATAGTGGTTTTACAAGTAATTGAGGCTTGCTCTGGTCCCTTCAATGCCCCTTGTTTCATTTTCTGACGCTAGTATACTTTATTATTTTGTTGTTATTTTGCTAGTTTGCTCGTTATCTGATACTTTTCTGCAGGCTCAATATTCTGTTGAGATAATGCATTTCCTTCACCAGTTCACCCGTAGTGCAATAAAAATATGTTCTCACTTAAGTTGGTGGTTGTGTTGTCACTGTGTTACCAACTTAACATTTACTATTTGTGCAAGTAACTAGTAATGTACTTATGTCAAAAAATGAAAATTTTAAGTTGCATGGCATTGTGATCCCACTTCATTTTTTTATGAGATGATTTGGCAGAACATGTGTTTAGGGTTCACTTAATTTTGAATTAGCAGTAGTTATACATTGTGACAGGTCATCTGAATTTGCTGATAAAAGTGAAAGATGCATCTGCTTTGGAGAGTTGGATTATCTCTCTTGGCTGATAACTTGGGAGTTCTTGTCCATGAGGCCTAAATCACTCAGAATGGAACAATTAAATTGTGAAACTCACTCTTCTCAATCTATTTTAGTGGCAAATACAGTGGCATGCATCCTGCTCATGCTACAACTTATAAGTGTTGTATATAGCACTATTAAAATTATGTTTCAAAGAGCTAATGGCCCATTTCTGTTGAATCTAAGTAGATGAATGTTTGCTTTTACTATTGTGTTTGATATCTAATGCCAGTGGCGCTGATCTCTTCGCATTCTAATATTCAATTATGCAGGAGATGACTCTTGAGGAGTTTGAGAAAATAAGGGAGGAAAAGCGGAAAGCACTACTTGCATTGAAGACAGAAGAGAGGAAGGTTGAAGTTGATAAGGACCTGCAGTCTATGCAGCCACTTTCCACCAAGAAAGGAAGTGATGAAGTTTTCATTAAACTGGTAAGTTTCCCAGTATATGCCATTTTGATCCCTACATTTTTCTGTAATTTTGGAATATACGAAATACGAATGATTAAAACTTTGTGTTCTCTTAGGGTTCTGACAAGGATAAGAAGAAGGAAAGTGCTGAGCGCGATGAGCGTGCGAAGAAGGTATAACTAACATCTTATTCTTACCTATATAACATTTTGCAATCCAAGTGCAGTTTGTTGGTGATGAAACATTTATCTTACATTTGGTCCTCCCACTGAAACATTTTGCCTTTTGAACTGGAGTGTTTGTGATCTATTTATTTGTCTTCTTATTTGGCTTTCTGTGACTTTTATAATCCAAATCAGATGTTAATTAGGTGCAGTATCAGATAGGTTTTATTTTTAAATTAATTTAAGTTATACTCTTGCCCTCATTATTAAATAATTATTAGGTTGGTACCACATCGGGTGGATTTGGATCAATCCTCTTGGGAGTTTAGTCTAGGGATTGGAATTCTGAATCAACCTTGCATTTGTAATCTTGTGATTTGAGTTGTGTAAGAATTCTGAATCCGCAATATGCTAAATTCCTAGGTGTTTTGAAGAAATGCATTTTTAAATTAGTTGAAGGACCCACAAACTGCATAACAGTTATATTCTGGATCGTGTGATCATTGCATAACAAGTCCATGGTTATAGTAAGAGTTATGTTCTGGATTGTGTGATCATTATTTCTGTGAAGTGAAAATATAGCTGCTAATTTAACTTCGGGAAAAAAATGCTGGGTGTTAATGTGGTAATATCTTTTCTACAGTCGCTGAGTATCAATGAGTTCCTGAAACGTGCCGAAGGAGAAAGGTACTATGGTGGTCGTGGTCGTGGAAGGGGCCGTGGGGAACGTGGCGGTTTCAGAGGTGGATATGGCGGGGGATATCAGCGTGGACCGGCTGCTGCACCATCCATTGAAGATCAAGCACAGTTCCCAACCCTGGGTGGGAAGTGAAGGGCAGCTGTGTCGAGCATTGCTTTGTCTTTACTGGTGTCACCTTTAAAATTTTGCCCGACGTTGAATTATTGTGTCACGGTTAATTGGAACAAATATTGGTGTTGCATGAGGCTTTCTTTCACCGTGTGTTACTCTGACTTTGTATACCGGAGTTGGTTGTCGGAATTAGCCACTAATTTTGTAGGCTAGCTTTACCATTCTGTTAAAGATTGGTATCCCTAGCTTTTTTTGTTGCGCCTTTGCTTCAGCTTCGTGTTTATGCGAAATGATTTGTGCCGTGTGAGGACTGTCAGGTTCATCGATCGGTCCAGCTGGATCCTAGTACTGCTGTTGAATTTGTAGGAGCTCATTGCGCTCATCTTCGGCTGCAGTTTGAGCTCAGTGCGTTGAGTTCTCTGAACGGGCGTCACACTCGAAACGGCGTACTACGTTGTACGATCATGTCATAATTGGGATCAAGTATGCCTGAAGTGCAAATCAGCCACGCCATGCAGCTCTGCTACTGCTTGGAATCTCCCTTGAGATGTAGCTCTTCCAGATATAAGAACATCTTGTGCGGTTAACCTGGGCACGTCCTTTTGAGGAGAATGCTTCTGATAAAAATTACGAATCATAATGACATTATCAGTCTTGATCATTGACCAAAGGTATATAGGCTGGTCTCTGCAGGAGGCTTGCCGGGTGCTCACCAAACAGGAGCTGCTTACTCGTGAAATCTCTCACACTGAAGCAACTTACGCCAGAATTGAGCGTTAAGATTGGCTCTTAGTAAGCTAGCAACTACGTACGTCGTCTCCCTTGAATGTTCCGTTCAACTGTCACGCGATCACCGTACCCATGGATGCTAGCTTCGGGTGCTCTTCGGGATTTGTGCTCCCAAATGCAATCACCTTGAAGAAATACCAATAAGCTTCTTGAGGTAAACCCACCAGTTGTAGGGCTTGTGTTGTTCTGAAAGCTACTATCTTCTCGGACCGACTTGTGATTATGATTTTACTCCCGTACTCCATGTGACTTGCCCCCGCGGAATTTAATCTTTCTCCATGTTTCCTCTTCCATGTCCCTTACTAGTTCAACGACAAGTGACTTTCCACACGGGGTAGGAGTCTGGGCCTGTTCTTTTCGGCTGTGGCTTTTGGCTTTTGGCTGAAATTTTTGAATTTTGGCTGTTTACGGTACAGATTACGGAGAGACAGATACTCACTTGCTATTTTGGCTGGTACAGATGTTGGGCTTTTAACGTGTAGATCGTTTAACTTGTAGACCCCGTCTTGAGAAAATACTCCGTTTAAAAGTTAGGTACTGTAGCAGAAGCTAAAAACCACTTTTAAAAGCCCAAAAGAACACCCCCAGATTTTGATGCTTGATCACATCACTACCTCCTAGAGCGGCCAGGTTTGCATCGTTGAGATCATTTCTGCTGAAGAAAACAGTCGTAGAGAAGCAATTGCGCACCCTCTCATCAAGGCAGACATGCTCAACTTGTGTGCTCTTCCCGACTCTTGCGGCACCAATTATTGGAAACCCCATCTAAATTTCCGTTACCGGTGACATTTGCTCGTAGCAAGAAGTTGATGATCGTCTCCTTTTCCATTTGGCGGGCGAACATAACCTTCTCAAGGAGTAAATATGTGCTATGAGGTTGCCGGCTGATACGAGGATAGCTCTCCAAGAACACCACGAACTCCTCCATGTCGCTGATGAACCATGTGGAAGTGACCACATGTATATGATGAGTAATTGACCGTGGTTTAGATAAGTCGAGTTTGGTTTGAGTGGGTCGGAGTCGAGTCGGTGCGTGGCGCATTTGGGCTCCGTCGGACTTGGTCATTCCTGGTCATTTGGATTTAGGTTGCATATTCAGATAATTCGACAGGTTTGGATTTCGGCATGAGTGGGTATGATGTACTTATGCTATTTTACGCTTTCATGTATCGAGCGGTGCTATTTGATGTGTTTCTTGTCTGTGTTGCTGCAGGACGTCGAGGCGGAGTCGTGGCGAGACACGGTGGACCGAACTAGGCGCAGGTGGCGCTGAGGTCAGAATGGTCGGGATGTGTCAAAGACGACGTGAACTCGAGGTAGTTGCGAGGCGTGCGAGGCAAGGAGCGCGGAAGCTTCCCGGAAGGTGCAGGAGGGGCGAAACGGGAAATTCGCGTGGCTGCACAAGCGGGAGCGGGCTCCGTTGGATTTAGCGGGCGTAGCGGGACGGAAACCCGTTAGCCGGAGGCTATAAATAGAGGTTGGTGGCTGCATGTCCACTTGAGCACTCCAAGGGTTTTGATTGAGTCAAAAGAGTCTTTAGAGGGTTGTTTAGTTTTGGCTCTTTAGTGGTTGGGAGAGACAGAGTCTGTTAGAGTGTGCTCCCTCTGTTGTCTCCTTCGTAGCTCTGAGTTCTTGCCTCCTCCCTTCATGAGTTCTTGAGAGTGTGTGCTTGAGATTGGAGAGGGTGAGGAGAGAGATTGAGTAGAGAAATCATGTAATCATTCCTCCGAATGTCCATGCGTATCGGGACGTCTCTGTACTCCTTTCGTTTTGTGGAATGAAAATCTGAAGTTCCTCTTTCATTCTTGCTCTCTGTTCTTCGTTAACTTCTTTTGGGTGATTTTGTGTTTTTCGTTGTTTTGAGTTCTTGTTTGCTTGAGAGTGCCAAAATGGGTTGCTATGACATGGGAGATGCTCAAAGGCCATTTGGCTAGTTAATCCGAAGAGCAAACTTGACTTTAATTTCAGTTTTGGCATTTTGAGGTTCTCTGTTCGTCAGTTGCAAATACTAGGGTTTTGTGGAAATCTTGTTCCCCTTGTCAAGATGGCGTGAAATTTGATGTGAAGAGTCTAAAGACTATCTAATAGCTATTCTCAAAGTTTCATAGCCAAAGAATCAACGGTGTGGGAGTAATTTGATTTTTGGCCTCTCTTCTGAAGCTCTCTTGCATTTCTAGGGTTTTGAATTAAATCTTGATCTCCTTCTTGGCTTGAGCTGATATCTGGTATGGGAGGTTCCCTTGCTATTGCTAATATACCCCAGAAGTTTCATGGCCAAAGGATTGGAGATGGAGTGGCAATTGGAATTTTTGGACAGCTCTCTGTAATTTGTCATTTTCAGGCTAAAATCTGATTTCCTTGAGCTATTTGTGATTTCTCTTGAGTTTTAGGCTCCCTCTGCTATTTAGTTCCTTTCCTTGTTCTCTTGAGCAAATCATTGTAGCTGAATTTCATCTCTTCTCTCAGTTTGGTGGTAATCTGAATATTTACTGTGTGCTGAAAACAGCTGCTATGTCTTGCTGAAACTTGCAGTGCATTCTGCTGAAAATAGTAGCTAATTCTTGCTGAAAACTGCAGTCCTTTGTGCTGAAAAATAGCAGCTGTGTCTTGCTGAAATCTGCAGTGCATTGTGCTGAAAACAGCAGCTACTTCTTGCTAAAAACAGCAGCTCAGTTTGCTGAAAAACTGCAGCTCTTCTTGCTGAAAATCAGCAGCCCTTCTTGCTGAAAATTGCATGCCGTTTACTGCCTTTATCCCTCATTTTGTGCTTCTTTGGGTTGTTGTTTTTCTCTGAACTTTTCTGAGGTTTTCGCGATTTCTCGGGGGCGATTTTGAAGCGAGCGACATTCACCCCCCTCTGTCGCCATTTCGGTCCTACAATTGGTATCAGAGCCGGTTAGCTCTTTTCAATTGATCTTAACCGGTCTCAAGAGCCATGGCGATGGACAAGTACTCGACCAAGCCGCCCGTTTTCGATGGCATCGATTACCCCTTTTGGAAGAGCCGAATGGAGACATACATCCAGGCCCAGGGGTATGCCATCTGGCGGAAGGTCAAGGTACGATATGTTGTTCCTGCCGATGAGAACATCAACGTGGCAAACATGCCCGATGTTGAGGCAAATGCGAAGGCAAGGAACATCATTATCCAGGGTTTGAGCAGAAGCGAATTCGATCGCATCTCTCACCTGTCGTCCGCCTACGATATCTGGGTGACCCTCGACACATACCATGAGGGTACCACCCAGATTAAGACGGTTCGACAGGACCAGTTCAAGCGCGAATACAACAAATTCGAGATGCTTGCTGGTGAGTCCCTGGACGAGTGCTTTTTGCGATTTCACAAAATCCTGAGCAATCTCCGAGCGGTCGGTCTCACATACCCCGACTCAGACAACGCTCGTCAGATGCTCGCGGCACTCGATCTGCGCGTTTGGGAGATGAAAGTGACCACCATCAAAGACACGACAGACCTCTCGACCCTGACTCTTGACGCGCTGTACTCACGCCTCAAGACTCACGAGATTGACGTTGTCTCTCGTCGGTCGAAGTCACAGTCGATAGCCTTGGTCACCGATCCCGTTTCGTCTTCTGGTCCTTCTTCTGATTCGCTTTGCGGTTTCTCCCTAGCTGCTCTCTGTGACGTAACTGATGATCAGTTAGAGCAGCTAGAGGATGAACAGCTGGCCCTCCTAGCTCGGAAGTTCTCCCATGCTTACAAGAGGAGGAGGGACAGAAAGAGAGGCGGACCAGTCATTTGCTTCGAGTGTGGTGGCCCCAACCACATTCGGGCAAATTGCCCCAAGCTGGAGAAGAGCAAGAACGACTATGGCGGTTCGGGCAAGAACGACTACACCGACAAGAACCGCAACAAGAAGACTCCAGCCCAGACACCGGGCAAGAAGAAGTTCCGCGACTTCGGGAAGGCTAAGAAGTTGTTTCACCGCGTCCTCACCGCCTTCGACGACCTCGACCTCAGCGAGGTGGAGGGATGGAGCGGCGACGACGACGGGACGGGTGACCAAGATCCCAAAAGCGGCGACGACTTCTCCGGCATGTGCTTCATGGCCCTCGAGGGCGAACTCAGCGACAGCGAGCTGTACTCCGACTCGGACGAGGTATGTCCCACCTACGACCAGCTCAATCATGCTTTTCTTAAGCTAGGTGGTTTCCATGCTAGAGCTAGGACTAGGTGTACTGAGTTAGAGAAGAAAGTAGACATGTTGTCACTAGAGATTATTGCTCTTACATCTGGTCCCACTAGTGACGACTGTGATACATGCTCTGCTTTGCTGGGTGACATGGAGAAACTAAGGACCTCGCATGATAGTTTGTCCTCCGAGCTTGATAGTGTTAAGGTGGAGAATCTTAGTCTGTTGGCTGAACTAGAAATGAGTAGGATTGCTTCTACTTCATCTACTCCTGTTGAGACTACTTCTTGCACCTCATGTGAGGATAAGGACAATGCTTTTAGAGGTCTTTATACCATGCTGCTTGATATGCCCGAGACTTGTGAAAGTTGTAATAATCTAAAGATGAACCTAAAACGGGCAGATCACAAGATTGCTGAGTTGAGTGCTTCTTTACTTGAGCCTATTGATTCATGTTTGAACTGTCCCAAGTTAACTGCTGAACTTGAATCTGTCTCAAAACAGTTTCAAGAAATGATTGACAACAACAAGAAAATGGCTCAGTATGCGACTAAGGATCCTGTTAGCTCACCATGCATTAATTGTGATAAACTAAAACTTGAACTCGTTGCATTGAATGACAAATGTGTGAAGCTAACTAAGGACTTACTAGAGAAGCCACAATCTGGTTGTGATGTGATTGATGGTGTGAGGGAGAAGCCCCAGGGTAAGGTAGAGACGCCTAGCGACGTGAACCAACCTGCTAGCAGTAGGACTGTCCATTCTGAGTCGGCTGTGCGTGCACAAGCCATTCGTTCCTCTGCTGTTGGTTTTTCATCTGCTCCCTTACCCCCTGCTGTTTCTTCTTCTCCCTGCTCTTCTTGCACCTCTCTCTTCCGGGAGTGTCAGTATCTTATGAACACTCTCGAGAGATTTGTAGGCGGCAAGAAGAAGCTTAATCTTATTCTAGACCAATCCAAGATTTGCAAGTTCAATCAGGATCTAGGATATGATTACTATGAGGACATTAGGAAGCATCCACCTGCTATTCTCAGACCCATAGTAGGAGGTGCGATCGAGGTTGAGCCCAGGTCTGATGAGGTCAAATTCAAATCAGCGGGCTTTGTCCAAGGGATTTCTGACAGCAAGGTGAGTCCACCTGCAGCTTCGGCCTCTCAGAAGGCGAAGCCATCTCATGCTACTTCTGCCTCTCAGAAGGCGAAGTATCATTGCACCTTCTGTCAGAAGGATGGACATACGATCGATCGATGCTTCAGGCGCGCCAGGATTGCGCGAAGAGACCGTGCAGAGGCACTTAGGCGTATTCAGGGGCAGCCCCAGATTCTGAGTGCACCTAAGACTAGCACGAGGTCCAGGTTTGCTTCTGACGTGTTTGGGCAGCATCGAGGACTTGGTTTTTCTGAGTCTTCTGGTTTTCGTCCTCATGATGCTCCGGGTCGTGACTTCCGCCGTCCTGAGGGTACATCTCGTTTCCCCCATCAAGATAGTTACCCACAGCATGATCAGCGTGTTGCCGGTGTTCCGACTCGCTCTCCCGTAGTAGTCGGACCCCGCAACAGCTTCAGGTCTGCTCATAGACCTTCTGCTTCTTTGAGTCACGGAGAGCGTAGGGTAGATAGAGGTCAGTCGTGTTTGACTACTTCATCTGCTCCACGCGTTACTCGGTATTAGGTGCCAAAATCACTCTTGATTTATCCCAGTACTGAGACTTTACTCTCTGTTTGACTCAGGTTCGCCGGGTAGGGAAGGAGAAGGTTTGGCTTGTAGATTCCGGTTGTTCTCGTCATATGACCGGAGACTCCCGTTGTTTCTCCTCCCTAGCCCGCGCTCCAGGTGATGAGACGATCACCTTCGGAGACGCTTCGTCTGGGCGCGTCATCGCCAAAGGTACTGTGCATGTTAATGCTTCTTTTATTCTTAAGGATGTTGCCTTGGTTAGTAAGCTGCAGTACAATTTGCTTTCCGTTTCTCAGCTTACCGATGACGGTTTCGAGGTGAGCTTCAAGAAAAACAATTGCAAAATTCTTGATTCTTCGGGTAGTCTAGTTTGCGGGATTTCTCGTTTTGGGAGGATCTTTCGTGCTGATTTTTCTGAGTCTTCTGGTGATCCTCTCAGGTGTTTAGTTGCTTCTGAGTCCCGCGACCTCTCTTTCTGGCATAGGAGACTTGGTCATATTGGGTTTGACCATCTGACTCGAGTTAGCAGCCACGATCTCATTCGTGGTTTGCCGAAACTCAAGATGGTCAAAGATCTAGTTTGTGCTCCATGCCGGCACGGCAAGATGGTTGCCGCCTCCCATCCTCCGGTCACAGTCACTATGACCGATGCACCGGGACAGCTGCTCCACATGGATACAGTGGGACCAGCTCGAGTGCAGTCAGCAGGAGGGAAGTGGTATGCTCTTGTCGTGGTCGATGACTTCTCGAGGTATTCTTGGGTGTTTTTCTTAGCCTCGAAGGATGAGACGTTTTCACATTTTCGAGGTCTTTTCAGTAGGCTGTCTGTTGAGCTCCCAGGTGCCTTACGAGCGATCCGTAGTGACAATGGCACGGAGTTCAAGAATTCCTACTTTGAGAGTTTCTGTGGTGAGACAGGTGTAGAGCACCAGTTCTCTTCTCCGCACGTCCCACAGCAGAATGGCGTCGTGGAGAGGAAGAACCGTATTTTGGTCGAGATGGCCAGGACAATGCTCGATGAGTACTCTACACCGAGGAAGTTTTGGGCTGAGGCTATTGCGACCGCGTGCCATGTTTCCAATCGAGTTTTTCTTCGGGCACACTTGCATCGCACTTCTTATGAGTTGAGATACGGGCGAAAACCCAATGTCTCTCACTTTCGTGTTTTTGGTTGCAAGTGCTTTATTCTGAAGTCTGGGAACCTAGACAAGTTCGAGTCACGTTCTTGTGATGGTATCTTTCTAGGTTACTCGTCTTCTTCGCGGGCTTATTGGGTCTGGAACTGCGAGTCTAGTAAATTGGTAGAGACCTGTGAGGTGACTTTTGACGAGGCCAGTCCGGGGACTAGGCCTGATATCTCAGGTTCTTTAGAGCAGTCCGAGACCATCTTCGTGGATGACGAGGACGATGGAGATGAGGGTTGTCTACCCGATCCAGTCCCTTATCCACCCCTTGAGGTGCCGTCTTCCACCGCACCTCCAGGTGACCAGCCTATGCCTTCTGCTTCCTCTGGAGCTAGTGGCTCTGTTCCTACCTCGTCAGCTCACGAGGTAGATGCCACTTCTTCATCTCATCCTGGACCTCCCCGACATATCCAAAAAAGGCATCCTTCTGAGCAGATGATTGGAGACTTGTTCGAGCGTGTTACCCGCTCAAAATCTGGCTTATCTCAATTCTGTCTCTATTCTGCTTTCATTGCCTGCTTTGAGCCCAAGGATGTTTCTCATGCTTTTTTCGATGAGTCTTGGGTCAATGCCATGCATGAGGAGCTAGAAAACTTCGAGAGAAACAAGGTCTGGTCGCTTGTCGAGCCTCCGCGAGGTCACAATGTCATTGAGACTAAGTGGGTGTTCAAAAACAAGCAGAGCGAGGATGGAGTGGTTATTCGAAACAAGGCTAGACTGGTAGCTCAGGGGTTCTCCCAGGTTGAGGGTCTGGATTTCGAGGAGACCTTTGCCCCTGTAGCTCGACTTGAGGCCATTAGAATTTTGCTTGCCTTTGCAGCTTCTAAGAGTTTCAAGCTGTACCAGATGGACGTCAAGAGTGCCTTCCTTAATGGGTTCATTGAGGAAGAAGTCTATGTCAGACAGCCTCCTGGTTTCGAAAACCCCAAATACCCTAATCATGTCTTCAAGCTTTCCAAAGCGTTGTATGGACTTAAGCAGGCCCCGAGAGCTTAGTATGAGAGGCTTAAGTCTTACTTGCTGAGTCATGGTTTCGAGATGGGTAGAGTAGACAAGACCTTGTTCATTCGCCGTCATGGCAATGACCTTCTGCTCGTCCAGATCTATGTCCATGACATCATCTTTGGCGGCTCCTCGCATGCTCTCGTTTCCCAGTTTTCCGATGTCATGAGCTCGGAGTTTGAGATGAGCATGATGGGCGAGTTGAGCTTCTTCCTTGGCTTCCAAATTAAGCAGACTCGGGAGGGTACCTTCTTGCATCAAGGCAAGTACACTCGAGACCTCCTGAAGCGCTTTGATATGAGTGACGGTAAGCCGGTGTCCACTCCAATGGCTACCTCAGCTTCACTCGACCCAGATGAGGATGGCGAGCCAGTTGATCAGAAGGAGTATAGGAGTATGATCGGCTCCCTCTTGTACCTCACTGCCTCGAGACCGGACATACACTTTGCTGTGTGTCTTTGTGCTCGGTTTCAGGCTTCTCCTCGCGTATCTCACCGCCAGGTGGTGAAACGCATTCTTCGGTACCTTCGAGCTACCATTGACTATGGTATCTGGTACTCTTCCTCGTCCTGTCTTTCCTTGAGAGCCTTTTCGGATGCAGACTTTGCTGGCTGTAGGATAGATAGGAAGAGCACATCTGGCACTTGCCAATTCATTGTCACTTCTCTCGTTCCCTGGTCCTCTAGGAAGCAGTCCGGAGTTGCACAGTCCACTGCAGAGGCCGAGTACGTTGCTGCAGCCAGCTGCTGTAGTCAGGTGCTTTGGATGGTCTCGACTCTGCGGGACTTTGGGTTAGTTATCGACAGTGTTCCACTCTTTTGTGATAACACTTCTGCGATTAACATTGCTAAGAACCCAGTGCAACACTCTCGGACCAAGCACATCGATATCCGTTATCACTTCCTTAGAGACCATGTAGAGAAGGGCGATATAGTGCTCCAGTTTGTGGAGAGTGACCACCAGGTGGCTGATATCTTCACCAAGCCATTGGATAGTTCGAGGTTTTCAGCTCTGCGGGGAGAGCTTGGGGTGGTTTGTCCTTATGGACTGTTATGAGGGGGAGTTCGTGCCTTTTTGCCTTACTATCTTGATTATGCTCTTACTCCTTGCTGTTGCATTGCATTTTGGGTGCATCGGGATTAGTCCTCCTAGCATAGATTAGAGTGCTTCTCTTGTCTAGATGTTTAGACTTCTTACTCTTATCTTGTGATTCTAGGATGCTGCATATTAGCTGGTTCTTATCTCACTAGATTGAGCTCACTCACTTCTTGTAGGTTCTAGCGAGGGTCGGGCCACCCTCGGGTAGACAGGGTACATGTTTGCTCTCTAGTGTGTGTTTTTTTCCTGTCAGCTGATAGTCCTGGAGTCATATGGGGTAGATGAGAGTTAGTCTGAGCCATAGTTGTCTCTATATCTTATCTATGCTTTAAGGACTGCCCGTTTGCTGTTTTCTTTGCCAGCTTCTCGTTTCTTATTGTTTTGGTTCAGGGGGAGTTCATTTGGTAGATTCTGGAGCTTAATCTTGACTTAACTCCACTTGAACTTAAAGCTGCATCATATGTTGAGGGGGAGTTGGATTTTATGCTTTTTCAGCTTTTAGCATTGTAATATAACTACATTGAGCCCTGTTTATTATCCTGTTTTGACATGTTTACAATGCTTTACACCTTGCCATGATTTGTGCTCTATTTGCTAGATTTATCATGACTCCATATATGTAGACTAGCTTTTGCCATGATCAGTAAATTAAAACTGCTACTTGAATTAAAACTTGTCATGCTAGCTTTTGAGTTTAGTCTTTCTTGAGCTATCCCTTTATGATTCATGCCATGTCAAATAGATTGAGTAGAGCGTTGAATCTCTATTGAGCCTTAGATTGAGCTACTTTAGTCTCTTGATGTAGCATGAGGTAGTACAACATGTTTACAAAGCAAAATGATCTCTTTTGTGCGAAAAAACTGATTTCACCAATTCTTTCTCATGAGACGGCTTGCCATTGCACTAGGCATGAACTCAGGGGGAGTTTTGGATGACCTAGACTATCTTCTTAAGCTTCTTGCTTGGAGTAGTCGCATAAGGCTTGAGATCTAGCACATAAAGAAAATTGGGTTGGAAACGACTATGAGCTTTAAAAAGACAATATTTTATGTGTTCAATTTGCTTAAGCTACAACAAGAACCATGTACTTAACCAATGTTTCAATCTTGAGCTTATAGCACTCTATTTGGACTCAATTGTAGCTTCTTAGTTCTGCTTAGCTTATTGACATGGCCTGCATCATCCTTGGATATCTCTAGTTAGACTTTGCTTATTGATGACTTGATATGCTCATAAAATGCAATACATTTCAGATCGTCATCTATGTGTTCTAGCTAGGATATACATATCTTGTCGTGATCTAGATAGCGTTTTATTGAGTTATGGCTTGGTGTATCTCATTCTGGTCATTATGGATAATTCTCATGGCTCAAAATGCTTCGAAATAATCAAACTTCAGCCATTTCATTCGTTGACATGTCATATTTTCTCATTTGCATTCTTGATGTGTTATTGCCAAAAGGGGGAGAATAGTGGTAGAAAAAGCCATTTTGGAGCTTTGAGGAAAACTTGTTCTTTCGTTTGCTCCTTGTGTCGACATGGTCATTAGCTTCATATTCCTTCTTTAGACCATGTTGGATTTTTCAAACTCAAACTCAACTTTTCGCTTTTTCGTGGGTTTGTCAATATACTCATCAAGGGGGAGATTGATGAACCATGTGGAAGTGACCACATGTATATGATGAGTAATTGACCGTGGTTTAGATAAGTCGAGTTTGGTTTGAGTGGGTCGGAGTCGAGTCGGTGCATGGCGCATTTGGGCTCCGTCGGACTTTGTCAGACCCAGATTTTACAATCCGGAATCTACTGTGTTTAATTGCACTATTCCCTGGATCAGTAGATAGTGCACACAGTTACATATCTGAATATCAAAGTACATATCATGCGGAAACGTAATCAAAATAATAAACTTACTCATGGGCCGATTAGGCCGAAATCAATAAATTGCAGCAGCGGAAGAACGAAGCACACAGGTGGGACCTTCAGGACATGCCCACAGGCAGCCAACTGGAGGTTCGCGACCTAGCCCTTGACATCTTCATCTTCATCTTATCTGCTAGCTTGTCCACTCTTGTTGCTGAGGCGAGGTGACTTGTCTCTTGATTCTGAATTTTGCCGCAAAAGCGAGCGTGAGCACTGCGACCCCGTGCTCAGCGAGTCAACACACAGAATGCAGTATATATAACATGTATGGCTAATCAAGGATGGCTTACGTTTATTTTCTTTTGCGAGGAGTGCTTTTGAATACAATGATATAAAAATTCCTTAAGACCTAGCATTTTGAACACACGTATATGTTGAATGCAGTAATAATAGTGATTCAGATTCCATCCACCATTACATGGCATCTGCACCATATAGCAATTCTTCAGCGTTATAGCCGCTTAACTTACCACTGGGACGACACCCAGGACAATTCCAAACTAGGGCCTTACACTGCCCTCCACTTTTCCATTCCCATTCATAAATCATTTTGAAATAGAATTATATCTGGTTAAGTTCCCATGTCTGCCCTTGACCGTGGGCACGGCTATTCGAATAGTTTTGACTCTGCAGAGTTTGTACACTTTCACCACAAGAGACAATCAACTCGTTGCCCCACATGATTCCTTAGTCATGTGGTTGAGTAGACTATCACAGTGACTTTTCAAAGTACCTCGCCCCTTCCATCATTTCACCCTATGGGTCGTTCCCACTTGCGGTGGGTCCCATACGTTGTGCGGGATGTCCTCCTTCTGAACGTCTAGCAGCTGGCTCCCCACCCCTGCTAGCCCGCCACAGCAGAACTTCACCCTACCCGGGTGTCCCATTCAAGCCGTCACACAGACTGCCGCTTGCACTATCCCACACCTCCTCCTGGAAGGATGACTTTCAGGGTACAGTAAATCTACTAAGCCAAGTTGTAATTTACAGACTTGTGGTTGTACTGTTTTACACGGGTTGACATGACAAGATTCAGTCCTTAGTGGTATCTGGACGGTTGTACCACAAACCACACTCTCGTGCACACCTGCACCACACCCCCGAACCATCCGCCCAGATATTTAAGCATGTTGGGGATTTTTGGAGACATAAAATAATCATATCCAACATTTATCAGTCATTACCACCATGACTGACTCAACCAAAATTTTCTCATGATTAAAGTGATGTTTGAGCGTTCTCGCGCCCATGTTTACCTAAACAATGCTAAGCACGGCATATATAAATTATGGACTTACTTTTGGAAAGTTACTATTATAGTTTTGCTAAGGCGACAAGGTTCACATATTCAGGTATTCCAAAGGAGGTGTAATATTAGTCAAGCAAGCAATGGACATGTAACTAAAATCTTAAATTAACATGTATTTGTATATAACATAACGGCATGCAATTTGATAATTTAAACTAAAATAATTTGCATAAAATGTAGGTTCAACATGATCAAAGTATTGACTCGCCTGACGTGGTTTACCGCGGTCTTGAGCTCACCCAATGATTTATCTTGATCTTTTGGTCTCTATCTTCACTTTGAGCTTGATCTCGCTTGATCCGTTGAATCTTCACGACTTCCAATTTCTAATTATGCTACGAACGACTGAATCCAAATAAAAGCAAATAACTCAAAAGATCCAAATAAATCCGAATAAACTCAATTTAGTTTTATTATAAGTTAATGGGTGGTTTGGGTGATTTGGGGCAAGGCCGGTGGTAGGTTACGATGACTCGATCTTTCTAGTAATACCCTCTTTTATTATTTTTGTATTTATCAAGGAAGTTCCATGGTGTACAAGTCTAGCTAGGTATTAAATTTTAAGGCATGTGTGACATATAAACGATGTATACAATTTTTAGCTTACCGAGTTAATCCTATAGTCTGCGTTTGTAGCATTTTGCGGTATGATATTTTATGCGTCCTTATTTATTACTAGTAGGCTTA
Organism: Dendrocalamus latiflorus; assembly: GCA_017311315.1. Classification (NCBI taxonomy): domain Eukaryota; kingdom Viridiplantae; phylum Streptophyta; class Magnoliopsida; order Poales; family Poaceae; genus Dendrocalamus; species Dendrocalamus latiflorus. The sequence goes on along the minus strand of CM029666.1, from coordinate 46,661,728 downwards.
GTTTAATTTTTGAATTAGGATCTAGTTGTTTAGGTCCTAGCTTGTCTTATACAATTATGCTCAACATTATTATTTATTAAATCTAGCGTTAAAATTTAGTTAATGGCATCATCATTATTTTGTCTATACTTTAGTTATTATTATTAGACTTAGCTTTGTTTCTAATTTTAACTTAAACCTAACTGTCTAAGCAAAGCTTGATATATAAATCATATTTCAATATCTGCTAGTTAGCAAAATCTAATATATTAAACAGAGGCATGATAGATATGGAGCATATATGTTTATAAGTCAAATCAAGGCCATCCTTATTAACTATAGACATTTACCCAAAGTCACTTTTTCCTCATTAATATCTTTAATAAATACTTAGATTTACGATTTAAGTATTACAGTCACATTAATCATTTATCATGATAACCACTTCAAATTTAGATCATACTTAAACTCTTTAGAGCCTTATTTAAATTTTACTAGTTCCCACAGATTATCCTAATTTTTCCTTTAATCAAAAAGGGATTAAAGGGGCGAAATAAAATGTGAAAAGGATGTGTGGCCGGTGGGGATCGAACTCGGGTTGTAGAGGTGAATGCACGCGCTGCTAGTCAGTTGCTCTCGGAGTGATACCTGGCTGTGGAAGCGAAGGAATGCAATTGAGCCGAGCGTGCAGAGCTGAGGCAGAGGAAACTCGGGGTTAGCCATGGCCGGAGGCGTCGCCGGCGAGGAGTGACCGGAGGGACGGAGGTAATGGCCAAAACGGGATGACGGGGTGGTGAGGATGCCGATGGTGGGGTCTACGGGAACCGGGGAGCGTCGGAGGTAGGTCGGCGACGAGCGGCGGCGGCGAGCTCGGGAGGAGCTCCGGTGACAGAGAGCCACGGGCGGTGCGGTGCTCCGGCGAGGGCGGGGTTGTCTCCGCGGTGAGCCGGAGGTCGTGTGGTGGCGGGGAATTTAATTCTAATGGCTCGGATGGGTGGATCGGGTGGTCGCCGGAGTTGGGGAGGATGATGACCTTGCCGGCGGTTTGGTGGTTTATATCTCAATTGCTTTCGGGGATATGCAGTGTGAAGTGTTGCGATGCAAATGAGGGGGTTCCCTGGGCTTTATAGGCGACGAGCGCGGCTGGCCACGATGAGGCCGTGCGGAGCGCTGGCAATGTCAGGCAGCGGTGGCAAAGTTGGTGATTCGCAGGGGATTTGGCATAATGCCGATATGCCGTGCGCGTGCTGAGCAGCAGAGGGTCTAGCGCCGCGCGTGTGATAAGGCCAGGCGTAGTGGGGTGAGAAAACGAGACGGCACAGTGGGGGGCAGCCCGGCGCAGATCGGGGACGGCGGCGATGTCAGCGGCGGTAGTGGGCTACGGGAGTATGGCCGAGAGATTTGGGCGGTGCACACGCGTCATCCCTGCTCTGCTGCTCGGCTGGATTCTCGCGGCCGTGCTACACGGCTTTTTGACCGGAGCTGCGTAGAGGAAGAGAAGGGGGAGGTGGGGGGTCCGGGCGCGCAGGAGAAGAAAGGAAGAGGGAGAGGGGCGCTGGCAATCGGGGTCCACTGGCCCGAGAGAGGGGCGCGGGTGAAGGCGGGACCCATGCGGCAGCGGGAGGAAGCGGGGAGAGCGGGCTGGCTGGCGGAGCGCGCGTGCGGCTGGGCCGCGCGGGACGCGTGGGTGCTGGGCTGGATTTGGTGGCTGGCCTGGCTCCAGTCTTTTCCTTTTTCTCTTGTTTTTGTTTTGGCAATTGTGTATATATATAGTTCTAGTTTTTGTTACCTTCTTTCTTATTTCCCCATATTACTGTATTTACATTAATTTTATAGGGACCATTTTATTGTTATGCATAGTTGTATGTGTATACGTGTATATTCATAAATGTTAATATTTTTATTTTGTTTACTCCTTAACTATTCATACCATTATTTTTTGAAATGAGGTGCTATGTTTGATCACAACTTCCATCTTAATTCTTTTGGATCATCTTTTCAGATTCTTATTTTAAATTTTTAATTCTCTCATATTTAAACATGTTTATTTCTCCTCCAACTTTTGGAACCTTCATCAAATTTTTCAAGAAAATCCCATAAACTCCAAATTCAAATAAAATTCATTGCAAAATAATTCAAAAGCTTTATAATTTTTAAATTCAAATTTTCAGGATGTTACAGACTTGGTCATTCCTGGTCATTTGGATTTAGGTTGCATATTAAGATAATTCGACAGGTTTGGATTTCGGCATGAGTGAGTATGATGTACTTATGCTATTTTACGCTTTCATGTATCGAGCGGTGCTATTTGATGTGTTTCTTGTCTGTGTTGCTGCAGGACGTCGAGGCGGAGTCGTGGCGAGACACGGTGGACCGGACTAGGCGCAGGTGGCGCTGAGGTCAGAATGGTCGGGATGTGTCAAAGACGACGTGAACTCGAGGTAGTTGCGAGGCGTGCGAGGCAAGGAGCGCGGAAGCTTCCCGGAAGGTGCAGGAGGGGCGAAACGGGAAATTCGCGTGGCTGCACAAGCGGGAGCGGGCTCCGTTGGATTTAGCGGGCGTAGCGGGACGGAAACCCGTTAGCCGGAGGCTATAAATAGAGGTTGGTGGCTGCATGTCCACTTGAGCACTCCAAGGGATTTGATTGAGTCAAAAGAGTCTTTAGAGGGTTGTTTAGCTTTGGCTCTTTAGTGGTTGGGAGAGACAGAGTCTGTTAGAGTGTGCTCCCTCTGTTGTCTCCTTCGTAGCTCTGAGTTCTTGCCTCCTCCCTTCATGAGTTCTTGAGAGTGTGTGCTTGAGATTGGAGAGGGTGAGGAGAGGGATTGAGTAGAGAAATCATGTAATCATTCCTCCGAATGTCCATGCGTATCGGGACGTCTCTGTACTCCTTTCGTTTCGTGGAATGAAAATCTGAAGTTCTTCTTTCATTCTTGCTCTCTGTTCTTCGTTAACTTCTTTTGGGTGATTTTGTGTTTTTCGTTGTTTTGAGTTCTTGCTTGCTTGAGAGTGCCAAAATGGGTTGCTATGACATGGGAGATGCTCAAAGGCCATTTGGCTAGTTAATCCCAAGAGCAAACTTGACTTTAATTTCAGTTTTGGCATTTTGAGGTTCTCTGTTCGTCAGTTGCAAATACTAGGGTTTTGTGGAAATCTTGTTCCCCTTGTCAAGATGGCGTGAAATTTGATGTGAAGAGTCTAAAGACTATCTAATAGCTATTCTCAAAGTTTCATAGCCAAAGAATCAACGGTGTGGGAGTAATTTGATTTTTGGCCTCTCTTCTGAAGCTCTCTTGCATTTCTAGGGTTTTGAATTAAATCTTGATCTCCTTCTTGGCTTGAGCTGATATCTGGTATGGGAGGTTCCCTTGCTATTGCTAATATACCCCAGAAGTTTCATGGCCAAAGGATTGGAGATGGAGTGACAATTGGAATTTTTGGACAGCTCTCTGTAATTTGTCATTTTCAGGCTAAAATCTGATTTCCTTGAGCTATTTGTGATTTCTCTTGAGTTTTAGGCTCCCTCTGCTATTTAGTTCCTTTCCTTGTTCTCTTGAGCAAATCATTGTAGCTGAATTTCATCTCTTCTCTCAGTTTGGTGGTAATCTGAATATTTACTGTGTGCTGAAAACAGCTGCTATGTCTTGCTGAAACCTGCAGTGCATTGTGCTGAAAATAGTAGCTAATTCTTGCTGAAAACTGCAGTCCTTTGTGCTGAAAAATAGCAGCTGTGTCTTGCTGAAATCTGCAGTGCATTGTGCTGAAAACAGCAGCTACTTCTTGCTGAAAATAGCAGCTCGGTTTGCTGAAAAACTGCAGCTCTTCTTGCTGAAAATCAGCAGCCCTTCTTGCTGAAAATTGCATGCCGTTTACTGCCTTTATCCCTCATTTTGTGCTTCTTTGGGTTGTTGTTTTTCTCTGAACTTTTCTGAGGTTTTCGCGATTTCTCGGGGGTGATTTTGAAGCGAGCGACATTCACCCCCCTCTGTCGCCATTTCGGTCCTACAATCCGACCATTCTTTCAAGGCTACCAAGCATCCTCTCTAGCATCTTCATGCTCCCAACATCAAGCACCGGCATGCTCATGCCCGCGTTTCTCGTATCACCAAGGGAGAAAAAGAGACGCTTGCACGAATTGAATCTGGACAAGGCAAATGAGTGGTCACTCACCTGTCTTCATGAGCTCGGTATCTGAAGGTGTCGAGCATGTAGTAGCCTCTATACATGCCTCTCTCAGTATCTGGAGCTGCTGGAGCATAGCTTTTCGTGATGTGACTCCCATCGGTCTCCTCGACGATGGCGTCGATCCTTAGCAACAGTCTCGGACTCTGTAGCCTCTGGAGTTTCTCCTCTGCTCCCTTAGAATGCTGGTACTTGTTGATTGCTATGGATAGGGCTCTACTAAAAAAAATCACTCACAAGTGCAGAAAGAAGCTACTCCATTGCAAAGCTCCTTTGAGGATTGAGTCTCTTCTTTTCAGCTTCTAAAAGCTGCCTTTTGGATTTTCTACATTAACTAGTTTTCAAACGATATGTCTTTTTAAAGCAGGTTCTACAAGTTGATTATGGTACATACTGTAATGACTTTATTTATATCGGCCAAAACAGTACGCAAGTTTATATTCTTCCATACTCTCTCACGAACAACCTAAAAACTATAAACCAAAATCATAAATCAAAGCAAAAAAGAACACGAATATTGATGGTGCAGTGGATCAAGCGGAGAAGAGAAGAGGGCGGGCAGAGGGGGGGTTGTTTGCTTTCTGTGAGTCCTTGCTCTCCACTGTACGCTGTTGAGAAAAAATTGGAAATTGTAAGACCATGTGGCTAGGTTTATGATTTTTATAATGATGAATAATTGACAACATGGCTTAGTATTGTTATTCGAGGTGTGTGCGTGTGTGTGGACTAATATCAGTCAAGTTGGTGCGAACTTGTGCCGAGAAAACGTTCTTTGGTCTTTGGATGTGCAGGTTGGGCGTGGAGACGGCCATGGTCGGTGATGAGGAAGACCGGGACTAGGAGGGGGAAATCTGAGGTCCAGGCGGTCGAGGATGTCACGAGGTGGTCGGGCTCACGCTGGAGCACATGGAGATCAAAGGTGGATGATGCGTGGAGAAGATACAGGAGGTGCGGTCCTGGAGGCTTCGACACGTGATTGGTTGAAAAGTCAGAGTGTGAAAACCGTGTTAGGAAGAGTTTCGGGTCCCTTGTAATTTAGTGGGTTGAAAATCTAGTTGAATTGATAAATGGGCTGATTGATATTTTGTATTAGGCCTTAGAGTTAGTTTAGGCTTTGGGGATGATTAGAGACTTGGATACGGTGTGGCAGCTGGATAAGAATAGGAGACGAAACCGAGTTGTAAAAGAAACGGATTGTATTTGGTAATAAAAGGCGGGGCTGGCCGAGACATCGGCACGGCTTTTGGGGAGCAGGTTTCTGTTTGGGCAGAGAAAAAGTGCGTGTTGATCGTGGGCAGAGCGACGAGACATCACGTTTGTTTTTTTTGCGATTTCGGGTGACGCCTGACCGCAAGCAACAGCAGCAGCGCCAGGAGTCGCACGTCGATCGAGGCATAAAACGGGTTGGTTCTTCGCGCTGATCAATCGGTATGCAGTACTTTCTTTTACCCGCCGTGTAGTGCAGTTAACGCAGCAGCTCCCTGTCCTGCCTTTTTCACCCGAAAGCTACATGCATGTGAACAGATGCCTAGCTGAGAGCATTCGGTTTGTCATATTTTTGTGACTAGCTTTGATTAGAGGACAAGGTAGTTAATGCTTGGTGATTAAGTAAGGCTTATTAAATTATTTTTTCTCTCTCTCTTGTTTTTAAGTCTTAAAGATTCATGCATGCATCCGATGGTAATGGATTTGTGATTAGTAGAGGCAATTGAAAAGAGTCTAGGTTTGGCTGTGTTCGATTGAAGATTATTATTATCTTTTTGGGGTTTTTTTTGTGTGCTTCTATGATTTGCAGGTTTAAAAATAATAGTAAATTTTGAAAAGCTTTCGCTAAACACTGCAATCATTCACCCCCCCTCTGATTGCTATCAACGATCCTACAAGTGGTATCGGAGCCGGTTGCTATGGCATCAGAGAGGCGGCTGCGTCAAGCTCTTGGTCTTGGTAAAAAGAAGAACGACGACTTCACGAGTATGTGCTTCACGGCAAGCAACAACAACGACGACGACTATAGTGATCTCGATGAGGTAAGACCTTCATATGATGAGCTTGAAGATGGTTTGATTAAACTTGCTATTGAATTAAAAAAGACAAAACAGAAATTGAAAGAAAATAATTGTGTTGTTGAAAGTCTAAATTCTGAAATTAATAGACTTAGAGCTTTAATTCCTGATGATGAATCATGTGAGTCTTGTCAAGTTTTACATTCTGAGTTGGAGGCTGTTAGATCTATTAGTGCATCAAACCTGGATCAACTTAGAGATGTAACTGATAAATTTAATGAATTAAAATTGATACATAATTATTGTGATGAAAAATTAAAAATTGTTAATGATGAAATTGATAAGCTCAAATCTTGTTCTTCTACATGTTTAGAGTCAAGTATTTCAAATGCTCAATCTAAAGCTTGCTCTAATTGTGAATTGCTAGAAGCTAGACTTAATTTATCTCAGGAATCTATTCAACAAATGCTTTATCATGAAAACATGTCTTGCTCAAATTGTCCTAAGTTAAATATTGAAATTGATGCTTTAACTAGGCAATTGAATGATTTTGCTGAAAAGGAAAAATTGTCTCAATCTAGTGGTTCCAAGAATTTTGTGAATGAACATGTTAAATGCACTACTTGTTCCACTTTGGCTAAGGAAAATGAGTACCTTAAGGACACTTTAGAGAGATTCTCTTTTGGTAAGAAAAATCTAAATATGATTCTAGACAAATCAAAAACAAGTGTGAAAAATCGTGGTCTAGGATTTAACTTTGTTGAGAATGCCAAGAATAATCCTCCTAATGTTGTTAAGATTCTTGAACCTGGAAAAATTGAAGTAAAAACTGAAGCAAAACAAACTGTGTTTAAATCTGCTGGCTCTGTGCAAACTTCATCGAATAATAATGTAGGTGCTAGCTCATCATCTCAAAAGAATTCTAGTTATGTTAAATTCAATTGTACCTACTGTGGAAGAGATGGTCACTTACATGAATTTTGTTTTAGGCGTGCTAAGAAAGAGAAGAAGGATAGATTGAATGCTTTAAGACAAAAACATGCAATCTCTTTTGTTCCTAGATCAAATGCGAAAACTATATTTTTAGAGAACTTTTATGATGGCTTTAAATCTTCTTCACATGCTAGATTGGGATTTAATTCAAATAAATCACATTCTTTTTGGCACGTTAATCGCCCACATGCTCATGATTTTGGTTCTAGATTTGTTGCTGTCTCTCCACGTCGTGTGTCACAGTACTGGATTCCTAGATCTTATTTCACTAACCCCAGTACTGTGAGACCGATGTTTTCTATGATGTAAGAATAGCTAACAAGGATGGAGAACATGAGCTAGATTGGGTTCCGGTCTTTTTCATCATCGCTTGATTGGAATACTTGATGGTTCTTCACTCATTTGATGACTTGCAAGAGATTTCACTTTTTGAGAGACCATGTGGAAAAGGTGATGTAGTCTTACATCCTATTGAGTTGGATTCTCATGTTGATGATATTCTTTCAAATCCGCTTAACTCCCCTTATTTTGCTCTTTTGCGAAGTGAGTTGGGCGTGTTATATCATATGAGATTATTCTGAGGGGGAGCTTGATGTTTAAAAATTTAGGAAGCTTTGTTTATTATACTTGTCAATTAAATTAACAAGTCCAAGCCATCAAATTTAAATGAGTTGTGGAGCTATCTTTATCATATTTATTCATATGTTGTGTAGCTTTGATCATGACAAGTTATAATTAATTTGTTGCACTTGAAGTAAAATATGACATGGCGGAATACTTTGACTAGATTAATTATATTTATTACTTTGTGATGTCCATCGAAAAGAATTAGCTTGATTGTGAGTCTTATTTTAACTCTTGGCTATGAGGCTCGCATGTTTCATGTTCCAATTTTTATGATCACTCAATTTGGCATGTTATTTAAAAAAAAGAGTATATAAAGGAAAAATTGAAAAGATGTATGCTTCAAGCATGCCATGGTAAAAAAAAAGGCACAAAAGTGCGCACAATGAAAAGAAGTATGCTTCAAGCATGCGACCATCACAAAAAAAATATGTCATTATGAAAAGAAGTATGCTACAAGCATGCCACATGCCTAAGAATTAAGTGTGAAGCAATAAGTTGTTACATGAGACTGCTAGTCCGTCTAGAGTAAAAATTTGCTTCACTTTTAGGCTTTGACTTTTTGTTGTTATATCTCATTGTGCTCTTTATAATTGGTCTAGTCATTGTTGAGATGCCTGTCATTGATATAAATCGCCTAATCATATTGAAAGCTTTGTTTTGATATTGCTATATGATATATGACTTTATATGATCAAGATAGCTCTTCTAAAAAAATATGGCTTGGTTAAATTACTAAATCAATTCAAAGTGACTTGGATAATCTACAAAGCTTCTAGATTTTTATTCTCATTGCTTCTTTTTAGAATAGTTCTTTGAAATTTCTTGATGATTACATTGTCAAAGGGGGAGAGATTTGGTGTGCTTTGTGAGACATTGGAGAAATTTGCTCTCTTGTATTGAGGGGGAGAGATTTGAGACTTGTGGCTTGAAATGCTTTTTCAGCTTCAGTACTTCGCTTATATCTATTTGAAGCAAATTCATTATGCTATCTTACGGTGTTGTCAATGTATTCATCAAGGGGGAGATTGTAAGACCATGTGGCTAGGTTTATGATTTTTATAATGATGAATAATTGACAACATGGCTTAGTATTGTTATTCGAGGTGTGTGCGTGTGTGTGGACTAATATCAGTCAAGTTGGTGCGAACTTGTGCCGAGAAAACGTTCTTTGGTCTTTGGATGTGCAGGTTGGGCGTGGAGACGGCCATGGTCGGTGATGAGGAAGACCGGGACTAGGAGGGGGAAATCTGAGGTCCAGGCGGTCGAGGATGTCACGAGGTGGTCGGGCTCACGCTGGAGCACATGGAGATCAAAGGTGGATGATGCGTGGAGAAGATACAGGAGGTGCGGTCCTGGAGGCTTCGACACGTGATTGGTTGAAAAGTCAGAGTGTGAAAACCGTGTTAGGAAGAGTTTCGGGTCCCTTGTAATTTAGTGGGTTGAAAATCTAGTTGAATTGATAAATGGGCTGATTGATATTTTGTATTAGGCCTTAGAGTTAGTTTAGGCTTTGGGGATGATTAGAGACTTGGATACGGTGTGGCAGCTGGATAAGAATAGGAGACGAAACCGAGTTGTAAAAGAAACGGATTGTATTTGGTAATAAAAGGCGGGGCTGGCCGAGACATCGGCACGGCTTTTGGGGAGCAGGTTTCTGTTTGGGCAGAGAAAAAGTGCGTGTTGATCGTGGGCAGAGCGACGAGACATCACGTTTGTTTTTTTTGCGATTTCGGGTGACGCCTGACCGCAAGCAACAGCAGCAGCGCCAGGAGTCGCACGTCGATCGAGGCATAAAACGGGTTGGTTCTTCGCGCTGATCAATCGGTATGCAGTACTTTCTTTTACCCGCCGTGTAGTGCAGTTAACGCAGCAGCTCCCTGTCCTGCCTTTTTCACCCGAAAGCTACATGCATGTGAACAGATGCCTAGCTGAGAGCATTCGGTTTGTCATATTTTTGTGACTAGCTTTGATTAGAGGACAAGGTAGTTAATGCTTGGTGATTAAGTAAGGCTTATTAAATTATTTTTTTTCTCTCTCTTGTTTTTAAGTCTTAAAGATTCATGCATGCATCCGATGGTAATGGATTTGTGATTAGTAGAGGCAATTGAAAAGAGTCTAGGTTTGGCTGTGTTCGATTGAAGATTATTATTATCTTTTTGGGGTTTTTTTTGTGTGCTTCTATGATTTGCAGGTTTAAAAATAATAGTAAATTTTGAAAAGCTTTCGCTAAACACTGCAATCATTCACCCCCCCTCTGATTGCTATCAATGATCCTACAGAAATAAGACCAGGCTACTGGGTTAATAAAGCATACTGAAACTTTGAAAAGGACGGGGTTTAATTTTTCTTTCCCCACCAAACAAAAGGCTTTGCTTAGTTGGTCAATCGACCCTAAAATGTTCACAGCAAACTGGAATCTGTAATAAATTTGGCCCTGAGTCAGATGGGGCGTTGGTCTGCAGATTTGAACCGGCACTAGAGCATGGTCACATGGTAGAAATGGAGGAATTTGATAGGAATTGTGTTGATTCCTGAAAAAAATCTGTGAGATTTCCACGAATTTTCTAATCCAAACAGGCCATAATCAAACTGCTAATTTTTTTAGAGGGAATAAAACCAAGTATAAATGGCCAAGGGAAATTCGTTCATGCCTAGCAGAGTTGGCGCCACCCAACGAGGATTTGTGCTGTGTGAGTGTGAGGACTGAGGATTGTCAGGTTTAGCATTCAGCTTGCAAAGATACGCAGTTCCCCGGCATATTCTAGAAAAAGACAAGGTTCAGCATTCAGCTAGATCCTAGTGCTACTGGTGAATTTGTAGGAGGGTGGAGGCTCGTCTATAGCTAGAGACCCCAGGAGCAAGCTGCTACATGTAAAAAAGTAGACGTAACACACTGGTGATTTCAAGATGTACAGACGATGACAGTATTCATAAACATTGACATCGTATTACCAATACAAATATTACTGTTTTTTAGAACAAAAACAGTCAGATTTTGAGCCGTTAGATGGAGATCTAACGCCCTAGATCATTTTTTTTGGAGGGGGTCATTTTTTTGAGGGGGGCTTGTATGGGTGGATCCGTTGGATGGAGATCTAACGCCCCAGATCAATCTAACTGTTTTTGTCCTAAAAAACAGTCGAATGTTGTATAGCAATACTCGACAAATTAACATCAGACTCTCTCCTGCCGAGAGCGCTTCTTGCTGAGCACCGTGTGCTTGGTCGCCTGTGACACACAGCTCGATAGGTAGGTGTAGCAGGGTGGTATCCTAGACCTCCATGCCACTGCTTGGAATCTCCCCTGAGATGTGACACTCCGAGATATAACATCTTGAGTCGTTATCCTGGGAACATCAGTCTGAGGGGAAAACTCCTGGTAAGTATGACGAACCACAACGACATTGCTCGTTTTGGCCATTGTCCAGAGGTATACAGGCCGGTTTTTCCGTACAAGATCTGAAGGATGTCCACCAAACAGGAGGAGGTGCTTGCTTGTGTATTCCCTCAAGCATTTGAGCACCGTACACCAGAACTGGGCGTTGACATTAGCTCTTAGCAAGCTACCAACGATGTTCGCTGCCAGGAACGATCCGTTCAGCAGTTCTGCGATCTCCATGCCTATGGATAAGAGCTTTGGTTGGTCTTCAGGGGTCGCGCTGCCAAATGAGATCGCCTTGAAGAAATACCAATAAGCTTCTTGGGGCAAAAACTTCAGCTTAAGCGCTTGTGTTGTTCCAAAAGCTGCTACCTTCTCTGAACGGCTTGCGATTATGATTTTACTCCCACGAGCCATGTGCTCTACTCCAGAGGAATATAGCCTCCTCCATGTTTCCTCCTCCATGTCCCCGGTCAGTTCAATGACGACAAGTGACTTTCCATGTGAGGTGGGAGTAAGATTTTGATGCTTGATCACACCACTGCCTCTTAGATCGGCCAAGTTTCCACCATTAACATCATTTCCGCTGAAGAAAACAATCGAAGAGAAGTGATTACGCACCCTCTCGTCAAGGCAGGCATGCTCAATGAGTGTGCTCTTCCCGACTCTCACTGCGCCGATTATCGGAAGCACACCCAAATTTCCATTACCCACAGCCTCCCTCCGTAGCAAAAAGCTGATAATTGTCTCCTTTTCCATTTGGCGGCCGAACATAACCTTGTCAAGAACTAAATATGTGCTATAAGGTTGCCGGCATATACGAGGATAGCTGCCCAAGAACATGACAAACTCCACCATGTCATCGATCATTCTTTCAAGGCTATCAAGCATCTTATCTAGCTCTTTTATGCTCCCGACATCATGCACCGTGTCCATGTTTCGGGTATTACAAACGGAGAAAAAGAGACGCTTAGACGAATTGAATCTGGACAAGGCAAATGAGCGGTCACTAACCTCTTCATGATCAGCCTTGTCTTCATGGGCTCGGTATCTGAATGTGTCGAGCATGTAGTAGCCTCTGTACATGCCTTCTCTCAGCATCTGGAGCTGCTGGATCATCGCTTGGTTGGTGATGTGCCGCCCGTCCGCCTCCTCGACGGTGGTGCCGATTCTTAGCAGCACACGCCGTAGCCTCTGGAGTTTCTCCTCTTCTCCCTTGGACTGCCAGTATCTCTGAATTACCATGGAAAAGACTCTACTAAAAATATCACTCACAATTGCAGAAAGAAGCTGTTCCATTGCAGCACCTCCTGGAGAGAAGACAGATGGTGCAATGAATCGACCAGAGGAGGAGAGTAGATAGAGAAGACGCCAAGGAGTGGTTTTGATGTCTATTAGTCCTTCCTGCTGCGGCACATGGCTACAAGTCTACAAGTTTGAAAGAGAGGCCATCGAATTTGACACGGCAGTGAGTCAGTCACCATAATCATAATATATGACCATTGATTTTTTTGTGGTTGGAGTACATGACTGTTGATCTATGAGTCTGTGGAGCCAACTGAAATTTTCAACCAAAAAAACTGGAATTTCTAATAGTAACCTCAATTCTATTCGTCAGAGAGCGGCGTTGGTTTGCAGATTTGACCCGACTCTGGAGTACGTGGGTGGAAGAAGAGGTAGCTCATTAGTCGTTATAGCCCGGGGCTCCCTGGTAGACCAGTGGTACTTAGAAGCGCGCGTTGCAACTAAAAAAAAACGTCCCTTATCTTTTCTTGAGTACAAGTGGCCTCAGACCGCTCAGACTAGTGCGCAAATGATTGTTGGATGTATTTGTTTAAGGTACTCTGAAACTATTTTGGACCGTTTATTTTGTTTGATCCAATGGCTTAGATCGAACATGGTGACCTATTACATTCAGGAGGTAATGGTTAGGTTTTTTTTTTGTTATGGCTTATGACATTTGAATTTTGATTGTTCATGAAAGATAGTACGAAGAGATAAACAGTCGCATATGATTTTAGCAGCCGATATAGCTGAACTCAGTGTAATGTTTACTATACTCGACTTGTAAACCCCACGTTAAAAAGACATAATATTTGAAAACTAGTTATTATAGCAAACAATGATAAGCTAATACCAAAACCAAAACCGGGTTGAACCCAGCCTATGGTCGGCAATGACTATTAAATGCTCATTATTGTCTTTTTATCTAAATATTTAATATAAAAAGAAATAATGTTTTTGGAAAGTACCAATTGTTAATATGGAAAAATATTGCTACATGCCCCCACCTTCATGAGCATTACATGAACATGGAAGACGACAATATTGGCAAGAAACGTTACACGTCACAAGATATGTATACTTACTTTGATCATGATCACTATTTCTGGTCAATTGAAAAAAAATCGTGTACTGCACCACTAACTAATACACTTCGGAGACGTGACAAGATACGTATGCTTGCAACAAGATCTCTATTTTTGATCCATGACAAAAAGGGTAATGCACCACTAACTAATGCACTTATTGTTGTGGGATGGCTCCCACCTAATTTCATTCGGTCTATTGGACCAAAAGGTCCAGTAAAGACATGTAAAAATATATGTATATCTCTGATATAGTACTCAACTATAGGGGCATTATTGTAAACATGCCCTGTGTCTATATGTATGTATGTATGTATGTATGCATGTATATATATATATATATATGTATGTATATACGCATATATACATACATACATACATACATACATACATACATACATACATACATACATACATACATACATACATACATACATACATATATACATATATACATATATAACCTGTCCTGAAAAATAGGCAAGGTAGTCCATTTCTTATACTCGATATACTAGTTCCCTCATATATTGTTTGGCCAGTAGCCATAGCAGTTAGCGTCGTCCGTGGAGATGACGACGAGCAAGCCGCGCACTTGAGAGAAGTAATGACGCCCAAGAAGGCATCAACGACAACGAAGAGAAAGTGGAGCACGATGACAGCGGTCGCCAAGGCCAGGGCCATGGGTGGTGAACAGTCTGCGTCGACACGAGGGGCTGGCTACAGCGGCAGCATCGGCGCAACTATCGACCCTAGTAACGATGCCTGTGTCGATGCGACCATCGACCATGACGCCCGCACCGATGTGAGCATCGACCATGACAACCGCATCAACGTGACGATCGACCCCAACATCGACACCCGCACTAGTACTTCGAGCGACCCCGGAGCCAGCGCTGGGGTGATCAGTCGTCTCGACGCTCGTGTCGGCCTCGTCGCTAACCACGACGCCTACCGCACCAACGTGCTTAGTGGCTCCAGCAACCAAGCTGTCATCGTCAACAACCTCGCAGCACACACCTTCGTGCCAGCAGGTACGACCACGTTGGCAGTGGAGGGCACTTTGGTGGTGGCCGTCGGAACGCTGCAGCGTGAGCTAGCAGACATTCGGTGTAACATCCCAAAACTTTATTTGCTTCTTATTGGGCTTATTGGAATTTATTTTGTTTTTTTGGATTTTATTTCCAAAACTTAGAGCAAGAAAACTTAATTGTCTATTTCTAAAAGTCAGTAAAATAGTTGATTTTATTTTTTCTGAGTTTCCCTAGATCTCCCCATCTATCCTCACTCTCATTGACTGGTGGGGCCACCTGTCATCTCCTTCCTCCCCTTCTTCCATCTCCAACCGCCACCATTGGTGACCCTCCAAGCTCTTAATAGCCGACTGTTACTTCCTGTTAGCCAAAGCAATTGATGCCTTTGAAACCCTCATCAGTTTCCACTTCCTCCATCGGTTTTCCCCGCTTTAAACCTCATTATCAATCACGTTCATGCACCACTACACCGGCCATAAATACGAGAGCCGCCTCTTGGCCATTCCTCTTTTTTGAGTATATAAATATCTTTTCGAGCATCTCCTGTTCACACTCTTCTGCCCCTCAATTCTTACTTTCGTGCATCCGAGACTGTTCGCATTGAGTTTTTCCTTTGCTGACCTTAAGTTGAGCTCTGACGAACTTTTTTGGTGATCTCGGGATCTTCGTGCTTTGCCGCCACTGCCTCTGCCTTTAGCGAGCCCTACTGACCGTCCATCGCCCCTTTGCTGATCCAATCCGCCACCGAAACCTCTTCGCCATGGATGATCGACCCACCTCCGCTGCTTCTTCTTCGCTGTCGACCAACCTCTGACCTCCTCGCAGTTCGCACAGAGGTACTCAACTCTTCCATCTGTATCTCTTGACTACCAAAGTCTTCTCCGATTACGGTTACCTTAGATTCCTTCGACCACTGCACATCGTTCGATTCCTTCGACCACTTCACGCCCTTCGATCATTCCAACCATCACTTCAACCACAACAACTCTATTAGACCATGTGGATGCTCATGATTAAAAATAATAATGAATAATTGACATTTGGATTGGTTTGGAATTTATGTTTGTGAATGTATCGGTGTTCGTTGTCAAAGAATATGGGTTCGAGTGGTTTTGGTTCTTTCCGAGTGGGTTGTGCTTCTTCAAGTGTTTTGGCGCTTTTCAACTATGGTCGGCTTCAACACTTTTCGACTAGCTTTAATGCTTTTCGACTACGGCTGGCTTCAATGCTTTTCGACTATGGTCGGCTTCAACGCTTTACAATCACGGTGTTGTTCCATGCATGGCTTTACGACCACAGCAACATGACTTTAACCACGGCAATACGACTTCGGTAACACGACTTCACCATGGCAACACGCGTTCGACCACGAGGTAATCATAGCTATAATATTTATACATAGTCGTAGCATCAGTGCTTTTGATATTCGTGGGCTTTGCTGGTTGCACTCGATAGTCGTAGGATTCTCTGGTTGATAGTCGATGACTTTGCAGTCGATGATAGTAGGTTTTGCTGACTACTCTTATAGTCGTATATTTTGTAGTCTTGTTGATACGTACTCATAGACTTTATTGTCGAAATGAGTGCTTCACTCTTTATGATCTTCGAGTACTTTGAGTACTCGTGTTAGGCCAGTAGGGTGTTTGGCTAGTGCTTGATGGAATGATGTCGGTACTCGGTAGTCAGAGCGACTATTCGATGGTCGGTGAGCGATAATCATAAGGTTTGCGATCGGTTGTCGGTTACGAGTACTTGTGCTCGGTGGTCGTGCCGAGTGGTCGAAAGGATGTGTTTCGAATAGCGATTATTTTTGGCAGTCGTATTCGTAATCTAAGGCTATGTTTTTTTATTGCGTTGAGATGATTTGTCGTGTACGACCAAGTTGATTGGTCGTGGATATTTTGCTCTTGTTCTGGATGGACATGGGTGTTATGTGTTGTTGTGCTGATGGTGGTCAAGCTGGGAAGAGCTTGTGCTGGGAAAACATTTCCTTGGTCTTATGATGTGCAGGAGAGCATAGAGACGATCACGGTCGGTGATGTGGAGGACCGGGACTAGGATAGGGAGATTTGGGGTCCAAACAGTTGAGGATGTCACGCGAGGTGGTCGGGCTCATGCTAGTGCACATAGAGATCAAAGGTAGAGATTCGTGGAGAAGCTACGGGAGGTGCATTCCTAGAGGCTTTAATACGTAGTGATCGTGCATGATGAAGATACAGGAGGGGATGTCCTGGAGGCTTCGTCGCGTGTTGAGTTTGGATTGTTACGAATAGAGTCTGTGTGTTGGAAGAGATAGAGTTTGAATAAAACTCATGTTATGAAAGGGTTTCGGGTCCCTTGATTTGAGGAAGAGATTAGGTGTTGTGTTCATGTTTGAATCGAACATGATTAGGGACATTGGCCTATAAAAGCAGGAAGGTGCATTCTTAGAGGCTTTGATACGTAGTGATCGTGCGTGATGAAGATACGAGAGGGGATATCCTGGAGGCTTCGTCACGTGTTGAGTTTGGATTGTTACGGATAGAGTCCGTGTGTTGGAAGAGATAGAGTTTGAATAAAACTCATGTTAGAAAAGGGTTTCGGGTCCCTTGATTTGAGGAAGAGATTAGGTGTTGTGTTCATGTTTGAATCGAACACGATTAGGAACATTGGCCTATAAAAGCAGGGAGAGACTTAGGCTAACATAACTAGTTTTTAGGTCTTTCGTTAAGGAAGTTTTTAGGGGTGCCGTGAGGGCACTTTGTAGCCAAAAACTTGTTGCAGAAATAATAGATCAGATATATTCGACAAGAAGTTGATTGGTAGCTTGTTTTTCCGAGCTTTGTTCTTCTTGCATCATTGGTAGCTGGCTAACAAACCTCATTCAAGTGCACTACGAGCACACTATTGTTTTCGGCCAGTACTCATTTGAGTAGAAGCATTCAAAATGTCGATTTCGGCACAGCGTGAGCGAGTTCGACCACATACACGGCTGAAGTCTGCGAGTGAGTTCGACCACATACAGCGGCGGTCGTAGCAAAGCAATCGAGTTTCCTTGTCGATGTCTACAAGCGAAGCAGTGCGACGAGGAATTGTTCTGTAGGATCGAAATTACAACAGAGGGGGTGAATGGTGCCTTAAAAATGCCCCAAGTATTCTCACAATATTTCCTCTCGGATAGCTATAGTAGCTAGGAAGACAGGATAAATTTGCTCACTAGAAGCCGAAAACGATTTTTGCCAAACACTAAAAACTCTCTGGAGAAGCAAGCTAGCCTGACAGAAGTCTTCTCTAAAGAAATACAAAACAGGAAGAAATACTGCAAGAGCCCATCTTCAGAAGATACAAAAGAAATACAAACTCATCCACCGAGACCAAAAGAATTTATGGGTGCTTGCTGCCTTTGAGAAACAGGAAGAAATGTAGGAAACAGCAAAAGAAAAACTACAATTCAGAGAGCCGGACTAACCCCCAAAAGGATAAGACTAACTGCAAAGCTAACACCAGTATAACTGCAATCTTCCAACCTGTTTGACCGGTAGAGAGGAAATTCAATAGGAGACTCAAAACTAGAGCCTGCAGGAACCGAAAACAAGAAACAGCCCGAACTGAATTTGCCGAAGGCAGAGTGTTTGCTGCTTGTCTCTAGACAATGAAAGCAGAAATTCAATGAAGCAGGCAGAGGGCAGCCGACAAAAGAAGTGCGGACTGAATACTGCAGGAACAGAGAAGTACCAAATAAAAGAACAGAAGCAGCAGCTAAATAACACAAGAGACCTGAGTCAAACTGAACACAGGAAGACTAGTTCGGCTGAACAGCAATTTAACTGAAAACAGAAGGTACAGAAGTTGCTGCAGAACTTGACCGAAAAAGCAAAAGACACAGGACTACCACAAGCCAAACGAGGACTGGACAGGAGACAAGGAGCCACACAAAGACAGCAGACCGAAAATGCACAAAACCGAAAACTGTAGCCACTGAAATAGCAGAAAATCAGAGAAACTGAAACTGCTGACCGAAAACAGAGAAGTGTTGCCGAAAAAGAAGACAGCACAGTGATTACTGAAAAACAGCCGAAAGACAGAAAATTTGACGAATGAAAGAATGTTCTTTTCAGGTCATTCAATCAGGACTACAAACTAAATCGGAGCTTGACCTTAGAACCAAGAAAATTCAGACCAAAAGGCAATGAATCGAGATCTAGGCAGAAACTGAACATTGAATCGAAAATGAGATTGATTTCCAAAATACTTATCATTCTTAAGTCTTTTGCACATGAGACTTTGAAATAACAGCAGGAGATAGCCTCAAGACAAGAAAGGACAAACTAAGAACAAATTCTTAGCCAGGAAATCAGAAGCTCCAAGACTCCCCTGCCTTCAAACCTTAATTTTTGAGATCAGAGGAAAACTGGGCAAGTAAAACTCTCGAAGAAAACTGAGCTTCGAATGATTTCTCTCGGGTATCATCTAGCCAAGGGGCCTTGAGCACAAACCTAGTTCAGAGAACCAAGATTCAACTACTCAGTCAAAGGATTCAGCACAAAACCAACTGAGAAGAACAAGTAGCTGCAAAAGAGAAGAACTAAAGCAAAGACTCAGAGAAAAGAAAGAATTCATAACAACTCAAGCACAAGGTCTCTCAACATGAATCAGAGAAATGAATGATTACATTGCGAGGCTTACATCTAGTTCATGCCATTTCACACTACATGATTCCAAAAAGAGATGAACTCACGCAAGAGAAAAACACACAGACACACACAAGCAAATGCTCTTCTGCCTCAACTATCTACACTACCAACTCCCACTCACTATATAGAGCTCACACACTCAAATAGCAAATCAAGAATTGCAGTCCAACACCCACTACATGACTCTCATCCAAGCAAGGAAATAAGACCAAGGGCTTCACTGCCCAACCTCTCCTCATGTGAGACAGAAGCCAAACCAATACCCTTACAACCAAATTTTGGAGGGAAACAAGCACACCACTCCAAAACCTAAACTCCAAACTCTACTACCGGGTCTTCAACCCATTAGCTTCAACCGAAACAGCTTCCTCAGGCCTGAGTCAATTTTACTGAATTGCCCCTCACACACCTTCCTGGAAGCTTCCTCTTTTCTGCTATCAACGCCTCGCAATCACTTCGAGTCCTTGTCATCTTCGGCATCTCCCGACCGCTTTGACCTCAGCACCGCCCGTGCCTAGTCCGGTCATCCATGCCTCGCCACGACCTAGCATCAAAGTCCTGCGGCCATCACAGACCAGAAAATATCACATAGCACCACTCGAAACAATATAATCAACATTAGTATCAGAAGAAGGTACTCCAGCATGAAATATCCAAACGACCGATCGAGAAGAAGAATAAGCGCCCTACGCACGTGTAGAGACCCGAATATGCAAATCCGGACTCTCCTGTGTATTCTGCACCAGTCCAGGATCACGCTAGTGCACACAGTATAAACAAAGATGAAATATCGAACATATCACGATTTACTAATAAAAGACTCAAATATTATTAATAATCATCAGAGTGCGACCTTATGGCCAAGCTTACAATAGACTAGCCCGAAGGGCTTAACAAAAACTAGCAGCGGAAATCCAAAAGAAAGCGCAGCAACCAATCGACACACCCACAGGCTATCGAGTGGAGAACGAAGCCTAATCCGCGAAGACGTCGAAGAACTCTCCTTCTGGAACCTCCTGCTGGTTGCACTCCTCATCCTCAACTGAGCAACATAGGCGTAAAGCCGTGAGTACATTGGTACTCAGCAAGTCGTTTGTAACAAAGAATGCAATATAGTATGCAAGGCTTACCAATGGATGGCTGAAAGGTTAATTTGCATAAAACGGCATTTGAAAATACAATAAATAGATTGAAGGCGCATTTGAAGTAAAACAATAATAGATAATAATCAAAGGAATTGAAGTAACCACTTATGAATCTCCCATCCATAAGCTAAACCAACCACTTATGGATCTCCCACCAACAATGAATTAACCATCCACTGTCCGAAACTTTTTAGAAATAACTATACCTCGTGTGAAATCACCGAGCATTGTCCATGACCGAGGACGCGGCTATTCGAATAGTTTTACACTCTGCAGAGGTTGCACAACTTTACCCACAAGAGATAAATCATCTTAATAGCCAGCATGCTTCCTTAGGCATGAGACCCAGATAAATTATCACAAAGCCTTTACCTCACTCCAATCTAGTTAGACATCACCCGCTAAGGTTTCACTGCTGAAGGGTTAACCACCACAGTCAGAAGCCCCCTCTTGCGCCGTATGAGGACAGTAACCCTGTTCCTCACTGTGAGCAAACCAGTACCCCTGGTACTCACTTACCAATGATGATATCTGAACTAAACCTTTGCAAGTTAATCAGCTAGGTCTATCCCATACTAGACATGTGGTTGTGCGGTAAGACTCAGATCAATGGCGCACAAAGTTAAGTCCTTAAATTTACCCAGGCGAAACATCCACGTCCCATGTGCCTCTCGCACCCCCTTTACTGCACGATCAATCGCCCAAGTGTAAACCAATTTTGTATAACCAACACCAATGACACTACCCATGCCATGGCAACAAGTTTTATAACCGTGGTTAACCACCACATTCAAGTATATCATTAAGTCAAGATTAATTAACCACATGCGATGATGAACCCTTTCGCAAAATAAGCAAGGCTAAGCATTCTAATCGTACCAACCCAATGTGACAAATAACATAGCATCACTAATTAAATTCCCAACCTAAGGTGACAATGGCATCAAGGTATTCCAAAATATCAAGGAGGGAAAATAACCAATTGGGACGATAACTACCAATACAAGGGTTTGAATAAAAAATAGCGATGCAAGATAATTTAAAAACAAAATATTTAAATAATAGATTGCAAACTGGGTTCAACATGATCAAAGGACACGACTTGCCTTGGCCTTGCTCAGCTGAGGTCTCTTGGTCTTCAAATCCAACTTCCGTTCCCTCGAACACGTGATCTAACGAGAGAGAAAACGAGACGAAAAGACAAACTAAATTCAAATAAAATTCAAATGAACTCCAAAAACTTCCAAACCTGGACCAAAAGGAAGAGCTCAATTTTAGATGAATTTAGGAAAAAGAATCGGGTCAATCGGAGCTAGGACGAGGGAGAACGGGCCTCTGGAAAATTGGATCTAAAGAAAATCGGGGAAAATCGGAAATTGCACTGTGCTGTGGACCGGGTGCACGGGGAGCTGGGTCTACGGTGGGCTCGGCTCACGGAACAGTACGGCTGACTGGGCTGCTGGCGCAAGCGGCTGGGCTGACGTGGCGCTTGCGTGGCAGCTGACGGGGCTGCTGACTCGGCGGCTGGCTCACGGGTGCACGGCTGACGGGTGGGACCCGGCTGGCAGCGAGTCGGCGCACGGTAGACCGGGTCTACGGGAAGGCGAGGGGTTGCGGGGCGCGGGCGGCGGTCGATCGGACGGCTCGAGGGCGTCCACGCGGCGTGATCTGGGCCTTTGGCTCAGATCTGGATGGGCGGCGGGGATGAGGCGGCGCGGGAGGCGGGAGTCGGCCGATGGCTGACGCGTGGCGGCACGCGTCCCGAGGCGTCACGGACGGAGCGGCCGAGGCGCGGGCGCGTCCGCTGGCGGCGCGGGGCACGGGCGGCGGGGTCTGGCCGGCGGGAGGGGTGACGGCGGCGACTGGCCGGTCGGCGGCGACCGAGGCGGCGGCGGAACTCACCGGCGGCGACGAACGGCGAGCGCACAGGCGGCGAGGTCTGACCGGCGGCGAGGTTTGGCGGCGGGGACGGCTCACCGGCGGTGGCAGAGACGGCGGCAGCGGCGCTCCGGCGGAGAGAGACGACGAGAGCGGCGGCGGAGGCGGCGGCTCGGGACGGGGGAGAAGCCGAGGGGTCGGCCCCCTTAAATACACGGACGCCGAGGCGGCCGGATCGGGTACGGCGGAGAGTCCGCGGCGGAGACGGCGGCGCTCGGGCGGAGTCCGGGCCGGACACGGGGACGGGAGAGTCCCGATCGGGGACGAGGGCCCTGACAGGTGGGCCCCACCTGTCGGTGGCTCCGGGCGAGCGGGCGGCACGGATAGCGCGCGGGCGCGAGCGGGCGGCCGGGATGGGCGACGCGTGGCGCGCATCGAGCGGAGGAAGGCGGGCGCGGGCGCGGCACCGATTGGCGACGCGTGGCACGGGGCGGGAGCGCGCTGGCTGCGGGCTGGCTGGGCTGAGCGGGTTGGGTCGGCTGGTGGGTTTCGGCCCACTGGCCGGTTGGGATTTTCTGGGGTTTTTCTTTTTTCAGAAATTCAAATAAATTACTTTGAGCTCTAGAAAATAGCAAATAAATCCAGAAAAATCCAGGAAAATTCCAATAAATTCCTTGAGACACAAGGAACTCAAATAAAATAACTTTGGCAAATGTTTATGTTTATATTATTCATATTAAACCCTTTCAATTTAATAAAATTCCAATTAAGCTTTAATTAATTCCAGAAAAATTCAAATGGTGAATTTTATTTTAAAAACTTTAAAAAAAAGGCTCTGAAAATCAGGATGTTACAAACCTCCCCCCCTTAAACGGAATCTCGACCCCGAGATTCAGGCTCACTAAAAGAATAGGTTACCAGGTGCGACTTCGGAGACGACGTGATTCAAGCTTCCCCTTGCAACGCTTTGAGGTATTTGGCTTCCTTGACTTGACGTTGTTCCACGGCTTGCTCCTGGGGTCTTGGCAGGTGCACTCTCAAGTTTGAAAGGAATAGGCGAGATTGCTCGATGCTTCTGCGGGGTTCCTGGGTCCAACCATCTTGCTGCTGCTCTGAAGAGAGACACTACTGACTGCTCCAGGCGAAAAGGTAAGGGGGAAAAGCATAGGTAAGACTTGAGGTTGAACTTGGACAACTTTATTCCGGGTTAGTTGCTCTGACACTTCCAAAACTCTGACCGGGTTTTAAAGATAAGTGGGAAAAGCATAGATGAGAGGTAAACTCGTCTAAGGGGAATTTCTAATGGCAAATCCTAAACTTAACAGTCACTTAGCCGAAAAAAGGCTAACAAAAGAAGCAATAAACTTCACAAAAAGACTTTGACATGACTGCATCATAATGCTAGAAGCAAAACTACAGCTCACATCACACCCAACGGCAAATAAGAAGCAAGACGATCTACACGATGCTAAAACTATAACAAGGTTGAAATCTAATGGCTCCTAATCTTCACGGAAATCTCCAATCTTGTCTTGACATATTGGGGTGCTTCCTTGATCCAGACTTCACAGCACAGCTTGAAGAATTCCATGCCAACTTTCACTTTGATGGAGGGACACTCGAGACATCTATGGACATTATAGGGATAAGAAGTCAAATTGAATTTTGAAAACAATATTTCAGAGGAGACAAGGAGCAAGAATCCTAAGAATGAGGTAAGAATCAAGAATTACTAGTCAATCATTTGGTTGATTTGATTTAGAAAATAAAATTTGAAAACTTTGCTAATTCGACCATTCTAACTAGGGCTTCGTCCTACAGTCGATATAGCTCTGATACCATCTCTGTAGAGACCCGAATATGCAAATCCGGACTCTCCTGTGTATTCTGCACCAGTCCAGGATCACGCTAGTGCACACAGTATAAACAAAGATGAAATATCGAACATATCACGATTTACTAATAAAAGACTCAAATATTATTAATAATCATCAGAGTGCGACCTTATGGCCAAGCTTACAATAGACTAGCCCGAAGGGCTTAACAAAAACTAGCAGCGGAAATCCAAAAGAAAGCGCAGCAACCAATCGACACACCCACAGGCTATCGAGTGGAGAACGAAGCCTAATCCGCGAAGACGTCGAAGAACTCTCCTTCTGGAACCTCCTGCTGGTTGCACTCCTCATCCTCAACTGAGCAACATAGGCGTAAAGCCGTGAGTACATTGGTACTCAGCAAGTCGTTTGTAACAAAGAATGCAATATAGTATGCAAGGCTTACCAATGGATGGCTGAAAGGTTAATTTGCATAAAACGGCATTTGAAAATACAATAAATAGATTGAAGGCGCATTTGAAGTAAAACAATAATAGATAATAATCAAAGGAATTGAAGTAACCACTTATGAATCTCCCATCCATAAGCTAAACCAACCACTTATGGATCTCCCACCAACAATGAATTAACCATCCACTGTCCGAAACTTTTTAGAAATAACTATACCTCGTGTGAAATCACCGAGCATTGTCCATGACCGAGGACGCGGCTATTCGAATAGTTTTACACTCTGCAGAGGTTGCACAACTTTACCCACAAGAGATAAATCATCTTAATAGCCAGCATGCTTCCTTAGGCATGAGACCCAGATAAATTATCACAAAGCCTTTACCTCACTCCAATCTAGTTAGACATCACCCGCTAAGGTTTCACTGCTGAAGGGTTAACCACCACAGTCAGAAGCCCCCTCTTGCGCCGTATGAGGACAGTAACCCTGTTCCTCACTGTGAGCAAACCAGTACCCCTGGTACTCACTTACCAATGATGATATCTGAACTAAACCTTTGCAAGTTAATCAGCTAGGTCTATCCCATACTAGACATGTGGTTGTGCGGTAAGACTCAGATCAATGGCGCACAAAGTTAAGTCCTTAAATTTACCCAGGCGAAACATCCACGTCCCATGTGCCTCTCGCACCCCCTTTACTGCACGATCAATCGCCCAAGTGTAAACCAATTTTGTATAACCAACACCAATGACACTACCCATGCCATGGCAACAAGTTTTATAACCGTGGTTAACCACCACATTCAAGTATATCATTAAGTCAAGATTAATTAACCACATGCGATGATGAACCCTTTCGCAAAATAAGCAAGGCTAAGCATTCTAATCGTACCAACCCAATGTGACAAATAACATAGCATCACTAATTAAATTCCCAACCTAAGGTGACAATGGCATCAAGGTATTCCAAAATATCAAGGAGGGAAAATAACCAATTGGGACGATAACTACCAATACAAGGGTTTGAATAAAAAATAGCGATGCAAGATAATTTAAAAACAAAATATTTAAATAATAGATTGCAAACTGGGTTCAACATGATCAAAGGACACGACTTGCCTTGGCCTTGCTCAGCTGAGGTCTCTTGGTCTTCAAATCCAACTTCCGTTCCCTCGAACACGTGATCTAACGAGAGAGAAAACGAGACGAAAAGACAAACTAAATTCAAATAAAATTCAAATGAACTCCAAAAACTTCCAAACCTGGACCAAAAGGAAGAGCTCAATTTTAGATGAATTTAGGAAAAAGAATCGGGTCAATCGGAGCTAGGACGAGGGAGAACGGGCCTCTGGAAAATTGGATCTAAAGAAAATCGGGGAAAATCGGAAATTGCACTGTGCTGTGGACCGGGTGCACGGGGAGCTGGGTCTACGGTGGGCTCGGCTCACGGAACAGTACGGCTGACTGGGCTGCTGGCGCAAGCGGCTGGGCTGACGTGGCGCTTGCGTGGCAGCTGACGGGGCTGCTGACTCGGCGGCTGGCTCACGGGTGCACGGCTGACGGGTGGGACCCGGCTGGCAGCGAGTCGGCGCACGGTAGACCGGGTCTACGGGAAGGCGAGGGGTTGCGGGGCGCGGGCGGCGGTCGATCGGACGGCTCGAGGGCGTCCACGCGGCGTGATCTGGGCCTTTGGCTCAGATCTGGATGGGCGGCGGGGATGAGGCGGCGCGGGAGGCGGGAGTCGGCCGATGGCTGACGCGTGGCGGCACGCGTCCCGAGGCGTCACGGACGGAGCGGCCGAGGCGCGGGCGCGTCCGCTGGCGGCGCGGGGCACGGGCGGCGGGGTCTGGCCGGCGGGAGGGGTGACGGCGGCGACTGGCCGGTCGGCGGCGACCGAGGCGGCGGCGGAACTCACCGGCGGCGACGAACGGCGAGCGCACAGGCGGCGAGGTCTGACCGGCGGCGAGGTTTGGCGGCGGGGACGGCTCACCGGCGGTGGCAGAGACGGCGGCAGCGGCGCTCCGGCGGAGAGAGACGACGAGAGCGGCGGCGGAGGCGGCGGCTCGGGACGGGGGAGAAGCCGAGGGGTCGGCCCCCTTAAATACACGGACGCCGAGGCGGCCGGATCGGGTACGGCGGAGAGTCCGCGGCGGAGACGGCGGCGCTCGGGCGGAGTCCGGGCCGGACACGGGGACGGGAGAGTCCCGATCGGGGACGAGGGCCCTGACAGGTGGGCCCCACCTGTCGGTGGCTCCGGGCGAGCGGGCGGCACGGATAGCGCGCGGGCGCGAGCGGGCGGCCGGGATGGGCGACGCGTGGCGCGCATCGAGCGGAGGAAGGCGGGCGCGGGCGCGGCACCGATTGGCGACGCGTGGCACGGGGCGGGAGCGCGCTGGCTGCGGGCTGGCTGGGCTGAGCGGGTTGGGTCGGCTGGTGGGTTTCGGCCCACTGGCCGGTTGGGATTTTCTGGGGTTTTTCTTTTTTCAGAAATTCAAATAAATTACTTTGAGCTCTAGAAAATAGCAAATAAATCCAGAAAAATCCAGGAAAATTCCAATAAATTCCTTGAGACACAAGGAACTCAAATAAAATAACTTTGGCAAATGTTTATGTTTATATTATTCATATTAAACCCTTTCAATTTAATAAAATTCCAATTAAGCTTTAATTAATTCCAGAAAAATTCAAATGGTGAATTTTATTTTAAAAACTTTAAAAAAAAAGGCTCTGAAAATCAGGATGTTACAGCACGCCCGACCGCGTTCGACCAAATTCAATCGTACTAGACTGCGCCATGAACTGACTTGGCGCGAACCAACCAAATCAAACTCAAACTTTCTAGAACACGAGTCAATTACTCATTACAAACATGGGGACACCTCCATATGGTCTCTCAATCTCTCTCTTGATGAGTATATTGACAAATACAGAAAAAACATAAAGTTGAGTTTGTTTTGAAAGTCATACATGGTCTGAAAGAAAAACAAAGAGACTCAAGACCATGTTGACAAATGGAGCAAAAATAGAAAGAGCAAGTTTTTCTCAAAACCTCTCAGTTTTTCCCTTGAAATGGCTTTTCCTCCAATATTATCCCCCTTTTGGCAATAAAATCATCAAGATGCAAGAGAGAGAATAATATATCATGACATGGATGAAATGGCTGAATTTTATTCATTTTGAGCATGATGAGCCATGAAGATTATCCAAAATGACTTTTGAAGTATTACACCAAACCATAACATATAAGAATGCTATCTAGATCATGACAAGACATGTATAATCAAGCTAAACCAAATAAGTTACGATCTGAAGATTAGTCGAATTTTTGAGCATGTCAAGTCTTTCAAGATTATAGTCTAGCTAAAGGTATCCAAAGATGATGCAAGCCATGTCAATAACCTAAGTGGAACCAAGAAGATAGAATTGAGTCAATTTAGAGTGCTACAAGTTCAAGAATGAATCATTTGTTTAAGTATTTTAGTCTTTTTTGTAATGAAGCAAATTTAGCACAATTGATATGTCTTTCCTTAATAAAATCTTATGGTTGTTTTCAACCAAATTTTTGTTTAGTCATGTGTTAGATCTCAAGCCTTATGCGACCACTCCAAGTTAGAAGCTTAAGAAGATGATCTTGGTCATCCAAAACTCCCCCTGAGTTCATGCCTAGTGCAACGGCAAGCAGTCTCATGAGAAAGAATTGGTGAGATCAGTTCTTTCGCACAAAAGATATCTTTTTGCTTTTACTGAATTTAGTGCAAGAACAATAAGTTAAAAATAACTCATGCTTCATAAAGAACTAGCATAGCTCAATCTAAAGCTCAATAAAGATTCAAGACTCAACTCAGCCTATTTGACATGGCATGAATCATAAGTGGATAACTAAAGACAGACTAGTCTCAAGCGCTAACATGACATGATTTAATTCAAGTTGTGCATTTTTAATCAACCTATCATAGCAAAGACTAGACTACATATATAAAGTCATGATAAATCTAGCAATTAAGCACAAATCATGGCAAGATGTAATGCATTGTAAACATGTCATAAAAAGATAATAATCAAGGCTCCATGTAAATATATTACAATGCAGAAAGACATGAAATGCAGGAAAATTCAGCTCCCCCTCAACATGTGATGCACTTTTAGTCCAAGTTGAGTTATATCAATATTAAGATCTAGAAACTCTCAAATGAAGCAGTGCGACGAGGAATTGTTCGAGTGACGGTTGTTTTTGTTGTCGATCACGAAGAAATTGAGCAAAGCACAAGAGGTAGAGGTGATCATTCACCCCCTCTGATAGCGCCATACGGTCCTACAAACTCTACAACCTTGGTCACTCACGACCACGGCCACTACGACTGCGACTGCTACAATGTATCTTTAACCATGACCTATGAATCTATAATAACTCTACGACTTCGACCATGGTAGTCGTTTGACAACTTCAAACTTTTTGACCCATCATTTCGACCATGTTTTGACCACCGACCACTCACAACCACTTTGACCACAGCAACTTTATGACCACGGTCGCTCATGACCGTAGTCGCTATAGACCGGTGTCGCTTTTGACCATAATTGCTTCTGACCCTTGCCGCTTCCGACCGCTAAGCTTCAACCACACTGCCATTTCCGACCACTCTCTAACTTCTGACCACATATCACCTCTAACCACGGCAATGCACGACCACATCCGCTCGTTCGACCACTGAAAGATCAATCTCCATTTAAGTTGGTTTTGGTTATAATGA
Source organism: Dendrocalamus latiflorus (assembly GCA_017311315.1). Lineage (NCBI taxonomy): Eukaryota > Viridiplantae > Streptophyta > Magnoliopsida > Poales > Poaceae > Dendrocalamus > Dendrocalamus latiflorus. The sequence goes on along the minus strand of CM029666.1, from coordinate 46,632,440 downwards.
CCAATACTATTATGATATTTTGGTGATAATGATAAATGCATTTGTAAGACTAATTTTGTTTGTTGATTATGGTATTATTTAGTCTCATATGGATGAAAAGGTGAAATCAAAGAGGTATGCATTCGAAATCATATTCTTATATATTAGTGCATTCCTTGGATCCAAAATATAAATTAAACTCCACAAATATTCTAAAATGGATATATGTGTATGTCTTCATTACACATACTTGTATGCACACATTTAGGGGGAGTTCACTCTATGTTTTGAGATTTCAATACATATAGCTTCCTTTAATCCGTGTTTCCTTTAATACACATATTTAGTATATTTACTTTGAAACACATCCTTTGAGTATATATAGTTTGTGTAGTTCATATATACTCATTTACAATCGGGCTGTCATCTAACTTCTCTATTATGTGTTAATGGTTGGATGATTAATGACAACCAAATCAGTAAGCTTTGCTTTGAAAATCTTATCTTAGAGTATACAAGTGTTGTATACATGTTGTATATTTGTAAATATAATCTTTATCTCATTATTTGTTGAGATCGTTATGAATTACCAAAAAGGGAAGATTGTAGAATCTAATTCTTCCATTATGTATTAATGGTGAAGTTTGGTAATTGATGGCAATTAGTTTGTGGACTAAATTTTTTTATGAGTTGGATGAATATGTTATATTTCACAAATGAGGATGATTTGGGATGACTTCATATGTTGAAGATCATCAAGTCAAGATATGTGATAAAAGATGGCTTCATGCATTGAAAACCATCAAGAAGAAGATGCATCATGAGTTGATGTATGTCCAGGAGGAGATGATCATGTGTGAATTATCAAATCAAGTGAAGACCCATCATATGCTGATGGAGTTCAAGTGAAGAATGCATAGTTTGATGCATGTTAAGACGATGACCTGGACTTGAAGTGATGATGTGCGTCATCAAGCTTTAAGAGGATACTTAAGCCAAAGGTATGACTAGATAGGGTTAAGAATGTGTTCCTAATCTTTTACTGTCTTGGAGTTTGGTTGAAAGACATGATTGCTAGTATATGTTGCTGTACTATTTAGAGGGGTCTTGTCTAGTACCTTGAGTTTCATCATGTGTTGTTGCTTAACCTCACCTGCTCTAACTATCTTTAGCATGAGGCTTGTATTTGTAAATGTGTTTTGCAAATAGTTGAAGCTCTTGTGTTGAATCCTTGTGACATGAGACTATACATTGCGAATGTGTTTTACAAGTGTTTGAAGTTCATGTTTTCATTCTTTGTAGCATGAGGTTTATATTTGCAAATGTGTTTTGTAAATAGTTGAAGCTTATCTATAATCATTGTGTCATGATTGTAAAAGTGTGCAAATGTATTTTGCAATTTGTTAGGAATCATATTTGATCCTTGTGTGCAAAATAATATAGCTTGCAAATATGTTTTGCAAAAATCTGTTGAAATATCTGCAATTTGCAGGGAAATTTGAACTACCACAGTGTAGTCTATGGTATTACCGCTGATCGGAACTACCAGCATTGTAATCACGGAACTACTACATGTGTTGGTGGTAAAAGGCCTTCGTGGTCGAGAGCCGACACTACTACAGAAAGCCTAATACTAGACGGTCAATCACAGACGGTTTGACAAAACCGTCTGTGATTGATACTAACACAGACGGTTTTAATTTGGACACCGTCTGTGTTAGTGGCGTCGAATAAAACGAGTATCACAGACGGTTCTTACCGATGAATCGTCTGTGATACTAAAGTATCACGGACGGTTTTTAATAAAAACCGTCTATGATAATCTGGGATTATCGCAGACGGTTTTTTATTAAAAACTGTCTGTGTTGTGTAGACTATCACAGAAGGTTGTTGTTAAGAACCGTCTGTGAATGTTCACAGACGGTTTTTAACAAGAATCGTCTGTGATGTCTCTTTGTCTGTCATATTCTGTTCATGATCAGAGGTTAATATATAAGTACACATTGCTTCTAATAACTTAACTACATAACTACTGAGACAAGAGATCACAAATTAAAGGCAATTTTATTAATTTCAATTAGAGGCAAATTTATTACAAAAGTTGCACACATAAAGAGTTTACCAGATTGTAATCTTTTGGGCTTCGTACGCTTCTTCTTCAACTTTGGGACTTGGAGGATCAGCCACTGACTTCTCGAACGCCGTTAAGATTGTCCTTGTCCTCAGCACTTCCTCCTCCAGCCTGGGCAAATAATCAGTAGCATAGCCCATAATGTCGTAGAGGATAGCATGAAAAGATTCCTTAGAATCTGTCGTTTCTGCTTGACCGGCAAGGCTATCCATCAATCTCTCCAATGCGTGTAGAGATTCTTCCGCTTTGCGCACATTGTGGAGAAGAACCAGGGTAAGGGCTGTTTCCCTTTCTTGAGTGGCAGCGAGACGCCTCCGTCGACGGCGGATGATCAGGTCGAGCTGACGGATGCAAGAAAGTCGGGGAAGGAGAACAGGGCGTGTGCGGAGAAGCTGCTCCAGATGCAAATTGCTGGCCGCCTGTGTAAGGTTCCGGCCGAACAATTCTTGATGAACAGATGAGAGGAAGGAGTTGATCACAAGAATAGTAGAAGTCATATTGTACATACGTAGAAGAGACCTGGATTAGGCGCACATATTTAACCTTTAGCACAGACGGTTCGTATACCCAAACATTAATGATATAGACGCTTCGTATAACGATCGAGAGACGTTAATTAGACGATCGAAACATGAAGCGTTCTGACATAAAGCTTATGATAGACAGTTTTTTTTATAAAAAACCGTCTGTGATAAGATTTATCACAGACGGTTTTTAAACTTAGAACCGTCTGCGATATTGATATCACAGACGGTTCTACGTCTAGAACCGTCTGTAATAAGCCTCCCTATAAATATCCTCTGGCTAGGGTTTTCCCTGTATGCTGCAGTTATATTCTACATCTAAATCCCGATCTGTCTCGTCGTCGCTGCCTCCCTGAGCCCTCGCCGGCCGCCTCCCCGACCCCTCGCCGGCCGCCTCCCCGAGCCGTCCGCATTCGAAGACCGACGCTCGGCTCGCCTCCACGCCTGGCGCCTCCGCTCGCCCGTCGCCTGCGGTCGCCTCCCCGACCCCTCGCCGGCCTTTATGTGATGCTATAATTTGCTTTTAAAAAAACGATAGTAATTGAGTATCAATATGTTGCATGGTGTGGAGTCTTGATAGAACTTTGTTTAGAGACCTTGTAGTAATAATATATGCCACATAGACCTTCAAGGGGCATGAAGCAAGTGACACACTAGTGTATCCTGTTCAATGAACCGGATACACTAGTTTGTATCATTTGCTTCATAGAACTTTGTTTAGAGACCTTGTAGTAATAGTATATGCCACATAGACCTTCAAGGGGCATGAAGCAAGTGACACACTCTAGTGTTCCCGTTCAATGAACCGGATACACTAGTTTGTGTCATTTGCTTCATAGAACTTTGTTTAGAGACCTTGTAGTAATAGTATATGCCACATAGACCTTCAAGGGGCATGAAGCAAGTGACACACACTAGTGTATCCGGTTCAATGAACCTGATACACTAATTTGTGTCATTTGCTTCATAGTATTAGCAACTAAAGTTTGTCACCCGTGCATTCTTCAACATCATCGCCGGATGCGTCCCCTTATATATGTAAGATGGAGAGTTCCACTGCGCACAATGATTTTTTATTGCTCTTATCACTCTGTAATTGTGAATTTGTTAATGGATATTTTATTTCATTTCAATTAATTCATTTGCGAAATGGATGCCTTATGTCTGTGAATGAAATGTGATGTGGATTGGATGTTATATGTTTGTCAAATGAATTGAGATGTGAATTGTATGTATACATATACTTGTTTATCTGCTTGTTTCAGAGGGCATGGCTAGCATTTCCTGAGGCTAACCAATAAACACAAATAGATTTATAGGTAAAAAAGAACATCACAGACGGTTTTAAGTTAAAAATCATCTGTGATATTGATATATCACAGACGGTTCGACAACCTTCTGTGATAACCTTCGATTATCACTGACCCATAAATTCAGACGGTTCAGAAAACCGTCTATGATGACATTTTTGAACCGTCTGTGATGACCTTTTCTGTAGTAGTGCGACTTGGTCGAACCGATGTGGTCGAAAATCTGTGTGATCGAAACTAGCATGGTCAAACCAGTGTGGTCGAAATCGACGTGTCGAAGATCTATGTGATCAAAACCAGCGAGGTCGAACCAGCGTAGTCGGAATCGATATGGTCGAATATCTGTGTGATCGAAACCAGCATGATTGAATCGACGTGGTCGAAGATCTGTGTGATCGAAACTAGTGTGGTCGAACTGACGTGATCGAAACTGATGTGGTTGAGATATGTGTGATCGAAATTAGTGTGGTCGAACTGACTGCAATTGCTGTCGCCCAACGGTTGGGCAACTGCAATAATTCGCCCAATGGCCGGTGGATTGCTTGCGTATCGCTTGGCCGTTGGGCAAGAGGCTCCAGTCACCTAACGGTTAGGCGACTGAAGTCTATTTCTGTAAAAAATATGGATACGAGTATATTTCTGTTATTTCGAATAAAAAAATAGAATATTCATACCAAAAATATTCCATCTTCGGCTGCAGTTTGAGCACACCGCGTTGAGTTCTCTCAGCTAATGGTTATTGGCTGTGAATGGGGTTATGGACATTGTCTCTGAACGGGCGTCACACTCGAAACGGCGTACTATGTTGTACGGTCATGTCATAATTGGGATCAAGTATGCCTGAAGTGCAAAACAGCCACGCCATGCAGCACTGCTACTGCTTGGAATCTCCCTTGAGATGTAGCACTTCCAGATATAAGAACATCTTGTGCGGTTAACCTGGGCACGTCCTTTTGAGGAGAATGCTTCTGATAAAAATTACAAATCATAATGACATTATCAGTCTTGCTCATTGACCAAAGGTATATAGGCTGGTCTCTGCAGGTGGCTTGCCGGGTGCTCACCAAACAGGAGCTGCTTACTCGTGAAATCTCTCACACTGAAGCAACTTACGCCAGAATTGAGCGTTAAGATTGGCTCTTAGTAAGCTAGCAACTACGTACGTCGTCTCCCTTGAATGTTCCGTTTAACTGTCACGCGATCACCATACCCATGGATGCTAGCTTCGGGTGCTCTTCGGGATTTGTGCTCCCAAAATGCAATCACCTTGAAGAAATACCAATAAGTTTCTTGAGGTAAACCCACCAGTTGTAGGGCTTGTGTTGTTCTGAAAGCTACTATCTTCTCGGACCGACTTGTGATTATGATTTTACTCCCGTACTCCATGTGACTTGCCCCCGCGGAATGTAATCTTTCTCCATGTTTCCTCTTCCATGTCCCCTACTAGTTCAACGACAACAAGTGACTTTCCATACGGGGTAGGAGTTAGATTTTGATGCTTGATCACATCACTACCTCCTAGAGCGGCCAGGTTTGCATCGTTGAGATCATTTCTGCTGAAGAAAACAGTCGTAGAGAAGCAATTGCGCACCCTCTCATCAAGGCAGACATGCTCAACTTGTGTGCTCTTCCCAACTCTAAATTTCCGTTACCGGTGACATTTGCTCGTAGCAAGAAGTTGATGATCGTCTCCTTTTCCATTTGGCGGGCGAACAGAACCTTGTCAAGGAGTAAATATGTGCTGTGAGGTTGCCGGCTGGTACGAGGATAGCTCTCCAAGAACACCACGAACTCCTCCATGTCGCCGACCATTCTTTCAAGGCTACCAAGCATTCTATCTAGCATCTTCATGCTCCCAACATCAAGCACTGGCATGCTCCGTATTTGAAGAGACGCTTGCACGGACTGAATCTGGACAAGGCAAATGAGTGGTCACTCACCTCGTCTTCATGAGCTCCGTATTTGAAGGTGTCGAGCATGTAGTAGCCTCTGTACATGTCTTCTCTCAGCATCTGGACCTGCTGGAGCATAGCTTAGTTCGTGATGTGACGCCCCTTGGTCTCCTCGATGATGGCATCGATCCTTAGCAACAATCTTTGTAGCCTCTGGATTTTCTCCTCTGCTCCCTTGGAATGCCGGTACTTGTGGACCGCCATGGACAGGGCTCTACTAAAAAAAATCACTCACAAGTGCAGAAAGAAGCTGTTCCATTGCAAATCTCTTTTGAGGATTGTGCATCTTCTTTTCAGATTCTAAAAGCTGCCTTTTACCTTTTCTATATTAACTAATTTTTAAACGGTATCTCCTTTCAAGGCAGAATCTACAAGTTGATTATAGTACACACTATAACAACTTTATTTATATCGGTCAAAATCGTACATAAGTTTATGTTACTCTATACTCTCTCACGAACATCTTAAAGTTATAAGACACAATCATAAATCATAGACAAAAGCAAAAAAAAAAAGAAATACTGATGGTGCAGTGGATCAAGAATTTTGGACGCATCTAGTACTGTTGGACGCAAAAATTCCAATTTTGATCCCCTCAACGAAAAAATTCCAAAGCTGGCCCTCCGCACGACCGCGGGACTGCACCGTCGCGACACCTGGCCGGTCGACCGCACTGTAGCTGGGTCGTGCGGTACCAGACCGCACGACTCCCGCGCCGACCGCATGAGCAAAGTGATCGAGCGCACGTCTCTTGATATTACCTGGTATATAGTTAGTACCATCATTTTTTTTACTACGTGCTGATCGATCAGTTATGCCGACTGCATGGCTAGTTATGCATCATTTTTTTCATTACTACGTGCTGGTATATAGCTAGTACCGTCTCATCATTTTTTACTGCCGACTGCATGGCTAGTTATGCATCCACGATGAGACGTGCGCTCGGTCCCTCGTCATGCGGTCGGCGCAGGAGTCGTGCGTGCGGTACCGCACGAACCCAGCTACAGTGCGACCGCACGACCGGCCAGGTGTCGCGACGGTGCATTTCCGCGGTCGGGCGGGGGGTCAGTTTTGGAATTTTTTCGCTGAAGGGACTAAAATTGGAATTTTTGCGTGCAACAGTGTTCGATGTGTCCAAAATTTGTGGATGAATTTTGGACGCATCTAGTACTGTTGGACGCAAAAATTCCAATTTTGATCCCCTCAACGAAAAAATTCCAAAACTGGCCCTCCGCACGACCGCGGGACTGCACCGTCACGACACCTGGCCGGTCGTGCGGTCTGAGACCGCACGACCGCACTGTAGCTGGGTCGTGCGGTACCAGACCGCACGACTCCCGCGCCGACCGCATGAGCAAAGTGATCGAGCGCGCGTCTCTTGATATTACCTGGTATATAGTTAGTACCATCATTTTTTTACTACGTGCTGATCGATCAGTTATGCCGACTGCATGGCTAGTTATGCATCATTTTTTCATTACTACGTGCTGGTATATAGCTAGTACCGTCTCATCATTTTTTACTGCCGACTGCATGGCTAGTTATGCATCCACGATGAGACGTGCGCTCGGTCCCTCGGTCATGCGGTCGGCGCAGCTACAGTGCGACCGCACGACCGGCCAGGTGTCGCGACGGTGCATTTCCGCGGTCGGGCGGGGGGCCAGTTTTGGAATTTTTTCGCTGAAGGGACTAAAATTGGAATTTTTGCGTGCAACAGTGTTAGATGTGTCCAAAATTTGTGGATCAAGCGGAGAAGAGAAGAGGACGGGCAAAGGGGGTTGTTTGCTTTCTATTAGTCCTTGCTCTCCACTGTACGCTGTTGAGAAAAAAATTGGAAATAAGACCAGGCTACTGGGTCAATAAAGCATACTGAAACTTTGAAAAGGACGGGGTTTAATTTTTCTTTCCCCACCAAACAAAAGGCTTTGATCAGTTGGTTAATCGACCCTAAAATGTTCATAGCAAACTGGAATCTGTGATAAATTTGGCCCTGAGTCAGATGGGGCGTTGGTCTGCAGATTTGAACCGGCACTAGAGCATGCTCACATGGTAGAAGAGGAGGATACGAACTAAGGCCCTGTTCAGAAATGGAGGATTTTGATAGGAATTGTGTTGATTCCTGAAAAAATCTGTGAGATTCCCACGAATTTTCTATTCCAAACAGGCCATAATCAAATCGCTAATTTTTTTAGAGGGACTAAAACCAAGTATAAATGGCCAAGGGAAATTCGTTCATGCCCAGCAGAGTTGGCGCCACCCAACGAGGATTTGTGCTGTGTGAGTGTGAGGAGTGAGGACTGTCAGGTTTAGCATTCAGCTTGCAAAGATACGCAGTTCCCTGGCATATTGTAGAAAAAGACAAGGTTCAGCATTCAGCTAGATCCTAGTGCTACTGGTGAATTTGTAGGAGCGTGGAGGCTCGTCCATAGCTAGAGACCCCAGGAGCAAGCTGCTACATGTAAAAAAGTAGACGTAACACACTGATGATTTCAAGATGTACAGACGATGACAGTATTTATAAGAGCAGTTTTCCTATCCTTGAGGAGGTACCAAGAGGTACCAAATTAGATCCGTACCGTTCAATCAGTGTGATCAACGGCTCAAAATTAACATCAGACTTGACAGTATTTATAAACATTGACATCGTATTACCAATACAAATTGACATCGTATTAACGGGATGCGAGCTTCGGTTGGTCTTCAGGGTTCGCGCTGCCAAATGAGATCGCCTTGAAGAAATACCAATAAGCTTCTTGGGGCAAAAACTTCAGCTTAAGCGCTTGTGTTGTCCCAAAAGCTGCTACCTTCTCTGAACGGCTTGTGATTATGATTTTACTCCCACGAGCCATGTGCTCTACTGCAGAGGAATATAGCCTCCTCCATGTTTCCTCCTCCATGTCCCCGGTCAGTTCAATGACGACAAGTGACTTTCCATGTGAGGTGGGAGTAAGATTTTGATGCTTGATCACACCACTGCCTCTTAGAGCGGCCAAGTTTCCACCATTAAGATCATTTCCGCTGAAGAAAACAATCGAAGAGAAGTGATTACGCACCCTCTCGTCAAGGCAGACATGCTCAACAAGTGTGCTCTTCCCGACTCTCACTGCGCCGATTATCGGAAGCACACCCAAATTTCCATTACCCACAGCCTCCCTCTGTAGCAAAAAGCTGATAATTGTCTCCTTTTCCATTTGGCGGCCGAACATAACCTTGTCAAGAACTAAATATGTGCTATAAGGTTGCTGGCATATACGAGGATAGCTGTCCAAGAACATGACAAACTCCACCATGTCATCTATCATTCTTTCAAGGCTATCAAGCACCTTATCTAGCTCTTTTATGCTCCTGACATCATGCATCGTGTCCATGTTTCGGGTATTACAAACGGAGAAAAAGAGACGCTTAGACGAATTGAATCTGGACAAGGCAAATGAGCGGTCACTAACCTCTTCATGATCAGCCTTGTCTTCATGGACTTGGTATCTGAATGTGTCGAGCATGTAGTGGCCTCTGTACATGCCTTCTCTCAGCATCTGGAGCTGCTGGATCATCGCTTGGTTGGTGATGTGCCGCCCCTCCGCCTCCTCGACGGTGGTGTCGATTCTTAGCAGCACACGCCGTAGCCTCTGGAGTTTCTCCTCTGCTCCCTTGGACTGCCAGTATCTCTGAATCACCATGGAAAAGGCTCTACTAAAAATATCACTCACAATTGCAGAAAGAAGCTGTTCCATTGCAGCACCTCCTGGAGAGAAGACAGATGGTGCAATGGATCGACCAGAGGAGGAGAGTAGAGAAGACGCCAAGGAGTGGTTTTGATGTCTACAAGTCTACAACTTTGAAAGAGATGCCATCGAATTTGACAGACAGTGAGTCAGTCACCATAATCATAATATATGACCATTGATTTTTTTTTTTTTGTGGTTGGAGTACATGACTGTTGATCTATGAGTCAGTGGAGCCAACTGAAATTTTCAACCAAAAAAACTGGAATTTATAATAGTAACTTCAGTTCTAATCGTCAGAGAGCGGCGTTGGTTTGCAGATTTGACCCGACTCTGGAGTACGTGGGTGGAAGAAGAGGTAGCTCATTACGTTAGCCCGGGGCTCCCTGGTAGAAAAGTGATACTTAGAAGCGCGCGTTGCAACTACAAAAAAAAAAGACGTCCCTTATCTTTTCTTGAGTACAAGTGGCCTCAGACCGCTCAGACTAGTGCGCAAACGATTGTTGGATGTATTTGTTTAAGGTACTCGGAAACTATTTTGGACCGTTTATTTTGTTTGATCCAGTGGCTTAGTTCGAACATGGTGACCTATTACATTCAGGAGGTAATGGTTAGGTTTTTTACTGTGGTTTATGATTTTTGAATTTTGACTGTTCATGAAAGACAGTACGGCTCTGTTTGGCAAAGGTCTAGCTCTAGAAAATCTGTAGATTTCCTAGAGCTGGTCATCTGTAGCTCTAAGAAATCCTGGATCTAGAGTTGCAGGCATGTTAAGTGCATTTACATGACTCATTTCATTTATATTATATATTAAATAAAAATATTTAAATCACTTTAATTTAGTCAACAAACTACAGATCCAGCATAGATCTCGGAGCTAGAGCTGTGCCAAACGGGACCTACAAAGAGAAAAACAGTCGCATGTGGTTTTAGCCAATATAACTGAACTCAGTATAATATTTACTACACTCGACTTGTAAACCCCATATAAAAAAGACACAATATTTAAAGACTAGTTATTATAGCAAAAAAAATGTAAGCTAATACCAAAGCCAAAACCGGGCCGAACCCAGCCTATGGTCGGCAATGGCTATTAAATGCACATTATTGTCTTTTTATCTAAATATTTAATATAAAAAGAAATAATGTTTTTGGAAAGTACCAATTGTTCATATTGGAAAAATATTGCTACATGTCCCCACCTTCATGAGCATTACATGAACATGGAAGACGACAATATTGGCAAGAAACGTTACTCGTCACAAGATATGTATACTTACTTTGATCATGATCACTATTTCTGGTCGATTGAAAAAAAATCGTGTACTGCACCACTAACTAATGCACTTCGGAGACGTGACAAGCAGTGGCGGATCCAGGATTTTATCTAAGGGTATGCCGTCCAAAAATTTTCATATATAATTCGGTAAAACCATTTGGCAATTCGGTAACAGTTGTAAAATTTGCAACGTAATTCGGCATAGATGCACTAAATAACACGATAAGTCTTAAATTTGAAGATTAAGTTGAAAACATCCACAAATTACAATATGAATAGTTCAAACGCCATACTGATAGTTCAAAGCAGGCAGCAACCAAACAGCCTGGACGGATCCTCGACGTCGCGTACTCGGCGGTCGGCACCGGGAAGATTCAAGACTCGAGATGGCGGCCAGTGGGCGAGACTCTAATTAATACGGGAGTACTTTACTCTGGTTGGTTATATGCAGAGATTATCGAAACAGCCGGTACGGTTGTTAATTTACATGTTCGTATCATCGTATGGGTCACAAAGCATACTGCATATAGACCAAGGTATTAAGATAATGCAAGTCAAGAAAGAGAACTCTAAACAAAAAAGTACTCAGTACTCACCAGAGAGTAAGGTGGTGATCGGTTCGGCTGAAAAGCTCATGGCTTATGGCTGAAAACACTGTAGCTGGCTGAAAAAAGCACTGTAGCTGACAGAGGTTTATTTAGCATAATTAAATTTAAAAAAATTTAAAAATATAAAAAATATGTTAGCCCATTACGTATAATACAAACAAATACGGGAAAAAAAGAACCGGCAAAAAAGCTCAACAAAAAGCCAAAAGTTCAGAAAAAGACGAAACTTATGAATAGTGAAAAATAAGTTAGAAGCCAGAAGCCGAAACCGAGTTGATCAGGGCCTAAAGCTTCTCCCTTGCTGATTTTTTTCATCGTAACCCACGCCTCGAATGAGATCTCCATGGTCTAATTTGCAATAGATCAATAGATGAGGACTGGGGCGGTGGAGCCTAGAAGTCCAGGCGTCAGGACCTTGACTTTCCGTCCGGCGTCCGTATGGCCGCGTGGGCAGGACCTGGGCTTCCCGTCCGTGTGGCCGCGTGGGCCTGGAAACCAGGAAAGTCCATCTCTCGGCAAGCAGCAGCTGCTGCGTTCGTTTTCCATTGTCCAGTACGTTCTTTTTTGTTTTTTTACAAATACACAAACATATATATAAGCTATTGTTAGATCCGCAGGGTATGCCGGGGCATACCCGGCATACCCTGTAGCTCCGCCCCTGGTGACAAGATACGTATACTTGCAACAAGATCTCTATTTTTGATCCATGACAAAAAGGGTAATGCGCCACTAACTAAGAGCAACTCCAAGAGGTTAGCTAAATACATTTATAAAACCCATTGTAGCTATTTTACCCAAAAAAAACAGTCCAACAGTATGTCTATCTCGTTTCCTATTATTCCCCGCGAGCTATCCCGTTCTTCTCGCTTGCTATGTTTCCCGAGCGACATCGGCGTGCTATCCGCGGCGCCCATGGACTCCCGCGCGCGGGCTTTTCCTCTCCCGCGCTATATTTCCTTCTCCACGCGTCAGCCTCTCCCGCGTGCGCCCCCTTCCCGTGCTCCCCTTTTCCTTCCCATCCGGCGCTGCTTCTTCTCGCCTTTTCCCCTTTTCCCCTCTCGCGCAGCCGTCGCCGCTCGGCCCGCCTCCGCCGCTCGGTCCGCCTCCCGTGCCGCCGCCGTCGCCCGGAGGGTCTCCTCCCGCACCGCCGGTTCCGTGCTCAGAGATCCCCGACCGCCGCCGCTCCAGATCCGCCTCCGGCCGGGCCACCTCCGCCCGAGCCGCTGCCGCAGTCGCCCGCTCCGCCCTGCTTCCGCCGCTCGGATCCGATCCGCACCGGCCGCCGCTCAGCCGCCTGCTCCGCCTCCACCGCCCGGATCCGGTCCGCATCGGCCGCCGCTCTTCGCCGCCGCCGGCCGCCGCTCTTCGCCGCCGCCGGCCGCCGTGGGTCGCCAGAACCGCTGGCTGTCGTTGCTCGTCGCCACCGCCAAGCCGCTCCTCCGCCCGGAGCCGCCGCAGCCGGTCCTCCAGCCGCTATTCTTTGCTGGGTTTTTGCATGCATTCGGTCGGTTTGGTTGTCGCAGGTGGCTTTGTAAACAGGCTGATCGACCGGAAGGCTCGCACCGCCCTGCCACCGGGGTCTTCCTCTCCCCACCACGCGGATCCCTTCGAGGTTATCGGAATCGTGCCGAGGCACCATGTCGCAGGCTCCATCGGAAGGGGATCCGCTGTCCTCGAGCCACGGCCACGGGGACCCCAATTCTTCTGCGCGCTACTCGTTGCCCATCTTCCCGGTGGCCGGCGGGTGGGAGCAACAGCAGTTGGCGTCGTTGCCTTGGTTAGAAAATGTGGGGGTACGTGGGCTGCGGCGTCGAGTCCTTCCTCCCAATGCTGCTGCCGTTGCATCGGCCCCCTTGTCTGGCATGTACTCCGGTGAGTTCCAAATACCCAGATGCAATTTTTATATAATGGAGATTGGCGAAATCACTCAAACTGACCTTTGCTCTCGTACTGATGTTTTCATCTCAACCAATGCCTAGCTAGATAGTGGAAGAAATCCATTTGCAATACATTGATATGGATGAGTTTTTTGCTTAATTGAACTGCACTATGTTTTGCTAATAATTAGCATGATATGGATGAGTTTTTTGCTTAAAGCAGTACTCAGTTTTGATGCAGTAAATAACTCAGTATTGGTGAGTTTTGGTGAACTGAACTGCACATTGAACTACATGATGGTAGTAGTTGTTGGTGTGCCGGTAAAATAACTCATGCATTATCTTGTCAATTTCATAACAGTATGTTTATGCTGAGATGTAGTTCTTCCGGTAAAATATATAAGCAATCGCATGACCTGCAGGAGAGAAAGGAAGTAAGTTGCAAATAAATTATCTGGCCTTTGTTCCATGCTTCTCTCTTTCTCTTGCAAATATGCTTAGCAAGCACAGGACTTATAAGAACAATCTTATGGGGAGTTGAGATTATGTATTGCTGGATTTACACCAATATTGGAACCTGATCTTCGGTCCGTCTTTGCTGCACTGGGATAGATATGGATGATATGTAGATTTAAGTGTATGATCTTGATTGTCCCTTTGTTATGTTTTCACAGGCGCCATGGATTCAGAAAGATCTTTTACCGACATGATTACTAGGGGTTGTAATCCTGCTGATTTGTCTGATAATGTCCGACCTCCTAATGAAACACCAGCAAGTGATGATGCCCCACCAAGTGTGAAAGGGAATCAGAAAAGGACCAAGAATTTCAGCGTCGAGGAGGACGAAATGTTGGTCTCAGCATGGCTAAATGTGAGTTTGGATCCAGTGCACGAAGTTGATCAATCACGTTCGACATATTGGAAAAGAATATATGATTATTTTCATGGCAACAAGACATTCGATTCTGATCGAACGCAAAGCTCCCTAATGAGCCGGTGGTCCGGCATTCAACATGATGTAAACATATTTGCTGGTTGTGTTTCAAAGATAGAGGCTAGAAATCAAAGTGGCTTATCTATCGATGATAAGGTTAGATAACATACCTTGCCCTTCCAATTGTATATGATGTTTGTCTATCTCATGCAGTCTCTATGTTTTTTTCAATTTGTAGCAAGCAAACGCATTAAGAATGTTCAAGGCTGAGGACAAGCAGCACCGGAATTTCCCGTATATGCATTGCTGGAAAATATTGAAAGACCAGCCCAAGTGGATGAATAGGAGCAATCAGAGTGGAACTCAGAAACTAGCAAGCAAAAAGCAAAAGACCACGGCGAATTCAAGTCCTGCAACAGCAGCACAATTAGTTGTCACTACTAATGGTGATGATAATCAGGCTGCAATGCATACACTGGACAGACCTACAGGGAAGAAGAAGGAGAAAGACAAATTACGACAACGTTCCAGCATCGAAGCATTGGATTATCTGTTGGCAAAGAAGAAAGAGGCCGACACGGAGAAGGATTTGAAGAAAGAGGAGAGGTGCAAAAAAGCCTTCGCATTGCAGGAAGAAAGGATCAGAATTGAGGAAGAAAGGATCAGAATTGAGAAAGAAAAATTTGAGTTCAAGAGGAACCTCGAAGAAGAGAGAATTATGAATGTCGATACGAGTACCATGTCCACCAAACAGCAGTTGTTCTATGACCAGCTCCAGAATGACATACTTGCAAGGCGTCTCAAAAATTAGATACAACATCGATTTTATGTTCTATTTTACTTAGGGTCGGATTGATACATTGATTTTGGTTGGATTTAATGTTTTTCTTAAATGTTTTACTTTTGTGGATGTTACTGTAGACTTATTGACAAATTGGAATAGTAGTTATTGAGAACATATGGTTGTATCATGCATTTGCCTCTGTATTTATTTCTTATTAGCACTTATATACGTTTTTGCAACATTATATCTATGTACTGATACCTCTTGTAATGTATCTTCTTTTCTTGCTTTATTAGATGCTCAACTACCAATAATCTTACAAGCTAGGTCTGTACAGGATGGTGAAGCCTATGCTTACCTTATCCTGGAATTTTGTTGCTCAGTTGTATCATGCAAGGAGGATTGCAGAGAAGCTACAGCCTGCTGCTAAGCTGGTTGAGCTCCATGGAGGCCACCTAGTGAGCCATGAAAGACCAGCTGAGGTAAATACAACATTTTTTCAGACTTCATTATTTGTCGATTTCTCATTTATAATAACCATTTAGAATATCCATGAACATATATTCAGTATGTAGCGATGACACAAGTGCCTTGTAACTGATAAGTTCCCTTGCAGGTTAATATGTTCCTCATGGAGATGATAAAGGCATCGAAATCAAATGCAGACCTGGAGGAATGGTCAAACCTTCCAAAGAAGTCCGATGGTATGTACTATGTACTAGTAAACTGCATCTGGAATTATGCATATAAGTACTTGCATGCTAGAAATACTTCAATTGTGGAATCGCTTTTCCTCAACTTGTAAACTGAAGTAATTTCCGATCTTTCGTCGAAAAGCAGGTCTACTTCTTGCTGGATCAGCTAGTTCTGAAACTGCATTGGACTGCAAAAGATACTTGAGCAAGCAGAGATTCTGTGAACAAGCAGTGAAGTTGGACTGCAAAAGATACTTGAGCCCAAAGGAAATTACTGATTCTGTGATTCTGTGATGTCATTCCATGTTCACCAATAGATCTCCTCAATAGAGGCAGGCAGTATTTAGCTGTAACAGATTTGATGAATGATGTAAATGCCTGTGCAGGTGGGTTCATCTGGAAGTACTTGTCAATGTCTCTCCAGGATTTGTCAACTGGAAGCCAGCAACAAAACCTCCAATCGAAATGCCATTTAGAAAGCTGAAGAACTGCAATCAAGTTGTAAAGATTGGGAAGCAGCTGAAGTTTTCCTTAGTGAATTTAGCTGGAAATGATATTGTTTAGGGAAATAGGAAGTTGATAGTTGGCGAGTTAATTAACAAAATATTGAGAGATGTGTATCAAGGTCTCTTGAAACACTCTTAAGATACATCTACATCGTGGCCTTTGTCCGATTGCACTGTTTGTTTGAGCATAGAGTTCATAATGGTCAAGCATTGATCATGCTTTGTTAGCTGCGTATGAAAAATGATCTTTCTTTGCATTAATTCCAGGACATGTACGAGAATGTGGTTCAAAAAAATGGTAAACTGAACGATGATGCTTCAGTAGTTTTCTCCGTGTACAACTATATGCCGAAAACGGGAAACGTAGCACTCTGTTCCCGTTTTGATGATGTGACCGATTTAAATATAGACAACAAAAAATTTTAGCTAGGCTGTTGTAGCACTCTTCTTTTTTGAGGAGTTTTCTATTTTACATGATGGCTAAATTAAGGGATTTAGCATTTATTTTTAGCTAGGCTCTTGGAGTTGCTCTAATGCACTTACTGTCGTGGGATGGCTCCCACCTAAATTCATTTGGTCTGTTAGGGCAAAAAGCCCAATAAAAACATGTAAAAATATATGTATATCTCTGATATAGTACTCAACAATAGGGGCATTATTGTAAACAGGCCCTGTGGCTATATATGTGTATGTATGCATGTATATATGTGTATATATATGTATATATGTGTGTGTGTGTACATATAGCCTGTCTTGAAAAACTGGCAAGGCTAGTCCATTTCTTATACCCGATATACTAGTTCCCTCATATATTATTTAGTCAGTAGCCACAGCAGTTAGCGTCGTCCGTGGGGATGAGGATGAGCAAGCCGCGCACTTGAGAGAAGCAATGACGACCAACAAGGCATTGAAGACAACGAAGAGAAAGTGGAGCACGATGACAACGGTCGCCAAGGCCAGGGGCCACAGGTGGTGAACAGTCCACGCCGACACGAGGTGCTCGCTACAGCGGCAGCATCGGCGCAACTATCGACCCTGGTAACGATGCCTGTGTCGGTGCGACCATTGACCACGACGCCCACACCGATGTCGACCCCAACATCGACGCCCACACCGGTACATCGAGCGACCCCGGAGCCAGCGTTGGGGCGATCAGTCGTCTCGATGCTCATGTCAGCCTCGTCACCAACCACGACGCCTACCGCACCAACATGCTTAGCAGCTCCAGTGACCAAGCTGTCGTCGGCAGCAACCTCGCAGCACACACCTCCGTGCCAGCAGGTACGACCACATTGGTAGTGGAGGGCACTCTGGTGGTGGCCGTCGGAACGCTGCAGTGTGAGCTAGCGGACATTCGGTGTAACATCCCAAAATTTTATTTGCTTCTTATTGGGCTTATTGGAATTTATTTTGTTTTTCTGGATTTTATTTCCAAAACTTAGAGCAAGAAAACTTAATTTGTCTATTTCTAAAAGTCAGCAAAATAGTTGATTTTATTTTTTCTGAGTTTCCCTAGACCTCCCCATCTATCCTCACTCTCATCGATCGGTGGGGCCACCTGTTATCTCCTTCCTCCCCTTCTTCCATCTCCAACTGCCGCCATTGGTGACCCTTCAAGCTCTTAATAACCGGTTGTTACTTCCTGTTAGCCAAAGCAATTGATGCCTTTGAAAGCCCTCATCAATTTCCACTTCCTCCGTCGGTTTTCCCCGCTTTAAACCTCATTATCAATCACATTCGTGCACCACTACACCGACCATAAATCCGGAGAGCCGCCTCTTGGCCATTCCTCTTGTTTGAGTATATAAATATCTTTCTGAGCATCTCCTGTTCACACTCTTCTACCCCTCAATTCTTACTTTCGTGTGCCCAAGACTGTTCGCACTGAGTTTTTCCTTCGCCGACCTTAAGTTGAGCTCTGACGAGGTTTTTTGGTGATCTCGGGATTCTTCACGCTTCACCGCCACCGCCTCCGCCTTTACCGAGCCCGACCGACCGTCCATCGCCCCTTTGCTGGTCCAATCCGCCACCGAAACCTCTTCGCCGTCGACGACCGACCCACCTCCGCTACTTCTTCTTCGCCATCGACTAACCTCTAACCTCCTCGCAGTCTGCACAAAGGTACTCAACTCTTCCATTTGTATCTCTTGACTACCAAAGTCTTCTCCGACTATGGTTGCCTTAGATTCCTTCGATGTCGACCATGGTCGATGATTAGGGACATTGGCCTATAAAAGCAGGGAGACGCTTAGGCTAATGTAACTAGTTTTTAGGGCTTTCATTGATGAAGTTTTTAGGAGTGCCGTGAGGGCACTTTGTAGCCAAAAACTTATCGCAGAAATAATAGATCATATCTATTCGACAAGAAGTTGATTGGCAGCTTGCTTTTTTGAGCTTCGTTCTTCTTGCGTCATCGGCAGCTGGCTAACAAACCTTGTTCAAGTGTGTTACGAGCACGCTGTTGTTTTCGGCTGGTACTCATTTGAGCGAAAGCATTCGAGTTGTCGATTTACGCGCGGCGCGAGCAAGTTCGACCACGTACACGACTGATGTCTGTGTGCCAGTTCAACCATGTACAACAATGGTCGTAGCGAAATAATCAAGTTTTCTTGTCGACAACTACAAGTGAAGCAGTGCGACGAGGAATCGTTCGAGCGACGGTTGTTTTCATTGTCGATCATGAGGAAATCGAGTGAAACACAAGAAGTGGAGGCGATCATTCACCCCCTCTCATAGCGCCATACGATCCTACAAACTCTACGACCATAGTCACTCATGACCACGGCCACTACAACTACGACTGCTACAATGTATCTTCAACCATGACCTATGAATGCTATAATAACTCTATGACTTTGACCATGGTAGCCGTTTGACCACTTCAAACTTTTTGACCCCTCATTCCGACCATGTTTTGACCACCGACCACTTACAGCCACTTTGACCATAGCAACTTTATGACCACGGTCGCTCACGACTGTAGTCGCTAAAGACCAGAGTCACTTTCAACCATAATTGCTTCTGATCGCTAAACTTCGACCACACTGTCATTTTCGACCACTCTCTAACTTCCGACCGTATATATCTTTAGACCACATATCACCTCCAACCACGGCAGTGCACGAC
The DNA here is from genome assembly GCA_017311315.1 of Dendrocalamus latiflorus. Classification (NCBI taxonomy): domain Eukaryota; kingdom Viridiplantae; phylum Streptophyta; class Magnoliopsida; order Poales; family Poaceae; genus Dendrocalamus; species Dendrocalamus latiflorus. The sequence goes on along the minus strand of CM029666.1, from coordinate 46,613,013 downwards.
CACATCCGCTTGTTTGACCATTAAAAGATCAAGCTCCATTTAAGTTGATTTTGGTGATAATGACAAATACTATTATAATGTTTTGGTGATAATGACAAATGCATTTGTGAGACTAATCTTGTTTGTTGATTATGATATTATTTTGTCTCATATGGATGAAAAGGTGAAATCAAAGAGGTATGCATTCAAAATCATATTCTTATATATTAGTGAATTCCTTAGATATAAAATATAGATTGAACTCCACAAATAGTCTAAAATGAATATATGCGTATGTTTTCATTACACATACTTGTACGCACACATTTAGAGGGAGTTCACTCTATGTTTTGAGATTTCAATACATATAGCTTCCTTTAATTCATGTTTCCTTTAATACACATATTTAGGATCTTTACTCTGAAACACATCCTTTGAGTAATATAGCTTGTGTAGTTCATATATACTCTTTTACAACCAGGCTGTTATCTAACTTCTTCATTATGTGTTAACGATTGAATGATTAATGACAACCGAATAAATTAGCTTTGCTTTGAAAACTTATCTTAGAGTATACAAGTTTTATATACATGTTGTATATTTGTAAATACAATTTTTGTCTTATTATTTATTGAGATCGTTATGAATTACCAAAAAAGGAAGATTGTAGAATCTAATCCCTCCATTATGTATTAATGATGAAGTTTGGTAATTGATGGCAATTAATTTGTGAACTAACATTTTTCATGAGTTGGATGAATATGTTAGGTTCCACAAATGAGGATGACTTGAGATGACTTTATGTGTTGAAGATCATCAAGTCAAGATATGTGATGAAAGATGGCTTCATGCGTTGAAGACCATCAAGAAGAAGATGCATCATGAGTTGATGCATGTCCAGGAGGAGATGATCATGTGTGGATCATCAACTCAAGTGAAGACACATCATGTGTTGATAGAGCTCAAGTGAAGGATGCATAGTTTGATGCATGTCAAGACGATGACCTGGACTTGAAGTGAGGATGTGCGTTATCAAACTTTAAGAGGATGCTTAAGTCAAAGGTATGACTAGCTAGGGTTAAGAATGTGTTCCTAATCTTATACCGTCTTCGAGTTTGGTTGAAAGACCGGGTTACTAGTATAGATTGCCGTACTATTTAGAAGTGTTTTGCCTAGTAGCTTGAGTCTCATCATGTGTTAATAACTCAACCTTATTTGCTCCACATCTCTTTGGCATGAGGCTTGTATTTGCAAATGTGTTTTGCAAATAGTTGAAGCTCTTGTGTTGAATCCTTGTGACATGGGACTATACATTGTAAATGTATTTTACAAGTGTTTGAAACTCATTTATAATCATTGCGTCAAGATCCTAAAAGTGTGCAAATGTATTTTGCAACTTGTTGGGAATCAAATTTGATCCTTGTGTGCAAGATACTATAGCTTGTAAATGTGTTTTGCAAAATCTGTTGAAATATCTGAACTACCGCAGTGTAGTCTATGGTATTACCACTGATTGGAACTACTGGCATTGTAATCACGGAACTACTGCATGTGTTGGTGGTCAAAGACCTTCGTGGTCGAGAGCCGACTTGGTCGAACCGACGTGATCGAAGATCTGTGTGTTCAAAACCAGCAAGTTCGAACCAGCGTAGTCAAAATCGACGTGGTCGAAAATCTGTGTGATCAAAACCAGCTTAGTCGAACCGACGTGGTCGAAGATCTGTGTGATCGAAACTAGTGTGGTCGAACTGACGTGATCGAAACAGATGTGGTCGAGATCTATGTGATCGAAACTAGTGTGGTCGAACTGATAGCAATTGCTGTCGCCCAACGGTTGGCGACTGCAATAATTCGCCCAACGGCCGGCAGATTGCTTGCGTGTCGCTTGGCCGTCGGGTGAGAGGCTCCAGTCGTCCAACGGTTAGACGACTGGAGCTTATTTCTGTAAAAAAAATATAGGCACATATATATTTCTATTATTTCAAATAAAAAATAGAATATTCGTACAAAAGAAATTCCATCTTCGGCTGCAGTATGAGCTCAGTGCGTTGAGTTCTCTCAGCTAATGGTTATTGGCTGTGAATGGTGTTATGGACATTGTCTCTGAACGGGCGTCACACTCGAAACGGCGTACTATATTGTACGGTCATGCCATAATTGGGATCAAGTATACCTGAAGTGCAAACCAGCCACGCCATGCAGCACTGCTACTGCTTGGAATCTCCCTTGAGATGTAGCACTTCCATATATAAGAACATCTTGTGTGGTTAACCTGGGCACGTCCTTTTGAGGAGAATGCTTCAGAAAAAAATTACGAATCATAATGGCATTATCAGTCTTGCTCATTGACCAAAGGTATATAGGCTTGTCTCTGTATGAGGCTTGCCTGGTGCTCACCAAACAGGAGGTGCTTGTGAAATCTCTCACACTGAAGCAACTTACACCAGAATTGAGCGTTAAGATTGGCTCCTAGTAAGCTAGACTACGTCTTCTCCCGTGAATGTTCCGTTCAACTGTCACGCGATCACAATACCCATGGATGCTAGCTTCGGGTGCTCTTCGGGATTTGTGCTCCCAAATGCAATCACCTTGAAGAAATACCAATAAGCTTCTTGAGGTACATCCTCCGGTTGTAGGGATTGCGTTGTTCTGAAAGCTACTATCTTCTGGGACCGACTTGTGATTACGATTTTACTCCCGTACTCCATGTGACTTGCCCCCGCGGAATGTAATCTTTCTCCATGTTTCCTCTTCCATGTCCCCTACTAGTTCAACAACAACAAGTGACTTTCCAGGTTGATGCTTGATCACATCACTACCTCCTAGAGCGGCCAGGTTTGCATCGTTGAGATCATTTCCGCTGAAGAAAACAGTCGAAGAGAAGCAATTGCGCACCCTCTCATCAAGGCAGACATGCTCAACTTGTGTGCTCTTCCCGACTCTTGCGGCGCCAATTATTGGAAACCCCATCTAAATTTCCGTTACCGGTGACATTTGCTCGTAGCAAGAAGTTGATGATCATCTCCTTTTCCATTTGGCGGGTGAACATAACCTTGTCAAGGAGTAAATATGTGCTATGAGGTTGCCGGCTGATACGAGGATAGCTCTCCAAGAACACCACAAACTTCTTCGTGTCGCCGACCATTCTTTCAAGGCTACCAAGCATCCTCTCTAGCATCTTCATGCTCCCAACATCAAGCACCGGCATGCTCATGCCCGCGTTTCTCGTATCACCAAGGGAGAAAAAGAGACGCTTACACCGATTGAATCTAGACAATGCAAATGAGTGGTCACTCACCTCATCTTCATGAGCTCGGTATCTGAAGGTGTCGAGCATGTAGTAGCCTCTGTACATGCCTCTCTCAGCATCTGGAGCTGCTGGAGCATAGCTTGGTCGTGATGTGACGCCCCTCGGTCTCCTCGACGATGGCGTTGATCCTTAGCAACAGTTTCTGTAGCCTCTGGAGTTTCTCCTCTGCTCCCTTGGAATGCTGGTGCTTGTGGATTGCCATGGACAGGGCTCTACTAAAAAAAATCACTCACAAGTGCAAAAAGAAGCTGCTCTGTTGCAAAGCTCCTCTGAGGATTGGGTCTCTTCTTTTCAGTTTCTACAAGCTGCTTTTTGACTTTTTAACATTAACTAATTTTTAAATGGTATGTCTTTTTAAGGTGGGTTGTACAAGTTGATTATGGCACACACACTACAGCGACTTCATTTATATCGGCTAAAACCGCACGTGAGGTTATGTTACTTCATATTCTCTTATAAACAACTCAAAAACCATAAACCGTAATCATAAACTATAAGCTCAAGTAAAAAAGAGCATGAATATTGATGGTGCAGTTGATCAAGCGGAGAAGAGAATAGGCCGGGCAAAGGGGGGTTGTTTGCTTTCTATTAGTCCTTGCTCTCCACTGTACGCTGTTGAGAAAAAAATTGGAAATAATACCAGGCTACTGAGTCAATAAAGCATACTGAAACTTTGAAAAGGACGGGGTTTAATTTTTCTTTCCCCACCAAACAAAAGGCTTTGATTAGTTGGTCAATCGACCCTAATAAATTTGGCCGAGTCAGATGGGGCGTTGGTCTGATGTTCACAGCAAGCATACTAGAGCATGGTCACGTGGTAGAAGAGGAGGTTACGAACTAAGGCCCAGTTCAGAAATGGAGGAATTTGATAAGAATTGTGTCGATTCCTGAAAAAATCTGTGAGATTCCCACGAATTTTCTATTCCAAACAGGCCATAATCAAACTGCTAATTTTTTTAGAGGGACTAAAACCAAGTATATATGGCCAAGGGAAATTCGTTCATGCCCAGCAGAGTTGGCGCCACCCAACGAGGATTTGTGCTGTGTGAGTGTGAGGAGTGAGGACTGTCAGGTTTAGCATTCAGCTTGCAAAGATACGCAGTTCCCTGGCATATTGTAGAAAAAGACAAGGTTCAGCATTCAGCTAGATCCTAGTGCTACTGGTGAATTTGTAGGAGCGTGGAGGCTCGTCCATAGCTAGAGACCCCAGGAGCAAGCTGCTACATGTAAAAAAGTAGACGTAACACACTGATGATTTCAAGATGTACAGACGATGACAGTATTTATAAACATTGACATCGTATTACCAATACAAATTAACATCAGACTCTCTCCTGCCGAGAGCGCTTCTTGCTGAGCACCGTGTGCTTGGCCGCCTGTGACACACAGCTCGCCATGTAGGTGTAGTAGGGAGGTATCCTAGACCTCCATTGCACTGCTTGGAATCTCCCCTGGGATGTGACACTCCGAGATATAACATCTTGAGCCGTTATCCTGGGAACATCATTCTGAGGGGAAAACTCCTGGTAAGTATGACGAATCACAACGACATTGCTCGTTTTGGCCATTGTCCAGAGGTATACAGGCCGGTTTTTCTGCATAAGATATGTTGGATGTTCACCAAACAGGAGGAGGTGCTTGCTTGTGTATTCCCTCAAGCATTTGAGCACCGTACACCAGAACTGGGTGTTGAGATTAGCTCTTAGCAAGCTACCAACGATGTTCACTGCCAGGAACGATCCGTTCAGTAGTTCTGCGATCTCCATGCCTAGGGATGCGAGCTTCGGTTGGTCTTCAGGGTTCGTGCTGCCAAATGAGATCGCCTTGAAGAAATACCAATAAGCTTCTTGGGGCAAAAACTTCAGCTTAAGCGCTTGTGTTGTCCCAAAAGCTACTACCTTCTCTGAACGGCTTGTGATTATGATTTTACTCCCACGAGCCATGTGCTCTACTCCAGAGGAATATAGCCTCCTCCATGTTTCCTCCTCCATGTCCCCGGTCAGTTCAATGACGACAAGTGACTTTCCATGTGAAATGGGAGTAAGATTTTGATGCTTGATCACACCACTGCCTCTTAGAGCGGCCAAGTTTCCACCATTAAGATCATTTCCGCTGAAGAAAACAATCGAAGAGAAGTGATTACGCACCCTCTCGTCAAGGCAAACATGCTCAACGAGTGTGCTCTTCCCGACTCTCACTGCGCCGATTATCGGAAGCACACCCAAATTTCCATTACCCACAGCCTCCCTCCGTAGCAAAAAGCTGATAATTGTCTCCTTTTCCATTTGGCGGCCGAACATAACCTTGTCAAGAACTAAATATGTGCTATGAGGTTGCCGGCATATACGAGGATAGCTGCCCAAGAACATGACAAACTGTACCATGTCATCGATCATTCTTTCAAGGCTATCAAGCACCTTATCTAGCTCTTTTATGCTCCCGACATCATGCACCGTGTCCATGTTTCGGGTATTACAAACGGAGAAAAAGAGACGCTTCGACGAATTGAATCTGGACAAGCCAAATGAGCGGTCACTAACCTCTTCATGATCAGCCTTGTCTTCATGGGCTCGGTATTTGAATGTGTCGAGCATGTAGTAGCCGCTGTACATGCCTTCTCTCAGCATCTGGAGCTGCTGGATCATCGCTTGGTTGGTGATGTGCCGCCCCTCTGCCTCCTCGACGGTGGTATCGATTCTTAGCAGCACACGACGTAGCCTCTGGAGTTTCTCCTCTGCTCCCTTGGACTGCCAGTATCTCTGAATCACCATGGAAAAGACTCTACTAAAAAAATCACTCACAATTGCAGAAAGAAGTGGTTCCATTGCAGCACCTCCTGGAGAGAAGATAGATGGTGCAATGAATCGACCAGAGGAGGAGAGTAGAGAAGAGCCAAGGAGTGGTTTTGATGTCTATTAGTCCTTCCTGCTGCGGCACATGGCTACAAGTCTACAACTTTGAAACAGAGGCCATCGAATTTGACACGACAGTGAGTCAGTCACCATAATCATAATATATGACCACTGATTTTTTTTTTTTTGTGGTTGGAGTACATGACTGTTGATCTATGAGTCAGTGGAGCCAACTGAAATTTTCAACCAAAAAAATTGGAATTTCTAATAGTAACTTCAGTTCTAATCGTCAGAGAGCGGCGTTGGTTTGCAGATTTGACCCGACTCTGGAGTACGTGGGTAGAAGAAGAGGTAGCTCATTTGTCGTTAGCCCGGGGTTCCCTGGTAGAACAATGATACTTAGAAGCGCGCGTTGCAACTACAAAAAAAAATACGCCCCTTATCTTTTCTTGAGTAAAGTAGGGGTGCAAATGGAGCGGATATTTTCCGACCGTCTGTCCATCCGTTTTAATTCGGATATAATTCAGAGCAAATTTTCGAATATCCGAAGGTTTTGTTAGATACGGAAATAGAGTCGGATATTTTTGACGGATACGGAAACGGATTCGGAACAAACATTATCCGACGGATACGAAACTATCCAAGTATTTTTCCAGATAGTTACCGGATACAGAACCGGATAGTTTCTCCTTAACACTCTATGCTTGTTCAGTAAGAAATAGAATGATTTCTAATTGAAAATCTATGTTAAGCAATAATCATACGGTTATTACTGGGATTGTGACTTGCACCGGAGAAGTTGAGCCTACTGAGAAGAAGTGTACCTCGAAAGTTTGGGACCACTATATTAAATACACAGTGACTGTTGATACAAAAAATGGTGGAAAGAAGAAATAACTTTGGGTGCAATGCAATAAATGTCCTCACAGAGCTCGATGTGAGACCTTAAGGGGCATGAAGGTCCTGTGGAATCATTTGCTAAATGTAATGAAGCTAAATGAACTAGTGATATACTTGACTACTTGGTTATGGGCAATTCATACTTTTAAACCATGTGATATGTAGCTAGTTAGCTACTACTTGTTTAACTAGTCTCTATCATTTAATTGCTATTTTGCTAGCTAGAATTTACTAGTTGCTTAACTTGTCCTTGTCACCATGTGAAATTTGCTTTCGCGTATTATCCAATCAAATATTCGTGACCAAAACTAACCGTATTTGGAGCAGCATGTATTCACTCCGTATTCGTGACCGAGAATATCCGCATTCGTATTCGTATCTGGCACTATCCGTATCCGACTCCGACTCCGACAAAAAATATGGAAAAGGATACGGGATGAGCAATATCCGTCCGTATCCGCTCCGTTTAACCTCAGACCGCTCAGACTAGTGCGCAAATGATTGTTGGATGTATTTGTTTAAGGTACTCCAAAACTATTTTGGACCGTTTATTTTGTTTGATCCAATGGCTTAGGTCGAACATGGTGACCTATTACCTTCTAGGTGGTAATGGTTGGGTTTTCTTGGGCTGTGGTTTTCGATTTTTGAATTTTGACTATTCACGAAAGACAGTACGAAGAGAACAATAGTCGCATGCAATTTTAGCCAATATAGTTGAATTCAGTATAATATCTACTACACTTAACTTGTCGCCGTTGGGCCCGCTGCACGCCTGGATTGGCTCTGGCGGGAGCGGAGCAGGCGCAATGGGAGTGGGGAGGCGCCGCAGAGGAGAGGGCCGCCGGGTCGCGTTGTCGCAGGGTCGGAAGTGGGGGAGGCCGCGTGGAGGAGACGCAGATGAGGCGGCACAAAGGGGATACTGATCTTAAGGTTTGCGCGAAGGAGACGTATAGGAGTGGGACTCACGAGACGATGGAAATCACCATTACACTGTTACAGCGTTTGTACCTCAGGCTTGTGACTGACGAGACAGTATACTAGGTACCTTGTATTATGAGCCGCTATATCTTAGCGAAATGGATGGTTGTGAAGTATTTTAAGGATAATAAAAAGCCTCATATTATAAAGGCACGCTTGCGAAAGGGCCTCTAGCCTAGCGGTTAGAGTGCCTCAGTAGCACCCCCCAGGTCTTGGGTTCGACTCCCAGTGGGAGCGAATTTCAGGCTTGGGGGAAAAAAATCCCCTCGCCTGCTACCATACCAAAGCACATGGTCAAGAACCCGCCATGGTGTTGATCCAAAAGATCCGCTGGTCGTCTCACAAGGTCGGGCGTTGGTTCCCGGTGTAAGGGTGGAGCAGGGGTTCGGGGATTTTCTCGATCTGCGTGAGAAGATCATCTTCTTAAAGCAATGCTCGGAGGTTTCTTCCCCCCGCAGGTCGAGTTTTTTTATAAAGGCACGCTTATCCAATTTACAAGCTAGTACGAAATAATATGCATCGCAACAGAAAATATACATGGTGTACTACGGGTTATAATCTAAAGACTTAACCAATATCAACACAAATTCACATCAAACTAACCCGCCTCCTCTGCTGGGATCTCTTCTTTTTAGCTAGCATCTGTGGCAGCGGTGTCTGCATCGCACATCTCACCAAGTAGCTATAGTAAGGCGGTATGTTTGATCTCCATACTAGGGCATCAAATTTCCCTTTAGGTGTAACACTTCCTGAATGAACATCGTGCATTGTTATCCTGGGGAGATCATCCTGTGCAGAGCATGCTTGATAAAAACTGTAAGCTAACAATGCGCTGCGTGTTTTAGGCATTCTCCAAAGATAGATAGGCTGATCTTCCGCTATAAGATCACCTGGACGTTTACCAAACAGGAGGAGATGCTTATTTGTGAAATCTTTCAGGCATTTAAAAAGCCTGTACCAGAATTGAGCCCTGAGATTAGCTCTGAGTAAGCGACCGATGACGTTTGCTCCTATGAACAATCCACTCACCTCTGCCGCGATCTCCATACATATGGGTGCTAGCTTTGGTTGTTCTTTTGGATTTGAGCTCCCAAATGCAATTGTCTTGAAGAAATACCAATAAGCTTCTTGAGGCAAAAAACTTAGTTGAAGAGCTTCTGTTGTTCCAAAAGTTGCTATCTTATCTGATCGGCTTGTAATTATGATTTTACTCGCAGCTTCCATGCGGTCCCCTCTTAAACTTGGACGATATTTTTCTCCATGTTTCCTCGTCCACGTCTCCGACTAGTTCGATAATAACTAGTGACTTTCCATTGGAGCCAAGATTTTGATGCTTTGTTACACCACAGTCTCTTAGGGGCACCATGTTTCCACCATCAACATCATTTCCACTAAATAACACAATTGAAGAGAAGTATCTACGCACCCTCTCATCGTGGCAGACATGCTCAACGAGTGTGCTCAGTGCTTTTCCCAACTCTAGCTGGACCAATTATCGGGAGTACAGGCAAAATCTCTGCACCAGGAAAATTTGCTTGTAGCAAGAAGTTGATGACCCTCTCCTGTTCTTCATGACGACCAAACATGCAGTTTTCCAACAATAAGTACTTGCAGTAAGGTTGGCGATGCATGGGAGGGTAGCAACTTAGAAACACAACAAACTCTTTCATATCTTCAGTTATGTTTTCTAGGCTACTAAACATCTTTTGCAGCTCTTTTATCTCGTCACCTTCAGATGCCATTTTCCCTGTCCTTGTAGAGGAACAAAAACGCTTTGCTGGGTTGCATCGGGACAAGGCGGACGAGCGATCACCCACCTCACCTTGAGCCTTGTCTTGAGTGATGTGGTACCTGAAGTGATCAAGCATGTAGTAGCCTCTGTAGATTCCATTTCTCATCATCTGAAGTTGCAGAAGCATCGCTTGGTTTGTGATGTGCCTCCCCTCGGCCTCCTCGACGGTGGTTTGGATCCGCAGCAGCATGCGGTGCAGCCGCTGCAGGCCCTCCTCCACGCCCTGTTGCTGCGAGAAGCATCTATTAAGCACGAAGGATATGGATCTACTGACAAGATCGCCAAGAACTGCAGAAACGAAGGTGTCCATTGTGAATTGTTGTGAATGGAAGAGGGAGAAGTGGAGTCATTCATATTTGTTTCAGGTCATCTGTGGAGTCCCGGTGACTTTGAACCTAAGCCCTGGTACAATCACGTGAGTGGTTTGTCTACGCAAGTGATTGGACGGAAGCTACCCATGTCGCCATGGGTAGCTACATCAACAGTGATTTGTGAGACTGGCTGGTTGCTCTGTTTACCACAAGCAGGTCAGTCTGCTCACATGAATGGCTGAAAATAAAAGGCAAGAGTACCAGCCTAGTACCACAGGATTACAGGAACTCCGTTAGCTGTGATTTGATTGCAAGATGGGACCATATATGTCCAATGGACGTGAGCAGCTTCCCGTCTAAAGAAAAACAAATTATAAAACAGCCAATACAAATTTTTTAAGCAGTGCTTCTATTCATTCACTCCCTCTAATAGAGTTGCATTAATCTTGATGCACTCCAAGGAGTAAGTAGCGAGAATCAGGGAAAAAAATATGTACAAAATTCGCAGGTAACCAGTGGTTACCAGGCTTATCAGTGGATTCCGATAAAATTTTAAACCAATCAAAAAATTTCGGATTCACCTAATATTCATCTAAAAATTAAAAAAAATCAAACTTCAATTCAATATTTTCGTCCCAAAAAAATCCGATAAATGGTGGTTATTGATTCTATTGCTACCCTCTAATAAAATTTTCAAATAGATATATTTTTATCTGGCGAGAATCACCCTTACCATGCGTATCAATATTGGTGCACTTCTTCGTGCACTTGGTGCAACAACCGACGGGAGGCCTGCCGTGCCCTACGGACTACGGTATTTGGCCCAGCATAAGAAGTCAGGCCCTACGAAAAGCCCAGTCAGACCGCCCGTCATGCCGTCCCGCTGCTACTCGCCTCTCTCTCCACTTGCCAGCCTTTCGTTCCGTCCCGCGATGTCCGCGACCGCCGATGGGCGTCGGCGGCTGCGCGGCGCCGGTGTCCGTGGCAGCTCTGTGGTCGCAGCGACGGATGGCGAAGGCCCAGCCGCCCTGCCCCGCCCCGCCGGCCGCGAGCTGGACCTCGCGTGCCGCTGCGCCCGCGCCTGCCGACCTGGCCTCCGCGCCGATATCACGGGTTGCACGGGTAAGTCTCGCTTATTTTGAGGCTTCGAGCATTTGGAATGGCCAATGTGTAGTGCGTGGCTTGCTGCTCTATCATAGATGGACTCAGGATGGTGTGTTGGTGTGTGTGATTCCGCCGCCCAAATGTTGGGCTCCCCCGGTACTTGTTATCCCCAAAAATTGTTGGTGTGTTGACTGTGTTCCGTTCCATAGCAGTAGATTTGTAGACTTGTAGTTGGTCATGGCAGCCATATGTACCAGCACCCTTGATATTCTCCCGTAGAAATGAAATGGAAGCTACTGTAAATCCTCACGGTCCACGAACGACAGAAACACACGGGCGCCGAGTAGGACTGAGCACTGAGTAAAAAGATGCGAGTAACACGCAAGGTTGCGTGTACATGTTCGATGCGTTAGCTAGATAGGACCGTGCATCTCAGTTCCTAGGTTCGAAATTACTTTGGTCCAACCTGCGGTTGCTGTGTTGTGTGATGCACTATAGAATCTAGCTAACAATAGGAATCTTTTGCCTATTTCAGTGATTTTTTTGTTGTTTTTATGGATCTAAAAAGATGCTTTCAAGTACTTATTGTATCAAAAAATGAAAAAAATAAAAATGGTTTTGAAAAGCACAGATGTTCCAAACAGAGCCTTCTAAAACACAGCATTCGAATTCTTGGCTGAGCTTACACCGGTTACAAGCTGATATGAAAACAACACGCATCACTACAGATTCAGATCAAATTAACCCTCCTCCGCTGCTGGCACCGCTTCTTTTTAGGCAGCATATGCAGGGGTGGTGCATGCATCTCGAAACGCATCAAGTAGATATAGTAGGGTGGTATGCTAGATCTCCATGCAAGGGCTTCAAATTTCCCATGAGGTTTAGCACTCCCCCTGTGAAGATCCTGTGTTGTTATCTTGGGTAACTCATGCTAAGCAGAACACGACTGATATATATTGTAATCTAAGAGCACGCTATGGGTTTTAGGTATTCTCCAAAGGTATATAGGTCGATCTTCTGCTGTAAGATCAAGTGCTAGCCATTAGCCTGCAAGGTCCTATGGTTGTCATGGACAGTTGTGGTCGGCCCGGGCGGTGGCGGCAGCCTGAGCGAAGGCGGTGGCCCGGGCGGCGGCGACGGCCTAGGCAACTGCGGTGGCGGCTTGAGCAGCGGCGGCGGCAATGGCCTAGGCGACTGTGGTGGCGGCCTGAGCAGCGGCGTCGGAGGCAGCGAAAGAATAAGGTCAGAGCCCTAGCTCTGATACCATGTTATGAATATTATGTGTATATTCATGAGGCCAAAGGGTAATATATGTAGAGAGTACAAGAGAATATACAGAGGAATATGCTATATACAGATAAGGAAACCAATACGTATAAGGAAACGAATAACAATCCTATTCTATCCTTAACAGCACCTTTAAGATACAGATCCTTTTCTTTTCTGGTATGTTTGTGTTCTCTTTTTGGAAGAATTCTCCCTATGCTTTCATGCAAAATTTGCTTATGCTTTTTTAGAAATTCATTGCACTAACAATCAACACGTAAGATGTTGCCTCAAAATAAAAGAAAGTAGACTTTAAAGCTTGCTGCAGTACCTTTCTGTTTAGGATTTGTTCTGGCTTGTTCTATTATCTTTATGGCAGTGTGAGTTTGTTGTGCTTTGCTGCTTTCAAGTTTCAATATTGATGACTCAGAAGAGTTGTTCTCGTAGTCTATTGATGTTTCAGTTTGTCTTCAGGTGGAGACGTTGAGTACAGGTCAACATTATGTGATACTGCAGAACTACAATCTCTATCGAGGTACATTGCAACTTCTGTTCATGATTGGGACCTTCATATTTGGTTTCAACTTTCATATTCGATTTCATCAAACAAGCAAGTTTGTCACTTGAATTTATTGGAAGGTGTTAACAGCTTACTAACATAGTAAGTTTTGCTCCATGGCAGCAATGCTATTGGATGGGACCCATGGGAGCTGCATGCTACTTGGGAGAAGAGCAAAGTCAATAAACAATGGACAATGTCGTCAAGGTATGCCATTCAACATTCATGTTTTTTTGCTGAGCCGTTATTCATGTTTATTTGCTTTGTTACATAGTTAAGATAGTCACACTCTATGTTCAACAAATTTGCTGCCACAAAAGGTTAGGATGTAAGTTTGGCGTCGCCTTGCCACACGCCATACTTGCCTAAAAGGTGTGAAGGTAGTCAGTCACCTCGCCTCGCCTTATCGCCGTGATAACCTTGGGCGGCGCATAGGAGGGTAGCAACTCAGGAATACAACAAACTCCTTCATATCTGCAATGATGCTTTCTAGGCTAACAACAATCTTTTGCAGCTCTTTCATCTCACCTTCAAAAACAACTTTGCTTGTCCTAGTCGATAAACAGAAGCGCTTAGCAGGATTAGATCAAGACTAAGGCAAACGAGTGCTCACTCACCTCATCTTTCACCCTCTCTTCCTTCAGCATTTGGTACTTGAAAGCATCAAGCATGTAGTAGCCTTTGTACGTCCCTTCTCTCAACATCTTCAGCTGTTGGAGCAACGCTTGGTTTGTGATGTGCCGCCACTCCGCCTCCTCGACGATGGTCTGGATCCGCAGCAGTATCCTGCGCGTTGTAGGTTCTCCTCCACGCCTTTCTTCTGCCGCCAGTATTTGTCGACAACAAAGGATATTGATTAATTGACAAGATACCAAGAATTGTAGAAATGAACGCCTCCATTCAGAACCTCTGCCAGAGGAAGAGGAAAAGGTGGTTGGGTTTAACTCAGTTCATCACTGATCCCCAACTCAACGTGGCCAGAGAGGTTAAATACAAGGTCAACCACAACAAAGTGTCAAGTTCATTTATGGTGTTTTGTTGACTAGATGCTGAATTGGTCTAGATTTCTGAATGAAGTGGGTGTTTAACAGTGATGTTTGCTGGCATGAGCTTTGAAATAATACACCGGCTGCTACAACATAAATGACTTCATCTGTCCTGGAAACGGAATTTGTAAAGGACAGATGATAATAGTTTTACTACAAGTATGATTGACATGTGACCACAGTAACATTATCATTTGCAAAGGGCATAGATACCATGGCTGCGTTTTCATGCAAAAGATACATAGTGAGATATTTTGCGCCTGTGGCATGCTGTATCAGTGAGAACATACTCCAGATTACTTCACTTGAATAGTCAAGGCGGTTAATGCGACATGATGGAGCATGCAGTTTTAACCACACAATAATAGATTAATAGTTAAAGTTTCATTTCAAACTGAAAGTTATATTACACAGTTTTATGGTTAATTCGAAATCTAATATACAGATTTCTTTCAGGTTTTGCTGCACTACTTGCAGACTACTGTAGGGACAACGTGCACAAACCTAGCCCTATGATCTACTCAAGCAGTGCACACTTGCATCAAATACCCTGCAACCGAGAGCGCTTCTTCTTCACCATGCCGCAACTAATCAGGTAGCTATAGTAGGGAGGTATATGAGATTTCCATGCAAGGACGTCGAATTTTCCGCGAAGCCTAACTCTTCCCGACACAACATCTTGCATTGTAACATTGGGAACTTCTTGCAGAGGAGTGCATATCTGATAACAGCGATAAGCTAACAGGGCTTCAGAAGTGCTGACCATTCTCCAGAGGTATATAGGTCGGTCCTTCTGCATAAGCTCTATTGGATGTTCACCGAACATAAGGAAATGCTTGGCGTTGAATTCCCTCCAGCACCGGAGAACCTTGCGCCAAAACTGAATGTCAAGATTATCTCTCAGTAAGGTGCCAATTATGTTTGCAGCATTGAAAGAAGCATTAAGCTCAGCCGCAATCTCCATAGCTGTCGATGACAGCGTTGGGTATTCCACAGGATCTGCAGTTCTCAATGCAATCATCTTGAAGAAGTACCAGTAAGCTTCCCGAGGCAAAAATTTTAGCATGAGAGCTTGTGCTGTTCCAAAATGCTGGATCTTCTCAGACCTGCTTGTAATTATGATCTTACTCCCCTGTGCCATATGGCTTCCCACAGAGTACAGCTTTCTCCATATTTCCTTATCCATATCCCCAACTAGTTCCATTATAATAAAAAGCCTCCCATGTGAGGCAGCATCATTTCTGTACTTGATAACACCGCTGTCTTGCAGAGCATTCACCTTTGCACCTTCAAGATCATCTCCACTGAAGAAAACAATCGAGGAGAAGTAATCTCTCACCCTCTCGTCGTAGCAAACATGCTCAACGAGAGTGCTCTTCCCAACTCTTGCTGGTCCAATTATCGGAAGAACACTCAAATTTCCTGTGCCGGGAGGGCCAACCTGTAGCAGAAAGTTCACAATCCTCTCATACTCCGCGTGACGGCCGAACATGCACTTGTCTGAAAATAAGTACCTGCTAAAAGGTTCGCGGCACATGGGAGGATAGCACTTCAAGAACACCACAAATTCCTCCATATTGGCAATGATCATGTCCAGGCTGCCAAGCATCTTTCTCAGCTCTTTCACCTCCTTGCCGTCGAACACGACGCTCGACGTCCTGGTAGAGAGACACAGGCGCTTGGCTGGATTGAATCTGGACAAGGCAAACGAGTGATCGCTCACCTTATCTTCTACTTTAGCTTCATCGTATCCAGGGCTTCTACACTTGAAGGTGTCGAGCACGTAGTAGCCTCTGTACATGCCTTGTCTCAGCATCTCAAGCTGCTGGAGCATCGCTTGGTTCGTGATGTGCCGCCTCTCGGCCTCCTCGACGGTGGCCTGGACTCGCAGCAGCGCGCGGCGCAGCCGTTGCAGGTTCTCTTCCACTGCTCCGGCCTGCAGCTGGTAGTATCTGTCAATGACGAAGGATATGGATCTGCTGATAACATCGCCAAGAACTGCAGAAGCGAGCACCTCCATTGTGAATCCAATCCTTCTGGATGGAAGGGGAAGAAGAGGCTTTATTGATCTGTACTGATTGTTTCAAGTCACATCTGTAGACTTGGTGACTTCGAGGTTGGGACCTTAGCCTAGCCGCAAGGAAATGTCAACTAATCAACGCATTAGATTGCACGGTAGCTATCGGCGTTAGAAACGGCTACATCACTCGTGAGAATACGGCTGCCTGGTCTCTGTTTTGTCTCGAAAACACTCAGGAGCGACGCGTACGTCTAGTTGGTTTATGTTGAATTCTTCAGTTTCAGTATTTAACAGGTCCCTCAATTTTTTTACTGAAATAGCCCTTTTGGAATTTTATTTTTTGAAATAAACCCCCTCTTAAACCTTCCCAGTCGGAGCCCGTTTATGATTTTTGGTTGAAATTTTTGAATTTTAATAGATAGATACTTGCTTACGATTTTAGTTGGTACAGATGTTAGGCTTTTAACATGTACTATAATTAACTTGTAGACCCTGTCTTGAGAAAATATCTCGTTTGAAAGTTAGTACTGTACCAAAAACTAAAAGCCGCTAGTTTCGGTCGAAAAGAACACGCCCTAAGTAAGTTTTGTTTTTGGAAATAAGTTGCCACTTGTGAGGAAGTACAATTTTTAAAAGTAAGATAATAAAAGGATTATTTTATTTAAAAGATCCGTACATATCAGCACGAATTTGATGACTTACAATAATGTACTTCAAAATGGAAAATTTCTTCTTGTACCATACTGTGGCGATTTCCAGTTGGGTAATTGACTTTTGTCCCATATACAAAAGCCAATCAAGAATCTCCAAGCGATTGATCATGATAATCTCTATACACGTTGGAAATAGCAATATCAATCTATAGTAAACATGAGGACGACAGAACTGTGGATCGCACCACGTACTGAACGGTTGCACTTGCACCGGCGGGGTTTCGCACAGAAAACAACGTCCGCGCGGAGTCCATGACAACGCCTGAGGGGCTTCAGGGCCGCTCTAGCTTCAGAGCTCGAGTCTTCCTCCGAGACGTCTAGAGCAACATGATACCCCGTTGCAGGGTTAGCCGGAGGAGAATTCAAGCGGGTCTGCTTTGTTGGGTTACTCGACGAAGCAGATGGCGTGGGCTCCACGGGAGCCCCTGAACGCCTCGCTGAAGACAGGTCGGGGTCCTCATAGCTGGCCTCTGCATTACCTTCTGGATAGGCCTCAAGGTCATCCCGATGGCAGCCCTCGTCAGCACTCTCCCCACTTTCTCTCTCAACCTCTCCCGCCGCAACGTCCTCACCCCTGCTTAGTTTCTCTAGGCTCGCATCAAGGCCAAGAGGAGCAGGGGACTCATGATAGAGGGTGGCAGCAAGGGGGCGGAGGCGAGTCTTTGCACCCATTGGGATCATCACGAACACCGCCATCCTTGTCATCGCTTTTGCGTGAATCGTGTGATCAACAACCACTAGTAGGGGAATGGGCCGCTCGGGAACAGGGAGTCCGAGGGCCTCGCAAACTCGGTTGATGCGCGACCCACTTGACGTTTTAGTGGCTCAAAGGCATGCTCCTTCAGGATGTATGGCTCAAGGAACACGACCGTGGCCCTCTCGGCCTCCTCCAACGATAGAACTACAACGCATCCGCACAACAGGTGTCAGCATCCTACGAAGCCAAAGGACCAAAAAAACAAAGATACAAAAAGCAAAGCCCAAGCAATCCACTCAGAGCGGAAGGCCTCTCCAGCTGCGTCAGGGGGTGCGGATCCTGTCCTCCTGAGCGCGCCTAGTCTTCAACTCCTATCAACAAGCCAGGAGGGACACACGTATCATGCAGAACTCCTCCGCGAGGTCATGCATGTTCATGTGCCACGCAAGTGCACGAAACCTCATCGCACACATCTGATTGTCTTGGTTGAGCTTCATGCACGGGGAGGGAACATGGTCTAGGTTGTGCCTGGACCAGCGGAGGCTACTCCCTGGTTTGACGATATGGTAGAACCACCTACGAAGCCAATTCAACTCTCAATTCATTCATATCGAGTTGGAAGGGAAGTCCTTTGAGTACCGGAGCAAGCTTGGAAGTTGATGCTCATCAGGTTCGAATATTGATCGTCACCCACCCACTTTGGCTGGTACCAGGCATTGTGCATGGAGACAAAGACCATTGAGCTGGGAATGGTGACCTCCGACCAAGCAGCCCACGGGAAAACCGCAAGCCGCACAATGGCATTGCTGTAATCTACAGAAGATCCAAGTCGTAGGCGCGAAGCATTTCACCCACAAAACATGCGGTAAGGATGTGGAGCCCAGCATCAAAGTATGCCATGAAGACGAGCGTCTTTCCCTCCCGTGGGCATGGGATAACTTCATTCGTGGGCAAACGGTGAACATGTTGTTGGTCGAAAACCTTCCCATTGCGCACGAGAGCGTCAAGGAGCTCGTCAGTGACTATCGACCAGCCAAGAGCATTAACAAAGGAACCGAGCACCTTCTCCGACACCTTTCACCACTTACTGGTGGCGAGCTCAGACCATGTGTCCTCACTACCATGACTTGTTATCGCCGCATCCGGCGCACTCACTTCCTCGAGTCATTGTATAGAACAACCACGTAATAGGTCGAGCACTTGGCGGTGAGCAGCAAGAGTACCCAGTGGCAATGAGCAAGATGAAAAAGAAGGAAGAAATGGCTTCAATCCACGTGCCATAAGCCTTAAATACTGATGGGACATGGGTCTTAATTGCGATGGGACGGGCACACCTTTTGAGGGAACATGTGTGCCCTGTAACCAACTCAACAGTCCACGTCGCACATCCCAAGAGTGGATCAAAGCCGCATGTACAGTGCCAAATGCTCCTGATCAGGGGTGTGATACAAGGTGAGCACTGACAAGCCAAAGAACAAGACCAAGGGCCAAAGGCCTATGGCGGGACACTAGAGCCCAGCCATACGGCCCGTGCGCGTCAACACCAAAATCACTATTGGCAACAACAAAATAAAGCGGGCAAATTTACCAAGCAACGAACTAGTGGGCCGAAGGGACGAAGAGGGCCAAGAAGCAAACAACATGGTTTTGGTTTGCCGGTCACGAAGCCTTCGACTATGAGAGGCTACTGTTAGGATAGTAACCCCACCTTGGCCCAAACGGTCTACTAGGCTAAAGACCTATTATGTGTGTGATTACGTGACAAGCCTAGTATGGTTATACCAAGGAAAGAACATATTTGCCCTCACTATTGTAGACATCAAGAGGAGCATTTGTATAAACAACCTCTCTCATGGCTATAAATATAATCCTAGGACACCGATGGGGGACAACATTTCTATAAGAAATGGCCTAAGTAATAACTAAACGTGGTACATGCACTCCACACCTCTCTCTATTATGAGCCTTAGGCTTCGGATAGCCCATTTTGGCCTTCTCTAGCCCTATTATCCACTGTTTGACGTATAACCACAACATCCTCCATTTCTGCTTGTCGACCAAACATGCACTTGTCCAAAGTATGTGCTATAAGGTCGATGGTTTGAACGAGGATAGTTCATCAGAAAAACAACAAACTCATTCATACCAGCAATCATGCTCTCAATACAATCAAGCATCAGGGCCTTCATGCTGTTGCTGGCAGATGCCATGCCTTGGGTATTATTGCTAACAGGGAAGCAAGGACGCTTGTCAGGATGAAATATGGACAGTGTAGATGAGTAGTAACCCTGGCTCACCTCATCTTCGGCCTTGTCTTGGTTGGTTCGGTATCTGAAGGTGTCAAGCCTGTTGTACCCTTGATGCATGCCTTCTCTTAGCATCTGAAGATGCTGGAGCATCCCTTGGTTCGTGATGTGCCGCCCCTCAGCCTCCTCAACAATGGTGCGGATTCTTAGCAGCACAAGATGTAGCCTCCGCAGACGATCCTCCAAGCCGGTGTGCTACCGGTATCTATGGATTAGGAACGATAGGATCACAATCATGGAGAAAAGTGTCTCCGTTATGATCCTCCTCAAAAGATGATGCAATGAATGGATAATGGTCCTGTTCTAAAGTAATATGATTTTTTGCTAAAATGGAATTGTAGCTGCTATTATTTTTTTCTAAATTATTTAATTAAATAAATATAAAAAACAAAGAATATCATTATATCTTTAAGAATAATATAGAGAGAAAAAAGGAAAACCCGTGCTAAAAAACCATAGCCATTTGGACGGACTAATGAAAAGAGAATGGAATAAGGCTTAAGGTGTTGCCAGAAGTAAACAGCCAAGTGTATTAGTCTCTGCTCATTTTTTTAGAACTACGACAGGTGACCATTGAAATGGTCGTGGAACAATGGCCAGATACAACGGCATCTGGTATAATATTGCTGCAGTCAAGACATGTGCGCGCAGAGTCAATTGTGCACACAGAACATTCAGGTCAAATCGATAACTTCCGTACTAGCTGTCAAGGACATTTCATTTTTGCAGATTTGATAAGACCATGAGGTGGTGAATGGTGAACACTACAAATAGTATGAAATATACAAGTCAGAAAACTAAGGGATGTCAGTGGGTCCAGTGAGCGGTGTATGGTACATCCAAACGGAAATCCTGTCAGGTCCTTAACCAAACCATTTTTTTACATCTAATATGACTGTACATACAAATGGGTAATGGATTAATTAATGGGTGTCAGAACTGAATAATAGGGAAGTTGGTGATGGGTAAGCTCACCGTAACTGGAAAACAATAGGTAAGTACAGTGGCACTGCTATCCAACGGGATTCTCTGACGTAGACGTGACTTAGCTCCTCTCAGCCGTCCATTTGCAGATGTGTGATCCAGATTTTTTTTTAGTTTTGATTTTTTTACTTTTAATTTTTAGTTTTTTATTTTTATTTTTTCCTAGTTTTTTCGTTTTTTATTTTTTATATTATCTGTGTTAAAATAACCTATTTTTCATAAATAAAAAATAGGTTATTTTAACATAGATAATATAAAAAAATTTAAAAAGAAAAAACTAGAAAAAGATAAAAATAAAAAACTAAAAATTAGAAGTAAAAAATCAAAACTAAAAAAAATCTGGACCCCTCATCTGAAAATGAACGCACTGCTATGCTCATATAAGTTCAGTTACCCTGACTAGAGATTTCAGTGAACGCTCAAATAAATTCAAGGATGTATAGAGTCTAGTAACCTTTGTGCATTCCATCTCAACATATTTAGTTGCTGGAGCATCCCTAATTTGTGATATGCCAATCGCCAACCCTCGGCCTCCTTGCCGGCGTAGCTAGTAGCAACACTCAATGTAGCCTCTGCATATTTTTCTCGACATCTTGCTGCCGTATTTCTTGAACACAAAGGATGCGGATTTACTGATTAGGTCATCTACAATGGTGAACCAACCAATACATATTGGCTTTTGAGTCACGTTTGAGCAAAGCCATAGATCGGTCCGACTCTTACGAAGCAAGACAGCAAAGTTTAGGCCCATACCTCGCATGCTTTGACTACATGAATAAATTGATCTGTGTTGAATAAATTGATCTGTGTTATTAATCTATCGAATCTATTTATTGTATTATTAAAATGATAGAAAAATCAACTTATTCCACTCTCAAGAGACAACACATTAATAGATAGAAAAGGAGAAAAATCTACACCATCAATTAGAACCATATTATAATGGTATAGATTTCATCTGTAGCTTTACAAATCTGAACATAGATCCATCGGGTTGTATTGTTGCAAAGTTAGGAATCTGACCAGGATGCTTACTCACATGTGGAAATCAACATGTCTTAACCACCGCAATCCACGATGTGATTCCGATACTGATTAGTACTCACAAGAT
Organism: Dendrocalamus latiflorus; assembly: GCA_017311315.1. Lineage (NCBI taxonomy): Eukaryota > Viridiplantae > Streptophyta > Magnoliopsida > Poales > Poaceae > Dendrocalamus > Dendrocalamus latiflorus. The sequence continues at coordinate 46,591,085 of CM029666.1, read as the reverse complement.
GTCACTGATGATAATAAATACATACGTACAAAGCAATCCTCAACACACCTTCCAAAAACACACACACGACACCTAGCTAAAAATATATGACACGTGCTTTACATCTCGCCAAATACGTCTAATTAGCGTTTATATCTATCCGAAGATTTCTAATTAGTCGTCTGGCCGGATTATTTTACTCTTCAAGTCGCCAGATTATTTTACCTTGAAGTCGCTGAGTAGTTGCTGCTAGCTCAAAGCCGTCACTTATGGTAAGCTCCATTACATCCTCCTCTTCATGTCTACTTTCATTTTGCTACTACTCACATGTATATCATATATCATGTGCTGACATATTCATTGCCTCCTGTGACTACCATCTTCATTGCACCCTGTTTTCAGATTAAAAAAGAAACTCATACTATTAGAAATCATGTACTGACATCTTCATTACCTCCTGTTGTTAGAGTAAAAAAACACGAACTGAAATCTTCATCGCATCCTGTTTTTACACTAAAAAAAGAAACACAATAAGAAATCATGTGTTGATATCTTCATTACCATAAAAGTAATTACCAATTGAGCTGAATTAACTCCCTGAATTATAGATTTTGTTTCACAATCCAATAATGTATTTACTATTCAACATGGTATTTTGTTTATGGTTACCATTAATATTTGTAAACCTTTTTAAGGTAGTAGCACTATGGCATACAAGAAATTGAGTTTTACAACAAGAGGACAGAGATGGAGCATCAAAGTGAAAGTAATGAGAATGTGGGATTCTATCAAGTTTGCAACTGATGAACTTATGAGCCTTGATATGATCTTAATGGATGAACAGGTTTGTTTTCACACATTCAATTATGTCTTCACATGTTCAATTGTGTTGTGCACTGTTTTTAACAACTGCTAAGTAATGTTTTGTTTTGACTGGGTGAATCAATTCATGCTACTATCTGGAATAATCTGATAAGACAATCAGAGACCAAAGATCAATGAGAGCTCTATCTATGTATTCAACAATTTCAAGGTTCAAGAAGCCACCAAATACCGTCCAGTGGGCACTGAACTTAAAATTACTTTCATGAATAATACAAAGGTGAAGGAAGTGAAAGGATCATCAAATAATTTTCAGGAATACTATTTTGAGTTTGCTACCAGACACACGCTACTAGAACAGCTAAATAAAGAATAATTATCAGGTAAGCCTATAAGTTGCATTTTCCTTTGTTTTCTAAAAGTTGTTACTGTCAAATAAATAATGTTTAAATTATCTTGCAGCTGTCATTGGATTACTCACCAAGATTAATCCTATTGGATCAAGGATAACAAGGAAGAACACTGCCAACCCGCAACCTTCAGATATTCGCGAGACTGAAGTACTGAACTTTTACTATCAGGGGTAAGAACATGCCTGTGCTTTAAATTTAATTGAACATTAAACACTATCGTCACACATTCAGGTTAATATTTAACTACTATGTATTAGAATTTTCAGGGGTGATAAAATCAGAGTAACATTATGGGGACATTTAGCTCATTGTTTAAGTGATGATGTAATTGGCAATCAAACAGTTGTGGTTGTCACATCAACAATAGTGCAATAATTCAATGGTAAGTCCAGTAATGTTTCACGTAATTATGGTCTCTCCAAATATACAAAACTAACAAATAATTTGTGGGTTAAATAGGTTTGTCTCTAAAGTCAACCAACGCCACAAGATTATATACAGATTTTGATGTACCAGAAACATGGGAACTTATTGGCAGGTATGCAATATGTTCTCATACTTATTTCTTGAATAACAAACTACAAATAGTTTTACTCTACCAACATCAAATAATTTATTGTTACTCAGCCAAAGAAAATGTACCAAAAATGATGGAGATAGATAAAAGTGCACAAGGGACATTGAAAAAGCAAATGTTTTATAACAGGAGAACATTAAGGGACATTACTGAAATGAGGCACGACAACCCAGCAAATCAGGTAATGCATCATACTTCTTTTCGGAGATAATATCATTGCCTTTGTAGACTTGACATTTGATCTTCCTTATTATTTGTCAGAGAAGAAACCTACAAACTAATTTAACATATGTTTTAAATAGAAAGAGAAAGTTAAAAAGGCGCTTGCACATATAACCATATATCCTTCCTTAATTTTCAAACATGTAAAATTTTAACGTGCTAATTTAACTTTGCAGGAAAAAAATCACGGAAGATATTGATGGAAGTATCTTGAACCAAGAAGCATATGAAGACAGAATATCTGCATCAAGCAAACTTATCATAATAGAAGACGACTTATAAGAAGAGTGCAATGAAACTATGCTAGAAAGAATACATACAAAAGCTCACGGCAAAAAGATGAAAAGTGTTGATACAAAATGCACAAAAATAAGGCTTGAGGGTGAAGACTCAGATGTTGACTACAATCACACCAAACAAAAATCTATTGAGACTGCAGCCTTAAAGGCAGGAAAAAGATTGGCTAAAAACTTGAAACAAGACCTCGGCGAATAAGGAAAATGAACCGAAAATATGCAGACATGTCTTAATTTTTGGCAGTCTACTTTTATCTCCAATGAAAAGATCATTGACATCTATACAGATGAGTATAATGAGTATTACGGGAGAATAAAGGTTTAAATGTACTATATTTGTTATGGCATATTTCTATTAAGCACTTTCTAGGAATACATCAATTGATTATGGCGAATTTGCAAATTTAAGTATATTATGTGATATTCAAATCCAGTTTCCTGTTCATAATTTCATTCGTTATTCATATTAACAAACAGCCAGCTTATATTATGCTATAAACACATGCATAATTATTAAATGCATATATATAATATAATATTCAGAAGACAAAAATAACGATTACCTTGGGTATAAACACACGAGCCGTTGATGCGCTGCCGCCGCCGGCGCTCAGCCTTTCCGTGCTTCCGCGACGCCGCCAGCGTCTTGGCGTCCAAGATCTTCCGCGCCGTCATCCGCTCCAGCTCCGCCTGCAGGCTCCCCAGCAGCCCCGACACCACCGCCTTACTCCTCCCGGCCTCTGCTGCTGCTGCTGCGCTGCCGTCTCGAACCCAAACCCAAACACCCCGCCTTGCCTGCCGACGACGTCGCACGCGTACCATGCACATAGTACTACAAAAATACAAGAATGACACCTGACGATACATTGTTGCGGATCTGGATCCAACCAAGTTCGGCATGGACACCTTGCGCACCGCCCTCCTCCTACCCCGCGCCGCATGTTCCGCATCGAAAAGAAAGCCCACTCCAGCTTGCCAGCGCCGCGCTCCTCCATCCACGCCTTCGCGGTTAGGGTTTGGCGCAACGAGCAAAGGACGCAAAATCGGACCAAGAGAAGGAGAGCAGCGGAGCCGAGGTTGTACGGGGAACCATTTTTATGGTGGCCGACAGTGAGATCGGACGTCGCCGGAGGCTAATCAGATGCGGCATCGCAGGTGGTTGAGGAGCGAACACGACGAGGCTGAGAAATGGATAAGATGTGAGACGAGGAGGCGAAGGATTAGATGAGTGAGCCCGTGAGGAGGCAGCCTGACCGGTGGGCCCGCCCAATTGGCTTCGGCCGAATTCACGCGGGCTGGGTTCGATGAAGCATGTACCTGCAAACGAGAGAGCTGACCTTTCCAGCTCAGGCTCGAGTAGGGCTGTAAAAAAAGTTTGAAGCTCGCGAGCTACTCGAGTTTGGTTTGCTCTAGACTCGATTTGAGTTCGGTTCGAACTCTAAATGAGCCGAATTCGAGCTTGATCTCGAGCTCGCGAGCTTCACCGAGCCGAGCTCGAATAGTTCGCGAGCCCCGATTCGAGCTTAAATAGTAATATATATTAATTCTTACCGAGCTTACTCGAGCCGAACTCGAGCTCGAGCTTTTCTTATTGTTGAAAATTAGTGTATATTTGAATTATTTTAACCGTTATCGAGTTTACTAGAGCCGAACTCGAACTTAAAATTTTCTTATTATTGAAAAATAGTGCATAATAAATTATTTTAATTGTTAACGAGCTTCAACGAGCCGAGCTCGAGCCCAGATCCAAGCTCGGACCCCAACTCGAGCTCGGCTCGAGCTCGAGCCTGGAAGGTCAAGCTCGCTCGAGCTCGGCTCGTTTACAGCCCTAGGCTCGAGGTCGATTAAAAATCTTGAATCGAGTTTGAGTTGGGCTTTGAGTTTGAATTTGGACTCGAATTTGGTTCAATCTAAGCTTGAATAGACTTAGCTTGGCACACTAAATCTTGATAATAATTAAAATAATTTGTTATACACTAATTTTCAACAATAAGAAAAGTTCGAGCTTGAGCTCGGCTTAAGTAAACTTGATAACAGTCAAAATAATTTAAACATGTATTAATTTTTAACAATAAAAAAACTCGAACTCGAGCTCGAATTCGGGTAAGCTCAATAAGAGTTAATATGTATTATTATTTAAGCACGAATTGAGACTCGCAAACTATTCGAACTCGACTCGGTGAAGCTCAAGTTCGGCTCATTTAGAGTTCGAGCCGAACTCAAATCGAGTCTAGAACAAACCAAGTTCGCGCAACTCACGAGCCTCAAGCTTTTTTAACGATCTTAGTACATACTGCGTCGGGAAAATGCCCATCACTTTCCACAATTTCACTCGATAGATACCGCCGACACGGATACAATTAGTACTGTTGTTCGACTAATCTCAAAAAAGTACCGTTGTTCGACTAGAAACAAAAATTTCCTCAGTAGATATTGATACAAATTTACTGCTGTTTGACTAGAAACCATCTGACTAGGGATGTTCATAACAGGGTTTTACGTGAAACAAACCGAATTTTCAAAAATTTGAGAATTTCTTTTTGAATTCAATCCTCTAAGCTTCCTAGCCAAATCTTCTACTTAATCTTACCACCCAAGCCCTAATTACCCCTTTGTTTTGCTTCAATGACAAAGATTTGCGGAATTACTATTCACTGTCCAGAAAAATTAGTCGCCGCCCGATATTTTCATCACCGCCAACTTCTTTCTTCACCGCCAAGCTTCTGCACTCTCCCGCGCCTTTTAGCCCTGGCCAAGCTACCTTACTTAGTGCCGACGCTGTCCTACGGCAGATATTTTCGTCGTCCTCCCGAAAACAGCTGCCGTCGACGTGGTTTACCGCCGCCCGAGCCTTCTCGCGCCATCCCGTGCTCTCCCATCACCACTGCTCTGCTGCAAGCTTTTGACAACCGTACCTCATCTCCTGACAGCCTGGCCAGCTCACCCTAACCTACAAAGCACCAACGGGCCACAATTTGCCTCCGCCCTAATCCCCTCTCGGCGCCGAACCGACCCCGAGCGTCTATAAAAACCCTGGACCCCCTTGAACATCTCCACACACGCCAGTGAAGCCCCAGGCATACTCAATTGGCCCCTCTTCACCCCCACTGCCGGCAATCGCTAAAGTTCCCTAAGGTGAGCTCAAATCCAATTCCGTCAATTTAGCATATTATTTTTCGATTGCTCATGTCTATAACTTCCCCTTGCCCCCTAAAACCTCCCTGACTTGTCGCCCAAGCTCGCCAAACCCTCTTCTTTCTTGCCGACAAAGCTCGCCGTTCGGCCCTAGCCCCTCGCCGTGGCCAGCCTTGCACGGCCCACCTTAGCCCGAACCACTGCCTCCCCTAGGTTGCCCTAGCTCCCTAGATGCTTAATCACCAGCTCAATGGCCTAGTTAACCCTCTGTTCGCCCTATAGCCACCGAAAACCGTCCTGAGTTCATGCGGTGGTCGATCGAAGTGTTGACTGCGAGGCGGCCGCACAAAGCATCTACGACCATGATGTGGTTCGATGAAGCAACGACGGTGGGCGATCGGACAAGGTGAGACCACGAGGCGGTCAGACAAAATGTGAATGACCACGAGGTGGTCAGACAAAGTATCGACCATGAAGTGGTTGGACAAAGCATCTACGACTATGATGTGGTTGGATGAAGCAACGATCATGGGCGGTCGGACAAGGTGACAACCACGAGAAGGTTGGACAAAACGTCAATGACCACGAGGTGGTCGGACGAACTATCCATCGTGAGTCGGCCGGACGAAGCTTCTACAACCACTATGTGGTCAGACAAAGTCATGATCGTGGGGCGGTCGGACGAAATGTCAACGACCACAAGGTGGTCGAACGAGGCATCAGCAACCACGACATGGTCAAACAAAGTGTCTATGACCATGATGTGGTCAAACAAAGTCTGGACCGTGAGACGGTCGGATGAAGCATCTACGACCATGAGGCGGTTGGACAAAGTGTCTTTGACCACTATGTGGTCAGAAAAAGTCACGACTGCGAGGTGGTCAGACGAAGTCTCGATTGCGAGGGGGTCAAACGAAGTGTCTATGAGCACGATGTGGTGGGACAAAGTCACGACCGCGAGGCGGTCAGACGAAGCGTCTACGACCACTATATGGTTGGACAAAGTCTCGACCACGAGGCGGTCTGACGAAGCATCTACGACCATGATGTGGTGGGACGATGTCAAGACTGCAGGGCAGTCGAACAAAATGTCAGTACCATGAGGTGGTTAGACAAAGTCTCAACCGCGAGGTGGACAGACGAAGCGTCTACGACCACAATGAGGTCAGACAAAGTCGGGGGGTTAGACAAAATATCAATAACCACGAGGCAGTCGGATGAGGTGTCAACAACCATGCAGTGGTCGGACGAAGTCTTGACCGCGAGGCGGTCGGACGAAGCATCTTTGACTACGATGTGGTCGGACGAAGTTTCGACTACAAGGCAGATGGTTAAGCATCTACGACCATGATGTGGTCAGACGAAGCAATGACCACAGGAGGATGGACAAGGTAACGACTACAAGGTGTTCGGACAAAACGTTAACGAACACGAGGTGGTCGAACGAGTCATCAACGACCATGAGGTGGTTGAATGAAATCTCGATCATGAGGCGGTCGGACGAAGCGTCTACGACTACGATGTAGTCAGATGAAGTCAAGACCATGGGGCGGTCGGACCAAATGTCAACGACCACAGGTGGTCGGACAAAGTTTGTACCGTGAGGCAGTTGGACGAAACATCTATGACCACGATGTGGTCGAACGAAGTCAAGACCATGAAGTGGTCAAACAAAATATCAACGACCAAGAGGTAATCGGATGAGGCATCAACAAGCACACAGTGGTCGAACGAAGTCTCGACCGCGTCAGATGAAGCGTCTCCGACCACGGTGTGGTTGGATGAAGCCTTGAACACGAGGAGGTTGGATGAGACGTCTATGACCACGATGTGGTCAAATGAAGCAACGATTGTAGGTGGTCAGACAAGGTAACGACCGTGAGGCGTTCGAAAAAAACGTCAATGACCACGTGGTGGTCGGACGACGTCTCGACCATAAGGCAATTGGATGAAACGTCAAGGACCACAAGGCAATCGGTCAAAGCGTCTACGACCACGATGTGGTCGGACGAAGTCTCGACCGCGAAACAGTAAGACGAAATGTCTACGACCACGATGTGGTCGGATGAATTCTCAACCATGAGGTGGTCGGACGAAGTGTCTATGACCACTTTGTGGTCAAACAAAGTCACGACCGTAGGGCAGTCGGATGAAGCGTCTATGACCATGATGTGGTCAAACGAAGTCTCAACCATAAGGCGATTGGATGAAGTGTTTACGACCACTATGTGGTCAAACGAAGTCACGACCGCAGGGTAGTTGGACGAAATGTCAACGACTACAAGGTGGTTGAACGAGGTGTCAATGGCCACGCAGTGGTCGGACGAAGTCTCAACCGTGAGACGGTCGGACCAGGCATCTACGACCACGATGTAGTCGGACGAAGCAACGACCATGGGCGATCAAACAAAACATTAATGACCATGAGGTGGTTGGATAAAGTCTTGACCGCAAGGTGGTCGGACGAAACATCAAGGACCATGAGGTGGTCGGACGAAGTCTCGACCACGAGGCGATTGGACGAAGCATGTACGACCACTATGTGGTTGGATGAAGTCAAGACTGCATGGTTGTCGAACAAAATGTCAATGACCACGAGGTGGTCGGACGAGGCGTCAACAACCACACAGTGGTTAGACAAAGTGCTGACCGCGAAGCGGTCGGAAGAAGTAGTGCGGTGCACTCCCTAGTGGGATAGGCGAAGTCCATGATGCACGCACGGCTGTGCGAGCTATCCCGCACTACCATCTACACTCCATAGAGTTCGCGCAGAGGCTGTGGACTCCACGTGGTCTTTTATACTCTGTAGAGTTACCCGAGACGGCTGAGGTCCCGACACTTTATACTCCACAGAGTACGTCGGGGCGCGAGGCCACTGTGTGAGTTTTTTATACTCCGTAGACTTGCCTAGAACAGCTGAGTTTCCGATGCTTTATACTTCACAGAGTACATCGGGGCACGAGGCTGCCTTGTGATTTTTTTATAGTCCGTAGAGTTGCCCGGGGCAACTAAGTTCCCAGTGCTTTATACTCTGTAGAGTACACTGGGGCACAAGGCCGCCATGTGATTTTTTATACTCCGTAGAGTTGCTTGGGATGACTGAGTTCTCAGCGCTTTATACTCCGTAGAGTACGTCGGGGCACGAGGCCGCCGTGCGATTGTTTTATACTCCGTAGAGTTGCCCGGGATGGCTAAGTTCCCGGCACTTAATACTCCACAGAGTACACCGGGGCACGAGGCCGCCGTGTGATTTTTCACAAAATTACGACCCCACGGATGTTGGGCAAAGCCACGACCACGACGTGGGCGGACGATATAACGACCATGAGGCGGGCGTACGAGATCATGACCACAAGACAATCGGACGAGGTCACGACCACGATGTGAGCGAATGATGTCTGGACCACGAGGATGATCGAACGTCTGGACGAACGTGTACGACCACGAGTCGCTCACCCGGAGGTGCGGAGGTACGGATCCGAGGCTGACGGAGGCCAGAGGGCATGAAGGTCGGCAAAGGCAACGCGGGGTCCGACGGAGATCGCGTGAAGTCCATGGAAGATCATGCGAAGTCCGACGGAGGCGACATCCACACAGAGTCTAGCAGAGTTTGCACAAAATCCAACTAAGACTGTGTGGAGCTCGACAGAGGCAACGCAAGTTCTAGCGGAGACCGTGCGGAGCTTGGTGGAGGCAACGCGAGGTCCCGCAGAGACCTGCGGAGGCCACGTGAAGTCCGGCGGAGGTGACATCCACGTGGAGTTTGACGGAGATTGTGCGAAGTCTAGCGAAGATCGTGCGAAGATCAGCGGAGGAGTCAGAGGCGGATGCTCCATCCCCAAATATCAACCATGGAGTGGTCGTATCTGTCGACGAAGACTTGATCTCGACGCGGTCAGAGATGTCGCCGAACTAAGTTCGGCAGAGGTGATGTCCACGCGGAGTCTGACGGAGTCAGTGCGAAGTCCCGCAAAGTTCGTGTGCAGTCTTCGCGCAGAGATCGTGCGAAGCCCTTGGCGGAGACCGTGCGAAGTCTTTAGCGGATAAGTCGGAGGCGGATGCTCTGTTCCCAAATGTCAACCACGGGGTGGTCGTGTCTATTGGCGAAGACTTGATCTTGGCACGGTCAAAGATGTCGCCGAAGTCACTACCGCGGCGTGGTCGTGGGTGTTGACGCAGCTGGCGGTGAGGCGAAGGCTTTGGAGCACGCGTGCTCCGTACCAGCGTGGGTGTCGTGGTCGACGATCGTACCAGCACGAGCGTCGTGGGTGATAGTTGTACCAGCACGGCGCTGTCGTGGTCGACGGTCGTACCAGCGTGGCGCGATCGCTGCCATGGGGTACCACCGGTGCTGCGTGCTGGACTTGGCGGTCACTACCGCCGCACCTCTCTTTCGCTTAGTTGCCGTCGCTTTCTAACGCCTTCTCTTGCATAGCTTGTTGCGCGTCCCCACGGATGGCGCCAACTATTGTGGCTACTGACCAAACAGTAGAGAGATGGACTAGAAGAGGAGAGCTAACAGAGAGAGATGGTATGTGGGAAATGAGTGGGCCCCTCCTCATGCCCCTCTTAGGGCTTATATACATGAGCGGGACAGAATGAAAGATTCTCATTCTACCCCTTACTAATTACAAAAGGTAGATATATATTGGTGTATTTCTCTATACTATTGGATCTATTATATATTAGACCAGTTGTAAGACCCAGTCACAAAGGGTTAGGCCACTCCTATAACAGGACCAACTCAGCCCAATCCATATGTAACCCAAGAATCCAACAAACTGATCGACCCTACAAGATTTATCTAAGTGGGCTGACAAGATCTACGTAGACTTGACAAGATGGACAAGTTTATCACATCAAGTAACCTGCTGCCGGTAGCGCTTCTTCTTGGCCAGCGCACGCGGCGGTGTCTGCACCGAACAGCTCATCAAGTAGCTGTAGCAGGGGGGTATCTGAGACCTCACGGCTAGGGCTTCGAACCTCCCATGGGGTGTCGACCTCCCAGACAGAACCTCCTGCAACGTTATCTTGGGAACTTCCTGCTCGGCAGAGCATGCCTGGTAGCAATTGTAAGACAGGAACATCTTGGAGGTCTCAGCCAGCCTCCACAGATACACAGGCCGGTTCTTCTGCAGAAGGTCATGTGGATGCTTGCCGAACAGGTACTGATGTTTCTGCGTGTATTCCCTCATGTTCTTCAGAATCCTGCACCAGAACTGGGTGTCAAGATTGGCTCTCAGCAAGCTGCCGGCTATGTTTGCTCCTATGAAAGACCCCTTCAGCTCCTTGGATATGTCCATGGCTATGGATGCCAGCGTCGGATGGTCCTCGGGGTTCGTGCTGCCGAACGCAAGCACCTTGAAGAAGTACCAGTAGGCTTCTTGACGCAGAAACTTCAGCTTGAGAATATGTACTGTCCCGAACCTCCGGACCGCCTCCGATCGGCTTGTGATTATGATTTTACTTCCGTGCCCCCTACGCATAGCCAAAGAGCACAGCCTCCTCCATTTTTCCTCATCTGGAACTGCATCTTCGGCTAGTTCAAGGACGATAAGAGAACGTTTATGCGTGGTACAACTCCGATGTTTGATCAGACCATAATCTCCTAGAGTATCCAGCTTTTCATCTCCAAGATCGTCTGCACGCATGAAAACAATTGAAGAGAAGAGATTGCGGACCCTCTCGTCATGGCAAACATGCTGTACAAGAGTGCTCTTCCCAACTCTTGCTACACCAACTATGGGAAGCACGCCAAGTACATCACCGTTAGCCTCTGGTTGCAGCAGAAAGCTGATGATTTGCTCCATTTCCTTTTGCCGGCCAAACATGAACTTGTCCAGAAGCAAGTGCATGCTGTAAGGCTGACAGCACATGCGAGGGTAGCCCTTGAGGAAGATCACAAACTCCTTCATGTCAGCGATCATGATCCCAAGGCTATCGATCATGCGCTGCAGATCTGCGGCGCTCGCGGCGCCAAGCACCATGCCTTGCGTGTTGCCGGCGGGGAAGCAGAGGCGCTTGGCAGGATTGAACCTGGACAGCGCAAACGAGGAGCGGCACGGCGAGTCACCTCTGTGGGCTTGGCACGTGAAGGTGTCGAGCATGTAGTAGCCTCTGTACATGCCTTCCCTCAGCACGTCGAGCTGCCGGAGCATCGCCTGGTTCGTGATGTGCCGCCCCTCAGCCTCCTCGACGGTGGCGCGCACCCTCAGCAGCGCGAGCTGCAGCTTCTGCAGGCTATCCTCCACGCTGCTTTGCTTCCGGTATCTTTGGACCAGGAAAGAAACAGACCTGCCGAGAAGGTCACTGAAGATTGCAGGCAGGAACATCTCCATAGTCGTCGAACCTCCTGAAGAGAACAGAGCAAGTTCAGAGCTCGGAGGTAGTAAGCAGTAAAGACAAAACCCTTCTTCTTGTTCTCAGAGAAGAGGACCATTGAGAGATGTAGGGACTGTTCTTTTCAGCTTCTAAAAATTGTTTTTCAGTTTTTCTACAGTAACTAGCTTTTAAACAGAGTATATTTTTAAGATAAGATCTACTAGTTAATTGTAGTATATACTGTACCGACTTCATTTATATCGGCAAAAACCACACGTGAGTTTCTGTTACTCTGTAATCTCTCGTACGAATAGCCCAAAAGTCACAAATTATAACTAAAAGACATAAACTTTAGCCAAAAAAATAGGCCCATAGTCGTGGAACAATGACCAGGGCAGGGGTGGAGTGGAGTGAACTGTGCGGTGTTCAATCAAACTGGAACTTACAGTTAGTTTGGTCTTTTCGGTAATTGGAATAGCTCCGGAATTTCTGGTGTGTCCCGGCTTTCTGCTGCAGCCTGCAGGTGTGATCAACAGGCAGTTTGGTGGTAACTAGATATATACATCGCGTGTTCTGACTATTCAACATTTCGATGTCACGAATGGAACAGCAAGTTCGCCATCCGAACGGCGGCTATGCGCGCTTTAATCACCCATCACATCGGCGGGGCCGGGACGCTCCGGCAAGAAGGGCCCAGGGCGACGGAGATTTTGCCGGAGAGCTAGCTCCATCGCGCGGCCGGAGAGCTATCCGCGCTGTACAGGTCGGCCGAATACCCATCCGTTTGTGCCAGTTTTTGTGAGACTGCGAGGGTTTTCATACACAGCACTCCAAATATCCAGCATTATCAAGCTCAAAAAAAAAAAATCCACCGTTGCCTTTCCCTTGGTAAGTACAAGACATGAACGTGCTAGGTGCAGATGCTCTGCACCTAAGAGCAGATTTCACTTTCCCAATCTATTAGAAATATTCAATGCACATGTCTATGTCTGATGTGTTTGGATAATAATAACGACTTCCTCCTTACTAGTACCATGCACTTCCTTATGGTGCTCGAAGCAATCCAAATTTTGCTCGCATTTATTACGAGTCTTATTTTATGTTCACTCTGCATGACAAAATTGATTGACGACGAAATGAGTAGGGAAGAGGGATAATCTCATTAGTCATTTCTCCCTCTCTATTTCCTAGGATGAAGAGGCTAGCTATTATTTTCAGCTCTCTATTTGAGTTAGCATTCCAATGGCCTAGCTATTTGAGAAGCGAGTGAGGAGGCGCTCGCCAAATCTAGCTAGCGGCCGGGAGAAAATAGCGACTCGATAAAAAATGAAGAGGAGGATAAAGAACCGGTTGGAGTCCATTTCTTGAGTCATATTAGGTAAATATACAATGAAGAGCAGGATAAAGAACCGGTTGGAGTTGCTCTTACAGGGTTCAACACGAGTCAGGGAAAAAAAAGAAGCAAGTATGAGTGTATGACACAATACAACTAGCAGGTGGCCCGTGCAAAAGCGGACTAGATTGATTCCAAAGTTACGGTTCTGTTGCTTTTTATTCTAAATTACTATTATTCAGTTATTTAGATATTTTATATTGAAAATTATATTAAAATTAAGTTTATTCTTTCTTTTTTTTGCATTTTATCTGGCATGGACTTTTTATTTGAATATGAGCCCTTATATTTTGGACGCACCACGATGGATGGTGCGGATTTTATTTTTACTTGGTAACATTGTATTTTGTAACTAAAATTTTCTGTATAAAGAAAGTGAGATAATAGGCAAACTACATGTAGAGGAAATATAATTTTAGTATAAGATTTGTTTTGGAAAATAATGATTGTTTAAATACTAAACGTATAAGATAAATACGCTTTTAAGACAAAGTAAGCTGTTGTAAGGGTGGTCCAACCCCCGTGTTTGGGCCTTGCAACTGGCCCAATATGTAACAAGCCCAATAGTTAGAGAAATGTACCATATACCCTCACCTTTTGTAATTATCAAGGGGTAGAATGAGAATTTCACATCCCACCCCATTCATGTATATAAACCCCCAAGAGGGGTATGAGAAAGACAGATCCAATCATTTCGTACATGAGCACTCTATCTCCTACGTTGGCTCTCTCTAACTAATCCCCTCATATGTTATTTGGTCAGTAGCCACAACATAAGCCGATGCCTTTTTCTACTACATGGTGTCCTTTTGTTCCAACCTTATCCAATAGGTAGCTTGTTCCCCATTTGCTTTCTTCCATCTTACCACCACTTTGAAACTGTGATCGGGTTCGTCTGGATCTGGGAGCAATAAAATTGCTATGCTTCTCGTTGCTTTGCCTCTGCTCGCATGCTTTGGTGTCACGGCCTTCTTCGCCCTGCCCATGGACGCCATGTAGGCCTACAGCAACGACCTGGCAAGTAGGTACTTGGCAGTAGCACCAAGACAACTAGCTCCGTGGTCGAGGCATGTCGATGCACCGTGGTTGAAGTGTCATGGTTGGGGCGTCGTGCTCGAAATGTTGTGGTCAAGGCACCATGATCGAATTTCCATGGTCGTGGCGTCGTGGTCGAAGTGCCATAGTCGAGGCGCCATGGTTGAAGTGCCATGGTCGAGTGGTTGTAGGAGCGGTCATAGTCGAAGTCGGAGTCGAGCAGTTGTACAAGGAATTCTTGAGGGAATTTGTTGAGGAACTGGACCTCTGGTGAAGTGTGGTCATTTTTGCCCCCCCCCCCGTGGCAGAGAAATTCCCCCTTTGTGTGAGCTGTATGACCAGAATTGTGGTAAGAGTTGTGGTCGAAGTGCCGTGGTCTAGGCGCCGTGGTTGAAAGACTCAAAGTTGTAAGGAGTCAACTTGGTCAGGTCTGTTTGTGGTCATATACTTGGTTAGGTCTATGTGTGTGATCGTAGCTACAGTGAACCGGTCGATAGATGTAAGCTACAGTAACTGATCGATAGTCGTAAGCTACAGTAGTTGGTCGGTAGTCGTAAGTTATAGTAGTTGGTTGGTAGTTATAAGCTACAGTAATTGGTCGGTGCTCAGAAGGCCTGAGTGGTTGAAGACCGGTAGTACCGACTTTGTGTGAGTAGTACGACCGGAGCTACAGTAAGAGCCGTGGTCAAGACGCTGTGATTGAAGTGACGTGGTCGAAGGCTTCGAAGTCCTAAGTAGACAACTTGGTCAAGTCTATGTGTGTGGTCGTAGCTACAGTGAACCGGTCGATAGTCGTATGTCCATAGTCGTAACTACAGTAACCAATCAGTAGTCATAAACTACAGTAGCTGGTCAGTAGTCGTAATGGTCGGTGCCCGGAAGACTTCCGTGGTCGAAGACCGATAGTACCATCGTTATGTGAGCAGTACAAAAAGGCAAGTCTCATGATTTTGATCATGTTGAACCTGCATTCCTTTAATTATCAGTATTTTCATTATGTTATTTGCACACTGTTATTTTGTGTACAATGAATGTTTAGAATGACATGATATTAGTTATGTCCTACCACCTGAAAAAGCCATGTTTGATTTGATAGCCATATTCGCCTTAACAAGACTCAGTAGTATTAAATATATTATTTAATAATCATGGTAGACTAGGAAGTTAATAGTTTACACTATTAAGATATTCGGCATTGTGTCAGTAGAGTTTTAAAAAATGGTGCTAGGACAAGGAGATATCATAGAAAGCCATGGGATGGTGGGGTCCCATGACCTTGCCCTAAGGTGGATGCTTAGACCAGAAAGGTGGCAGTGCTGATGGGCACTGAAATAAGGGTTTGTGGATGAAAGTTGGCTTAGTGAAAATATAGGGACTAGAACCTTATGCAAAGTAAAGAACATAGTGATCACTCAACCACAATCGTTGATTTGTCAAACCTGGTTTAGTAGCTGTTCAAATTTGATTGAATATCTACAAAGGGTGGAGAGAGACTGAGGGAGTATGTGGTATAGAAATGGTAAAACCATACTTAACAACAGTAGATCCGCTTCGAATCGGGCGAGGCCGCGGGCCACCCGAGTTTGTTGGGAAACAACACCTACAGGGTAGAGGCTATATATATATAAAGGATTGAGAAGTGGAAAGTCTTGTTTTCTTAACTCCGTTGTAGGAGTTAAGAGATCTTGTGGGTCAAGTTAGGCAACTCTGCAGAGTCATGATTAATGGTATTTGAATACGTCATGCTTCCGGTAAATGAAGCTATGTTTAATGAGTGATTGCAACAGCGAAACATAAGTAGATTTGGAGATGTTGGAGTCTGGTAATCAAGTTTTGAAACCCCAATTCCTTAAGAAGTTATTGTTCTTTTGTGTTTAAAAATGTTTATAAATAAAACTGCATCCATAATACTTAATAAAACCCACATATATCCATCTCTTGAAAATCCTAGCAAGTAGTTATGTAGCATCTCCCCATGTGACTTGTTGAGTATGGTTGGTTGTACTCAGTTTTGCTATATTTTCCACCCACATAGAGATCAGGTGAAGAAAGGAATGTTACAACTATTCGTGTTAGGGTTATGACCGCACTCAAGCGTTCCTGTAGAGTTTTCTTCGATTCTTCTGATTATAAGTTAAGTTTTGTGCTTGGACGTCCTTATAATTATTAAAGTTGACCATTAGGCTATATTTTAATCAAATTAACCCTTTTAAATATTTGTGAGCAGGCATGATACTCCTGTCCGCAACTGAACTCCTGAGCTGTTGCGGGATGTACGACGGCCTTGTTCCAAAAAACGGAGTTATTATAGAGTGGTATCAGAGCAGGCTTGACTATAGGTTGTAACCCTAGGTATAGATTTGGTTACGATAATAATACGATTTTACAAAACCCTATTCTCAAATACAAAAGTATTGTGAAAATCGTAAGTATTATTGCTATCTCGCCTCTCCTATTTCTATCTCATCTCTCTTAGACATGCATTAAAAGCTTTTCTTTTGAGTTTGTTGAAAAATCTTAAAAACATGTGTAATCACTTAGACTAATTTCTTGTTGTAGGTATTGACCAAATGGAACAAAAGCTAACCCTAGTTGAAGCAATATTAAGGATGGTGTTAAGAAGAACAGTGTGAATACCCGACCGAAGCATTTCCTTCTAAAAAGTTATAATGCCACCGCTCGACTAGTTAGCAAATAATACCTATTTGATTTCCTTGATACTACAGGTAAAAACCATTTAAAGTAGACAAAATTTTATGATTGTATTAATAGCCAAATTGAACTATTAGCTTGTTAGGCTGCTATTTAAAGTAATTTGTGCAAAACTAATTTCTTGATTTAAAATAAAGATTATGTTGAAGGCTTTCTGCTTCTACCCCATTTCATGTCAATTCTTACCTATGTTCTTCTATTCTTGTCTTTCTCTTACCTATTAGACTCGTGAATCTCAGAAGAAATTAAATGCAAATTTCTGATTATAACAAATAGATTGAAATACTTATGGGAGCTGTAAGTGATGAGAGTAGATAAACCCATAAGGGATCGAAATACGGTGTGATGAATAACCAAGGATACTGGTGGAATCATGTTGATTATCACGAAGAATTAGTAGCACAAAAATTGAATATTTAATTCAGTGGACTTTGTTGGATTGGATTAACTAGGATGGATAGGATGGGTTTAGGAGAAATAGGGAATGCGATAGTAATTATTGGATTTTAGGCTTAATCAATGATATCTTCTTGGTCGATTGATAACAGTGATTATTAGATTACAACTTTGATCAATGGTATTATTCTCGGTGGATGTTTCTTATGGTGAATTATTGGAGAAGTAGATAGAAGCTTAGTTGATTATTGGATGAGCAGACTTAGATTATGAATCAATGACAAAAAGACTTGGATTTTTAGGAAAATATTGATACAAATGATATTAGTGGATTTAAAATGAGGATATTTGATTATTAATAGGTCTGAATTTGGATGTATAAAATCATGGTTGAAGTCTGGATTTATGTGGAATTTGGACATCCATGGTTTGATAAAGTTAGGAATGATGCAATAGGAATTATATATTCAATGGATCAAATAAATGATAATATTTATTTGGAGTTTTAGACTGCAATGATGCAATTAAAGGAGATAGCATAGATATAAATAGCAAGAAGTAGAAGCCAAATTAATAAGGCCGTTGGATTCTAAGCCTATATATAGAAGTAGTGTGGAAATAAATTAGTCCATTAATGGATGTTGGATATTGTAAGATGCCAGATTATCCATGCAAGTATAAGGGAAGTTTTAGAGAAGTGTGCTAGGAAAGTAATCAGAAAGATCATTTAATCTCACTTCCTTCTGTTTACTCTCCTTTCTTGCTCTCATCTTTATTTCAATCTCACTTTCCCTTGCTAAGCCCTAAAAAATGTTACAAATCTGATTCCTAAATCTTGGTTACTATCAAACAAAATATCACTGAATAAACTAAAGATATGACTATACAACAGATGGAGAACAAAAATCTTGAAGAACAGCATAGTATGATGGATGTACTAAGCCATCGTCAAAAGGAACCAAATTGAAAGCAAGCAAAGACAAACTAAGATGCTGGAACAAGAAAAGCTATTAGAGTAGTTTACTATAAAGATGTTATCAGAACCCACATCAGCACCAAGTGCAACTACAACCAAATTCATAGCATTTCTGGAAACTTATTCTCGTCAGCAACGGAGCCATCTCGAACAAGAAGACAAGTCTATTATGGAATATCTGCAATAATTTTACCATCTATCTCAGTATACTCAAGAAAAAGATGTTAACACCAAAGCAAAAAGGATGGGATACTTTATAAGATACTTGCAACCAAAAAGGAAGCGTTATATTATGACCATCAAATTTTTAGAATTACAAACTCTAGTCGATCGAGCCCTCTAGATGGAAGAAGAGATATCAGGATATGTGAGGATTATCAAGCGAAATGATCCTTTGATTTTGGCATATACAACTTGTTTTCACTGTGAACAGAATGGACATTATCGTTACCAATGTCCACTGAGATCCTTACCAAAGGAAGAGGCTCGGGTACAAGCCAAAGGATAGGCATCAACATCATATCAACCGCCAATGGAGGAAGAGGGAACTTACCTCAAGAAAGCTCGAGTAGAAAAGGAAACAAACCCACTCTTAAGGACTGACTTGAAGAAGAGTGGTAAAGAAGACTGTCAGTAGAGCTTGTCATGCAACACCACCAATAAGAGATAAGAGATAGAATAAGAACTATCTTATGCTTCTTTTGTGTACACAAAGAGTCAAGTAGTTTACTTATAAACTAAGGCATGCCATGAAGCTGTGGAAAAAATATGTGAGCTGGTGTACAAAAATATAAGGAATAAAGAAGTATGTGCTATATTGAGGTCAAATCATAGCGGACTTGATTTTCAAGTTCATGGTACAAGAGAAGAATAAGTATGACAAAGGTGAATATTTAAATGACTACATACAAGGGATGGAACTCAGTTTGGGCAGAAAATCGGAGAACATTGTGGAAGCATTGTTAACCCAAACATTGAGAACACTAGTACAAATAAACCAGAAGCTTCTAAGAATACAAGAGGAAATCATAAAGAAATATTGATACACAGAATAAGTATCTATGAAGATTAAGTGAAACGAATCAAGCAATTCACAAGGAAGTTAGCGAGACACATCATATTACAAGGATGATATACATGTATAGTCAAAAAAAGGGGGGGGGGGAAGAGGAGCATATAGAAACTCAAGTATAACAAGAAAGTTTGTAGGAGCTGGACTAGATTGATCACAACCTAGTTCTAATACTAACCTTGAGAAGGATTTTAAATTTATTGTGACAATAGAAGGATCATAACATATGTGTCAAGATAGTTACGACCACATGAAGGGTACTACCCTGCTCATGACTCAGAATTAGCAGCCATAGTACATGCATAATCAGCTGGAATTAAAACTACGACAATAAAGATGGTTAGAATTAATCAAGGACTGTGATACAGATCTTCAATGTCACCCAGGAAAAGCGAATGTCATAGCAAATGCATTAAGTCAAAGGGCATATCATAGTGTGTTCTTTACTTTAAAGTATCCATCTCAATTACAAGAAGAAGAATCTTGGGATTCCATGGTCACTTTTGTATATCGAATAGAGAGGAATTAAAAGATTTGATTCTGGAAGAAGCTCACTCTTCACAGTTCTCTATACACCCTAGAAGAATAAAGATGTATCAAAGATCTGAAGGAAGGACACTGGTAAAGTAATATGGAGAGAAATCTCATAATACATAATCCATTTTGACGTGTGCCAGAAAATAAAGGTAGATCATCAAAATCTACTAGGATTGCTACAATCATTACTAGTTCCAGAATGGAAATGGAAGGACATTGGTATGGATTTTATTAAAAGACTTTGAAAGACAAGAAAATGATACGATGCTATATGGGTGATCATAGACTGTTGACTAAAGTAGCACATTCCTTACCGGTTAAGCAAACCTATGAAAAAGATAAGAGTTAGCAGAACTATGCCGAACCAAAATCATAGTATTACATGAAATTTCAAAGGGAATCATCTCATACCAAGGAGCACAAGTCACATCTACACTTTGGGAAAAACTTCATGAAGCCATGGGAGCCCGGATATAACCAGAAAGGACAAAGGACCAACAGAAGCACCAGTTAACAAAAACTACATGAAGCTCACTCTGAATGACGAACAAGACTTAAGGAAAGGAATTAGAACTTTAACAAAAAAAATTTCAATCCATTTTTTACCTAGGTAAATCTCGAGGATGAGATTTTTTAAGGGGGTATATTGAAACAACCTAGATTTTAAAAACAATTTAAAGTTTTTAGAAACATGATTTCATTTGAATCTTTGCTCAATTCAACATCTTTCACACCCCCTTAGCACTCCTCTCTCTCGGAAGCTGCTCTCTCCAGCCATTTGTGTAAACCTCAGCCGCTGGAGCCGCTATTCTCAGTCCGACAACACAGTGGACAAATTGCAACCGCAACCTTTGGTCACCATCGCTAACACATCACTGCACGCAGTTAGTCGTCGTACACCTCATCTGCATAACCCCTAACACCTCCTTAATTAGCCCACGACCAGCACTAGATAGGACAAACTGAGCTACCGCCATCGTATTTTTGCTCATCTCAAAACCGACAGATCACCATAAGCCAATTTGGTTGCTGCATCCCACGACTTGAGGCAGCATCCAGCCCAAGGCACCAACACACTTGCCGACCTCCTTGCCGCTAACACTGAGATGCCTCGAGACTTCTCATGCCTCCCATGCCACGGCCATGCACCAACACCTAAGCCGCACGGGCACTACCTTGAACTGCCTTACCTTGGCTATAAAAGGGCCCAAGCCCTTCAATGTAGTGCATCGACATCCAGGTGAGTAGTAGACACCTCAACTTCACTCATCGGTTGCCGCCTCACCGCCAATCGTCAAAATTTCCCAAGTAAGGATGAAACTCAATTCTTCTTGTATGGTCTATTTCCTTTCAATTCAATTGGTCTAAAGCTTCTCTGTAACCCTACAAATCATACCGTAGCATTGCCCAAGCGTCCCTTGCCCCCTTCTTCGCCAACACCCATCACTGCCACTTAGCTAAGGGACCTCACCGTGGACGGACTGCCACAAGCCACCACAGCTCAAGCCAACCACACCAACGACACCCCCTCACCCCAACATGCTCTAATACCCATGCTCCCATTGATTAGAGCCTTGGAGAACCACTGCGCCATGAAAATCCTCAAACACTTCCCACCTCACCGCCAGCCATTCTTCGCTCGCCAACCACCGTAAAGCCCCAAATGGATTCCCCTTACCTCCCACAACCCATCCATGTTGTTAGGTTTCTTCGGAGAGCATCATAGCACCAGAAATTGCCATCGCAAATTCTGCCCTGTTCGGTAGCTACAATAAGCCGACGAGGGAGGAAGATAAATAGTAGCAAGCTAGGCTAAAACATGCAGCCCAAGCCAATAACCTAAATTAGGTCGGCTGATTTTACTGTACATTACTGGTTACTGTTCATCCATCCCCAAAATTACAAACCATATCCATTTTGACTATTTTGAGTTCATGTACCCCATTCTTAGCTTTGTTTTCCCATATTAAACACTGATAAAACCCAAAACCACCAAAACACCGCTTTAGACCCTAAATACATCACGATCCAAACTTTTACTGCTCGTCGAAACCTATACATATACTCACCTTAACCATTTTGAGCCGTAAAGTCCACTCTCAATTATATTTAGCCTTAATATACTCTGATAAAACTCTAGCCAAGCTAGATGCCATGACTAATACCGTTCCAACCGTTACTATTCATCGAAACCTTAAAAACACACATATATATATATATATACCCATTTTGATTGTCTTGAGCTCGTCAACACCTTTCCCAACTCCACTTCGCCATCCTAGACTTCATAGGGCTCTAAACTACCTAGAGGATATGTCGACTCCAAACCCAATACCGTCCATACTCGTAGTCATTCACAGAAATCCATATAACACATTCATACCCTTTCAAACCGTCTCAAAACCCATCTAACCCAATTCCAACTCCGATAAGCCAAACCAAACACCACCTAAACCCTGACCACCTAAACCTATTTTGTTTGTGTCTTTTGGCTATTTATTGTATTTTGTTCCCAGCTTGCATTCTGCAAAGTAGGAACACATTTGCATTCATTTTCTGTGCTAGTATTCGGACCACACGAGTTAGTCAACAGAAGAACTACAAGAGCAGTCTAACCAAAAGACTGTAGTGAAATAATTAGAGACAATGTACAAAAAGACAATCACATGATTTTGATCATGTTGAACCTACATTCTTTTAATTATCAGTATTTTCATTATGTTAATTGCACACTGTTATTTTGTGTACAATAAATGTTTAGAATGACATGATATTAGTTATGTCCTACCACCTCAAAAAGCCATGTTTGATTTGATAGCCATATTCACCTTAACAAGACTTAGTAATATTAAATATAGTATTTAATAATCATGGTAGACTAGGAACTCAACAGTTTACACTACTAAGAGATTCTGCATTGTGCCAGTAGAGTTTTAAAAAGTGGTACTAGGACAAGGAGATATCATGAGAAGCCATGGGATGGTGGGGTCCCATGACCTTGCCCTAAGGTGGAGACTTGGACCGGAAAGGTGGCAGTGCTGATGGGCACTAAAACAAGGGTTTGTGGATGAAAGTTGCCTCAGTGAAAATATAAGGACTAGAACCTTATGCCAAGTAAAGAACATAGTGATCATTTAACCATAAGTGTTGATTCGTCAAATCTGGTTTAGTAGCTGCTCAAATTCGATTGAATATCTACAAAGGGTGGAGGGTCACATCTATTGAGTGATCATAACTCAATTTCAAGTGGTCAAAAATCAACATCTGGTATCAGAGCGGGTGCCAATCAACTCATAGAAGGAGCAGCACATAGTAGGAAGCAGATCTTCGTCGACAATGAAGGAAGGACCAAATTCCCTTCCGTATCCAGTTCTCAACTCAGAGAACTACCCGGCATGGTCTATGAAGATGTGGGTGAATATGCGTGCCCAAGGGGTCTGGGACACGGTAGCTGATCCGGTCGATGCCAGTGGAAAGGTCAATCCAAAAGGAAAGGCAAAAGAAGTCGACATGAAGAACGATCAAACTGCTTTAGCGCTCATCTACGCTGCCATACCTGACTCGATGCTCAGTCAACTTGTCGGAAAACATACAGCACGAGAAGCATGGATTGCTCTTCGGACTATGCATGAAGGTGTGGATTGTGTGAAGAAGGTTCGACTATAAACTCTCCGAGGAGAATATGAGGCACTGCATATGGGTGAAACTCAATCAGTAGATGAGTTTGTAGGTAAATTAACTACTATGGTCAATAAAATTCGATCTCTTGGAGGTACTTTGGAGGAAACTACGATGGTCGAGAAGTATTTGCGTGTTCTATCCGAGAGGTTCATACCAGTGGTCACAACTCTTCTATATTCAAGTGATGAACACATGAAAATAGAAGAAGTAGCAGGATCTCTTAAGGCTCATGAGGGATTGCTCAAAGGGTGGAAGACCAGGACTGATCAAGCATTGCTAGTGAAAAGTGAAGCAAAGGTTGAAAATAAAACTTGGCAGGAATCAAATCCAAGCCAAGGAGGAGGTCGTAGATTTGGCAATTGGCGTCGACGCGGTCGTGGACTAGGTGGTCGTAGTTTTGGTCGAGGAGGTCGTGGTTTTACAACTAGTTGTGGAGAGAAAGCAATGCAAGGTGAGTCGTCTTACAACCAAGGTAAGCCAAGAGTAAAATGCTTTACCTATGGCAAAGAAGACCATTATGCTGCAGTTTGCAGAAGCCATATCAAATGCAATGAGTGCCAAAAGTTTGGGCACTATACTGCTGATTGCCAGTACAAGAAAAAGAGGAGGAGGCAAACTTAATTCAAGCCAAAATAGAGCACAAGCTAGCACTTCTGTTATCCATCTGTGAGGAAAAGAATATACAAATTATGGTGTTAACTGAAGAACATGTCCAACCACAACTACTAAAAGTTGGAGAAGAGATGGTGGAGTTCAACCTTTGGTATCTTGATAATGGTGCTTCAAATCACATGACTGGATAGAGAGGAAAATTCAATGAATTGAATGAAGGCTTTCGAGGCAAGGTGAAATTTGGAGATAGGTCAGTCGTTCATATAGAAGGAAAGGGCACTATTTTGTTGCAAAGCAAGAATAAAGAGCAAAGAGCTTTGACTGATGTATATTATATACCACGATGGTGCAATAATGTTATCAGTCTGGGACAGCTGACTGAAGAAGGATGTGATATGTCACTAAAGGACCATACTTGTTACTGCATGATCGCGAGGGACAACTGTTGATGAAAGTGATTCGAACACCAAATCGGATGTACAAGATTGAACACGAGTCAGCCAAACTAGCTTGTTTTAGTACCAGGGTGGACAATACAGCGTGGTTGTGGCATGATCGACTTGGTCATGTCAATTTTCAATCTTTCAAGCTGATGACAGAGAAAGGGATGGTTCATGGTCTGCCACCTATCAGTCATCCATCTCAAATATATGAAGGCTGCATTATTGCCAAACAATCAAGACTCTCGTTCCCTCAACAAGCACAGTATAGAGCTACACAGCCTCTAGAATTGCTTCACGTTGATCTCTGTGGTCCTATTACCCCTGAGTCAAATGGAGGTGATAAATACTTCTTACTTGTTGTTGATGATTATTCTAGAGTAACATGGATATATATGCTAAAAAGAAAATCAGAAGCCAAAGATATGTTTCAAAAATTTGTGACTCTAGTTGAAAATGAGACTGATCACAAACTCATGTCAGTAAGATCTGATCGTGGGGGTGAATTCTTGGCGCAAGAATTTGAATCAATCTGTGAGACAAAAGAAATTAGAAGATATTTCATAGCTCCTTACAGTCCGCAACAAAACGGAGTAGTCGAGCGAAGAAACCAGATAGTTATGAATATGGCAAGAAGTTTACTCAAAAAAAGTCTGCTACCAGGAAGATTTTGGGCTGAGGCTGTAAGACATGCTATGTATATTCTCAATCGAGTACCCACAAAAGCTCTGGAAGGGAAGACTCTGTATGAAGCATTAAGTGGAAGAAAACCGAGCCTGGAACACTTGGGGGTGTTCGGTTGCTTGGCATATGCAAAGATGCTCATTCATCTAAAGAAATTAGATGACAGATCAAGAGAATTGATCTATTTGGGAGTTGAGCCAGGAACCAAAGCTAGTCGGTTGTACAATTCTCATGAAGATAAAATCGTGGTAAGTCGAGACGTGATCTTTTGTGAAGATAAAGCATAGGAGTGGGAGGCAAATCCAACAGAAGAAAACAATATGCAGAAGTGGATTTCCTTCTCAATTCAAGGAGAGAACAATGATGAAACAGATCAATTTCACCTTCAAGAACCGGTTACACCCATGCTAAGTACATCCGTCAGTCAATAGGTGGTTGTAGAGGATATTCCAGTATCTCCTCAAAGTGATCAAGAAGAGGAAGAGATCCCGCAAAGCAAAACACTTGTATACCGAAGCCTAGTTGAGATTTATGAGCAGACCAAGCCAATAGAGATGGAAAAAGAACTTCAGTTGACAACAGCAGATGAACCTATAAGTTTGCAGCAAGCACTCACCAAACATCATTGGAGTGCCATATTTTCAATTGTCTCCTGCCTTTTTTAACATATCACTCTCTTACCTTTTGTTTAGATCAATAACCTTTTGTGTTACGGCTAAGGATGGAGGAGGTAAACTAGGGCAAACATCGCCCCCTGCCCTTGCGGCAGAGGCTCTGATCAAGTCGACTAGAACTGGAATTAGTTCTTTTATTGCCTTGTCAAAAAAATCGGCAGCCCTTATATATAGGCCCCTCCTAACAATCCTTACTATAGGTATCATACATATTTTCTAGACAAACTCTGATATAATTGGCAACTAACTCTTTAAAGATAAAAACTACTTATCTCTAGCTTAATTGCACCAAGCCGGCAATCTTTCCAATTGCCGCAGCTTCCTCCTGTAGCCCGTCACGCCTCCAACCGGCCCTCTGTTGCCAGCGAGTAGTGGTTGTTACGGAGATAGAATTGTATTAGGAGATAGAGTTGTATTCTATTCCATATATGCCTTATCTCTATATGGCATATCCTCTTGTACTCTCCTATATATATGACCCTTTGGGTCTCATATCAATATATACAATATTCATAACATGGTATCAGAGCTTAGGTTGAAACCCTAACCTCGATCTACTTCCAATCTACTTCCGCTGCTGCTGCCCCCGGGAGAATCGATCTCCTCTCCCCGGGGGGCCACCTCATTGGGCTGCGCCGATCCGCTGATCTTCAGCCGCCGTCGCCTCTTTGGGCTTTGGTGATCGTCGCCGTCGCCCACTGTGAGTCATCCGCCGCCGCTGCTGCCGTGGACTCCGCCCGGCCACGCCGACCGCCGCCACAGATCCAGGCCGCCGCGCTCCATCACCTCTCGCCCGCCGCCGCCACGGATCCGGCCACAACCGGTCTTGCAGCCCGGATCCGGCCTCCTCTGCGCCGGATCCGCCTGCCTGCGCTCGCGTGCCGCCGTTGTCGCCCCCGCCGTCGTCGTGGTCGCGCTCGCCTGCGTCGTCGCCGGGCTCCGGCCGCCTCCGCTCTCCGCCGCCGGATCCGGCGACCCCGCACCAGATCCGGCCTCGGCCCGGCTGGATCCGGCTGCCTCCCGCCCGGATCCGTCCGCCGCAGGGCCGTTGCCTGGCCTCGGCCGCTCGAAGCCGCCGCCGCCTCCACGATCAAGGCTCGTCTCGGTCGCCTGAGCCCGCCGCCTCCACGCCGGATCCGCTCCTCTCCACCGCGCCCCCGTCCAAATCCGGCCTCGCCTCGCCGCCTTCAACAGCCGCCGAGCTCGGATCCGGTCGGCGCCTCCACCACCTCCCTTGACGCGCCTTCGGCCGCCGCCGCCCGGGCTGTCTCCAGATGCCGCCGCCGCCGCTCCTGTGGCCAGCTCCGACCGCCGCGCCAGGCCGACCCCCCCTCCCCCCCTTTTCTCTCGCCCGGGCCGCCGGCCGCTCCTTTCTCTCGCGGGCGCGGGATGGAGTGAATGGGTGAGAGACGGACTGAGGGAGGGGAGTGGTGAAGAGAGAGAAGGGGGAGTTAGGAATTTGAAGGTAGTGAGAGAGAAGGGGGAGTTAGGAATTTGAAGGCAGTGTTATTCTGCTGCTAGTTATCCTGTGTCGTCTCGTTGAGTCCATCTGTTTTAGAGTCTTTCATCGCGTCCATCCAAAATCTGTAGTCTCTGATTTTTAGTTCGTTCAAGCTGTGCGAGTCCACATATTTATTGTCAGTCATAGAAGTGTAGGAATTTTATTTTGCATGGCAGCAGCCACCGCTCTACTCTCTAAGCCGCGTGCAGATCGTAGAAGTCGTTATGATGCCGCCGCTTCTCTAGCCGCCGCCCCGAGCTTTAAAGGTCGCCGCGCGTCCTCTGTGCACTGCGCCGCCGCCTCTTGGGCTTCGATCTGCACCGTCATGCATCTATCTATTTCTGTTCGGCTTGATTTGACAGTTTATTCAAAGGCTGCACGCAACGACGACATCATCAAGACTCGGATTTCGGATTTATCTTGTTTTAGTGTTAACCCTTTTTCAAATGCAATGCTATTGTATACGCCTTGTATTTGAGGGGGATGTTAAGGAGATAGAATTGTATTAGGAGATAGAGTTGTATTCTATTCCATATATGCCTTATCTCTATATGGCATATCCTCTTGTACTCTCCTATATATATGACCCTTTGGGTCTCATATCAATACACACAATATTCATAACAGTGGTGATGCATGTGGTATATTTTTTCCGCAAAGGCGTCCACAACATTTCGCTACTTGCTAGATTCCTGAATCTAAGACCAATTCTTAGGCTGTCTGAAGTTGCGTGTTGGATGTGGCGCTTGTCTGTTTCTCTTACTAACAAGCACCATCAGGGTCTCCTGCTGCTTTTATTTCAAGGAGAAGAACCGAGGCTGCAGTAGATGGTGGTGCTCCAACGGGTTTATTGTTTCTAGCTTCTAGTTGAAATTGCACTGTAGCGATTATTAGCTTTTTCTGAGTCTTTCAATTAAAAAAATAAAAATACTGTTATATATTTACAGACAATGCAAAGAA
The DNA here is from genome assembly GCA_017311315.1 of Dendrocalamus latiflorus. Taxonomy (NCBI): domain Eukaryota; kingdom Viridiplantae; phylum Streptophyta; class Magnoliopsida; order Poales; family Poaceae; genus Dendrocalamus; species Dendrocalamus latiflorus. The sequence continues at coordinate 46,562,647 of CM029666.1, read as the reverse complement.
ATAAGGGAAAAAGAAAAGACAAAAAAGTGAAAATACTAAAAAAACTGAAATTAAGAAGCCGACGTGTTTAAGAAGTTGAAAGCAGAAGCCGGTTGTAGCAGGGCCATATATCACAAAGAAATGGGCCCTCTACATTGCCTTCTGTTAGACAGGTGTTATGTACAGCTGTGTATGGCTGTTGGGCTCATGTGCCCATATGCCTTTAGTCTTTTTCTGTTAGAGTCTCCAGGCTTTCTGTTAGGGTCTCCAGGATTGATCCCTTGTCTGTTAGACCTAACCCTAGACTCTCTGGCCTTTATATACACCCTGTACTGCTGGCTGTTTCACTTGAGAATACAATCAATACACTCTGTTCTCCTACATGGTATCAGATACTCCCTTCCGCTCTTAACTTTCCTTCTCTATCTCCCCGCCGCCATGTCCGGGGAACTCCCGCCGCCAGCCCCCTCATTCCCCGCTGCCGCTATCCCCTCCTCCGATGTCGTCGCCCGAGTTGAGGAGATCGCCGCCAGGGTCGACGTCGCTCCCGTCCACCCCGTCGTGCGCCCCGCTGCCGCCGCCAAATCCCGTGCCGCCGCTCTCGCGCGGGCGGAGGCGGCCGAGCGCGAGGCTGCTGCTGCCGCCCAAGCACGCGATGCGGCTGCTGAACGCGAGCGCGCTGCCCTAGCGCGCGCCGCTCGCGAACGCGCCGCCGCTGCTGAAGACGCCGACGCCGTGTCTGTGGACGACGCCCCCTCCCCTCTCCACGACGCCCTCCTCCTTCACGAAGCTGCTGCCGTCGCCAACATTCACGCCCAGGCGGTCGGCGTGCAGAGCATCCGCGCTCTGGTTCCCCTCATCCTTGACCTGAACTCCGGCTTCTACACCCGATGGCGCGAGCTCTTCCTTCTCGCCCTCGGGAAGTACTCCCTCGAGGACCATGTCCTCGCCGACGACTCCCACCTCGCCCTTCCCGACTGGATCCGCATGGACTGCGTCGTCAAATCGTGGCTTCTCGGCACCCTCTCCTCCGACCTCATCGAAGTCGTGCTGGAACGCCGCGCCACCGCTCGCGCCACCTGGCTCGCCGTCGAGACGCAGTTTCTCGGCAACAGGGAGTCGCGCGCTCTCTACCTCGACGCCGAGTTCCGGCACTTCGTCCAAGGGGATCTCTCCATCACCGACTACTGCCGTCGCCTCAAGTCCATGGCTGATGCTCTTGCCGACCTCGGCGAGGTCGTCGCCGACCGCACTCTCGTCCTCAACCTCATCCGCGGCCTCAACGAAAACTTCACCGCCATCGGCCTTCACCTCCAACGGAGTCGGCCGTTTCCCTCCTTCCTCGAGGCGCGTGCAGATCTGCTTCTGGAGGAGCTCAACATGGCAAACCGTAAGTCTTCACCCGCCACTGCCCTCCTCACGTCCGGCGGCCACCCTGCTGCAACACCCGCCGACCGCGCCCCTCCTTCTTCGACTCACAACGGCCCCGGCGGCGGCAACGGCGGTACCAACAGAGGAGGCGGCGGAGGCGGGGGTGGTGGCCACTCCCGTGGACGGCGCGGCAAGCGCGCTGGCCGAGCTGGCCAGACCACCCAGGGCTCCGGCTCCGGTGCAGGCGGCGTCCCTCCAACCGGCGCCTGGCCAAGCCTGTACAATCCGTGGACCGGCACCATCCAGATGTGGCCCGGTCCCCGGCCTCCCCTTGCCCCTCTACCGCAGGGCCGCTTCGCCGGACTGGCTCCACCGCCTCCAGCACCGGCGCATCCTCAAGCTCTACTGGCTGCCGCCCAGCCCGCGTGGCCCTTCTCTGCTCCTCCCGGCCAGGCTCCGCACTTCTATAGCGGTGCCCCTGCTGCACCAACTACTGGGCATTTCGCTGCTCCTGCCAATGGTGCCCCAGCTGGACCAACTGCCGGCCACTTCAGTGCTCCAGCCGGCCTGCCCGCCTGGGACCAGAACAGCCTCGCCAGTGGCTTCTCCACCATGACACTGACTTCACCTCACCAACCTGAGTGGTACTTCGACTCGGGGGCTACCTCCCACATGGCCTCGGACCCCGGTATTCTCTCTCACTCCTCCCCTTCTCGGTATCCTGTTCCTTCATCCATTGTTGTCGGCGACGGCTCCCTTCTACCCGTCACCACCACTGGTACAGCTGCTGTTCATGGCTCTCTTCGTCTCAACAATGTCCTTGTCTCCCCAAAACTTATTAAGAATCTCATTTCTGTTCGCAAGTTTACTTCCGACAATAACTGTTCTGTTGAGTTTGACCCCACTGGCTGTTCTGTGAAGGATCTTCGGTCTCGGAACGTGATCATCAGGTGCGATAGCTCCGGGCCGCTATACCCTCTGCATCCTCCCGTCGCCGAGTCCTTCCTCGCCGTGTCCTCCGCCCCTCTTTGGCATCGCCGACTTGGTCATCCCGGTCATGACGTTTTGTCTAAGTTAGCAAGATCAGCAGTCTTACCTTCATGTAATAAAATCATTGGTTCTCCTATGTGTCATGCATGCCAATTGGGTCGACATGTTCGTCTTCCTTTCCCTATGTCAACCTCCCGTGCTTCACACACCTTTGATCTTATACACTGTGACCTTTGGACGTCACCTGTTGAAAGTGTTTCTGGTTATAAATATTACTTGCTCATTCTCGATGATTCCTCACATCATCTGTGGACTTTTCCCCTTCGGCTCAAATCTGACACATTCACGACCCTTGCTAACTTCTTCTCCTTTGTTTCCACTCAGTTCAGCACCACCATCAAGGCAGTCCAGTGCGACAACGGCCGCGAGTTTGACAACTCTAGCACCCGCACGTTCTTCCTCACTCATGGTGTTCACCTCCGCATGTCCTGCCCCTACACCTCCCAACAGAATGGTAAAGCTGAGCGCATCATTCGTTCTATCAACAATGTCATCCGCTCACTTCTGTTTCAGGCATCCATGCCACCATCCTATTGGGTTGAGGCTCTGACCACTGCCACTCACCTCCTCAACATTCTACCTACCAAGACGCTGAACTTCTCCACACCACATCATGCTCTTTTTGGGTCTCCACCATCCTATGAGCATCTTCGCGTTTTTGGGTGCAAATGCTACCCAAATCTCGCTGCCACAGCTTCCCACAAACTTGCTCCTCGTTCTGCCCTGTGTACCTTCCTTGGCTACTCCACCCACCATAAGGGATATCGATGTCTCGACATGACCTCCAATCGGGTCTACCTCTCCCGTCATGTCACTTTTGATGAAACATCGTTTCCTTTTGCCGATCTCCCTTCCACCCCCTCCTCGACTGATTTTCACTTTCTGGATGACTACACTAATCCGGTGCCGGCACCTATAGGACCGTCATCCACCTCTTTGCCTGCAGGTCTCCCCGCGCGACAGAGTCTCGCCCGTGCTGACGTCCCTGCGCCCAGGCCACGCGCGGCCCCGGACACTGCCGTGCCTGCCACCGCCGAGGATACTGCAACACCAACTCTGCCACACACGCCAATGGGAGTCACTGTGTTCCCTTCGGCTCCACCGCCCGCACCCGCACAGCCACGTGCGGCCGCCGCCTCCTCCACACCGCCATGTGTGGCCCCGACGTGCGACCGCCGTGTTCGCCATGTCTACACCCGGCGACCGCCGCTGGTGCCCCCGAGCGCGACAGCAGCGCCTTCTCCGGCACCAGGCGCGGTGCTCCCCCTGGCGCAGCTTCCCCCGGGTGCCGTGCCAGTCTCTCCCGTCCGGAATCAACACCCGATGACAACGCGCGCCAAGTCCGGGTTTCGGCTTCCTGCCCTCTACCTTGCCTCGCAACTATCGCCTGTGCCTCGGACGTATCGCACCGCCCTCACCGACCCCAATTGGCGGGTGGCGATGGAGGACGAGTACGCTGCCCTCTTGCAGAACCACACATGGGATTTAGTTCCCCGCCCAGCCAAGGCTAATGTTGTTTCCGGCAAGTGGATCTTCAAACATAAGCTCAAGGCGGATGGCTCTCTCGAGCGGTACAAAGCTCGTTGGGTACTACGTGGCTTTACGCAGCGCCCAGGAGTGGATTATGCCGAGACATTCAGCCCAGTTGTGAAGCCAGCAACAGTTCGTACAGTGCTTGCTCTCGCTCTCTCCAGGCAGTGGCCGATTCACCAACTTGATGTGAAGAACGCTTTCCTTCATGGGACCTTATCTGAGACTGTTTATTGCTCACAGCCATCCGGATTCGAGGATCCTGCTCACCCGGGGTTTGTCTGCCACCTAAACAAATCACTCTATGGTCTCAAGCAGGCTCCCCGTGCATGGTACAGCCGGTTTGCCTCATATCTGCTATCCCTTGGATTTCTTGAGGCAAAGACTGACACCTCCCTGTTTGTTTACCACCGAGGCTCGGAGACTGTCTACCTGCTCCTTTATGTTGATGACATCGTTCTCACCGCCTCATCTGCCGGACTACTACGTCGCATCATCACGGCCTTACAGCACGAGTTCGCTATGAAGGACCTTGGTGAGCTTCATCACTTCTTGGGGATGCATGTACAGAAGTGCAGTGGTGGTCTTCTCCTCTCCCAGCGCCAGTACATGACGGACATCCTGGAGCGCGCTGGCATGGCTGAGTGCAAACCCTGCACCACCCCTGTCGACACAAATCCGAAAGTGTCCGCCTCAGACGGTGTTCCTGTCACTAATCCCAGTGATTACCGCAGTTTAGCCGGGGCTCTTCAGTATCTCACCTTCACCAGGCCGGACATTTCGTATGCAGTTCAGCAGGTGTGCCTTCATATGCACGATCCTCGAGAGCCTCACCTTGCTGCCCTCAAGCGGATTCTTCGGTACATACGTGGCACTCTCCACTTGGGACTCTTTCTTCAGCCATCGTCGCAGTCCAATCTCGTGGTCTACTCTGACGCTGACTGGGCCGGTTGTCCGGACACACGCAAGTCTACCTCCGGCTATGCCGTGTTCCTTGGGGATAACCTGATTTCCTGGTCCTCCAAACGTCAGAACACAGTTTCACGTTCCAGCGCAGAGGCTGAGTACCGCGGTGTGGCGAATGCTGTTGCTGAGGCCTCTTGGCTACGCCACCTTCTGGTGGAGCTGCACACTCCACCTCAGCAGACTACCTTGGTGTATTGCGACAACGTCAGTTCAGTCTATATGTCCTCCAACCCCGTACAGCATCAGCGCACCAAGCACATTGAGATTGACCTTCACTTCGTTCGCGAGAAAGTGGCACTTGGTGATATTCGTGTTCTGCATGTTCCCACCACTTCACAGTATGCTGACATCTTCACCAAGGGCCTTCCTTCTTCCGTGTTCAGTGAGTTTAGGTCCAGTCTAAACGTCCGAGGTGCGGACGCTACGACTGCGGGGGGGTGTTAGACAGGTGTTATGTACAGCTGTGTATGGCTGTTGGGCTCATGTGCCCATATGCCTTTAGTCTTTTTCTGTTAGAGTCTCCAGGCTTTCTGTTAGGGTCTCCAGGATTGATCCCTTGTCTGTTAGACCTAACCCTAGACTCTCTGGCCTTTATATACACCCTGTACTGCTGGCTGTTTCACTTGAGAATACAATCAATACACTCTGTTCTCCTACACCTTCAAATATTGTTCAGTGTGCACCACCAAACTTTTGGACTGTTATATCTGAAAATAACGGATGCTCAGCAGTCAGCATCCCTCCAAAAGGGATGCCCAGCATCGCTTTTGGATGTGGAACGATGAGAAATGGATGTTTCCAGCAAATGGTTGCCGCAACGCAATAATTGGTAGAATGCTCCGACTCTCCAGTAGGCTCTGGCAACCCATTGCGGGTGGATGCATCAACATCTGAAGGATGGCGCCAGCAAAACAGCCTAGCCGGACTGGTGATTGGAAAGGAACAGCGGTGGTTTGTATGCCCAAATGATCTTTAGTCCTTAACAAGGCGATGCCAAGGCTCTACTGCAGCGGGAGCATCGCAACTCAAAGGGCTAATAGAGCAGATAGGACAGCAAGCAACACAAGTAAATAAGTAGCCACAGATATCGCGTGGCAAGTAGTAGCATCCTAAAGTACCTCACCCTGTATTTTCCTCCAAAATCGTATGATCCATCTAATGAAAATTTAGCACCTCCCTCTAGCTACTACAAGGCTCAAAATAGAAAGAACCTGGCATTTCCGTTTCTGGCGAGGAATCGACAACTTCTCATCAAAGAATGATCCTGAGCACTGAGTTTCGACACGGGGGCTCCTAGTATGGTTAACGTACATGAATTTTGTCCACTAAAGTGGAAAAATCCATTTCCTATAAGAAAGATGGATTGACATGTAGATCAGGGGCGGACCATCCCATATAGTGGAGGTACCCTCCCCCCGTTGCCTGCTAGACCCAGCATCCACCGGCGAGGAGGCTACCGAAGACAAATGAGACGCCCGACGGCCGACGCCGCCATTTGCCATTTTCTTCGTTAGTGGGCTTGTCGCCAAGTCCTTTGTTGAATTGGGCCTGGCCTGGCCGGTCCAGTATAATACTACTAGGCAAGTAACCTAATGAGACTGAGCCAACTAGCAAAACCTTCCACTGCCTCACAGTCTCCACCCTAGAACAAGCAATGGCTGACGGCGAGACTGAGGTGCGGGTGGGGCAACGCCGAGGTGTGGGCAGGACACAACTGAGGCGTGGGAGCACAGTGGCCATGGCGCAGCCAAGGTGCGATCGGGGCATAGCCGAGGAACGAGGTGTGGGTGCACAGCGGGCGGTGGCCAAGGGCGTAGGCCGATAGGTGCGTGGTGGCCAAGGCACGACCAAGGCGTAGCCGAGAAGCAGCTAGTGCATTGTGTCCAGGAAGACCGGCACTCCGGCAAAGCCTAGAGGCCTTGGGAGGGGTGCAGTGGTGGCCTGGGAGTAGGAGCAGAGGCTAAAGGGCACAATCGCATAGGCTTGTCAAAATGAGCAAGCAAGGTAGCAATAGAATGGGGGGAAAGCTCCAATAGTGTCTTAAGTGATAAATCTTGGGTCTTTACTTTACTTGTCAAAATCAAATGGAGAGTTGAATTGTATCGTCATTGGTTGCTTTTTTGATTAGGTAGAAATGGATTTGAAGAGGTATTTTATCATAGTTTCAAGTAGAAACACCGGGGCAAGTGGAATAGCAGCCACACAAGCACAATCTTAACTTGAAGTCCATTTGGACCAAATCCAAGTCCAACAAGAGGAAGAGACTACACAACCACAACCACAAGAGGCTGCACCTGCACAACCACAACCACAACAACCGCAACAAGTGGATGACGGTTTTGAGGAATTCAACCCGGATCACATCATTGCTGATCCAGGACTTTGTATACCAATTGATAATTTTCATCCTAACATTAGAGATCAAGTGAGGAGGGTTTATTTGTTGAAGGGCCCTACCCAATCTATTAGCCATAATTATCCTCACAAAACATGTGTAAAGGACCTTAGGGCCTTTCATAAATCATGTTTTAAGAAGTACGACGGGTTAGAATATAGTGTGGAAAAAGATACAACCTATTGCTTCTATTACTTTCTTTTTAAGAAGCAACCTTTACATTAACAATTTGGTTGTGATGTCTTCATTAAAATAGGATATAACAATTGAAAGAACTAATACAAATCATATTTGGATCATGTTGGTGGGGTTAATAGTGTTCACAATAATGCAAAGAAATCATTCAGCTATTTCAAGAATCAAAGGTCAAGTGTGTCACATAAGGTTGTGTCTTATAGCAAAGAACCAGAAATCAAATACAAAATTCATGTGACTGCATCTTTAAATAGTGCAAGTTTTCTCCTAATGCAAGGTGATGCATTTTGTAGACACGATGAATCTTCTTCTTCCTTAAACAAGGGCACTTTTCTATAGATGGTTGATTGGTACAAAGAAAGAAATGAGGAGGTGAAGCTTGCATTTGATGAGATATGTCCTGCAACTGCCCACATGACTTACCCAAAGATTCAAAAGCAACATGCAAAATGTTATGCGTAGGTCACCAACATGATGAAGGAAGAGATTGTGGATAGTCTTTTCTTTTTTCTTATTAATGAATCTCGTGATATATCTATCAAAGAACAAATGTTTGTGATTGTGAGGTTAGTGATCAATTATGTGTTCTATCATTGTTTTTTGAAAGTTTCCATTGTTCTACTCAACTAATTGTATCATTTGTCCTATAGGTTTGTAATGTTGTACACGCCAAATAGTGGATAATAGGGCTATAGAGAGGCCACAGAGGGGCTAACTAGAGCCTAAATTGGTTGGGAGGAATATATAAGGTATGCACCATGCCATTGTTATTACCTAGACTTTTCTTACAAAAATGAGTCTGCCTCTCCATGGCACCCTAAGGGCCCTATTTATAGCCATAAGAAGATTGTTTACACAAATATCCCTATGGGGGTCTGTAACAGTAAGGGCAAGCATGTCCTTTCCTTGGTCCATCCATTTTAGGCTGGCCACGTAGTCACACATGCAATAGGCCTTTGGCTTGGTGGGCTGATTGAGCCAAGGTGGAGCCACTCCCTCAATAGTAGCCTCTTACGATAAAGGCCGTAGGCTGAAACCATACTGGTTTCTCTTAGTCCCCTTCATCCCTTCGGCCTCCTGATTGGTTGCCTAGTTCCCGCTTGCTATCGTTGGTGGTTGACCGGCATGCCTTGAGCCATACACGTGGTTGCAATTCATGCTTGGGACATGTGGTGTGGGCTACTGTGCTGGTTATGGGGCGTGCATGTCTCCTAAAAAGGCGCACTTGCACTGTCGCCATTCATGTAGTTGTTCCGTCTGTACCAAATGATGTGCCGCTTGAGTTGAATCCATTCCTGTCTTCATCCTTGTTCTTGCCCGTCGTTGTTAGCATTTGCTTTGCTTGCCATCACGCATCCCGCTTCTTGAGCATTCGTTGCTCATAATGGGTCGGGGGAGTGAGCACGTCCGTCATGGCGGCACGTCAGGGCTACCTCATCGAGTTGCAGCGGTGAGGATGCGCGGTTTGAGCCCACCGCTACCAAGTGGTGGAAAGCATCAAAGAAGGTGGCTGGTGCCTACGTCAATGTTCTCGACCAGTTGATGGTGACGGGTGAGCTCCTTGGTGCGCTCAAGCATGACGAGAAAGTCTTTGACCGCCAGCTTGTTTGGTGACCGATGAAGTTGTCTTGTTTTTACGGGGGGTGAGACGATTGTCTTTGTAGCATACTTCGATGCCGAGTTTTGCATCCCTGCCACGCGCTTTGTGGGTGAAGTACTCCACACGTACAACTTGGAGCTTCCACAGCTTATGACCAATATCATCACACGTCTTACAGTTTCTCCTGGGTGGCCCGATTGGATGTCACCATACCCAACGTGTCGCTCTTTGTTTCTCTACACGACACACGGTGCCAGTCGAAGCGGGTGAGCGATGAACAATATTCAAACCTAGCCAGCATGAACTTCCAAGTTTGGTCTGGCTGCTTGAAGGACTTCCCTTCGAACTCAATGCAGATAAAATGGGAGTCGAACTGGCTCCAAAAGTGGTTCTACCACACCATCAAGCCAAAGAGTAGCCTTCGCTAGATTGGGCATCTCATGGACTTCATCCCTTTACCATGCGTGAAGCTCGATTGAAATGATGAGGTGCGTGCAAGGAGGCTTCATGCGCTCGTGCGGTGCATGAACATGCATGATCTTGCGAAGGAGTTCTGCATGTTCCGCATGTCCCCGCTGGCTTGTCGCTGGGAGTTGAAAACTGGGTTCACCCTGGATGACGGCATCCGCACCCCTCTTACACAGCTGGCAAAGCCCATTGATCTTGGTAAGTTTTGTAGGCTTCGCTTCCTGTATGTGTGTTGTGTGGCCCTTTGGCTCAGGGAGTGCTGACGCCTGTCATTCATACCTATTGTAGTGTTATTGCTGGCGGAGGCTGATAGGGTGATGATTGTGTTCCTGGGGCCTTACATCCTAAAGGAGCATAGCCTTCAGGCTACTATGATGTCAAATGTGTCGTGCATTAACCGTATGTGCGAGGCCCTCTAGCTTCCAATGCCCGATCGGCCTATTCCTGCCACTAGCGGCGATTAAGCTCACGGCTTGCATGTAAGCGATGGTGAGGATGGCGATGGCTACGACGATCCCGACAAACACAAATACTCACTTATGCCCATTGTAGTCATCCCTCTGTCGTTGCTCCCTACTCCACTCTGGACATACTGGAGAAAGATTCGAGTTCCAAAGCTAGGGCTACACCACCCCCTAAAGCCATCGTCATGGAGTGTGCACTAACATCGTCTTCTGTGTGTACCCCTGAGCATGGCAAGGACAACACCCCTACCTATGCCTCTGTTAGGCCCATCATAGGTTTGAGATGTTCCTTCTATTCCCGAGACTTCACCAGGTTATCTCCGATATGCTCCCTCACATTGTTGCCATCTTCAGCGGCCCCTCCTCAAACACCGGGAGTGTAGGAGTCCAACAATGGGATCACTCGAGGAGGCAAAGTCATGGCTGGCGCAGAGGGTACCTCGTGAATTGCTACAGTAGAAGTGAGGCACTCCGTGCCATGCGTGCTGTGATAGACTATGTTGATGCCACCTTGGACCAGAAGTTGCTGCAATTGTGCGGAACAGACCTCCTCTTTGGCGCGCTCGAGGCCAATGAGGTGAAGGTACGCTGCGTCTTAGCATGCTGCACTTCACGTTATCTTTCTCTTGTTTTTTTTTGTATAATGTTTTCGTACCTATGTCCCTTTTTTGGCGCAAGTGGTGGCTTTGTCACGGATGCTACAGGTGGCCACATATCGCGAGTCTGCTAACCTTCAAGAGTAGCTTAGCGCCGCCTAGACGGAGGTTGTTGCTGCGCAGAAGGCCAAGGAGGATGCTCGGCTCTCACTGTGGAGTGGGCGGAACACATTCAGTTCCTCAAGATGGAGGGAGCGAAGGCTATCTCCGACACTAGGGGTGCAATTGAAATAGATACGGGTGGATTTTCCTTATCCCGTATCCTATTCCACATTTTTTTCTCAGAATCAGAGTCGGACACAGATGGTGCCGGATACGAATACAAATGCTGACAGTCTCGGGCATGAATGTGGAGCGAATACATGTCACTTCAAATACAGTTAGTCTCAGTATTTAATTGGATAATATGCGAAAACAGAAACCATATATGTCGCACATATAAGGATCAATGTCCAAAATTATTTAGCCAGTACGATCCATTTCACCAACAGAAATTATTTACGTGGCAGTGTCAATTTCAGAAGATTAAATGTAAAAGCTTTGCCACTTGGCAGATCTGTCGTCAAACATTAGATACACTGAACAACACTAAAAAACACCAAAAATATGTCTTCAAGCATCAGACAACTAGAATCATCGATCACACCGTAGCTGCATATTTCTCATTACAAGAAGTACCCATCATCCATTACAATTAACTAATGTACACTAGCGCAAATACAACTTCTTATCAAACTCTTTTTTTTCGCAAACACGTAAAAGGATTAGAAAACTCTAGTCCAACGCATAGATCACATGAACTGCCCTCGCAAAATTGTATAACTACCGCACAGATCAACAAAACACTACCAGCAATGTACAATTACAAAGAGCACAAAAACAGCAAAAGGGTCATAACAAGTTGTGGCACAGACAGCCGTATAGGATGCTGACCATAGTCCTCTCCTCCTGTGTGTAAGGCGAGTACCACTTGGTGATCCTCACCTTGCCCCGGCAACTAATCAAGAGCACGAAATTGGTTGGCGAAAACGCACAGGAAACACGGAAATTTCAGCTATCTTGTACCTCAAACAATGTCCAGTGCTAGTATCAACCGCCATCCGCAGCAACCCATGTGATCACCGTGCGTGGCCTGCACAAAAATGATGACAGTATAGATGACGAAATTATGGTCATAAGGGGTGGATCTTACCATGGCGGCAGGGCTGGCAAGGTCATCGCACGGCTCGGCTCTTGCACAACAACACCAGCGAGTTGACGCCTAGATCTGAGAGGATGAGTGGGGACGTAGGGCTGATCTGGAAGAGAAAGGTGGGAGGTGAGAAGGGGTGGTGGATGAAAGGATCTCCGAGTGTCATCTGGTCAGGCAATAAATATGTACCTCTTCGACTAGGGGTGCTCAGGGAGCAACCTCTGGGAGTTTTACAACTGCAGGGGCCTTCGACCACATGCATCACAACCACAAGGACCACGTGACTTTAATTAAGTATTAAATGCGTATTTAAGAATTTATTTAATCCTCATCGACTAGCCCCTGAACTTTTAAGTGAATTTATTATGCGAATTTTCTCCCAATTGAATCTTTATTAGGGAATTACACCTTTAATGGTGGAAGTAATGAAGCGGATTGCATTCACTTTAAAGTTGAGAAACTAACCAGCAAACCAAAAGGTTTTGTGTTCGTGGACTTCGGGCAACTTTCTTTTACAGTTGGAGAGGAACCCTTACAAAACCGTTAGTGCGCCGCCTTGGGGTTTCACGCTCCTAGAAAAAAACCTTTCGTCTTTCTCCGCTCATGTACTCCTCTCCTATAGCTTTGAACTCTTTCGATCCCCTTTTCGTTCTTTCTCCGCCAAGCTACAATGTAGGATCTAATCACCAACTAGTCGACATCAAAGCTTGGTGCACATTATACAAGATTTTCTTTTGTGGTCAAGTTGCTTCATATCAAGTCATTTTACCGAATATCTAATGTTGCATTCACAGCACTTCTGAAGTTGTTATCATCGGCATTCCCAGATTGCTCTATTCCTGCATCATACCAAGAAGCAAAGAGACTTATTCGTGCATTGGGGTTCGGATACAATTCAATCCATGTGTGCCTGAATAATTGTGTTTTGTTTCGAAAGAATTTAGAAGGAAATGATGTTTGTCCAGTTTGTGGTGCATCAAGATGGAAAGATAACGATGCAAGAAAGAAAATTCCTCAGAAGGTATTGCGGCATTTTCCGTTGATTCCTAGGCTGAAGAGAATGTTTTCTTCAAAAAAGATGGCGGAGGATGTGCAATGGCACAAGTTGAAGAGGAGAGCAGAGGAGAATGAGCTCAGCCATCCAGCTGATGGCGAGGCTTGAAAAGACTTTGACACAAAGTATGGGTGGTTTGCAGAAGATGCAAGGAACATCAGACTTAGCCTTGCTACGGATGGTTTCAATCCATTTGGCAAAATGAGCTCATCGCACAGCATGTGGCCAGTGTTTCTCATCCCCTACAATTTTGCTCCGTGGGAATGCATGGAGCAATCCAATTTCATCATGGGCCTACTTATTCCTGGTCGAGAGTGCCCAGGAAAAGATATCGATGTATTCTTGGAACCACTTGTTGAGGAGTTGCTAGAGCTATGGAAAGGAGTCCCTACTGTGGATGCAATCAGTGGAGAGAAGTTTGATCTACATGCTGCAGTCATATGGTGCATCCATGACTATCCAGCTTTGAGCACTTTGTCGGGTAGAGTCACGAGAGGATATTATGCTTGTGTGTATTGTGACAAAAATCCTTGCTCCAAAAAGATAAGGAATAAGTTATGTTACATTGGGCATCGGCGGTTCCTTCGAAGGGACCATCCATGGAGGAGAAACAAGGGATTTGATGGTAAAATAGAAAACCATGAGAAGCCAGAGCAATTTACTATGGATGAGCTGATGGTGCAACTAGAGAGGGTCAAGGATGTTAGACCAGGAAAGCATCCTAAAGGAAAGAAGAGAAAGCGGAATGAAGAAGGCCAATGTTGGAAGCGAATGTCATGTTTGTGGGACTTGCCATATTGGTCAAGTTTGAAGCTGCGTCATAATCTAGATGTGATGCACATTGAAAAAAATATATGTGAGTACATCCTTGGTACATTTCTAGGCATGTCTGGGAAGACAAAGGACACTATAAACTCTAGGCTTGATTTGGAAGACATGGGCATACGGAAACATTTGCACTTGATCCGTGATGGAAATTCATATAGTGTTCCTCATGCCCCCTACACAATGACTAAAGCCCAAAAGCTTGAGTTTTGTGAATTTTTGAGAAGTGTAAGATTTCCAGATGGCTACGCTTCCAACTTAGCAACATGTGTTACCGCTGATGGATGCAACCTTCAAGGACTGAAAACGCATGATTGCCATATTCTACTTCAAAGGATCTTACCTGCAGCTGTTCGTGGAATTATGCACAAGGACATATATGAAGCACTTGCTGAATTAGGTAACTTTTTCCAGCAACTTTGTGCAAGAACCTTGAAGTTAGATGTGTTGAAAAGGATGAGAGATGAAATCCCAATCATTCTGTGCAAACTTGAGAAAATATTTCCTCCTTCTTTCTTTGATGTGATGCTGCACTTGGCTGTTCATTTACCTGAAGAAGCAATTCTTAGAGGTCCAGTACAGTATGGGTGGATGTACCCAGTTGAAAGAAGGTTGTTAACATTGAAACGGTTTGTGAGAAACATGGCAAGACCTGAGGGATCCATTGCTGAAGCATATGTTGCAGCAGAGTGCTTGAATATTTGTTCGAGATACTTTGATGATGATGTGGAGACACGACACAATCGGGAGGGCAGGAACAGAGAGCGTGTTGATTTGTCAAAAGGTGATCTCTCTGTTTTCCAGCACGGAGTTCATGTTCTTGGAGCACCAAAGATTACGTATCTTCAACATGACTACAAAAAAATGGTTTGGTTTGTGCTAAACAATTGCCCGGAGGTTGAGCCGTATATTGAGTATGTCATCCCTTTTACCCCTTCAAGTTATTCAAATAAACTAATGCATATGCATAATGTTTGAATTTACTACCAATTTCAGGATGCATAAGAAGGAGTTGGAGGATGCAGGATGTTCTAATGTTGAAAAAACTCTTGAGAAGCAATTTTCGTCCTGGTTTAAGGAGCATGTGAGTGTGATATCCACTACATTACTTTTGCCGTATATCATCAGTTGTATTGGTATTAATCATGCTGAATATTCCTTCAGATTGCAACACTCCGTTACGTTGAAGGAGAAGAGATAAATGATGAGTTATTGGCATTGTCATGTGAGCCTGATTTGCGGGTTCGTATTTTTTCAGCATGTCTTGTTAATGGTGTTCGATACCACACTTTAGACCGTGAGATGAATCGAAGAACACAGAATAGTGGAATTATGGTTGAGGGCACACATGCGAACCAGGATATTGAGTTTTATGGTTGCTTGAAGGATATAATTGAGCTAAGGTATAACTCAGATTTGGGTGGTCACCGGACAGTGGTTCTATTTCGATGTGATTGGTTTGACACTCATGGGAAGAAATGCAGAATGAAAGACGATGAAATTTTTAGAAGCATAAATCAAGGCAGTTTATGGTACAAAGATGATCCTTTTATTTTAGCAACTCAGGCAACAAAGGTATTTTACCTTGAAGACACCAAGTATCGCGAAAATTGGAGAGTTGTTCAAAAGTTTGCACATAGGCATTTGTGGAGTGTGGCTGAAAATGATAAGGATGATGTACCCAACGTAGTGGTTATGTCTTACCAAGATGATGATTGTGAAGCGGTTCAAGTTCAAAGTGCAGCAAGTTTAGACAATGAAGATCCTGTAATTGAACGCAGTGCTAATGTAGATGCTATTTTAGTTGATGAACTCCGTAGCAATAGGGAAGGGGAAGTGCAATGGAATGACTCAAGTGATGAGGAAGATGACACTGGACTCCAATATGTGACCGATGATGAGGGTCGAAGAATCACTCCTGAGGATGATCTCGATGATGATAGCGATTAGGAGTAATAATATTTGAGCTGCTACATTGACTTTTTTGTGTGTGTTATGAACTTAGTTGCTCTATTGATTTGTGGTCCATCCAATCATTTTAGAACATGTTGTAGTAGTGTTGCTCATGAATGTTTGAACAATATTTTAAAATATAAACTCCATTTGTGGTTGAACATATTGTTAATGTTACTTTAATCACCATATATGCATGTTTATGTTCAATCACACAGGAACTAGGCTTTTGATTTATTAGTTTAGCAATACACGCACCTTAATTCTTAATATCTATTTATTGATTTGCTAGCTCGTACGTGGTTTTCAGTCTCTCCACAACACTCACTACTACCAGTTCATCAGAAATCACAAGTGGTTGTTGTACTTGTAGTACCTAGTATCATTATTACATTACCGGCTCGATCATCTCGGCTACAGCACCAGCTTAATTGTAGCTCGCTAGATTCAGCGGTAGTGTATCATCGATCCACACAGTCACACACACAGACCAGCTTAGTCACTGCTACCATAGTAATTTGGGACCAGCTTAGTAATTTGGGACTCAGAGTCACACACAGACCAGCTTAATCATATCATCAGTTAATTAATTTGTAGCTATTTCCATCTATCACTGCTACCTTAGCAATTTTATTTTCCAGATGTGACATGCAATTTGGGACCTTAGCTATTTCCATCTATCACTGCTACCTTAGCTATTTCCATCTATCACTGCTACCTTAGCTATTTGGGACTCAATCATATCACTGCTACCTTATCTTCTACAGAGTCAATTCACCATGGACCCAACCAGTAAGCCGGTCAAAGCTGCATGCACTGATTTGCTCAGAGGTGGACAACGCCAAATGAGGTATAAGTTAAAGAAGAAATTCTTTAATGGCATACCTGCAAACCAAGTCAGAACAACTTCACCATTGTCCACTATGAGTGACATGCAGTGGAAACAACTTGTGGTCTAACCCAAAGCACAAGGTATCCTACATGTATATTTCTCACAAAATTTGCCTTTAAGAAAATGATACGCCTGTCCCACTAATGTATGCCTTTTTGTAGGAAAAGTGTTTGAAAAATAAGGACAATCGTGAGCAAGTTCGGTACCAGCAAAGGACAGGATCGCGGTGCTTCATCGCTCAGTGCTATGTCGCGGTAAGACATAATAAACTTGATCTGGTCAATTTCTCCCCGTAGTTCGTCGAGGGACCAGTTTTGTTTTTTTCCTGTGAGCTATAAAGAACACCCGACTGATGGATGTTACTGTGTTTCTCAAATTCCAAGGCTATTCCCTGATGTTGGTGGGTGAATGCTGCCATGCTTGTAACTGGAAACTGTAACTGTTGTCGTTGGGCCAGTGTTCAATTATGCTATTGTCCAACTTAGTTGATTTATTTGGAAGTTTTGCATTCCTGCCTTACTTTCATAAATGATTAGTCAGTGATTGCCAATTTTGTACTGGCATTTTGCATGTGAATAAAAATACAAACATGTTTGTAATCATGAATGATAAAGAGGCCTGTAGACATATTTCTTAAAAGTGAGATAAAATTGAGCTCCAAATTAAGTGTAATCCAGTGTTTATGGTTGACAATGGATGTTATACACACATGTTGTGTTAGTTCCACAGTAGCAATGCTATTGAAGTATTATTCATGTATATATAAATGGTGCTGGAAACAAAATTAGTGCTAACCATACAAAATATGTTAAAGTGTAGAAAATCAAATGAGGCAAGTATGTACATATTGAAAATTACGAAATATTGGATACTCAATACTAGTGAAGTTGTTTTGCACAGAACTTTCAAGATACTACGCATACAGCTGGTGATATCCACTTTTCTAGTCTTATAGGCTACCTTAGGCATCAAACATGTAATCAGTACATCAGTCAACATTTTTATCCTTATGTTCACATGATTTAGACGATAATTCTTGTGTTCACATTGGTGGGCATTATCTGCAAGTATCATTTAGAGCTCGAAATTGTTGATAGACGGATTCAGTGATGTTAAATTGTGCCAGATGCTTCGCAGAATAATAATTTCACTCCAGCTCTGCGGACCTTACAGCATACAGATTCTTTAGCTGACCTTTTTTTCAATCCATTTTCATCTCCATGGGAAATATAATCAAAATTTGGACACAACTTCAGTCCACATTACATTCTGCTTGAGAGATCTTGTGAATTTCTATTTTTGAGTGCATATTGAGAGTGAGATTTCCATCAGTGTAGTAGGAATCAGTTGTACTACTAATACACTTGCTTTTTACAGTTGTACTACCATCTTTATCTGTTATTAATTGATTAATTGATTGTTTGCATTAAATTTCAGAAGCAAACTAAATATAAGGATGCACCACCAAGTGCTATTGACCTTTTCAAGGAGACTCATTGCAGCAGCAAAACAGGTTTTAGTGAGAATGTAAAAAATGCTATTGTGAGTACTTCTTACTTTGTTCCTCTATTCCTCTGTACTCTATTAACATTTTCTGCGATACAAACATTCATGAATCGATTTTATGGGTTTTGATAGGATGAAATGGAGGCCATCATTTCTGCACCACCAGGAGAAGACCATGTTGCAAAGAATCCTACCCAGGCTGTTCTTGAAGTTTTGCCAAAATCAAAGTTCCTTCAAAATGTTGGCATCGAGTCTACAGCACCAGCGAGAAGCACCAAAGCTGCAAGGCGTGTGGAGGAGCTTGAGAATCAACTAACTGCAGAGAGGCAACAATCATCGGAACTTCGATCTGAGTTGGGTGAAATGAAGAAACAAGCAGCGGAGGATAGGGAGGCAATGAAGAAGCAGGAAGAAGAGACAGAAAAGTTGAGGAAGCAAGGAGACGAGATCCACAGCTTACTTCGTCGTCTGCTTGGCGGCAATTCTGCAACTAATGGTGAACAGTAAGTGCAGATACTAAATGAGATAGTGCTTGTCATTTTGATGCGAACGTGAACCTCTGGACGCTCGTGTGCATGGCACGTGTGCATGGCAGAAACAGTTTTTTGAGTAGCAACTGGCTTGTGCTGTGACCAGCATTGCATTTTGCCTATCTATATGCTCTAATTGCAAATTTGCAGAGATGTTTTCATTTAAATTGAACCCTGTTTTGAGCTTAGTTGTCGTCGTGCTTTCAATCTGTGAATGCTTGGTCTGTGCAAGTTAAGTTTTAAATTTGAGACTGCTACATCTGTGATGGACAATGGATGTAATAATATTCAGACTTGATGTGTGAATATATGAGTTTGAAAGCTGTTCAGTTATGTATGGGTTTATGTATGTTGAGTTGTGATTATGAATGTGCTGATTATAAATCTGCTGTACAATGGCTGTGCATGTATGAAAAAAGAAATCTGGGCTGGCCCAACAATTTGAAACAGTGCTGCCTGGCCCAAAAAAAAGGAAGTGCGCTGAAAAAGTAGGCAGGCTGGCCCAGCATGAACTGGACAGGCTGCTAAAAAAATCTGTGGGCTGAATTATACAGTGGGCTCAAAATGGGAATTAAGAGTTGGGCCGAAACAATATTTGGGCCGAGATGGGCTAAAAAGCACCTCGTTTTATGACGTTTTTTCATGGGCTTGGCCCATTTTACTCTGGCCTACAACATGGGCTTTAGCAGACCAAAATCAGGTTAATGACGTTTTTTTCATGCGCCACGTTAGCGCCACGTCAGCCTCTTATGACGTTTTGGATCCTACGTGGCATGGCATACGGGGCTATGACGAAAAGCAGACATCACTATACTTAATGACGCTTTATCGTAATGTCATTAGCTTGTGACGCAAATTCCACAAACGTCACCGATAGTGGTTAGAGACGTTTGATCGGTGACGCAGGTGTTTTCGTCACGCGCGCGTCATAAACGTTGTTCAGTGACATAAATCCCAGAAATTATGACGGAAATACAACGTCAAAAGATGGCACATCTCTTGTAGTGGCTAGAAGCATCGGAGAAGAGCAAGATGCTTTTTGAGAAGGCTCTAATCTCTTGGAGATCAGTAGACAAGGAGCAATTCATGAATAGGAACAAGGGCAAGATTCCAGTGTTTTGGGCGTACATCGAGTGTGGGTTCAAATTGTCGATGCACACGTTCCTCTCCCAGGTCCTAGAATTCTATGGAATCGAGCTGGTAAACCTCGCTCCCAACTCGATTGCTAATCTCAGCATCTTCGTCTATCTTTGTGAAGCATATCTATGGATTCCGCCCAATTTGGTGCTCCTCAGGTATTTCTACAAGATGACTAGGTCAGGGAAAGCGACAGCATCAACTAGAGAGTGCGCTCTACGCCTCCACGATGGGAAAACTAAAAAATACATTCAAATATATTCTAAGTCCTCGTGATCGTCATAGAAGAAAAGTGGTTCTACATCGAGCACAAGTTATTTATAACTTGACCCACGTTAATCTAAACATGCTTCATACTCTATGAATGCAATGAACTAGGACTCCAAAACTCAACTCATAACCATTTCTCACAAATATCTAAAACCACTCGGGTACCTTTAGATAAAACTGGACTGACCGCTCGCCATAGCTGGACCGCCCTCATAACCGGTCTGACTACTCGAGTCGAGAACCCAGAAAACACCTCTCTGAAAAAACAGCTGCCAACTAAAAACTGGTCACACCTCACTGGCGGTCCAACCGTTAACCAAAATCCGGTCACATTGGACTTATGGTTAGACCATCCTTGACTGATATCAACTCTGAAAACTTAGAAACTCCCACAAATTTAAACTTCAACTTAACGCAATTATCAATTGTTCAATGGAAATAAACCATAGATATTCTCAACATGGTCCTACATAAAGAATTACCAAGATTGGTAAGATGAAATTGGTGTTACTAGACTCATCATGAAATATACTTCATAATGCATAATTATTTTTATTTGAAACAATATATTTTTTATAGAAATAGATTGTCGATGTGTTATCTTGAAAACCGTGTCAATGTCTGAAACGACTAGCATTTTGTGATTTGATTGCCCAAGCACGCTGGACTTCTTGTTGTTCGTTTGTTTGTTTCTGAGGGATTCTTGTTGTTTTGCCCTCGAACTATTGTTTCTCATGTCCTTGTGCCCTACAGTAGTTTGTGTCCGACCTAAGTTCTCAAATTTTCCTCCAAACCTCTGTTAGCAAGAATGGAATGCTCACTAAATGGAATGGCACCTGATACTTCTGTATCTCCAATGGTACCAATGAAATGGCATTTACTCTGAGTACGAGAAAAAAAGGATTTCTCGCCTTGAAGAACTTCAGCAGACGGTTCTAAAAAAAAGGAACTAACAGCAGACACAAACGTGATGAGTGCTGAGCCGACATACTGGATGACATGGTTTGTGCTCGTAATTTTGAAGCTGGAAATGGTGCCGGCGTGGGGAGGCCTGAGAGCGGTGGCGCGGCACGCAAACGAATCAACAAAGCAGAAAAACGACGGGGGAAAACGCAAGTTGCTACGCTTTCAGCGCTTAACCCATCACCCGCTTTCACGTCGGCGCGGAAGCACTTGAGCTCCGTCTGCTGAAGCAGCAGCAGCAGCAGGCGCCGCTGCGAGCCAGCAAGGCAAATAGGCAATGCAACAACCACGCGGCCTCGCACGCGCGCGGGCATGCCGGCACGCGGCGAGACCTGAGGCCCTACTGTACCCTAGCACAAGTTCTCTGGGCCATCTCTGGGCCTATACTATACCCTAGGACAAGTTCTCTGGGCCATATATGGGTCTAGTTGTTGAGTTCTCGAGTGCCCTGGATCGATTTGCATCCCGCATCGGTGTGCGCCGCGTGCAAGGCTTGGCTGCCAGCTCCTGATCCTTCGCATCTGGTTTACGACCAAACCGCATGCGAGAATTGAGATTAACAGCAAAACATACTGTTGATGATGTATCTTATGTGCTTTGCAATAACTGGATCAGAGAAGAGTGGAAGCATCTGTTCCTCAAATGTCAATTTAGGAAAGAATATTGGGATCTAATCAACTTTTCTTAAGACACCTCGCTGGATATTTTAGAAATGCTTGAATTGGCAAAAAAGCAAAATGCTGATATCAGTCCGTTTTTCATGGAGTTAGTCACTTTGGGATGTTAGTTCATCTGGATCCAACAAAATAAATATATTTTTTTATCAAGTTTCTAATAGTAAAACAAGATGGAAAAGAATGTTGCTTGCAGAATTATAGCTCCTAAAGGACAATTTCTTCTAAGACGCCGGAGCCTCTCAATGTTTGGTTACAACATGTTTCTCTAGTTTCTTTGTTGTCAGCTGTGAATCAAGTTTTTGTTCTCGTTTCTTTGTTATTTGTTTGGTTTTTATGAGTCTTTTTTCTTTTTTTTTCTTTTTGGTCTGTAAGATTATCAATGATAATTAGAGAGAATGAATGATTGCCCTATACAGCGAAAACTATTTCACAATCTCATCATCTGGCGTGTTATGGGCAGTAGAGGTGGGACTTGGGCCGGGCTTCTTTGGGCCAGCCCGAAGCACGGCCGGCACGGCCCGGCCCAAGCACGGCACGGCCCGACACGTGGCGGGCCGTGCCGGCACGGCACGAACGGTGGGCCGGGCTGGGCTTCAAAATCCGGCACGGTGGGCGGCACGGCACGGCACGACAGATCGGGCCGTGCTCGGGCCGGCACGGCACGAAGAGCACGGTTGGCCAGAAACTATTTAAAATTGATTTCTTAACTATAGTAAATTGTACTCATGACTCTCCTTGAGCTTTTCTATTTGACTAGTTGGGTAGGCCTATCCTAGATTGTCGGGCGATGTACACGTACGCCATAGTCTAATTTGCACCAAGATATGCATTCCATTAGACTAGATGACCAAGTTCGAAGGTATAGTTACTTTGGGCTGGGCTTGGGCTGGCACGGCACGAACACCGGCACGGTGGGCTTTGGGCCGTGCTTGGGCCTGGCCGAAGACGAGGCGGGCCGGCACGGCACGGCACGACGGGATGACTGGGCCGAACCGGC
Source organism: Dendrocalamus latiflorus (assembly GCA_017311315.1). NCBI lineage: Eukaryota > Viridiplantae > Streptophyta > Magnoliopsida > Poales > Poaceae > Dendrocalamus > Dendrocalamus latiflorus. The sequence goes on along the minus strand of CM029666.1, from coordinate 46,539,977 downwards.
ACGGCACGAAGCGGCCCAAAGCACGGTGGGCCTGGGCCGTGCCGGCACGGCACGGCCCAATTCCCACCTCTAATGGGCAGCATGCGCACATGCCTGCTCTTCTCTACCGTGGGTCCCGTCGAATTGATGAAGTTGTACTTCCTTCACAAATGTGGCCAGCCAATTGACCAATAGGATGGCGAGCCCTTCTTACCTTGCTCCTCACGAGATGCTATGTCTCACCAACTCTCAAGCCTCGTGCATGCAAACTCAAAAGGAAACTAGAAAAGGAAGCAAACAAAAGCCACGTACCATCCAAAAGCTAACCCCATATTTTTATTCAACAATTCGATTCCCACAAAAGTGAGTCACAGCCAGAGCATCTCCTACCTATGCCTGCCGCAAGCTCTAGCTATCTAGACTTCACCTCTATTTTCCCGTCGATGTCGCCTGTAAGTAGAGATGACAATAGATACCCGAAGTCTGATACCCGGTGAGTTTTTACTCTATTAAAGCATGAGTCTGAGTCAATTTTCTAACCTATGAGTTTCTTAATGGGCAAAAAGTTCAACCCATCGGGTCTGCTGGGTTCAGATACGTTCCTATAGTACCTAAACCCGTAAACCCATAGGTAATATAAACCCGATCCATAGGAGTTATAAACCCAGGCTCCTAGCCTCCCAGGCAAACCAGCCCAAGCCATAGTCTATTAGCCATTTAGCCCCAAGCCCCCAAATCCAATGCGACAATGCCCCATTACCCATATTGTTAACCCTAGCTAGCACTCGGTCACGGTCACTACTCACTCCTCCCCAGTCCCCACCCCGATGGCCCGATTCAACAACCGCCGCAGCGACGGCGCATCTAGCGCTCTGCGCTCGGTTTCCGGCAGTCTCCACACTCGCCCTCCCGTCCCGCAGCTCCCGCTCCTGCTCCCGCCACTCTCGCCGCACGCTCGTCCTCTCGCACGCCCTAGCCGTCGCCTTGCCTTCCAGTTCAGCCCGCCGTCCCCATGCCACAGCCAACGCGCATCGCAGCAGTAGGCCCTTGGCCATGGCGCTGCTCTCCGGCTCCAACGAAGATGGCCGGTGAACTTGTTCCTCCTCTCCATTAACCATTGTTGCAGCTCGTATTACTGAACCCACGGGCGACCCGTGGGTACCCATTAACCCAGCGGGTATGGGTCTGGGCAAAAATCTACACCCGTCACGGGCATGGGTTTTTTAGCGGGCACATCTAACTTTTATGGGCACGGATTTGGGATAGCAAAACTCAGCGAGTTTGTGCCCGTTGCCATCTCTACCTGTAAGCTTTTGAAAGTCACGGTAAACACTAAAGCCCAGAACACACGTGATCACTTTTTCTAGCCATGCACTAGCGCAGGCACCCGACCGAGATGAAAAAACCACGGGATGATGAATTTGGCGATGACGCACCACGCCGGAAAAATTCTTTCAAAATAGGTCTATTATTTTTGAATCATGGTTACAAAGTGCCTTTCTGGCACCTCTAAATTCTAGCACGAAAAATAGCATATAAAAAACCACCAAGTTAGCCTCTAATCCCATCTCCATTTATAGTTTAGGGTCAAAAACCTGGGCTTATCCTAAATCCACAAGTTCTAATTCAATTCTAACAAATAAGGGATCCGAAATCCTTTCTAACACAGGTTTTTCAAAATTCTAACTTCTCCAACTCGTCACGTGTCGAAGCCTCCAGGACTGCACATCCTATAGCTTCTTCACGTATCATCCACCTTTGATCTCTATGTGCTCCAGCGTGAGCCCGATCACCTTGTGACATCCTTGACTGTCTGGACCTCAGATTTCCCCTTTCTAGTCCCGGTCTCCCTTGTTACCGAACATGACCGTCTCTACGCCCAACCTGCAAATGCAAAAACCAAAGAACGTTTTCCCGACACAAGTTTTCACCAACTTAACCGATATAAGTCCACACACACGTAACACACGTCAAATAACAATACTAAGCAATATTGTCAATTATTCATCATCACAAAAATACTAAACCTAGCCACATGGTCTAACAGGTCATGTGGTCTCTTTTCCTTTTATAATATTTATAACTTCTTTCAATTTTAATTTTTAGTAGGTCTTTCCCCTGCTGTTCTCATCAAAAAAAAAAACGAAAGCGTACTGCATCTTCCTCCATGTTTAGGTAAGGGGAGAAGAGAGAGGCTGGATTTTGCAAAAGTATCCGGGCTCTTTTTCCCCCTGAAAATAAAGTAGCTGGACTCATCAGATGACTCTACTTGTCCAGCTAATCTGAAGGGTTATTTACTTTCTAGAATCGCCGGTTCCTTGCAAGTTTGGTGGGGGCAAGGAGCAAGCAAAGCGCCGTTGACTGAAGAGGTGCAAGCAAAGCAGTGACGGAAGCAGCATCCATTCTGTTGGATGGACGCAAGCAAAGCACTGACAAAAACAGCATTCCTTAGGTTAAGTCAAAAGGGTGAACTTGCTAAACAAAATCTAGTTACGGCAAGGTCGACCCAAATACATAATGGAAGCTGCGGTCGTTTTCAAGCAATATCATACCATCCAGTCCATCCTCGACCAATTGGTGCCTATGCAATCAAACTAACTATCAAAGCGATGAAAGTACAGCACTGAGGAAAGCAGCATACCTACGGCTAAGATGAAGGGATACAGTTACAGTTACTCAAGAAAAAATACTGCAATTTCTGCAAATAATCTAGTACTATTTATTTTTCTTTTTTAGGGGAATAAAAGAAAAACCTTAGTCATGGCAGTTCTTAGCATTAGCTGATTTCAGATAACACTGCCCATCCTATCTGCATACTACAGCTGAGTGTGATGAGAGAATAACAGCTTGCCCCCCCCCCCCCCCCCCCCCCATCCATTTCTTCTAGTTAATTCACCTGCCGATGCTTCCATTCAACAACTGCTCTTGCCGATACAGAGATCGAACTAACAACACCGTAAAAATCGTTTTAAATCGAAGCAAAGGCCGCGTTTCCTTTCTTCTCCCAGGAAAGAGCCAGCCCTGGAGGTTGCCAGGAGCATCAATTTGCCAAAATTCACGTGACAAAGCGTACCGTACTTCGTGGCAGTTCGTGCGAACACGCCAAGATCCCGTTCCGATCACCTATAAGAAAACTTCAAAATCCATGTGCTTCAAGTATACAACCATGCGCGATACAGTACGAAGACTGATTCGAGGCGACAAAAGATTTACTTTACCCTTGAAACAAAGAACTGTTGATGTTATTTGCAAAGGTGTCAATCTGACAGCACACTTGAATCAAACGGAGAGCTGTGATAGTTTTTTTTTCTGAAGCAGAAGTTTTTTGCTGTGCCAAATAACTGTTATGGTCTATGTGTAATCTTTTCTCGCAGAATGCAGATGCTGCGTTGAGGTTTCGGTGTTTTCCCTGTAGATCTGTGGTGCTTAAGAAGAAAAGGACAGAGCTGAAAATTTCTTCAGAATTGCAGAAATACGTTCGTGCCCAGGGGTCTCGTCGCCCCCTGCGTCTCGATCTGGAATTATTTGATTGTGAACATAGCTGCAAGGAGCAAACATATCGGAGGCTTCAAAGAGGCCAATTCGAGTAATGACTAATGAGTACCATTTCATTCCGCAACACCTTCGCAAAATTACGGAGTGAACTTTCAGTACACGTTCCCGGAGACGAGCACGACAATGTACAGTACTGTTCACCATCACCTCGCCGGAGGCAGAGCTTACAGCCAATACAGGCAAACACAACACATCGCCACTAGTACGACTAGTACCAGTTCACAACTGGAAAGAAAGGGACATAAGCATCTGTACGAGACAGTCGCGTTACACCTTGTCCGGCTCAAATGGTGTAGTCCGACCACTGCTGTATGAAGGAGGTATGGTCCATGGACTCCCCTGGCATGTCCTCGCCCTTCTTCCCGCCGATCAGCCTCGCGGGGTTTCCCACCGCCGTGGTCCTCGGCGGCACGTCGATGAGCACCACCGACCCGGCGCCGATCTTGGCGCCGGCGCCAATCCTCACGTTACCAAGAATCGTCGCGCCGGCGCCAATGAGCACGCCGTCTCCGATCTTGGGGTGCCGGTCGCCCACCGCCTTGCCGGTCCCGCCCAGCGTGACGTGGTGGAGGATGGAGACGTTGTTGCCGACGACGGCGGTCTCGCCTATGACGACGCCGGTGGCGTGGTCGAGGAGGATGCCCTTGCCGATGGCGGCGGCGGGGTGAATGTCGACGGCGAAGACCTCGGCGACGCGGGACTGGAGCGCGAGCGCGAGGGCGCGGCGGTGCTGCGCCCAGAGGACGTGCGCGACGCGGTGGGCTTGAACGGCGAGGAAGCCCTTGTAGTTGAGGAGGCAGTGGGAGAAGCCCGCGCAGGCGGGGTCCCTGGAGTGGGCGGCGAGGAGGTCGGCGACGGCCGCGGCGCGGAGGGTGGGGTGCGTGGAGAGGGAGGCGACGAAGAGGTCGTAGAGGAGCGTGGAGAGGAGGGTGGAGGAGCAGAGCTTGTTGGCGAGGTGGAAGGAGAGGGAGCGGTCGAGGGAGGGGTGGGAGAGCACGGTGGCGTAGAGGAAGGACGCGAGCGCCGGCTCGGCGTCGGCGTCCCGGCGCGCCTCGGCCTTGATCTGGGACCAGACCCAGGACTCGTCGTCGTCCGACTCCGGGGGTGGGAACGCCGGCACGACGGGCGGGTGGAGGGCCGGCGGGCTGTGGCAGCGTCGCTGTAGGTCGGCGCGGAGGGGCTGGCCGGCCATCGTCGTCGTCGTCTCGTCGTTGCCTGGCCGGCTGGCGTATGAGGGCGCCGTGACTCGGTGCCGCCGCGGAACGAATATATAGGCGCGGGCCTGGTGGAGACACGTGGACCAGCCAATCGAAGCTTATCTCCGACCGGGGCTCAGCTTACGGTGGAACACACGATGAGGCCGAGGCCGAGTTGCCGAGCCCAAGCGGAGCCCGCAGGCCTGGCTGCCGTTCGTGGGCCAGCTCGGTTCTGGCACACACGAAAAGCACGAGCCCGACCAGTCGACCCAGCTGCAGGAACCAAACGGAGTCGAGTTTGTGCACCTCCTCTTGCTCTTCACGACTTCACCGAGCCACAAATGACGGTCCAACTAGATGTACCTTTGCTCACGCATCGTCCGGCATCGTTGACGATCTTGTGACCGCATCGACAGGGAACATTCTCCTCCGATGGACAGACGTTGCACGTCCCATTGGTGGCTGGAAGCGTTCGTGCCAGCCTCCGTCGAGTCGAGTAAGCCACGTCGAGGAAAACGCATGTTCGCGCGCCGTAGCTCGGCACTTCAGCATTTCCTTCGTGGCATTTTGTCTCCGGGAGGTAAATCTCCTGCAGTAGCTGTCGTGACTGCGAAATATCTATTTGCAGCTGGTATGAGCTACTCATCCGGAGACCCAAGGGCCTTAGAATTGGCTATTATAGTACACACATGGTAATTTGCTATAGTCACATATACATATTATTTTGAACGCCAACATAATCTACAAAACACAACTTTAGTCTATAAAATACAATTTTAACCACTAATTTCTATTATAATATATTTATAAAATTCAATAGAATTATAATATTAGAAAAATACTTTCAGACAAATCTATCCAAATGGTTTTTACGTATCCAATTTAAATATTTTAAAAAATATATTGATAGTTAAAGTTTCAAAAGTTTGACTATAGGCCCGTTTGGCAGAGCTCTAGCTCTAGGAAATCTGTAGATTTCCTATAGCTGGTTATCTGTAGCTTTAGGAAATCCTGGATCTAGAGTTGCAGGCATGTTAAGTGCATTTACATGACTCATTTCATTTATATTATATATTAAATAAAAATATTTAAATCACTTTAATTTGTCAACAAACTACAGATTCAGCATAGATCTCGGAGCTAGAGTTGTGTCAAACGGGGCCTATACTTATGTTTAAGGCAACATGTATTTGTAACTGGAGGGAATAGTTACTAACAAATCTTAATGTTAATGTAGCGCCTTGCAATTAAAATACTTTCATAATATAGTTTTATTAGACCTGTAAGTAGATTTTGGTAGTCAAAAGTTATATTTTATTAACCGTGTCAACGTCTAAGGCTACACTTGTTTGATTATCCCCAGAGGCGGAGTTGGCCTTGGGGCGTCGGGGCAATAGCCCGAGGTCTAAATCAAAATTGCTCACTAGTCTACACTATAACTAACAAGGGACTAGGCTAGACTTTATGCTCTCCAGTGGACTAGATTCGTGACCTGATCCTTAGGCTGCGATCAACTCGGCTTATGGCTTCTGGCTTATTTTTCACTATTCATAAATTTCATCTTTTTCTGAACTTTTGGTTTTTTGTTGAGCTTTTTTGCTGGTTCTTTTTTTTCCCGTATTTGTTTGTATTATACGTAATGGGCTAACATATTTTTTAAAATTTAATTATGCGAAATAAGCCTCTGTCAGCTACAGTGCTTTTTTCAGCCAGCTACAGTGTTTTCAGCCATAAGCTATGAGCTTTTAAGCCGAGTTGATCACCACCTTAACTGGCTACACCCCTGATTACCCATTAGGACATTAGGTGCTTGGTACGTACGTCATATTCCCTCATCGGGAGACGAAAGGTGCAAATTGTGTATAAGTTCTTTAGTGGAACTTGTAATTGCAAACCGAGATGAAAATACAAGCGAATTCTATGAATTCATGACAAACTCAAGCTGAAACACCAGTACGACAGTCTGCATGAGCCGGTTTTTTTAAAACAAGAAAGCGTAATCTTGTACATACGGCAACATATTGACTTGCCCGTTGCCGACCTGACCAAGGCGACCAGCCTGCGGAAAGCGCCGGAAGCGCCGCAGCTTCAGCCGGTTCGTTCGTTTCGTCCCGCCGCCTCCACTTCCCCAGCAGCAGCCAGAGCACGGGGTCGTGCGCCGCGCTCCCTTGCCTCCCACTCCGCTCACGTGTTCTGTCCTGTCCACGGCGCGCCGCTCCTATAAACCCTCGCGCCTCGAGCGCGAATCGCGCAAACCCCGGGCCCTCTCGAAGCCTCTAGAAGCCAGCGGCGGCCGCGGCTCTCCTGTCCCGCCGCTGCGAGCCGAGCACCCGCCGCCGCTTCACCATCTCCTGCCGCACTCGCCCCGCAACCCCAGGTGCGTACCTGACGTCCTGACCTATCCGAGCGCCGTTTGGTGGGGTTCCGCGACGTGTTCGACGAATTGCTGATGAGCACATTTGCGATCGCGCGCGGTTGTTGCTTGCAGACATACGCGTTGGGCTAGCATTTGGGCGAAATGAAGATGCTTTTCTCTCATGCCCCTAGTATTACATTGATCCGGGCGTAGTGTTGTCGTGTCTCAGATTGCTTACAAATCGAGCAGCTATTAGTATTCTATCAAGTGGTGAATGGGTTTACAGCTCATTTGGTGAGGCTGCCTTCTGTAGTTGTCTGCAGTGATTGTCTTGCTGCAACCATCTATAATCTCAAAACAGCACTGTACATAAGTAACTTAAGTAATTTTGTAAACATGGTCAGGTCGTCATAGATTGATGCTGCTCTAGAAATTCCTTATGTTTGGTCATTTTGTTGTTAAGAGTTCAATTGCTGTTGCACTTGGCCCTCGTGACTGACAGCTTCTCTATGTTGGTAGTGCACAACAGAAGAGGCAACGGGGGGGGGGGGGGGGGGGGGGGACATTGCCCCAAAACGAATCTCTTCAAAGACAAAGCTCTTGCTTCGTACCGAGGAAAACGACCAATTTGCAAGTACAACTCTAGAACTTGTATGCAACCTCCTCAGCAGAGTGCATCCAGTGAGACTGGCACCAGTGGGGCTATTGGCTCGAGGGATGAAACCATTGCTGCCAATGGCGATGAACAGCAAGAGGTATTGGAGTCTTTTTGGTACCTCATGCACTTAGTACCCACTTTTAGATGCAGGGTAGTGCTTCATATGTTTTAATTTGTCTAGGTTGCTCCATAGGACTAGTTTTTGTTTTTTGAGAAGAAAAGTGTTCTTTAAAAAAACCCAGATGATAAAGATTATCTGATGAGGTATAAGCTGACCAATGAAAGGAGATACATACTTTTACATTCATGGGTCAAAGACATTGAACTTTTGTTTATGTTACTCATTTATTGCTACTTGAAAACCAATCTGCTAATGAGTATCTGTTTCACTTACACTTCCACACATGCTATTTATCCCAAGATCAACATGTGATAAAAGTGATGTATATCAGTAACAAATCTTAGATGGGTTCCACTTTTTTGATGTTCTTTGGGCTCTTGATAACATTGTTCTTCAAAGTTAAAACATGTCCTACATTTAGTTTATTTAAGGAATAAGGATGCAGTCATATTTGTTGAAATTTGCCAGAATTATATAACTATGGTGCAGGATGTTAGCAAAAAAATAACAAAAAGGGAAACTGGAAGCATATTGCAGAATCAATAATAATGTGAAATGAAGAAATAAAACATCTGTGTAAGAGATCTAAATTTCTAAACTTCTAGTTAATAATACATCATTTTACAACTAGTACCATGTTCTGCTTTGAACTAATGTAATGTCATCCTAAAAAAAGATTTTTTTTGGGACTTTCCAAGTGAAGTGTTTACATGCCATTTGTTAAGAATTACAATCCTTCAGTTGTATTTAGAGTTCAAACTAATGTTAAATATATTATACCATCTTGTTTGTTGCGAACTTCCTGGGAGGGCAACTTTGTTATAGAGTGACTTAGGGTGAATATTAACCAGATTTCCTGATTCTTAACAATTAGATGCATTTTCCTAACTTTAGCTTTGCAATTGGCATTTTATTTTGATGGCATTGGAAATAGAATTCATCCTTATTTAGTAGTGTTATTGAAATTTGTATGTTAAAGGTCTTGCATGCTGCAATCAGTGTGCTGCTCAAATTTAAAAAAGATTGTCATGCTGCTCCTTTTCACTCATCTTAGCACCTACTGCAACTGCCTAAAATTTCCCAATCATATCCATTAGAACTAAAAATGCTGTTTTTCTTTGCTTAAGAAACTTGTACCTGGTTGAACTATTCTCACCTTCAGCTATAATTGTGGCTTTGAGGCTTTTCTAATATATTTACACAGAAATCTGAGAATGGAAATTTCGGATCGGACTTTTCACTCATCTTAGCACCTACTGTAACTGCCTATCATCTGTTCCATACTTCCATTGCCCTTTGGCAATCAGCACTGCATTCCAAGTCGCACAACAACGGGCATAGCTTCAACCTCGCAAGTCGCATCCGATCATCACTTGCCGGGGACGAAGTTGGTGGTGTACGCCCAGGCGTTGTTGTTGACGGGGTCAGCAAGGTGGTCGGCCAGGTTTTCCTGGGAACCCTTGCCGGTGACGATGGCCTGGACGAAGAATTTGGGTGCCAAATGGGTGTCATAACAAATAGGAGAATGCAGAAACTTTGGTCATGTAAGATAACCATGAAAATTAAAGTTTTTCTTTGGCAGGCTTTCCAGGATAGAATACAATCAGCAGTGCAACCGAAGAATTAGAAAAGGAATTGGAAGAAAGGCATTAACTGTAACACTTCACCCATCTTCTGGATCTGGAATGCTACCACCATTGCATATTTTTACCATTTTCAACAGCTGCTAATAGCTTTAAGCAAACATTGTTTTATTCATATTGCAGTGACTCAATATACATTATACCATTTTGACTCTAACTACCATAGTATACCAGTAGAGTCTAAACATACTAACAAAAGGTGATACATAAAGTGTTGTTGGTACGTGAAATTATACATGTGCTACTCCTACCCGTGCATGACGTCTTCAAAGATCATCTAAAAATACAAAGCAAGGGTGAGCTTATAGACTCAGTAAGTACATAATAGAACGATAAACACTATCAAACAACAAAGCAATTAATCAACCATGTCATACTACGCACACATTTCCATGTTCATACCATCATTATCGTGTTTTAATATTGTCATACCGTTAGTGGCTTAGTGCAATGCAGTACTACTCTATATGCTCATTTGCTCATCTCATTGCATATACCGGTATAGCCTGATTGAACAATTATTGATGTTCACTCTATTGTAGGCCCGTCCTCATCAGCACGGGGGTTTCTCCACTCCCGTGGAGGCCTACCGAAGTAGGTCTAACAGAATCCACTCCCATGAAGGCCTACCAAAGTAGGTCTTACAGAATCCACTCCCGTGGAGACCTATCGAAGTAAGTCTTATAGAATTCACCCACGGTGGATCCTAGTTCTCATCTCATGAGTGTACATGATATGAATGCATATATCCATTGTCATAACCATACTCCTCATTATCATCATTAGCGGGTAAGCATCATTGCTTACCCTACTATATCATCATTGTCATCATTTACCATTCAATATCATAAAGCGTAAGCATCACATATTACACAACAATTATCGTCTACTGTACTACCATGCACTTGCTTGTTTATCCTTGGAGACGATGTGTGGATAGTTCCCCACCAGGACCTCCACCTGTACAAGCGTCAACCCGACTTAATATTTTATAGCGACACATGCACTTATAGGTACGTCTCGATTCTACGCACAACACTTGACACTGGCATAAACACGCGTAAAGATGAGGATTCGACGCGCACATCACAAAACCCCTTTTTTTCTTTATCTCCTCTTTTCTTCTCTTCTCTTCTCTTTTTCTTTCTTTTTCCTTCCCTTTCTTTCTGCTCTCTATTTTTTCCCTCTTTCCTCTACTCGGTCGAATGGCCTTGCCATTCACTGCCTACTCCCCTTATCTCTCCTCTCTCTCTCTCATCCTTATCTCTTCCCCCTCTCATTTCTCTCTCCCTCTCTTCCTCGTTTTGGCCAAATGGCCTTGCCTTCTCCCACTCTAGATCTGGGGGGGGGGAGAACAGTTGCTCCCCGCGCCACCAGCTGCCGGTCGCCAGCCACCGGCCGTCGGTCGCCTCCTCTCCTGACCCCCCCATCCCCACCCCCACACCTCCTCTCCTTTCTCTCTCACTCAAGAGACGCCGCCGCCGCCTTCGGGCTCATCGGCCCCCGCGTGTCGGCTTGTAGTTGCGTTGCCGGCCACCCATGTGGCGCTAGTGAGCACTGCGCCAACTCCCCTCGAGCTTTTAACTCCACTCATCTCCTCCTCCTGCATTGTCTCCACAGCCTCAGTGGCTGTCTCCCCTACGCCCTAGGTCTCATCATCAGTCGCCTCCTTCACGCCTTCGTGTGAATGGCGAGGATGCCGACGCCGTGCCTCCTCTATGCTGGTCCTTCGCCCTCTTTCAACTTGTCGGCCACAGCTTGTAGCCAGCCGGGAGTCTTGGTGCCTTACCCCCCCCTTCGGCACTCCCTCGGGCTTGCTGTCTGTGATTTGCAGCTTCGGCCGACCATGGGCTATGACCATGGCGCCAAGCGACACTCTGACTCTCACTCTCTATGTGTTTGTTTTTTTAGTTACTACTTATGCCTAATTTCATTCTTCTACCATGCATAGTTTTGGGTAGCGTGTGCAGCGTGTTAGTCGCTGGATTCTTGCTCTTGGTGATAGCAATATCCTTACTCTCATCGAGAGGATGACACTTGGAGATGGGGCAATTTTCTAGGTTTATTTCTCACACAATGCCATGCCAACCTGAGGGGTTGGGGATACAAATTTATAGGCTGTTAACCAGCCAAGCATATGCTAAGATGCTAGTCTAAGATGCTGTCCTAGATGCTAGTCAAGATGCTGTCCTAGATGCTAGTCAAGATGCTGTCCTTGATGCTAGTCAAGATGCTGTCCTTGAAGGGCAGCAAAAGCCAACACAGAGACTTATCCATCACTCTCCCCCTAAGTCTTGTGTGTCTCCTTGTGAGGAATCTGAGCCATCCCGATCCTGGCACGAAGCTCCTGGAACTTGATCCGCCCAAGAGACTTGGTCAGGAAGTCGGCGAGCTGGTCTTGGGTGTTGATGTAGTTGGCCCGGACACTCCCTTCATCCAGGCAGCTTCTGATGAAGTGATACCTCACCCGGATGTGCTTGCTGCGCTCATGGAAGACAGGGTTCTTCGCCAAGGCCAAGGCGGACTTGCTGTCCACCCTGAGCTCCACTGCCTCCGCGTCTCTGCCAAGGAGATCGCCAAGCAGCCGTGCCAGCCACAGAGCCTGAGTAGAAGCGGTAGTGGCTGCAATGTACTCTGCTTCGCAGCTAGACAGAGCCACTACCTGCTGCTTGACCGACTGCCAGCTGATCGGACACTTGCCGAGGAAGTACAGCGTCCCGCTGGTGCTCTTGCTCGTGTCGATGTCGCCGGCGTGGTCGCTGTCGCTGTACCCGATGAGGTGCGCCGCGCCGGGGCACCTTGGGTAGTGCAAGCCATAGTCGGAGGTGCCCGTGACGTAGCGGAGGATCCTTTTCACGGCCTGCTGGTGCTCCGTCGTCGGTCGCTGCATGAACCGGCTGACGTAGCCGACGGCGAACGCCAAGTACGGTCGCGTGTGGACAAGGTAGCGAAGGCTGCCCACAATGCGCCGGCACTGCGTCGCGTCCACCTCCTCCGCCGTACTCTCACGACTCAGCTTCAGCCTCTCCTCCATAGGAGTGTGGGCTGGGTTGCAGTCGGTGAGGCCGCCCAGCTCCACGATGCGCTTGGCGTAGGCAGTCTGGCGAAGAGAGATGCCGGAGCTGTCCTGGTGGACCTCGATCCCGAGGTAGAAGGAGAGGGGCCCGAGGTCGCTCATCTGGAAGGTGGCCTTCATCTCCGCCTTGAATGCCTCGATCTCCTCCTCCTTGGTACCGGTAATCACAAGGTCGTCGACGTAGACGCCTATCAGCAGGGCATTGCCTCCCTTGCCCCGCCGGTAGACCGCGGCTTCGTGAGCGCTCTGTTGGAATCCCATTTGTTTGAGGGTGGAGTCCAGCTTGGCGTTCCAAGCTCGCGGTGCCTGCCGCAAGCCGTAGAGGGCCTTGCGCAGGCGGAGGACCTTGCTCTCCTTGCCGGGGATGATGAATCCCGGTGGCTGGCGGACGTAGATCTCCTCCTTCAAGTCGCCGTTGAGGAAAGCAGACTTGACGTCCATGTGATGGACGCACCAGCCCTCCTGGGCTGCGAGGGCGAGGAGGAGACGCACGGACTCCATCCGTGCAACAGGCGCGAAGGCATCGTCGAAGTCGACTCCCTCCTGCTGGACGAAGCCACGTGCCACGAGACGCGCATTGTGCTTGATCACCTCTCCAGCCTCGTCTTTCTTGAGCTTGAAGACCCACTTGAGAGAGATGGCGTGGTGGCCGGCTGGAAGATCGGCCAGCTCCCACGTCTTGTTTCGCTCGACGGCGTCCATCTCCTCCTGCATCGCGGCACGCCATGCCGCGTCTCTCTCCGCCTCGGCGAAGGAACGAGGCTCGCCGTCGTCCTGTGCGAGGTGCAGCTCTGCCTCGAAGTCGCGCTGCGCCAGTTCAGGGACCGGCTGCTCGTCGAGGAGGTCGTCCACGGTACGGTAGCGCAGAGGCTCGCCGCCGTGGTAGGCGTCGATGCGATCCTCGTCGTTGGACAGCGGAGTGGCGAACTCCACCGTGCGCTGCTCGTCGTGGGCCGAAGCTGCCGGTGCCGAGTCTGAAGGAGTAGGCGCCGGTGTAGGAGAGCGAGGCGTGGCCGGCGGTGCTGGCGGTGGACTCGCCGGAGCCTGTGGGCTTACCGGAGCTGGTGGTGGCGGTGGTGAAGGACTCGCCGGAGGTGGTGGCGAACGAGGTGGTGGGGTAGGCGAGCTCGGTGAGGACGAGCTGTTGGCTCCCCCCGCCTCGTCGAAGTGGACGTAGTCGACGACGAAGTCGCTGGTCGTCGGAGTCGAGCCGTCATCCACCATCTTGCCCCACGTCCAGCCTCGCCCTTCGTCGAACACGACGTCACGCGTGATGCGCACGCGCCGTGTCGTAGGGTCGAGGACGCGGTAGGCCTTGGCGCCCTCCGCGTAGCCGATGAAGACCCCTGGCGTGCTCCGGTCGTCGAGCTTGCCGACGTGGTTGAGCTCCTTGACGAAGGCCAGGCAGCCGAAGACACGGAGGTGGCTCACCGCGGGCTTGCGCCCGTGCCAGGTCTCGTATGGCGTCTTGCCGTCGAGGGCCTTGGTGGGGGAGCGGTTGAGCAAGTGAACGGCAGTCATCACCGCCTCACCCCAGTAGAATGCCGGCATCCCTCTCTGCTTGAGGAGGGCGCGGGCGGTGGCTACCACCGTCTGGTTGCGGCGCTCGACGACGCCGTTCTGTTGCGGGGTGTGCGGCGCGGAGAAGTGACGATGGATCCCCTTGTCGGCGCAGTACGCCGCGAACTCGGCCGCCGTGAACTCACCGCCTTTGTCCGTGCGTAGGACTCGAAGCTTGCGGCCGCACTCCGCCTCCGCAGCAGCTTGAAGGCGCTTGATGGCATCCGCCGCGGCTGCGTTGACGTCGAGCAGGACAGCCCACATGTAGCGGGACACGTCGTCGACGAGGAGAAGGAAGTAGCGCCGGCCTCCAGGTGTAGCCGGTGTCACGGGGCCACAGAGGTCACCGTGTACGAGCTCCAGCTTCTCCTTGGCGCGGAAGCTCGCCTGGCGAGGGAAGGGGAGCCGCCGCAGCTTGGTGAGGACGCAGGTGTCGCAGAACTGCTCCACGTGGTCGACGTGCGGCATGCCCCGCACCATCTCCTTGCTGCCGAGCTGTCTCAGGGCCTCAAAGTTGAGGTGCCCAAAGCGCTCGTGCCACCTCCAAGCGTCGTCGTCGCGGCGGGCTGCAAGACAAAGAGGTTGCGCCACCTGCGCGTGAAGGACGTAGAGGCGGTTGCTCCTGTTGATCTTGACGAGGAGCCGGCGGCGATGATCCCAGATGCGCAGCACCCCGTGCTTGATCTCCACGTGCGATCCGTTCTCATCCAGCTGTCCCAAGCTGATGATGGAGTTCCTCAACGCGGGGATGTAGTAGACACCGGTGAGCAGCCGGTGCTCGCTAGTCTTGGCGATGAAGACGACAGAGCCGACGCCCTTGATCTCCACGGCGGAGGCGTCGCCGAACTTGACGGTGCCTCGAACGCCTGAGTCGAGCTCGGAGAAGAACTCCCGCCGCCCGGTCATGTGGTGGGTGGCGCCGGTGTCGAGGCACCACCCGTCGGTCTTGTCGTTGCCGGAACTGTCGCCGAGGAGGGCGTGTGCTTTTGGCTCGTCAAGGTGGAGGAGAGCCGCTGCGGCCGGTGCCGCTGGAGGTAGTTCGATGCTTGCATGAGCAATGAACAGAGCCGGCTGCTCCTCCTCCGCCTGCGCGACGTGGGCCTGGCCGCGTCGTGGCTGTCGACAATCCTTGGCCCAATGACCAGGCTTGCCGCAGTTGTGGCAAGAGTCGTCTCGTGCCGGCTTTTGCTTGCCAGCGGCGCCGCCCTGGGCGCCTCCACGGTCATCACCCTCGGCACGTCCTCGCGCCCTGCCTGGGCGTCTTTGCGCGGCTTGCCGCGCTTGCCACGCTTGCGGCCGCCTATCGTGGAAGAAGGCCCCCCTTCTTCCTGTCACCTTGGCCGGCAGCCCACTGCTCCCGAGTGAGGAGGAGCTTCCCGCCAATGGTGACGGGTCCCGAGAGGCGCTGTGGCTCATCGCTGTCAACGACCTTGAGGCGACCCAACGCCTCCTCAATCGTCATCGTGGAGAGGTCCAGCAGAGACTCGATCGAGCGAGCCATCTGCTTGTACTTCTCGGGGACGCAGCGAAAGAGCTTTTCCACAGCTCTCTCCTCGCCATAGGTGTCGTCGCCGAACTGCACCAGCTTCTGCAACAGAGTGTTGAGACGGAGAGCAAAGTCATCAACGTCCTCACCTGGCTTGAAGGCCAGGTTCTCCCACTCCTTGCGTAGTGCCTGTAATGTAGACTTGCGGGCGCGGTCGCTGCCGATGCGTGTTGCAGCGATGGCGTCCCAAGCCTCTTTGGCAGTCCGCTTGTTGGTAAGCGAGAACTGCATCTCGGGCGGGACTGCAGCGATGAGAGCATCCAGCGCCCGTCGATCCTGGTCGTAGTCGACGTCGCCGTACCGGACTGCATCCCACATATGCCGCACCTGGAGCTTTATCCTCATCACCGCAGCCCACTCGACGTAGTTGGTCTTGGTGAGGGTAGGCCACCCGCCGCCGGGGCCGACGTCCCTAACGACAGCCTGGTACTCGTGGTGACCACGGTACCGAACCGGGGAGAGAGAGCCGCGTCGCCTGTGAAGGCCGCGCTCTCCGTCGACCCGTACGCCGCCGCCGTGCGTGCCTCCTCCAGGAGCGCCGCCGGCGCGTCCGCGCCTGTCTGGGCTGCCGTCGCGCTCGTGGGCGTGCACGGCTGCCCACTGCGCCGCTCGCCCTCGCGCTGCCTCCCTCTCTAGCAGCTCAAGGTCCGCGTCGGCGCTATCATCAGCAGAGATGGAGCTGCTGTTGCTGCCGCGCAGAACCTCGACCTCCGCTGCTGCCGCACGCGCTGCATCTGCCGCCGCCGCTGCTTCCACCTCCGCTCTGGCTGCTGCCAGCTCCGCCGCGGCCAGCCTTGACGCCCTTTCCGCCGCCGCATCGGCCTGTGCCGCCGCTCGCTCGCGTTCCTCTGCCACAGCGAGTTCGGCTTCTTGCCGCCGCTGCGTGCTCGAGGCGACCGAGCGCTGAGACTGTCCTGCGGACATGGCGCGCCACCGGGGGACTGCTGCGTGGAGAGAGAGCTGCCTCTGATGAGCTGCTGCTCGTCTGAACAGGGGGGAGGAGTGAGCAGAGGCAGCCGGAGCTGCTGCTGCTGCTAGTTGGGGCTGCTGCAAGGCTGGAAGCGACGCTGGAGAAGGGATTGAGTAGGAGATGCTCAGGCTACAGGATAGTACGGCTCTGATACCACTTGTTAGTCGCTGGATTCTTGCTCTTGGTGATAGCAAGATCCTTACTCTCATCGAGAGGATGACACTTGGAGATGGGGCAATTTTCTAGGTTTATTTCTCACACAATGCCATGCCAACCTGAGGGGTTGGGGATACAAATTTATAGGCTGTTAACCAGCCAAGCATATGCTAAGATACTAGTCAAGATGCTGTCCTAGATGCTAGTCAAGATGCTGTCCTAGATGCTAGTCAAGATGCTGTCCTTGATGCTAGTCAAGATGCTGTCCTTGAAGGGCAGCAAAAGCCAACACAGAGACTTATCCATCACAGCGGTGGTGTGCAACAAGGCTTGCTATGACGGGGCTTGAGGCCTTCCCGTGCGCCAGGGAGCACATGACGACTGTTAGGAGCGCATAGCTCGCCGGTGACGGCACACCGTTACAACAACGTCTTGACATTTGGTATACTCCTTCCCTTACTACCTCCTTCCTATTCTAAGTGCATTATTGTGATGCTTGGTGAGGGACGCTTGTGCGGTGTTCTAGTGATTGGTGGCTTACCTTGTGCCGGTCGAATGGAATGATTGTGTGGGAGTTGGATCAGTGGGGAATGAAAAGGGGAAGAGGTGGAGGGAGCTACTTCCTGGTGTTTGCTCAAGTTTGAATAGTTTCTTTTTCTCTCCCCTCTATTGGCTTTGCTCTCTGGATGAACTCTCGGTTGAGAGAAGAAATGGAAGTGAGATCAAGCTTCTCGGTTGACTGGCTTGCTTATGTATCGAGGCATTGGCGTTATGACTCTCTCTCTCTCTCTCTCTCTTGGCTTGTGCCTTACCATTACTGCCCTTGCCTTACCATTACTGCCCTTGCCTTGTCTCTTTAGCTCTCTTGGATGATTGTTTGCTCAAGGGCCTTTTGGTCCAAAGGGGGCTCTGCACTATGCTTTGAGGTTTTTCTACTGCGGTAGGTAAGTCGGTAAAATATGGGCATTGGCTAAACTTTTTTTTTCTGAGTGATAAGGCCCACTTCAGCGAGAGGCGCCGGCCAACCCCGAACGATCTGGAAACCTCTGTGAGCGCTATTGCTTTGGCACTTTTAGAGTCGAAGGGTTCTGATGGCAAAAACCCTTTTCATTTTCTTTTATTCTCGCTTGGATCGTTTTCATTTCCTCGCTTTCCTTTTCTTTTTGTGTTCTACTGGTATTACATTAACTGCATCATTTGTAACTGCCCTGAAACATTTGATCACTTTTTTTTCTCTTGTGTGCCTTCTAAGTTTGGGTGGTGTTGTGCTAAAGAAGTTTTTTTTGTCTGGGACAGAATAACCACATCTTTCCAAGACTTTCAGGACAACTGGTTGATTTCTTGGGGGGTGCTACTAATTATCACCACGTTTTGTTCATTTGTGCAGCATTTGCCTGGCCAATATGTAACACAAGGAACAAGATGGCGATTGAAAAACTTTTTTCCAAAACAACCAGGTGACGTGCTGTACAAAATCTTGTCTTACATGCAGCTATGGAGAAGCTTGCTACGGTAAGGAGACCGGAGCAACACTGAAGGCATAATCGAGAGGTAAAGAACTGGCTACGGGACTTCAGGAGCAGAGGAGAAAGATAGAATTGTCTGAAGACTGTGATATGGGTGTTCTATGTGGTTGTGTGTGTTTGTGATGCTTGTTGTCCTGCTTTTTCATCTTTTGTGTCTCGTTATTGTCTTGTTAACTGGTAACCCTAGCTGGCAACTGTTTTGTAACAGACTTTAAACTCTGTTTCAGAGAAGAAGGGGGGGGGGGGGGGGGGTTCACATGCTCAGTTCAGTACCTCCTGTGGGGTCAACAGCTTTTTCAGAAAAAACTACATGCATACATAAAAAAATAAATAAAATACCCTTTAGAGTACAAGATATTTTAGAGGAATAGACTGCACATATTTTTTTCAACTATGTACTAGACCCCCCACGGGCATTCAGTTCGGCTTGTTCACTAGCTTAGTCCATGTGCCTACATCTCATAGACTTATGTTAGGATCGATTATGCCCTCTTGATATGAGATCGACAAGATAAGCACAAAACTAATAGAGAACAATTAAGAACATGAAACATATTTAATATAGAAAACTCTTTTAGGTGAAAAACAATGAACACACAATCGGTGGAATTACTATATAAAGAAAAATTACAGAACATTCTTGGCGTACATGTGATCATACTTCTTCATGCTTTTACCAGACAACTTATAGGAGATAAATAGCCTTGGAACAAGAGTCCCAAATAAGGCTAGGAACAGAATCCTAGTCGACAATAAAACAAAGACTTGGTCAAAAACAGAGACAGGAACATCACCCCACTCGAAGAGTCAAGGAAGATATTTATGAAGGATAGTCGGATGCGCCTCGAGCAGCCACGTTTAACTCCAGCCACACGCATACACCATAAAGCACCACATCTGATACAGGTTGGTGTAGAGTCCATCACAGACATGAAGATGATCACAATTATAATATTTGACCAGTTCACTTGTCCCGATCGGACTCTTCAAGCAATCGAAAAGACTAGCAATAGTCGGACCTGACCAGATTCAGATCACAAAATACAACAATCTCTACCTTAAACTGAATTCCTCTTGTAATGAAAAAGAACTGAAGAACTTCTCAATAAAATTGTAGAATACCTCTTCTGCATCAAAGATTCGAAAGGACTAACAAGTAATACCAACCAATTCTAAGCAGAGCTCAACTTAGCGGTAGGAACCAGCTTTGTCATCATATCAACTGGATTCTCGTAAGTAGTAATATCAACTGGATTCTCATGAGTAGTAATCTTGCAAATTTTGATATCACCTTGTGTAATAACTTCTCGGATGAAGTGATATCTAACTTCAATGTACTTTGTTCTTTTATATAACATTTAGTCTTTTGTAAGACTAATAGTACTCTGACTATCATAGAAAATATTAGTGCAAGATGTACTTCCACAAAGCTCAGTATAAAGACTCCTTAGCCAAATAGCTTCTTTATAGGCTTCTGAAATATCCATGTATTCAGCTTCAGTGGTCGAGAGAGCAACAGTAGCTTGTAAACTGGCTTTCCAACTCACAACATAGCCTCCGACCGTGAAAACATAACTGGTAAGAGATCTTTGCTTATTCAGATCTCCTGCAAAGTCTGAATCAACATACCCGACCAACTCTTCACTGGTCTGTCCAAAATGCAAACAAGCATCCGAAGTGCCCTTTAAATACCTGAAAATCCACTGAACAACTCTCTAGTGGTTTTTGCCAAGATTTGCTATATATCTGTTGACAACACTCAAAGCATGACATAGGTCGGGGTGAGAGTAGGCATGGTATACATAAGTGATCCGACTACACTTGCATATAAAACACTTGATATGTATTCAATTTCTTCAATGGTTTAGAGACTTAATGATGAAGAGAACTTAAAATGTACAGCTAGCAGTGTATTGCTCAGTTTGGCCTTGTGCATATTGAAACAACAAAGAACTTTTTCAATATACCATTTCTGACTTAGGTCTTTCCCAAACCGCTGGCCTCTAATGATTTCTATACCAAGAATGTTCTTTGTTGCACTGAGATCTTTCATCTCAAATTCACTGCTTAATTGTATCTTCAGCTTTGAAAGTTAAGACTTGTCTATTATCACGATCAGCATACCATCAATATATAAAAAGCAAATAGATAACTGAACCATTGATAGTTTTAAATAAACACAACTATCATAGTTAAATCTCTTGAACCCTTGAGAGATTATAAATGTGTCAATTTTTTATACCATTGTCTAGGTGATTACTTTAATCCATAAAGAGACTTTTTTTACTTTGCATGCAAAAATCCCCTTTCCTGGAACTACAAAACCTTCTGACTGCTCTATATAGATGTCTTCTTTTAATTCCCCATGTAAGAACACGGTCTTAATATCTAGTTGCTCAAGCTCAAAATCATGCATAACCATAATACTGAGTAGAGTACGAATAAAACTATGCTTTACTACAGGGGAAAATTGCAATTCAAATTCATACATGGGATTTGGCTATATCCCTTTGCAATGAGCCTTGCCTTATACCTAACCTAATCGGTTAGTGATGTACCCTCCTTCTTGTAAATCCACTTCTAACGTATGGGTTTCTTTTCGATTGGGAGCTCGACCAGCTCCCAAGTGAAGTTCTTCTCAAGAGATTCCATCTCATCGTGCATGGCAGCTATCCATCTCTTTAACTCATGAAAACAGATGGCTTCTAAATGGGTTGTAGGCTCAGTAGTCCCTTTAATGTTTTCTGCTACATTTAAACAATAAGCCACAATATTAGCTTCTTCAATTAACCTCCTTAGAGGCTAAAATGTCCTCCTTACCCGATTAGCTGTAATGAGTTATTGGTTTCGACCAATTCCTGTTGGATGACTACTAGTCAGAGCTTGACACAGGGACTTCACGTGAATTTTCTTTGTCAGCATCTGGTGAGAATCCTGAATCAATATGATGCTCCACATGAACACTGGTTTTCTGTTACTTCTCAAAAGCAACACTGGTCGTATCATCTTTCATCTGAGCATAACACCTCTGCTCAGTGCTCACGACCTTTCTAGTTCCACGATTCCACAATTTGTAACATTTCACACCAGATTTATAGCCTAGGAAGATACACTTAATAGCTCTTGGCTCTAATTTTCTATTATTGACATGGGCATAAGCATGATAGCCAAAAATCCTCAAATTCGAGTACTCGATGGGAGAACTCGACCACTTCTCAATCGGAATTTTTCTATTTTTGGCAATATTTGATGATCAGTTGATCAAAGGACATGTAGTGGAAATGGCTTCAGCCCAAAAACTCCTTGACAGACCTAATGTTGATATCATACAGCTAACCTTTTCCATGATAGTTTTATTCATGTACTCGGCCACACTATTCTGCTGTAGTATACCCATAACAGTATAATACCTCACGATACCTTCCGATTGACACAATGCTTCAATTTCTCAAGAGCAAAACTCCAAACCAATATCTATTTAGATTTTCTTGATATGTTTGCCAGTTTGTTTTTCTATCGTAATATTTCACTCTATGAATATCTCAAACACATCAGACATGTGCTTGATGAAGTATGTCCAAACTTCTCTCGAGTAGTCATCAATGATGGTCAGCATGTAATTTGTGCCTCTAAGGGATAGAATGCAGGATTCCCCTCACAAATCGGAGTAAACATAATTCAATGTGCCTTTTAAAGAATGGATAGTAGTGTTGAAACTTATTCTCTTCTGTTTGCCAAAGATACAGTGTTCACAAAACTTGAACTGGTTGATATCTTGACCATCAAGCAAACTTCTTTTGTACAACTTCATGCCAGCTTCACTCATGTGTCCTAAACGCATGTAACATAGATTAGTCTGATCCATATTGGACAATTTGGCTGAAGAAATAGCAGCTATTCTGACCAGAGTAGTGTATTAAAGATGATGTAAGTTTGTTGCCTTCATATCACTTTTCGTCACCACAAGAGCACCTTTGGAGACATTAAGGACTTCACCTCTACTTGAACACTTGTACACTCTGGCGTCAAGAGTACTTAATGAGATTAGGCTCCTTTTCAAATTTAGAATATATCGAACTTCCGACAGAGTTCTAATGGTGCTATCAAACATCTTGATATGGATAAAACTAATAATAGCAATCTTGCATGGAGTATTATCTCCCATTAACACTAATCTACTTGAGGTCACTTCAAAGCTAACAAACCAATCACGGTTCAGACTCATGTGGAGAGTGCAAGCTGAATCAAGATTTTGGAATCACTGCCAAAGGCAACAAGGATATCTCCTTCGAAACCTTCTTTAGTAACAATGGTGGCTTTGGGGTTTTTTTATCTTGTTGATCTTTCTTGAAACTATGGTTTCTTATCTTCTTGTTTTGAAGTTTCCGGCACTTGAATATGTTGTGGACACTTTTCTTACAATGATGGCATGACTTCTTGTTCATTGACTTAGAATGGCCTTAAAATTTACTCTTGCTCCTGGGATCCCTGGTCGGAGACCTCTCAATTTGTCTTCTATGAACAAATAAACCTGCTGCATGCAAACTCGAGCTTTTGCTCGACACCATGGTTTTTAGCTTCTCCTTTGCATGCAAAGCATCATAAAGCTCCTTGAGGATGAGAATGTCCCGGCTATAAAGAATTGTATTTCTAAATGTAGAGAATGAACTGGACAGCGAGCAGAGTAGAACAAGGTCTAAATCTTCATCTTCATACTTGACTTCTATTGCTTCAAGATCGGTGACAATATCCTTAAAAGCAATCAAATGATTCAATACGGATCTGCCTTCTGCCAATCTGAGCGAGAAAAGCTTCTACTTCACAAGAATCTTACTGGTCAAATCCCTGGTCATGCAGATCTATTCCAACTTTAACCATAACGCATCAGCGGTGGTCTCCTTTGTGACCTCCTGGAGAACATTATTAGATTGATGAAGATGAATATGAGAGAGAGACTTACGATCTCTTCTTTGCAGAGCATGTAGCGGGCTTCTTGTCGATCCCCAATAATGCATCATCCAAATCGAGTTGTGCTAGACTTGCTCACATCTTGATCTACCACAAGGAAAATCTTGTGTCTCGGTCAAGCAGTGAAAGATCATATTTCATTATTGTCATGACAAGAGTGCCCTAGATTGATTTGGGCAAAGAATGTAGCTCAGACACCACTTGTTAGGATTGGATATGCCACTTGATATGAACTCGACATGACAGAGCATGAAAGTAATAAAGAACAATCAAGAACACGAGACAAAGATTTAATGTGAAAACCCTTTCGAGTGAAAAACCACGCACACACAATCGACGTATTCACTATATGAGGAGAAGTTACAGAACACTCCTGGTGTATATGTTATTTTACTTATTCATGCCTCTACCAATAGCTTGCAGGGGATATAAATAGCTGTGGAACAAGAGTTTCAGATGAGGCTAGAAACAAAGTCCTAGTCGACAATGAAACAGAGACTAGCTCGGAAACTGGAACAATAATCTTCTCGGAGACAGGAACTACTCCTCGCTCAGAGAGTCTTACCAGATATCGGTGACGAGTTATAGTCAGATGTGCCTCGAGTAGCCATATCTAACTCCAATCGGCGCACACGCCTTAAAGCACCACGTCTAATGCAGATCGGTGCAAAGTCCATCGCGGATACAAAGATTATCCCAATCATAACCTCCGATCAGTTTGCTTGTCTTGATCGAACTCTTCAAATGGTCAAAAAGATCAGCAATAGTCAGATTTAATCAGATTTAGATCATAAAATACAACAGTTATGTACTCATGTGTCAATATAGGGATAGGCTAGAGCATCGTTGGGTTAAGGCCCAACATGGTCTATATGTTAAGCCTAGCTTGTAGTTGTGAGGCCGAGCTGATGGGGCTCAAGAGGGTCTGGCGGTCTTGGTTTGTGCTACTGCTTTCTTTCCGCTAGAGCTGAGCCACGTGCTTACGTCTACGTTCCATAACAGGGGGAATGTGACACAGAATGTGCCTTCCAGTGCCTTCCAGAAACAAGGGGACAAAAGTAGCTTAATTAAACTCATTTGAATGATCAAAGAGACCAGAAATTTCTCACCGAGAAGTTTCTTTAGGAATAATGCATCCCCTTAATAATTGCAGGGGTATATACGTCGCTCCTGATGTAACCATGCAAATCCATCAACTTGAGTCCCAGCAAATTGTATCGAGTATCGACAAATAGAGTTCAGCAAAGCAACGTACATGTATGTTCCATCATGCAATGGGATTTTGGACAACACTTTCAAAAACAGCGCGCCTTCGTGGATGTTCTCTCGCTATCCATGCCAACTCTTTAGGGGCCGTTTGATTGGACTAAAATAAACTGGTTTATAACTGAAATTACATTGTAGTTGATTAAAATTATACTATAACTGATAGTATAATTTTTTGACGTAAGTAAATTTTAAAAATTTTAAAAATAAAAAAAACAGGTTAGCACATCATAGACAACGCAAACGAATACAAAAAAAGTGACAAAAAACTCAAAAACTAAAAAGCCAGAAAAAGACAAAATTTAGAAAAAATAAAAAATAAACAAAACTCAAAAAACTCAAAAGGCTGCAGAAACAGATCACCCTGTTTCACAGTTCATAATTGCAAATAACAAGAAAATCAAAACGCAATCGTATCACATAAGCTTTGCTCCATGCATGAAACATGTTGCCAACTCCTTGCATATCTTTACTAATTACTAGTTATCATTTTGTCGCAGCATACCACGCAGCACGTAGCACCGTACCATGCATTACCGTGACAAATCTGCTAGTAGCTGATGCTTGGGAGTGACAAAGGCACGCATCTTACAACGACAGGTGCGCGAAGTTTAGTGGACACCAGGCGTTCACGCTCCCTTTCTCCCTCTGGCCAGCCTCCGCCCACATGAGAAGCATCTAATCACGGAGATGTATAGGTCAAGAAATAAATTGCACGGATAGCTTCCTATACAAAGGCCCTCCCTGTTTTTTCAGGTTTTGGGTTGTTTTTTATTTTAGCTTATCCGAAACTCAAAATAAATTAAATATTTTTTTCAAACGATTTCTCGAAGTAGATTCTTTAAACAGCTTTTTGAGCCAAAAAATTATATATACCATTTATGTCAAAATTTTCACTATCCACTACCATATCAATAAATACAGACCAAAACTATTACAGTAGTCTAAAATAACAGAACCAAAATAAACCTTCCCATCTACTACCAGTGTAGTCTTATAGGCCTGACCTCATGGGTGACGACCGACGACACCTACTTTTTGAGTCCTTTCGGGCTTTTGGCGTGTCAAGGCGTTGAAGACTTTGAAGTTGGCTGCTGTGAATTCGTGTACGGGTTTTGCAATTATAAATACACCGGATTTTTTTTTGTGCGGTTACATGAGCCTGGGAAGTCCAGATATAGTACATACTAGATAGTAAATTCGATAAATATACACACCTCATGCATGCATGGCAAATTATTATCATGTCACGAGTTGTCGTGTTAACTGTAGGCAGTCTGCTACAACTTGCAGACCCGGTATTTCCGGTGCTCACGTACGTAGCTTTAATAAATCTCTTCTAGCTTTTCCTTTTCTCCTCAAATATCGATCACTGCGTTGTGTGAGACATGGTGACCAGAGATGTGTGATGTGGAACGAGATTAATTGTTGTCAACAATGAACTAACTAACTAATTAGGAACATATTTATATAAGCTGTCGATCGTTAGTTTGGCTGGTTCCATCAGATCGAGCCGGGTGCGAGCTAGCGTGTGTCTCTACACTGGCCGGCATGCAAGTTGGCGCCACATGCATATGTGACTCATCCTTTCGTCTATGATTAATGAATTTTAATTATAGTAGGTAATTTTTATCTGTGTTTTTTAATATGATAGAAATTTTGATGTGAATATTGCATATGTTTTTATATTCAGAAAGTTATTTAAAGAAATAGCTTTAAGAAATTATTTCTAGAAACTATCCTATTTATTTCGGGTTTTAAAAAGCTAAAAAAATAATATGTCCTACTGTGCAGCTAACTGAGCTAGCTAGGTTTCGCCATGACATCCTTTTCCGCGACCGACAGCACCTAATTAGTTAACGGGCTAGCTAGCTTGATAGTACAGTATAAACAAGTTTCTAATTAATTTCTAGCTAGATACATAGGGGTCTAGGCTGCTAACAGCATGGCCCAGAGCCAATCCTGCATGTAACGTAAAGTATATTTTTCGTAAAAAATCGAGGACTTGTAAGGACTTGTACGTAAGTAAATAAGGATCTATACGTAATTTTGGAAACCCGCCGGGCGAAATCCAAAATTTTTTTGCAAAGAAAAAACTTACAGGGACCTTTTCGCGAGAAAAAAGAACCTATACGTAATTTTCGCAAAACCGGAGGAAAGTGCCTCCCCGGCCGTACGGGAAAACCCCCGCCACGCGCCGGCCGGACGCGCGGGCGGGGGTGACGTGGGCGCGCGAGGAGGCCGGAACTCCCCCGCTAATATAGGTTCTGGGGATACAATGTAAATAGAATCACAAGAATTTTCTTCTTTTTCTTGACTAAAGTTAGCGTTGTTCTCGATCTTTTATTCTCATGCTTGTATTGTACACGCACTGACTAAAAGAAGAATGGAACTTAGTGTGAGAATTTGTTCTTTCCTTAACCTGATAAGGTAGAACTGGGAAGCAACTAGTAGGAGCCTTCCCAAGTTGGCTAGGCTTTCTCCACACGACTTGATGTTTCAGCACCAGACATGGAACATGGAAATGACGAACTTTTTCTTTACCAATGTTTGTTCACTAGGGTTGGTACTTGGTACTATTTAAAATCTATGACATCCACACATATAACATGAATCTTTTTCAGTTTTAAAACCAGCTGCAAAACCAAAAGGATCTTTAGTCACCAAGTTACAATGGATTTGCCGCGAGTGCACACGTGAACTGTTTGGAACGTATGGATTTAATAGATTTTCATAAGACACGGTTCAATTCCTACATTATTACAACCAAGTGTAATGAACTCCCTTTATTCGTTCACAGAAATGTATTAGATTTTTTTTAGTTGGTTAATTGAAGGGGAAGAAAAGCTAGGACGTGAAAACTGACCAAGAAACAAAGTCGATTGGAGATGACAGGAGAGACGCCAGGCACCAGCCAAAAGATACGAACCCACCCCACGTTGTTAGTCAAAAGAGGCAGGCGGCCGCAGGACCTCTTAATCGTTCTTGGTCGCCACCTCACGGGAGATTCTCCGCATCCACGGAATATCCACTTGGAGACGCCCCACGAAAATGTTTTCAATCTCATGTCAAATGCGCCCTTTTGTCACCTCACGTGCCAGGAACCGGATCTCGTGCCAAGCACCTCAACCAGAACACGAGATGAACCGCGTATTTTATTTTTGGAAAGTAGTGTTGAGAAATAGTCGCTGACGATCAATTCGATCAATTTCTCTATTTAAAACAAATTGAATCGATCACAGAAGACAGAATAATCTGTATCGGAGCGTTTGGACGAAAGAAACATCGACCGCTGCGTTCAAAACGCACGTAACCGCAAGCCAAAGGAAGGTGCGATTAACTCGGAATGTGAATTACCTTAACCAATGGCGTTTGTTACCCTCCCGCGGACGACCGAAACCAGCGGCCCGGCCCGGCCAGCAGATCCGGCGGAAGCGACTCCACTACGGCACGAGAAAGGATATTCCCCGGCCATATGCGGAGCCTCTCCTGTCCCTTCTCCGCGGTCCGCAGCAGAAGCCGCCTCGCGTCTTCTCGACGCGCACCCACCACACGCCGAAACCGCAACCAAAACGGCGACCGGAATCCCCATCCGACGCGCCGAGACGCGAACAGTCAGAGACCGACCGCTTTCCTCGGGCATCTCTCGTAATATTCCCTCGGCATCTTCCCGCTTCGCGGGGCAGTATATAAGCCGGCTCCCAGCAATGCCCATAGCTCATCGAGATTCAAGAGCTAAACCCTTCCTCGTAGGGAGACACAAAACCGCAAACGCTAGCAGCAGAAGCAGGAGGAGCAGCGCGTTCCCTAGCTGTTGAGATGGCCGGGAAAACCGTGGTGGTGTTCGACTTCGACAAGACCATCATCGACGTCGACAGCGACAACTGGGTCGTCGACAGCCTCGGCGCCACCGAGCTGTTCGACCGCCTCCTCCCCACCATGCCCTGGAACACCCTCATGGACACCATGATGGCCGAGCTGCACTCGCAGGGCAAGACTATCGGCGACATCGCCGAGGTGCTCAAGGCGGCGCCGCTCGACCCGCACGTCGTCGCGGCCATCAAAGCCGCGTACGGCCTCGGCTGCGACCTCAGGATCCTCAGCGACGCCAACCAGTTCTTCATCGAGACCATTCTCGACCACCATGGCCTCCGCGGATACTTCTCGGAGATCAACACCAACCCCAGCCGCGTCGACGCCGACGGCCGCCTCCGGATCGCGCCGTACCACGACTTCCACGCGGGCCCGCACGGGTGCGGCCTCGCGGGCATCTGCCCGCCCAACATGTGCAAGGGCCAGGTGCTCGACCGCATCCGCGCCTCGGCCATGGCGGACGGCAGCAAGAAGCGGTTCATCTACCTCGGCGACGGCCGCGGCGACTACTGCCCGTCGCTGCGGCTCGCGAGGGAGGACTTTATGATGCCGCGCAGGGGGTTCCCCGTGTGGGACCTTATCTGCCAGAACCCGGCTCTGCTCCAGGCGGAGGTGCACCCGTGGAGAGACGGCAAGGAGATGGAGGAGACGCTGCTGCGGCTCGTCGGGAAGGTGCTCGTCGAGGAGGCCGCGTTGCCGCCGCTCGACTGTAAGGTCGAGTCGCTGCCGGTCGGCGTGCAGGATGGCATGCCCATGGCGCTCGGAGTCAAGAACTGATCGGCCCATTAGGATTCCTTCTTCTTCTGATTGCTTTTCTTTTTTTAAACCGGCGTCTTCTGATTGCCGCCTCTGTGTGGACGAATCTGGTAGGGTGCCGGTGTACTTTTCATGAAATTGAGGGTGAGATGATGGTGGTAAAAGCATAATTCGAAAGCCAATGGCGAGATCGAATAATGTGTGAGGCCTGTAGTAGTAGTATTAACTATTGACTAATTTCTGTGTGCTCTGTTCTGTGTTATTGACCCTGGCATTGGTGGAGGCTCCTTGTATCGTATCTATTGATGAAAATAACACATGAATCTATGATAAAAGTCAAAATTTCAGCCAATTTTGTCTGAAACAGTACCATTTTTACTTTTTTAGATGGTCTCAAGCAGTACTCGCACTTGGTAAACTCCCAAGCATAGGAGGACAAGGATGCCCTGATGAAACTGTTTACAGCAAAGTGTCAGATCAGGTTTGGCATACAGCAGCACAAAAATTGTCTTGTTCCAGAATGATGAATGCAAATATTTATTTTGGCGTTCATGTCTTTTTGCAAGAATTGTCGGTTCAGGTTTGGCATGTAACTTGTGCTTGGGCTCTGTATTTTCATAGTGTCCTGATGCTGAAAGAATAATTTTACAGTACATTCTACTATCAGTAAAGGGTGTGGTAGTAAAAAATCAAATTCGGCCATTGGATTGTTAAAGACATAATAGATTTTTCTTTGTAATTACTCAATCCGAGAGTATTCCTATTATTAAACCAACTGGGATTGAAAATATTACTCTTGTCCCATACGGTCCTCACATGGACAATTACAATTCTATTCTTCTTGGGATTCTGCTTCATATTACTAGTCATAGTATAACTAAATCCTATCTAATAGGAACTATTGAATAAAAAAGAATAACAGCCCACCTTAAATTAAGTGTACCTTAAAAAGAGCTCTGCTGAAAAGGATCTCCATATTGAATCGATATCGAAGGCAACAGTAAACAGGAAGTAGTGCTCAACTGCTCATGCATATGTTCAGTTCAACTTCTCATTTGCTGTGTTACCTTGCGTGCTACTTCCTAGTAAGGAGGGAGGGTAGCAATTGGCATGACAGGTTTAGTCATGACGGATCACACACATACAATCT
This sequence comes from Dendrocalamus latiflorus, assembly GCA_017311315.1. Classification (NCBI taxonomy): domain Eukaryota; kingdom Viridiplantae; phylum Streptophyta; class Magnoliopsida; order Poales; family Poaceae; genus Dendrocalamus; species Dendrocalamus latiflorus. The sequence continues at coordinate 46,509,622 of CM029666.1, read as the reverse complement.
TTGTCTTTGCCTGAATACACGCAAAGACTGGCACAAGCAACCAAGAAACAGGAGCTCTGAGACATATACAGTAAGAAGGCGAATGGGGAAATTGTTTCCAAATTTGAAACGTATTGGCACAAATGTTTGGAACAATGTGTAAGAATAATGTCTGTCATCTGCAGAATTTCCCCTGTTGTCTGTTAAATGGTCAGTTCTGGTTTGGGCATGCAGCTGCATCACAATAAAAAGATTTGACAGCTGACATTACATGTATTTTTAAGACTGTTGACCAAAAATGATCTCAAATCAATAAATAATTTGGCACTTCTCATTTGCATTCAACAATCTGAATTGAACAATCAGGATTAAACAAATTTACCATAAAACCGGCTTGACTAGTGTTGTCGCCAGTTTCAATTGGTCCATCCAATGTGTAACACTTTGGCCAAACACCACGGCCTTCTTCTGCACCCTTCGCTTCACATCTTCTTGGGCTTCAGATGTCAACAATTTCATCAGAGCATCCGTGACCTGCAAAAGCAAATTGCACGTAGCTTATACACTTGACATTACATCTCCTATTCAGTTGAAATGATGAAGTATCTTGGAACGAATCAAAGTTTTGTAGCTGTATGTGCTGGTCGCCTCTGAACATAACGGGCTGCAGGCCAACATGGGCAGCATCGCGGGCGACGGGGGGAAGCGGATGAGGGTGCCGGCGAGGATGCGGTGCGGCCAACGGAGAGGCAGCCGGGGCGACGGGTACAGCAGTGTGAGGGAGAAAGGATTGGACTTGTTCTTTTGATCTTATCGTTTATGATTTATGACTTCTCTCGAACAAATAAATGGTATAATTGTTTCATCACTATTTCGAAGTAACTTATCGGATAGTCTTTTAGAAACGGATTATCAGCTTTTAATATATTCGTATGGGTGCTCGTATTAAAGCCAAAAAATATAAGTCGCAATCATAAATCATAAGGTGCATCTCAAAAGAACAGGTTCATTGTGTCTAATACAAGCCTATTCAAACAAGTCTAAACATGGGGGGAAAAGACGGCCGCATATCTTAAGTAGGATGCAACCATACCAACATTAGAAGAAACTAAAACAAAACAAAAGCTCTATTTGGCTTACAGTATCAGCCACAGTTAGCATCAAGCAATCTAGTGTTCCTAGTTGCAAGTGAGCGCGGTGTGCACATTTTTATCCTACGATTTGAAAGGATGTATGATTTTAGACCGGTTAAATTCGTTTCTTTCTTAAATCGTAGTACTAAAACCTTTTCAGACGCTACCATGGAAAGATGTACTATTGCACGCCACAAAGATGTATCTTTGCGTATCCTGTTCCCGTGAATTGAAAGAGATATGCCCTGGCAGGTTCGCCACAGATCTCCGCTTCACCAAAATTTAGGCACATATTCATGGGATATGCTATTACAGCTGCTCGATCGACGGGAAAGCAATTGAACTGGAACATGTGGTGTTTGCACATCGATTTTTGACTGACGGGGCCAGTCAAGAACAAATGAACTGGAATATGGAGGAGTACTTTTATTCCTGTATACCTATGTATAGAGTGAATAATTACAGTTTTATCTAAGAAAGACAGTAATACCTCTATTTGTATCTATAGGCTTGTTATCCACTGAGAGGTATTTTCATCATTTGTACAGGTATAAAAGCCTATAAATACCTTATGTATCACTCATTTGTAACTTGAACTTAAAAAAAAAGAATACAAAAAAACATTCAAAACTAGTGCGCTTCTGGAAAGACTCATCAAAACCCTCATAATTAGGGTGGCTCTCTTGGACTTTCAAACCTGTATAAGCTCTTATGTCACTTTCCATCTGATTGACATCAGTCTGTAACACAATCGATGTCCACTCACTAAGGGCATGTTTGGATCCCATGGGCTAACAACTAGTTGCTAATTTTTAGTCCTTGTGGATCCAGACAGGAGGGCTAATGAGTGGGCTAAAGTTTAGCCAAAGCCCTAACTAGTTGTTAGCCAACTAGTTGGCCAAACCCAGCTAATGAGGGCTAAAGGACCAGCAGGATGGAAAAAAGACGCTGATACCCACGCCAACCCTCCCAGATCGCCATGCATAGGGGTATAACAGACTTTGTACTGAGATAGTAGTACTTATTAGTCTTTGGATCTAAACAGGACTGGGCTAATCTTTAGCCAGCTAACTACTAGTCAGCTAACAACTAGTCCTAATCCATCCAAACAGGCCTTAACTTGAGTTTGGTTTCTACACCATCAACAATTCCTCTAGCTACTCCAGTATGGTGTGCTTTTCTTTAGGGACAGTACCGAACAATACGCTGTCTTCTTTCTTACGTTTGGATTTCTTTCTTCTCTGTTTTTTGTAATTATTTTTTTGTATGAGAGACTGGGCCTTTTCTTAAACTACAGCATAAGACCCATTGGTGGATATGTGCATAATGGGCCTAAGCCTGTTATATCGGGCCGAAAGCATGAATTCAGAGGGATTACGTCGGTTTCAGTGGTACACTGGTCCTTGGCCATTGTTCAGCAAGAGCAACAGGCTTGGGCGAGCGGCGAGCCACCCTCCAGGTCCAGGCGTGTGCTCGGCACGGACTCCGGACCCTCCACGAGGCGAGGAAAGGAAGAATTTTTGTACGGATAATCCATTTTTTATTTGAAAATACATAAATATACTTGCGGGAAAATTTTTTATAAAAATAGGCTCCAGTCGTCCCCTCATTGGGCGACTCTCATCTTTCGCCCAACCGGAAGGCGACATTTAGCGAATATGGGAACCGTTAAGCGAATCAATGTTATCGCCTGAGCGTTGGGCGACTCATTTCAGTCGCTGTACGGTTAGGCGACTGGAATTTCAGTCCCCCAACGGTAGGGCGACAGGAGGGGATAATTTATTCCACAGTCGGCCGTCCACCACCACCTACCAGGCTACCACTACCCTCATTCTGCGCACAGAGAAGAAACGAGAGAAGAAGAGGAGAGGAGGAAGGGGAAGAAAAGGGGGGAGAAGAGAAGGAGAGGAGGTCAGGGTTGGAGGAGGAGGTGAGGGAGGAAGGAGGAGTAGAAGCTATTCCATCTATTTGGATTCAGGTATTTTTTTTGATTATGTTGTATTTTCACTATTATTTAGATGAAAATTTTGTGTTAGTACAAATTGTAGATGTAGAAAATGTAGTACAATTTTGGTATGAAAATATTAGTGTAAAAAAGTTGTAGTATACATTTTCTAGTGTGGAACATTTTGTAGTATAGAAATTTTAGCACCGTTTGTAGTATAGAAAGTTTAGTTTAGTGTTGTACGATGTTATTTGATATGTCGTAAATTTCAATCATACACGCAGGCCTACATCATCAATGGCCAGTACTACATTGAGAGTGTATTATGGTGCTGGAATTATTCGTGAAGGTCCGAATGGTGTGGATTTGAGCGATTTCCCGCAAGTCACTCTCGTACTTCTGGATGACAAGAATGCTCGAATGACAGATTTGCATGCTGAAGGGTGGGAAGGGTCGGCGACAGAGCCGACGTATTAGAAATGACATGGACGAATCACAAGCTGGAACATCTGGTGCACGTTGTGGGCGATGCGGTCAGGAGGGGCACACAGCTAGACGATGCAACGCATATCCTGATCAGTAGTTATTGGAGACTTCTGCTAATTTTCTGTAATGTAGTTCGTGTTGTGCTGGTAGCTTAGTATTGCTCTGTTTACTTAGTTCCTACATGTATTTGCTGTACGGACTATTTGAACGTTATGGACTTGAGGCCGACATGTTTGCAATGACTGTAGCTTGTTGTTTCAGAAATTATGATTACTGGCCTCTGAGAAGGCAATGTTGTAGCACTTATTTCGTGGAACGTACTGTTTCGTGCAAATGACTGAAAATGCTATGTTGTACCAAATACATTGAATGGTCCAAGCTCTGAAAAGCCTACATAGGGACATTTATTGCTACACTGGAATCCTGAAAAAGCGAAAAGATTCCCATGTCATCCTCTCCATGGACTATGCCCACTGCACCAGATAACCTGCCTACATAAAGGTCTCCTATGTCTTCCATACCACATCTTCTCCTCTAGCCATCACAATACTACTATACAACAATGTCTTCCTGGAGGTCCGACCCATTTGGAGTGCCAGAGTGGCATGAGCGCCCGAAGTGTCGTTGCGGCTTTAGGACGATGTTGTGCGTCTGCACGGATCCAGTACAACGAGCCAACTACGGCCGTAGGTTCTTCAAGTGTCCAGACCTAGATGACGACTTCATGGTAACTGTGCAACTAAATCCTTTGTTTCTCGTTATTGTTTTTCAACTTGATCCATGACATCTACCACGCCACACATAGCCTTGCGAGTTCATCGAATGGGTGGATCGGGTGCCGCCGGCATGGCCACGGAACCGACCAACACAGGTGGAAAACAAAGGACAATACTTTGTCAAGATGACTCAGGCTCGCGAGGTGGAACGACAGATGCGACTTGAGCAAGAGCGTCGCGTGAGGGTGGACCAAATCCGTCTGAAGGGCAAGGAGGATGAGCTGCAAAGGAGGCGGGAGCAGTTAAATCTGCGTGAAGCAGCCATCAAGCGTCAGGAGGAAGAGCTTCAAGCTCGTGAGGCAGCTCTCAAGACCAAGAGTGCTAGGAAGAATGATGCAGCGGAGCCATCTTCAGGGCGCGATAAAAAGGGGAAACAACCACGCTACACCCAGTAGACAAAATGTAATAAACCCAACAAGTTGTATTCCCTAAGGCATGTTAGGACTAGTGGTGGAGTTCTGAACATTAGAAGTACAGAGTTCCACATATGCCACTTACCACTTTATGTATCGAATGTTCTACACTTAATCGTTTTTAAAAAAAATTTCCCAAAATTTTTTATGCACCTACAACATTCAGTGAACACAAACATTTATTACAACTATACCAAATTTTCCCCGGTTTAAAACTACAAAATTGACAAAACTCTAAAAAATCACGGGGGGAGAGTAAAGTCGCCCTCCTATTGGGCGACTGCATTATAAGTCACCCATCCATTGGGCGACTGCTGATAGTCGCCCAATAGGAAGGCGACTAATTGCTATCGCTCGAAGGTATATTTATGTATTTTCGAATGAAAAATGGATTATTCGTACAAAAAATTCAGGAAAGGAAATCCTAGCGATCGAGCGGCATCGTGCGCACGGCGCCGTTGCCCTGCTCTCCGCCTAGGGACGGAAAATGATAACAGATAATTCGTTTTATCCGATATTCGTATTCGAGAAAACGTGAATATGATAAGCAAAATCCGTATTCGAAAATGTTCGTATTCGTATTTGAGAATATTCGTATCCATATTTGCAAATATTCGTATTCGCATTCATATTCGAGAATATTCGTATCGTATTCGTATTCGAGACTATTCGATTCGTATTCGATCCGTTTCTAGAACCCATGAAAAATATGTACAAATTTTGTGATTTAAAATTGAATTTAGGCGGTTTAAAACCGGTAACCGGTCAAAAACCAGTGAAAAATCGGTAAAACTGCTAGGAATCCGTTTTATCCGATATTCGTATCCGAGAATATCCATATTCGAAAATATCTATATTCGTATTCGAAAATATTCGTATCCGTATTTGAGAAAATACAAATTCATATTCATATTAATTTTAAAAATATAGATTTGTATTCGTATTTGAGACTATTTGGTCGTATCCGATCCGTTTCCACCCCTATCTCCGCCCCGCAGGCGTGCTCCTCCTCTCCCCGCGCCATTCCGACTGCATGATCGTCGCCGGCGCGCTCGCCAAGTCAGTGCCACCTTACTCCTCCCTCTACTCCTCAGATTTCGCGTCCGTGTCTCCGACCTCGGGATTTGGTGCTCAGATGTCAGAAGTTTTGGCCGTTCCACGCGCACCAACACGGTGAAACGTGTTGAGGAACCGTCGCTGGCGACCAGTTTGATCGATTCCTCTGCTTAGAACAAGAACGAATCAATCACAGAATAATAGATTGAACACAGAGAGGTAGAGAGAACTCCTGGTTTTTCTTTATTGCTTTCGATTGCATTATGTGTACATAATGAGGGGGCCATAGGTCCCTATTTATAGCCTATGGCGGGGTGCCCATATTGGGCCAGGACTCTTGGTCCTGGGCCCAGTTTCTCAACACTCCCCCTTGGGCACTCACCCGACATATTAATGCCTCGTTAAAACTCCATAAAAATCCAGTGGGTAAATTTTGGAGAAAGAGCACATGATATATGTAATGCTGCGATGCACGAATTGTCTCATTAAAAATCTTGGTCGAGAAACTTTATGGAAAACTCGTCAAAGGAAAAAGAGTACAATTCACCCAATTTCATTTGGTTTTCAGGACTTTATCCTTTGGGTACTTAATCTTCATGATTAAGATTTACTAGCGGGCTTGTGAGAATTCCCTCCCTGAATTCTGCGCTTCTTTAAGTCTCATCATTCCAATTCCACGCACGCATCTTTCAAAGCTAGATGCGGGGAGTGACTTAGTGAATAAATCTGCGAGATTTTCACATGACTTAGTATGCAGTACTTTAATCTCGTCCATCTTTTGCAATTCATGTGCATAGAAGAATTGGGTTGATATGCTTTGTGAGATGACTCTTCACATAGCCCGTTTGTACTTGTGCTACGCAAGCTGCATTATCTTCATAGATAACCGTGGGGGTTTGCATGATGTTCATCCCACATGACTGCTGGATATGGTGAACCATACGTCGGAGCCAAGCGCACTCTCGTGTGGCTTCATATAGTGCTATAATTTCTGAGTGGTTCGTCGAAGTAGCTACAAGGCTTTGCTTAAACGATTTCCATGAAATTACAGTTTCACCACACAGGAATACATAGCCTGTTTGTGACTTTGCGGTATGCGGGTCCGACAGGTACCCAACATCTGCATAGCCAATCAAGTTCAGATCTTGATTTTTTCTGTAAAACAATCCAAGGTCCTTACTTCCTTGGAGGTATCGGAAGATGTCCTTTATGCTCTGCCAATGTCTTTTGGTGGGCTCTGCACTGTACCTTGCCAACAGGTTCACGGCAAATGCAATGTCCGGTCTAGTGCAGTTTGCTAAGTACATGAGTGCTCCCACTGTACTCAAGTATGGGAATTCCGGTCCCAGGATTTCCTCCCCTCTTCCCTAGGTCGGAAATAATTTTTTTCTTACTGTAAAGACCTCCCGATCATCGGTACTTTCGAGGGAAATGTCTTCTCAAAGCCAAACCTTTTAAGCACCTTCTGAGTGTAGGTTGACTGATGTACCAAGATTCCTTCAGGGATATGCTCAAGCTGCAGGCCAAAGCAAAACTTGGTCTTGCCCAAATCTTTCATTTCAAATTCTGACTCTAAGTAGGAGCTTGCTTCTTTTATGTCTTCGGCTGTCCCGATGATGTTCAGATCATCTACGTATACAGAGATTATACAGAATCCATTCTGGGATCGCCGTATAAATACACAAGGACAGTCTTCATTGTTCGTGTAGCCTTTCTTGCAGAGAAAGTCGCTTAAATGATTATACCACATTCTTCCAGATTGTTTCAGTCCATACATTGACTTTCTGAGTTTCACACTGTACAGATTTCTATTTGCTCTGTCTTGATTTGGGAGAGGGATCCCTTCAGGGACTCTCATATAAATCTCCGAATCCAAGTTACCGTAAAGGTATGCAGTCACAACATCCATCAATTTCATTTCCAAGTTCAAGTTCACTGCCATTGAGATCAAATATCTAAAGGTGATTCCACTCATGACTAGAGAGTAGGTTTCTTCATAATCAACTCCAGGACGTTGAGTGAAACCTTGTGCTACCAGTCTTGCTTTGTATCTCACTACTTCATTTCTTTTATTTCTCTTTCGAACAAATACCCACTTGTGCCCAACGGGGTGTACATGGGGAGGTGTACGGTATACGGGCTCAAACACCTCTCTTTTGTTCAGAGATAGCAATTCAGTTGCTATTACCTTCTTCCTATCTTCCCAATCTGATCTTTTTCTTACATTCAGCGAGCGATGTAGGCTCGAGATCAAGATCAATGATGGAGACAATTTTCTTTGCGAAGTAGATATCGATATTAGCTGTTGTCCTATTCAGGGACTCTCCCGTGTGCACATAATTTATAGCTATTTCTTCATGAGTTGCTTCTTCTAGAGCGATCGCTTCTTCAGGAGTTTCACCTTGCGCATCGCTTCTTTCAATTACGGTGGCAAGTCTTTTTAGTTTTTTGGCTCCGATGTGTGCGCACACATCTATTCCGATGGGGATATTCAGATCCGGTATGCCCTTTTCTGAGGGTGTCATACTTGTGGCAGGTCTCAACTGGCTCCCCTTCTCATTCTAGGGGACTTCAGTGATCGGCTGTGATAAGTCATCCTTATCCTTCTTCACCAGGCGTCCCCGGTTACTAAGGATTCGAGGAACCAGAGTTCTCGTCCTTTTATTCTGAGGCCTCTGGTGGGATTAGGGATACCTTCAATTTTCTTTGGTATTTCAACCCTCTCCGGTGCATTGCGTGCAGGCACATGTGACTTAATTACGCTCTTCAAACCACTAAAGTGATCGGGCAGTTGGTTTGCTAATGCTTGCAAGTCGATGATCTTCTGGACCTCTTTTTCAGTTTCACTAGTGGGCGAGTCATGTGTATGAATTCTCGTGGCTTCCCACGAAATTTCCCGACATTTTTCATCAACGGGTTGATTTCCTCCTCCTAATGACGGGAAATTATCATCATCAAAAATACAATCAGCGAAGCGGGTAGTATGCAAATCTCCCGTCATGGGTTCCAAATACCTGATTATGGATGCAGTCTCATAACCAACGTATATCCCAATCTTACAGAGAGGGCCCATTGCAGTACGCTGTGGAGGTGGTATAGGTACATAAACCTTACATCTAAACCTCCTAAGATGAGAAATTTTCGGTGGTGACCCTTGCGCTAGTTGCATAGATGAATGGATGTTGTAGGCCGAAGGTCTAAGGTTGATGAGATTCAATGCATGAAGGACTGCGTGTCCCCAACATGTAGCTGGCAAATTACTTTTATGCAAGAGAGGTCGGGCAATAAATTTAATTCTTTTAATTAAAGCCTCTGCCAAACCATTCTGGGTATGGACATGCGGTACCGAATGCTCAACTGCAACTCCCATTGCCATGCAATAATTATCAAATGCCTTCGAAGTAAATTCTCCGGCGTTGTCCATTCTGATGGACTTGATATGATGATCTGGAAACACATTTCTGATGCGAATGATCTACGAGATCAATTTTGCAAAGGCATGGTTTCTTGTAGACAACAAACCCACATACGACCACTTCGATGAAGCATCAATGAGCACCATGAAATACTTAAATGGCCCTGAAACGGGCTGAATGGGACCACAAATGTCTCCCTGGATACGCTCCAGGAATGCAGGGACTTCATCCTTCACTTTCAGAGTGGAGGGTCTAGTAATTAGTTTCCCTGTGGCACATGCATGGCACACAAAATCTTTATGATTCAGGAAATTCTTCACATTAATATTATACCCATGTGAGTTATTTATTATGTTTCTCATCATCCTAAAACTTGGGTGGCCTAATCTATCATGCCAGAGACAGAAGAGTTCAGAGCTTCTAAACACTGTCTTCAGAACAGTGTACGCTACAGGCGCTTTAATGTTGGTATAATATAGCACAAGCGCTTTAATGTTGGTATAATATAGCCCAGTTTTAAGTGAAGCAAGTTTTTCTAGTACCCTTTTGCCATTCTCTTCGCGCTTCATGATGAGCAGGTATTCCTTACCGTACTCTTCATCAGTCTCAACGTGGAAACCATTGGCGCGAATATCCTTAAAACTTAGGAGAGTTCTAGTCAATTCTGGGTACAATAAGGCTTCTTCAATGACCAAAATTGTGCCCATTGGAAGTATAATAGTGGCTCTTCCAGAACCAATTATACATGCATCGCTTCCGACGATTGTCGTAAGGCTGCCGGTGCTCTTACGTACCGACTGAAAATATTTAGTCTCTCTTAAGATGGTATTCGTTGTGTCGCTGTCGGCAAGGCATACTTCCTCCATAGGGCACTACACGTGTTCTAATATAACGTATTTAATTAACATGCATTAGAAGGCATTCAACACATAAATAAAATACGCCAATATCAGAACATATAATGCCATCATAAACTGAATAAATGAATGTTTTATTCCAAAATCATCCAACCATTATGAGGAAACAAATCCTAAAGCACCAACCATGCAAGTTCTAAACTTGTCCATTTAATACAAAAATAAATGACAATTAACGTCTCATGCATTCTGTGCATCAGATGGAATCAACTAGAAAATCATCAACTTCTTCGGCTATTTTCTCAGGAGTGATGTTCTCCTCAAGGGAGATCATGGCTGTGGCTGCCTCTAAGTCATAGGAGGGTGCCGCTGCTGGGATGGGTTCAACATCCATCAATTCAGGCAGCTGCTCAACATGCTCCCCCTCGACTGCTGCAAAGTGCGCTTCAGGCTGCCCTTTGCCATTCTTCTTTTGAGCTTGGTGGGCATCAATGACATGTTGCGGTTCTTTGTATATCCACGACCAATGCCCCATTTGCCACATTTGTAGCAACTTTGGTTCTGCTGGCCATAGGTTTTGCCACTCTTCTTAGCCTTTCTGTCGTTTGGAGCATCTGACTTGCCTTTCTGGGCAATGATCTTACCCTTCTTCCCCCTTTTCTTCATCAAGGGCTTTCGCACCTTGTAGTTGCTAGCATTGGCTTCACGGCCAGCGGAGCTGCCTGGTGGCTGCGAGACGTAATTCTTACGGAGAAGTTCATCCTGAGCCTCTGCCACCTGCATCATATCAATCAATTCGGCGTATTCCTTATAGCCGTCTTGACGATAGTTGCGGGCAGTCTGTACAGTACTGGGGTGAAATGTGAACAGGGTCTTCTCAATCTTTTGCTCATCTGTGATCTCCTTGCCACAGAGTTAAAGATTAGTACAAATCCTGTGCAAGGCAGAATTGTACTCGCCGATCGTCTTAAAGTCGGCAAACCTCAGTCTGATCCACTCCTGCTCTGCTTGAGGAAGAATGGTGTACTTGAGCCACTCAAACCGCTTCTTGAGTGCGGTCCAGAGTGCTAGCGCGTTTCTTTCCGCCATATACTCATTCTTGAGAGTCGAGCAAAGGTGGTGCCTGAGAAAATGAAGTGCCTGGGTATTTTTCTCAGGTGTGGGTCGGGCGTCTTTCTGTTCGCTTAACCCAATAGCTGCGCTAAGCCTCCGGCCCCCAAGCACAATCTCGACATCGGATGCCCATGTCAGATAGTTTTGGCCATTCTGGGTCAGCTCCTCGAACTCCCGGTTCGAAATTTCAGTCATCTACATGTGTATGAACGAAATAAAATAAGTTTACTGCAGGTAAACATGCATGAAAAATTTACTACAGGTAAATAAAGTGGTATAATAGGTTCCCATAATGTTTCATAATTTTTTTGTGCATTTTCTATAATTTTACTGCTAATTACAGTGATTAAAAGTAATTTTCAGTAATTACAATTAACCAAAACAGTAAATAAATACAGAGAATACAGAGAATAATAATGGCATAAATAAATGAGCTTCAAATGCAAAAAAATAATGCAAAATTTGGATTCCCGAGGCCCTTTTATACTAAAATATAAAATTTCAGCAAATTCTGCAACTTCTAGGGGTTTTTACATAAATTTTCAGTTCAGAGAAAATTCACGCAATTTTCTGATTTACCGAGGGGTTTTCTGCAAAATTCTGGACCCGCTCGTAAATTTGAGGGCTTATACGTAATTTTCGGAACTACGAGGCCCTTTTGCAAAGAATCGGGACTTAAATACAAAATTAAGGGCTAATCGGTGATTCCTAATGTTTTGGGTGGCTTTTCTGAAAACCCGGCCAGAGCCCCCTTCCTCCCTTTTTTTCGTTCAGCCCGATTTGCCACCAAACCTACCCGGCCCATTTAGCAAACTCAAGGGGCGGGTAGGGTTTCCCCTTACCCTCAGCTCCCGAGTGGCGGCGACGGCCAGACAAATCGCGCCCGTGCGTGCGGTTCGGGAGGCGGCGCATAGCGCGAGCGGGTGGCCGAGGCCGACGGGGCCGACAGGGCAGGCGGCGGCGCATGGCGCGTACAGGCGGCCGAGCGGCGGGGCCGGTAGGTCAGGCGGCGGCGTACAGCGCGTACGGGCGGCCGAGCGGCGGGGCCGAGACCGGCGGTAGCAGGAGACCGAGGCGCGCGGAAGCGGGCCGGCAGGCCGAGCGCGGGAGGTGAGGCGGCGGTGGGCGCTTGCTGGCGGTGGTGACCGGGTGGTGGCGGCCCGTACGGGGTGACGCCGGCGGCAATCATACCAACAGCCCATGCGGGGGCGGCGGCCCGTACAGGGGCGGCGAGACCGAGCGACATGACCCGCGCACTTCGGCCGGTTGCGCCAGATGCTGGCCGGCGGTGCCTTGGGTTCCACTGCCGGCTTCTAGCCGGCAGCGGTGGTGAAGGTGGCCGGCCGGCGGCCGTGTTGTTGTTGTTTTTCTTTCTGTGCTATGGTTATGCAGAAACCGAACAGATGAGTATGCAAATTTTCGTTCAGTATTTTCTCATGCAATGATCGTGAAGAAACTGAACAGGGAAACAATGCATATTTTTGTTTCCAATCTACGATGCAATCAACATCTACCCCGTTTCGCAATCTACCGATCGACATTGTGCCGGCGATTTCAGATCTGCTCGCGGTAGATTGGAGCGGATTTGCATCGTTCTAATCTACAGTGCAATCAACATCTACCCCGTTTCACAATCTACCGATCGACATTGTGTCGGCGACTTCAGGTCGGCTCACGGTAGATTATGGCGGATTTGCACCGTAGAGATTCAATCTAGAACGCGAAAAGAAAATACCTTATTCAATCTGTGTTTCGATGATTACCTTATTCACCGGAGCGAAGTCGTGCTGATAACGTGTTGAGGAACTATCGCTGGCGACCAGTTCGATCGATTCCTCTGCTTAGAACAAGAACAAATCAATCACAGAATCACAGAATAATAGATTGAACACAGAGAGGTAGATAGAACTCCTGGTCTTTCTTTATTGCTTTCGATTGCATCAGGTGTACATAATAAGAGAGGTATATGTCTCTATTTATAACCTACAATAGGATGCCCATATTAGACCAGGACTCTTGATCTGGGCTCAGTTTCTCAACAAAACGCAGACGCAACGGCATCAAACCGAAACCGCAACCAGAGCTGATTCCTCGTGCGGTCGTGCGGGCGGCTTATGGAAAGGCACCCCACTGATATGCCGAAGGAATATTACTGTTGAGGAACCGTCGCTGGCGACCAGTCCGAGCGATTCCTCTGTTTAGAACAAGAACGAATCAATCACAGAATCACAGAAGAATAGATTGAACACACAGAGAGATAGAGAGAACTCCCGGTCTTTCTTTATTGCTTTTCTTTCATGCGTACATCATAAGGGGGGTATGGCTCTCTATTTATAGTCTACGGTGGGGTGCCCAAATATGTCAGGACTCTTGGCCATGGGCCCAGTTTCCTAACACTCCCCCTTGGGCACTCACCCAACATGCTCATGCCTCGTCAAAACTCCATAAAAACCCAGTGGGAAAAATTTGGAGAAAGAGTACGTGATACATGTGATGTTGCGATGCACGAATTGCCTCATTAAAAACCTTGGTCGAGAAACTTCATTAAAAACTCGTCAAGGGAAAAAGAGTACAATTCACCCAAATTCATTTAATCTGCAAGACTTTATTTTTGGGTACTTAATCTTCATGATCAAGATTTATTAACGGGCTTGTGAGAATTCTCCCCCTGAATTCTGCACTTTTCTAAGTCTCATCATTTCAATCCCTCACACGCACCTTTCAGAGCTAGATGCGAGGAGTGACTTGGTGAACAAGTCTTAGTGTGCAGTACTCTAATCTTGTCCAGAATTGGGGTTGATATGCTTACATAGTCCGTCTGCACTTGTGCAACGCAAGCTGCATTATCTTCATGGATAATTGTGGGGGTTTGCACAATGTTCATTCCACATGACTGCTGGATGTGGTGATCCGTTCAGCGGAACCAAGCGCACTCTCGTGCGACTTCATACAGTGCTATAATTTCTGAGTGGTTTGTCGAAGTAGCTACAAGGCTTTGCTTAGACGATTTCTAGGAAATTGCAGTTCCACCACATGGAAATACATAGCCTGTTTTGCGACTTAGCGGTATGCGGGCCAGACAGGTACCCAGCATCTGCATAGTCAATCAAGTTCAGATCTTGATTCTTTCTGTAAGACAATCTAAGGTCCTTACTTCCTTGGAGGTATCGGAAGATGTCCTTTATGCCCTGCCAATGCCTTTTGGTAGGCTCTGCACTGTACCTTGCTAAGAGGTTCACGGCAAATGCAATGTCCGATCTAGCGCAGTTTACTAAGTACATGAATGCTACCACTGCACTCAAGTGTGGGAATTCTGGTCCTAGGACTTCCTCCCCCTCTTCCCTAGGTCGGAAAGGATCTTTTTCTTGCTGTAAAGACCTACCGATCATCGGTACTTTCGAGGGAAATGCCTTCTCGAAACCAAACCTTTCAAGCACCTTCTGGGTGTAGGTTGACTGATGTACCAAGACTCCTTCAGGGACATGCTCAAGCTGCAGGCCTAAGCAAAACTTGGTCTTGCCCAAATCTTTCATTTCAAATTCTGACTCCAAGTAGGAGCTTGCTTCTTTTATGTCTTCGTCTGTCCCGATGATGTTCAGATCATCTACATACACAGATATTATACATAACCCATTCTGGGATCGCCGTATAAATACACAAGGACAGTCTTAATTGTTCGTGTAGCCTTTCTTGCAGAGAAAGTCGCTTAAGTGATTATACCACATTCTTCCAGATTGTTTCAGTCCATACAGTGACTTTCTGAGTTTCACACTGTACAGATTTCTATTTGCTCTGTCTTGGTTCGGGAGAGGAATTCCTTCAGGGATTCTCATGTAAATCTTCGAATCCAAGTTACCGTAAAGGTATGCAGTCACAACATCCATCAATTTCATTTCTAAATTCAAGTTCACTGCCATTGAGATCAAGTATCTAAAGGTAATTCCACTCATGACTGGGGAGTAGGTTTCTTCGTAATCAACTCCAGGACGTTGAGTGAAACCTTGGGCTACCAGCCTTGCTTTGTATCTCACTACTTCATTTCTTTCATTTCTCTTTCGAACAAATACCCACTTGTGCCCAACGGGGTGTATGTGGGGAGGTGTGCGGCATACGGGCCCAAACACCTCTCTTTTATTCAGAGATAGCAATTCAGTTGCTATTGCCTTCTTCTAATCGTCCCAATCTTATCTTTTCTTACATTCAGCGAGCGATGCAGGCTCGGGATCAAGATCGATGATGGTGGCAATTTTCTTTGCGAAGTAGATATCGATATTAGCTGTTGTCCTATTCAGGGACTCTCCCGTGTGCACATAATTTATAGCTATTTCTTCATGAGTTGCTTCTTCTGGAGCGATTGCTTCTGCTGGAGCTTTACCTTGCACATCGTTTCTTTCAATTGCGGTGGCAAGCCCCTTTAGTTTTTCGGCTCCGATGTGTGCGCACACATCCATGCCGATGGGGATATTCAGATCCGGTATGCCCTTTTCTGAAGGTGTCATACTTGTGCCAGGTCTCAACTGGCTCCCCTTCTCATTCTGGGGGACTTCAATGATCGGCTGTGATAAATCCCTTTTATCCTTCTTCACCAGGCGTCCCCGGTTACTAAGGATTCGAGGAACCGGAGTTCTCGTCCTCTTTTTTATTTTTCTGAGGCCTCTGGACGAGATTAGGGATACCTTCTGTTTCTTTGGTATTTCAACCCTCTCCGGTGCAGTGCGTGCAGGCACATGCGACTTAGTCACGCTCTTCAAATCACTAAAGTGATCAGGCAGTTGATTTGCTAGTTCTTGCAAATCGATTGTCTTGTGGACTTCTCTTGTCTTCTAGACTTCTCTTGTCTTCTAGACTTCTATTTGCTTCACTATTACGCAGGTCATGAATTCTCGTGGCTTGCCATGTAATGTCTTCTGGACTTCTCTAGTGCACGGGTCATCTGCATGGATTCCCCAGGCTTGCCACATAATTTCCCAACATTCTTCATCAAGGGGTTGATTTCCTCCCCCTAATGTTGGGAAATTTTCGGTGGTGACACTTGCGCTAATTGCATAGGTGAATGGATGTTGTAGGCTAAAGGTCTAAGGTTGATGAGATTCGATGCATGCAGGACTGCGTGTCCCCAACATGTAGCTGCTAGATTTCAATTATGCAAAAAGGGGTCGGGCAATAAATTTAACTCCTTTAATTAAATCCTCTGCCAGGCCGTTCTGGGTATAGACATGCGGTACCGAGTGCTCAACTGCAATACCTATCGCCATGCAATAATTATCAAATGCCTTTGAAGTAAATTCTCCGGCGTTGTCCATTCTGATGGACTTGATGTGATGATCTGGAAACACATTTCTGATGCGAATGATCTGCGAGATCAATTTTGCAAAGGCGTGGTGCCTTGTGGACAACAAACCCACATATGACCACTTCGATGAAGCGTCAATGAGCACTATAAAATACTTGAATGACCCTGAGATGGGCTGAATGGGACCGCAAATGTCTCCCTGGATGCGCTCCAGGAATGCAGGGACTTCATCCTTCACTTTCAGAGTGGAGGGTCTAGTAATTAGTTTCCCGGTGGCACATGAAGGGCACACAAAATCTTCATGATTCGGGAAATTCTTCACATTAATATTATGCCCATGTGAGTTATTTATTATGTTTCTCATCATCCTAAGACTTGGGTGGCCTAATCTGTCATGCCAGAGACAGAAGAGTTCAGAGCTTCTAAACACTGTCTTCAGAACAGTGTACGCTGCAGGCGCTTTAATATTAGTATAATATAGCCCAGTTTCAAGTGAAGGAAGTTTTTCTAATATTCTTTTGCATTCTCTTCGCGCTTCGTAATGAGCAGGTATTCCGTACCGTACTCTTCTTCGGTCTCAACGTGGAAACCATTGGTGCGAATATCATTAAAACTTAGGAGAGTTCTAGTCGATTCTGGGTACAATAAGGCTTCTTCAATTACCAAAGTTGTGCCCATTGTGGCTCTTCCTGAACCAATTATACATGCATCGCTTCTGGCGATTGTCGTAAGGCTGCCAATGCTCTTACGAATCGACTGAAAATACTCAATCTCTCTTAAGATGATATGCGTTGTGCCACTGCTGGCTAAGCACACTTCCTTTATAGGGCGCTACACGCGTTCTAATATAGGGTATTTTATTAATATGCATGAGAAGGCAATCAACACATAAATAAATACACCAATATCAGAACATATCATGCCATCATAAACTGAATAAATGAATGAATTCTTCAAATATCATTCAACCATCACGAGAAAATAACAATTCTTAAGTACCATCCATGCAAATTCTAACATATTCTTGCACACAAAATAAATGACAATTAAAGTCTAAATGCATTCAGTGCACTAGACTTCTTCTGCTATATTTTTTTTCGGGTTTACATTCTCTTCAAGAGAAATTATGGCATTGGCTGCTTCTAGGTCGAGAGGGGGTGCTGCTGCCTGGATGGTCTAAACCTCCATTAACGCGGGCAGTTGCTCGGAACTCTCCCCCTCAAACGATGCAAAGTGGGCTTAATGCTGCTCTTTGCCATCCCGTTTTGGCTTGCTAGCCTTATTCTCATGTGGAGCGTCTGATTTGCCTTTCTGGGCTGCGGTCTTACCCTTCCTTCCCCTTTTCTCTATCAAGGGCTTTTGCACCTTGTTGCTTCCGGCGTTGGCTTCACGGCCAGTGGAGCTCTCAGATGGCTGAGTGACTTAGTTCTTGCGGAGAACTTCGTCCTGAGCTTCCGCAACTTGCATCATATCAATCAATTCGGCATATTCCTCATAGCCGTCTTGACGATAATTGCGTGCGGATTATACTGCATTGGGGTGGAAGGATTTTCTCAATTTTCTGTATTGGCGTACAAATCCTGTGCAAGGCAGAATTGTTTTCCCTGACCGTCTTAAAGTTGGCAAACCTTAGTCTGATCCACTCCTACTCTTCTCGAGGAAGAATGGTGTACTTTAGCCTCTCAAACCTACTTCTTGAGTGCGGTCTAGAGTGCTAGCGCGCTCTTCTCCGCCATGTACTCATTCTTGAGAGTGAGGCAGAAGTTGTGCCTGAGAAAATGAAGTGCCTGATCATTCTCTTTAGGCATGGGTTGGCATCATTCAGTCTGCCAATCCAAATAGTCGTGCGGAGCTTCCTGGCTCCAAGCACAATCTCGACATCGGATGCCTACGTCAGATAGTTTTGGCCATGCTGGGCCAGCTCCTCGAACTTCCAGTTCGTTATGCTAGTCATTTAAATGTGTATAAGTCTACTGCTGGTAGACATGCACGGAATAATTCACTACAGGTAAATAAATGGTACAAAAGGTTCTCGCAATGTTTCAGAATTTTCTATGCATTTTCTATAATTTTACTGCTAATTTCAGTGATTAAAAGCAATTTAAACAATTACAATTAACCAAAACAGTAAATAAATACAGAAAATACATAAAACAGTAATGGCATAAATAAATAAGCTTCTAATGCTAAAAAATAATGCAAAATTCGGATTCCCGAGGCCCTTTTATGCTAAAATATGAAATTTCAGCAAATTCTGCAATTTCTGGGGGTTTTTACGCAATTTTTCGATTCGGAGAAAAATTCGCGCGATTTTCTGATTTACAGAGGGGTTTTCTGCAAAATTCTGGACCCATTCGTAAAACAGAGGACCTATCAGTAATTTTCGGAACTACTGAGGCCCCTTTTGCAAAATTTAAGGACCGGTTAGTTATTTCCGTGAAATAGAAGGGCTTTTCTGCAAAATTCCCTAATGCCACCCCCCGGCCGGGCCACTTTCTCCCCTGGCCCATTTTTCTTTTTCTCTCCCCTCGCCGGCCCATCTCATTGCTCACCCCGGGGCCCATTTGGCACATCGGCCTGGCCGGCCCGCCACCCAGTTTTTCTTCTGGGGTTTAGGGTTTCCCCCTTTACCCAGCGGCGGCGGCGGCTCACCAAGCCGCGCGTGAGGACGGGCGCGAGGGGAAGGGGCCGATGCGGCGGCCGGGCAAGGAGGAGGAGCCGGTGCAGCGGCCGGGCGAGGAGGAGGAGCCGGTGCAGCGGCCGGGCGAGGCGCGGGAGGCGGCGCGGGGAGGTGCTGGCTTCGGGCGGCGCACGGGAGGAGATGCCGAGGCCGGCGGCAGCGCCATACGGGGCGGTGCGGCGCTCCTTCAGGTGGTGCGGGAGCCAAGGCGCGTCGAGGAGGCGGGCGGTCGAGGCCGAGCGGTGCGGCGGCGTCGGCGGCCCATGCGGGGCTTCAAGCGGTTGGCGGCGCTCGCCGCTCGGGCGACGCCATGCGGGGCGAAGGCAGCCGGGCGCCATGCGGCGGTGGGCCAGATGAGGTGGCGCCATCCGGTGGCGCGTGCGGGCGCTGGCGAGCACGAGGACCGAGCGTTCAAGGCGGCGGCCGGCGCGCGCGTTCGGGCGCGGGAACCAGGCGTCGGCTGGCGGCGCATGCAGGCATGAATCTGGTGGCGGCCGGGCGACTTCAGGCGCATCCTCCTCGGGCGGTCGGCGCATGCGGGCGCAAGGCGTGGCTGCGGGCCGGTGTGCAGGCGAGGCCAGGCGGGGAGGCCGGCGGTGGGCCTCGGGTGCGGCGCAGCGGTGCGCTCGGCTGCGGGCCAAGGTGAGCGGAGCGGCCGGCGGAGCGACGATGTCGGTGCGGCACCGGGGCGCATGCGGGCACGGGACGGCACGGCGGGGCCGGTGAGGCGGCGGGCGCTGTTCGAGGCGAGCACCAGTGGCGAAGGTGGCTTCGGGCGGCTTCCTCATGCGGCAATCAGCCGGCGGATGCAGGCCGGTGGTGAGCCGTCGGTCGTCACGCATGCGGTGGCCATGCAGGGCCATCTGTGCGGGGAAGCGGCGGCGTGCGCGGGCCGGTGGCCATGCGGGAGTTGCGACGGCCAAGGTGACGGGGCGCGACTACTGGTCGCGAGGTCGGCGTCCCAAGCGGCAGACGGCCGGCGGCTGCAGGCCGTCGGTCGTTATTTTTTCTCTTTCTTTTGTGCATGCTTATGCAGAAAACCGAACAAGACAGATGCATAAATTTGATGCAGTGATCATGCGGGATCGAGCAAAAATCATGCAAAATTTCTGCTTTCGTTTTTCAATCTAGGATGCAATCAACATCTACCCTTTTTTTCGCAATCTACCGATCGACATTGTGCCGGCGACTTCGAGTCTGCTCGCGGTAGATTTAGGGCGGATTTGCATCTTTCTACAGTGCAATCAACATCTACCCCGTTTCACAATCTACCGATCGGCATTGTGCCGGCGACTTCAAGTCTACTCGCGGTAGATTAGGGCGGATTTGCACCGTAGAATTTCAATCTAGAACGCGAAAAGAAAATACAGATTCAAAAGCGATCTAGAAAATTCAATCTGTGCTTCGATGATTACCTCGTTCACCGGAGCGAAGTCGTGCTGATAACATGTTGAGGAACCGTCGCTGGCGACCAGTCCGAGCGATTCCTCTGTTTAGAACAAGAACGAATCAATCACAGAATCACAGAAGAATAGATTGAATACACAGAGAGATAGAGAGAACTCCCGGTCTTTCTTTATTGCTTTTCTTTCATGCGTACATCATAAGGGGGGTATGGCTCTCTATTTATAGTCTACGGTGGGGTGCCCAAATATGTCAGGACTCTTGGCCATGGGCCCAGTTTCCTAACAATTACGAGATGCCTGAGAATATTACGAGTTGCGAGTTTATGGATTCGTATGGGGCCAATTTGCTATTGATGTGACGTGGCATCTTCATGCTTAGAGAAAAATATGCTTCCAAACACAGTAAAATAAAATTCTAGATTATAAAAAGGCGCAATGCCAAACTCTGCTAAACATAGGAAAAGAGCTATCCTATTTGATTTGTCAACTAGAGTCAAAGCCAAATCGTAAATTCTTTTAAGCTATGACATATAGTTTTAATCGTATGTAATTTTCTCTACTGTAGCTAAAATCAGTATAATGTCTATTACAATTAACTTGTATACTTTATCTTAAAAAAACATAACATTTAAAAACTAATTATTATAATAAAAGACAAAAACTATAAGCAATAAACCTAAAAGAATCGGCCTACACACTACTTGGTTCGCAGCCACAGCTAGCAATTATCCTAACGTTCATGGTTGCATGTGGTGCGACAAGTTTCTATCCAACAATTCGAAATGCTGACAGATTCATGTTTTTTTTGTATATGACTGTGACTATTTTTTGTCTTCGTACAAGTATATGTATAAATAAATTAAATATCGATAAGCTATTTTGAAAAGACTGTTTTAAGTGTGAGACTTATTTTCTATAATTCCAAAGCTAGTATCATATAGTACTATATTATTAAGATAAAGTAGAGAAAACTAATTTATAAGGTGGAATTTTTGCTATTCTCTAAAAGCTTGAGACATGTGGTATAAGAAGATTTTGGCTAAACACACGCACCACCTCTATTTCTGGAGACGTCCAAAGCAGAGTATCCAAAATCAGTGCCTCCTCTATTTCTTTTCCTTCCTCCTGCAAACCTGTGCATCGTGAAAAAAGAGAGCGGCATCTTCAAGCCATTACTGCCATGAAGACTTACACGGGGGCGACAATAAGGTTTCTAGATAGCATACATCTGTGTGACCACTCGCTTCGCTGCTTCATCTACATTTTACATTTTGCACCACATCGAGTATGCACTGCTTCCTGTTCTTCATCAAACCCCACTGTAAGTTAGCCGTAAAGACTTACACGGGGTGCGACAATAAGATTTCTGGATAGCATACATCTATGTGACCACTCGCTTCGCTGCTTCATCTACATTTTACGTTTTGCACTACGTCGAGTATGCACTGCTTCCTGTTCTTCATCAAACCCCATTGTAAGTCATTTGTTTAACCGATCGACTCTGATATAATTTTATTCCTGTATATATTTGAACTACAATATGATTTGTTTGCTGCTGTTAGTTATATGTTTTGCATCACTAATCATTTACAAAATTTGCTTATAAAAATTAAAATTAAAATAATACCAATATTTTCAACACACTTCGTAGAGTCAGCACACTGCTTTCGATTGACGGCAACGTGTTGCCGGTGGACCACGATGGCCAAGTTTCAGTTCATGCTCTTCTCTTGCTACCACCGTACAGTACGCAGTACATGCCGCTCCTCTCTACGTTTGGGGCTCTACAAGCCTCTGTTTTTTTTTTTTTGCGGCTTTGATTTTGGCTTTTTCAGACATCAAAATAAATAAAATAGTTTCTTCAAACGGTTTTTGAATTCACTTCTCTAAACAGTTTTTCGAGCTCAAAACTATATGCATTATTTCTGTCATTCATTACTATCTTAAAAAATATAAACAAAAACGCCAAACGAACGGAGCCCCCTTTTTGAGAAATCAAGCATCTTCCTTTTATACAGGCCTATCAACGATTGGGCCGTTTCCTGAACAAAGGCAAATATTTAATCCATTAGGGTGTGTTTGGTTGCCTGAATCTCCTTCGTCCTGGATGGGTGGATCCGTATAATCTGAGAAAGAGTCTGTTTGGTTGCCTGTATGAGCGGATACAGCCTGTATGAGCGGATGCAAAAATACGCCCTCATCCTGGATGGGTGGATACGCTCAAAATGAGCTTCACTAGCCATCCTGGATGAGTGGATGCAGTGTATCTTATGCGGTCCCACGTGTCAGCCTCTCAGGTTTGGTAGACTGCATCCGCTCATACAGGCAACCAAACAACATCTCAGTTTTTTTGTATCCGCTCATACAGCCTCACCAAACATCTTCTTTTTCTGAAATACGATTCCACTCAGCCTGCATCCACTCATCCAGGATATACGATGCAACCTCCATCCACGAACCAAACACACCCTTAGTGAATCAGCCGAAGTCTTAGTGCTGGGCCTAGACCATGGTACAATGAGGGAGAAACACAAAATTGCAGCCTACAGACTTGGGCTTGGGTGATCCACGCGCCAGGCGTGCGCTTGCCACGCACCCTAACCGGACCTCCCCCACGAGGCCACAAGCCGCTTCCGAGTAGACCTAGGAATTGGGCTGTGCCTTTGCCAGCCGTCTTGGGAACCCCACCATGTTGTGATGTACCGATACGACTCACCTTTGATAAGGCTAGACACAGCCTAGAGCATGACAGGGCAGCGTCGTACCATGCTGGCCTTGGGCTAGCCTTGCGTACCTGTGGCCGGCAATGATGGTGGTGACGGCGGCCGCCATCTTTATTCCCCTCATGTTGTGTTCATACTTTGCGCTTGCATCTCCGGTGTTGCCGCCTTTGAGCCATGCTTAGCCACAGCCGTTGCGCCTCCTTGCTTGGCCATCTCCACTGTGGTAAGGCACCGACATCGTTCCTGTCCACCATGAAGGAGGGAACGGCAGCATAGGTCGACGTGAAACCCGTGCCAACCAGTTAGAGCCTCTCGGGTGGGCAATGGGGCCGTAGAGCACGCTTTCCCGCTGCTTGGTCTAGAAATCTCCTTATTTTTCTATTGAACTTAATTATTATATGAATAGCAAATTACATGTATTACTTTGAAGTTGGAACTTCTTACGGTTGGGTGCTAATCCACTAGAATTGGGAGGTGACCACAATCGGTGGGGTTTGATCTCAACCATTCATTTCCAATCTGTATAAGCCTGCAAGGGCTTTGAAATAAAACATCTCACTTGATGGAGTTAAATTTCAAGTGTTAGATCAAGAACAAAGGGCAAATATCACACAAAATCCATGATATCCACATGGAATGAACTCTAGGGGATCCTGAATTCCTGATTATCTAGGTTTGTGGATGCAGATATTCTGAGTTATGTCTGTACCTATGTGACTAGGACAAGTGGTTTCAAAAAAAAAACTAATGAGATTGTACTGTTTCATTTTGCATAACTGCACAATGTAACAGATGTACTTCATATATGATACCGTCAACACCTATCAGAATTCAGAAGTTTGATATATTTACTGATGGATACGTGTTTTTTTGCAGCCTTCCTGGCCGTTACGAGTCATTCTGGAAAGAGGTTGATGGTGCGAAGCTCTTGTGGATAAACAGAAAGAATCTGAAGGTGGAGGATGCTGGCGTTGCAGCATTGTTGGCATTGAGCTGTATGCATGGTTTTGTGTTGGTGAGATTGTTGGCAGGGGATTTACTCTCACCGGCTACCATGTCTGAGCGCTTACCTCTAGCATGAGCAACCACATTGGTCTACATTTGCCATCGGATACTGTGTTCGGTGAACAAAATTTTAATAATTACTGGAAGAAGCCAAAAATAGCTGACAAAATAAAAAGAGCAGAGCCAACGTTGGTTGGGCCGCAGGCATGGGTTACATCGCGCGCGGCCAATGAGCCAAGAGGTCGCCATCCATTGGCGCATGTAAGCTTGAGTACATTTGTTTTGCACTAATAAAAGAGGGAAATTTAACTTTTTGCCACCCTTAAGAATGCCACCTATCCAAATGTCATCCTCTTCGTTGCATTCAACAATTTGTCACTCTTAACATATGGTTGACTAATTTTTTGCCACTTTCGAGTCCACGAGGCGCCAAATCATGCCATGTCACTGCCATGTTACGGAGGCGCAGGCGCGCGGGGAGGCGCGCGCGCGGGCGCAGGCGGCGGCGCGGGCGTGTGGCGGCGGGGAGGCGCGCGCGCGGGCGCAGGCGCAGGCGCAGGCGGCGGCGCGGGGCGGGCGCAGGCGGGGAGGCCGTCAATGGCGGCGGCGGCCGGAGGGGAAAGGAGAGGAGTAGGGGGAACATGAGCATTAGTGGGCCAAGGGGAGCTCACCGGAGGCGTTGGCAGGTCCGGAGAGTAACCGTGGCGGGCTGGCATCGGGAGCCGGCGGTGGCGCGGGCAGGGGCACGGTGCTGGCTTGCCGGAGAGGGATACGGAGCCCGGTGAGGTGGGGAATGTCTTCGTGGTGGCCGGGCGGTGCTCCAGGCGCGAGCAATTGGCTCGGGGTGCGGCGGGTCACCGTGAAGCCTTGGCGCCGGAGTTGGTGAAGAGATGGCTCGCCGGCGGCCTGCAGGGAGAGAGAAGCCAATTAGGCAGGGGAGGAGAGGTAGACGGAGGCGCTCGGCAGCTCGGGAGGCGCTCCGCGCCGCGCCGTCGCCTGCGCTTGCGCCCGCGCGCGCCTCCCCGCCGCACCTGCGCCTCCGTGACATGGCAGTGACATGGCATGATTTGGCGCCTCGTGGGCTCGAAAGTGGCAAAAAATTAGTCAACCACATGTTAAGAGTGGCAAATTGTTGAATGCAACGAAGAGGATAGTATTTGGATAGGTGGCATTCTTAAGGGTGGCAAAAAGTTAAATTTCCCAATAAAAGAACACGGTACCGTCATTAAGAACACTACTGCAACTACCGTTGCTCAAAACACACACATTGCTTAGGCCCAGGGACCTATGTGACACGCGGGTTTCCCAAGGGTGCTCGGCAGAAGCCCTGATGGTCAGCCTTGCTCGGTTGGACTGAAAAGCTGTGATTTATAGTTAAAATTGTATTCTAACTGACTGAAATTATACTGTAATTGAAGATGGCTTATTTGACGTAATTAAATTTTAAAAAACTAAAAATAGAACAAATATGTTAGCACATCACGAATAACGCGAATGAATACGGGAAAAAAAGAACCAGTATAAAAGCTCAAAAAAGCTAAAAATTCAGAAAAAGATAAAATTTATAAATAGTGAAAAATAAGACAGAAGACAGAAGTTAGCTGAAATGAAAAGAGGTCTGACCTATATGCCGGAGTGGGCAAACTGCTCGTCAGAGCTCAGACAAGTCCTACAACTTACGGGATCCCGTAAATGATCCGAAGGAACGGTACGAAGAAAACTAATGTGTAGTAAAGAAAACTGAAGGGATGGTATAAATCATTAAGCATTCACCGTCGTCGTCATCAATAAAGAATCCATGCAAAGCTTAAAAAGCACCCTATAGAGTAATTAACAAAGAATCTAAACGCATGCACAAGCAGAAACTCCAGACACGCAAATACCAAGCACATAAAAAAACGTTCATGAAACCAACGTCTCTATCGCACATGTTCGTTTCATTTTCTCATCTCTCCATGGTGCGCCATCCGTTTACCACTTCGCCACCGCGCCCTCATGGCGCCGCCCAAACCTTTGCTCCTCATCCTCCTCCTCCTACTCTTCTCCGCCTCCAATGCCACACAACCACCAAGAACATTCCACATTCCCGTCGTCCACCGCGACGCGGTCTTCCCGCCCCCGCCCGACGCCAAGCGGGATAGCCGCCTCCGCCGCCGCCTCGCTGCCGATGCCGCACGTTATACCGCGCTGACGTCCCTCAGCTCGACGGCCCACGACCGCCTCCACTCCCCCGTCATCTCCGGGCCCCCCTTCGAGAGCGGCGAGTACTTTGCCCTCATCGGCGTCGGCACCCCGTCCACCAGCGCTCTCCTCGTCATCGACACGGGAAGCGACCTCGTCTGGCTCCAGTGCAAGCCCTGCCGCCGCTGCTACGATCAGGTGAGCCCGCTCTACGACCCGCGGGGCTCCAGCACTTATAGGCAGATCCCCTGCTCGTCGCCGCAGTGCCATGCGCTCCGGAAGCCCGGCTGCGACAGCCGCACCGGAGGCTGTAAGTACATGATAGCCTACGGCGACGGCTCCACCAGCACCGGCAACCTCGCCATCGACAGGCTCCTCTTCTCTAACAACACGTACATCTACAACGTCACCCTGGGTTGCGGCCACGACAACGAGGGGCTGTTCGACTCCGCGGCCGGTCTGCTCGGCGTCGGCCGGGGAAAGGTGTCCATCCAGACGCAGGTAGCGGCGGCATACGGCCACTTCTTCGCGTACTGCCTCGGCGACCGCACGTTCCGCGCCCGGAGCAGCTCGTACCTCCTGTTCGGCCGCACGCCCGAGCTGCTGTCCACGGTGTTCACCCCGCTGCTGTCGAACCCGCGGCGCCCGAGCCTGTACTACGTGAATATGGTCGGCTTCAGCGTCGGAGGCAAGCGGGTCACCGGCTTCTCGAACGCCAGCCTCGCGCTGGACCCGGCGACCGGGCGTGGCGGCGTAGTTGTGGACTCGGGGACGGCCATCTCGCGGTTCGCCAGGGACGCGTACGCCGCGTTGCGCGACGCCTTCGACGCACGCGCTGCCGCGGTCGGGATGCGGAAGCTGGCCAGGGACTTCTCGGTGTTCGACGAGTGCTACGACCTCCGCGGGATCGTGAAGGCCGACGTGCCCAAAATCGTGCTGCACTTCGCCGGCGGTGCAGACATGGCGCTGCCTCCGGATAACTACCTCGTCCCCGTGGACGGCGGGAAGCGGCAGACGTACTACTGCCTGGGGATAGTGACGGCGGACGATGAGCTCAACGTGCTCGGCAACGTCCAGCAGCAAGGATTCCGTGTCGTGTTCGATGTGGAGAAGGAACGAGTCGGGTTCGCGCCAAATGGGTGTCCAGTTTGATTAATCAAGTACCGAGTTACACGGCCTTTAATCGAAAGCGCGCGTGTATAAATCCATGGTTACAATCTTATTTTGAAGTGTGAAATATGACATTGAAAAAAAATGTAATTCACTGTCATACTTAAGAAATTGCAGATCTGCACTCATACCTGATACACTTTGCAATGATCTAGCCTTGCTTTCGGTTGTTCTTTCCCAATCGGTCGACAGCTCAAACATAAGAAAACTACCTCATAAACTCCAAAGTTAACTATTCTTTGCCTTTCGATCCCGCTATGCAGTCGCAGCTTCTTTCCAAACCCAAAGAAGTCCTGAAAATAAACACTTTGAGAAGGGAAGTAATCTATAAAGAATGGCCAATTTGCCAGTGTGAAGTTTACGACCAATTCCTTTCAGTTTATAGTTTATAATTTCTTTTAAACAAATAAACAGGGTGACTTCTCCACCGCTGTTTTGAAGCAGCTTATCTAGACAATCTTTTTAAAACAGCTTATCAACATTCGGTTCATTCAAGCAAATGCTCGTGCAAAGACTAAAAATCATAAGCTGCAGCAAAAAAAAATCCACCATATGTGTTGCAGAATTGCTGTTGTAATTACAGAACCGAACAGCTGGGCACGAAATGCATCGACATTACGGTGATAACATTTTACAAAATCTGGCGGAGTCAATTAATCTTTTGCTGAGCTGCTTCAACATACTGCAGGGCGAGCTTTTTCACCTTGTCGCCCTCCTTGATCAAAAAATTTGCATTTTTAGCGTTACAGTGGTACTTCATAACCTTGTCTGTTGTTTTTGCGACAGCCCACCTATATTGCTCGACAGTAATTACACCACTCTTACAAAGTGGCCTGATGTTCTCTTTCACGAACACTTCTACCTAAATACATTGAAACAAAGCAGCTTAGAAGGGTGTAAAATTGTAAATATGTAACATACTACAGTGCAACACCTAGTGGTATTCAGAGCAAGGATACAAATCTTGGAACCGGGAGAAAACCCGCCCGGCGGCCGGTAACGGTAACCAGTTGGTAACTGGAAAACCGGCCAAAAAAACCGGTCAAACTTCGAAATCAAAATTTAAAGTTTAGGGCTATTTTGAAACTAGTAACCGGAAAACGGCTGATAACAGCAAAAAATCGGTCAAAATTCGAAAATCAAAATTTGAATTCAGCCAGTTTTTTCAATTACCGGTCTCCACCGGTAAAACCGGTAACCGCCGGATTTTTGAACCCTGATTCAGAGTTAGCAATTATCAGGCTAGGCAAGCATGTAAAAAGAATTGACAACTGTGAGAACTAGAATAAAAATTTAGTGCAACACACAAGGGGGTTTTTTTAGACCATAACCATACAAGTGGGGTTACCTTCTTATGTATAGAGCCGGAGGAATCTGATGTGTTATAATTTGCTGGATCTGCTTGTGGCTTCTTTGATACATCTCCACTTTCAGCTGGATGGGTTGACTTGTCTCCTTTGGAATGTTTACTAATCAACGCTGGATTGTCACTGGAAGATTTCTCTTTAGAGTCCACATTCCTTGGTCTGCTGACTTCTTCTTCACCTTCTTTAGGCAAACTATTCCCATAACAAGATTGATTATGCAAACCTCTTGCTGTTACTTCCTTCTCTTTTGGGTCCCCTACATGCCCAATACCTTCATCAGGCGTGTTGGAATCAGCTACGATTTCCTTATCTGGTCCAGTTGATTTTTCACACCGCACACTACATCTGTCTGTTTCAGCCAAGTTCACTGAGAAGGTTATATTTGCTGTTGCATCTGTAGTTTCTCTGCTGGGAATCATATTTTGATGCTCCTCAGAATTGCATTTTGGTTGCTGACAAGACATATCGAGGTTTTGACAATTTGCATCATCAAGATCAATTGGCACTGATGAATCATCATCACGTTTAAGTGATGATACATCCCTCACCATAGAATCGGAAGTTGACTGCAAGCTTTTGCCCGGTTCAGTGTCCAAATCAACAATGCACCTAAGGCTGCATTCCCCTGCATTCACCAACAAAGTATCCTTTGCACTTGAAAATTTTCTTTGTGAAAAATTTGGAGAATTGGAAACTGTAATGGAATTACCTTCAATTGTGGTGGTCTTTCTACCAGGACTGTTAGGAGGGGAATCAAAGAGGCCTGCCCTTTTTAGTGCTTCTTCCACATTGATGAAGCCAACAGTATGTTTGTGCACAGTTTGTTCTGGCGCCAGATCACCACCTAGGTCACTCTTTTCAGTTTTTCCAGTAGAATCAGGAGGATCAAAGATGCCTGCTCTGCTTAGAGCTTCTTCCACATCGCTGCTACCAATGTTGGTATTTACAGTTGTAACTTGCTGTGATATTGGACCACTGCCTAGTTCAGTCTTTTCGGTTAGAGTTGAAAAATCATCCTCAGATTTTGCCTTGGCAGGCTGGCGAGTAGCCTGAGAGCAAAGATTCACATAAACTGATTTGCTATTGGACCTTTCATAAATATCCTTTTCTACATTGACAGCATCAGCAATAGCCAATTCAGTATCTGCACATCTGCGAATGACATCCAAATTTGCTTTCTGCAGATAATGCTCAGTGATGTGGTAAAGTTGTGCCTGAAATACATAAGTTTGGATGATAACTTGACCTTTGGATAAAAAAAAATACAAGTACTCTTAGAATTTATAATCAAAATTTAGTTGAAATGTAACCAGATAACCTTCGATAATGCTTTGACCAAAACAGGAGAAAATGATGAAGCTAGAAATGTGTAGAACAATAAAGGCCTTCCTGAATGATTACCTGTCTAACTGATATGGGAACTCTATTATGGCGGCCAGTTGTGAGTTTCGGCCTCATATCCACAGGAAGTTGTGCCTAAGAAAACAAAATAAATTAGTGTTTCTAGAGGAGTTGTTAATGAGCTTCTTTTTTTAAAAATAAAAAAAGCTGACACATACTAATGAAGGGTAGTTCCCCTTGAGATCATCAGTGCCTTCAGTTTGGTCTTTGCTTGTAACAGAGCTGGCATTTTTTCTTGCCAGGACCTCAAGAGCCCATTTTCTTTTGTCATGCTTGATATCACCAGCAGATTGGTTTGGCTGATTCTGTGCTCCCTGACTATTTTTATTTTCTCTTCTGCTAGACGCTTCTTTATTCAGGATCGAAGAACTCGATACTTTTCCAGTGCTGTTGGGTGAATTGGTTTTGATCGTCTGAATCCCTGGTGCAGGTTTCTTAGGTGCTCTATTGTTAGCTTTAGTTTGGCTATTTTTATCTAATGGTGAGGATCCTTCAAGGGCAGAGAGAGGTCTTATATCATCCTTCCTGGGAACAACTGAAGCATCAGCCAAATATACCCTTGACAAAATGGAATTGGTGTGCTCGCCCCTTTTCTCTGGAGCACCTTCTTTGTCCATGCCAGTGTCCGAGGACTTCTTGAGTAGCTGAAGTACTGATTGCAGTGTCTCAATTTTTTCAGGATTTATCCCTGGGGAGCAACGATATTTCCAGAATTCAACTTCCCAATCACGGTGCCATGCACTTCGTCTCCTTCCCGTGGATGTTCCATACAACTTTTTGGTCAGACTCTCACGTATCTTGCCCTTTTGAAGCAATGACCTCCTTGTTCTTATGAGCGAAGGATTGGTTCGTTTGGCTGGTCCATCCACCGACTTTCCAATTGCTGCACGGAATGCGGTCAAAAGTTTTTCATCAAAAGCATTATCCTTCTCGAGTAGACTAGTGCCAGTATCTCTAACTACTTCCCTTATCTCTTGCTGTAGCTTTTGAACTACAACAGATGATTCT
The DNA here is from genome assembly GCA_017311315.1 of Dendrocalamus latiflorus. NCBI lineage: Eukaryota > Viridiplantae > Streptophyta > Magnoliopsida > Poales > Poaceae > Dendrocalamus > Dendrocalamus latiflorus. Next base: position 46,478,214 of record CM029666.1, on the reverse strand, counting down.
TTTCCTTCTTCCTTTCGGAAAATCCTTTTCACTCTAAGGCCAGGCTTATCTCCTGCTCTTCTTCCTACAGGCTTTGCCAGCTCTCTACCAGGATCTCTTCTGTAGTCCCCTCCTTCAACTATACTCATTATATCAGGAACAGATTTATCCTGTGAGGCAAATTCTGACATATCACAGAAAACAGCTTTTGCTGCACTAGAAGAAGTTTGACGGTCTGTTGAAGAAACATCGTAGTTTCTAATCAGATGCATTTCCTGATCAGGCACTTCCAGTTTTGCTTTCTTTGCAGGATGTCCAATTTCGTTTCCTGATTGCATGCCTTTCACTTCTTCCATGTCACTGCTATTATGTCCATCATTCCTGAACAAATAAAATAAAATAAAATAATGATTACTGAAATGAAATTGTCAAACTTTACATGAATGCACCATATAGTGTAAATCTATGCAACTCTTGTGTGACAATCAGTAGTTCTTGCAAGTGAGTATTAAGCTTTGAAAGATTCTCACATGGGTGGCAACTGCGTGTTCTCAGCACTTCTCATCTGCTGAACTGCATCTGCGTCGATCATATCTATGTCAGTCCATCGTGCTGTCTTATTAACTGCATTGATAGAAGAGAAGACATCACGTTGGCTGCATAATGCAATGACCAAAATACCTGGTCCTAGAACAGAAAAAATGCAGTATAACCAAACAAGATTAGGCCACTTCAGTGACTTCACAATTTGAAGTTACTTGGTATGCAAAGTGGTAAGAAACACAGTGATCGACATGGAATTACTTTTCATAGTTGTGGCAAGTGTAGTAGCCATGGCATATAAAAAAACTATCAAATACACATCTTTTCACACTATGAAATCAACAAACTTCTAAAGAATATACAAATAAAACAGCACATGGTGTACTTAAACAGTTAAACGATCGAATATGCTGATTGAACAAGTTTGGACATGCTGAAGTATAATAATTTCTTATAAGCTAGAAGTATGAGGTTTTCAAGTATTGTGCTGGAATATGCAAATTACCCCAACATACCTGGTGAGGAAAGTTGTGGAGATTTGATGACAAGAGATATGTCACTATTGTTTCTAGACATTGCATTCTCCTCTCCTGTATTTTCAGCCTCCTTACTGCTATGTAATGATGAATAAGATGACACATGCTCTGGAACTTCTAACTGTTCATTCGACATGTTACCCTGCTCTGAGCTAAATAAGGTAATTGCTGACTCACGTATTGGCGAAAATTCTAATGACCTTTCTGTTGGCTCAGAAGAAACCGCGCAGACAAGATTCATTTCAGAATATTTATCGTGTGATCTACCAAAACTATCTGTGTTCCTCAGAGTACTGGCATCTGCAACAGCTTCTGATAGACCATCCCCAATTTCAGAATGTACACCAACCATCGAAACCACAAGTGCAGTTTCACCCTCATCAGCAACAGATACTGATACCCTCCCAGAAAATGATGCATCACTAGCTGTCCTATCAGAACTAATTACACAATCCCCACTGATGTTTTGCTTCAGGATAACATCTGCCTTGTGTTTCACTTCAGTAGACACACATCTATAAAATGGAATTGATAATTTAACCATAACAAATGCAGAGCAAACCAAACACATTCATTACTGGCGAAGAGTGGTCAAAGAGAGGAGTCAGAATACATCAAATTACCTTGGGCACAACCACGAATCTTCAGATGTCATCTCTGGATTAAATCCCACACATATAGCATGATACCTGGCTTAAGGATCACAATAATTAGAAAAGAAATATGGTTTCCAAGTCTCAACTAATAGTGGACACTTTCAAAAGGACAATACAGTTATAACTACCATATATCACAGGAATCACAAGCAATTGATGTATCGAATGTTGAAACATCCTCAGCTGCCACAAGTCCACTCCGAATCTTGCAGTCACCATCATCCAAACAAACTACTGCCTGGAGAATGAGGGAAAAAATAGCCAGCCACACGATCAGCTTTGTGAGAAAAAGAAGTATGATGGTTTGAAAGGAAATAATGAGTGCTATTTGAATATTGTTACTTCTGCATCAATATAGTATGATGGGAAGGAAAGTGCGTTGCTTTCCCCTTGTACATACCAATCATCATCACCACTGCACAATAAGGAACACAAATAGGAGAAGTAAAATTACCTTAATTTTATTTCTTTCTGCATTAGTTGCAAATAAATTAAAATAAGATTAAAGGAAGCGTAAAAGAAATTTACAATCATGATATTCGTGGACCAAAGGATATGACACGAGTTCACAGGCAAATGATGTGATTACACACAAGCATCAAGGTATACCAGCAGCATTTCCTGCCTAACATGGTCAGGTGACTCAATTACCAATTTTGGTCAGTATCCTTGGCCGAGGAAGGGTTTTCAGTGGCACTGTGATTGATGACTAAAGTATTTGTCTACTTAAGCTGATGATGACCACATGCCATTTTGAGATGAAGGCCAAAAAGAATGATAGCAAGAGTCTACTTTACGAGGAAACAGGGGAACCACACAGTAAATAACATAACAATTAACCACGCAAATCTTGAATTGACATATGTGCAAACTGAAAGTACAAGGACTTGGGACTTTACCTGGTTAAAGAGTATTCATCTTCATTATTAGCTCCAGTAGTATCATATACCTTCAATAAATAGCAAAAAAAAAAATTTATTTGAATGCAGTTCTACCTTTTGAGGCATTGAGCTAAGTTTTTTTTCTATTGAATTTCTCCCACAGGTGTTGTTAGAATTTCTTCCAAACAAAGATTGTCAGCACCAAAAATGTTTTCCACTTACTGGAGTGCATGTTATATGCTGAAATTCACTTTTGCAAAGGGGGCAGCGATTTGTGATGGCAGCCCAGTTGTCAATGCATGTATAGCAAAACCTGATATATGAAATTCAATTATACGTATTAGAATTAAAAAAATCATGTATCACTCTGTGAAGAACAATACAATATCAGTACTTCAGTTGCTGCAAATCCTTTTCAACTTCCTTATATACAGAAGTTAATTTCAAAGAGAATAGAATGAGCAGTTACTAACATACAATATGTGAGGTTGAAAATCTATCAAATGATGGGAACATCAATTTGGACGTAAAGCACTTGAACTTCAAATGGCACAGCCAGTGCAAAGCATTTAAGTAAAAGGGTAAATAAGTAAGTAATGGTGGACTAGATTTGCAGAAATGCAGGATCAGATGAGTATGACCTGGATGGTGCAAAACAACTATATGCATTGAAAGGCTTAGCCTAGATACTTGCAAGAAACCATCAATATACAGATTTCACTATCTCACACTGATTTACATTCCAGTAATATATATTTTAGCCGAGGAAGTACCATAGCTGCACAATGTTGACCCTCGAGAGTTGAGACCTTAATGCAATATCCAGTTATACACAAATGTTAAATATTATAGATCCACGATTGAAGCCCTACCAGTGTTGGCAACAATCCAAAACACCTCTATCGATGACGATGTCTCTACAAATGCCACAATTATCATTGTCAAATGCATATTTTTCCTGCCAAAACAGTTGGGAGGGACCATATTAGAGCACAAAACATAATTATATCAGGAAACAAGGACAAAATGCACAAAGAATAGATAGCTCCTACGAAAGCAAGCACACTAGTATACAGGGGCGGAGCCAAGGCTCGGCGACCCTGGGCGGCTGCCCAGGCTCGTCAGCAAGCAGCCCTTGAACTAGCCGGCTCTGCCCATGGCCTTCAACCTCCAACATGGGCAGGTACAGGCGAGCAGAGGCTCTGCATGGTGTCCAGGGTGCCTGGTGGTAGAACTCCAACTGCCCGATGAACGTGAACACCTCCGCCGCGCCCACCACCACGTATTGAGGGACCTACCAGAATATCGACAGTGGCAGGTAGCTCCGGTCCCTGCCGGTGTTGGTGTCATACATGCCGTGCCGCGCGATGACCTGCCGCCGCACGACCTCAAGCGTGCTGGGAGCCTGGGACGAGCCCCATGCCCATGCAGGCCAGCTGCGTGAACCCGCGCTCTTGGTCGGTGAGGTGGCACGCGAGCGGGACAACGACACGGTCGTAGAGTGGCACCCAAAGCATGACACTGAGTGTGTCGAAGACAGAGACTCGGAGAGCATGGCGGCGGGGACACTGAAGTGGTTGACACGGGGGCCCAGCATGTCGCCCTAGAGGATGAAGGTGGTGGTCATCAGGGTGTACACTGCCGTGAAGATGATGCCGCTCCGTACAGCCGTGCAAGTCGAGCCCCAACCATCTGCCAGGCTCTCAAAATGGGCTGGCTCTGCCCTTGCTAGTATACCCATTATACTTTGTTATTGTTTACTAATTTAGTAATAGGATATTTCTTTTAAGTTTGAGCAGTAACACCTAGCCATGAAACTTCATCTCACCTAAACATTAACACTTGGCGGCACTAAATCACAGGTGTGGCTAGAAAAGTTGGTGCAGGAAAGTCCAGAATAAAGCACAAAAGTGGGGGATCAGGCAGAAAATGGAAATCCCATGTATAATAAAAACTTCCATTATCAGTGTCTTCCTTTTCCTTACAAAAATTCAGCTGTAGAAATTAGTATGGCTTCTCATCTCCCGAAAACCATTTCCAACTAAAACATGGGGAGCTAATTCAAAAGTTTTATCAGATTCATGCAGGTATTTCTTTTGCATGTCATAACTACCAGAATAAATTGACACGTTTTCATACACTATGAGAAAAAGTATGTAACAGCATGAGCACAATCGTGACTTACTCCACGAGCACCATAGTAACATGAAACGTATCACATAAAAAAAATTGCTACACATCTGACTATGAAAGACAGCATATCAGCTTCCAGGGCACTGGTATCCGCAATGCATCAATTCATTGAGTTGAGTTCCTTCCCTCAACTCAATCGGCAATAGCAGCAAGTACTTAGATTATACTAGCACAACAACGAAGCAGCAGATATAGAAGCAGCACTGCCAGATTCACTATGCAGAGGAAAGGGAAGCAATACCGGATCATCCATCCCTCCCAGAGCTCCACTCGTTTCGCCATCCACATCCATTTGCATCGAAGTCGCCGATCAGCGGCGGATGCTGAGCATTCGCACACGGAAGCGCCCGCTAACGAATTCTGTATATCAGAAACAGCAGCCGCAAAACAAAATTCGTGACTAATCCAAGCAAGGAGTATAAGAGCTGGATGCAAATGCAATCTCGCGACACAAATTGGGGAAACGTGGGGTCGATTACCGCAGGATATTAGCCCGGACGGATTCCGATTGGGAGAGGCGGAGGCGGAAAAGGCTACTGGGTCGGCGTCGGGGTAGGGTGGCTCCCGTCGAGGTTTTGGAAGCGATCGAGCTCGCGTCACCTCGCCGCGGTCGGTGGCGGTGGCCGGGGAAGAAAGGGGAAGGGAGGGTGCGCCGGTGCGGGCGTGCAGTCCAATACGCCTCGCGGTCGAACCGAACCACAGCTGGGTTTTCTTGCAGCCGTCCGATCAAACTTGAACGGCCAGATCTATGTAGAACGGCGAAAGAGACTTTTGTTAGAAGGAACCCTGAAGATATTTGCATTATCGTTTGGGTGACAAACAAATTCCATGAGCCGCCTTTTTTTTAAACACCATTTGATTTGGTATGGACATTGTAAAAATAATGTAGCAAAAATATTGGGTGGGTTCTTTCCGGCTGCGACTGATAGTTGATAGCTACGTTTGATGACTTATGACCCTAATATGAGCGATTGTGTGAATGAACTGAATGCCGATAAGCCGCTTCGAAAATGTCATCTCGATAAGTTGCTTCAGGACAACAACCGAGATGTTGTTCCGTTTGTTTGTTTGTTTGTTTGGGAAAAGCCATAAGCTGAAAAGAATTGGGTCATTGTTAGCTGTAAAATTCATGCATTCTAGGGGTGTTTAGCATGTCTCCAGGTTTTCATCTCCAGCTCCTGGATTCTCACTGGATCCACTCCTCAGAGAATATGAAGTTGTCAAACAAAAGTGTTTGCCTAGAAGTTTGGCTTTGGATTAAATTTGTGACGTACAAGGATCAATTTTCAGCATCATAATCAAGAAGTAATCAAATTTTGCAAACATACAAGCATCAACATCGAGAAGTAATCAAGAACTAGTTGCACAAATCAAAGAACTAATATTGTTGCTAGTTGTTGCACGACGTCAAAAAGCTCAAATCTGAGCGGTGGAAGCAGTGGCCAGGATGTAGGGCAGAGTCCACAGGGGTGCTCGGTATGTCCAGGCACACCCAACAATCAAAATTTTTTCAAGGGATCAGTGCAGCATTTGGACCATATTTGTAGTATTTCTTGATGTGCACCTTCCTTGAAAACCAGTCCACAATGGACGGCCCAGTTGTGCCCCCAGCTCACAACCACCTTACCACTCAGCCCATCTCCATTCTCTCCAATACCCCGAATTCCCCAACCCTAATCCCTAACCCTCTTCTCTCCTCTCCACTGGTGATGGCTCTAGTTGGCTACTCGGCGGCTAGCACAAAGAAGAGGAGCAATGGGCGATGTAGAGAGAAGGAGCAGTGGGGCACGACGCGGGAGCCACCGTGCAACGTGGGGGTGCTAGGAGCAGCAGTGTGCGGCGCGACATAGGAGCAATAGGCAGGCGACAGCAACACACGACGCAGTACGCAATACAACAACGACACACAACCACAGTAAGTCAAGGCTAGATTCTTGATTTTGATTTGATTTGGGATTCATGGAATATTATGAACTTGTGATTGGAATGTTGAAAGCACAAGAATCAGGTGAAATTGAAAGTGGACGAGGATTGAATAAGAGATGGGGTTGAACAAGAATCATTATGGTTCTCATTATAAAATTGTTTTGCATATTCCCACCCCAGTACTGTCTTCCTTATTCATTTTTGATGGTATGTATTCTATAATCCACAAAGTACCCATAAGGGTTGGCAAAAATCCCACCCTAAAGAATGAAGGGGGAAGCCTACTAGTGGTAGCCTTTGAGTCTTTTGATTTTTGTTTTCATAACAAACTTGATGCTAGTCATACTTAGGTGCATAGATAACTTATGCCAATCTTTGCAAAAGAGGGACCATGATATTATTAATGCTATGTCACTTGTTAATTTTGTTAAGAACAGATTGCAACATATGACTCCTCATATGTGGGATGATATAATCAAGCGTCTCCAAGGCATGAAAATGCATAAAGTAGTAGCTATTTTTTATTACATATTTGTAATCTTCTATTTATGTAAGACCTTATTTGAACTCTTTGTATTGTACTTTTGGCAAATTTTAAACTTATGTGTTGGATTTTATAATGCTATGAAACCATTGTACAAGACTATGGAATTGTGCCTATAAAGTATGCACCTCTATAGTAAATTTTCTAGTTTCACCATTTCCAGGAGGAGGTGATCGCTGGGATGGCACCGGTAGGATGAAGGGAGGTGGAGGCAGATGCTAACCTCTATGGGAGTTACGGACAAAGGCAAAGATGTTGTGGTTGTCGGAGCTTGCCATGGTGGTTGCCAGCGATCACCCCTTCGCCTCACCTGGTTTGCTCTAGATCCAAAAGCCTTAAGGTTTTGGATGAGGAAGGTGGACAAGTCGGCGTGATGGAGGTGACGGTGGTGCAGGGTGAAGACTCACTAGCATTGAGGAATAGGTGCAACGGCTTGCTAGCGGTAGGCCACGGTTCACCGCAAGGATGACTGACGAGAACAGGTGCAGCGGCTCGTAGCCGCCCACCCTACCGATGCCCAGCAATAGGTTCTTCACTGAGTTCCTCATCGCCAGCCTTCGGACGGCACCCGCGCCGATGTGCTCCATCTTCTTGCGGTGGTCGAATTACCTCATGTACTCCACGCTAATGAGGTCTGTTGGGTTCACTGTCAGACCCAGATTTTTCAATCCGGAATCTACTGTGTTTCACTGCACTAATCCCTGGATCAGTAGTTAGTGCACACAGGTACATTGTTGAATCATGACATACATCGCATAATAATATTACAGAATCTGAAATACACCACATCGGGTGAATGTTTACAAAAAGGGCCGCTTTGGCCGAATGTCTTCATTACATAACTGCAGCGGAATTAGTAGCAAAAGTAAACCCAAATCCACAGGCAAGCGACCAGTAGGGTAATGTGTACAATATATGCCACCAGGGTCCCGGTAACATAAATGTACACAGCGCCTAGAGTCTACTTGTCTATGCCTAACCACCGAGGCCTACGCCTTAATTATCGCCTTTGCTTCCGTCGACGTTGGCAGGGGCCTCCTCATAGGCGTAGTATCCTTGCGTTCCTGTTTCTGAATTTTTGTCGCAAAAGCGAGTATGAGCACTCCGACCCCGTGCTCAGCAAGCCAACACACAGAATGCAATACTTTAACATGTAAGGCTAATCAAAGGATGGCTTGGGTTCATTTTATTTTGCGAAGAGTGCTTTTGAATACAATTATATAAAAAAAAATCCCTGAGACCTAGCAATTTTAAACTCAAAACTTTTGTTTATAAAGTAAGTTGATCTTATAATTGACACAGATTCCATCCACCATTACATGGCATCTGCGTCATATAGTATCTTTCAGCGTTATAGCCGCTTAACGTACCACTGGGACAACACCCAGGACAATTCCAAACCTGGGCAGTCCTTCGCCCTTCAAGTTTCCCTTCTCCCAAGTTCCAATTATTTTGTAAACAGAACTATATCTAGTTACGTTCCCATGTCCGCCCTTGACCGTGGGCACGGCTATTCGAATAGTTTTGACTCTGCAGAGTTTGTACACTTTCACCACAAGAGACAGTCGACTCATTGCCCCACACGATTCCTTAGAAGTGTGGTTGAGCAGACCATCACAATGACTTTTCAAAATATCTAGTCCCCTTTTCTCATCTCACTTTATGGGCTTCTCCCATTTGCGATGGGTCCCATCTATTGCACGAGATGTTTCTCACTGTTACTAGCGTACGGGCTTCCCTCCCCTCTGCGCTAGCACGTCCTGAGAAACTTCACCCACCACTGGTGTCCCTTAGGGCCTCCTTGCCCGCGCGTATCCACTCCCTATCTGCTACCGGTGAGATGAGTCCGGGAATTTCGATAAATCTACTGGGCCAAGTTGTACTTTACAGACTTGTGGTTGCACTGTTTTTACATGGGTTGACATGACAAGATTCAGGCCTTAGGTTACCCGGATGGTTCTACCACATTTCACATTTTGTGCATCCACTGCACCACATACCAGCCCTCAAACCATCCATCCAGGTATTTAAGCACTTTGTGGGATTTTTCAGAGGTAGAAAATATTGTGTCCACCTACTGCAGTCATTCCATCCATGACTGCCCCCCAAACAATATCACATTTTGCAAGTGTTGTTTTTGGGGCAGCTATGTACCCCCGTTTTATCTAGCAATACTAAGCCACGCAATATTTATTTGGACTTACTGGTAAAAGATATGATATTATAAACTTTTCTAGGGCGACAAGGTTCACATGTACAAGCACTTCAACGGATCATTACTAGCAAGCATTATACCCGGTGTCTAACTACCAATTTCTGGAAATGAACATATGTTATCACATAAAATAACAGCATGCATGTTGATAATTTAAAAGAAATTAAGTCTGCAAAATCATAGGTTCAAAATGATCAAGGTGTTAACTCGCCTGGTTCGCGGGGACTTTGGTCTTGGTCTTCGAAAGCTTCTATACTGGCTGCCTCAACCTCCTCTTCCTGAGCCTCGTACGCTATTTAATCGCGCGAAATACCCAAATAAAAGAAAGCAATCAATCACTCAAAATATTACCAGAAATTCAAACGAAATCCAATAATTATGGTTCTGGTTCCATTAGATAGATCTTGAATTTAGACAAATTTAGAAATTTGTTTCATTCAATTTGGAGCTAAAATGAAGAAGTTATGATTGGTCAAAGTCCTCTGTTTCGATCAAATCCAAAAATTATTAAATCCTGACATGTGGGGTCCACTGTCATTCTCAGATTTATTTTAATTTCCATTTTTATTTACTTTCTGTGCTACTGACATGTGGGGTCCAGTTACTGTTCAATGGGGTCCACATGTCAGTACGGGTTCAATGTGAGAGTTCCACTGACCAGTGGGGCCCAGTGGTCAGTGAACGGCTCTGGCTACAGCAGCTGACGGGTGGGGCCCACCTGTCAGGCGGAAATAAAAAGAAATGTTCGACCTCGGCGCGCTGCGGAGCCGGGGGCTCAAACGCGCGCGGCCGAGGGAACGGGGGGGAGAATAGAGTTAACGCCGATAGCCAAGTGAGCGGGGAGGCTTTGCCTACCTCTATAGGGCAATTAATTCCCTTGAGGTGGGTCTGCAGCGGGGTCGGGCTAAGGAGTCGGGGACGACGGTGGCCGGCGGCGAGGGGATGTCGGGGAGGTCCGGCGGAGAGTCGAAACGCGTTCCTCGAGCTACGGTGAAGACGATGACGCAGTCGCCCGGGGCCGAAGAGGTCCGGAGATGGGTCAGCGTCGAGCGGCGGTGGCGGTTCGGGGAGGCTCTCGGTGACGGCGGCGTACGTGCGTCGGGAAGCTCGGGCGAGGCCCGGGGTGACTTCACGATGCTCTGGAGATGGTCCTGGCGCGGGGAATCGGTGGCTAATGGCTTGGTTTGGCGGTGCGGTGGCCGCCGGAGTTGGGGAAGAAGCTAAGCTCGTCGGTGGCTACGGGGCTTGGTTGGGCAATTACCTGTGAGGGAGCGAAGAGGGGTGCGTGGGGAACCTAGTGGAGCCCTCAGTGCTTCTTATAGAGGTGTGGAGGGAGCGGGCAACGGGCGAGCGGCAACAGCCGGGCCGTGAGGTCTTGTCCGAACGGCGGAGCAGGCGGCGGCAGCGGGATTCCGGGGCCTGCCATGCGCGTGCAACCGCTCGGGCAGCCTTCGCGCCGCGCACGCGATGGGAGGTGTCGGGCAGCGGCGCAGAGGCGGAGACGAGCGCATGGTGGCCACGGGGGCGAAAAGCTCTGCGCGCGAGAGAGAGAGAGAAGAAAGGGGGAGAGGGGAAGAGAGAGCCGGGCGACGTAGTGCAGCTCGCTGGCGGTGGCAGCGGGGTTGAGGTGGTGTGGTGGCTAGAATGCGTACATCGCACCGATGATGGAGGATTCAGCGGTGTCCACGAGCACCTGCCATAGTTCGAAGTGGAAGAATTTCCACCACACTGCCACACAGGTGTCGGGGCCGTATCGGTTCCATTGTTGGTCGCACTGCAGGACGTACATGCCTTGGATGAGGCTCGCCATGATGGATCGTTGGTGGTGCGGGCAGTTCCTGGCTGGAGAAAAGCATCAAATGGCAAAGGTGATCAGTGTCTTGCCAATGCAACAATTTCAACCAATTTGCTTATTAAATGTGTGTTTTAAAACTCTGACTAAAGTTCTTACTTTGAGAATAGAACCCTTCATGGATAAGATCATTAATAAACGCCAAAATGCTTTCATTAAAAACAGAAACATTATGGATGGGGTGTTATCTTTACATGAAATTCTACACGAAACTAGTGTGAAAAAGGCCTAGTTTTAAAATTAGGTTATGAAAAAGTGTATGATAAGGTGAATTGGGAATTCCTATTCTATTGTTTAAAACTTAAGAGGTTCAATAATAAAATGTGTGGTTGGATTAAATAAGTAGTGATGAAGGGAACTTTGAGTGTAAAAGTGAACAACATAACTGACTCTTATTCCGTGAGTCATAAAGGTGTTAGTCATAAAGGTGTTAGGCAAGGTGATCCCTTATCACCTTTTCTATTATTGTTTAGCAAAGATGATTTTTAAAGCTTAAGTTAATGGTCTTGCCATTGGCTTGGTGCCACATTTAATTTCCAATGGGGTATCTATTCTGCAATATGCAAATGATATCATTTTGTTAATGGAAAATGACTTGGAAAAGTCTAGGAACATAAAACTATTGTTATATATGTATGAAACCATGACTGGGTTGAAAATTAATTTTTAGAAAAGTGAAGTTCTAATGATTAGAGGAGAGGATGAGGAACTCACTCAATATTCTAATATGTTCAATTGTCAATTTGGTTCTTGGCCTCTTAGATGTCTTGGGGTGCATGTAATTAGTTCTAGATTACATGTTATTGATTAGAGAAATTTGGAAGAAAAACTTTTAAAAGGCTTGATGGATGGCAGGGTGGGTTCTTGTCCATAGGTGGTAGAATTATCTTGATAAATTCAAGTTTGAGTAGTATTCCTATATACCACAAGTTTGAGTAGTGTTTGCACTAGGCATAAAGTCAGGGGGGTTTTGGATGACTAAGACCACTCCTTTAAGCTTCTTGCTTAGAATGGTTGTAGCAAGACTTAAGATCTAGCACATGCTTAAGAAAATAAAAAATATAAAAAATAACTAAATCTTAGGAGACAGTTGTGGATGGCTACTAGTCCAGAACCTGCTTTGCTAACATAAGGGCTAATTAATTTCTAAATTTTCAAGAATAGATTTTATCTAGTACTTGAGCATAATTGATCAAAAATGAACTTCTCGCATTTTAAATGATTCAATTTGAGTTTCTTGGTTCCATTTAGCCTTCTTGATATGGCTTAGTTCAATTTGGATACCTTTAGTTGAACTTATCAATTTTGAAGTCTTATTTAACTTGAAATCAAATTGAATGTTTTAAATTATACTATTATGCATAGATTGGTTATATATGCCTTATCATAATCTAGATAGCTTTGTATGTATTTTATGGCTTCAAGTGTTATCTTCTATCTTTAATCTCACTTTGGATAATTTTCAAAGCTCTTTTAGGCTATGTATTTTTATTCATGTATATATGCTCTTTCTTGCTCTCTTATTGTTTACAAGTATTTTCATGCATCATTTGAGGGGGAGTGGTAGTGAGCTTACATATCCCCTTATCACTGATGACTATTTTTTCAAAAGGGGGAAAACGATGGTGGCAAAATTTGGTGTTGGTCTAAATTTGGTGAATTTAACGAGAATGAACTTAAAAAGGGAAGAATGCTTAAAAAGATGATAAATAAGGGGAATGAGCTTTGTGAGAGCTTTTATGTGCGGAAAATGCATTTTGGGTCATATTTGATCTTTTGTTATCAAGTGGTATTGCATTTGTTCTTACTTGCTCTTTTTATGCTTTATCTTGCTATAACAATTGTTATGATGAATAATTATTCTTTTATTTAGACCATGAGCAAGATTGTGCTATTTAAGGCATTTTAGGTGTGAATAGAGCTTTTGTTGAAAACTTGCTCTTTCTGGTCTTAGCACCATTCAACATCACGCCACTATGGTCATGTTCTTGATTTGTCTTAAATCTGGACCACTAGTGGCTCTCGCATTTTATGTGCTTTAAATTTCCAAAAAAACAAACTCAAATTCTTGGCTTCAGGGTGTTTGTCAAATTGCTTATTAAGGGGGAGATTGAATGACCATGTGGTGATAACCCTATATCAGTGATAAGTATTTGATATTGATCGTGTATTGATTTCATTGCTTGAGTTTAAACTTTTGATTTTGTTAATTAAGTTGGTGTTGTGTTGGAAAGCCGGTTAGACTGGCCGGCTGAAGCGGTCTGACCACAGGGACCGAGCGGTCTGACCGGCAACTGTTTGGGTGGTCTGACTAGCTTGTATGCCATGGTTAGACCAGCCCCAGCAAAGTCTGTGCTATTTGAGTTTGGTTTGGGTGTTAGTCACGGCGGGTGCTGTGCAAAGGTTAGTCATGGAGGAGTCAATGTATGTGTTAGTCATAACGTGTGTCTATGCATATATTTTACTGTTGGAGAGTCAAGTGCATGGCAGCGTTCAACCGCTCGGGGTCAGTAATTTGACTGCTAAGACCAAGCGGTCAGACTGGCTTGACAGGGATCTTCGGCCAGATTTTTAGCTTTGGGATTTTTGAGTTGCGAGATGAATTTGGTTTGACCTGGGTTGTTGTTTATGTGCATATGGGTTTATTATTTGGTTCTAGGTTTAGAATCAGTGATTTGGTTGCATACATTTTGCATGGTACATTGTATGGATTAATTGTGTCAATTGATGACTTTGTGCATTGTACGGTGCTACATGACGGTTTGCTTGTTGTTGTTGGTTATAAGACTCCAGGGCTACGTCATGGTGAGGTGAACGGGACTGGAACTAAGCTAGGGGTGCTTAGGTCCAAAACGATCAAAGTATCTAGACTACGCTCAAGAGGAGCGAGGTCTAGACGATCAAGGAGCCACAGAAAATGATTGAAGCTTGTGAAGTGGTTACAAGTCGGGATGACGAGGAACTAGAGCGAGAGCTACCAGTGGTGGACATGGCGGGCAAAGGTAAGGTGGACCGGGACTAGGCTCAGGGAGGAGCCGAGGTCCTGTGTGGTCAAGAAAGCCGGATTCCGCCATGCGTGAGGAGAAGTATGTGGTGCGCTAAGTGACTTGGGTGTTTGCAAACGATGATGGTTCGATGGGATCTGGCATGTGAGAGGCTTGCCGGTAAGTCATTAGGGACACATGGCAGATAGTGAAGTATGGGCGATGCTTCGTGGCAAAGGAAATAAGAAACTTTGTGGAAGACGGTAGAGGGGTATTTTGGTAAATTGTTCAATACAAAAAAGTAGCAGTGTACAAAACCACGGCGTGACCTAAGTGGTTTAGGTTTTGGTTGTGCTAAAAATATGAAGTGGATCAAGTGTTGATTCACTAATGAGTTAATGGGTGTGTGCCTTTGAAAAGCGTGCTTGTGTAAGTGTAAAATCCAAAATTGTGTTGGGTTAACGGGTTAGCCCATGTAAGTGGATGAAATCCAACTAGAGGGGCTGGTTAGGGTTTCTCATATGCCTCCACTATAAAAGGGTGAAGAGAGTGGTTTAGGGTTAAGCCATCTGTGCCATGTAGAGAGGGAAGTTAGGGTTCTTTGAGAGAAGTTTGTGGAAGATGTGAGAGGCACTTGTGGCTGAGTTTTTTGTCATCCTTAGGCTTTGTATGTGGCTGTAAATATTCATCATCAAGTATCAATAGAGATCAAAATTCGTCCAATATTTTTCTCTTTTGATCAAGTGATAAAATCTTGATTTGGTTTGGTTTTTGGTGTTTTCTCTTCTCTTCTTGATCTTGCTGTGACAAGGACTATAAAAAATAAAGATAAATCTCCACCCCATCTAGATGCTTTGGTAGAAAGTTCATCAAGAAACTCGGTTTTTGCACGTTTTGGATATTCTAAGTGATTTCTTGATTTGAGGGGTTTTTTTATTAATTTCGTCAGTGTTCTAACTTATTGTGATATGTGGGAATACATCTAGAGCCATGTTGGCCATCATCTACCTACGAGGAAGTCGTATTCACTGTTTTAGACTTTTGATCGGTTTTGGTGTAATCTGTCTTAATTAAAAATGGTCTTAACTTTGGTAATGTTTTTTACGATCGTTTCTTGGAATAGGTTTATGATATCCTACAAAAAAAAATTTGCAAAGTTTTTTGTCATTTGGATCTAGAAATCATAAGTTACATGTATTTTTGTTCGTGAAATAGTGCTAAAGTTTATGTTTATCCCCTGATTTCACTGGTCTTGTTCGACCACACTGGTTTTGCTCGACCATATTGGTTTTCAACCATACTGATCTTGTTCGACCACATTAGTTTTTGATCACATTGGTCTTGTTTGACCACATTGGTCTTCGACCACACTATTTTCGATCACATTGATCTTATTCGACTATATTGGTCTTCGACTACACTGTTTTTTTCTAACCACTCTGGTCTTGTTCGACCGCACTGGCTTTTGACCACTCTAGTCTTGCTTGACCATACTAGTCTTGGACGACCACACTGGTTTTTCTCTGTTAAATTAGTCTATGTTGATTTATTCTTTACACTTGATTTTTGTAACTTTTCATAGCTATTGTAGTAAAGATTATGGAATATTTTTGGAAAAATTTGAGGCACTATTCACTCCCTCTCTGTTGACATATTTGGTCATATAATAAGCGCTTATGTTAGAACCAAAAGTCATTAGCCACAATCATAAGCCAACTTTAGGTTACTGAGAGTACAATTTTAGGAGGGAAAATTAGTACACTGCAATTTTAGATGACCAAGAGTATAATTTTAGATGACAAAGAGATAAAAATAATTTTTGTCAACTGTGCAATAGCAAAACTGTAAAAATAACCCATTGTCTCCCTTCATCCCGCGTGGCTCCAGCCCAACACCAATGGATTCGCCCGTTTTACCTGCGTGGATGCGCAGTGCGCGCGCGAACGAACAGACGACGGTGGGAGCCCGAGAACGCAAGCGTGGTTGACTGGCTGGTTTCCGTTCCGATGCTCCAGAAACCTCCGCTACGTTGGGCGGCGAATCCCTTCGGTTGGTTTTGCCTTGGCAGTTTAGCATCGCCACGACCGAGGCTGGTTTGTGTTACCCTCTCGATCATGAGCTGGGCCTCTTCTCTCTCGCGTCAGATCTTCGTCGATCCAGTGTGGAGAGGAAAGCTTTCTGCGTAATTCGGCGCACGATTGACGTGATGTACGCGCGCGAGAGGGAAATTCTTGGCTGAAGCGTACATTTTTTCCCAATTGCCCTTGCATAAAATCCAGAGCAACACATGTTTGTCACAAGCGTCAAGAGATATATCCCATACTCGATCTATTGCACACACCACCAGTAATATAATGGCCCTCCAATGCAGAACCAAGCACGCATATGTGCACGGACGGGCAGGCTGAAACAACAAAGATAACCAACCCTTCTTCCTTCACTTCCTTGCCACAGTTTTCTGCGTTTTCTGACCGTACTTGTGTGCTGCTATGCGTAACTCGCTCAAGCTAGATCCACGACTCCATGCATGTCATAGGGGGGTTTATTGGTTTTGGTTAACAGTTTTTGACTTTTGATAAATAGTAATAGCTCATAGAGAGTTGTTTATGTGCAATTTTGAGCTATATAAATAAAGTTACTATAGTATTTACTACAATCAACTAGTAGACATTGCCTAAAAACACGTTTAAATTATCAATAATGTAAAAAACAGTTTTTAAAAACCAATATAAACATAACCACATATTTTGATTTGATTTGATGCGACCTCTCTCGTCTGCATCTATCTACTTGGAGGCGTTGGGGGCCACCCACAGCTCTGTAAACTTCATCACCTTGGAGACGCTCTCCAGCACCTCATACGGTGTGATGTCCCCAATCACCACCACCTTCTTGCTCTCCAAATCTACCTCAAATGACGTAACGCCTGGACACAGAAAAACACACATGATTGCAAGTCATGACTAAACAAAATTCTCACTGGACTAACTCTTCTTTGACAGTGACAAATTACGTTTACAACAATTTCGTTCTTTAAGCCAATAAACCAAGCCAGAAAGCGTCTCCAAAAAAAAAAAAAACCAAGCCAGTAAGGATATGGATGATATTTGCTAAGAACGCTCATTGACAAGTACTATACCCAACGCAGGAGGTCTCAAATCTGGGGGAGTGAGCTGCTGAGCTGCCCTGCCGTTGGTTGTAAGGAAATCTTTTCTCTTTTCCTTGCTCCGGCAATGAGCCGTCCGATGGAAGTGGTGGTGTGGCACTCATGCTTGGCAAACCTTTCATCACTGCCAAATCTTGGCCACCGACTGGTGGTGTCGCCTAAGCTTTTCCCAGAAAAGGTAGGCAGACCCTGCACATGTGCGCAGTACAAACATGTGCCGAAGGTTGCATGGATGCAACGCAATGCATAAGTTTGGTTGCCTGCCTGCACAGCCAAAACGACACATCACACAAATGCCGACTCAGGAGCAGAGGATGCTCACAGGTTTGTGAACTGTAACATTCTTGCTGCAACCTAAACTTTCTGGAGCACATTGCTGTGTTGTTTACTGTTCGCGATTAACCCAACAACGAGGGAAGCAGAGTACTAGTAAATATTTGGGGTTCGTTTCTTGTATCAAAATGATTGGAGGTGCACAAAGGTCAACCACTGGAGCGCACTTTTCTTCCTGTATCTGACGGCAGGCGCGTCTTATCGCTGCTCCAAATCAGGGGCGGAGCCAGGAATTAGATATAGGGAGATAATATGGACAACAAGTAGAGTAGAACTAATGAACCATACCGGATTTACCGATCCAATAGTCACATATCAGAGTAATATGTTTCACAAATTACAATGCAAAAAAATTACATCTCTATTAACTTAAACTTAGCTCTACGACTAAAACAGGGTCTAAACCGATTAAAACAGGGTCTCTAGATGTGATGTGAGAGCAACTACTGAAGTGTGTACTTATGTTTTTGTTTACATTTTTTGATACCACAGTGAACGGTAAAAATATTGACGTGGACGGCTCATATATTTTTAGACTCGAAAAGTCATTTAAAAAAACTGCTTTTAAAAACACTCTATTTATTTTGATTTTCGAAAAAAATCAAAAAACAAATCCACGAGAACATGTCCATTGTATTGCCGTAGAAATTCGGCCAAAACATTTTCTTGACTTTTAATTAAAGGTTCCTAGCGTTATGTACTCTACCAGCTAGTAGTGCTTGAGTGATCTTCAATTACACCTATGACTAGCTACAACAGCTTCTAATCAACTCACCAGCATGCATTAATCATCCTAAGATTAAGAACACAAACATGCATATCCTACAGATCACGGTACGCACCACCTTGTAACCCGCATTTACAAAGATCAGTAGATACAAAGCTAAAACAAGAAACAAGACAGAGGATTTGGGCTGCATATGACTGGGTTTTAAACATACTTTACATTTGGGCTAAATTGGGAGGGGCCAAACCACTAATTAAACACATGTAATTAACTATATAATGAAGGATTAGTAAAGGATTGGGGGGTGCCGGGCCCCCTCCAGCCCCCCTTGTCTCCGCCACTGCTCCAAATAATCTTTATATTATAGCCGGGGACTCTCTGTCCCCCGAGACCATCCACATATCAACCCCCGCGAAACAGCCCACAAAGATTTGGCAATTACGTTTAGGTCCCCGGTTTTTATAAAAAGCTCCCTAGATTATTGCGAAAAAGCCCCTACACACGTTTTTGCTGGGTAAGGACCCGCAGTTTCCAGTAATTACGAACAGGCCCTTATTTCTTCCGAAAAGACCCTCGGTTTTTTGCGAAAAAGCCCCTCCACTCTCCTTTTATTGCGAAAAGGCCCTCGATTTTTTTTGCAAAAAACCCCTACGCTTTCTTTTTCTGTGCATTTTCGCCTCTTTTACTTCGGTCCACACGGTGGCTGGCGTGGCGTGGCGCCACGCCTGCGTGGCTAGTGCTTCTGAAACCGTGTAGCTTTCTGGCCTCTTTGAGGCGCTGCTCACATCCCGAAGACGCCCATGTGCCACTACTCCGTTTACTTTGGGGAAAAGTGGATATAAATTATGTGTATTATCATGTAAATATTGTATAGATTTTTTCATTCGATTAACAATTTCTATCATATTCGTATAAAAAATATGGAAACAAATATGCTATAGACTTTTACCATCCAAAATGTTATTTTATCCGGACTACCCGTATTTGTATTCGATGATGCAATATGCATATTTTATTACGGTACGATTAATTAGTTAGATAAGTTTTTTTAATTGAGCGTGAATTTTTGTTTCTTTAGGTAAAGTAAATGAATTGGAATGATTAAACGTGATTGTACGAGGATAAAATATTATTAATGTCTCCAACTACATAAATTATGAGTATATTCGGATCAGATCGAATTAAGTAGATATTCGATTCGAATTCGTATTTATTATAATATTCTATTTAGATTCAGATTCTATAATATTTAGATTTATATTCATATTCGTTTATAAATATGAATACGTATATAATCTAGACATTATTCGATCCGTATCTCGTTTTCACAGTTACACACACTGAGGAGATGTTGAAGCAAAGAAAGAAGCAGCATTTTGTCAGTTCTGTTTACGTATCACCTTTTCCTATAGAAAGAAGTCTTACCACTCCTACGGATTGTCAGACAGCTGGTCAAGAATTTGTCACACACAGAAGTAGTAGTGTTGGTCTTACGGTAGTGTACCACACTACCACCAGCGTTCTTCTACAGACTAGAGCTTTATTCCTATTTGTTTCAGGTAGCCATTTCCCCAGCGGCTGAAGGGCTGCCAAAGCACCTTCATAAAAAGCTTTTTTTTGTCTTAAATTTTACAAAAATGTTGAAAGAAATTTCACTCCCATGTCCCAAGAGTAAAATAGTCAAGACGGGAAATATGTACAAATGGGCAACTTGTTCCTGAGTGAATAATCAGCCACATAAAGGGTGTGTTTGGTTGAGTTGTGGCTTCTGAAAAAGTTGCTGTGAGCTGTGGGCTGTGGAAAAGCTGTTGTAGGTTGTGGACTGTGGAAAAGCTGTAAGCTGTTTGGTTCAAACAAGTATAAAACTTACCTCCTATCTCTATTTTCCTTGAAACAACTGTGAAATAGCTCTCTATTTTCACCATTTCAAAAAGCAGAAAGCCAAAAGCAGGGTCCAATGTGCTTTCAAAATTGTACTACCCAAAAGTAGCTGCTTCTGAAAAAGCAGCTTCTGGTTTCCACCCTTTGGTTGGCTTTTGACTTTTTGGAAGCAAAAATAGCTCTCAAAAGCTCAACCAAAGGCACCCAAAGAGTTCAGTGTGATCAGTTGCATAAGCTTATAATTTTGTTGGTCTCGTAGAAGAAAAGTAACTTTATGATAACAGGTACTTCAACATGCATGCATTCTTTTTGCCCTACGACCTATCGAAAGAATCTGAACACTGTCCCAAAAAAGATTGAAGGATCAGTTCTCATACCGTCCATCTTGGAGATGTGCTTCTGAACTTTCCTGGCACATCCATAGCAGTGCATGGACACCCTGAGCTCCACAGTCTGCATCAAGCAAACAAAACAGATGTAACAGAGCATATTATGCAGGTGAAGTGAACAGTAGCCAACATGCTCTGCAGGGGTATCTTAGAGAAGGGGGGTTTTACCTTTGGCTCTAGATGGAAAGCAAGAGTCTTGGCTCCATCGACAAAATCCTTAAGCTTCACCAGCTCATCCAGCTGAGCACTCACCAAGGCCTTCCTCTCGATGGCCTCTTCCTCATCTTCCACGGAATGTATGCAGACACAAGCGTTCGCACACAGGGAGAGGGAGAAGAAATCTAGGACCTTATCAAAACCTAGCTTCCTCCCCATCTCCCTCTCTCTCTCTCTCTCTCTCTCTCTCTCTCTCTCTCAAACGAAGGTCTGAAGTTAACACCACACTGCACAGTGCAAACACCCTTTTACAAAGCAACCAATATTTCCCTCGCGTCAAGATTGGCTGGGATCTACTGATGATGCACAGGCCATATGTTACTAAAAGGGCACAGCTTTGCGTATGCGAGCTGAACTACTAGACCTACCAAAGTACTTGAAATGAGGTAAGGAATGGGCATATGTATATATATAAGCTGGAGTAATAGTATATGAACTCCGAAGTGGGCTATTACTCAAAAGTCTGAAGCAAGTTCCGAGAAATATAATTAACTGTTAAAGGATGATATGAATTTGTATATTTGTCTAAGTGGACTGTTGACCTTGTCTCTGATTAAAATGTGCTAAAGTTTTTTGTGTTTATAATATTTTTTCATAGGGTTTTATTAAATATCATCCGGATATTTTCTTCCTAAATATCATCCAGATTTAGAACCGTTAGATTAGAGATCCAATAACCATGAATTCTCCTCCCCCCTTAAATTCTAACTTTCCCTTGAAAAAAATCTCTCTCCTTTAAAAACAAAGAGTCATTTGATCTTTAATTTAAGGATCATAAATTTAGATGATAGTTACTGTATTATTTGTATGAAGTGGTATCAGCATGACGCCTGCGCAGCATTCGGGCAACCACCGCGCGTCATCTTTGGCATCAGCATCGCGTGACATCAAGGAGCCAACGTCAGGAAACTCCTTGCAATAGATCTTGCTGCTCATGGTGTGTTTGCAATTTTGATTCGGCGGCGTTTGCTCAAGGCAGTGAAATTGAGCAAACGCATCCACGGAGACTCATCGGAAGCCGAGTGTATCAGGAATGAGGAATCAAATCAGGCGCGAGGATCCGAAACTGTAGTAACGGAATCCGAAGCAAACCGCCTTCCGAAACTGAAGTAGAAGGAGACCTTGCATCTTGTCCTGTGTCGAGTTCGAGACGAAGTCAAGAATCATAAAATATTACGAAAACAAGATAAGGTTGACGTACACATATATGATTTTGTGTCGTACTTTAACATTAACTTTTGTTTGGTGCAAGACAGAGCACATAACTTGACAAGGAGACGAGCTGGTAGGCTTATTGGCACTAGCACTGGTGGAATTATGCATCTGAGAACACATTGCAATGTGTTACTTGTAGAAGATAACACCATTTAGGGGCAATACCTTGAGCTAAAGCATAACTATAGAAAAGATTCTGGGAGCGTTAGTATTGGCTGTAGCTGATATTTTTTAGTTAAAAATGAATAGTAGTGATTGAAAGAAATAGCTTTTTAGAAGAAAGTGAGGAGAGAGATGCGCACGACATAGGAGCAAGAGGAGTAAATATGCCACTTCAAAAGGCCGAATGTTTATATTAATTTTTAATTTCTTTAAATAAAAGCAAAAAACTAATGACAATGCGAACGCATCAATCATGCATTCCAATGAATGGCAGGCCTTTCGTCGGTACATAAGTAATCCAGAACAGAGAAAATTTGAAGGTTAGACGACGTCAAGATTCACACATTGCCACATACGCTTCTTTCACTTGCGTACATCAATATATGTTTGTTCCTTTCATACGGTGCGGAATATATAGGTTCGTTTATATTAGCTTTAACTAGTAGTTTTTAGTTTTAGTTTATAAATAGTAACAGTTTGTAGAGAGTCGTATGAAAAGAGAAACTTACGTGTGATTTTAGCTGGTATAAATAAAGTTACTATAGTGTGTATTACAATCGATTGATAGAACCGCTTTAGGTGGTGATCGGTTCGGCTGAAAGCCTCATGGCTTATGGCTGAAAGCGCTGTAGCTGACAGAGGCTTATTTACCATAATTAAATTTAAAAAAATTTAAAAATAGAAAAAACATATTAGCCCATCACGTATAATGTAAACAAATACGAGGAAAAAAAGAACCGGTAAAAAAACTCAAAAAAAGCCAAAAGTTCAGAAAAAGACGAAATTTATGAATAGTGCAAAAATAAGCTGAAGCCATATTGATCAGGGCCTTAAAAAGACATTCCGTTTAAAAGTTGAATACTGTGTAAAAATTATTTACTATAAAAAATAGTTTTTAAAAACCAATATAAATATGGCTACTGAGCAAAAGGCATACAAGCAAGACGGCATCAATTACCACATAAAACCATATCCACTTGCCCTTACGTCGACGAGAGGACAAAAGGTTTAAAAATGGTCGGAGAATATGAAATGGTCGTAGGTCACGTATGCCATAGCGATTCTCGCCCTTGTAGGCCACGACTTTGCAAGCGACGACCTTTTAACCTTTGCTAATTTCCACCATATATGCAAACTTGGCACGTTCTATGGCAATTTGGTCCTCTTTTTTTTTTGGCGAGGAGGTAATTTGCTCTTCTAAACTCGTTTACTAGGTGCAAATTAATCGCAAATGTTCCAAAGACACGCACTTCCCCTACGTTCGCAAAAGTATTATTCGTGAATGTTACCATCTTGGGTGGTGTCACCTTTTACTCTCCGAAAGCACAACGCACATCGACTTCATTTGACAAGATCCAAATGGGCTCTGTAAGATCCCATTTTTAATAATAGGGCTGAGAAGTTTCACATAACAGTTCAGGAGTTTGATTGCAGATAGAAAGAGTATTATACTTACTCATAAGTATTTAAAAAGAATTAACTTGATTAAAATATGACCTAATGGCCAAATCACAACAGCTTTACGGGCGTCTAAACCAAAACTTAACTTATATTAAGAGGATCCAAATAAAACTTACAGAAACGTATGAGTGTGGTCATAACCCTAACACAAATGCTGAATCATCATTTCTTCTTTTTATGCCTGTTCTGATGAAAACAAGTAAGATTGAGTATATTAAGTACTCAGTAAGTCACATGGAAAACCTATATAACTAATATGCAAAGAGTTCAAGTGGATAAAGTCACATATTGTAATATGATAATAATAGATGCCGTTCCACCACAACGAAAAAGATAACCCTCTTGTAGATATTTAATCGAATTAAGCAGCTACTAAATCAGGTCTAACAAGTCAATATTTGTGGTTAAGTAATTTCTGTGCCATTTACATAGTATAAGGTTATAGTCCTTACTTTTTATAAGTAGGGCAACCAATCACAAACCCAGTGCGTTACGGCACTACTACCAATTCATACCAAAGTCTTTACCCTAGGGTAAGATTGTGGACTCCAACCACTGAGTAACTTTTCACGAATCATCCTGAACCCTAATACCATTTTAAAATCTATCGACAAGACGCCGAAACAACTTAATAGTGTAAAATATTTGATTGTCTAATCAACTAAAGATTAATTATATAGTAATTTGTTATTATTAAGGCTGCCAAGGTGAATATGGCCTTCCAGTAAAACATGACTTTTCCAGTGGTAGGATTTAGCTATCTATTATGTTATTCTAAATTATTATTTTAAAATAAATAACAGTGTACAAATAGTAATAATAAAAGTATCAATAATTAAATAATAATGTAGGAT
Organism: Dendrocalamus latiflorus; assembly: GCA_017311315.1. Lineage (NCBI taxonomy): Eukaryota > Viridiplantae > Streptophyta > Magnoliopsida > Poales > Poaceae > Dendrocalamus > Dendrocalamus latiflorus. Next base: position 46,453,501 of record CM029666.1, on the reverse strand, counting down.
CAACATGATAAAAAACACATGACTTACCTTTTTATCCAGAGTTTTTGATTATTTCTTTGTAGGCTTCAGGTTTACATCATCTACCTTAATTGCTCCAGTAGCTTCTCCGTTGGCCAACTAGTTGAATCCGGATACTAGCGCAAAATAATGAATACAAATGAGTTTCTACTTTGCAGAATGCAAGATGGGAATAAAATACAGTAAAATACCCAGAAGAGATATAAAATAAAGTAGATTTTGGAAATATAGGGTTGAAATTAAGCTTGATTGAGTCGAATAGAGTTAAAAATATGTTAGACGGGCTTGAGATAGTTGAAATAGGTATAAACATGTTTAATAGGTCTCGGATGAACAGTAACAAGCTGGGTGAATAGTAACAGATTGGCACTATTCCTGATAGGTCGGGTTGAATGAACAATAATGGGTTTGGGTTGACTGTTTGAGTTGAATAGTATGGACTCGGGCCATGAACAATACTGGACTGGATTAAAACAGTACTGGGTTGCTACTGTTGGGCCTGGCCCCATTGGTGGACTAGGCTTAGGTTGGCCTTGGGTCGACTCCGTCGGCCTAGGTGCGCAGCCTGCTCATTGCTCGACTTGGCGCCATGGACACCCGAGCAGGGTGCACAACGGTGATGGCAAATTGCACGCCAGTGGTAGTCAACGGCGGCGAGCGGTGGTATGGATAGGACCAGGGAATTCTAGGGGGGTTCCAATTTTGGCTTGTGTAAGACCCAAGGTTCACCGATGAGGGCTGGTTGCTGTAAGAGCTCACTAGAGCAAAGCCATGGCATGACGATGCTCTAATGATGTTCCGACGAAGGTCAAAGCAGTTCGAGCATCTACAGTGAATGAGGGAGGTAATGACAGTGGCGGTTTGGGTTGGCTCGGCCCGTGTGTGTTTGTCCACGGTGGCCTAGCTGGGATAGTGGTGACACATGGCACCGGCAATCTAGAGGCCATGGGGGGTCGGCGAGGTTTGGGTTGAGTTCATGGTGCCCGAGTGGTGCTAGGGCTGCGATGAATTTGGTTATGGCCGAGGCTAGTAGGAGATTGTGTTTAGGGGCTCATCGGCACAAGGCACGGTGGTGACGGCAATTACTTACTGGAGTTGGGAGAGAGATGGCTCGGGAGTGTGATTAGTTGCTAAGGTGTGTTAGCTGAAGGCTTAGATTGTCTCTATATTCTACGAGAGATGGTGAGAGCAGTGGAGCAGTCATGGTAGAGGTGGCGCGTGTGAGATGACGCTAGCAAATGGGGAGCTTCGGCGGTGTTGCTAGCTATGACACTGGCATCTTAGGCATGTCATGTCTCACTAGCACAAGGGAGCGTGATAGCAGGGCGTGGTATGGTCTCGGGCGCGTGTTAGCTGAGCGACGGTCGAGATGTCGGCTATGATGTCGGTGGCGGCAGAGCACGACGCATGGCGGGAAGGTGATGTGATGGGCATTGAAAGCGTGGTCGGAGAGGTGGCAGTGCTGTGCTAGTGTTGACGTCCGTGGCAGCGGCGATGTAGGGCGAACGGCCAAGTGATATCATGGCATAGGGAAGGAGATGGTTTTTCAAATGACACCAAGGTAGGGAGAAAGTGAAAAGCTAAAAGAAGAAGACAGAAATCCTAAGGAAGCTTTCCAATTTGGTAAAAACTAAAATTCAAGAAAATTTTCAAAATTTTTGGTTTGTTTCAGGCTCCATCCAATTAGGTGATGAAACGTGATTGATTGATTAATCGCTAATGTTTATAGCTACTTGGAACATCCTAATCGCTCCCAGCTTTGATGAACAATGGAGGCAGAATATAGGGATTGTTCGTATTGGTTGTGGTTGATAGATTTTGCTGAAAACGAATAGTAGTGGGCCTAGTGGTTGAAAGAAGTGGCTTTCAGAAAGAGAGGATGAGTGGTGAGAAAAGTAAGGGAGAGATACATACGCGAGATGGGAGCGAGAGAAGTTGAGCATGTGATGCGTCCATAACCTTTGCCTTATCATCAGAGCGAGAGGAACGAAGAATCTATTTTAAGAAGACAGGTTTATATTAGCTTCGAACCTCAAAAGCCCTTAACACAAGCCCTTATGAACACAGAGCACCCCACGGTGGTGGGCCTCGGCGGTTTGACTGTTCGCTGAGGGGGCGCGGCGACGTGCATCTATCCATCATCTACCTGAAAGGCTCATCGGTGGTGCCCAACTGGCCATTGGCCCAGTGGGGTTGGGGGGCATGGCCGGTGGGCACGGCACGGCACGGAATTATCGGCTCGGTAGGAGGGGCAACAGATGGTGTGCAGCACGCTTACCCAGGAGGGATTGTTGTACCATTTGGCTTGCCTCTGTGAATCACCGAATTATCACGCCAAGAAATGCACACAAGCCATGCAATGTTTTTTAGTATTTTCTGCCATTCGCCGGGTCTTTCTGAGCCACCAAAACCGAATGATATAAAGTACTAGGCTTTTGATAGAAAACAAGATGTCTCGGATGCCATGCCTCTTGTTTCTCGAGAGATGAGATACAAGACATTTTACCAGAAGCAAGGTGTGCTTGTTGCCTAATTCTTCAAAATGAAAGTGATGAGCCATATGCTCGGTAAAGTAATACAGTGTGAGCGTGCTCTGCCTCGTGTGGGGCTAAGACCCATGCTGTGCATACTTACTAAGGAAAACGAGACCATGGGAAAGCAGAGGGGCAATAGAGTGGCACTCTCTTGTGAAGAATTATCCATCATATGCAAGGGGAAGAAAAGCCATCGTTCAGTCTCTTCAGGGGGCAATCAGAGATGAGCTGCCCTCTAGGCTTGATGGTTTTCTCCGGATTCCCTGCTGCGATGCCAAGCGCTATCCATGGAGAGAAAGAACACCGGTCGCAGCAGATAGGACGCTGCTTGCTGCAAGCTCACAAGCTCAGGCGGGGCTCCCTTTGCCATGTCTTAAGCCAGACAACCAACGTGGACATGTTTGGAGGGTGGGGCAGCAAATGAATGTAGGATCAAGAGGCCCTGACATGGCACAGCAGGGGCTTCCTTCTCCCTTGCCCGTTTTGTCCTATTCCGAGGGTAATCTCTGCGGTTCCAACCAGTTGTTCACCAGGCTCGAATAGTTGAGCGAATAGTGACACGTATAGTCATAGTATGGCTCGTTCCCCGTGTGTAGGGGAAGAAGTCAGGTATCGACTTGCTTGAACTATCTCCCAGCAGCACATAGGTACAGATAAACCATAATCAGCATATAAATAAGAAGGCGTGTATCCGGTGCTAACCTCTTAACTAGGTGCTAACATGCTAATAACCATACTGATTAAGTGATAAGTAACATGGTGTATCTTGCGTTGACAGTGCGAGGTGCTGATTTTAACTAACAACGGCCACGCTGAGAAAACGAGAACTTCAACTGCAAACTACTACAGAAGACAAGAAGAAGCAAAGCCTCCCCTCTTCCCCATGAGCAAGAGTTACCGAACGTAATTGCCACCTCGGGTCCTTCACAGGCGAGAAACCTGCCAAGGTCATATATAAGCCATCAGTATTCAATACCATGGTCTCAGCAAAAAAACAAAATCATAGCATATCGTATACCACAGAGATCTCACCTAACAACGGAGTACCACAAGGCCACCAGAGGGGCCGGGCCAGCGGAAGCGACTACAGCGAAGGACTTGCATGACAAGAAGAAGCCTGCCAAGGGTGCAAGGAGCAGTGTTATTATGATGGTGAGCGTACCCCATAATTTCGACTTGTATACGCGCATATGAGGGAGTTCAATTGCAGAACAAACAGTGCAAGGTCACAATACGTATATTTCAGAATGTAGGTGCAGATAGGTTTGCTTTCCTAGTGACTTGACTGCTGAACTGAAGGCAGTTCAGGAAGAATGAGATGCTGGTTAAATCATGGCAGAATACAACGAAGAAATTGATCGATGTATCTAATAAAATCACAATGGAATATAAATATACAAAACAGTAGGGGCAAAACTGTTGAAATGAAACCCTTTGTATTCCAAAGAGGCCCAAAAGGCCAATACAAAGTGTACAGATAAATATACAAATAACCTCCTATGCCCTAGACTATTTACATGCCTAACCCCCTCAAACTCGGAAAAAATTCTATGCAGCGGTGCCGCACTACGCAGCTCGTGCGACACCGCCTGTGCTGTCGCCGCGTGTCCGATCTCCTCAGCTGAACGAGCCAGGCGTCCTCCTCAGCTCTGAGCCGTAGCAGCCGGCTACACAGGAATTTGAACCGTCGGCTTCGTTTAACAAACAATCCATTGCTTTGTCGACGAGGAGCAAAACAAACACAGAACAGTCAACCAAATGGACGGCGACGAGGAGCGGATGGATCGCGCCGCCGTGTCGCTCGACGAGCTCGCCCAGAAGGTACGCGACGAGGAGCGGATGGATCGCACCGCCGTGAGACTGTAATTTACTATTTCCATTGTTTTGGAGATTTAAGAAACAGATATGTTTCAGATGTTGGACTTATTTCTGTTGTGAGCCGCTGAAGCAAAGTCTGAAGAAGTATCAGCAGTTTGGCGTCTGAAGAAGTGTCAGCAGTTGCACGAAGTCTATTTCCCATTTTTAGTGGATCTGTGATCCGAGTTATGTGCTAGTGTATTTAGCATTCTGTTGCAGTCTTGCATGTATTCTGAAGGTATTCAGAAACTTTAGTTGAGACATTCAGTAAGACAATCGAGAGAATTTGTTCTCTGAACTTTCCACCAAAATTCAGTACTTTGCCGTAAAACCAATAGTGTCGCTCGGTTCAGATTCTGGGCGTCCTCATTCGGTTTTCTGAATTCTTGCGTGCTCTGTTGTTCTGAAATTCTGGGCACTATCCTCCTGTTCTCTGTTTACATCAGAAGCAGTGGTTCAGAGCGAGACCCTGAACACCACGACGTAACAGTGAACGAGATCAGAAGCAGTGTTCAGGGTCTCTGCTAATATGACGCATGTAACACCACGCCGCGTGCCCGCGTAGACTGCTCGTTTGATAGATAAATCCCGTGCATGGTACTGTTCACACGTATGTACTGTTCATCTATACGTAACTGTATACGCTGGTTGCCGAAACGACGCAACGCATCCGTGTAAAAGCAGGCAACGCGACTCTTCTGCGTGAACTGCCGGGAGTAACCGCGTTGTAAAGTCCTTGTATAAATATGTGCATGGAATCAGAAAAGGAATCCATTCAGTGCAGCAATACAGACTTCTTTCGCGTACGTGAGTTCATGGTTGTTCTTCATGTGAGTCTCTGTTTCCTGGCGGACGAGAAGAAGCGCTGGAGGCGGGCGTGTCGTCCAAGAAGAAAGGCTCGTTCGAGTGCGGGCGGTGGCAGATCCTCGACGTCGTGGACGCTGCAGCCGGAGAGGACGCACCAGTCTGCAGTGCCGGAATCCCGGGAGTTTTCCGAGCCAACATCATCTTGCGGCAACTACATCGTTGTCAGCTCAGAGCTGAGGAGGACGCCTGGCTCGTTCGGCTGAGGAGATCGGACACGTGGCGACAGCACAGGCGGTGTCGCACGAGCTGCGTAGTGCGGCACCGCCGCATAGAATTGTTTTCCCTCAAACTCATGGTGCATCAACAACACTAAGTTTAGATAGGTAGAAGCTATGCTAAACTATAGTCTGTGTCTTGGTGAAGAAATCTGCTAAATGAAGCACACATCCTCCCTTTTATCTCAACCTTAACTTTGAAAGCAGAACTCAACAATGTACTCATCCTTCTTGCAGAAAGTGCAATGGTTCTTGATCTTTTGAGGGTCTAAACTACTGAAGTAGAAGCATCTGACTTGCTAGATGGAGTTTGAGAAAAACTTGCTGACCTAAAGATAATCTTAGATGACTCAAGGGGTTTGACCACAAACTTGTCACTCTCAATTACTCTCACAAATTTAGCTAGGTAGTTCTTAGTATATTCTAGGGAATTAAATTCTAGACCTCTATTTTTCACACTCACTTTAGATTAGTCAAAGATCATATTGATGTTCTTTTTCCCACTAGAAAAATATCTCAAGAGTCTTTTTGGGGTGATTATTCTCTTGAGTTAGGTTCTCACATGTGGCACACTCAATGATTTGATTACCCTGGCATATCTGTTTTTATGGTGAGCTATCTCTAGCTTTTAAAGCTCATAAGATACACAAGAGGAATTTCTAACTATATCCAACTGCTCTTGGTACTTGACTCTAAATGTCTCATTCATCTCATTTAGATTAGTCCTAATTTCAGCATAAAATGTACAAAAAATAGAATCAATTACTTTTTTAGATGTAGTCATGAACATGAAATTTTCAATTTTATATTTGTCCTCAAGTGTTTTGTTAAGAGTATCAAGTAATTGTGCCCCTAGAATAATTTTTACAAGATTCAGTTCTAGAATGAAGAAGCATTTTAGTCATTTTCTTTTATTTTAATTTTGCTATCGTCACAATAAGAGCAAATATAGTCAAGATTAAATTTAAGCAATTTCTTTGTAGCACTATCCAATTTCAATTCAACCAAAGCGCAGTTTGAGCATAATGAAGGAATATCATCTAAAGAAATCACATTTAAGGCAATAACATTTAAGTAATCATGATCACCACTAGACTTGAGGGATTCTAATTCATCTATAGCATCTTTAAGTTGACTAATAAAAGAGGAATGAGCAATTTATAGATTAGCCATTTGATCATGCAAACATAAGCAAGATTCATACTTATTATCAGGATTCATAGTTTGAACCTAACAACTTCTAGTTTTATGTTGTCAATCATAATGTCCAAGTTCTTAATCATTTATCTTGTTTCTTTAGTTTTTGTTTAGCAGCAACAAGAGTACGTTTTATCTCTTTGGAAGATAGACATGCCTTGTCGGGTTCACTGTAGGGCTCATCAAAGGAGGAGTCGACGTCAGTGGAGCTACCCTTGGCTATGAAGCATACATCGGTGAAGTTCCGGGTCTTTTTCTTCTTGATGCAGGAGAGATCCATGTCGTCCTCTGTCCCTAAGTCCACATTGTTCATGTTGATGTTCTCGAGAGCGACAAAGACCTGGTTGACAAACTTACGATAGTTAGGCTTCTTAGACTTTGTGTCATGAGCTTGAGGATACTTTCAAAAGTCCTACTCCTTACCCTTCAACTTGGGGCACTTGGTCTGAATATAATTTGGCTCACAACCCTCGTGATAGGACCACTTCTTCTCTTATTCCTTACCTTGTTGTATGCTCTTGTAAATTTTGTAGATAGAAGGGCTAAGTTATCCTCAGAAAGCCTCTCTAGTTGCTCATCGCTCAAGAAATGCAAGGCGGATAGTGAAAACCCAGAAGAACCAAAATCCAAAGAACTTGAAGAGCTACTCCAAGAAGAGTCAACCACGAATGCCATCGACTCTATCTTGGAGAGTCGTGAGATGAATTCAATCTCCTCCATCTTCAACCTTGAGTAGAGCTTATCCATGGTAAGCTCACTCATGACAGTGTTGTCATTGATGGAAGTGATTTTCATTCCCCAAACCTTCATATCAAGTACACCCGACATCTGACATGCATTCTCAGAATAAAAAAATATCAAACCAATAGCATAAACAAAATGATGAATCTTATTGAACCTTTTCCACAACTCAGCCAAGGATTCACCAAGATTTTGCTCGATCTTTGAGTATTCTTTCTCCAGTTGGTTTTGTCTCACTTCGTTGATTATGGTAGAGCCAGCATGGTAGTTAGCGAGGGTCTTCCAAATCTCATGAGTAGACCTCAAGCGAGTAACTTGCTCAAACTCAGATTGACTAAGCCTTTGAATTAAAAAATTACGAGCATTATTGTTTACCTCTACATCTAGTGCAACTTAGTCATCGGGTGGCACAACATAAAGATTATTAACCTTAATCCAAATTATGTGCCCTTGGGCCTCAATGTATGATTGCATACGAACCTTCCAATAAGAAAAATCAACTCCATAAAAAACAAGTGGCTTGGTTGAATACTTGTTTGATGTCATAACTCTTAAGACCGGTTAAGATCTATAAGAAGAGTTAATTGGGCTCTAATACCACTTATAAGATCAGTATAGTAATAGAGAGAAGTGAATGGTGCTTTTAAATTTCTCCTATGCTATCCAAAACTAACCAAAACAAGAGCAAATAAACTAAAACAAGAGGGATCCATGAGGTATGAACAAAGTTGATATATTGCTACTTGAGGATGAATGTTTTACATTCACTCCACCTAGAAAACAAGAGAGCACACCACACTCGTACTTCTCAAACCTTAACCCTAGAACACTTGGTTTCAATGAGTAAATCTAGCATGGTTAACTAGCAGATCTTCATACCAGCCCGTTAAATAAATAGGCAACTAGAACCTATTTAATCCAAATAGATACTATATACTTAGCACATATGGGGGAAACCCGTTAACTCTACACAACATGAGATTTACTCACACACTATACTTATGCACTTTTTAAAGCATATATGTCCAAATCCACTAAGTCCTTAGCTTTTGATCCAACTTGATCTTTCCATCTTCTCCTTGACATAAACTGTTTTCCCAAATATCGCTCAAGCGTCACGGTTTTCATCTAAGATAGTTTTCAATATTTTGATTGACTTACTTAAATACCCTTTCTTGACCCAGTCTTCATCTTTCATTGCAAGCAATCACCATACTTGCCATGTGTAACTGCATCACTAGCTTGCCACACATCGGCAAGTCTCTCCCGTTCTAGTTCCACCGGACCACGCCTCACTTGAACCGACTAAGCCACATGGTGCAACCCATTGCTTGAACTTCACTTCAACATTTTCCATCTTCATGTGCTATGCTTGAGCTTAACCATCTTACCTGATATCCTTGATTGTTCTGAGCCTCAACTCATCCATGAGCGTAGCCTCAATCCTCGTCGTTGACTATGGTTGACTTCAAGCGATCATACACATTCAAAGAATAAAAAATCATTTTCAAGCATAAGTTCTTCACAACTTGACTCACGTTAGCTGTAGCATGCATCATACAACACATATGCACTAACCTAAGTCAAATCAAATCATTCTATGACTCAAATTCCCAAAAATCATAATTCAGCCGAAATGAAATGCTTCTGTAGATCACATTACTAGGGCTGCAACAAAACTGAAAACTGAATTTTTTTACAAAATTCAGATCCTAAAACCTCCAATATGTTAATGATTTATTACAATAAAAATTGGACCTTCTCACATGGTACTTCAAAGGCACACTGCCACGCCACAAGCTTCTCCAAACCATGTTTCTTTAGATGCTCGGCAAAGACTCCTTCCATGATGTCATTCGCTGATCTTGCTAACCCCAGTGAGTTCTCTTCCCATGTTGGAGCTTATTACTGGTCATGTCTAGCTCATGAGTTTTCTTCAAATCTATTCATCCAACTTGCCATGTTTCTTGTGTGGTGCTGCTGGATTTTGACAGACATCCTCTCAAGGAATATTCAACAGTACTGAGAAGGAACCAATTCCATGAGGGCTAGAAGAGACTAGTTAGAGGCTTGGAGGACACACAGAATTTGGCCATAGTATAGGCTGAAAATAAAAATAAAAGCATTCTTGTAGTTAAAGTATGTCGAATGTGGAAGGTTTGTGGTTCTGATAATAGACTTACGCATGTTCTCATCACTCTATAATACATTATGAATGTTTAAATTAAAACATGATGCCCGCTTCTGAAATTGCTTGAGTTGAGACTGTGAGACTATGTGGAGGTCACACCATGTGTATGATAAGCATGTGACTGTGCTTGTATTTCGTTGTCGAAGTTTGAGTTTGATTTTATGTCTTTTGATATCTAGTTTTGCTGTCAGGTAGACAACGGTCTAACTGGCCCGCAGAGGCAGTCTAACTGGTGAGCGGTGCGACTGACCATGGGAGGCAGTTCAATAAGAGGGAGTTAGGTAGTCTGACCGGTATGGATGTCACGGCTAAATCGGTCTCCTATTACCGGAAGTTCTTAAGTCGGTTATGGTGGTGTGACTGGCTGTTGGTTGGTGATCAAACCAGCTAGTGTTGTTTTGGGTAAGTTGAGTTAGTTTCGGTTGTGTTAGTCATGGCGGGAGTTCATGTAAGTGTTAGTCATGATGTGTGTCCATGCAAGTGTTAGTTGTGGCAGGAGTCCATGCATTGTGAAAATCTTAATGTGGGTGTCAAGTGGTGCATGATTGCATCGATTATGTTGATGAAAGTTAAGTGCATGTCACTTGTGCTCAGAATGGTTGTTGTTCTTTGATGTACAGGGTGCTTGATAATTGTTGTAGTCAATGGCAAGATCGAGACTATGGGAGGTGTCTTGAGGCCATGACATGTCGGTAAGTTCGGGTGGAGTATCATCTCATGCAAAGAAGCATAGGAGAAAGACATGGATTGTGATGATGCAAGTGTATGCATGTGGTGTGCCAGTGTACTTGAGCATTTTAAGTGGAGACGATCCTCGGAAGCATGCGTACGATCTTAATGGCAAATCATTGGGCATCATAGATTTCGTGTGGTGGTTGCTTCGAGGAGTAGCACCATGAAGATCAGTGGGTGACAATTGAGGAAGTTCTCCGATACTGGGTGGAGAGGTGATTTATGAAACCACGATGGTGGTCTAAGTGGTTTAGGTCACGTCGGATGGAGCATCTTATCAGGCTATTAGAACAATGTGATGTGGTGATTTAAAAAGTGTGCAAGTGTGTGTAAGTGTAAAACCCATTTGTATGTGAGTTACCGGGTTTTTGCATTTGTAAATGACTGTATCTACCAAGGGTGTGCTAGTTAGAGTTTGGTGGTAGGTGAGGAGTCTCTAGTATATAGCCTTTGTGTGTGTTGAGAGAGAAGAGAGCTATCCTATGAAATTAGGGTTCTCTTGTACTGAAAACTTTGTGTGTGTGCTTTAGGGTTAGAGCTCCGCCCTCCATAAGAGAGTGGCTATAAAACATTCATCTCTAAACAAAATGAATATCCAAACTTTGTTAAAGTGAGTTGTGCCATAGATTCATCAATGTGTTTTTGATTTGCTTAGTTTTCTTGGTTGGATTTCGTCTTCTCTTAATCTCTCTTTATGGTAAGGACGTGAGAGGTGGAGATATTTCTTGGAGATCAGATCCCATATATTTAGGCCATTTCTATGAAAAGCGCTTGTGCTCAAGAGAGTTGTGCTTTTGGGTTTTGATCTTGTGGGTGTTTGACTTGTGCTCGTATTATGATCTAGCTTGTAATGACATGTGAGAACCCATGCAAGGTTATCTAGATCATCAAGAACCCACAAGCAAGAGCAGATTGATGTTCCCCTCTTTTGCTTGATTTTGGTGCAATCTTACTTGTTTTGGATAAATGTTGAAACTTTGATATTGGTCTTCATGATCCATGACTGAAATAGATTCCTGATATCCTAGAGAAGATTTGTACCAAGTTTCATCCTATTTGGATTATTGGTTTAAGAGTTAGCGTTCTTGGTTGTATGTCGTGCTATTTTTCAGCCTCTGTTCGGCGAGTGGTCAGACTGGTGAGACTGTTGTCTCGGGCGTTCCTGATTTTTGACTCTTAGCTTTGGTAGACTGGTGAGACTGTGTTGTCTCGGGTGTTTTGTGATTTTTAGCTCTTGGTTTTGATAGAGCTTATAGGTTTGAGATTTTCGGTGCATTGAGTTGATAATACTAAGGGAGACTTTAAGTTATTCATCCCAGTGTGACTCGCCGTACCCGTTACTTCAGAGACAAAACTCAAGAGGTTATCGCTCTGCATCTCTTATCTTGTGTTTTTTCTGGTCTCATCACAGTTAACTACAGCTTAATGCATGCAATGTGTTGAAATCAGGGCAAGCTACATGTCAATATTGGATAAGCTATCAACAAAACCGGCAAAATTTACCTATGCGATACATGCACGTTATAAGTTCAGTACACGTACATCGGTGGCAGAGTCCCCTCAAAAAAAATCAGTGGAAGAAAAAGAAACAATTATTATTTTTGGATTAGTTCTCTAATTTATGCTGTTTAGAAGGACGCTGATGCAGTCAACGCGAAAACTAATCTGCATGGTTTCATCATTTGTAGAGGAACATGATTTATTCTTCTAGCAATTGAACAGCCCTTTCTTCCACATTCTGCAACGTCACCCTGATACAAGCAAATTTGAGAGGTTCGCTGTAACCTCACAGCCTAAATTGGTTTACACACAAACACTTCTTCCATCCGCCTCACTATTTCTCCCTTACAAAGACCCTGAACCTATCTTGATACAATTTAGCACATGCAGAGACCATCCAGACATGAGACACCCAATCCATATGATGGAATTGTTAATCGCAGCCTGAATCTTTCTCCTCATGCTAAGGGGACACTCCTTGCTTGCCTGCCACAACAGTATCTACAGCAGCACATCCTAAACGGCAATGTCCACGAAAGCTATACTTCGTTTTCTCCCTTGCTTCTGGACCTCTGCAGCGCGTACCGCCATGTGGTGATGGCGTCCTTGACGGTCAGGAACACCCACTCCTCCCCTATGATGTCCTTGATGTATCCAGACAGCACCAGCTTCTCTGTCACCTCTAGCCTGGGATTTGCCAGAGCTATCTGCAATGATCAAGCACATGTACTGATCAAATTGTGCAACTAAACTTCAAAATGCGCAGTAATAACTTGCAGCATTGGGGTTTTGTTTACCCTGATCCCTTTCCGGTCGAGGTTCTTGTGAACTTCTCCGAGCATCCCGATTCCTGTGTTATCGATTGCAGTTGCACCTACAATGTTCAGACATGTCAGGTTAAAGATTGGTGGCCTGAACTCCGTAGGATCAGTCATGAGACGGATGAAAAGTGCTGAAATGGGAGAACTGAATATTTGGTCATACCACCAAGATCAAGAATCACGTATTGCAAATCTTGCCCGTCTCCCTTGCAAACGTTCTCCTCGTCCTCCACCCATCTCAAAATCCTAGGAGGCACGGTAGATTAACATCTCATTGCATGATAAAGATCCAAAGCCCAAACGGGAGGAAGGAGAACAATGGTTTCTAGTACCATGTATCGTACTCACCTTTCTCGCAAGTAGCCCGCATTGACAAAATAGATAGGAGAACCCAGCTGCAAGACTAGGATGTTGGGGATGCTCTTCGCATACGGGTATTGCCTTACGTCGCGGAAGGTCTCGCTCCCCGTTATGCTTCCGAGCTTGCAAGTGGTAGGCCTAGCCACATACAACAATGCCCTGAGTACTGACAAGCCTACCTGTAGACGAACAGAAATGGAGCACATCAACATTGTGCAGGGAAACATGAGCCATGACACTAGTATAAAGTGAATTTATCGAGTAAATGGCAGTAAGTAGAACACATGCATGGTAGTGGATGCTTACTGATGCACTGAGGCCAATGACCATGGTGAAGAAGACGACACCCACGAAAGCGACCATGCAGATGCAGAAGTCGAACTTGTCGACCTTGTAGAGGTGGCAGAACTCCTTGACCTTGATCAGCCCGATCATGGCAACGACGATGATCGAAGAGAGCGCCACCAGGGGGGTGTACTTGAAGAGTGGAGCCAGGAACAGCAGCACCAGCATTATGCAAACTGACATCACCACGTTCGACATTGGTGTCTTGCACCCGGCGTGGAAGTTCACCGCCGACTTCGAGAACGGCCCTGAAACAACACATTATTAGTCAACAAAAGTCAGACAAAACGTGTCACTTCTGAACAAAAGCTGCACTGCAGAGGCTAGTTTATACCTGTTGTGAGGTAACAAGAAGTGAAAGAACCGGCAATGTTCATGATGCCGAACGCGATCATCTCCTTGTTACCGTCGATCTGTTCGTTCTTGACCATTGCCAAGCTTCGTCCAACGGCTATTCCTTCCTAAGAACAATCGATATACGCCGATGAGAACGCTTGCCACGGTGAAAGAATCGAAAATTTCGTGATTGAGAGGTGAGTCAAAATTGTGTTCGTACTGCCATTGCTAGGATCCCAGACAAGAGACCTGCATTCACGGCCGTCTTGACGTGCTTAGCCTCGAATGTCAACTGTGAAATGGAGAGAGGATTAAGCCCTTTCTTCAAGTCACCAACCTGTTGCAAGCAGCGTACAACATGAAGTCAGGCACTGAAAAATATGTGGCTCTAAAGTCTGAAGATCCCGAAGTATTTTTTTAGAGGGCGCCAAAGTAGATGAACATCTCGCAATGGACGACTTACTATTGGGATGCCATGCTCCTCGCCCTTGACAAGAAAAGCGAAGACGCCTCCGATGACGACAACCATGAAAGGCGCAATGGCCGACACCCAGAACAACTTTGGCATTTTCCTTCTCTGAAAGTTGTGCAAATCAGCTTACATGAACAAATGATAACACTTTAAAAATCAACAGTGGCTATGTAGCGTGTACTTTTAACTAGATTCCATAGTCTAAATCCCCACTTACCAGGTGCTTACTTGAGATCAAGAACAAGAGGAAGCATATGCCAAGAACTGCACTCTGCCATTTCCACTGCAAATAGGAAAAGAAGGCAGTCAGTTCAGTTCAGAAGCTTACGCCTGCATTTTCCAGTTAGAAATCATTTGCCTGGAATTCACAACAAACGTGCTAGACGCTGGTCATGTTCTTTTCCAGCTTTTGGCTTTTCTACAGTAACTAGCTTTTAAATAAAGCGTTTTTAAGATAGAGTCTACTAGTTAATTATAGTACATACTGTACCGACTTTATTTATATTGGTAAAAACCACATGTGAGTTTATATTACTCTATAATCTCTGTACAAACAACTAAAAGCCAAAAATCGCAGCAAAAAAAAAAACAAGCCCAGCTTCAGATGCTATCGTCTGGTGATTCTGATGTGCACAATGGACGTGGACCATTCTACATGTATGACATTGACCAAGGTCACCAAGGTAGAGTGTTCAGAAAGCTACGGCGCTGTACAAAAACAATTACGACATTTCCTCGGCGCACGCAACTGATGTGGCAACACAACTCGTAGGACGCACCAATAATTGGGTCTTTTCTTACACGGACAAGATCCCGTGACAGCAAATTAAAACATATTGTTTGTTCGTGCGTCATTGATGCACGCTTGTTTTGTTCTGAAATTTGTTCACCCTGAGGCGATCCAGCTACTATTTTAGTTCGAGAAAGTCATAGTTGCAAGAACAAACAGTAAGTTAATACTATACTAGTCCTAGGCGGTTAATTCCTCAGACAAGTTACAGTAGCGGTTGCGACAACTTCCCTACAGTTACGCTTTTCTAGCGTGCGGCTGCATGCCACTTTTAGCGGTTATATTCAGTGGACATCAAGAAATAAGCGCATTCAAATTCGAACAAAAACTCTTAAACGTCCAGGAAAAACGGAAAAGTAGTGCAGAAGCAAAGAGCGAGGCAACTTTTCCTCCCGGTCAAGTGCAGAGGAGAATTTGTGTGCAAGATAACAAAAAAAGGAAAAGGAAAGAGAGTAGTGAATGATCACCTCATGTCTGTAATGGAAGATGGAGCGCAGGACGGAGATGAGATCGGTCTTGGAAGTGAAATGATTCATTCCCAGAAGCCCCTTGAGCTGCTGCAGTATGATGATCGTCGCGGTGCCGCTCATGAACCCGGTGATCGTCGACCGCGACAGGAAATCCACTATTAACCCTAACCTTCACCAGCCAACAATGAAAAGTTAAAGTCCGTGTCAAAATTTACCACGTTAGCCTAGTAATGAAGAATCTGATTAGTTATAGAGAGATTAATTAGTTAATTTACCACGTACCTAAAGACGCCTAATGCGGTCTGGAAGACGCCAGTGAAGAAGGCGGCGGTGTAGAAGAGCTGGAGGTACAGCTGCGGGTTCTCCGCCGCCGGCACTTCCGTCTCGATGATGGACGCCAGCAGCAGCGACGCCGCCGCCACCGTGCCCACCGCCACGTTGTTCGAGCTCCCGAACACCGCGTACAGCAACGGCGGCACGAAGCTCGAATCTGTAAGAACACAATCCAAACTCAACGATTAATGAATGGGTGCGCATGCAAGAAGATGTACGTGGAAAAAGCAAGAAGGAACTAGCGTTGGCGTTGGCACGCACAGAGGCCAATGATGGGCGGGAGGTTGGCGAGTTTGGCGTAGCTGATGCCCTGGGGGATGGCGAGGCTGGCGATGGTGACGCCGGCGAGGAGGTCGTATTTGAACTTGCCGAGGCCGTACCGCGGGGCCCACTCGAGCGCCGGCACGAAGTACTTGAGCGCGCCCCAAGCCCGCGCCGCCGGCGGCAGTGCCCCGAACCCCCGGAACGGGTCGTCCGGGAAGAACGTCTCCGCCAGGTCCGACCGCAGCGCCTTCGCGAACGGCCGCCGCGCCGACAGGTTCACCCCCTCCGCCACGCCGTGTTGCGTCACGTGGCCCCGGTCATCGTCGCCGGCCGCCGTCCCCATATATCGGTCGATCGACCCGGGACGATTTGGCCGGGCTAACTGGTCTGTCACCAAATGGGACGAGAAAAGGAAACCAAACCCAAGCGATCGAATCGGACGTGCTTCTGCTCTCTGTGGCTAGTACCTTCTCGCGCCTAATTAAGGGCAGTATTAGCGGCCGGGCAAGCACACGCGCGCAGTGTGGCCGTGTGGGTTATGTTATGTGAACAACGAGCTAGTGCTGTGTTTGTGTGTGTGCAGCGTGAGGAGCTCATGGTGGAATATATAGACGGCCGCGCGGCGGCGGGTAGGGAGAAGAGAAGGCATCGAAGACGACGTGGGGGCGCGCGCGGCAGTGTGGGTAGTCTATGCTTAGTCAGATGGGGTTGTGCATGCATGTGGTGGTGGCATATGACAACTGGATAATAACATGTACTATGATATAGATAGTACATCTTTATATTATTTATAGATAAGACTAAAGACAATGCATACGATGTGTTGTCTATATAGTTATCTGTAATAGTCTTATGTAATTAATATATTGTCCATAAAATGATATAGACAGTAAAAAATCGTCTATAAGATCATCTGTTAAATAGTAGACAATATCTTTCTCTCCTATTTCTTTTTTCTATATTATTTAAGATTTTATGTAACATTTATTTATAAATAGCTGACATGTATCACTGTCCTAACATGGCAAGTCCCCGCGTCGCATGCGTGAGGGCGTGCGTATGGCGCCAGCGGTAAGTTCAAGCACGGGTCCGATCGGTACGATGGTATCGTTTTGGTAAACCAAATACCACTAGTCGCTTTAGTCACCGAGTTCCCAAATGCCAAATCAACACCTAATCGATCTAATCAGTGAATCTGAAGGATCAATCGTCGCTCTGTTTTTATCTCTTTTTTTTCAGACTGGTCTTTGCTCTGTTTTCGTCTTTGTTTTTATACTCAACCAGGAGCTTATATTACTCATGAACAGGCGTACAGTAATAGTACGTTTAAACAAGGTAAAAAGAAAATCCGGTGTTTCATTAAGCGACATACACAGTTTTCGTCTTTTCGATATAGGGCTGTCTATCTATAATAAGGTGTTGATATTTTCTCCAGTATATGTCAAATTTTTTAACAACTAAAGCAAAATCAAAGCCTGACTCATAAGTCTGGAAGGTAATTTTATGGCTAGAAAATCTAACTTATTTTTAACAAAAAAAATCAACATACAAGTGCAACACCGTTTTGATATTCTTATTTTGCAGCAAAACGTAAACTCCCTGTATTTCCTGTCTGCCTCGGCATAAAGGTCTGATGCAATGATCTTTCAGGTCTTTCTAATTTTTTTCGAGGATACTAATCTTCCAAGATAATTATGCTTTACTTGTCTTAGCATGTGCAGTTATGTATCAACGTAGCTGCTAACTACAGTTTGCTGACATGTATTTGTCATGTCATGCGACTCTGCCGACATGCCTCAAAATCGGAAAATTCCTTAGCTGTTTTCATACAGACTATTTTCTTAGTGGCATTATTTTACCGAGAATTGCTCCATATGCAGGGTGCCCTGGGTATAATTATAATGATGATTTGCTAAAGTCTGAATGATCGCCAGAAACAGCTAATTGGTGAACGAACACATGTTTGTATAACGCGTGGGGGTTGTATGCCTCATGTGTTCATCTGGGGTTGCATCTAGTGAGGGTTCTACATACAGAAGATACCCTTATAATTTTGGGGGTCATGCCTCATGTGTTCATCTGGGGTTGCATCTGGCGAGGGTTCTACATACAGAAGATGCCCTTATAATTTTGGGGGTCAATTGTTTGTGTAGGACCGGTATCGGTAATTAGAGGAGATCAATGATTCTCATAACCTTTTCTCTCAAACGTATTCAAAATCTTCACTAGTGTGGCAATGATAGTCATCAAGTTCATATTATACCAATACGACGAAGCAAAACAAAGTTAGTAATAAGAACCAATAAAACCAACAGCCTTCTACATAGG
Source organism: Dendrocalamus latiflorus (assembly GCA_017311315.1). Lineage (NCBI taxonomy): Eukaryota > Viridiplantae > Streptophyta > Magnoliopsida > Poales > Poaceae > Dendrocalamus > Dendrocalamus latiflorus. Next base: position 46,435,130 of record CM029666.1, on the reverse strand, counting down.
GCCAGTCAGGTTGTTGCTGATAGGCCAGCTTGACCGCCAAACCGAGACCAGTCACACTGGCTGACCGGTCTAACCGCATGTCTGGAGCCGGTTTGATCGGTCCTTGTTCCTAGACATGAGAACTTCTCGAAACAAAAGCTCAATTATCAAAAACTTGGCTTATTCTCATCCAAACATATCAAAGTTTTGCATGAGACTTGTTTAAGGCAATGAGAACCTAAGCCAATCAAGTCACAAGGTTCTTGAGTTCGAGTTCATCAAATTGAAAATAATCGAATCTAAATCACAAGAACACCCAAAATCATAAATCTCAAATTACTTCTTGTTCATGAGGATCTAAGATATGAGGTTTTCCATATTTATTCTCATATGTCCTAGCAATGTAATTTAAACAAGAAAGTGGACTAGAACTCCCACAAACTCGAAATTGCAAAACTAGCTCAAGAACAAGAACAACCAACAAGAACACAAACAAGAACATGATTGAGAGAAAGCTTTGATCTATTTTAGTGGAGGATGAGTTTTACATATTCATGGATGATTGCAAAGTGCAGCCAAAACACCACCCTTTCCTTTATCAAGATCTTTCTCTCACAACCATGAAAGGAGACAAAGTGGTAGAGCAAAAACTAAACCGTAGAGTCCTTAAGGCTACATCATCCTCCCCTCCCCTCTAAATATCCAGCAAAACCATAATGGGTTCAACCCATTAAGCTTACCCAGGAAATCCGTCAACTCTACTAACATGGGTTTTATATACTCACTTATGCTTCTCAAAACATTTACAAGACTCAACATACTAACTCTTTAGCGATTGATCCACATGTCAATTCTATCTCTCCTTGACTTAAATCAATTCCCCTTTGTGCCTCATTGCATCGCAGCTTTGATGAAGGCACCAACCCGATATTTGGCTAACTATTAAAATACTCTCGATGAAGTTTCCAAGCATCTTCCCTTGACCTCGTTTTCATCTTCATCTCATAGTATCTTCACATGCTTTGACATGTAGCTCGTAGTGCCCAACGACTAGTCACCACGTCTTCACGCATTTGGACTCCTCCAAATTGTTCTACGTGCATCAACCTCATCATTTGGTGCACCACGTGCGCCAACTCACCTTTTCACGACCCTTGTCTTTTCTATGCTTTCCATTTGAGCCACGTAGTCTCACTCAGACTTACATGACCGCTCCAATCTTAGCTCCCCACCTAGTTCCTATCCATTGCCATTGACCGCTACGTCCTCCAAGTCACCTACACATCCAAAGACCAAGCAACCATATCAAGCACAAGTTCTATATACTTAACTGACGTTAGTCAAACCATGCATGATGCAATGCAACACAAACCCTTATGGTTCCCAGGCCATGAACTGACCTTAAACCAATAGAGCTCAACTCACTCTAATATTTGGCTACAGCCATTGGTCTGATCGCTCTCCTCACGCCAGTTGGACCGCATCGGTCAGACTACCAATCACTGGCTGGTCTGACCGGTTGTCTAGTGTGACCACATTTTCAATGTCGGTCACACTAGCCAACTCACCCTGGTTCGATCGCCAACCATGGCTGGTCCAGCCGCACGTGACCAACACCAAAATACGCTCTCTCAAAAAAGCAGCCATCAACTTGAAATTGGTTATACAGCCACAGCGGTCTAAGTGCTCCTAAACTCTGGCCACACCAGTCCACCAGTCAGAACACTATTCATAATTCGGTCTGCATGCTTCTTCCTAGTGGTCCGACCGCCAACACTTGTGGTAAATATGAATTTTCTAAAATTATTGCAAAATTCAACTCAATTAAATTGTTAATTCTTCATCACAAGCATATCTTGGACCTAATATATGGTCTCTTAGTTTGTCTCCATGTGCCAAATGAGTTATCTAGTATGCTAATTAATCCTCTATTATTTGGGAGGAGAATTTGCAAAATCTTTGATAATTAGTATACATCTTCCCCATTTCTCCCTGGTGCCTCGTTCTTGTATCCACAACACATTGGTTCTTTTTTATACCATGTAAATGCTTGCTTCATTCCCATATGCTCCGTCGGCAGGGGGTCAATTGCATGAAATCAACTCGGGAGTGGTGGAGGGTAAATAATAGGTTAGTGCCAGCCAATGATGACCACGAGTACACCACGGTAGTGACCAAGTTGGCGGGCCCTCCCTTTGGGCAAGGTCAGACGACCACCTGACCTCCATTGCTGGTTAGACCCCCTTCCCTCCTCTAGAGCCATCACCACCATTGCACCAGGCATAGTCAGTGGCGGTTGACAAGCAGGGGGCTAAAGTGGCTGCTTTGTCAAATGTCAAGGTACTTGTTTTTTCAATGCAATTTGGGAACAAATTAGAGAAGGGAACAGATAGCAACTGGAATCACTTCTTGCACAGGTTAAATAGAAAGCATGTTCACAAGGAATCTAAAACAAATGGAAGGATTTTGAAGAACTACTTACAATTATATTTAAAGAACTATTTACAATTGTATTTACAATTGTATTAATTCCTACAATAAGAAGTACTTACAATTATATTTGGCATTTGAGAAGTGAGATAGATCATAGATATACCTCTTGGATCTTGTATTTCTCTTAGATCTATGGCTTCTGCTCACTCTTCATCAGATTTAGGTGTGACTTAGTTTCCTTTTAAATTGTTCGGGGGACCGGTACGGGAGAATTGGAGAAAAAGACATGAGCAAGAAGATGCGGGGGGGGGGGGGATAGTAAGTGATAAACTCTTTAATCTTCAAATATCATGATCAAATGGAACAGATTGTGATTGGTTAATTGTTTGATTTGCTAGAAATAAATTTGAAGAAATATTTTAGCTATGTTTTGAGCTCAAGCACCAGTGCAAGTGGAATAACACTGTACAATCTCAACATGTCTAATTGGACCAACTCTAAGTCCAACAAGCTTCATCAGTGAGGTACCATGTTTTATATTCTATCTTCATATTTATAGGTTCACATGCAGATTGTGGTTGTTGCTTTCATTTAGTGCCATATACTTTTATTAGTGTGATTGCAATATAGTCTACGTATGGCTTGCTTTGCCATTGGACAAAACCATTTGTCTATGCCTCTATCGCCCTACCTAAAATTTATTCCTAGGTCCGCCACTGATAGTGATGTGGCTTTCAACCCGCCTGCCAATGGATGGGGTGTGGGATGAACTCTCCTGCAAATGACCTACAGCCAAAACCTCTGTTGTGGCCACTCGCTCGATGGTGTATAGACCTGGTCAGTCCTTTCAAACCACAAGCAAAAGGGTTCAAGTTCGTCGTGGTGGCTGTTGACTACTTCTTCAATGGATCAAGGCTGAGCTTCTAGCTAAGATAACCTCTACAATGGTTCAGAAGTTCATGTGGAAGAATATTATATGCCGATTCAGCATGCCAACGGAGGTAACCATTGACAACGTGACTCAATTTGATGTGGCCTCTTTCTGTAAGTTATATGTAGGCCTGGGCATCAATCTCTGTTTCGCATCAGTCGCCAACCCAAAGGCCAACAATGTCATGGAGAGGGCCAATGGCATCATCCTATCGAGACTCCACATTCATATATTTGACCTCCCAAAGGGTTGCTAGGTGGATGAGCTTCCAAGTGTGCTCTAATTGACACACACTTCGCTTAGTCGGACCATGGGGTTTACCCCCATTCAAACTGGTGTATGGTGATGAGGCCATCATGCTGGAGGAAGTCAAGCTCAGATCTATTCATGCCACAACAACCCTAGATAATGGTGCTCGCCAGATTTCATTAGAGTCAACCAACGCCATTGGCCAAGAAGCAACTCTCAACATTGATCAATACCAGGCGGCGATGGTCAAGACATACAACTGAGCGATCCGATCACGTCCTATCCAAGTTGGTGACCTCGTCCTCAAGAAAAAAGGCCAACCTAGATCTGGACAAGAAGCTGAGCTCCAAGTAGGAAGGACTGTATGAAGTTATCTGCACCACCCGTCCGAGGTCGTTCCAACTGTAATCACTCGGTGGGACCGAGTTCAACCATAGCTGGAACATGGAGAACCTCTGTAAGTATTACATATAGCCACCAAGCTTGCTATCTCACTCCTATTGCATCCTTTTGTACTACTATTGCACCATGACTCCTCCCATCTATCCTTGCTTAACCGAGTCTACTATGACTCCCCTCGCCCTTGAATGCATATGTCTCTATTCTCGTGGAATATATTTGCATTCTCATAAGCTGCAGATCAGGTCAAGTTAGCAATATCCCCCTCTACGGGATCGAGTTAGTGACATCCCCCTCTCTGGGGTCAAGTTGGCAGTATCCCCTCTTTGGGGTCGAGTTGGCGATATCACCCTCTATGGGGTCGTGTTGGCGATATCCCCCTCTATGGGGTCGAGTTGACAATATCCCTCTCCTCCCTCCCACGCCAAGTTTTTTTTTGATGGGAGACAGTAACGTTCTCGCCTCTCCAAGCGAAGTACTACTTGTGACCTTTGTCTTGAGAGTCATGTTTTTTCTGATAGGAGACGGCAACATTCTCGCCTCCTCAAGTGAAGTGCTGCTCGTGAGCTTCGTCTCGAGCGCCAAGGTTTTTTTTGATGGGAGATGGCAGTGTCCTCGCCTCCCCAAGTGAAGTGTCGCTCGTGAGCTTCATCTCAAGCACCATGTTTTTTTCAATGAAAGTCGGCGGTGTCCTCGCTTCCCCAAGCAAAATGTCATTGGTGAGCTTTGTCTCAAGCACCAAGTTTTTTCAATGGGAGAGCGGCGTCCTCTCCTCCCCAAGTGAAGTGCCACTTGTGAGCTTTGTCTCGAGTGCCATGTTTTCTTGATGGGAGACGGCGTCATTCTCACCTCTCCAAGCGAAGTGCCACTCATGAGTTTCGTCTCGAGTGCTAAGTTTTTTCTTATGGGAGATGGTGGCATCCTCGCTTCCCCAAGTAAAGTGCCACTCATGAGCTTCGTCTTGAGTGCCAAGTTTTTTCCATGGGAGATGGTGACATTCTCACCTCCCTAAATAAAGTGTCACTCGTGAGTTTTGTCTTGAGCACTAAGTTTTTCTGATGGGAGTTGGAGTAACGGAATACCCCTAGTAAAAAAAGCAATAAGTGAACTTTATTCTAATAGTTAGGAACAAGGGTAGTCATGGCCCCTTTACATTCTTGCTAGAGATTCTAGACGATCATAGGACAAGCTTCGGATGCCCCAGCTTTGCCCCAATAGTCGGTGCATGAGCCATCATCATCCCTCATGCAAAGATAAGTCCCAACATAGGGCTAGAGGAGTCTACTCTTGGGCGCTTTGCAAGGTGGTGCTCAGAACCATGGTCGGGCCTCAGCCCCAACCGCTCGCATCACCGACCGTTGCTTAGGCACTTTGCATGAAGCCCAATGCTTGGTTACCTTAGCTTGAGAGGGTTTAGTTCCTGAACAATCAATAGTGGACTTGGTGTGCCACACCATCGTCTGCAAAGGTAAGCAATTGTTGTAAACATTCCATCTCACAAGTGCATCCAAGAACACTGGACAGAAGGGCACTATTCCATAGATTGCATCATGGCTACAAAAGAGGTCAGCTCCCTAGGAGTACAAAAGGCTACATCAAGGATCGATGCAGGCATGGCACTCGGGTGAGCTGAAGTACAAAACAGTTAAGCAAAAGACATCGTTAAGCTAGTAACACGTCACAAACCTGGGATGGACTCGGTCCCTCAAAGCCTCCCTCCCCCACCCCAGAGGAGCCTCCTTCAGCCGAGTGGGCGTGGGCACATTGGACGAGCCAATCAAGGAAGACCAACCTGTGCGAGTTCCAAACTCATAAGAAGAAGAAGCAGACATGGTCAACAAGGGCCTTCTAGCCCCTCTAGGTTGGTAGAGCTCGGCATCTCATACGTGGGTGTCCCGAAAGATGTAAAGTGCTGATAGCCCAGTAGGCAAAGAGAGGTGAGAAGGACCTTAACAATGGCCTTCATGTAGAAGCATCAAAAGCCTGGCACTGATGCCCTAGCCGCCTCACCGGTCATGCTCAGCCAAGCAAGCCAGGTCTCTGTGGTGAGCACGAAGGAGCTAGAGGGGAGCTCCGTGGAAATGCCCAAGTCCCAGGCGAGGCCAAGAATCATCTCAGCAACAAGATGACAACAGTGGCCACCTTTTCCTGCTCGTCGGTGAGCTAAGACATGTCATGGTAGAGGTGCTCCACATTGGACTGCTACTCGATGAGCATGCGAGTCAACTCGACGATCGTCATGTGGGCTGTCTCCAAGTCCCGCTCTATAGTTGCCGCTTTGCCCTCCCCTCCCATACGGCCCTCTTGTTCTCCATCAGGATATCGTTTTGCATAGAGGCCATCTTGCGCATGGTGAGGAGACACTGCAAGAAGAAAGGGAAGGAATCAGGAGTTTTCTGGAGCAAATCGAGTGAATGATCCGATTACCTTCATGAGGTCACACTCCATCGAAGCTAATGCCTGTCTCTTGGTCAGAGGGTCATCCTCAAGGGCCGAGTCAAGGTCGGTAGGAACTGCACATGCGACGACCTCACTCAAAAACTCAAACATGGGCTTCGATAGGGTGATGTATTTGGTAGTGATGCGCCCCAAACCAGCTGAGGGGTGCTCGAGCCGGGATGTCCCCAAGGCATGTCCTCGCATGTCTTGAATGCAGGGATCATGCACTTGGTCCTGGGCTCTAGAGCCACCTCGTCCACAAGAACCTCCTTAGTCACTGCCGGGGTCGGGACCGCCGTGGTCCCTGACGTACCTGCCGAGGTGGTGCCCACAATGTCAACGTCGATAGCTGCATCACCCATGCCTGAGCTCTCCCATGAGGACGAGTCAATAGCAGGGGTCTCAGCTTCACAAACGCAAAAGGAGTGGCAGAGGGTGCGGCACTCATCGTCCTCTCATCGACCCCTCCCTCGAGGGAAACCTCCTGGCCGAAGGCTGAGGTAGCACCCAGGGAGGCAGTTTGGGATCTGGGAGAGCCCGACAGGGGGGAGGGGCTAAAAGCTAGCTCCTTTCCTTGCCAGGGCGATGAGGGATCCCCGTGGCCTCGGAGAGCCTCGTTGGGGTGAACCCCGAGTAGTGCCGTGTCCTATTGACCCGGGAGTCGGGGTCGAGTCCTCCAAAGCATCTTGAGGGCACTTTGCCCCCACCTAGACCCGGCGTCCTTCCCGAAGGGCGGGTGAGTAGGCATGTGTACACTGAGCATGTTGCACACACGGTTGCAATGAGCCCCCGTGATGAGGTCCCCGACAACGCCTCACTCCACCCTCGCCTCATTCCCAAGTATGGCCACCACTGCCCTCTCTGCCCACTGAAGCGTCAAGCCTGCATGTCCATGTAAAGGTTAGAGAAAGTTCAAGAGATGAGTACACATAACATTGTGGGGACACGAGAATTTACATTGTGACTTAGCGAAGCCTCGGAAGGCTCAGATGCTCCCCTATGCCTTGTCCTCTGTGAAGGTCAAGTTCCAGCCCTCGCCGAGGGGAGAGATCTTCAGCATGCAATACTCCTTGATGAGGTCGCGCATGTTGAACTTAGTAGTGAGCCCCTGCAAAAGGTGTCGATGCCTTGTCTGTTGGCCCAAGGAGGGCGAGAAGTGTAGCGAGCGATCCACCAATGGTTTCTTCCCCGTGCTGGTGAGGCCAAAATCCTGGGTGGGGTAGCAGAACCATTGATCCCTCCATGATTTCCACTTGACTTTGTGGGCCTTAGCGGGGAACTTGAACTTCTATTGGCTGCCCCGCAGCTGAAAGGCGATCACCCCGTACGAGGAGCGCACGTTCTCGAAGGCATACACCGTCGTGATCATGGCATAGTGTAGGAAGCAAAAGAGTTTGGTCGAGGGACGAAAGAACCTGGGTTGAAGTGGGAAACCTCGAGGTCGAACATGTCAAGCACATCATTCAATAACCTGACAGAAGGAATGCGTAGCCTAGCCTCGAACTAGGAAGCAAAGACTACCAGCATCCCTGGCCTTGGGTTGGGGTGGACCTCATCAGGTTGAGGTGAGACGGCCGAGTCAGTCCTCCTGGTCTTGCTCTCCTTCTCCAGCCGCTTCTGGAGGCTCCTAATTGCCCCAGAAGGGCCCAGGTGGCGAGAGAACTGAACGATCTTCTCGGGGGCTCCACCCCTAGGACGTATGTGAAGGTCCTGCCCTTCCTATCGGAAGAGCCAGTAGGCACCGCGGCCTTTTTTTTGTGATTACAGCACAAGGAGTTAGTTCAAATGAGCGAGGTCCGAAGCCGCGCCGGGAGGTGATTGGGTAAACACGGAGCTTCACGGTGAGACACCCCTCAGAGAGGCAAGCCTCCACGCTCAAGGACCTATCTAAGGAGAACCCAGAATTCCTCGGCAGGCGACACCCGAGTGAACAGTGGCCACGGACAAGGTCTTCATGCACCAGGGTGAACAGTGTTGAGGATGGATTCTTCATGAGCCTCAGGTGAATAGTGCCGAGGACGAGGCCTTCATGCGCCCGAGTGAACAGTGCCGAATCTGGGTTTGGTCCCCATTCGCCTAGGGTGTGCATCACTCGACCTCCGTTCTTGGCCACCCGACCTTGGTCCCTGTTCACCCGGGAGTCACGAAGACCCAACCTTGGTTCCTGTTCCCAGGGGGTCGCACCATCCCGACCTTGGTCCCCATCCACCCAGGGGTCACCCATCCTAGTCTTAGTCTATGTCTGCCCAGGGGTCATGTCGTCCTAGCTATAGTCTCCGTCCACCCAGGGGTCACGCTTCCATCCTTGGTTCCTGTTCCCAAGGGTCGCACCATCCCTTCCTTGATCCCCGTCCGCCCGAGGGTCGCACCGTCCTGGCCTTAGTCTCCGTCTGCCGAGGGGTCACGCTGTCTCAACCTTGGTTCTTGTTCCTCGAGGGCCGCCCCGTCCCAGCCTCGGCATCTATCCGCCCAGGGGTCATGCTATCTCGACCTGACCATTGTTTACCTAGGGTCGTGAAGGCCTGTTTGTGGCACTGTCCACCCAGAGCTCGCGAAGACCCGTGCTTGTCACTGTTCACTTGTCCGTGACTATAGTTCACCTGGGGGCTCGCGAAGACCCGCCCTCGGCACTGTTCATCCGGGGCTCGTGAAAAATACGTCCTCGGCACTGTTTACCCGGGCGCATGAAGACCTCGTCAGAAACCATCGTAACGTGTATGCGTAAAATAACATCCCCTGGAGATATATATTGCGGCCTGGGAAGAGAAGATTCTCTCGGTGTCGGATCGAGTTGTACAGGCATCTGTGCAAGCAACTGCTGATGCTGAATCGCTGATACGTGACAATTCTTTGTCGAAAATGATACGTGACAAATCTTTGTTAAAAATGACACGTGACAATTCCGTATGGGCACGTGTATCCGGGTAAGTTTGCGATGGTTGCACGGGTCATCTGCTTGGTATCTTTGTTTTGGTAAACCAAATGTGACAACTGACGAGTCGCTTTAATCACCTAACTGCCTAATCTACTAATCTAAAACCTAGTCGTATCTGTGGAAGTGCTTAATGTGTCGCTCGGTTAGGCTAAAATAAACTAATTTATGGTTAAAATTATACTGTAATTGGCTGAAATTACAGTGTAATTGATAGTGGCTTATTTGGTGTAACTAAATTTAAAATAATTTAAAAATAGAAAAAACATGTTAACCCATCACAGACAACACAAACGAATACGGGAAAAAGAACCGACAAAAAAACTCAAAAAGTTAAAAAGTCAGAAAAGACGAAATTTATGAATAGTGAAAAATAAATCAGAAGTCAGAAGTTCAAGCCAAAATGAGCGGAGAACTTGTAAAGGATACTAACAAAATGTGCGCTTTTTTCCTAAAACAAAAGTACATGTAAATACAGTTTGAGTCGCTTTAATCACCTAACTGCAAAATCTGCTAATCTAAAGCCTAATCGTATCTGTGGAAGTGCTTAAACTTGTAAAGGATACTAACAAAATGTGCGCTTTTTTTTCTTCTAAAACATAAGTACATGTAAATACAGTGACTCGAAATTCTTGGCGTGGCAACCAAACAAAGAGGATACTACCAACATGAGCCATTAGATCCCAACACAATTCCAACTCTTGGTTCCATGAAAGAATTCTGCATGCACTTGGACTGCGACGTACGAAAGGTACCTCTCTGTTCAGGCATGTCAATTCCGTATCCAAAGTTGCAGAAGGTTGCCAGCAAAACTCCATCTTGAACTCCCCCTCATCGCCTACAACTAGATTCGCCGAACCGGCCGTCGTCGACAAGTAAAACTCCTTGTCTGATTTTCAGGGCTGCTTGTCCAAAAAGAGAAATATTGCAGGTGCACTGCAGCGTGCATGCGTTGATTGCTTTTGGAACCGGATATCAAGCGGTTTTGAGCGGGACTCCTCCGCCTTCAAAAACCACGTGTCGGGCAATCTATTTTTCATATGATTTTGCTATTTCATAGTCAACTGTATATTTTTATCTCTCAGTCACCTAAAGTTACAGTGTACTAATTCCCCCCACTTGAAGTTGCACCTTAGTCACCTAAAGTTACAGTATAAAAAAGTGAGTGAAGATAAAAAGAAAAACAGTTGCCTGTGCAATAGTTACTCCCTTTTTCATATATTTTGGATCTCTCTAGCCTTCCCACCTCCCTGCCGTGTCACCCTGGCCACCCGGGGAACAAGACTATGAGTGAGTTTTTTTTACTATACCTAATGGTTTATAGTTGCAGTCAATGACTTTTGGTCCTAACACGAATGATTGTATGAACATATCGAATGCTGATAAATTGCTTTAAAAAGACGACAAAGAAATCGTCTTGTTTGTTTGTTTAGAAGAAACCATAAATCATAAGACACATGTTGAGAAAAGAAGAGGACTGTTGGCTTCTTTCCCTGCACGAGTGGATGCAGCTATGGCGTGCACGCCTACATCGCGCCGGCCTGGAGTAGTCGTCTTGCATGAGGCGAGCCTGGCCCAGGACTTCATCCAGGCAACTGAACGCCCTGATTTTTGCATAAAGAGATGCGAGCCACCCTCCATGGGGACTATTGAGAAATAATAATCACCAATGCAATCCACACAACCAATCAACAGAGAATAATTGGGAGAGGACACCAAGGGAACGAAGTCTTTATTAATCTTCAGATCTCACTACTGTAGAAAAGGTTATCACAGACGGTTCAAAAACGTCATCACAAATGGTTTCGTCGGCCATGTAAATTTATAGGTCAGTAATGATACGAGGTCATCACAGACGGCTTTAGAACCGTCTATAACGCAGACTATCACAGATGGTTTTTAGAAGAAACCGTCTGTGATATATGACTATCACAAATGGTTTTTAATAGAAACTGTCTATGATATATGATTTATCACAGACGGTTTAAACTACAAACCGTCTATGATATATAAATATCATAGGTAATTTGTAGTTGAAACCATTTGTGATAAACATATATCACAAACGGTTTCTACCCAAAATCGTATGTAATAGTCATATGTCACAGATGGTTACGAGTTAATAACCATCTGTGATATTCTTTTCTGTTTCTAAATATATTTCTGTTTGTTGGCTAGTATCAAAAAATGCTAACTATGCCCTTTAAAACAAGCAGATCAACACAATATATATACATCCAATTCACATTCATTCAGTTTAGAAACAAGAACATCCATTTTATAAATCAATTAACAGAAATAAAATCAATTATCCATCTATAAACAAATACACATATGAACAATTAAGCTCAATCTTATTCCAGTGAAATTTATTCTACAGTGTGGAACTCTCTATCTTCTTTTATCTAACAGGTTTACGGAAGTTAATAACGATGGTGAATAATCAAGTCAGTAAATTGTAGATTAAGTGACGATTATCACAACTAGTCTACTGGACAGAGGACCATTAATCTAAATCATATCATTGCAAACAAATTGAATATCAATCTAGATTGATCTATGAGATTAGATTGATAACCTATTAGGTTCGTAACATGGACAACCGAACACATTCATAGCTACTCGGCCTGCCAGAACAATCGCTCTGAATCAGCCAACAGGATCGATATGGCTGCGACCTCCACGTGTTATTAGGGCGCTCACGGGCGTGCCAGTCAGTCTGCCGCGCAAATACGCGCGCGAGCGTAGGACCAAACAGCTGAATTAAAAAAAAGAACCAAACACGTCAGCGTCAACACTCAACAGCGACTACTCGTCGTCAATCATACACCCCGAGTCCGTTCTCCGCTCGATCGATTCGTCTGAACCATATCATTTAGGCCCCTCTCGATCGAATAGATAAGCCATTCCTGTGGACGCTTCCAGAAGCATCACTACGCGCGCGTGCCACCTTATCAAATACTGTGCTGAACAGACACTCGGGTCAGCCTGCACGGCATAGATACACTAGCCTCATAGGCGCAGCGCTACGCCGCGTCAGCCACCGTGTGTACCTAAGTAAAAAAGGCGATAATCCGTGAGGAGTTTGGAAAAAAATTTTAAAAAAATCGAGGACGCATGTGGATTTTCGAAAAAGTCAAAAGTCTTTTTCGTAAAAAATCGAGGGCCTGTACGTAATAAATGAGAAAGGCAAAGGTGTTTTTCGTAAAAAACCGAGGGCCTGTACGTAATAAACGAGGACCCGTACGTAATTTAGAAAACCGTGGGGCGCTATCCTGCAAAAATTTCGGTGGAAAAAACTGCCAGGGACCTTTTCGCGAGGAAAAAGGACATTTACGTAATTTTCGAAAAACTGGAGGAAATCACCTCCCCAGGCCGTACGAAGATTCGGCGGCCACGCGCCGACGCGAGCGCGCGCAGGGGCGACGTGGCCGCCCTCTCCTGCGCGGAATGCCCCCGGGAATATGGCTGTTATGATTCATCTTGGTAGTACTTAGGGCTAGGGCTGTAAACGAGCCGAGCTCGAGCGAGCTTGACCTAGCAAGCTCGAGCTCGGTAGAAACTCGAGCCGAGCTCGAGCGAGCCTAAGATCAACATCGAACTTTAAGCTGGGCTCGAGCTCGGTTCGAGTTTGTACCGAGCTCACTCGAGCTCGGCTCGTGTAGGCTCGATGCGTACCTGCGTCCGGATCCCGGTCGAGGAGGGGCGGCGCCGGCGGGGGAGGAGGGGCGCCGGGGGGAGGAGACGCGTCGGCAGCGGGGGAGAGGAGGGGCGGCGGCGGGCTGGGTCGAGGAGGGGCGTCGACGGCGGGGGAGAGGAGGGGCGGCGGCGGGCCGGTCGGCCGGGTCGAGGAGGGGCGCTGGGGGGAGGAGAGGAGTCGGCGGCGGGGGAGAGGAGGGGCAGCGGCTGGCCGGGTTGAGGAGGGGCGCCGGGGGGACGAGGGGCGGCGGCGAGGGGCGAGGAGAGGCGGCGGCCGGCGGGGACGAGGAGGGGGACCGAGGGGGCGGCGGCAGGGGAGAGGAAGGGGACGGGGGGCGGCGGTGGGGCGAGAGCCGAGGAGCCGAGGAGGGGAACGGGGGGAGGAGGGCCGGCGGCGGGGGGCGGCGACGCCGGCGAGGAGGGGTGGGGGGCCAGGAGGGGCGGGGAGCGGAGGCGGGTAGGGGAGAGGTCAGAGGAGGGAGGGGGCCTACCGGCCTGGCGTGGCCCGCGCGGGCGCGCGGCGCCTGGGAATCTGGGGGATGGGGTGGGGGATTTTGAGAGGAGAGGCGGGAGGGGGTGTGGGGGAATTGGGGAGGGTAAAAAAATCTTAAGCTCGCGAGCTATTCGAGCTCGGCTCGTTAAAGCTCGCGAGCTTAAGATGAAGCTCGAATTCGGTTCGTTTGGAGCTCGAGCCAAGCTCGAATCGAGTCTAGAGCGAGCCAAGCTCGAGCAGCTCGCGAGCCTCGAGCTTTTTTTACAGCCCTACTTAGGGCATGTTTGGATCCATTGACTAATTTTTAGTCACCTAAAGTTTAGGTCTAGTTCGTCCAACAGGTGAACTAATACCTGGACTAATTTTTAGTTCATCCCCAACTAGCTATTAGTTCATTAGTTGGCAAATGTGGACTAATTGTGGACTAAAAGGTGGTACCAAACAGCAAAAGACAAAAATACCCCTGCTGCCCTTTCTCCACTACTCCACATGCAACACACTAACAAATATAGGGGTATAAATGTCTTTGCCCATGAAAGCCACCACCTTTTAGTCCATGTATCCAAACAACACTTGACTAATTTTTAGTCACCTAAAGTTTAGTCACCTAATTTTTAGTCCACCAACTAGTGAACTAATAATTAGTTCTAGGCGATCCAAACAGGCCCTTAGTAGTATACACATCGTGCAAATCACACCTAAGCAATGATTAGTGACTAGCTTGCTAGTGAGTCTCATCAGGAAAGGTACTTAAGATTAGATTCTTTTTGTTACGGTTGATAGCTTATGATTACAGCTAATCATTTTTGGTTCTAATATAAATACGTGTATGAATGTATCATATGTTAATAAGCTATTTTAAAAAAACTAATCCAATAAACTATATTAATAAAAAATCATTCTATTTATTTATTTTAAAAGAACTATACATTACAAATTATAAGTCATACGTATGTTGAAGATGGAGTAAAAAAGAGTTGGTGGGCACGTGACGTAACAAGGGAGCCGCGTAAAGGTGGCCGCGTTGACTGTTGAGGACGGACTCCATACCGATGCTAATGCTACCATACGTTTGATTTGTCTGCGCGGGCGCGCGTCCGCTTTTGGGGAAGTGGTTTACAGTGTTGAGGAACCGACGCTGGAGACCAGTCCGAGCGATTCCTCTGTTTATAACAAGAACGAATCAATCACAGAATCACAAAATAATAGATTGAACACAGAGAGGTAGAGAGAACTCCTGGTCTTTCTTTATTGCTTTCTTTCATCGGGGGTACATAATGAGGGGGGTCTAGGGCCCTATTTATAGTCTACGGTGGGGTGCCCAATTAGATCAGGACTCTGGATAGAGTCCAGGTTTCCTAACACTCCCCCTTGGGCACTCACCCAACATGCTCATGCCTCGTCAAAACTCCATAAAAACCCAGTGGGAAAAATTTGGAGAAAGAGTACATGATACATGTGATGCTGCGATGCACGAATTGCCTCGTTAAAAACCTTGGTCGAGAAACTTCATGGAAAACTCGTCAAGGGAAAAAGAGTACAATTCACCCAAATTCATTTGGTCTGCAAGACTTTATTTTGGGTACTTAATCTTCATGATCAAGATTTATTAGCGGGCTTGTGAGAATTCTCCCCCTGAATTCTGCACTTCTCTAAGTCTCATCATTCCAATTCCACGCACGCACCTTTCAAAGCTAGATGCGGGGAATGACTTAGTGAATAAATCTGCGAGATTTTCACATGACTTAGTATGAAGTACTTTAATCTCGTCCATCTTTTGCAATTCGTGTGCATAGAAGAACTTGGGGTTGATATGCTTTGTGAGATGACTCTTCACATAGCCCGTTTGCACTTGTGCAACGCAAGCGGCATTATCTTCATAGATAATTGTGGGGGTTTGCACAATGTTCATCCCACATGACTGCTGGATGTGGTGAATCTTTCGGCGGAGCCAAGCGCACTCTCGTGCGGCTTCATACAGTGCTATAATTTCTGAGTGGTTCGTCGAAGTAGCTACCAGGCTTTGCTTAGACGATTTCCATGAAATTGCAGTTCCACCACACAGGAATACATAGCCTGTTTGTGACTTAGCGGTATGCGGGTCTGACAGATACCCAGCATCTGCATAGCCAATCAAGTTCAGATCTTGATTCTTTCTGTAAAACAAACCGAGGTCCTTGCTACCTTGGAGATATCGGAAAATGTCCTTTATGCCCTTCCAATGCCTTTTGGTGGGCTCTGCACTGTACCTTGCTAGCAGGTTCACGGCAAATGCAATGTCCGATCTAGTGCAGTTTGCTAAGTACATGAGTGCTCCCACTGCACTCAAGTATTGGAATTCCGGTCTCAGGACTTCCTCCCCCTCTTCCCTAGGTCGGAAAGGATCTTTTTCTTGCTGTAAAGACCTACCGATCATCGGTACTTTCGAGGGAAATGCCTTCTCGAAGCCAAACCCTTCAAGCACCTTCTGGGTGTAGGTCGACTGATGTACCAAGACTCCTTCAAGGACATGCTCAAGCTGCAGGCCTAAGCAAGACTTGGTCTTGCCCAAATCTTTCATTTCAAATTCTGACTCCAAGTGGGAGCTTGCTTCTTTTATGTCTTCGGCTGTCCCGATGATATTCAGATCATCTACGTACACAGAGATTATACAGGATCCATTCTGGGATCGCCGTATAAATATACAAGGATAGTCTTCATTGTTCGTGTAGCCTTTCTTGCAGAGAAAGTCGCTCAAGCGATTATACCACATTCTTCCAGATTGTTTCAGTCCATGCAGTGACTTTATGAGTTTCACACTGTACAGATTTCTATTTGCTCTATCTTGGTTCGGGAGAGGGATTCCTTCAGGGACTCTCATATAAATCTCCGAATCCAAGTTACTGTAAAGGTATGCAGTCACAACATCCATCAATTTCATTTCCAAATTCAAGTTCACTGCCATTGAGATCAAATATCTAAAGGTAATTCCACTCATGACCGGGGAGTAGGTTTCTTCATAATCAACTCCAGTACGTTGAGTGAAACCTTGGGCTACCAGCCTTGCTTTGTCTCTCACTACTTCATTTCTTTCATTTCTCTTTCGAACAAATACCCACTTGTGCCCAACGGGGTGTATGTGGGGAGGTGTGCGGCATACGGGCCCAAACACCTCTCTTTTATTCAGAGATAGCAATTCAGTTGCTATTGCCTTCTTCCAATATTCCCAATCTGATCTTTTCTTACATTCAGCGAGCGATGCAGGCTCGGGATCAAGATCGATGATGGTGGCAATTTTCTTTGCGAAGTAGATATCGATATTAGCTGTTGTCCTATTCAGGGACTCTCCCGTGTGCACATAATTTATAGCTATTTCTTCATGAGTTGCTTCTTCTATAGCGATTGCTTCTGCTGGAGCTTTACCTTGCACATCGCTTCTTTCAATTGCGGTGGCAAGTCCCTTTAGTTTTTCGACTTCGATGTGTGCGCACACATCCATGCCGATGGGGATATTCAGATCCGGTATGCCCTTTTTTTGAAGGTGTCATACTCGTGTCAGGTCTCAACTGGCTCCCCTTCTCATTCTGGGGGACTTCAATGATCGGCTGTGATAAATCCCTCTTATCCTTTTTCACCAGGCGTCCCCGGTTACTAAGGATTCGAGGAACCGGAGTTCTCGTCCTCTTTTTTATTTTTCTGAGGCCTCTGGGCGAGATTAGGGATACCTTCTGCTTTCTTTGGTATTTTAACCCTCTCCGGTGCAGTGCGTGCAGGCACATGCGACTTAGTCACGCTCTTCAAATCACTAAAGTGATCAGGCAGTTGATTTGCTAATGCTTGCAAATCTATTGTCTTCTAGACTTCTCTTGTCTTCTGGACTTCTATTGTCTTATAGACTTCTTTTGTCTTCTGGACTTCTCTAGTGCGCAGGTCATCTGCATGGATTTCCCAGGCTTGCCACGTAATTTCCCAACATTCTCCATCAAGGGGTTGATTTCCTCCCCCTAATGTTGGAAATTTTTTTGGTGGTGACACTTGCGCTAATTGCATAGGTGAATGGATGTTGTAGGCCGAAGGTCTAAGGTTGATGAGATTCGCTGCATGCAGGACTGCGTGTCTCCAACATGTAGCTGCTAGATTTCAATTATGTAAAAGGGGTCAGGCAATAAATTTAATTCTCTTAATTAAAGCCTCTGCCAGACCATTCTGGGTATGGACATGCGATACCGAATGCTCAACTGCAATACCCATCGCCATGCAATATTCATCAAATGCCTTCGAAGTAAATTCTCCGGCGTTGCCCATTCTAATGGACTTGATATGATGATCTGGAAACACATTTCTGATGCGAATGATCTGCGAGATCAATTTTGCAAAGGCGTGGTTTCTTGTGGACAACAAACCCATATATGACCACTTCGAAGAAGCGTTAATGAGCACCATGAAATACTTAAACGGCCCTGAGACGGGCTGAATGGGACCGCAAATGTTTCTCTGGATGCGTTCCAGGATTGCAGGGACTTCATCCTTCACTTTCAGAGTGGAGTGTCTAGTTATTAGTTTCCCGGTGGCACATGCAGGGCACACAAAATCTTCATGATTCGGGAAATTCTTCACATTAATATTATGCCCATGCGAGTTATTTATTATGTTTCTCATCATCCTAAGACCTGGGTGGCCTAATCTGTCATGCCAGAGACAGAAGAGTTAAGAGCTTCTAAACACTGTTTTCAGAACAGTGTACGCTGCAGGCGCTTTAATGTTGGTATAATATAGCCCAATTTCTAGTGAAGGGAGTTTTTCTGATTCCATTCTCGTCGCGCTTCGTAATGAGCAGGTATTCCGTACCGTACTCTTCTTTAGTCTCAACGTGGAAACCATTTGCGCGGATATTCTTAAAACTTAGGAGAGTTCTAGTCGATTCTGGGTACAATAAGGCTTCTTCAATAACCAAAGTTGTGCCCATTATGGTTCTTCCTGAACCAATTATACATCCATCGCTTCTGGCGATTGTCGTAAGGCTGCCAGTGCTCTTACAAATCAACTGAAAATACATAATCTCTCTTAAGATGGTATGCGTTGTGCCGCTGCTAGCTAAGCACACTTTCTTCATAGGGCGCTACACGCGTTCTAATATATGGTATTTTATTAATATGCATGAGAAGGCAATCAACACATAGATAAAATACACCAATATCAGAACATATCATGCCATCATAAACTGAATAAATGAATGAATTCATCAAATATCATCCAACCATCACGAGAAAATAACAATTCTTAAGTACCATCCATGCAAATTCTAACATATTCTTCCACACAAAATAAATGACAATTAAAGTCGAAATGCATTCAGTGCACTAGAATTCTTCTGCTATTTTCTCGGGGTGACATTTTCTTCATGAGAAAACATGGCGTTGGCTGCTTCTAGTTTGAGAAAGGGTTGCTGCTATCGTGATGGTTTCAACCTTCACTAGTGCAGGCAGCTACTCCGAACTCTCCCCCTCAGCCGATGCAAAGTGGGTTTCATGCTACCCTTTGCCATCCCGCTTTGGCTTGCTGGCCTTATTCTCTCGTGGAGCATCTGATTCGCCTTTCTGGGCTGCGGCCTTATCCTTCCTTCCCCTTCTCTCATTAAGAGCTTTTCGCACCTTGTAGCTCCCGGCGTTGGCTTCATGGCCAGCGGAGCTCCCAGGTGGCTGAGTGACGTAGTTCTTACGGAGAACTTTGTCCTGAGCCTCCGTAACTTGCATCATATCAGTCAATTCGGCGTATTCCTCATAGCCATCTTGACGATAGTTGCGTGCGGATTGTGCTATATTGGGGTGGAAGGTTTTTCTCAATTTTCTGTATTGGGGTACAAATCCTGTGCAAGACAGAATTGTATTCCCTGACCGTCTTAAAGTCGGCAAAACCTCAGTCTGATCCACTCTCGCTCTGCTTGAGGAAGAATGGTGTACTTTAGCCTCTCAAACCGCTTCTGGAGTGCGGTCCGGAGTGCCAGCGCGCTCTTCTCCGTCATATACTCATTCTTGAGAGTGAGGTAGAGGTGGTGCCTGAGAAAATGAAGTGCCTGATCATTCTCCTCAGGTTTGGGTTGAGCGTCATTCAGTCCGTCAATCCCAATAGCAGCGCGGAGCTTCCTGGCTCCAAGCACAATCTCGACATCGGATGCCTACGTCAGATAGTTTTGGCCATGCTGTGCCAGCTCCTCGAACTTCCAGTTTGTTATGCTAGTCATCTAAATGTGTATAAGTCTACTGCTGGTAGACATGCACGAAATAATTTACTGCAGGTAAATAAATAGTACAAAAGGTTCTCGTAATGTTTCATAATTTTCTATGCATTTTCTATAATTTTACTGCTAATTTCAGTGATTAAAAGCAATTTTCAGCAATTACAATTAACCAAGACAGTAAATAAACACAGAAAATACAAAGAATAATAATGGCATAAATAAATAAGCTTCAAATGCTAAACAATAATGCAAAATTCGGATTCCCGAGGCCCTTTTATGCTAAAAATATGAAATTTCAGCAAATTCTGCAATTCCAGGGGGTTTATACGCAACTTTTCATTTCAGAGAAAATTTTGCGTAATTTTCTGATTTACCGAGGGGTTTTCTGCAAAAATCTGGACCCACTCGTAAATTTCAGGGCTTATTCATAATTTTCGGGACTACGATGCCTTTTCTGCAGAATTTAGGACTTATACGCAAGTTTTAGGGCTCATCGGTAACTCTCAAGGTTTTTAGGGGCTTTTTCTGCAATATCCCGAGAGACGGAGGGCTTTTTCGCAATTTTTGCCGCCCTCTCTCCCGGTCGGGCCTCCCCTTCCCTTTTTTTTCATTTTCGGCCCGCTGTGCATTGGCCCATATGGCCCCGCCTTATCTCGCCCAAGGCCCATGTGACCGTTTGGCCCACCCGGCGGCTTACCCCCACACTGAGTAGGGTTTCCCCTACTCTCTCCTTTTGTGGCGGCGGCTGTGAGGAAAACCGGCCCGGGCGAGCGCGCGGTGGAGCGGGTGGCGCCAAGCGGGGCTAGCGGCCGGCGGCGCCATACGGGGCAACCGACCGGCGGCGGTAGCAGCCCGAGCTGCCTGCTCGGGCAGGGCGCATGCGAGGCAGCGGGGCCGGCGCGGAAGACGGCGGGGCTCCCGAGCGGGCTAGTGCGTGGGCGGGGTGGAGCGGCAACTCGACGGCAGCTTCAGGGCGCGGC
Organism: Dendrocalamus latiflorus; assembly: GCA_017311315.1. Lineage (NCBI taxonomy): Eukaryota > Viridiplantae > Streptophyta > Magnoliopsida > Poales > Poaceae > Dendrocalamus > Dendrocalamus latiflorus. Next base: position 46,414,379 of record CM029666.1, on the reverse strand, counting down.
GGCGAGCGCCGGGTGCCGTGCGGCGGCGGACCGGTCGGGGAGCCATCGGCTGCAGGCCGCGGTGAGGGGGTCGGCACCGGTGCGGCTGCGAGCTGGCGAGCCACAAGCGGCGGCGGCGGCCGAAGCCGGTGCGGTGGTGATGGCCGAGGCCGGTGCAGCGGCCATGTGCAGGACAGTGATGCGGTGGCTTCGGGCCAGGCCGAGCTGCGGCGTCTGGGGCCGGAGGCCGAGATGAGGCGGCGCGGTCAAGCGGCCGGTTCAAGCGGTGGTCGGATGTGGATGACCGCGGTCCGAGGCATGGCGAATGGAGCCAAGGTGAGCGCGGCTGCGGGCCAGCGTCCACGGCGGGGCGAAGCAGCCACGGGCCGGTGTACGGGCGAGGCCAGGCGGTCTAGATGGACCTTCGGGCGCACGGTCCGGCCTCGAACTCGGGCGCCACCGGCAGCTCCTTCAGGCGGCGGAGTTCGGGCGGGCACGCTGCAGGGCGGCCGAACCAAAGCCACGGTGGTGCCATGCGGGGCACAGGTACGAGCGCGGGCGACGGCGGCTTCCGGCCGGGTCGGAGGTGATAGGTCAGAAGCGAACCGGCGGCTGGTGGGGGAAGCGCATGCGGGCGAGCAGTGGACCGTCGGCGCGCATTCGGGCGACGGCCAAGCAGTCGGCGGTGGCGGCCATGCAGGGCCGCCCGTGCCTAAAATCCCCTTTTTTCCAATGCAATGACTGTGCAGAAGCCAAGCAAAACCCAAACAGAGATGACGCAAAATTTTCTCGTGCATTCTTTTCTCATGCAATGATCGTGCAGAATCATACCATGCAAAATTTGTTTCCAATCTATGATGCAATCAACATCTACCTCATTTTCGTAATCTACCGATCGACATTGTGCCGGCGATTTCAGATCTGCTCGCGATAGATTTAGGGCGGATTTGCATCGTTCTACAGCGCAATCAACATCTACCCCGTTTTCGCAATCTACCGATCGGCATTGTGCCGGCGACTTCAAGTCTGCTCGCGGTAGATTAGGGCGGATTTGCACCGTAGAATTTCAATCTAGAACGCGAAAAGAAAATACAGATTCAAAAGCGATCTAGAAAATTAATCTGTGCTTCGATGATTACCTCGTTCACCGGAGCGAAGTCGTGCTGATAACGTGTTGAGGAACCGACGCTGGAGACCAGTCCGAGCGATTCCTTTGTTTATAACAAGAACGAATCAATCACAGAATCACAGAATAATAGATTGAACACAGAGAGGTAGAGAGAACTCCTGGTCTTTCTTTATTGCTTTCTTTCATCGGGGGTACATAATGAGGGGGGTCTAGGGCCCTATTTATAGTCTACGGTGAGGTGCCCAATTAGATCAGAACTCTGGATAGAGTCCAGGTTTCCTAACATACAGGGGCAGTTCTAGCTTGTGCATGCGGAACCAACGCCGCGCACGACTAGGACATGTCGCCGCCGGGCGCACCACCGGTACGATGTACGCAGCACCATCGGATCTCGCTTTTACCGCGCGGGTGGTGGTACGTCGAAAGTGAATCCCAATGAATCGACGGCTAGGGGAAGTACTGACCAAACAATATATAAGAGCACTAGTCAAAGAGAGCTAGTAGTGATAAAAATAAGTGGATTTGATCTTTTTATACTTTTTTTAGGGATTTATATACATGAGTAAAGTAGGATGTGAAATTTATATTCTACCCTTTAATAATTATAAAAGATAAGGATATATTGCTATATTTTTTATATTATTAGATTATTACATATTAAGCTAGTTGTAAAACCTAAGAGTTGGATCACCCCTATAACATAAAGCTTGAAGAGATTTTATATGCGCTTCTGTGGTTTGTTAGGACAAATTAATCTAAGATGAAATTAGCAACGAAAGTGATTCGGTTTTGGTAATTGTTTGTCAAGCTTATGTATGCCAGGAAACCGTTCGTACATGCTGAGAGTTGGGTAGCTTATGGCCTCGTGTGCCGCAGAGTAATCAGTACCGACTATTCATTCATCTTCCACTAGATGCGATCCAGTAGTAGTACTGTAGTAGGAATGGCTGCGGGTCTATTTTTTTAGCTGAAATTTATGATTTTTGGTTGTGGTTTGTAGCTTTGAGCTATTTATGTGAGAGATTACAGAGCAACAGAAACTCATGTGCGGTTTTTGCTGATATAGATGAAGTTATTATAATATGTACTACAATTAATTAGTAGACTTTATCTTAAAAAATTATTTCGTTTAAAATCTAGTCACTATAGAAAATCAAAAAGTAGTTTTTAGAAATCGAAAAGAACATGCCCCACAGCCCTGTCGGTTGTACTGGATTCAGTCTACACTCGTAACCGCAAGAGGACATTGTAGAGTTATGTGGTTCGGACATCAGAGCAGCTGTGTGCAGTTTTCAGTGATACCTCTTCATCACCTAAAACCTGAATAATTTGGCCTCTCGTATCACCTAAAGCCATTGTTTATGATTGGAGAGTACACATTCTTCAGACTTCAGAGGGAAAGAAGTTGGCAATCCAAAAGAAAAGGATGTCCAATTTCTTCTGTCCTGTGTCCTCTCGTACCAAGTAGAGCCATTTAGTTATTGCAAAATAGTAGCTTTTCCATTCCATATGCTATTTCACTCGTCATGCAACACTAGTAAGATCGCATATAACATAGTGGTGCCACTGCAACACATTTGATTGCAGACAATGTTCATGAGATGCACTTGTTTTTTCGATAAAGAGAGGATGAGATTAAAAAAGTACACATTCATAATTTGGATCACGGTTGTATAGTCTTGTATTGTCAGAAAGTTTACTTTCTATCTGAAATAGTTGTTCAAGATTCAAGCCTATATAAAGCCTCATCAATAAAAGACTAGCATATTCATCAAACAAAATATCGACACCATTGTTAGCTAGAAAGGCACTAAAAATATTAGCTAGAATATTACTGATAACACTACCAACATTCCCTGATCTCAATTCCCCATAATCTAAATGCTGAACTAAATATTCCAATTTCCAACTTACTTGGGAGAAGATAACATATGTTGATGTCCTTCTTGTGAGACTATGTGGATATCATTCCATTGTATATAAATGAGTATTTGACTTTGTTACAAAAATGTTGTGGTAGTTTGAGTTTAGTTTTAGGAGTTTGCAATGTTCAGAGTTGCTGTCAGGTATAAGACGGTCTAATTGCCCTGGGGATGACGGTCTAACTGACCGGTGGTCGGTGGTCTGACTGCTATGGACAAACGGTTAGATCGGTGTTGGTCGATTAAAACCAGTGTGGTCATAGAAGCTAGTCGTGCAAAACTAGTGTGGTTGTGGAAGCTGGTCGTGAAAGACCAGTGTGGTTGTGTAGACTAGTTATAAGGAGTGAGGTAGCCAGTGGTCGATGATCTGACTACCATAGGGAGAGCGGTAAAACTGGTGCTGGGCAGTCAGACTGACTTCTCGAGAGACCAAACATATCTAGGGATATCCTAGTCATGTCTAGGGTGTTCAGAGAGGTTCTGAAGAGGCTAGACATGTCTGAGGTGTTGATGGGAATGGATTTTGAGTTAGTTTGAGTGTGAGTACGGCATGAGTGTCGTTGTTTTGGTGTGGTGTGTAGTATGATGTATTGCTTTGACTAATGTAAGTCAAATACATGGAATTTATGCTCGATATGGTTGCTTGGTCTTTGAATGTGCAGGTGGTTTGAAGAACATTAGCAGTCAACAGTAAGAGATTGGGACTAGCTGGGGAACTGAGGTCCGTGCAATCAAGTAAGTTCGAGTAAGGCTATATGGCTCAAGCAAGAAGCACGAAGAAGACAAGGATCATAAAGAGGCAAGTTGATCCATACAGTGTACCGAGTGACGAGGCCAATATATGTAGAGACAATTGGGGAAAACCGAATGCGTGAAAACACGATGGCTAGTCATTGAGTACTATGGGCTATGTGTGAAAGCATGCGAAGATGTTTTGATGTGAAGATAAAGATTCTTGGTTCATCAATTGTGTTAATTGATAATTTTATATCATACGATGCTATGTGACTTTTTGCTTGTTGTTGTTGGTTGTAGGACTCTAGAATTGAGTCATGATGAGGTGGATAGGATCGGGACTAAACTAGAGGAGCTGAGGTCCAAAGCGATCAAGGTGCTGCCACAAGATGACTGAGGTTAGCGAAATGATTACAAGTTAGGAAGATAAGGAACCAGACTGGGAGCTACCAGTGATGAATATAATGGATAATGATAAGGTGAATCGAGGTTAAGCTTAGGGAGGAGCTAAGACCTAGAACAGTCAGGAAAACCTGATGCCATCATGGTGCATGGAGAGGTATGTGTCACGCCAATTGAGTTGGGCTCATTTGTAAGTGAGGATAGTTCGGTGGGAACCATATATATGAGAGGCTTGGAGGCAAGTCGTTGGGATCACATAGAGTTGAAGATGAAGCACGAAGTTGCTTCAAGATGAAGAAAACGCGAAACTTCATAGAAGACGGTTTAGGGGTAAAACGGTCTTTTTGTCCCAAACTGAAAAGTTGAGACTTGATCAAACGACGGTGCGAGGAGGCGCACGAGAGGTGGTTTAGGTCAAGGATGTATTGAAAATGTTAAATAGATCAAGTATTTATTCACCATCAGGTTAATGGTTATGTGCGTTTTGAGAAGCGTGCATGTGTGTAAAACCTGATATAATGCTGTGTTAATAGGTTAGTCTATGTAGGTGGATGAAATCCAACTATAGGGCTAGTTAGGGTTTCTTGTGAGCCTCGATATATAAGGAGGGAGAGGTGTTGGCTTTGGGCTATGTTTTGGAGAAGCTTGTGCTAAGCCAATTTGAGAAGATTAGAGTTTTTGAAGAGGACCTTTAAGAGATGAATTGTGGCTATTTTTCTTTAGCTTTTTTTTTTATCATTCTTAGACTTTGTAGTTGGTTAGAGAGTGGCGATAAACATTCATCTCCAAGTATCAATAGATATCAAAATTCATCTAAATATTTCTTCTATTTGCTTAAGTGTTGAAATCTTGATTTGACTTGATTTTTGGTGTTTTCTTTTCCCTTCTTGATCTTGCTGTGATCCACGATTAGTAAAAGGTAAAAAATGATTTTAGTTGATTAATCTTCATCCATCTAGATCACTCGTATAGCAAGACTCGAGATCAAGCCCGGTTTTACTTGTTCTTGGTTCAAATTTAGGTTTTCATGGTGAAGATGATTTTCTGATGAATCTGTGCCTAGATTAGCTTGCTAGGATATGTAGAAGTAGATTTGGATCATCATCTTGATTAGAAACTCCTTTTTAGAGTTTTGGATATTCTTAAGACTTAGATTTGATTTTCTTTAAATTAGTGAGGTTGAGCCCAAAAACTTTGTGATTCTTGATTGGTTTAGGTTTCTAATATCTTGAACAAGTCTCATACAAAATTTAAGAATGTTTGGATGAGATTTGAGTAATTTCTTGATATTTGAGTTTTGTCCGATGAGGTCTTTTTAGTTTGGAAATAGGGGACCAGTCAGACCGGCTCCAGGCTTGCAGTTAGACTGGTGACCGATCAGTCCAGCCCTAGACCAGCAAGACTGCCTAGGCCTGGTCAAATAGGTCTTAAGCTAGTGGTCAGACTGGCCCAGTAAGGTTTTATCCCATTCGTTGTTTCTTTTGTTCACTTGGGTTGTTGGCTTCTATTTTGTTTATATTTCCGTTGTGCATCTGATCTTATTTACTTTTCATACCTAATTAAGTGAAGAAACCAAAAGGGTTGATTTTATTAAAGCCGAAAAAGAGACAAAGATCATGCACCCTCTCTGATCTCCGTTATCGGCCCTACATTTCTCAACACATAATGGAATTCAGAATCTCTCTTTACTTTCATGAGAGCTCACTAGACTTGCTTGGTCACTAAATAACATTCATGATCCATGAAATCCTACTCCTAGCTTTTTAACCACCCTGCAGAATAGGGAGGAAATCTGAAACACGGGCAAAGGATGAAAGGTCCATCTTCTTCAACAGGAGAATATAATTGAGCCAATAATGCCAAAAGAGAGACTGAACTTTCGTCGCAGAAGAAGAGCTATCTAGCCCCCACACAGAGAGAGTTGAAACTTTCTCCATCCATGGTGGAATGTAGTCATTAGACACCGGCAAATGATACCTCCCTCAGATGAACTAAATAAAACTTTTGTAACACCACCACATTACTGCAAAGACTCTACATGCTCTGGCTGCTCTCCACGGTCATGCATGACGGCATATGAGTCGGTAGAAAATTAGAAGCTGTACTCGCTTCTTGGTACTCACATGTCTAATTGATGATTTGCTGCTTTTAATCTCACTTATGAAACTTCAGAACCAAAGTAGTAGTAATTGCATTCTGATGAACTTGATTTAACCTTGAGGATACCATCTCCTGATCTATTGCGCTTTCTCCAGCTAGATATGCACTAGTGCACTGAGAGATCTGGGAGTCAGTCGGTCCATTTCTAGAAGCCCATTTGTTTATTCTGCTTCTTTGGTTGCTGAAAATAATATGTAAACCAGAAGTCTAGAACGCGCAAAGTATATTGTTACACCTAACTCATCGCGAATTCAATTAGTACCAATGCAACGTTGAAGGCTTAATACTAACAGCTAGCTTTAGAATCTTGACTTATGGTACTGTAAGCATTACATGAGTGAAAAGTACATATATATAAGACCATGCAATCAGGAGAGCACAAGTCTCCTAGTCCTACTGTATGCTATATATGCATCTGGACTCTGGAGTGCATGGCTTGAAAAGTTGAAACTGACGTGAAAAAACATGAGCAATGAGTCTACAATTGCAACCTAACCAAGATGCTAAAAGACAGATAGACCTGCTGCCACGAGGTAGTACTAGTACTGCTACTTTATAGATTGATTGGGTCAGACAAGAAAAGTCTAGCTATAGCCTGGAGCAATACTCAAATCAACAAGAAACATCAGATGGTACACATCCCCTAATCACTGTTGTAGATAACGTGCACGCACAACACAGTGATTCGGTGATGCCTGATGACCCGCTTATTTCGGTTTGAGTTTCTAGTTTATTTTTTAATATTTATAAATTTTATCTTTTTTTTAACTTTTAGCTTTTTGCCGGTTCTTTTTTCTTGTATTCATTAACGTTGTCCGTGATGAGCTAATATATTTTTTTCTATTTTAAATTTTTTAAATTTAATTATATCAAATAAATCATCTTCAGCTATAGTGTAATTTCAGCTAGCTATAGTATAATTTCAACCATAAGCCACTATTTTTCAACCCAACCGAGCGGGGTTAACCTACCAGAAGATGACGTGTGTGCACAGTAAACTCCACTGCACTACAATATTAAGTTTTTTTATATAAAAAAGTAAAGCTTGATGCTCGCTTCCAAAAGGAAAACGAAAGGTACCACTCGTAACTCGTAAGTGGAGGAAACACAAGGATAATCAGGGCGACGTCAACCTTCCAGTAATTTTGCAGCCTCGTTACAAGATGAGGATCGAGAAGGATGGATAAAGACCACAATTCTCGGAAAGGCGGAAACCCATAGTCCCTAGAGATGTGCAGCCTTATAAGCAAACATTATGGGCTAATGGGCCTTGTAAATATCGGGCAATTCTGGTGGCCCATAACAACGACTGATCCCCGTCTCGAAGATCCCAGGAACAATCTGAGCCATCAATTTCTTTGATTGCGGTTCCTGCTAACGATCGAGGCTCTGTCACTTGTCCTAATCACCGTCAATTCTGGCCTGCCGCCCCTCGTAGAAATTAAATGCTGGCTGATGTCTTCGTCTGCGCAAATCACACCACAATAATGGTAAGCATCATCGCGCCTTGCGAGTTTCCAGCCTTGCAGGTGCCTGCCACGCAAGAGCATCATCATTATAGTTACTCCTGATTGGTTAATACTAGTAGAGAGCAAGACTCTAACCAATAATTGCACATAAGTACTGCTGTCTCCGTTTATTTACTCAATATTTTTAATTTTTTATGGTCTCTATGATACAACTTAACTGTTATTTTTTATATATATATATATTTAAATTAAAATATGCTAATAAAATTATAGTATTATAAAAATAGTTTTAACGATAAATTTAATAATATAATTTTTATATAACCAATAAAGATAGTTTTAAACATATTGACAGTCAAATTTTAAAAAATTTGATAATATAAATCCAAAGAGGTCAAGTGAAAAACAGCAACAGTTGATTCCTTGCAATTCTTCCGAGCCGTTTTGCATCTTAGGAGCAGATGCATAATGCACTACCTGCTATCTTAGCTTATCTGTACACGAAACAGATCCCACCAGTTAATTATCCGCGTGGTTTTTAACTTTCGATTCCGTGCCGAGCTGCTCTAGCAGAGTCAAACACGCTAGATTATATAGATTGACCACGAGCAGATCATCAGCTCAAGGCGAGATAGCCGCAACGGTGTCACCGGGGTCCATTGGCTCCTCTACACGTTTCGGTGCGAGCTAGCCGGTGCAGACTCGGCAGCACGAATACTTGTGAGTTAAATCAAGGATTCCGGTGATCCGACCGAGTCAAGGATGCCTATCCTTCCATCCTCCGCATGCGTTGGGACAGACATGAAGCATATCGGTATATACTATATACGAGTAGCGCGCAAGTTATAATGCTCAATCATACTACATGACACGCATGAACCACCACACGCGCAAGTTATAATGCTCAATCATACTACGTGACACGCATGAACCACACACGTGTTGATGTTGGTACCAGCGGTCGGTAGCACTACTAGTACAAAACTGGGGGGGGGGGGGGTCTGCTGGTCTGGTCGTGCAGCTTCTCACGGCACGGCTCCCCGCACGTGCAGGAGGCTGTGGGCGGCGGAGGCCGGGGCGTACGTGGTGACATCTGAAGCGATGCGCGGTGGCTCCGGTCGGGGTGGACCGAGCGTATGCGCCACTCTATTCCTTGGTGGGTTTATTCTTTATTTTATCTTTTGCTGGAGAGAAGTGTATACAATACGCAGCATTTGCCCTTACACGCAGGAGATAGAGTGTCTCTCTAATAAAATAAGCAATATACGACTAAACTAGCTAATAGATCTCATAGACCGGCTATCACTTAATAAGCTTCATTTAGGTAAAATGTCCACACTATCAGATTGTCTAAAACCAGCCGATATACAACACTCCTCTTGGACACTTTGTTAACGCCATGTTTATGCCATACTAAAATTCTGAAAATCCAGTGGAAAAAATGGTAAGAAGAAAAGAGTACATACCTCACATTCTTAACATTGCACATGTTGGCTCATTAAAAACCTCAAATTGAGAAAAACCTAGTGGGACAAAACTCAACCAATAGAAAAAGGAGTACAACATTAATCCTTTTTGGATTTGATTGCGATTTAACCAATCCCTATGTTTTGATCCTTAACATCATAATGATCAAGTGGTATATCTTTGCATAAAACTTTACAAAGTTGCTCCTCTGAACATTGGAGCCATAGGGTACTGAGTCTGAACCTTTCAGACCTCATTTGTTCTAAGATCGATCGTCTATAGCATGAGAATTTATATAAGATATTCGCTCCCCTGAATATGACAATCATCGAAATCTTCCTACTCCATTGCCATATAACCATCATTTTGAATAGATACAGGCATAGACCTTGTGAATCGTATCGACAAGTTTCTTTCTACTAATTCCACAACTCACTATCCTCATATTTACCCTCTCAAATAACCACTTCTTGATCTACTGCAATACAAGTGCTATCCTCCTAGAAGACTGAAAGGGAAAATAGTTATAGTACCTCATCATTGCTGGATACTTAATCCAGTTTCTTAACCATATGAGGATTTACATTTTATAACTATCTCTGAGTGGTTCTTCCATGGATACATCCAATGTCTATCCAATAGACCAATAATAGATATACCATCTCAGAGTGTACCTAGTCCATAATTTGGCATAGTAGAGATTATACTAATTTGACAAAGTCTTACTTGACCACCAATACAATCAATTCCTTCAAAAGAACTGTAGAAGAAACAATGACCATTCTATTCATACACTTTGGTATGATGATACACTATATAGTACCGTTAAACAATCATGAATATAGGTATCAAACCTGTACATAATTCATGAAATATAGTAGTGCCCTTACATGCCATCTATGCACACTTATGTGCATCTACGCACATATGGTATTATCCTTTTTTTAGGATATGCTTAATACCATCCAAAGGTATAGCATCATATCTTGCCAATATATCAAGTCAGTATGCAAGATATACGTATAGAATCTCCTATTTCAATACTTCTTTAGTTCGGGTCTAGATGGATATTAATCCATTCCTAGGATTACATGATTGTCGATGATCGATTTACCGATCTTACGAAATAATATGAGAAAGATGGCTAAAATTCTTAGGAGAGAACGGGGATAATATTTATTGCTAATCTGTTACGACCACATACTGATTTTCGACTGCATGTGTTTTCTGTGTGTACCTTGGTCATTGGCTACAATGATGTCGACCACACATTGGTCTTCGACCATGTAGTTGTGATCACGTCGGTCTTTGAAAGCGCTGGTTTCCGACCACTCATTGGCCTTGAACTACGCTAGTCTTTCGATCACACATTGGACATGGGCAACGTTGGTTTCGACCACTGTGGTTTCAACCACGTTGGTTACGACCACGTTGGTTTCGACCACATTAGTTACGACCACATTGATTTTGACCACGCTGGTTACGATCACGTTGGCTTCGACCACGTTGTCTAAATTTCGACTGCATTGCTTTTCTCTACTCACTGATTGCGTTCAGTTTGGTTGTTTTGTGCTTTTTGACCAGTAGTCGTAATCGATCATGTTGTGCTTCCGTTGAGTGGGTGTATCTCGACCACATTGTATTCTGATGTGGTCGTACTGAGCTCTGTGTTTCTCTGTTTTCAAGTAGACATCATATCCTAATCTTCATAGCTTTGTAGCTATTAGTGAAAAAGGAATATGTGAATATTTGGAGGAAAAATTTTTAGGCACTATTCATCCCCTCTGTTGTCTGTCCGGTTCTACAGTAACACTCAATTCATTCTGAAAGCATGCCTTTCTTTCTCTCTCCCGAAGCATCTTCTTGGCTTCTCTCTTGTTTTCCTCTTGCGTATGCTATCCAATAGTTTGCAAAATTTTGCACCATTTTTCTCCTACATTTGCACTTATTTTCTTTCGAATTGCTCTAAGATCTGATCTTGAATATACACGTACTAATGAGCTCCTTCAAATTAGAATAGTTTTGCTTCCTATTTGCTCTTAGATTTGATCTTGAATGTGCACATATTTATACTAGTTTGCTCCTAAACTTGTACTAATCTACTTCCAAATTGTTCTCTGATTTGATCTTGAAATTATGCATGTTTATATAGAGTTTGCTCCTAAATTCGTATTAATTTGCTCCTCAAATCAACATAATTTTTGCTCCTTAGATCAACATAGTTTTTCTCCCAAAATTGCTCTATAATTTGATAGTGAATTTACGCATGATTGTATGGATTTGCTCCTAAATATGCACCATGTTGCTCTCCAAATTTGCACTAATTTGTTTTCAAATTGCTCTTAGATTTTGGTTTAGAAATTGTAAAAATTTTCTTCTAAAATTATTCTAATTTGTTTTTAAACTATATAATTCTATCCCCCACCCCAAATTGTCCAATCTATATACGGGAAGCAAGGAGGTAAAAGAAAATAGAAATAAAATGTTGTTAGTTTATCATTTTGCTAAAAATAGATGTGTATAGTAAAATGTAGTCGCGCATACATGCAGAACATAGCAATGTATAAAAATGAATTGGTGTGCGTTTGGTTGGATAATTGCGTGCACGCGCGGTCTTAGTCAAGTCCATAAAACACCGTAAAGCGTACGCAGATAAGCCCAAAACCCCAGGCGCGGTCTACGAGGTAAGTTCCACGTCACTCGAATCCTCTGGAAACCGCGTCTCCTCCGAACCCCTTTAAATACCCTCCCCATCAATCTTCCCTGCCGAATTACTCACCACTCCAAACTCTCGCAGCCTTCGTCGTCTCGTCCCGATTCACTCTCAGTTCCCCAATCCACACGCACTCCAGGGATCCAGGCTCGATTCGATCGGCGAACGGCTCGCCGAGGCGACCGCGCCCGCCTCGTCGTTCCGCCCACTCGATTCGATCGTGTGTGCGCTAGGAAGTTCGTCATACGCCTCGCGGTTTTCTTAAGTGTTTGTTCTGATTTATGTGCTCTTAATTTTAGTTCGCTTAATCGATCTGTTTAGGTACGTGGGTTGTTTTGATTGCACTTGCTTGCGCGTATATGATGACGAATTGTTTGATCTGGTCATGGTGGCAGATTGCTTATTTTTTTTGAATGCGACTAATTGCTTGATTTGGTTATGGCGTAGATGATGATGACTAATTGTTTGATTTGGTTAAGGTGGCCGATTGCTTGATTTGGTTACGGTGATTAGTTGTTTGATTTGGTTATGGTGATTAGTTGTTTAATTTGGTTGTAATGACTAATTGTTTTGATTTCGTTTGGCCTGCTTGCCAATTAGTGGATTTGGTGCTTGCTGTTTGATCGTGCAAACTGTAGATGATTCCCATCACCACAATTCGATTGCAAGTACTGTATGTATTTGGTTCAGTTGGACCAGTACCAAATGCGTGCCTGTCTTGAACTTTGTGGATCCTTGTTTCTTACGCTATAAATGTTTAAAAGAAGTTCACAACTTATATATCTCTCTATGCATCACATTCTACGCTTTTCTTACGAATCCTAACTGCATATGCACACTGCATTTTGCTTCCTCTCCTTGTGCCAGAAACAGTACCCCATTTTGGTTCCTCGTTCAACTCTCCTTGAGCCAAAAGCAGAAACGTAAAAAAAAAGTTCGCCAAATTAAAGAGAAAAGTGTATATATTTTAACAACGTACTGAGACAAGTACCTTCAAGCTCCCCAGCTACAGAGATGACATTGGGAAGGCAGCATTTTGTGGACTACTTCCTGCAGCATTGGTTACTAATTCTCATTACTCCTTGGCAGAGAATTGGGGAAGTGATTTCTCTTATGCAGGTTCTGTCAAGAGTTTCGCATCAATAGTGATCGAGATGATCTCTATTCAGTAGGGAAGTGTACATAGGTTAAATTTCAGGTAAAAACCAGTGGAGTCTTTAAGTAAAATCTTAGTATGATGGATGGAAGAGGAATGCTGGCTTTGTCAAGATGTTTCTGATTGGAGAATTAAAGAAAGTTTAGTTTATTTATGGATTTGGAATGGTTTTGAACCAAAGATGGGACACGTTTCTTTTGTTGAAGATGAAGCTGGTGGCTGCTGGAGGTAGGCATCCTTGCAATCTAACGTCTTAAGGAACTTTTCAGATATATACCAACATACACAAATGGTATAAGCTAACACGTCAAAACCTTATCATGAAACCATCACGTATCTTTTTGTCGTTTCCTGGCATTTGATGCTTTTGCGTGTTCCTCTTGCCAGAAAATGGGGGTCAGCACCAAGGTAAATCTGATGCAGGTGGATCACTCTGTACGAATTGCTTGGGAATTCTTCTCTGGATGGATACCTGTTGTGTAATTTCTTTTTCACAGCTCACCATCCAGATATTTTGTGCTAGCTGTGATTGTTCGGTGATCAATCTATGGGGATTTTGCTGATTGGAGCTGTTTGGTGTTGCTTTGGTCTTGTGTTGCTATGCCTGGTCTTCGGCAGTATACAACAATCCAGAACTGCATGCAGTGGTTTACTCCTTTTGTAGGACCTGTGATGCATTCTGTATTGAGAACCATCTTGCTAAATGCATATTACTTGCAGGTATTTGTGTTGTGCCTGCAAAGTGATAGCTTCAGTGGCTCAAAACAGTCAAGATGGGTGCCATGGACCTGCAGCTCGAGTCTGCTGCTGTTCAACATGGGCAAGCTAAGCAAAATGTTGAGGCACAAGCCCAAGGCTCTTCCTTGTCCGATGGAAATTACATGGCAGAGAAAATCAATGGTTTGAACTCTGATTATTATGAGAGGCTTGAGAAGGGAGTAATGCAGTATGGGTATATCCTTCTGTTAGCTCTGAGTTATCTTATTTGCTTGACTTCAGCTTATGATAATGGATTTCTTGACAAAGAACTAACAAGTATGCCCTATCACAGATGTGCACACTACCGAAGGAGATGCCGCATTCGAGCACCATGCTGCAATGAGATTTTTGATTGCCGACACTGCCACAATGAAGCAAAGGTATAGTTTTTGAGTTGTCGTTGTGGAAGAGCAATTGATATGAATATTTACTTTTACATCCATATTGTCAGTGATTTCAACATAGGAATCAACTATCAAATTTTCAGATGAGTTTTGATTTAGTTTATACTGATGTTTAATCTTAACAAGCGTAAAAGGCCTAGAAAATCTAGAAAAAATGAGTGTGTAGGATGAACTACATGGCTTCTTAATCAAGATAGGAGATAGGGCTCAAATTCATGACCTCAATTACTGCAGCTAGGTGCTTTACCACCACGGTAAATTGCATTTCTCCAAGCCTAGAAAAAAAGATACAACGTCTGACAATTTTACTTTACTTTGGGAAATCGCAGCAAGTTATTTGGTAGTTACGCACGATTTTGAAAGCTAATAGGTACTTGGTTGTCGAAGAAGATACTGTATTGTTTATCTGCTCTGGACCACTAGCTTGCAGCCTGCTTTCCATTATAATTTTATGCACAGTTATTGCGCAACTGTAATTCTGACCAAAATCTGTAATGAGCTATTTATTATCTTTATTTTGAAACAATAACTTGATTTACTTCCTGTTATGTCATGTGTGGTGATACAAGGACACAATATATTGATACAAGCAGTTTGTTGGCAGCTGTAATATCCTGTGATATGCCACATCATTCACATATAAGCTTGACGGTTCATATAGTTAACTCTTGCATATTTCGTGGTGCCTTTTCGGATGCAAGTCTATACCTTTTCTATTTTGGTTCATATTGCATAAAGGGTCTCCCATAGACATTTTCATGCTCTATTTTACACATGCCCATATTTGTTTTGGAACTAATTTATAAAATACGGAACTAATATAATCTGCATTCACAGAATTCAATTAAAATTGATATGATGAAGCGGCATGAACTTCCACGCCATGAAGTGCAGCAGGTCAGTTTTGTCACCATAGGCCTACTACTAATTTGCAATGCGAGTTACTTTTACAGTTTTACTGAGTTGGTTGTTGATATGTAATCAGGTTATATGCTCATTGTGTGGCACTGAACAAGAGGTATGGCACTGAACTATTGCTGTTGCTTCAGAACACACTAAATGTTTTTTCATCTAGTGTCATCATGGTGTCTTTTAATTATCTGCTGCCAGGTGCGGCAAGTATGCGTCAATTGTGGTGTATGCATGGGGAAGTACTTCTGTGAAGTATGCAAGCTCTTTGATGATGATGTCAGTAAGAGGAGTTTACATTTTTTTTTGTCTTGTCTATCTGTACTAAGTAGATGTCGGGAGTATGGCATGCTTACACTTCTTTTCGTGATTTCAGGTCTCAAAACAGCAGTACCACTGCCATGGTTGTGGAATATGCAGGTATCAATTGTTTTTTCCACGTGATACTTCTCGAACTATGGTTTTTGTTGAAAAGGGTATTTAAAATTTGACTTGTTTGCAGAATTGGTGGCCGGGAGAATTTCTTCCACTGCTCAAAATGCGGTAATGCCTTGTTCTTGTATCGTACAATGCATTCTTGAAGTACAATGTAGTATAGTGTCATTTAGGTTGTACATGCTAGTAGAGTTTTTGTTTGGACAACATATTTCTTGCAGGCTTATACCATGACACGTGGCTTGTATGAACTTGCACTAGGAAAAATAGAAATATGGTTTTTTGCCAGTATATGTTTGCATTATGTTGTAATTTGTAAGTTACTAGGTGAATAGCTGTATGATAATTGAATTTCAAAATCTACACTTCTCGAAGTATATTTGGCAACTGTTTGTCAATTGGAACTATGCCATACTGTCTACTTAGTACTATTTGCCCTTGTTAGCTGAACTACTTCTCAAGTCACAAACATAAAAGTTATGTGCTTACAAAGCAATTTTGTATAATCACTTTGATCAATTAGTATAACACTATAACTTATTCTTCGTTTATCTTCATGTAGGATGCTGTTATTCTACAGTGTTGAAGAACAGTCATGCATGTGTCGAAGGAGCGATGCATCATAACTGCCCAATCTGCTTTGAGGTAGGTGTTAAGTGTTTCTTTTTGATGTGGTTTGAGCAAGTGCTTTCAAATTGATTTGTGGCTGATCCTATTTCACGGTTTTCAGTACTTGTTCGAGTCGACCAATGGTGTTTCTGTCTTGCCCTGTGGCCATACCATTCATGTAAACTGCTTGAAAGAAATGGAGGAGCACTGCCAGTAAGTTGATTCTACTTGGTCCTTCGGTTAAGCTTGTTTATCATATGTAGTACTAGGTTTTGACGTGCCTAAAATGAATGCTCAGGTTTGCATGTCCAGTTTGCTCCAAGTCAGTTTGTGACATGTCAAAGGCATGGGAGAGACTGGACATGGAGCTAGCTACTCTGTCTGACTCCTGTGACAATAAAATGGTAACGCTCTCTGTGCCTTTTTATTTACTCTTACGGTTTTTGTGTTTAGGAATTAAGGACTAAGATCACCAGGAAGCCAAGTACAAATTTTTGCTGACTAACTTGACACTACTGGAGTCTGATTTCCGTTTTGCCTTCCCTTGTAACATTTATCACCACCGACATAGAAACTGTGTTCTAATATCTCAAATACTAACGATGACATTGTTCTCACTGGAGTAAAGTTGAAATGACGTGTGCAATTTACTTGATGCTTGCCAAAAATCCAACATTCTTATCAGCTTTTCACTGATTGTGCTAGGCAGTCTCAACTGAAAGCTGAATTTGTTGGCCACTGCTAATTTGATCTATTTTCCCCTGTAGGTCCGCATATTGTGTAACGATTGTGGGGCAATATCAGAGGTGCAGTTCCATTTGATCGCGCACAAGTGCCAGAGTTGCAAGTCGTACAACACCCGCCAGATCTGAAGCAGGGAAGTCCTGAGTTGAGTTGATTCTACATTCTGCGACACAAGCACCGATGGCGCCTTTCGGAAGCTGATGAGCTCCCAGGCGGTTGCTGGCGGGATTCGTTTATTGGGCGCCTCGGCTAAGACAAATCGCCCCAGATAATTTATCTAAATTCACAGCCCTTTGTCTGCCGTTCTTTGGCTACGCCTCCTAGGGGCCTTTCTTCAATTGTGCTGTTACACTGTGTGTTCGATTTGTCACTGTTTCCTATGTTGCCATTGTGTTGTCAGCTTAAGTTTCTAGCTCGGATTATTTCTCGTCTGCTCAAGCTTCAGGTATAAGATGATTGTTTTCACACAAAAACGTGGTAAGCTTGTTTTGACACGTTCTGCTGCATCTGTCAGCCTTGGGCAAACACTGCCAAGGACCTGAGTGGCTGATTTGCTGTGCTAGATGTGCAGCCACCATTTTTCAAGTTAGTTCTGCTCCCAAGCTGGGCTGCAGGTTCGTTATTCATTTTGTAGCTTCCTCGGCTGAAATAGCTAGAAGTCTAGTTTACCTCGTTTTCTAGTCATGAACTACGACTCTTTGGACCGAAAAGTCATGAACTATGATCGTTTCGAGAACTTGCCTGGGACAACACGGAATCACCTGTGAACTGCAGCTTGAGCCTTGAGACCCATGGTTCGGTAGGCATTAGCAATTAGACAGCAGCCTTTGGCAGGCTGGCAGCACGCTCGCCTTTTGATTTCTTGGGACTTGTTTCTTCGATAGAAACAGGGGCTATCACCGTCTTCCAAAAAAAACTGCAGGGAGATGTAGCCGCAACGACAGTTCCCGCGAGCTCGTGGGAACGCAGCCTCGCAAAGTCGTAAGCGATCAATCAACGTCTGTTTTATCGGACTGACGAACACGCACCACCGTAGAATGTAAATACTGCAGAGAGGATGGAGTACTCTCTTGAGTCCCTCGGTGCGTTGGATTCCTCTAGCTTTTGCCTACAGCAATCGTACTGGCCAACGCCGATTCAGCCAAGCAGGTTTGCCTGCCCGCGTCCTTGCGTTGATGTAACACACCACTGGAGCTCAACAGAGCCTCTACAGGCTACAGCACAATGAATGGCAAAGCTGATAATTGCACTGCAACGGTAGTTAGCGACTGACAAATTCGCCAGAATTACGTGTTTTTTTTTTGTTTCTGATGAGCTTTGCTCATGAGCACCAGAGCTTACTGCTCGAGGGTGACAGGGACCCATCTCAAGCATCGGCTAAGTTGGTTTTCGATACTGTGATGAACAATTATAAGCAGCGCACTGACGAAGATTAAGAAAGTAGTTGCAAAAAACGGAGAAAAATGCACTGAGAATTCAGGCTTGACTGGCTGTTATAAAAGGGTGATACATTGGTGGCACATTAATATTGCTAGTCTTACAGCCAAAAGGAGGAAATAATCCCGACAATTCATGAAAATGGTTTAGCCATTGCACTATTGCAGAAACTGGCTAAATCGAAACATCTCCATTCAGAAAAACTAGAATGGGAAGTGTTTTCCTTCCTTCCTTTCCCTATTTAATCCTAATTTCCAGCCAAAACAAAAAGCAGACGATTGTGGGCAACACTTCTTGCAACTGCTAGCAATCTTCACCGAGGTAGTGCAGAAGAGGAGCTGCCATCATCCAGCATCATAAGCTCCACCTCCTCGATGTAGCCCTTCCTGCACTCGTTGCTGCAGAACGCTTTCTCGCCCCTGCGTACCAACAAGCCACACAAAAATCAAGAACTGAACACAATTTCTACATGTCATGCAAAAGCAAGCAAGGAGGTAGGTTAAGGACTCACAGATACATGTAGATGTCCCCGTCCTCTTGCAGCTTCTTCCTGCAATAGCAGCATGGGCCGGAAGCAACACCAGCCTGTGTCGACGGCGATGGCTGCTCACCGATGGGCTCAACGGTGAAGATTGGCTTCTTGGAACCGTCTGGAACACCCTTACGGCATATCTCCAGTGTCTCGTCTCCGAGGATGTGCGTCGTCCTCGGGTTCGGACCGCGCTCGATAACGCAGGTGTACTCTTCAGACTGAGCAAAGTCTGAATTCTCATTCTGGATGACACCAACCGAACCAGCCTTCCGGCATGCTGCATCACTAGCCACCTTCGGCAAACCCAGCTCAAGATACGGCCTGATGGATTCAAGAAACGAGCTCTTGCCTCCAAAGTGCAAGGAGCTCTCATCGGCAGTGAGGGCATCGACAAGGCCGAGGCCGACTCTCGGAGGGCTAGTTCTGAGCTTCAGATCGGCCTCGACGCCCAGTAGCCCAGGGGACTTGAGATTGGTGTTCCCGATGTTTGATGACAGGTTCTTGAAATCCAAAGGAGAGGTCGGGCTCCAGACTGAATCAGGCTCTACTGCATTCAGGCCTTTGCTGCCTAGCCTCACAAAGAGGCCAGGGACCCTGAAGAATCCAGTGGGGATAGTGCTCCTCTGTGCAAGGTTCTGATCATTGGATTCGTCCATGGCTTTCTCTTGACCAGTAGCCGTTGTCTTATTCCCAAACACCCAAGATGAGAGCAATCTGTCCCTGAAATGGCCCGATAATTTGTTTTGTTGCATATCAGATCAGTCGATGGATGATGAAAGCAAAGAAAAAGCGAGAGCAAATTCAGCTTTTGCTCTCTTTTTTTACCCATCAAGTCAAAGGAGCAAAGAAAAGAAAAGGGCGATGATCTATGCATCAAAACTACAGAAACAAGAAAAAAATGAATAGGCAAGTAGTTGAAAAGAATTAAAGGTGGTTTGTTACATCTATGCGTTCCAATCAAGCACACACCTCATCATAGCCACTGCGAAATTAAAAAATAATGGAAACAGCACTCACTTGAACATCATCAAGGCAAGGAAAACTAAAACACACCAAGCCACCGACCAAACGAGAAAACAACACAAACTCCTCCTCCCCCAACAGCTCAGATCACACCAGTTGCGTCAAGAAGAATTTATAGGGAATGCAGCATTAAACTCATAGCTCCATCACCGCTGGCATTGCGACCATAGAAGGAAGGCAGCATCACCACCCCACCGACCCTAAAGCATCCGATACAAATCGCATCCCACTCAACAATCAAGGCTACTAATTAAAGAGTAAACGGAAGCAGTCTAATCTCAGGCCCAAATTGGGAAGCCAACCAAGAGCAGAAATTACAACCGCAGCAACTTACGGTCCAAGCGTACAAAGCTAGAAAGCAGACTTTTTAGCGGATTTGGCCCAATTACGTACGGTATTTACAAAAGTAATAGTATGAATGGTGTATTTATAGAAATATTATTTTTGCCGTCCAGTGGGTGGGCGGTAGTCGGCGGCAAGGTGACGCATGGCGGGGCTGCGGGTGCTGCCGCTTGGCCAGGGGACGGCAGGTGATTAAATCGGCTGATTAGCCAGCTTAATTACCTGCCCTATTTTTTCCCATTTAGTACTTGTTTGAATTTTTAAATATATCAAATGAACTCAAACAATTATGAAAATTTATGTACAGCCTCCCAACACAATGTACTTCACAGTGTAAATTTTGAGTAATTTTATCTATTGTGAATGTTGCTAAAAAATTCATACAATTTTGATATTTGTACAAGTTTTTACATATAGCAAACGAGATCCAGAAATTATGAAATGTTATGTGAAACCTTCTGACAAAGTAATAGTTACTGTGTAATTTTTTGGGAATTTATATGGTCCAAATATATCATATTTATTCAGGTTAATTTAATTATGAATTTAACAATGTTCAGGTATATTTTCAAGTGGCTGACCTCTGTGTTTCGCGCATGTGTCAGCCCGATCATGCTATACTTTCTTTCCTGCTATGTCATTCGCACAATTGTCACTCTGTGTGTGTTGTGCCCCCTCGTGCGCTCCCTCGTTCGTACTAATATCGTTATGTCCGTGTCGTCTCCCCTTGGCCGCTCCCTCGTTTGCACATTTGTCAGTGTTACCATACCGTTCCCCCTCACCCAAAGTACTGCTCATGACAATGGGTCCTCAATCTACGGAGTGAGCGCACTGGATTCACTTTTCGCTCGGCCATAAATACGAACTTCTTACAGTTCGTCATTGCTCATCTCAGTCGCTCATCGCAGAAGCTCATTCTCGCGGTCGTCGCTCAAAATTAGGAGTGCGTAGCTCATTACTTCGAGAAGCCAGTGCGTAGCTCATCAGGGACGTGGCAATGCTGATGCTTCTCCTGAAAGGCAGATAATTTTTTATCGTATGCTTTTGACGTTATTCCCGTAATCCTAGTCAATTAGTGTTATTTAGTTAGTCATAATTAATGTAATTTGTATTACAAAGTAAGTTGATCGTAATAATTTAGACATAGTTTTTACTATTTTTGTGTACGTGCGGTAAGTAATTGAGTGGTAAAGACGATGGTAATGAATAGCTCATAATTTTTTCGGATGAGTAATCAAATTATCGGTAATTAATGAACTATTCGCATATAGTTACAAGCATGTAATCACTGACTTGTAGTATGTTGCTGTCATTATCAATCTTCGCACTAATATTTCGTCTATCCCGTTTGTTGCAAGGTACTCTCAAAATTAAGAGTGTGTAGCTAATTATGTTGAGAAGGAAGTGTATAACTCATTAAGGATGTTGCCATGTTGATTGCTTCTACCCAAAGACAGGCAAATTTTTATAGCATGTTGTCGATGTTATTCCCGTAGTCCTAGTAATAATTATTGTTATTTAGTTAGTCATAACTAATGCAGTTTATATTCTAAAGTAAGTTTTACTGTCATTATTAATCTTCGCACTAATATTCGGTATGTCCTATGTATTAGAATGTATGATTTTACCGGAGCTTCTCGAACACTTGTACGATAAGAAACACCGTTGCTACTCATGGATGACGGGTGACGCGGTTGGCCCTTCACCCTTCAAGCTGACGGGGGGGGGGGGGGGATTCGTGAGCGCTAGACGAGGGCTATGTCCCAACCCTGCGGGCTACGGGCTTGTTGCCTTTTGCGAGGCTGGTCTCTACCAGACACGAGTTCACCATCGACGGTAGCCTGCTCGTGGCACTGGTGGACAGGTGGAGTCCCAAGACGCACATATTCCACTTTCGGTGGGGTGAGATGACGGTCACTCTGCAGGACATCGCGTTCTTAACCGGTCTCCCTCTTGGGAGTGACGCACTTTGTTTCAGTCCCTGCACCAGCCAACTGGAAGGAGAGGCTGACGGACCAGTTCGGCCGTCCTATCCCGGAGAGTGCACGTGGCATACCCCACACTTGACTGAACAATTTTAGTGTGTGTGCCCATAGGATGCACCATCGGAGGTCGTCACGAGGCACCTCGTTGCATTCCTTATTCATCTCTTTAGTTGGAGCATATTTTTAGCCACACACGACGATATTTGCAACATTGAGTTCATTGGCCTCGCCGAGTCTTTGGTTGACGTAGAGTTTGGGGCAATGTCTCGGTACAGCTGGGGATCAGTGGTCCTATGTGCCACGTATCGGGGGTTATGTGACGCTTGCCAGCGCGCCACTGCTGACACCGCCAATCTAACTATCTGTTACGTGCTTGTGCAGCTGTGGAGTTGGGAGCACTTCCCTATCAGACGTCTGACCATCGTGATGCCAATGCACCCGTTCGACGAGTTTGTCGACCTGAAAGATGGGCCCACTATGGGCATCTAGTGGACTACTGCCTGTCTGCTTGCTCAGCGTTCACAGCATATCTAGGGTTTAGACACTTCGATGGGCAGAGCTCCTTCGGCTTCACTGCCACGTTGTACGATCAAGGTGAGAGCTCCTTCGGTTTCACTGCCACGTTGTATGGTCAAGGTGAGAACTTTTTCGGCTTCACTGCCACGTTGTACGGTCAAGGTGAGAGCTCCTTCGCACCACGAGGGGGATTCTAGAGTTCTTCGTTCACGACATTACTACGGGCGGCTCGCAGTTCAGCATGTCTCAGCTGGAGGACATCGACCCTTACCGAATCCAACCTACTGTACCTAAGCTTACTACACCATCGCCGCCCACTGATCAAATAGAATGGTCCCTATACCTCCTCCGACCCGAGACGTAACCTCCAGGCCGACTAACGTACCCCACGGGACATGCTCGTGCTCAATGGAAGACAAGGCCACGTACTGGGAGGTAGACGCGGCGAGGAGGTAGCAGTGGTCAGATGGGTGAACCAGATCACATCCAGTGTGATGTATTTTTTATTACTACAATTACTTTTACTTGTACAAGTATTTCTAATGTATAAATTTCTAAAAAAATTCATGAAATATTCGTAAATTCATGGTTAAATTAATCCAAATAAACGTGACAAATTCAGACCACATAAAATTCCCAACAAATTGCACGATAACTATGACTATGTTGGGAGGCTTCACATAAAAGTTCGTAATTTTTAGAGCTCGTTTGTGATATGTAAAAACTCATACAAATATGAAAATTATATGAATTTTTGAGCAACATTCACAAAGGATAAATTACTCAAAAATTATACTCTGAAGTACATTTTTTGGAAGGTTGTATATAAAATTTTAAAATTTTTTGAGCTCATTTGATATATTTAAAAATTCAAACAAACACTAAATGAAAAAAATTAGGGCAGGTAATTAAGCCAGCTTAATCACCTACTATCCCCTCACTAGGCGACAGGCAATTTTGTATATGAAAATTAGAAAGAATGCAATAAAGAAAGACTAGGAGTTCTCTCTACCTCTCTATGTTTTCAATCTACTATTTCTGTCTTCTGCGATTGATCTTGTTTTGCATAAGCAGAGGAATCGATCGGATTGGTCGCCAGCGACAGTTCTTCAACACGTTATCAGCACGAATCGCTCCGGTGAATCGAAGGTAATCATTGAAGCACTAGTAGATTGAATTGCCTGTATCTAGATCGCTCTAAATTCGCAAATTTCGCTTTCTAGATTATTTTTCTATGGTGCAAATCCGCTCTAATCTACCGCAAGCAGACTTGAAGTCACCGGCACAATGTCGATCGGTAGATTACATCACAGAGTAGATATTGATTGCACTATAGATTGAAAAAAGGAAAAAAGGAAAAAAATCTGCGCACGGCAGACCCCGTACGGCCGCCGGCCACCCTCCCTCGCGCCGGCCTGCCGCCGACTCCTTTTCCCCTGGCGCTGCCCCGCACTCACAGCCCCGAAGTCACCAGTCACCCTGTATGGCCGTCCGCGCCGTGCGACGGCCCTTCACGGCCACCGCTGCGCCTGTAGGCCACTGCACGGCAGGTGCCCGCCTCCTCAAAGAGCCGCCAGGGCCCGTAGCCCGAGCACCGCTCCGCTCGATCGACACACGGCCCGCTTGGTCGGATCCGCCTCCGCCCGAGCGCCCCGGCCACCTGCCTCCGCGCCGCCACTGAAGGAGCCGGTGTAGGGGAAACCCTACCCCGCTGCCTTAAGCCGGCCGAAGCGGGCCAGGAGAGGATGGGCCGAAAGTCCAACCCGGAGGGGAGCACCGGCATATTTGCAAAAACGCCCTCAAATTATGAAAATTACAGAAGAGCCCTCTGATTTTGCAGATGGGTCCTGAATTTTGTAGAGTGGTGAGGAGTGGAGGGACTTTGCCCCAGCGCCCATGGCCATTTTTGTCATGTGGTGACTGAATTTCTCCTGAATTTTAGATTGCTGCTTTCTTTTTCTCCCTCATGAAATGATTTTTTAGATGCTGTTTGGTTCGGTAGTTTTGCTACGTAATCTGATTACACTGTAAGATGATTATGTTAACTTGTGTTTGGTTCGGGTCAGCCGTAATCGGTTCCCTTGATTGCGAGACGGGCCAATACAAAACCAATTACACTCCAGATCGAGTGTAATTGGAAAGCGTTACAGCTCACGTATGCGC
The DNA here is from genome assembly GCA_017311315.1 of Dendrocalamus latiflorus. Classification (NCBI taxonomy): domain Eukaryota; kingdom Viridiplantae; phylum Streptophyta; class Magnoliopsida; order Poales; family Poaceae; genus Dendrocalamus; species Dendrocalamus latiflorus. The sequence continues at coordinate 46,389,389 of CM029666.1, read as the reverse complement.
TACTCAATCCTCTCACGATCCCCCTCCTACCCCACGCACTCGATCGTGAGTCGCGGTGCAGGCGGCGGCGTCATCCTCGGTGGCTCCTCGACCTCTCCACACTCTCTCGCGCCACCGCGCCCTGCTCTGCCGTTGTCTTCCTACTCCCGGCCACCGTAGCCGCCCTATCGCTCGGCAAGGTTGTCGCCGTCTACTTTTAGCCTGCCACCAACCGCCCCTTCGCCTTCCTCAACGCGCTTGGCTTCGCGTGCTCCTCGTCTAGCCTCCCACTCCCAGAAGCCGACGGCAAGACGGACTGCCGAAGCCCTCGGTGGGCCCCGGGAAGCTGAGCGTTTTGTGGTGCCGACGGTGGCCAGATGGGTGCTGGCGCAGACTCTCTCCTCACTGGGCTTCACACGCGCAGGCTTCTTGGCCCCCGTCGACGCGCTCCATGGTGACATTGACTCGATCTTCTCCGGCGACGTCCTCATGCTGCTCTCCAAGTGTGGCCTTCAAATTTTTTTGTTTTACATGACAATTCCATAGCGTAGCTTGACTTGAACCAAACGTTGTATTGAATTTTGATACCGTTACATAGCTGAAACAAACATATTTCGTTTTATCCACTCCCTTCACATTTGCAGCGTGTTGTGATACCATTTACGTTTCCGATTGCAGTGCTGAACCAAACATTATGGCTGCCGGATGCAGATAAGACATGGTTTAGATTTGTTTACGGGGCATGTAACGTGTTGGTTTGCCAAAAATGTCATTGGCCATTGCTGTGAGCTTTGACACTCGATAATCTTCATTAAAATTATGTGTGCAATTCATGCTACTAATACGTTTGGTTGGTGGAATCCTCTTAGGATTACTAGGAATCCTTTAGTAATCCTATGAGATTACCTTGTTTGACAAGACAATTAGTAATTTGAACTAGGATTTAATATTACCTTAAGAACTAGATTACCATCAATTCCAGCAATATGGTTCCCATAGAAAAGTGTGTCTATCTTAGATTACCAAGGGAAAAGAATCTTTGTTGGTGCATTTTTTATCATTTGCTTTTGATTCATCACACTCAAATTTTGAAATTTCAGAATTCAAAATCCAAATTATGATTTGTTATAATATTTAAATATCTGGATTATGGGATTTAAAACCATTTTATATGAATTTCGAAACCAAAATATCAAAAATTGAATCCAAAATTTTGGAATCTTAAATTTAGACAGTTTGAATTTCAAAATATCAAAACTTCAAGTTTATATTTCGAAAATCCAGTTTTTTGAAATTATGGATCTTAAATTTTGAAATATCAAATTCTAGATTTCAGAAATTCAAATTTCGAGAATTTAAATTTTATAAAATTTGAAAGTTTCAATTTTTGAATTTCATAATTTTAAATACTGAGAATTTAAATTCCAAAAATCACATTTTAAAATTTCAATTTTGAATGATAAAAAAATAAAATTTGGAATGTTGGAATTTTAAATGGTGAGAATTTAAATTGTAAAATTCAAGATTTTCGTTTTAGATTTAAAAATAATAAATGTTGGTTTGGGTTATGAAATGTTTGAACTATGATAAAGTCTATTTTGTAGTTTCCTTCAAATCAATCAACTTAGATTACTGGTAATGTGTTTACTAGTAATCAAATTGAGAGAAATATTATATTGTAGTGGAATGTAAGTTATGCATACCAAACGCACAGACCTATTTTAGATTGGGAATTCTGTGATCAAATTACACTACACAAGATTCCTTTCATTCATTCTCTCGTAACTTTTTCGAGAGTGTTAGATAATTGAAACGAGCATAGCTGCGTATACGTGTACAGAGTACAGTTTCCTATCAACACAAGAACAGGTGATCGCCATCTCTTAGAGCGCGAATATCCTCCACTTCGGCGCCGTCGGCGGTGAGGACCCTTCTTGTCGACTTTCCAAACTTTTCTTCTGCGATGACATTTGCACAATGCATAGTCACTATGGTACTCTGAACATCCGATGAAGCCAATCTTTATGCAGAAATATAATTCACGTACCTGAAAGTTTCATCAGTTCTCGCAGTGAATCCGGCAGAATGGATGAGCTTCCCTGCTGCGTGGTTCCTTGCTCCGTTCGTCCCATTCGGAAAGTGTTCATGAATAACCACTCGTATGAGTTCTCTACACACCATCATTTTGTAAGCAGTCTCTTGGGGTTCCTCGATATCAAACATGGCAGTACTGCTTGAAACCAACACGTCGCCGTTCTGAACCAGGTCTGTGTTAGACTTGGACAGAAGCTCCCTGACAAATGCTACTTCCTCTGCTTGTACCTTCAGAGATCCAAGGTACTGTGGGCAAAAAAAAGAATGTTGCCAGGTTGAGAGAGTAGGAAATATTTTTACGACGCATCATCATCAAAGGTAGGTTCCTGAACAAAGCCGGTAAAATGGTCTGAAAGAGGTGTACTTACCTGAACAAAATTGGAGAATACAGTGTCCCCATCTGCAGTGTTGGGCTCAGTGGCGGACCTAGAGAATTTAACAAGCCTGGGCGAAGAACAGAGTTACGAGGATTGGAAGCACCGCCACCGCCGAGCCCAAAAGATACTTAGGCATAGTAATAATTTGGCTATTTAATTAATTTGCCGCCAAAAAGACACACCTAGGCATGTTAATTAGGACAATATTAATTACAACTAACTCTTGAGGAAGCTTTCACGAACTGCAGAGTCATCAATTAATTACGCGTAGAGAGAGTGAGTGGCAAATTACAATGTTCATTTCTGTACATTCGTATATGGAATGTGTCAGGATTTTGATCTACCGGCCGATACTTTCTGAAGAATTTTTTCCCATGCGATGGAGCTAGTGTAAACAAGATGCTATATGTCCCAGTTCAATCGTCCAAGAACTACTACCCCTCTGATTTGCTTATCTGACCAGCACGGTGCATGAGAAGGCGCACCCCGAACTCGGGCTCGATGATCACCTAGACAAAGATGAGCCCGGGCAGGGGCCCAGGGTCGCCGGGCCCTGGGTCCGCCAGTGGTTGGGCTGGACAGTCTGCAGCAGATGGCTGTGGCTTATGCGGACCACCTGTGTGAGCCTCCTGCTCCGGATGGTGAACGGCTGCGGGATGTTGAAGATCACCCCGATCTCCCCTGCCATGCCTTGTGGCCCTGTTCTCATCACAAACTGAAAGAGAGCAAGAGCTTATTAGAATTGTAATTGACTTGAAAGAGTCACGTTTGTACAAAGGCCAGAAGCAAAACAAGAACCCTTTTTCAAAAAAAAAAAAAAAACAAAACAAGAACAGTAGAACTGTGACAGTCATGTCATGGTGATGGTGCAAGAGAAGTGAATTCAGTAGTTATAGCCTGGACAAGATTGGGTTGCACGTTACTGTACGAAGCAATTACAATTACCTAGGCCTCGTTTGGCACGGCTCCACTTCACAAGTGGAGCTGTTTTTTTGTTTCAGCTCCACGAACAGCTCCACCGGTGGAGCTGGAGCTGTTTTGGTAGACTGTTTGGCAAAACAGCTCCACCTGTTTTATCATGCATGGTTGAGAGATGTCAATTGTCAAATATACCCCTGTCTATTTGGCTTGTAGTAACATCAAGAGCTGTATGTTTCTATATGATTTTTCATCCGAGTAAATTTGAATTCAAAAAAAAAATTAAAATTTAAAATAACACAAAGTATTAGCAACCAATATTTAATGGCGGCGGCGCTCCCTTCACGGCCGAAGACGAGAAGACCGAACAGAGGAACGGGAACGGGAGAATAGAAGAGCCGGTGGCAAATCGCGCAAATTCACGAAAGTACAAGGGCAGTGGCATGCGGGCCTGCGGATGGAGCCGGGTGGAGCTACTTTTTTCAGCTCCATTTCGTACATATCTTTTGTCTCAGCATGTTTTAAGGGACTCCTTGGGTGGAGCTATTTTGTTTTACCTCGTTTGGCACAAAACGGCTCCAAACAGCTCCAGGAGCCGGTGGTGGAGCTGTGCCAAACGGGGCCCTAATGTTCAGTTTCTGTCATGGGGTTTCGAGGGGTTACCTTCCAGGGCCGGCTCAACGATTTCAAGGGCCCTAAGGCGAATTCGGCTCTATAGGCCTTTTACTATAAAATTTTTTCTACTTATAAAATATGCAGTTTAAACTTTATATTATCTAAAGTGACACAAATCAATAGTTCTAACATGATAAACTAATTAGGTACTAACTAGTTCATAAACCAAATGTAACTAGTAAGAATTAATTTACCTCAAATAGGAGCGACCAATATCCAACGTCTTTCATAAAAAGGAACTTCTTCTAGCACTTCTTGATGCAAAATCATTAATAATAACATCGAGATCAATGTCGTCCAAGATATTCTTCTCAATGCAGCACATAGCCAAGCCATTCAATCTTTCTTAGGCAACATTCTAAACCCTGTAATTTACAAAGTAAAGTAAACAACAAGAACATAAAATCCTAACCTAATTTTTGAAATAGATGTAGATGAGTAGATCACTAGATGTAAATTGTTGCCTACTTACCTGACCTCAGCGATGCGACGGATGTAGATGGAATTGAGAATTCAGAGAAACCAGACGGCGACTGAGATCCAAGAGGCGACGAGCAAATAAGCAATCGGGAGACGGGCCGGCGGATGGAGTCTCGGACTCTCGCCGGGCTGCGACGGCCTCACGGCCACGATGCGTCGATGCGCGCAGCCAGGAGACGATCGCATCACCGATCACGAAGACACGAAGCGACGCCGGGCTGCGACGGACGGCCTCACGGCCATGATCTCGATGTTGGCCGTCGGCGCAGCGCGCACGCAGGAGCCTGGAGACGATCACGAAGCCGCGGACTCGAAGCGTCGGCCGTCGAGGACGAGGCGTTCCGCCGTTCCGCGTAACCGTGTTACGGTGTTAGTATGCATGTGTGTATCGGTGATTGATTCGGTGTATCCGTGACTGGAAATCTGGAATCCGTGTATGCATGCAGCCATGCAGCATGCATGGCTCAATGCCCGGCCCGCAGCGCACGTACGCATGCAGTGATGCAGTCTGGGCTGCCTCTGGCCGTAGGCCCGTAGTCGCCGGGGGGGGGGGGGTGCCGGGTGGGCCCTCCCTGGCCCGGGGCCCTAGGCCGGCGCCCCTGCGGCCTACCCCCAAAGCCGGCACTGTTACCTTCTCTGTCCCATCCTCAGCGGTTGTCAATACGTCCTAATATATAGAATAGAGAGTACAGTCAGAGCAAGAACAGGAAGCAAAACTGCTAATAGAACACCGAGCGTGAACTCTGAATATGTTATTACTAGTTAGAGACCCGTGCGTTGCAACGAAGTTATAAAAATGGTGAGACGAAAATTACTGCCGGCCAACTTCACACATCAAACATTAAAGATCAAGCGACAGAGATAGAAAAGTGGCCAGAATACACGAGGAGATGGGAAAAGTGGAGGGGGTGGGCGGTTGTATCCTGAGAGAGAGAGGAGGAGGAGAGAAACGAATGGTCTAGATCAAATTGGATGACTGAGAAGAAAGAAGAGAGAATGAACTAACCACCAACTCACACTTTTATAATAGTAAAGATAATTACCACTTCGCCGGACACGATGATGTAGCAATCCGTCGGGATCTGGTTCTCCAGGACAATGTCCACCTTGGGGGGAAAGTACTCTGCCTTCATCTCTGAAACCTGAACACATTTCGTCCATTCAGATCCAGGGCATTTACTAGTCGGAAGTTATTAAAACCTCCCCCCGTCTGCTGCTCTCACAGAATTTTGGGCGACGTGGAGCAGCGGCGGGTCGACACGTTCGCGTGCGCTCGGCCCGCGCGGGTCGCCTGGATCGAGGGGTAGTTTTGTCCTTTCGCACCTCGCGCACCTCTCGCGGTCTCGCGCGGCGTCCCCTCCCTCCTCCCCAGATCCCCCCCGCCCCCTCTCCTACCCCTCCTCCCCCCGCCGCCCCGTCGCCCCCTCCCCAGATCCCCCGCCACCGCCCCCTCTCCTACCCTTCCTCCCCCCGCCGCTCTCTCCCCCCTCCCCAGATCCCCCGCCGCCGCCGCCCCCCTGCTCCCCTACGCCTCCCTCCTCCCCCTCCCCGCCGCCGCCCACCCCGCCGCCCCCTCCCCAGCTCCCCCCCGGCCTTCCGACCGCACCGCACCACCCCACTGAGTAGGCTTAGTCATAGAGCTGTTTGCTGATCCCGTAAGAAATAGGGTAGGCAGGCAGCACGACCAGCGGCGCGCACACAGGCAGGCACAAGCGGCTCCCTGAAGGCCTCAACTGGTCACGGTCTCTCCTCTCCCCTTCGCCCTCTCTTCTCCGGTTCTCCCCCTTCTCCTCCTCCGATCCATCCATCTCATCAGTCTCCTTCACCCCCGTAGCCGCAGCACCACCGGAGAAGGAGCGGCGGTCGGAGTCAGAGGAGAGGGGCGGGATGGGGCGGCCGCCGAGCAGCGGGAGCCTGGCGTTCCGGTTCACGCAGGCGGAGGTGGCGGAGATGGAGGCGCGTCTGCAGCAGCTCAACAACGCCATCCCGTCCCGCACCGTCATCCAGGCCATCGCCGACAAGTTCACCGCCTCCGCCGCCCGCGCTGGCAAGACCACCGTCCAGTACAAGCAGGCAGGGTTTTTTTTGGTTGCTTTTTCCTCTTTTCCGGTACCGAAGATCCGAGGGATTCGAATTCAATACCCCCTCCTTCTTTCCTGGGAGACAAGAAGGCCCTGTCTGATTCCGATCTGGGCTGAACTATGGGTGCGCGCAGGTGTGGAGCTGGTTCCAGAACCGGAGGTACTCGCAGCGGTCCAGGACCACCAGGGGCCCGCTGGCACCGCAGGGGAAGATGCTGCCGGCAGGGGCCGACAAGCAGCTCGCAGGCTCCTTCAGGGCTCTGCCATCTACCTCTGCGCACTCCGGCTCCCCCTCAGGTGCTTGCTGAATGCTGATAACTCGATATTGACTTGTCCTGTTTGTTTCCTTAGTATGTAATTCTACTTACCAGTTAGGACTATGATGATGAAATGCTTTAGTGTAGTGCCAAATCTATTTGTGAGTCTTGTGCAGTTCTGCCCCTTATGTTGGTGTATGGGTACCTCTCAATGTCAAGGAATTGTGTGTGGATGCTGAACTTTCTTGTATGGCGCGGAAGGGTTTCTTCCGTTTCATGCAAAATTGGCTAAAAGACTAAAATTAATTTTGCGGGTGTTTTATGCCTTCATCAAAGCTTGTCACCACTCTGATCTCAGTCATTGAAGCTCGTTTGGATAACTGAGGGACACACAGATGGTGTGCCCATGCCTTTTCTTCACAAGCACAGGGCATCCAATTGTGTAGTGTTATGTTATTTGGAATATTTAAGTTTTGTAATCGTCCAGCTATGCATCATGATCCTCATTTATCATGTCCCATCTCCCCTCTGATTATTGTGAGTGTTGTTGAAAATCAGGGAAAAATTCTTTGGAGGGTGGCCAGGTTGAGTTTGAAGCAAAGTCAGCTAGAGATGGCGCATGGTATGCAGATATACATATATAATCCTTCCACTTTTATGTCTTTTGGCTGTCATGAGCGGGTATGTTTTGTGTGCGGGGGGTCACTTGCTGCTTAAAGTGTTGATCTAATGACCTTAATTCGCGCGTTTTCTCCCCCTTCTCGTTTGCTGCGTGCTTTGTTCTGATCTGGAATATACTCATTAGATTTCGATGTTATCATAAATTGATGACTGCCTGAAAAAGTCAACGCGTGCTATATGGTGTGTCTGCTATCTCACGTAATTTTAAGCTGTTGTCTTAAGTAAGCATCTTAAGGATGGTCCTTGATCTAAAGGCTTTTGTCTAAGCTAGACTTTAAGCTCTCCTCTGCACTGCAAAATACTTGAATTATTAGTGTATCGTCTCCTTGTTTAGGGGTCACATTATGTATTAGTATCCCTTGATGAGGATTATTCATGGTACATGAATTACATTTAGTATGTTATGTGCATGATCAAGTTCTTGTAGTGCTGGTGGTTAAGACACATAATAGAAAAATTGATTGATTTTGTATACATGGTGATGATAGGGTTTGGTTGGAACAACGAGTAATGTCATATCAGGAACGCTAACCACCTCATATAAACTATAGCTTCCAAATAAAAGATCCAAAGAATTACCAATAAATTGTCAGAATACATGGAGCATTGGAAGTCGGTTTTTGTATACATGGTGATGATAGGGTTTGGTTGGAACAACGAGTAATGTCATATCAGGAACGCTAACCACCTCATATAAACTATAGCTTCCAAATAAAAGATCCAAAGAATTACCAATAAATTGTCAGAATACATGGAGCATTGGAAGTCGGTGCTGCTAAGCAAATATACTCGATCAATTCTTAGTTTGATCTACAGTCAGGGTTCAATCAACTGATTAAGTGGAGTGACCATCTCTGATCTCAGTAAAAGCCCAAATTCACAGTAATTACATGCACTACAAGGACTTCTTTTTAAAGGGTTATACTTCTTAAAAGTTCACTGCCATCTATATAAATGATCTGAACTGTAATTTTTGTTTACCTATTATTTGTCATAATCTTCTTTTTTTTTCTTGTTTGTTGTACCAAGGTTTAGTGGTTATTCCAGCTTATCTGATTTTGACTATGGAACTAGATGCTCAACAGAGCTGATATAGAATAGTGCATGAAAACATAGTTTCTAAAATCGTACTGGTGAGTGAACTGGTCACACATTGGTTAACTGCTTCAGCCAACAGTGTACTGATTGGTTCGGCAGTTCAATAAATATTATTTTAATATTTATTGTTCAACTAAAATAATACATCCTAGCTCAGTGGGTGGGATACTCCTTGGGAAAGCTGAGTTTGGGTCACAACTCCAGCTTCCCAAAAACCTGGATTATGATTTTTTTTACCAGTTCCTTTACAAAGAATAGTCAATTGTTAAATCGGACCAGACCTGGCTCGGATTCCTGTTTTTGCACTTGGAGTTTGATCTGCAACGCTGCGTCCGATACTCCTCCTAAATGTTATCACTTATCCGTAATAAAGTAATAGTTTATGGCACCATAGCATTTCATTTGCTGCTAGAATTGCCCTAAAATGCTTTCCCTGTTTGTCTACAGGGGGATCCACTTTTGGTGAAGGTGAATAAGATGACATCAATAAAGACTCAGCTCCCCTATACGTATTACTCCCTTCCTTTCTGTAAGCCAAATACCATAGTCGACAGCACTGAAAATCTTGGTGAGGTTCTTCGTGGTGATCGCATTGAGAACTCTCCTTATGTGGTTAGTATCAGGTAACAGATTAATTGAGGTTTATGTCCTTGGGTAATGTGCCTAATTTTGAGTTTATCATCCTCTTTGTCTGAACTATAGTTTCAAATGAGAGAGGCGAAGACATGCCAGATAGTCTGCAAAATTACTCTTATCGACTAAACTGCAGTCAGTGTCCATATTTATTTTTCCTTCTAAGTGGCAATTGACCCAATTCTTTTAAGTTGTATAACATGTTAGAATTACATATGCTGAGTTGCTTTAAGGTGGTCTGGTCTCTTGCAGGTAAGAAATTTCTCTAAAAGTTCTGAACTTGTTGACGGGATCAGGTGGTTGCAAGTATCAACTGTGTTGATTGATGGCTTGATTCAACCAGCATTTATGAAATGGATTGAAGAAGAACAAGCCTTGGAAAATGTCAAGATCAATGAAGTATGTCGTCATTTTGAACTGCCCTGCATTTCAACGTATTGGCTAATGGCTATGCCCCCAATTCTCTGATGTGTTTTTCTATTCTAGAAGCTTATGACGATAATAAGTAGCACAATAAAGGAGGATGGCAGGATCTTGAAGAGGTTCAACAGATTAGGGAAAATTGAACTGTGGTCATGGTTTAATAAATCAAAAAGAGGTTGAAGTATCATGGTAAGGCGCGCGAAGCGCGCCCAATGTTCTAGTATTAGTAACAGTGGCTCGGAGCACGATACTACCAGCTGCACGACCAGGTTGTTGGAGACTCCCTGGAACAGGTAGGAGCTCTCGACCGTCGCCTTGAACAGGTGCTGCGCGATGCCCGACCTCACGGCCTTGGGCAGGTCGGACAGCACCTCCTGCTGCAGCAGCTCCACCGTCTTGAACTTGAGCTGCACGTTCGCAAACATCTGCTCCCTCATCCCCTCCGGCAGCCTGTTCATGCTCCCGAACCTCGACACTCGGTGCAGCATGTCCCTCTGCAGAATGTCAATTTCGAAACAAACCAAGGTGAGTTTCACGCGTCAACCATCTCGCACTGCGCTAGATTAAGCATTTAAGCTATTAAAGAAACGTGGGTGCGCTTGTACGTATGTAACGTCAGTAAGTAGCTAGGTACCATCATGAATGTGGTGGTGGCGACGTGGACGACGAGGTTGGTCATGTTGCCGACGATGTAGGAGGTGAGGCCGATGTTGAAGACCATGGAGCAGACCATCTCGCCGGTGTTGGCGGCGTGCAGGTCGCCGTAGCCGATCGTGGTGGAAAAAATTGATAAAATGCCACTCCTTTGGAGTGGCTTGATAAAATGACACCCTTTAGATGGCAATTGTTAAAATGCCACCTAATACATGATTAACTCTATGATTTGCCCTTTTAGGGGTTTTAGCCATTTTTTTTGTTTTTTATTTTTTTCCCACCAAAATTGTATGGAAAATGACCCTAATACCCTTCTCAGCAATTAGGGCCCGTTCCACTGCGTTCTTTTTTTCTTTTTTGCTTTTCCTCCACCCGTTCCAGAGAAGCATCTCTCTTCCGGAGGAACCGAAGAGACGAGAGGCGAAGGGGTGCGCCGCTCCACCGCCGGTACGGGCCCGCTGCCGCCGCGCCCGCGCGCACGGACGGGGGCCGACGCCGTCGCCGCCGCCGGCGGTACGGGCCGCCGTCGCCCGCACTAGGTCCCGCCGCCGCCGCGCCCGCAACTCTTCTGATGCAACTCTCCTCTGACCCAGCACCAACCGAGAAAATTGATACTGTAGCCTATGCAATCCGCAACATTTCTTTTAAAAATTCACTACAAAGTATCTTGTAATTTTTGTAATGTTCCGATTTCAATGTTCTCAAATGTTTCATGTACAGATAAGCAGCTTCATGTACAGAATAAAGTTCGCAGATGACGGTCAGAATCGCATCCTGTACAGAATAACTATCAGCAACTGACCTGCAATGTACAAATTACACGTCAGAATCCTAGATTGTCAAGGGTAGTATGGAAAATTTTTGATATGGTAGATTAATTCTTGTCTGCTAGGGTCTTTTGTCCATCTGGTTCGATGCTGTAGACTCAGATTAAGAACTTCGAAAGTAGGCTCCAGAATAGCTGAAGAAACACAAGAACTCAAGCTTTGAATTGGAGATCAATACACATTTTGTTTGTCAAGGTGTGCCTGCAAGTGCGCCCAGTCATGAAATCCATACCGCAAATGAGTACCACAATGCTAATATATAACCAAATTATGAAATACACGTTCGTAAACCACATGGCATCGTTGGTACTTTCGGATTGGTGCACATCGTTGATAACAAAACTGTATACCTGCACCAGTGCCAATCTAACATGATTAATGCTAAAGCTAAGAACATATTTTAAGTTATTGATGCATGGAGTACACATCTCAGCTCCGGTGCCGGCGGCGGAGCGGCGCGCCCCTTCGCCTCTCGTCTCTTCGGTTCCTCCGGAAGAGAGATGCTTCTCTGGAACGGGTGGAGGAAAAGCAAAAAAGAACGCAGTGGAACGGGCCCTAATTGCTGAGAAGGGTATTAGGATCATTTTTCATACAATTTTGGTGGAAAAAAATAAAAAACAAAAAAGAAATGGCTAAAACTTCTAAAAGGGTAAATCATAGAGTTAATCATGTATTAAATGATATTTTAACGATTGCCATCTAGAGAGTGACATTTTATCGAAGCCACTCCAAAGGAGTGACATTTTATCAATTTTTTCATCGTGGTGAGCGTGGTGATGGCCCAGTACACCGCGTAGGTGTACCCGATCCAGACGCTGCGGTCCTCGAAGTCGCGCACCTGGCTGCCGATCCACGTGTGCTCCTTGATCCTGTAGTGGAATGCCATCCACAGGTAGACGCACGCCGCGCAGTGCAGCGCAAACAGCGTCACCTGCATCCAGCACCCATGCACAGGAGCACAAAATAAGTAAATTTTGTATTCCTAGCTACTTGTAGGCATGAACTAATCAATAGAGTTTGTCAAGAAATTATGTGTGACATGATGCAATCAGTGAAGTGTTCTTACGCAGATGAGCTTGATAAGCCTAGTCCAGAAATAGCTGATTCTGATATCCTTCTCCAATCTGCAAGAATCAGATGCATATGTTTGTGATTTAGCATGTTGGTCGTGGATAAACATATAGAACATATACTATTTGTTTTCCTGAATCTATTTACACGATTGTTTATTCCACTCCATATGACCCACTGACGAATCATGCTTAATTAGTGAACGCTCATGAATAATTAATCTCACTCAAGTCGAAGTATCGAGGCGTGTCTGCACTAGAGCCGACAGGGTAAGGCACAAGATAACCAAACACAAAATACTAATATGTCACTTAATTTTGCTGGTGTAGGTGAATGTGGGATTTGATGGGAGATCTGGAAAGTTTATCACACTCCAGAAGGATTCAGATCAGTGGCCTCTGTTTCTATCCATGACAGCTACGTTTTTACGCTCTTTTGTTTTAGACCAGACGTTTTTATGTTCGACTAAATGTCGCTGTCACTCAAGCTTATTTTGTCAAGACATGTCTAACGCCCCGCTTATTTCCATTTGAGTTTCTGGCTTCTGGTTTATTTTTCACTATTCATAAATTTCGTCTTTTTCTAAATATTTGGTTTTTAGCTTTTTTACCAGTTCTTTTTTCCGTATTCGTTTGCGTTGTCCGTGATGAGCTAATATATTTTTTCTATTTTAAATTTTTTTAAAAAATTTAATTACGCCAAATAAGCCACTTCAGCTACAGTGCAATTTTGACCAGCTACAATGCATTTTAGTCATAAGTCACTATTTTTTAGCCCAACCAAATGAGGTCTAAATATGGCTTATAGAACGTGTATACTTTTCTTGGCCGATGTCCAGTTTTGATCAAGTGAGACTAATTAGAATATGTGGCCATCTGAGTTCTTTTTGTAAGTGTGGGAACAACTAGTTATTATAGACATTTTAAGACTTACAACCCACAAGTTACTAGTTACTGATTCAAATCCCAGAAAATTATAATGAAAAATCACACAAATAACCAATTCATCTTGTGGTTGATAGGCATGAGACACGTGGTGCCACACCAACACGGTTCGTGGCCATCTCAGTACCGAGGCACTTGGCTAGCCATCAACACATGTTGCTGCGAGCCTGCGACGCCCATTTCTAGCTTCTCTTTAGCATCAGTCCTACGTACCTTGGGTGATGTTTACTACAATAACGAAGACAAAAATTGCACCAGTATTTCAGCTAGTCGTCCTTTCTTATGATCTCACCATGTTGTTCGGAAGTAAATCACATACGCACTCGATCACGCACAATAGTAAGTCACCTCAAATATTATTAAAGTACTAGCCACGTACACGATGATTTGTTGATGGTTATATAGACCACGTAGCAAATTTACGACGAACTCATAGTACACAGAGTAAGCTAGCAAGCTATTTTTAGACGAGTAGCTAGCAGAGAGATACTACGAGACATGCATTGGATGAAGTACAGGTGCGTATATACGTACTTTGCAAAGAGCTTACTGGCACGCCGCAGTCGCCACAGCCGGAGAAGATTGAGGAACCCACAGGGCCCGCTGCCTTTTCCGCTCACCAGCTGGTAGATTATCTGTAACGGAATCGTCGAGGCCACGTCCATCACGAACCACGGCCGTGTCAGGTACCTAGAAATGCGTGCATATACGCTGGTTTCACGCACGCACGCATGCATATACAGCATATATGTTAAAGTACATTGCCCATCAGACTGATCCAAACGTAAGCTGGTCGTCCATCAGATTGGTCCAAATATTCTCTTTTTCCCGATTTCGGTGATTATGAACAGAGACAATGGAGTAACACACAGTCTTTTGCCGTGTGCAAACTGCCACAGAATTTTCTGGTTTTTCTCCTCCTACATATCATAAGCAAGTTACAGATTGAATCGGTTTACATGGAAGCAGTTGAATCAAACACGCTTGCCGTTTCAGCCGAATAACAGATAAGGAAAATTGAACCAAAAAAACAGAGAACTTTCTAAACTCTAGGACATGCAGAATTCAAATCGTATACTAAAAATAACACAAAAGGAAATCAATCTGGATTTTGGTGTGGTGAAATTAACCAACAATCACTCCCTAATTTCTCTGCACTTCCACCATCTCGAGTCTCCTCCTCAGTTCCTAGAATCGAGCCAAGTGCTTTTGTGAGTCCATCAGCAAATTGTTCTTCTGAACTGACGAACCTGATATCGATGCTTCCTTCCTCCACACATTGCCTGATAAAATGATAGCGCTTGTCAATGTGTTTGCTCCGATCATGAAACATAGGTTCTTAGCCAAAGCTATGGCTGATCTATTGTCCACATGCAGCTTTATTTTCCCATGTTTCTCATCCATCAAATTAGCGAGCAACCATGAAAGCCAAGTTTCTTGGCACGCTGTTGTAGTCGCTGAAATATACTCAGCTTCGCAGGAAACCACTTTTTGTTTTTGTGATTGCCAACTGGCTGGATCTCCATTCAGCAAGAACACCACTCCCGCAGTGCTTTTCTGTCACAAAACCCTTTAATGTCTGTCACCCCTTTTGGATTTCTTTTATAGCAGCAACCGAAATCCATTGTCCCCTTGATGTAATGCATGACATGCTTTACTGCTGCCATATGTTCAGTCGTCGGAGCCTCCATGAAGTAGCTCACCAGCCCAACTAAAAATGTGATATCTGGTCGTGTGTGTACCAAATATCTAAGACTCCCAACAAGGCTCCGGTATAGCGTAGAGTCAACTAACAGTTGGTTACTGTTTTTACTCATTTTGAACCTTGCTTCCATGGGAATTTGGCACCCATTGTAGTATTTCATTCTGGCTTTCTCAAGGACTTTTTGTGCATATGCAGATTGATGCATAGTTATTCCTTCTTCAGTTGGTTGGACTTCGATGCCCAAGTAGTAACTTAGCTTGCCGAGATCACTCATCTTGGAAAGTGTCTTCATCTCTTCTTTGAATTGTTGTATAACTTCAGGTTGAGGACCCAATATTATGAGATCGTCCACATATACACCTATCAGCAAATGCAGCTTGCCTTCACCTTGGCTGTAAACTGCATGTTCAGAAGTACTTTTCTAAAAACCGAGTGAGGAGAGGCTTCCATCCAGTTTTGCATTACAAGCTCTTAGTGCTTGTTACAACCCATACAATGCTTTACTAAGCCGAAGATCCTTGTGAGGGATGTTTTCATCAACAAAACCTGGAGGCTGAACCACGTATACCTCCTTTTGAAGCACTCCATTCAAGAAAGCGGATTTAACATCCATGGGGTGGACTTCCCATCCATGGTTGGCTCCAATCACTACTACAAAAAGCCTAATACTAGACGTCACATCACAAACAGTTACCCAAAAACCATCAATATTAAAAACAATCACATATGATTTTAGTTTAGAGACCATCTGTGTTAATGCTAGCGCTAAAAACTATCTGTGAAGATGTAATATCACAGACGGTTCATGGTAAAAACCGTATGTGAAGTATCATAGACAGTTCGTAATTAGAATCGTCTGTGATTATTCCCCTGTATATATGTATTACGCACTAGGGTTTGTTCCCACTGTACTAACACTACTCCCCACTAACGCTGCCGCCTCCCCTGAGCCCGTCACCCTCCACCTTCTCCCCCGGCTCTGGTGGTGCTCCTCCCCCGAGCACGCTACCTCCCCCGAGCCCGTAGCACTCCTCCTCCCTCGAGGCCAACGTCGCCTCCTCGGAGCCTGTAGCCGCCTCCCCAACCCATCCCCCTCCTCCTCCCCCGACACCGACGACACTCCTCCCCTAAGCACGCTGCCTCCCTCAAGCCCATCACATCCTCCCCCGACTTCGACGGCCCTCCTCCCCCACATCGTCAACTCATCGGCTTAGATTGCCATTGCGGCTGTGAGTTTTCCTTTGTACTTTAATATTTACTATCATGCTCAATTTACTATGCTAGTTAATCTCGGTTCTATTATCTCTAAAACTCGTAAGTGCTAGCACTAGAGGAACTTTGCTTGATAGTTTGTGGGTGTTGTGATTGCTCAATGAAGAATTTGGTCAACATGAAAGTCTTATGTGATAATTTGTGATATTGAGTCAGCCTATGAGCTGAGTTATTATCTTTACATACTAATTCTTACTAGACATGTTTTCGGTCAGTAAGTCATATATCTGAACATCTCTGTTAGAGCAATTTACTTGAAGTAAACAGTTTTGATATATGTCTGTAGTTCATTATTAAGTTTACTGCTGCTTGTCATTATATATTCGGTAAGGTAGTCTAGAATTCAAAACCAGACTAATTAGAGAAATTGTCACATAAATACATGATCATATTAGACCCTTGTGGCGAGGAGGCCCTATTGCTAGTAGGTGCAACCCAACACCAGAGAGCAAATCAATTAAATCAATATGTGCATTATGCAGATCATTGTAGCCCACTTACTTACTCTGTTAAGCATGAATTCCTGTTTTTATGACCTGAGTAGTCCATCTATGTCAAGAGATGTTTATTTAATACTCATGTCAGACATTTGTTGATGGACTTATTCCAAAGTCACCAATAATTGGCTCAAGAATTGATCGCTTCTATTATCTTTTGAAAATGTTGTCTGCTCATTCTTCGTCATCGTTGCCAGATGCGTGTGATATACCGTCCTATGGAAAATCTCAAAAAGGAAGAGGACTATAGAAAAAACCTGAGGGCCAATATACCATCACAGATGTTGGTGCATCTAGGACCCCTCTCAATCCTTGTCGAGTAGTGCACGCATTCTGAAGATTGGTCACAATAGTTGCACAAGAATGGATTGAGATCACGTTCGATTCATGGAAGGCCATAAATGAAGTTTGGAAAAATGAGCTGGTGACAGAAGTTTTTAGTTCATTCGAGATCCTGGAAGAACACATGGCCTCCATGAAATGACATGCATTGCTACCAGCGTGAAAAGTGTGGAAGAACTTCATGAGCCTATTTGTCAAGTAATACGTGGAGAAGGATCTGACGCCCTTCCAAAAGTATCCATTCCTAAAACCGCAATGGCAAGATTTTGTGGCGATGAAGATGACATATAATTTTACGAGTAAAAGTGTGACGCATATGGCCCTGCAGGCAAAAACACACACCCTTACAGACTCGGCACTACTGGGTATGTGGTGAAATCCCACAATTTAGGAAGGAGGACGAGCAAGCAATCCTGCGGGATACCTCCCTGCGATTTGCTGGAATCCCTAATGAGCGCGTCCGAAACTGGATAAGAGCGAGGTCATCTACCATGTTGTCGGGGGCTATCTACTTTCGAAACCCCGCAGACGAGGAAGTGTCCCACCGCTGGTAAGATATCAAAATACCTAGTTTGTAATTACTTCATAACTTCATAGAAAGTGAAACGACATGTTGGGCTCTTGCAAGAAACGCTGAGTGTAAAATCTTCTCAAGACTCATTCCAGGCAGTCAGGAAAAGAGATATACTCTCCATGACCCTAGGAAACAAGGAGCACCTGGGTCGCACGAGAGGCCTTGGTCTTTATGTTCCTTGAAAATATGGTTTCTCAGAGGACTCCAAAGTGTACCAGAGTAGGAAGAGAGTCAAAGCCGAGAAGAGTCAAAGCCGAGCGCGAGGCATAGTTACGAGAGGACATTACGGTATCCCTTAGAGATGAGATGCAAAGGTATGTCAGAGATCATATGAAAAGGTATAGAAAAAATCAACAGGAAGCCCTGCTACTCCTGTGCTAGGCAGCCTCCAAACCGTCGGAGTAGTTGCTCGTCCAGCCCTACCTCGGAAAGCGACCACTGATTTCTTGTCGATGATATCCTGGTAATAATTATTATCTCTAGAATGCTCGATCTATTGATAGGCCTGTTGGAGTAGCTAATTTGGTATCACTATGTAGGTGGCTATGAAGTGCAAGTTTCAAGTGAGATATGCCTCTGTTGCCCTGTGCGCTGCTTGGGGCCTAGCATATCCATCCGAGCTCAAGGCCTTGGTGCACGATGTATCTCCAGTGCCAAGTTTTGCAAAAGTGAATGTGAACTGTATTCAAGCCAATTTTGAGGTCATCCCACTGTAGATGCCCCCAAACGACGAGGTCGTGACTCGAGGACAAACCATTAGAACATTCATCCAGTGGCCCAAGAGGGACATCTACCTAGAGGCTCCTATCTACACTGATGACAAGTCCACTCAAACTATCTGCACCTGTGTCAAATCCATAGGAGCTATCTGCACCGGTGCCAAGTCCACAAGGGCTATTCGCACCAAAGCTACCTACATCGGTGCCAAGTCCACAGGGGCTATCTGTACTGGAGCTACCTACACCGATGCAGCAAGGGAGTGGTGTATCTACATCTTGTGTCCGATCGACTACTGTGAAGTCGATCTACATCCAAGGTGATAAGGGCGGCAAGGGCAAACCAAAAAAGACCAATGATGATATCCCCTACTTGCCGTTGGCCTGAAAATTGTATTAGACGAGCCGTTGGTCATCCCGATAGAGTACCTCCTAACCCTAGGATTAGCTTACCAGAGATTACATACATACTACATGGAACATGCCAACAAGCCGGAGGGACAACGGTGCTCGGGTGTCACCATCAAGTTCAGGCGCATCATCTTCACCACGATATTCATCACTGTGTCTTCACGGTGACCTTCGAGGACTTATTCTTTCTCTTTACACTTGACGCCCTTGACGCCTCACTCATTCGCTGCTGGACACTGTAGGTGTGTACAATCACAGCCTACATTAATGTAATATTGATAAATGTCATATATAACTCAATGCTTTTGTGTGTGTGTGTGTATATATATGTAGATTCATGGTGACTGAAGCCAGATTAACAAAATCACCAATTGATTTCCTTGACCCATGCTTGGTCACCATGGATATCATCAAGGAGGATGTATCCTTCGTCGAGAATTACATGACAAAGGCATTTGTGGCTCAATGCAACAACGAATCCATATTCATGTCCTATAGCTAGAGATAAGTGCTGCACTAGTGGTTATACTTGTTGATTTGTACTAGATAAGTAACACGAACTTAGGTCATAATAACCATGACGACATACCTGTGTAAGTTCCACTGGATTCTAATTATAATTATACCAAAATAGAACATGCAACTACTCCTCGATTTCGCGAAGACCAAGGATCCTTAGGTTTGTCAATCTTGCAATAATTATTTCAAACTTATCAATTTATATATGTATGCATGGCATTGCTATTCCTACCGACAGATTGCGTCCATCGCTATAACTTTATTGGAACAGGCCGACCTTAAACAAATTCAAGAACATTGTGCATAGTTCTTGATGTCTAAAGTCGTAAAAGAAGATGGGGAGTTCCACAATGTGAAATAAATTTTATTAGGATAAGATTGAGCTAATTAATTGTACATGTGTGTATTTGTTCATAGATGGATAATTTATTTCATTCAGTTAATTGATTTGTGAAATGGATGTTCTTGTTTCTGAAATGAATGAATGTGAATTGGATGTATACTGTGTTGATCTACTTGTTTCAGAGAGCATGGCTAGCATTTTCTGAGCCTAGCCAAAAAACAATAGATTTAGGAATATAAAAGAATATCACAGATGGTTACTAACTTGTAACCGTCAGTGATAGTGTACTATCACAGACGATTTTTAGTTGACACCGTATGTGATATATATGTATCATAGACAGTTTCAACTAAAAATCGTCTATGATAGTACACTATCATAGATGATTACGTGTTAATAACTGTCTGTGATAGACTGCATCACAGACGATTCAAAAGTCGTCTGTGATGGTCTCATATCATTACTGACTTATAAACTCAGACAGCTCACAAACCATCTGTGATGACATTTTTCAACCATTTGTAATGACCTTTTCTGCAGTAGTGAATTGCTAGCATCAAGCGCACTAATTCCATTCTTGCCATAGGAGCGAATACCTCTTCGAAATCAACACCATGCTGCTGTATGTACCCTTTGGCAACCAATCGTGCCTTGTGCTTTACAATCTATCCTTGGGCATCCTTTTTCACTTTGAACACCCACTTCAAACCTATTGGTCTATGGCCAGCTGGAAGATCTACAAGACTCCAAGTCTTATTCTCCTCAATACACCTGATTTCTTCTATCATTGCCATTCTCTAATACTTTTGTGTTTTGGCTTCACTAAAGGACTCGGGTTCCTCATACGCAAGGAGACACAACTCACCAAAAGATTCAGTCAGATCATAAGCCGAAGTATTTTCATAGAGTTTCTTTGGAGTTTGGTACCTCTTGGGATTTTCATCTGATGTTGGAGAGGGATTTGTGGGTGGTGTGGCCCATTCCACTCCCTTCGATATGGCTGCCGATAAAGATATTGGTGTTGTTGCTTCTCCCATTGACATCGCCTCTGCTTGTGCTCTGCACATGGGTGTATGACCTGGTGTTGGCGCTACAGTCCCCTCTATTTGTTGGTTCCTTGAACCTTGGCCCAAACTGCAATGGACAGTGAAGATCTCCTCCAGCATAGTGGAGTTTAGCTCCCCCTCTGTCTGGCTCCAGTCCCAAACTGCATCCTTATCACATACCACATCCCGTGTGACATGCAACTTCCCTCCGGTAGGATCATACATTTTGTAAGCTTTGCCCCTTGCCTCATAGTCGAGAAAGACCATCGGGACACTCCTGTCATCGAATTTCTTCATACTCGGTTTGACCACCTTGACATATCCCATACAACCGAATGTGCGGAAGTGATGCACACTTGGACATTTCTCGTGCCAAGCTTTGTAGGGAGTCTTGCCATCCAAACTAGCCATCGGGACCTGGTTCAATATGTACACCGCAGTGCTAACTGCCTCGCCCCAAAATCTTTCGTGAATGCCTTTCGCGTTTAGAATACTTCATGCCATACCTAGCACTATTTGGTTTCACTGCTCAACAACACTGTTCTGCTGCAGCGAATAGGGTGCAGTCAGGTGTCAAGAGACTCCTTATTCTACCCAATATTGGCCAAACTCCTTGGAATTGAACTCATCACCACGGTTAGTTCAGAACATTTTGATCTTGACATTGCTTTCTAACTCGGCTCTGGCCTGGAAGTTCTTGATTGCTTTGGTCACCTCATCCTTTGATCTTAGCAAAGTCACCCACATATAGTCAGTGAAGTCATCTACCAAGAGGAGGAAATATTGTCTTCCTCCTGGCGTGGCCAGTAGAATCGGGCCACAAAAGTCTTCGTGTACTAGCTCTAGGTACTCTTTTGCCCAATAGTTCGCCTCTTGTGGAAACAAGTTTCTCCTTTGCTTCCCGACAAGGCAGTTGTCGCAGACCTACTCCACGGCTTGGATTTCTAGCAAACCATGCACCATGTGTTGTTGCACCAGCTTGCACAACAATCGGAAGTTAAGGGGACCAAACTGGGCATGCCACCGACAAGCAGTCTCAGTGCAACGCGCCATCAAACAAACTAGCTATGTTAAGTTGAGGTGAAGCATGTACAAGCGATTATTAGAACTTTTCACCTCGGCAATGAGTTGCTTGTCATAGTCTCAGATTGAGAGAACACCGTCTTCTATAAGCACCTAGCTTATAGAAGATGGTGTTCTCTCAATCTTCTATAAGCACCTAGCAGCCTCGCTCATCGAGCTTTCCAAGGCTTTATGATATTATTACGAAGCTTTGGGATGTTACTCACCCCTTTCGCAGATTTCAACAATTGAGCCATCTCCAAACTTAACCAATCTTCTAACATTTGTGTCGAGGTCAGTGAAGTTACTCTCTGCATCGTTCATATGATTTGTTACCCCGGTGTCAAGGTACCAAGGCCCTTCTTGGTCCTCATCAGCTCGTCCCAAGAGGATTGTGCATGTACTTCATTGAGAAAGACTCCTCTTGAAGTCTCCTACCCATGTTCTGAGAGGCTGCACACTTGCTCCATGAGAAGCGTTGGTTCTTTCTCATGTGCTTGTGTGAAGTTCACCTGGCGTGGCTTGCGGCAATCTCTAGCAAAGTGCTCGAAGTTATTATAATTAAAGCACTTCATCTTTGGCTTGTCTCTTCTCTTGGTGGCTGTGCCAGTATCTTTAATCTTAGGTCCTCTCCTGACTTTCCAGCCTTGCTTGACATGGATTTTGATCACGGCCTGCTACTTGGCCGATATTTTAAATAAACTTGAATGCTTGTTCCTTGATTTGGCTGCCCATTCTTCCTTGGTGAGGAGAAGCTTTCCTCCCATGTCTCCACTATCCCCAGCTTCCCATCGGTCTTCCACTGCCTTGAAACGACCGGTGAGCTCTTCTATGGTCATAGTGTCAAGATCAAGAAACTGCTCGATCGATACAGCCACCTGTGAGAATTTCGGTGAAACAACCTGCAAGAATTTCTTGACTACCTTCCCGTCCTCAAGATCACCTCCTAACGACCGCATGTTGTTCGTCAATCCATTCAGCCGTATGGAGAAGTCGTAGATGGTCTCCGTCTCTTTCATGCGTATGGCTTTGAATTCACGGTGCAAGGTTTGCACCTCGCCTCCCAAACTTGATCACCGCCAACCCGCATGGTTCGGATAGCCTCCCATGCCGACCTGGCCAACAACTCGGATGGCACATCTTGAAGAATTGCCGCCAATTCCATTCAATCCACTCAGTACTCTGCACCACCGAGTTTGATCGCCTCTCAGACTCCCTGAGCCTGAAGATTGACTCTCATTAGAAGGGACCAATCATTGTAATTTGATCGCGTGAGGATGGGGTACCGAAGGGTAACCCTGGACTCCTTCGGCACTCCCTGCGGTGAAAGGTCTTGACCACCGCCAAGGACCACCGTCCGGTGGCTGCTGCTGCCGGTAGATCATACGGTAGGTGGGGACGTCGATCTTGCATTGCCACAGATCTTCAAAACCGCTTTGATACCAATTGTTAAAGCAGGTTGCCAATCGGACTACTCCGGCGTAAGCTATTCGTCGATCGGGCTAGTCCGAACGTTTTCTCTTCTTCCATCCTAGATGGTGATTTCGGTGGCTACGAACAAGACAATGTAGTAACACAGAGTATTTTGCAGTGTGCAAACTGCCATACGATTTTCTGGTTTTTCTCCGCCTATATATCATAAGCAAGTTATAGATTGAATCGGTTTACACGGCAACACTTCAATCAAACATGCTTACCGTTTCAGCGGAATAGCAGATAAAGAAAACTGAACTAAAAAAATAGAGAACTTTCTAAACTCTATAACATGCAAAATTCAAATCGTATACTAAAAATAACACAAAAAGTAACCGAATTTTTTGTACGGATAATCCATTTTTTATTCGAAATTACAGAAATATACCCGCGGGAAATTTTTTTACAAAAATATGCACCAGTCGCCCAATGGTTGGGCGATTGGAGCCTTTCGTCCAACCCAACAGCGACAATTGGAAAATCTCCCAACCGTTGGGCGATTAATTGCAGTCGCCCCACTGTTGGGCGACTTTCTTCCAGTCGCCCTCCCATTGGGCGACTTTCATGCAGTCGCCATTGGGCGACTGCATTCAGATCTTGGCCAAAAATAGTGAAAATTGGTGGAGTTGTTTTTCATACATCCAAAAGTCTCCAGAAAAAAATTTGAGAAATTTCGGCCACGGGATCAAAAGTTATAGCAATTTCAATCGAGGCCGAAACGAATTTGAGTCCGTTTCCGGCACACCTTCAGTACAACGGGCATAACTTTTCCATACGGTGTCCGTTTTCGACGTTCTTGTACTCGTTGGAAAGCTAACGACAAGACCGTTTATGTTCATTATATATTTTAGGTGTGTAAAAAAATTTAAATTTTTTTAAGAACGATTGACCGTAGAACGATCGGTACATACGATGGTAAATGATATTTTGATGTTACTGAGAATTTGTGTCTCTGGGCTAGGATTGGGTTGAGGACATCGACGGGCCCAACGGTCAGATTATTACAAACGGTTCTACGTACAAACCGTCTGTAACACTCCCTATCACAAATTTTATATACCGATGCAATATAAACAACTAGTCTGAAAAGATAAAATAGCTAAATTTTATATAGCTTATATATACTCATTTGAAAGGTTTCGACAAAATCTACAACTTTTAAGTTGAAGCAAAATCCAAATTCCAAAAGGAAGACTAAGAAAAAGGGCAAAAACAGAAACCAAAAACTTGCGACGCAGGTTTAGGTCCAAAGATGACCGAGTTTCAGGGTCTTGGAGGGCGACGAGCACAAGCTGGTCATTTTTTTGGATTGGGCTTGTTGTTAGCTTTCTAACGAGTATAAGAACATCGAAAACGGACACCGTATGGAAAAGGTATGCCCGTTTTACTGAAGGTGTGTCGGAAACGGACTCAAATTCGTTTCGGCCACGATTGAAACTGCTGTAACTTTTGATCCTGTGGCCGAAATTGCTCAAATTTTTTTCTGGAGACTTTTGGATGTATGAAGAACAGCTTTACCAATTTTCACTATTTTTGGCGAAGATCTGAATGCAGTCGCCCAACCATTGGGCGACTGCATGAAAGTCGCCCAATGGGAGGGCGACTGGAGGAAAGTCGCCCAACTGTGGGGTGACTGCAATTAATCGCCCAACGGTTGGGAGATTTTTCAGTTGTCGCTGTTAGGTTGGGCGAAAGGCTCAATCGCCCAACCATTAGGCGACTGGAGCATATTTTTGTAAAATAATTTCCCGCGGGTATATTTCTGTAATTTCGAATAAAAAATGGATTATCCGTATGAAAAATTCAAAAGAAACCTATCTGGACTTTGATGCGATAAAATTAACCAACAATATATGTCGCCACTGTTGTCAACGAAACAAAAGCCGTGCGCGCGCGGAGGTGTATATTAATCAGTTACCTCGTGGCGATCTTCCTGCGGTTGTCGACGAGGAGGTAGGTGGACCTGTCGGGGTACGCGACGAAGAAGCAGGACGCGGCGATGTCGGCGTCGAAGAAGACTTCGACGACAAGGTCCACGAAGCGAAGCGGCCCAGAGGTGGCCCTCTCCCGGACCAGCTTTGAAAAGCCCCTAAAAATTCAAACCAAAATTTTTGTGAATTTTTGCTGCATTTTTGAGTGTTTTCTGGAAACTTTCCTTTTTGGGAAAGTCTTCCCCGCCGCCGCTTTCCCTTTTCGGCAGGGCACCTCCCCTCTCCGTTGGCGCCCCGCCTCTTTCCGCCTTCCTCCTTCCCCGGCGCTCGCGCCCCTCCCGCTAGCGCCCTCCGCCCCGCCTCCCTCTCTTTCCGCCTCCTCTCCTCTCTGGCGCCGCTCCCGCTGGCGCCCTTGCTCCCTCCCCGCCTTTTCCCCGCGCACGCGCTCGCGCTGCGCGTTGCGCCCGCGCTGCTCTGCCTCTGCGCCCGCGGCTGCGCCCCGGTCTCGGACCGCCTCCGCCGTCCCGACAGCCGCTGCCCGATTGGGTGGACGCCCTCGCGCCACGTCGCCCCGCCTCAGCTCCGGCCCCACCTGGCAGTCGCCGCCTCCTCCCCCTCCCCTCGCGCGGACGCGCCTTCGCCCCTGCGCAGCTCACCTGCTCCCATCTCCTCGCCATTAAACCGCTACAGGGCCGTGCGTCACCCCGGTCACCGCCCCGTCCTGCGGAGGAGACGCCCCGCCTGCTCCCGTCATTCCCTGTTGACCCGGAGACTCGCCCGTTGGCTTCTCCCCCACGCCCCGCTCCCCTCCGCTCGGGGTATAAAACTCCCTCGCCCCTCCCGCACGCTCCTCCATTTCCCGAACGCCTCCACTGTTCCCATTCGCCTCCCACTACTCCCAACCACCTCCCAGAGCCGCCGATTGGAGCCCCGCAGCCCGTGACTCCGCCTTCGCCGTCCCCTGCGCCGGTGGCCCCCGGGAGCCAATCTCCCCCTCCCCTCTCCCATTCTTCAATTGCTTCCGCCGAGAGCAGCTCCTCCCCTCACTAATCATGTTGGTGCTTACCTTTGGACAGGTGATCGCCCGAGGAGCGCTATTACCGAAGCTCCTCCCCGGCCGTCGCAGCTTTCCCGTGGCCAGACCGCTCCGGAGCTTCCTAGCACTCACCGCCGCCACCAATGTGAGCCCTCGGTTCCCCTGTCGGTGTGGCCGCCCTCGATTGACCTCCCTCGCTGCCGATGACCTCCCTCGCCACCGCAAACCCGAACCTCCCCCTTCTGTTCCCCGCCCTCTCCGCTGATTCCCTTGCCTCCTAGCTGCCCAAAATGGGCTCCCCAAGCCAAGCACTACCCGATGGTACCCCTCTTTGCCCTCGGGAGCCATCGACGTCGCCGGAGCACAGCAGCTCCGCCACCCCTGCCCCTCTGTCGCCCGCGCGCAGCTGGAGGAAGAAGACGACGGCGTGGCGCTATCCCCGCCGTCCCTGCTCCCTGGCGCCTTCTAACGGAGGCCGCCCGATCTCCCGCACCGCTTCGCCCGCGTCCCCACTTCGCCACCGTCCGATCTCCGCTCGCGTCATCCGAGCCTTCGGTCCGCCCCGCATCCCCGCTGCTCGCGCCGTCCACGCGGCGGCCATGTAACCCGCTCGAGCGCGCGCGCTGCTGGGCCGCCTCCCTCGGCCCGCTCCGTTCCCCCGCGCGCGTGCAATTGGGCCGCGCTGGCCTTTGGCCGCGCGGGCCGTTTTCCCGGCCGGGCGGCACTGT
This sequence comes from Dendrocalamus latiflorus, assembly GCA_017311315.1. Lineage (NCBI taxonomy): Eukaryota > Viridiplantae > Streptophyta > Magnoliopsida > Poales > Poaceae > Dendrocalamus > Dendrocalamus latiflorus. Next base: position 46,362,542 of record CM029666.1, on the reverse strand, counting down.
AGCCCCGGGCCGGCCTTCTACTGTTCACCCGAATTTCCAGCAATTTCTCAATTTCTAAAATCCAGAAAAATCCAAATAAATCATAGAAAATCACAGAAAATCCCAAAAATTCCCAAATTTCACCACTTTGCTCCAAATAATATCCTGGACCCATTTTTGGCCTCCACTTCCACAGCTTCATCCCAGATAAATTCCTAAAATTCTCATTTGGAGATTTATGCATTTTATTCCTTTTTAATTAGTTTAATTTTTCCTCGCTTGATTAGTTGCAAGCTGGATTTAATTATTTTATGTGTTTTGCGCTAGTGTCGGAGATTCAGGAAGTTCAAGAGCAGGCTCAGGATACAGGCGTTTCATCGTTCGAGCTAGCTGAAATCGTCCGGATTGACGGTAAGTCCCAAATCCTTTGATCATGTTGCAACCCATGTGATTTAATTATGTTATTATGCTATTTGCATTATGCTAGTTGTGAAATGTTAGTTTAAAGTAAAATAAAATGTTTAGAATGACATGTGATATAGTTAGACCTACCACCGATAAATGCCATGTTTGATTTGTAGCCATTCCATTGAAACCCTAGAAATAATTATCTGTTAATCTAGATAACTGTAGGTTATTATTATCATGCAAAAGTTTGTACACTAATAAGGTTGTGGCTGCGGGCCAATAGAGTTTGGAAAACCCGACTCTGAGGTAGGGTGGTATGGGACACCGTACCTTAGAGCGGAGAGTGCTGGCGTGCACAAGGTAGGGTAAGGGTTGGGGAAGAGCCGCGAGACGGTCTTTGCCCATCTTGTTACCCTAGGTTTGGAGTAGGGTAAGGGTGAGTGGGAAACCGCGAGACGGTCTACGCCCACCGCTTACCTTAGGTTGGGTCGCGGGCCTGGCGAGGTTGCGGACCATGTGAAAATATAAGGACTGAAACCCTTACGCTGAGCAAATGTCACAGTGATCGCTCAACCACAGGAGTTGACTTGTCAACACTGGTCTAGTAGCTGCTCAACTCGATTGAAACTCTACAGGTGTGGCGGTGGAGGAGGTTAAGCAGTGAGGTTAGGTAGTCCGTGCTGCGGATGCCTAACAACGGTAGAGTTCACTCGAAGCGGACGTTTGTTTTCTCGTCTTGTGGGTGTGTGTGTGTGTGTGTGAGCCAGACCCGAGTGGATTCTACTGGGTAGAGCCTATATAAAGAATTGAGCAGTGAAACGACCTGGCTTTCTTAACTCTTTAGCAGGAGTTAAGGGATCGTGTGGGTAAAGCTGAGCAAACTCTGCAGAGTCAAATAAATGGTATTCGAATACGCCGTGCTCCCGGTTAATGGAGCTGTGTCACTTGAGTGATTCCAGCAGCGAAGCTTAAGTAGTTTTGTAAATGCTTAACTTGAGTAGGTTGGATAATTAACTCTTTATGAAAAACCCCTGAGATCTTAAGAAGTAGTTTTGGGTCCGTCTTATCAAAATATTTGCAAATAAAACTGCATCCACTCAAAGTTAATAAACCAAGTATACTCCCTTCCTTTGATGTTCCGTGCATGTAGTAAGATAGAGTCCCTTTGTGACTTGTTGAGCCGGTTGTTTGGCTCACGGCTTGCTTAATCCCCTCTTTAGAGGATCAAGACGCTGGTGAAGGGCTCCCCGTCGAGGACGTCCCTGAGGATTTCTTCGTCGACGAGGACCCGTGGCTTTAGGTCTTCGCCGCGCTCAAGCGGATTCTGGAAGTCTTTTGTAATGTAAATATGCTTTGGGCTTGCACGCCCCGCTGTTAAAAACCTGGATGTTAATCCTTATGTGAATTATATGCTGGACTTTTGTTGTAAGCATGCAATGGTATACTCTTGCGCGACACTCCATAACTGTTCATGTGTGAATAGTTACAGAATGCCGTGTCCGTACGCGCCCCTGGAAACGAGGCGTTACAAGCTCGAACGGCGACGCCCACGCCGAGTACAGCACCAGCACGATCAGAAAATTCTGCCACCACCTGATGAACGCGCACCTCGTGTAAGTCCGTGGATCACTACGTGTGCTCGCGCGCACGCATGCATGGCAAGGCTAGCTGCAGCCTGCAGGTTGATCAGGGGGATATATATAACGGCTCACCTGTAACGACAGTCGTAAGGGTTGATGACGTTTGGTCTGAGGGAAGGGGAGGCTTCGCCGAATGCCGGGAGAAGCCCGCTAGAAACGCCGCCGCCGATGTTCGCCGCCGGCACTGTCGTTCCTGTCCTGCTTTCTCTGCCTTGTCTTGCCATGCTAACTAGCTAGTAGCTTCTTGATCTGCCTACCACGCCCTACCTGCTACTTCACGTACCTCTAGGACGTTCTTCTGCGGCCTCGGTCTGAGACATGGGAGAGGAAAGAACTGAACAAGTTATATATGAGTTAGCAAGGGTCGACATGGAAGCAATGGAACAGTTCTTCCATTTTCGTGTGCCTACAATAATTGTACTATTTTATTTTAGCAATAGTACTGGAGGACTAAAACACAGAGATAATATCGGTTTTAGTCAATAATTGGGTCCAGAAGAGTAAAAGGAGATGGCATATAGCTAGATATCTTGCCAGCTAGCTAGATAGTCTTTATATTGTAGACATACAGCACACAAGTCCATTTCCTATTGCTGTAGTCGTACTACTCCTTATGGTTGACACCATACAAGCTCATATCATGCATGCTCTAGCACATGTCACTACTACAGAAAAGGTCATCACAGACGGTTCGAAAACGTCATCACAGACGGTTTTGTGAACCGTCTGTATTTATGGGTCAGTGATAATCGAAGGTCATCACAGATGGTTTTCGAACCGTCTGTGATACTGATCATCACAGACGGTTTTTACTCAAAAACCGTCTGTGATAGCTGACAATCACAGACGGTTCGAAAACCGTCTGTGATACTGATCATCACAGACGGTTTTTGAGTAAAAACCGTCTGTGATAGCCATCTATGATTATCAGCTATCACAGACGGTTTTTACTCAAAAACCGTCTGTGATATTCCCTTCAACCCCTACATATATTTCTGTTTATTGGCTAGCCTCAGGAAATGCTAGCCATGCCATCTGAAACAAGCAGATAAACAAGTATATGTATACATACAATTCACATCTCAATTCATTTGACAAACATCCAATTCACATCACATTTCATTCACAAACATAAGGCATCCATTTCGCAAATGAATTAATTGAAATGAAATAAAATATCCATTTACAAATTCACAATTACAGAGTGATAAGAGCAATAAAAAATCAATCTGGGCAGTGGAACTCTCCATCTGATTTTATGACTTTAGACAACAAAAACCAAATGAACTCTCCTTGAATTTTTGCTAAGTCCGCCTGTTCCAATGCAGATTTAGAGATGGGCGCAACCTGTAGATAGGAATATCAACGCGCGCACATATAAAACCTGACATGTATGAAATAAATGCGGGAAGATTGACAAACCTTAGAATTAGTGTTCTTGCTGGAATCGAGGAGTAGTCTCATATGGTGGCACACGTAGTATCCACACGTGTTGCCCGGCTGCTGCTGGTGGCACTGCAAAAAATAGAATGTGTTAAATCAAGTTGCATTACTACTAAGTGTTGTATATAATTAATTAATGTGTAGCTAGCCAATACCCGAAAATTGCGATCATGTTTCAAGGGCTTGGCAGCTGTCGTCGAGCCACTTGTTTGTTGAACGTATGTGACGAACGACTTTCGTTATTCGAAAAAGTTAGATTAGTCATTCGGAAGGAAAGAAAGAGTACAATGTACAATGTACTTACCTATCGAGTATTTCGGCGATAGCTATGTACTTGGATTTGTTCTTACTTAGAGAATCAAGGTATATAGCCTTGTTCCATTTTGGTATAATTACAATTAAAATCCAATGGAAGTTCTCATTGTATGGCATCAAAACAAATTCCTTATCGCGGTGAGCCAGCAGTGTTTTTGTAATATAGTTCTCGACGAAGGATGCATCCTCGTTGATGGTATCAATGGCGACCAAGCGTGGGTCCAGAAAACCAATTGGTTATTTCAATGATCTAGCTTCGGTCAGCATGAATATATATATATATATACACACACACACACACAGAAAAGCAACAAATTGTGACATATATCGGTATTATGTGAACAGAGACTGTGATTGTACAGACTTATAGCGTCCAGCATCGAACGAGTGAGGCGTCGAGAGCGTTGAGCGTGAAAAGACCAAATATATCGTCAAAGGTCACCGGGAAGACACATTCCTGAACTTCGTGCAAGAAGTGATGTGCCTATCTTAGCACCTACTTTAGTTGCTAATACTATAAACCAAATAGCAAAGTCCCTAAACAAAGTTCTATGAAGCAAATGACACAAACCAATGTATCAAGTCCTTCTTTTTCCCGCAAAATTCAAGGCAATTTTATTACAACAGTGCAAAAAAAGACATTCCCAAATTCTTCGGTGAGCAGCCGACATAGCCGACTTCTTCGCTGAGCGACTATCCATCTGCTTCTTCCCACTTCTTTTCTTCATCTCTGGTCTCTGGATCACGTACGCCAGTAGCGATGATTCATCTAAATGAATCATCGCTACTGGCGTACGTGATCCAGAGACCAGAGATGAAGAAAAGAAGTGGTAAGAAGCAGATGGATAGTCGCTCAGCGAAGAAGTCGGCTATGTCGGCTGCTCACCGAAGAATCTGAGAATGTCTTTTTTTGAACTTTTATAATAAAATTGCCTTGAATTTTGTAATACTATTACTACAAGGTCTCTAAACAAAGTTCTATGATGCAAATCACACAAACTAGTGTATCAGGTTCATTGAACTGGATACACTAGAGTGTGTAATTTGCTTCATGCCCCTTGAAGGTCTATGTGGCATATACTATTACTACAAGGTCTCTAAACAAAGTTCTATGAAGCAAATCACACAAACTAGTGTTTTAAGGTCATTGAACCGGATACACTAGAATGCTTTACTTGCTTCATGCCCTTTGATCATATACTCTTCCTTGATTGGTTAATTGTGCTCTCAAATTGTAGGGTTGCACAAGATTAATCTTGGCCGTCCTGCTACTAAATCATATACTCTTCAATCTTCAGTATTTTGAGCTCTAGATACAAACTCTACAATCTCAAGATCAAGATATATTCAGCATGTATATATTCAGACAGCAGTATACATGAATGCAACTAACCATATACATAACAGTAAGCATATACATGAATGCAACTAACCATATACATAACAGTAAGCAACTAACAGTAAGCCCTAAACCCTAAACCCTAACAGTAAGCATGAAGCTCGGGGAGGGATTTGATGACCTTAGGGTTTTGGTGACGGAGGAGGAGGAGGCGACGACGGAGGAGGAGGAGGCGGCGACGCAGGAGGAGGAGGCGCAGGCGACGGATGAGGAGGAGGAGGCGACGACGACTGAGGAGGAGGAGGCGGCGACGGAGGAGGAGGCGGCGACGGGCTCGGGGAGGCAGCGACGAAGGAGGAGGAGGCGGCGGTGACGGAGGAGGAGGAGGCGACGGAGGAGGAGGCTGCGACGACGTCTTCGTCCGGGGAGGCGGCCGGCGAGGGCTCGGGGAGGCAGCCGGCGAGGGCTCGGGGAGGCGGCGGCGATGACGGGTTCGGGATTTAGATCTAGATCGAATAACTGCAGCGCACACGGGAAACCCTAGCGAGAGGGTATATATAGGGAGATTATCACAAACGGTTCTCAACTTAGAACCGTCTGTGATAAGCCTTTGCCGGCTGTTGTTATTAAGACAACCCCAATAACTATACAGCTGCATTCATATCAGCCACCAAACAGCTGCATTCATATGCAACACCAACCAGCTGCATTCACACATTGTATTTCTTGATACATTTTGTCATTCTCAAATACATCACACATATACATAAATGCCAATACACATATACATTTTCACATATACATTTTGTCACACATTTTCACATTTTTAATTAAAAACCGACTGTGATAACCAGCTTATCACAGACGGGTTTTTATTAAAACCGTCTGTGATAAAGCTTATCACAGACGGTTTTTTATAAAAGAAAATCGTCTGTCATAAGCTTTACGTCAGAATGCTTCGTGTTTCGATCGTCTAATTAACGTCTCTCGATCGTTATACGAAGCGTCTATATCATTAATGTTTGGGTATACGAACCGTCTGTGCTAAACGTTAAATATGCGCGCCTAATCCAGGTCTTTTCTACATACGTACAATATGGCTTCTACTATTCTTGTAATCATCTCCTTCCTCTCGTCTGTTCATCAAGAATTGTTCGGCCGGAACCTTACACAGGCGACCAGCAATTTGCATCTGGAGCAGCTTCTCCGCACACGCCCTGCTCTCCTTCGTCAGCTCGACCTGATCATCCGCCGTCGACGGAGGCGTCTCGCTGCCACTCAAGAAAGGGAAACAGCCCTTACCCTGGTTCTTCTGCACAATGTGCGCAAAGCGGAAGAAGCTCTACACGCATTGGAGAGACTGATGGATAGCCTTGCCAATCAAGCAGAAACGGCAGATTCTGAGAAATCTTTTCATGCTATCCTCTACGACATTATGGGCTATGCTACTGATTCTTTGCCCAGGCTGGAGGAGGAAGTGCCGAGGACAAGGACAATCTTAACGGCGTTCGAGAAGTCAGCGGCTGATCCTCCAAGTCCCAAAGTCGAAGAAGAAGCGTACGAAGCCCAAAAGATTACAATCTGGGAAACTCTTTACCTGTGCGACTTTTGTAATAAATTTGCCTCTAATTGAAATTAATAAATTTGCCTTTAATTTGTGATCTCTTGTCTCAGTAGTTCTGAAGTTAAGTTATTAGAAGCAATGTGTACTTATATATTAACCTCTGATCATGAACAGAATATGACAGACAAAGGGACATCACAGACGATTCTTGTCAAAAACCGTCTGTGAACATTTACACAACACAGACGGGTTTTAATAAAAAACCGTCTGTGATACTAAAGTATCACAGACGGTTTATCGGTAAGGACCGTCTGTGATACTCGACCACTAACACAGACGGTGTCCAAATTAAAACCGTCTATGTTAGTGTCAATCACAGACGGTTTTGTCAAACCGTCTGTGATTGGCCGTCTAGTATTAGGCTTTCTGTAGTAGTGTGTCTAAGAAAACAAAAATTATAAAAAAAAAATAGTTGAAATTTAGGAAGCAATTATGAATGGCTTCTATTCCAGGACTTATTTTGCTAAAATAAAACCAAAAAATATATTTCAGCAAGTGATAAATGTGCTAAATTTGCTTAATTCTAAGTACTTGAATAAAAGGTTTTAACATTGAACTTGTAGCACTCTAAATTGATTCGATTGTAGCTTCTTAGTTCCATTTAGGTTATTGACATGGTTTGGCTCATTTTTAGATATCTTTGGCTAAACTATGACCTTGAGCAACTTAACATACTAAAAATCTATTTAATTTCATATTATTACTTATTTGGTTTTAGATTTGCTATATACAATTTGCCATGATCTAGACTAGCTACTTCACTTAATATGGTTTGGTGTAATACATGTCAAATCATTATAGATAATTTTTATGGCTCCTAATGCTAAAAATGAATAAAATATAGCCACTTTATTTCATTCATGCTCTATCTTTTTTTTTTTGCATCTTGATGATTTCATTATCAAAGAGGAGAAAGAACAGTAAAAATGCATATCTAGAGCATGATTTGGAGTTTGTGTTTAAAATCTCGCTAAATTAGAGCTTTAATTAGTTGCTATGATTTTCTTGATTTTTTTTATCAATTCTCATCATGACTGAGGTCAAATAAAACAATTATTCCTTCATATTGATTTAGAGTGAGATTTTGCTACTCGTTTTGTGGATTTAAAGCTTTTTATGGAAAACTTATCAAATACAGTAGCTTCGATCCATTTCTGCCTCATGTAGTCATTTTCCGCCATCGCATGCTTCTTATGGCCACTTTGAGCTTTATTTGCAAATTTTTCTCTCTATTACCTAAAATCACATTTAAATTATATTTTTATGAAATTGCCAATGGATTGGCTTACCAGCATGAGCAGAACTGTCTACGTGCTGGGATTGCAACCAGCCATTCATGCATGTGTTTTAGCCTAGGTGGTACTGGTACTCATGAACTAGAATGTGCACTATGCTAATTTGTGGATCTCAAGTATTACACAGACTTTGTGCTTTAGACCTTTGTAAAATTAGACCTTTGGTGGTCAGCAGAAATCGATATGAGGATACTAACCAAACGAATTTTAGTGTCACTCCCTATCCAATTGATATAATTGAATCACTTTGTAAGGAAGTGACTCTGGTACTCGTGTCAAGCAATTAGAACAAACCATGCACCTAGTTTTTCCCCTTCCGCAACAACTACGTACTTATCATGAAAAGTAAAATTCCGAGAAAACTAATAGCCCATCATGTATCAGGTACATATTCGAAAAGAATCAAACTTCCTAGACAAGAACCAAAAAAGAAAAAAGAAAAACATGATTGCGGCATTTGATCAAGTAGAAGAGAACACATACGTACTATCAGTATATACCTGCAGCTATAAAATGACTATCTGACTGGACAACATCTATCGAGGCCATGTTTCCATGAGGTAGAGGAGACAGATTGAAGCATCATGTGATAGAATCGTAAATTTTGTTGTGATGAATCACTGTAATTTAAAAGTATTGAAATCTGAAAATGCATTTTTGGTCTTTACTGTTTTCCTTGCATGTAACAGTAATGAGTCACGGCATTAATTGAGTCAAGGTGGATCCTTGCATGTATGAAGGCATTAATGAGGTTACTGTATTGCCATGCACGTCTAGGGATTTGATCAGGTCGATAGCTGTGCTTGCATGGTGGTGATCGGTTCGGCTGAAAAGCTCATGGCTTATGGCTGAAAACACTGTAGCTGGCTGAAAAAAGCACTGTAACTGACAGAGACTTATTTAGCATAATTAAATTTAAAAAATTTAAAAATATAAAAAATATGTTAGCCCATTACGTATAATACAAATAAATACGGGAAAAAAAGAACCGGCAAAAAAGCTCAACAAAAAGCCAAAAGTTCAGAAAAAGACGAAACTTATGAATAGTGAAAAATAAGCCAGAAGCCAGAAGCCGAAGCCGAAGTCGAGTTGATCAGGATTGGATGTAATTGTGTCACTTTAATGCGGTAGTGAAGTTGCATGCATGACATGATATCTTGATTTTGAGTAGCTTTGATGAGCCAGTGGAGTGATCGCGGATGAGCCATTTGCCATTTATCAGCAGTGGAACCGATATTTCATTCCGGTTTTACCGGATGAAGGCAGAGGTCTGACCGCTCAGCTGATACGATCAGACCGGCTGATATGAAGTTTTTCGGTATGATTTTTTATCTTTGTTTTTTTAGCCGTAGAATAGATTTTGGTCGCCAAAGTCAAAGTATGTATATATGTTGCATGAGTTATGTTACTACTAATATAGATTAAGTAGTGAAGAATTTGTACCTGAAAATAATTTTTTTTAATTTTTGATGTGCAGAGTCGGTTAGAATCAACAATGGTCAACAGCGAGAATCAGAGTTACGCTCATAGAGAAGCCGAGCCACAGAACGATCGAAGATGCTACGTGAGATAGTGAGCTTAAGCATGACAAAGGAAAGGTGGAAAATGTCGAAGAGAAGTTTGAATGGTAGGATTGCACCACGTAGCTTGGTCGGTCCAAGTGAGTTGTGGTCCCGTAGAATTGGAATGGGAGAGACTTGCCAATGCGTGGCAAACCAGTGGTGCACCTAATGCAGCAAGCATGATGATTAGTTGCAATGGAAGATAAAAACCGGGTTAAGGAAGGGTATTTTGGTAGTTTGACAAAAATACCGAAAACGGCCTTGTAAGAAAACCGCGGTATGTGAGTGGTGCTTGGAAAGATTGTTTAGGTCATAGAAAAGCTAGTACGATCAAGATGGATCAAACCTTATGACTTAGCGGATGTGGCTAGCTAGCCCATCTATTTAAGGGGTTGGGATGGAGGCTTATAATTAACCATCCAACCTACCTCTCTTGTGTTCGCTTGCTTAGGGTTAGGGTTTGAAAGTTCAGTGATTGGTGTGCTCTCTGTCCTCTAAGGTGGAGTGGCTATAAAACTTTCCTCCTTAAGCAGCAATAGAATCAATCTTTAATTACCTCCATGGTTATCTCTTGTCTTGATTGATTTGCTCTTAATTTAGTTGGTTTTTTATCTCCTCTCATCCTTTCTTGATCTTGTTTTAGTAAGGACATATAAGAGATGGAGATAATATCTGAAAATTAATCTCTACCCATCTAGGCACTTTGGTAACAAGTTCATCAAGAAACACAGCTTTTGCATATTTTTTATATTCCAAGTGATTTCTTGATATGAGGGTTTTTGGAGTGATTTCTTCGGTGTTCTTGCTTGTTGTGATATGTGGGAACATATCCAAAGCTATATTGGCTATCCTCTACATACGAGCAAGTCTTGATCATTGATTTTGGATTTTGATTGGTTTTGGTGCAATGTCTTTAAACTTAAAAAGTTCTCAACTTTAGCAATAATTTTCGTGGTCATTTATTGGAATAGGTTCCTAATATCCTAGAGAAGACCCCTGCAAATTTTCATGTCATTTGGATCTTTGGATCTAAAGTTTTATGGATTTTTTTGTTTTTGAATTTGTGTTGAAATCACTGTTCATCCTCAAATTACTGAGCAGTGGTTGTACTAGGGGGTACTGTAGCAATAGTACCGATTTTACTGTAGCAAGCGGTAATACCACAGCACTGTAGTGGTGGTATCAAAATTACGGTTTATTCATTAGTTTTTCAGCTTCTCAATTGGCTAGGTTGTGTGTTGGCTTTCCATCATAATCTTCTTAGCTTGTAGCCAATAGAGTGAAGGATTGGTGAATATTTGGGGAAAGTTTAGAGGCATCATTCACCCCCTGTTGTCATCTTCGGTCCTACAAGTGGTATCAGATCCTGGTTAACTCTTCTTATAGATTTTATCCTGCCTTAGGAGCCATGGCAGCAAACAAGTATTTAACTAAGCCACCCGTTTTGGATGGAATTGCTTTTTTTATTGGAAGTCTCGCATGCATGCCTACATCGAGGCTCAAGAGCACATAATTTGGCTCAAAATCAAGAATTCTTATGCGTTATCAACCAATGACGATATGATTTCTTTCGATGTGAAGGCAAACAGTAAGGCACACAACTTCTTGATTCAAGGGCTTAGTCGATCTGAGTTTGAACGAGTCGCTCATTGAGGTATGCTCATGATTGACAACTTGAACCTAGACGCTATTAGGCTCAAATCAATTAATCCTGATGATTGTTAATCTTGTTTGTGTTTGTATGATAAATTGTCAACTCTGAAATCTACTCATTCCTCTATTGCTGATCAACTCAAGAATGCTCTAAATGAACTAGAATCTCTTAAATTTAGTCATAATTATGTTTGCTTGGATGCTATTGCTTTAGATGTGATTCTTGTAGATGTTATTCCATCTTCTTGCTGAAATTGTGCTTTGCTTGAGATAAAATTAGATAGTGCTCTTAAATAATTGCATAAATTTAATACTAACCGTTAGGGGTGAAAATGGATCGGATATTTTTCGACCGACCGACCGCCGAATCTGAGTCGGATCGAATTCGAATAGTTATGTCGGATAATTATCGGATTCAGAGTCGGATTCGGATTCGAAAAAGAACTATCCGATGGATACGGATACTATCCGGGATTTTATAGGATAATACCCGGATATATTTTTTGGATATCCGGCCCAACGGCAAGCAGTGCCAAGCCCATCAGCGAGATTAGCACGCAGCACGCCTCACGCCTGGCCCAACGCCTTACTCTTCAGCAATTCAGCCCCAAAATCTTGAATCCCTCGATTCAGTTCAAGTGTTCAACCACTACGGCACTACCACTTCCGCACTTCGTGACTTCGGGAATCGAGATTCGAGAGGGAGATTTGGGGCCTGGCTTTGGGAGAGGCGGAGAGCGGCTGGCTACTCAGCGGCTGCTAGGGTTCCCACTTCCCAGTCCATCGCTCCTCCCCGCTCGCCGACCCGCGGTCCTTTGGGCTGGCGACTGCGTGCTAGGGTTCCCAGTCCGCCGTTCCTCCCCGCTCGCCGACCCGCAGCTGCGTTCAAGGTTCTCGGTCCGCCGTCTCTGAAGGCAGCTCGCCGGTCCGCCATCGCCACAGTATTATATTTTTGTAGCTGGTAAAATGAGGATATCATGCTGCTTGTAGTGTCAGACTATTTTGCTTTTACTATGTTTTTATGAATGGTTTCTATAGTTCAGTTTGATAACTTATAGACTCCTTCCTAACCACTCCTCTACAGACATTTCGTGAGATCTAGAGACTCCTGAGCAAAACCAATGGCAAATTCATCCGTGATGTGATGACTCCTGCGCCTCTTGTGGTGCATGAAACTACTAACCTTGACGCTGCTGCAAGGTATGAAACTACTAATCACTCCTCTACTGAAATCTGTGAAGATCTGTGAATTTACATGTTGTTCTCATCACTTTTTAGGTTAACGATGTAGCTTAATGATGGAGTCTAGAACTGGAAGTGCAAGTGCCAATACAAGTACATGTGCATCAGCTATTGCTATCATTGGTCCAAGCATGTCTGCACCAAGTACTAGTGCATTAGCAGTTGTGGCACTTTCAGAGCCAACGACAGCACCAAGAACTGAAGGTGAAGGTGATCCTGATGTTGTTTTCACTGGAGAGAATAAGCCACCTGAAAAAAAACAAAAGAAGAGTACCTTTGGGGTTTGGGAGCACTACACCAAGGAATGCATTACGAAGAAAAAATTAGATGGTGTTGTGAAGAAAGAGCTTTGGGCAACATGCAAGAAATGCACATACAAAAGCCGAGCTGAGACACGAGAGGTACAAAGGCTTTCTGGAATCATTTGGCCAACAAGCATGCTATAAAGCAAGGTCAACAACTACTTAAGCTAGAAAAGGGTGAGCACAACAACACTGCATCTGTTCAGACATATATGTATGATCAAGCAGAAAGTATGAAGAAGTTCTATTTGTCACTTGTTATGCATGAATACCCCTTCAACATGGTTGAGCATAAGTACTTTGTTGACTTTATCAAGTCTTTGCGGCCTAGTTTTTCATTTAAGTCTCGCATAACAACTAGAAAATAAATAGTGGATCTTTTCATAAAGGAAAAGCAAAAGTTATATGAACATTTTAAATCTGTTTCAAGTCGCTTTTCCACAACCATGGATATGTGGACATCGAATCAAAACAAAGGTTATATGTGCATAACGGTTCCTTGGATTGATGACAATTGGCAAATGCAGAAAAGGATAGTTACATTCATGCATGTGAAAGGTCACCACTCAGGAACAATGCTAGGCAATGAGTTTGTTATGTGTATGATGAAAATGAACCTTGAAAAGAAATTATTTGCAATGACTTTGGACAATGCATCGGCTAATGATAAATATGTCACAGAAGTTGTCTCAACACTTAATAAGCGTGCTCCCTTAATATGTGATGGTGCCTTTTTTCATGTCAGATGTTTCTGTCATATATTAAATCTTGTTGCACAAGATGGTTTGAAAGTAATTGCAAGGTCAATTCATAATATTAGAGCTACCATTGTAATTGTGAAAAATTCTCTGTTGCAATGGCAAGAATTTAAGAAATATTCATTAGAATGTGATTTAGATATTAAGAGGGTCTTTCATTGGATGTTTCAACAAAGTGGAACTCAACATTTCAAATGTTGAAGCAAGCTATTTACTATAGAAGGGCATTTGATAGGCTATTGTTCTTAAATGCAAGAAAGTATGAGAAGTGTGCTCCTTCAGATGCAGATTGGGACATGGCATTAGAGTTATGTAAGTGTTTGAAGACATTTCATGAAGCTACTGAGATCTTTTCTGCAAGTACATATCCAACAACAAATTTATTTTTTCAAAAATTTTGTGCAATCAAGCTGGCAATTACAATATGGTGTTGTAGCTCTAATGAAGTTATTTCTGAAATGGCTAAGGTCATGAAAGTTAAATACGATAAGTATTGGGAAAAGTCCAATATAGCTCTTGCTATAGCATGCTTTCTTGATCCTAGATATAAGAAAAAGTTGGTGGAATATTATCTGAAGAAGATTTATGGGGAGGTTGTTGGTATGGTTGAGCTCAATGCATTCATCGATGTCATACGGCAACTATTTGAAGCTTACATCCCTACCACAAAAGAGACTTCAAATGCTACTGCTACTACTGTACCTAGAGTAGTTCATGGAGATGGACTATGAGGATGTTCAACCTTGTTGGATGTTGATACAAACATGGCAGAGGTTCGTACAAATTATCTAGCGTACTAATAATACCATTATCCAATGTCCATTGTGGGTGTTAATTCAAATATTATTTGTAGGATCAGGATTCAGGATGTACTAGACTACAACTTCATGCCATATGGTCATATGGACCAGGATTCAAAGGAATTGGTTTGTAATAGCTTTGGTGGTATTGTCCAGTTGGAGAAGCTCTGCACAGAGGTAAATCTGCAAAAACATGCTTGGTTGCTTGTCATGTGTTTGCTAGTTTTTGTTGTATGCTTGGCTGCTTGGTAAATCTGCAAAAACATGCTGTATGTAGTAAAATATGCTTCGTTGTATGCTTGGCTGCTTGTCATGTGTTTGCTAGTTTTTGTTTTATGCTTGGCTGCTTGGTAAATCTACAAAAACATGTTGTATCTGCAAAAACATGCTTGGTTGTATGCTTGGCTGCTTGTCATGTGTTTGCTAGTTTTTTGTTGATCCTCTTAGTGCAACAGATTCTCTTGTTCTTTTAGTTTTTGTTGATCCTTCCCTGTGTACATGTGTGTATGTGAGATGGTGCAAAGGAGAGAAGCAGCAGTATTTGGGATCACATAAGAATGTTGAGAAATCCATCACTTTGGTGGTATTGTCCAGTTGGAGAAGCTCTGAAGAGAGGTAAATCTGGTACATGTGCGTGCTGCTCTACTCATCAAATTTTAGTGCAACAGATTCTCTTGTTCTTTTTGTTGATCCTTCTCTATGTACATGTGTGTATGTGAGATGGTGCAAAGGAGAGAAGCAGCAGTATTTGGAATCACATAAGAATGTTGAGAAATCCATCACAATTACTCTTTGGTGGTATTGTCCAGTTGGAGAAGCCTTTTGTATATGCCTTTTGTACCAGTCTATATATGCTTTTTGTTACATTAGATTACTTTACATTTTCTACCAGTATATATATGTCGTCTACCAGACTACCACTCTACCTGTCTATATACTCTTTGGCGGTATTGTCCAGTCGGAGAAACCTGCTCGGCGGGTGAACCAGAGTCCAGAGGCATAACAAACATGCAGAGTTGTCCACATTTGTCTTCCCATTTGCATACATCTTGAGAAAACCTAAACTTGCTGATCACCCCAGGGTGTTCCACAAAAAACTGCATGTTTGCATGTGGGGTTTGATAATTTTTTCAACCAATTTATTACATTACATTTTCTACCCGTCTATATATGCCTTTTGTATCCCTACGTAATATTCGACGAGATATTCGTTATCGTATTCACATCCACTCTGTATTCGTTCCGTATCTGTGACCGATACTATCCGGGTTCGTATTCGTATCTGGCACTATTCGTATTCGACTCCGAATCCAAGAAAAAATATAGGATAGGATATGGAATAAGCAATATCCGACCGAATTCGACCCGTTTTCACCCCTACTCGAAGGCCTCTTATCCGAATCCTGTAAGGAATTGGAAAGAGATATTGGTAGTGGTGAAAAATGATACAGATTATTTATTATTTATTTATTATATGAATAGAATATGAATATGATATAGATTTTTCTATTCGATTAACAATATTTATCGTATTCGAATTTATATAAAAATATAGATGCGAATATAGTTATAGACTTTTACCATCCGAACTATTATTTTATCCGGACTATCCGTATTCATATTCGACGAAGCAATATGTATATTTTATCACAATACAATTAATTAGTCGGACAAGTTTTTTTAATTGAACATGAATTTATGTTTCTTTAGGTGAAGTAAATGAATTAGAATGATTAAGCGTGATTGCACGAGAATAAATTAAAATGTCATTAATGTCTTCATACTACATAAGTTATGAGGATATATGGATCCGATCGAATTGAGTAGTTATTCAATTCGTATTCGTATTCGAGAAAATTCGGATTCGTATCCGTATTATACGAATGTGGTTTGGGCATTATTCAATCCATATCTGATCCATTTTCACCCCTAGTTATCGGTCACAGTTTGTAACGGACTGCACGAGAGCCAAAAAAACCGATCCACACAGCCTATAAATACGGGACTACTTCCATAGATGTGATGCAAACTATGTATCCCCTTGGTTAGACAATGGCTCCTTTTTTTAGCTTACAACTTATGGCTTATAGCTTTTCACAAATAAATAAATGCGTTATCGATATGAGATCAGACAGTGAACTTGTAGGCACCTTCGATCGAATTTGTGAACCACCGAGAATGCAAAGGGGGCTCAATGAGAATCACACACAAGAAGTTGTACGAATGTATTGCATATAGGTGCAAAATGTTACAAATAGCCCCTCACTCTTCATTTACTAGGGGTTTTATTTATAGAGTGGGAGGGTGGAGACGAGTAAAATTACAAGTCCACCCCTAGAGCCTAGTTCATTTCTAAGGGTAGTTTCGCCCATTACATCTAGTGGGCCCCTGGGCCCAAGTTGAACTCCCCCTGAGCTCCCGCTCGACGCGGCTGACGCCCGAAGTATCACGCCTCGCCGAGGTTCATCTCTAGACTTCGACTTGGGTTAGCCCCCTGACCTTGTTTGGGATGGACTCTGAACCTCGTCTAGGGTTAGATCTCGAACCTTATCCATGGTTGGTCTACGGACCTCGTCCGGGGTGAATTCCCCATGCTGAAGTTGTCGTGGCACACTTTAGTGCACCTTGCCTTGCCGAGTTATCGTTGGCCTGAGATAGCGCAATGATCCTCCCACAACAAAACGGGACGGCTTTTTAGCCGCCGTTTCGAAGTGACTTATCGGGAAAGTTTTTTGAAACGGTTTATTAGTTTATCGGCATTTTGTTCATTCACATAAACGTTCATACTAGAGCCAAAAGATATCAGCTATAGTCATGGGTGAATCCAGGCCTATGGTAGGCTAGACTACAGTCCATGGCGTAGGATATTTACCAGCACAGAGCCTACGTAAGTCTAGCGCACAACCTTTCCTCTGGCTAGGTAGCAGTGATTTCTAACCGTTCATAGTTTAAAATGTGATAAAATCCTAAATCCGTAATTGATGGTACTCATATGCCATCCGCCGAAAAAAAAGAACGCACTCATATATTCGATGGGACAAGCTAGCTCGGCGCGCACATCAAGTACTTTCCGAGCAATATGCCAAGTAGGACTCGGCGGGCCGGGCACGCGTGCGCTACCTCGTTCCGCTGCATCGATCGCTTGTGTTTGGTTCGTGGATGGAGGTTGTATCGTATATCCTGACTGAGTGGATGCAGGCTGAGTGGAATCGTATTTCAGAAAAAGAAGATGTTTGGTGAGGTTGCATGAGCGGATGCAAAAAAAACTGAGATGCTGTTTGGTTGCCTGTATGAGCGGATGCAGTCTACCAAACCTGAGAGGCTGACACGTGGGACCGCATAAGATACACTGCATCAACCCATCCAGGATGGCCAGTGAAGCTCATTTTGAGCGTATCCACCCATCCAGGATGAGGGCGTATTTTGCATCCGCTCATGCAGGCTGTATCCACTCATACAGGCAACCAAACAGACTCTTTCTCAGATTATACGGATCCACCCAGCCAGGACGAAGGAGATTCAGGCAATCAAACACACCCTAATACCGGCTCGCCGCAGCGCGGTTTGCCCGCGTCTCTCAACTGGTTGCCTCGTTGCATTCGCGCTTGCACCACGCCCCGGTCGATCCAATGACGTAGCTAGAAAACTTTTAATATAGATGCATATTTCATGCATAAATCTTATTCAATAAATTTATACTTGATCTCAATATATATACTCTGTAGGTTTTTCAGGTTTTTGAGTGGGTCGGTGTATAGCAGCACACCACCTTGCTCCGCCCCAGGGTCGATCGACGCCAACTTGCCAGCCGTCGCACTTAGCTCGCGGTGAGGCCTCGATCTTTGCACGCCAAGCCGCTGCGGTGTAGCCGAGATGTACGTTGCCGATGTGCGCTGCCCCGTTCCAACTGTCCCGTGATCCTGTCACAGCTTCAACGTCGTTCCATAACGTTGCTGATTTGTTGGGCAGATGGCGGTCAGTCCGTCACTCGGCTCGACACATCACGCTGCCATGCGGTGCGGCGGCACACGGTAACGTGTCTTAGCTCATTCCAGTGCCGTCCCAGTCCAAGAGAGAAAGCGAAGAGTGAAAGCCCAATAGGACCTTGCCTCCCGGAAGCCGATGACAAGGCCTTGCCCACGCGGCATATAGAGGACAACTCCTTCTGGCCCAATGTACAATTCGATGGAAGAACGACTTGGGCTGGTAGCTCATTCGCATTTAAAGAATATCTTTTGTTATTTAACCTAACACTTTTCAGAATTTCTTTTGTTATTTAATCCATTTTTAAACAATATTTAAAAAGACACCTCCTTAACTTATTGCACAAATTAACCCTGCCTATGACGCCACCATCAGTGGCTTTGCCACGACGAGTTCATTTGCCATGCCACGGACAATCTGTGTAGTACGCAATGTTTGTGGAGACAAGTTCGGTGTTTCCCGGCAAAATTCACTTGCAGCACCACCGAATACAGGGGGTGTTCTTTCCCCTGCCGTATTATTAATACTAGTTAGAGACCCATACAATATAACGGAGTCATAAAAATGATGAGATGGAACTTACCGCCTGACCAACTTCACACATTAAACATTGGAGTGCAAGCGACAGAGAGAAAAGGGTGGCCAGAATGCGCGAGGAGATAGGGAGTGGAGGGTGTAGGCAGTTGTATCCTAAGAGAGAGGAAGAGGAGAGAAACGAATTGTCCAGATCAAATCGGATAGCTGTAGAGAGAGAAGGGGAGAATGCACCGACGACCACCAACTTCTCTTTATATAATAGTAGAGATAATGAATAGTGATTTTTAAAAGGAGCCGAAGGCAAAAGGCCGATTAAAAAGCTATAAAAAAACAGGATCATAGTGTGGCAGACTGGTTCATTTTTCGAAATAAGCTATAGTTGAGTTTATTTTTAGTATGGTTTCAAAAAAGGTTTATTTTGAGAGAAAAAAGTAGTTCCTCTTTTTACAAAGTAGTACCAGCTACAGATGTAACATCTCAATAAATTTTAAAAAACTACCAACCTACCAGATATGGGTACATCATATGTTCTAAGAAAAAAATGCGAGCTAATTAAGAACTGAATTGTATCCGACTTCAGGGTGTGAAAAATACTAATTATTGAACCCATCACCCATTCGCTTCAGGAGAAGGTGAATTAGTACACTGTAACTTTAGGTAATTAAGAGTACAACTTCAGGTGACTGAGAAATAAAAAAATTTCAGTTAACTGTGCAATAGCAAAACTGCAGAGAAAATGCATAGCAACTCAACTAGTTAGATCAAGCTAGCAAGACATGCATGATAGTATTATTATTCCAACGTCTTCAATTTCATTGTTACAATACACCTCATGGTCAGTTCTCTACAGCTTGGGAAAGACCTCAAAGAATACAAGCACAACAAGACCACTAATGAAATTAATCCAGGGGAAGAACTCGACCGCCTGCAAATCAACGGAAGAGGCACATGACGAAGACTGCCGCGAGTACGAGGAAATGATCGATGCCTTGGTCGACGGCCATTCCTGCAAAACACAAGCCAAACAGAGAATGCGGCGTACCTGAATACTTAACTCGTTCAACTGCGCGCGGGACGGTGATCATAAGCAAATCGAGCGGTCAACTCTCTCGCATTTGCGTGCGTAAGGCGTAAATGCTCTATTCGTACTTCACGCAACTATTCAGAAATTCAGTTATAGACCAAAAAAAATACTAAGCTTACTTACAAACATTTAAAAAATATTAACTTGATTGAAATAAGATCTAACGGTCAAATTTAGTAACTTTAACGGGTGTCTAAACCCAAAACTTAACTCATATAAAAAAATTGAAGAAAATCCTTACATGAACGCTAGAGTGTGGTTGTAGCCCTAACACGAAAACTTGAAATACCCATATTCCTTCTCATATCTATTTTGGTAGAAATAAAGTAAGTTGGATACAACTAACACTACTGCAGAAAAGATCATTATAGGCGGTTCAAAAACGTTATCACAGACGGTTTCGTGAGCCATTTGAATATATAGGTCAAAATGACATGATGTCATCACAGACGGCTTTCGAACTGTTTGTGATGCAATCTATCACAGACAGCTATTAACTCTGACCATCTGTGAAAGTCCACTATCACAGACGGTTACAAGTTAATAACCACCTATGATACTCTTTTTTATTCTTAAATCTATTTCTGTTTGTTGGCTACCCTCATAAAATGCTAGTCATACCCTCTGAAACAAACAGATCAACACAGTATACATCCAATTCACATTCATTCATTTCACAAATCAATTAACTGAAATGAAGTAAATTATCCATCCATGAACACATACACACATGTATAATTAACATCAATCTTATCCCGTGAAATTCATTCTACATTGTAGAACTTCCCATCATCTTTTATGACTCTAGACAACAAGAAGTACACACACTATTCTCGAATTTATTTGAAGTCAGCATGTTCCAATGGTGTTGTATCGATGTACACAACCTGTCGGTAGGAAAAATCAATGTCTTGCATACATATATAAATTGATAAGTATGGAATAAATATTGCAAGATTGACAAACCTGAGGATCTTTGGTCTTCACGGAATAGAAGAGTAGTTGCATGTTGTGTCAAACATAGAATCAACAGTATTGCTCGATGGCTGTTGGTGGCACTGCAAAATTAGAATTAGTTAGTTCAAGAGGCATAACTACAAAGTGTTATATAGAATTAATGTGTACTAGTAAATACCCAAAAATCTAGATCGTTTCGCATGGTGTTGCTCCCTCCCATGAATTTTTGTACCTTTGCTATGTACGCCGCGAATGACCTATGTGATTCTAAAAAATTAGCCTTAGTCATTGGGAAGGAAGAAAAGACTACAATAGAGTTATCTATGGAGGAAATATGTTTACCTATCGATTAATTGTGTAACAACTGTGTAGTTGATTTTGTTCTTCTTTAAGGAATTCTAAGTTCATGTTGCTTATAAAATACAATCAAAAAGTATCGAGTGTGAAGAAATCGAATAAGTCCTCAAAGGTCACCGTGAAGACATTCATGAATATCGTAACGAAGATGATGCGATTTGAACTTGACAGTGACATTCGAGCACCGTTGTTCCACCGGCTTCTTGGCCTGTTCCATGTAGTATGTATGCAATCTCTGGCAAGCCAGTTCTAGGATTAGAAGGTAATATATCGGGACGACCAACGGCTCGCCTAGTATAAATTTGCAGGCCAATGGTAAGTAGGGGATATCACATCGATCTTCTTCGGTTTGCCTTTGCCACCCTTGCTGCTTTGACTGTAGGTTGACTTCACGGTAATTGACTGGGCACGAGATGTAGATGCACCATGCCCTTGCCACGTGGGTGCAGGAAGCTCCGGTGTGGATAGCCCCCGTGGACTTGGCACCGGTGTAGGTACCTTTGGTGCAAATAGCTCTTGTGGACTTGGCACCAGTGCAGATAGCCCCTGTGGACCTGTTACTGGTGCAGATAGCTCGAGTGGACTTAGCACCGGTGCAGGAGTCTACAGGCAGGTATCTCTTTTTGGGCCATTGGATGAATGATCCAATAGCTTGCCCTAGAATCACGACCTCGTCGTTTGGTGGCATTTGCAGTGGGAAGACCTTGAAATTGGTATAAATACTACACACATTCACTTTTGTGAAACTTGGCGCTAGAGTTACACCATGCACCAAGGCCCCAAGCAGCGCACAGACCAATGGAGGTATATCTCACTTGGAGCTTGCATTTCGTAGCAACCTACATAACGATATAAAATTCTCAAGAGATGAGAATATAATTGTTTATTAAGATATTTATGGATGCAATTTTGTTTGTAATCATTTTAACATAAAATAACAAGGTAAAAACTTCTAAAGAGATCAGGGTTTCAAGAACTTGTTAACCAAGTTACAACATTACCAAATTTACTTATATCTTGCTATTGGAATCACCCATTAAACACAGCTTCATTTACCGCTAGCACGACGTTTTTAAATACCATTTATAATTGACTTTGCAAAATTGCCCAGTTTTACTCACAAAATACCTGAGACTCATAATGTCAAGTTATAGATACGTAACATGTTAGCGAGCGACTGAGTTGAGATAACAAGGTCTTTCATTGCTCTCCTCTTTGTGTAGTCTCGCCAGGTAGGGACTAGGCAACACAGGCAATCGACATTCCACTGGCCAACGCGGAAAGTACTCCCCGATTTTGTGTAATTCTACCATTCTTAAGTATGGTTTTACCATTTCCATACCAGCCCTTTATACATGGACCATTCCACTTTTGGAATGCCAACACCCTGTAGATTTTCAATAAATTTGAGCAGCTACTAGACCAGGTTTGACGAGTCAAAACTTATGGTTGAGCGATCGCCTTGTTCTTTACTCAGTATAAGATTATAGTCCTTACTTTTCATCAATGAGATAGCCAACCACACACCAATAACCCAGTGCACCACATTACTGCCACTACTTCAATCCATGCTTCCACCCTGGGGTAACGACATGGACTTCAACCATCTCGTGGCTATTCACGTTTCATCCTTCACCCTAGTACTATTTTGTAAATCTTCTGGCAAAACGTTAAATTACTTAGTAGTGTGAAACATTTGAATTCCTAATGCACCATGGTATATTATGTAGTAATATTTTATTACTAAGGCTTGTCAAGGTGAATATGGCTATAAAATAAAACAAGACTTTTTTGGTGATAGGACATAGCTAATTATCATGTCATTCTAAATATTTACTTTAAATAAATAATAGTGCATAAATAATAGTAATGAAAGTACTATAAATAAAAATTAAAATAGTGTAGGTTCAATAGATAAAAAAAACATGTGACTTACCTCCTTATCCATAGTCTCTGATTACTTTATTATTGTCTTCAAGTTAGATGTTGACTTCTTAAATTGCTCTTGTAGCTCTTCTGTTGACCAACTCACTGGGTCTGAATACTAGCACAGAAGATGAATGCAAATAAGTTCCTACTTTGCAGAATGCAAGTTGGGAACAAAATTCAATAAAATAACTGAAAATATATAAAGAAAATATGTTTAGGTAGATGGGCTTTAAACGGTGCTTTGTTTGGCTGAACGGAGTTAGGAGTAGGTTAGATAGGCTCAAGATAGTCGAAATGGCTATATATGTGTGTCATTGGACTTTTGGTGAACAACAGTATTGGGCCTAGGATTAAAATAATATCTAGGTTGGGTAGGGTTCATTGGAATTTATTTAGGTTGAAATGGACTTCGTAGGGTCAAAACAGTCAAAATGACTATATATACATTTTTCGGATTTTTGGGTGAACAACAATGGGTGTTCCTTGTTCATTGTGTGTTGTGGAACAGTAACGGATCCATACTATTTATGGTAGGTCAAGGTGTGGAATAGTGTCGGGTTGCTATAGTACAGGATTTGGGTGAACAGTAGTTAATAGTAGTGGGCTCAGCCCCAAAGTGAATTAATGGACTGGTCCTATTTTGCGCCAGGCCTAGTGAAGAGTGCTTCATCTTTTACCTCTGATCGGTGCTGTAGCAACCGAAATAGAGAAATGATGTTTGGCGGCAATCGATGATTTTGCAGTGGCTTCTGAGAGCAGTCGATGGTATGGATGGGTTTAGGGGATCAAGAGGAACCCATTTTTGGGCTAGGTGAGCCTCGGGGGTCTCGTAGATGGCCGATGGCGATAAGGACTTCTCTGGACAACCTCACGGCACAGGAGCTTCATTTGAGCTAATAGAGTGATAGCATGGTGGTTAGAGTATCCTTGGGGTGTGGGGAGGTTCAGGCTCTAGAATGCCATGACAAGCTACCTATGGTGGGGTGGTTTCGGTTCGATGGAGGGAGGTGGTTGCTAGCAAGGTAGGAGGTGAGAGGGGTAAAGGTAATGCACTAGTTTGTGGGGCCTTGTAGGTGCTAGGGACAGAGGTAATTGGGAATTAACAAAGGCATTACTCATATTGGAAATTTTGGGGCTTACCGGCTTTCATGGCGGCAGTGATGATTTTGTAGCTGGAGGTGAAGAGGGGGGAGGTGAGGTTGGGGACTTTACTGGGGCCAATGTGATTCATAGAGGGGTGGCTTACGGCTTTTATAGGTGGGTTAAGGCGGTTGGCACTGGGAGAGTGACATTCGGGAGGCGGCGTGTGGCCGGGACAAGGAGGTTTCAGGGTGGTTTGGTAAAGGCGGTGGGTAGTCAGCATGTAGGGTGGCACCTCGAGCCTAGCGTTTCCTCAGGTGGTGAGTTGCAGCAGTCAAAGTGGCGGAGTGCCAGGTCGGCTGTGAGGGGTTGCGGCAGCAGCTTGAGGAGTTTCAGTTTGGCTTGTCCAGCAGTTGTTAGAGAGCATTAATGAGTGCTCAATGATTCTACAGACGAGGTGTACAACGGCTGACCAGCATTGCGGCGCTGACTGAACGGTGTGAATGACAGTGGAAATTGGCGGTGGCGAAGTTGGCAGACAGTGAACATTGTTTATGGTGGTTTGGGGGATAGAGAGAGATAGCAAGTCCAGGGAGGAAAGTGGAAGGGTTGGGAAATGCCAAATTAGGTAAAGATTTAAATGAAATCAAAACTCAGATAAATTAAAATCCATTTTGAATTCTGGGATGCTTCATAAGGGATGTAGTACTAACCGTGCGTGGCAAGCTTGCCGGCGATTGACGCGAGCGAGGCAGAGGTGACGGCGCCCTGGCACAGCAGCAGGTGCAGCAAAGCGGCGACCAGGAAGTAGGCGAGCACGAAAGCTTGTGGCCTCATGGTGGTATACTGGTATCGCCGCTTGTGTGCTCTCTAGTCGTAGGCTACAACACAAAAGGATGCAGTATCGAAGAACTAGGGGGCCTCATATACTTCGATGCGATGCAGTGGTAAGCTCGCGTCGATCGGGTTCATAGAGGGGAGGAATTGTGCCACTGTCACATGTCACATCTGCGTTGGGCTTGTTAACCAACCTTTCGCTGATCGATTTTCACTTGGGTCGCCAGTCTCTTCTGGCTATCTTGTTAGGGTCTGTTCTTTTTTGCTGCGGCTTATAGCTTTTGGTTGAAATTTTTGAATTTTGGCTGTTTACGGTACAGATTATGGAGAGATTGATACTCACTTGCAATTTTGGTTGGTACAGATGTTGGGCTTTTAACATGTACTACGTTTAACTTGTAGACCCCGTTTTGAGAAAATACTATATTTAAAAGTTAGGTACTGTAGCGGCTGCGAAAAGATGGCCGGCTGGAGGCCAGCCGAACAGGCCCTAACTCTTTTTCCTACCACGTGTAGCGGTATTGGCCGCTCGATATGCCGTGACGGACAGGTGGACAGCGGTGTGATGTTCGTGAAACGGCGGTGTGGAGTGCTGAGTACGCCCAACAGGGTCGGCTAGCAGCCGGATTTGAATCCCTGTCCGTGGACGGGAATTTTCTCCAAAGAACGCATGCCGTCCCGGCCGGCCGGAAAGCAGCTGTGTGTGCTTGCCGTCAGACTCAGTTGCCGTCCAAAATCATGGCAACGAGAGACCAGCACATTGGACTACTATGGGCTGCGTTCTACTTCAGCATTCAAGAAACGAACAGTAGTGCAGTCCACAGGACATGGAAGAGCTAGCCCGCCGAGTGCAGTCCACAGCTTAAGATGTATGTAATGTACGTCCAGGCCCCCGTCAATAAACTCTTCGGACTATAGCCCATGAGGCCGTTCTCCGGTCCATGGCCGGCACACCGAGGCCCAGCTCACACAATCGTACATGCGAAGTATGTGCCCCGTTGTTCCGCTCGGAGGAATCGCGAGATCAGGCGATGTGATAATCACGAGAACAAAACGCAGCCCAGGCGTAACGGGGCAGGTGGCGCAGGGACGGACGCACGTACACACACGGTCACGACTCACAGGGAGTATCAGTACCACACGGTGGTCACTCACCAATCGAAGGCGAAGCAGCCCCACTTGGCCTCGCCGTCATGGCATTCAAAGTGCAAACGAGGAGCCCCACGGTTACATTGCACGGGCTAATAGTTGCCCCCGTCCCGTTCCCTATCCGACTCCCACGTGCGGAAGCCCCACACCGCCCCACGCACACGCGTACGTACAAAAGGGGCGTTAGAGTAAGAGGTTAGACAGTCGAATTTGGTACTGTTACATATGATATTTATAAAATTAGTCATATACGTACCGTATTTATAAAAATAGTATTTCTACCATCTGATGGGAGGACAGTAGTACCGGCGAGGTGACACATGGCACCTACCGCCTCATAAGCAGTAGGCACCTGCCACCCGCTTACCAAACGGCAGGCGCCTGTCACCAGCCCACAGGAAATCACTGCCTAAATTCATAATTTTATATCATAATTATTTGAATTTTTAAATATAGCAAATGAAATCAAAAAATTACAAAATTTTATGCCCAAACTAACGACACAACGTACTTTATTGTGTATTTTTTACAATTTTATCTCCTTTGAATAATGCTCAAAAATTCGTACGATTTTGATATTTATATGAATTGTTACATATAGCAAACAAGCTCCAAAATTATAAAATTTTATATGAAGCCACCCAACGCAGTCAACCTAATTGTGTATTTCTTTTAGGAATTTTATGTGCTCCTAATTTGTCATATTAGTTCATGATAATTTAATCATAATTAACCCAAATAAACGTGATAAATTCGCACCACATAAAATTCAAAAAAATTACACAATAACTATGATTATGTCGGGAGGTTTCACATAAAATTTTATAATTTTTAGAGCTCGTTTGCTATGACTAAAAACTCATACAAATATAAAAATTGTATAAATTTTGAGCAATATTCACAATGGATAAAATTACCCAAAAATTATACTAAGTATGTTGTGTTGGAAGGTTGTACATAAATTTCCGTAATATTTTAAGCTCATTTGTTATATTTAAAAATTCAAATAAACATTGAGTAAAAAACTTAATCCTCCCGACAGTCATATTTATTGTGTAATATTTTGAGAATCCCATGCACTCTTTAAAACTCTCCACTAGTTGTACCGACATAACCATTAAAATCGTCTCCTAAGAAAAACTGTATGACGCTTCCTAAGAAAAACCGTATGATGGCTATACTATACCACTAATATGGCAATCAAACTAATACAAAAGACTGACAGGTATATTACCCCAAAACAGTTAGATTTGGTGTAGTGATAGGAATTTCAGAGGACATGGACTGCAGTAACAAGGGAGGGAAAGCAGATTCCTGTCTTAAAGATGCATAGAGAACAATATCAACAAACATTAATAGGTTCCTAATATCATAAGTCATGTAGAAATGCTTTACAGAACCATCTAAAAAACCCACATGAGAGGCGAGTTCTGTACAACAGAAAATTAAGATGGTCAGTGGAGCAAAAGAGGATCAGGGATAACCAGTGGTCTCTCACATGTGAAAAGCATTCACTGCCTAGCATAAAATGTAGCACATATAACATGCCCTAGCACAAGCAACACACGGGTTGATGAATTGATCACCAGAATGACATAATAACATGAGAACAACCAAGCCTCGGCCCTCACCTCACATGAGCCATATGTTGAAAATTTAAGGTTGTAGCAATGTAACCTGGAGTTTCTTTGCCAGCTCAACTATCTCATCCAAGTTTGCATTTGTTTCCTGCAATGTGAAACAAGAGAGCCTTAGAAAAATACTGACGGTAGACCTTTCATGTTAGGGGCCTAGGTAGAGCCACATTACACAGATAACCAAATATTCCATTATTAAACAGAAGCCATCAACTGGAGTGAAGTTCATCTTAAAAAGTACCTAAAGCAATTATAGCAATTACCTTATCAAGAGCATTTATGTCCACATTATGTTTTAGAAGATTGTCCAATAGATAGAAGTCCCCTGATGCAGCAAGGGTGTGAAGTGGCAGCCACTTACTCTACAAGGAAAAAATATAAGATGTGTCAACTGTCCATGAACAGATATTAAAGAAGAAGCTAAAATGGAAGTAACAAACATTATCAACACGGGCAGAAGATGCACGGATGTTAAATTGTTAATATAAGAAGTACAATTTACTATTTCCATGACTCAAAGAATAGCTACTATGAGTCTATGACATGTTACAAATGCCTTGATAGAGAACTCTCCCGGGGTTTACTGGCTAGGGCACAAAGGTTGTACCTAGCTGCCCAAGGTTCGAGTCCTCATCCTGCTTAATTGGGGGGATGTCTTCCCCTGCAATCTCGTTCATTTTTTAAAAATGACTTGACAACAATTGAATCATTGAACAGAGATCACTTACAGAAGTAGCAGCTTCCAGATCAGGTACTCTCTTGCTAAGAGCCTAAGAAGAACCTTTTCCTCATTTGTGAACAGCTTTTGACAACCTAAGTAAAGAACAGATTATTCAGGGCAGCAATAAAGAAATATACAATGTAAAGAAGTTGCACGGGTACTTAGCCAGGAACACATCAAAGTAATGTTTCGTCTGATAGACCAAACATATCTGGAAGTGATATAGATTCTGACACCAGTTGACATATTCTCTCTCAAAAAAGTAATACTATCATCTAATTACCGGTCATGGTTATAGAGCAGAATAGCAAGCATCACAGAAACCATATCAATAATATTTGTAATCCATATTTGTATTACACATTCGGGCATTAACGTAGGCTGAATTACTTTGTAATATTATCTGTCAAAGTCAATAACAACAATTTCATAACATAGCATTGGGAGTCAACACCGCCATGATGCATTAGCAATGCAAGGATGGATTTGCCGGATAATGATTCAAGCACATTGCACACTTCAACAATAAGTTCAGCAACTTCTCTGATTCTATTTATTATCGTGGCATTGG
Organism: Dendrocalamus latiflorus; assembly: GCA_017311315.1. Classification (NCBI taxonomy): domain Eukaryota; kingdom Viridiplantae; phylum Streptophyta; class Magnoliopsida; order Poales; family Poaceae; genus Dendrocalamus; species Dendrocalamus latiflorus. Next base: position 46,333,339 of record CM029666.1, on the reverse strand, counting down.
TGGAGTAGAATGAAATGGCAATCGACAAATAGCATCATTACTTTTACTTTATTCGGCTTTGTTTTTAGCACCGGCATAGTGTAGTTGGTGAACTATCATGAAAAGCTTTTGTATTTCAACTACAATTAAACCTTAGCCCGCATGTTCGGAAGTAGAAACCATTTCGACAACCTAACCACCTTACCAACAACAACAATGACTTGTCTAATGCAATACGATGAAGTCTGAATGATGATGCAGTGTATCAAAACAAAAGTTCCAGAACTCACTTCTGGCGCCCTTGCCATCCTCTATGTCGCCTGGCACATACTCCCGGCTGCTAAACAACTCCACAATGTCCTCAAGTTGCTCACACCAATCCCCATCCTCTGATTCCTAGGCGCCACACGTGTCCCAGGCTCGGGGGGGTAGCGGAGCATCCACCTTCTCTGGTGCGCGGGGCATGTCGAGCGACGTTCGTCGAGCGACTCCACGTGGTCGCGCGCGGCGCGTCCAAGTTCTGCATCCAGCCTCCCCTCGCAGTACACGAGGTATTCATCGGGGGCGGCCACGAAGGGAGGCGGCCGCCGCTCAAGGCGACTCCCGAAGCGCAGCCCGTGCGCGATTCAGTGCTTCTCCTTCTTCTTCAGGTTAATCTCCTCTGCCGCGTCCCTCCACCTCCCCGGCACCAGGCTCTCCTCGCCGCTGGCTTCCGGCTGGGGCGAGAGGTGGTCGGTGGCAGCGAAGGCGAAGGCGACAGGAGGTCGAGGTCGGAGGGCTCGAAGGCGTCTTCCTCGAAGACGAGGCAGTCGCCGAGGACGACACCCTCTTCATCATCGTCGGAGGCGGCGACAGCGAACGAAGAGGAAGAGGAGACGAGTGGTCGGGGGAACAGGGATAGGGCAAGGGATTTGCTAGGTGGGTGGAGGTGAGCAGAGGCGGCGGGGAGAGGGTTTAGGGCTTGGATTGGGGAAGGGAAGGGGAGGAGGAGGTGGTGGGGGAGGAGCGGGAGGAATCGTGTTTCTCGTCGTCAGGCGAGGAGGCGGCGGCGCGGGGCGGGGAGGACCGGAGGAGGGGGGAAGCGGTCGGAGCGGAGGAGTGGGGGGGAGGAGGCGGCGGCAGCGCGGGGCGGGAAGGGACGGAGGAGGAGGCGTGCGAAGAGAGATGAACGGACAGGAGAGATGAGTTGATTTGGTGGATCTCGAAGCGTTTCTTTACGTGAGGGAGGGAAAGAAAGATCCTATCAATCATTAACTGGATTTTTAAGTAATAGATATTAGACTATTTTTTCCCTCTAGAGTAAATATTCGAATGAATTAATTGAATTCTGATAAATTGATAAACTGTTTTAAAAATCATGTCCTAATAAATCGTTTCAAAAAGACGACAGAGAAATTATCTTGTTGATATATTCGAAGAAAGTCATAAGCGATAAATTCTTTTTTTTGTTTTTCAGTTAACTTTTAGTTTCTGTTTCTGTTGATCGATACTATTTATTAGAGCTATCAACTTAATTAAAAATCATAACCAGAAACAGGACTGCTAGGCGGAGAGGATCTAACGGTAAAAACGGGACTGCTAAGCGGAGAGATCTAACGGTAGATTACCCGTACGCACCACCCCACCAGACGGCAGTGCTCGGCCACAGACGCGTGGGCCCCCGGTCTGGCCACGAGCGGGCGGGCGAGATCTACCGAAATCGAAATCCAACGGCCGCAGATGGCTCGCGCTGGTGGTCCAGGACTCCAGGGACAGGCGCACGTGCTGACAACTGTCATTATGGGGGCACCGCAGCGCCAAGCATTTTCCCAGTGACTTGTCCAATCAGGCGTCCACCGCCACGCGCGTTCCACTGATGGTGGGCCCCGATGCCATGGGGCACGTACGTCAGTGAGGTCGATCGGTAGGGCGGGATCTGCTGTGGCATGAACGGTGGGGCCCACCGGCCACGCCGCACGGCGATGTTTCAGTCTTCATGGCTCAAATATGAGCCGCACGGGTGGTGCCGTAACCTCATCATCGCACCACTTCTAATAAAGCCGCTTTTCTGTTTTTTTTTTGTTTGACCGAATCCTTCCAACTTTGCGTTTGTTTGGTTAGTGACAGTTCTTGTTCGCTCGTTTTTTTTCTTTAAAAATTAAAATAAGTTAGATAATTTTTTAAAGCGGATTTTAAATTATTTTTAAGTTATTTTTTAAGTTTAAAATTATGTGCACCATTCATATTGACGTTTTAATACCGTTTTAAAAATACAGAAAAAATCATCAGTAACAATAAAAACCGTCACGGCTCAAAAGAACAGCATCTTAAATCTTAAGCTCTTCTGCTCACAAAGCAGCAGCTGGACATATATAAATATATTTAGCATGCATTTATAATTCTGTCTATCCTCTTCGTCTTCCCAATGGTATGGCTGGAGGTGTTAGTTTCTTTTTTTCTTTCTGGTGGCAGTAGTTGTAGAGCGGTAGTTAGCCATGGATAATGGGGTCTCAAAAAGGAGTACTATAATTTAAGCTACGCTAATAAAATTATAGTAGTCCACAACGAACATATTTTGGAAAATGGCACGCGTCAAATGACAACTATACTTACGGGGAATTGCTTTCATTTTATATAAAAAATGAATAGCGAGCAGGTTCTTGTTCCTAATTCATCCGACGGACAGAAGTGACAACTTCTGCCCGTCGAATTAGAAATTGCATCGGTCAATATGGACATGCTTATCCTTTCACGAGGACAACGAGCCCGGTATTGTTTCACGCCATTAGCTGTGCTTCCCTCCCTCGACACCGACTCTTATTTGGGACTGTAGATGGCACCTCAGCGCCAACCTTTCTCCCCCGCTAGCCACCTCATCCTCCTCTCGTGCCCCATAGGCAAGCACCGTCGATAGTTTGTGCGCACGGTTGCCTTGGACTTGCATTGCTAAATGGAGTATAGGTAGGGCTGGACGAAAAACTCGAAGCTCGTTAGCTCGCTCGGCTCGTGGCTGGCTCGGCTCGGCTCGGCTCGTTAGGATAACGAGCCGAGCAGAGCCAAGATTTTAGCTCGTTAGCTATAACGAGCCAACTCGAGCCAGCTCGCGAGCCGCTCACGAGCCATGCTTCCAGGAATTTAGATATGCATATGCTGTTTCCATGGACCTAATTTGTACTCTATTGTACCCAAACGAGCCAAACGAGCCATGCTTCCATAGATGAATATATGATGGAGACATTTTTTGGCCCTGGCTCACGAGCCAAACGAGCTAGCTCGAGCTTTTCACGAGCCGAGCCGAGCTAGCTTTTTAGCTCGTTAGTTATAACGAGCCAGCTCGAGCCAGCTCGTTATCCTACCGAGCCAGACCGAGCCGAGCCGAGCCAGCTCGTTATCCAGCCCTAAGTATAGGCTGCATCTGGTATCAATTTGGAGAATCCAGAAATTAATATATACATCTGCCTTCTAGAAGCGTTTTCTCCATTTCTCTCGCTTTCGTCTCACTTCGAAGATAAGACAAGGGTCGGACGCATCATGCACTCCACTCCTCTCACTCCAGTCTCACACACGTATTTCTTATTCATTTTCCCCACCGCTCGCCCCCTCTTTCTGAAACCCATTTTTTCAATCACTACTATTTATTTTCAACCAAAACCTATTAGTCACAGTCAATACGAACACCGCCTATAAGCATAACTATCCGAATGACCCACGCAATTACACAGTTAGATAATATATTAAGGTTTATGTTGGAACGCATAGTTGTATTTGTTATACAATTCTAATGCTTGCGATATAAATATAGTTACACAACTGTAAGAGCTCTTGTACATGTTAGATGAATATGCACCATTATAACTTAGATCCACCAAAATCTACTAGGAAGATTTTTCTGTTTTTTTCCTCAATTAACGTGGCAATTTCTAGCTTTGAGAGTGAACATAATGGTTTCTTTTGACTTTACTTTAATAATATAATATATTGTGATTTTTAAAGTTTTATTTGTTTGCATTGATTTTTTTTCAATTACAAGGGAGACACACAAAACACGTAGACACGTAAGTGCACTCTCTTAGCACACGCCTAAACAGACAGAGGCCAAGAATAAATCCGCGATCTCACAAACTTCCTACTGAAACGCACTTGTATGTAAATAACAGGTGGACACTAAGACTTGAACCCTACTAGGTGGAGTTGTATACCCACAACTCCGCTACTTCGCTAAGAGATGGTTCTTCCTACACTAATTTATTACATCTTCTCTCTTGCATTTTGTACATAACATTGTTAACTATTTTCTTCTATTTCTAATGTATTTTATAGCAATGATAACACGGCGATTTCCCTTTTTCTATTAGGTTTCACAGTATTTTGACGCCCCATTTGAAACACGGAATTTCACAAAAAAAATTACAAAAATTTCCACTAGAAGCCATATAAATCTTATAAAAATTCTTTGAAATTTCGATAGTCCAAATGGACCTTAGTCTTTTCTCCCTCCTTCAAATACATCTTACTAGCTATGAAAGCATGGCGCCACACCACGCTAGCTACCACGCGGACCGAAGCAAAGAGCCAATAATTCATAAGGGGGCTTTTCTGAACAAATCAAGGACCCGTATGTATTTTCTGAGAAAGCGAATGGCTTTTCTGGAAAAAAAACAGAGGATCCGTACATAATTTTGGGAAATCGCAGGGCTTAATCACGTAAAATGAGGACCTCCCTGAAAAATCGAGGATCTATACATAATTTCAGGAAAGCAGAGGGCCTTTCCATAAAATCGCTGAAATGGTGGGGGTCTTTCCACAAAAACAGAGGATCCGTACGCATTTTCAAAAAAACTAGAGGATTTTTCGTAAAAACGCCAATGTGACATTGCTCCCATAGGGAGCAATCCCCTGGGAATAATAGCGAAGCATAATTACAGTACCAATGGTAAGAGTACTACCAAATTTTCAAAGCTGAGCAACAGCATTGTTGCGTGCAAATGTGTACTGTTAGTTAACACCATTACAAACTAAACATGCCATTAAATCGTACACAGGTTTTTCCCGTGTAGTTAGAGCATTTCTGATGATAGACATCTTAAGTTATGTCTATACCACTCTATATCACCAGAAAAACTATTATAGATACAACTATTTCTGTGAGTAATATCTATATATAGATCTAAGCAATAAATCTCACCATTCTTTATTCTCCTCTTTCTCCTACTCTCTCAAAAGTTGACATAAACACTGTAATTTCTCTCTAATACATGTTTTGGTGACTTCTTGCAGTTTTGATTTTGTATCCATACTTTCTTCATTAATTTTTCTTCATCTTATTTTAAATTCTATATAACACTTGGTAGATATTGGCTACGATCAGTCTATCCGAAGTGCACTTATCTGTCGTGCGCGATGACCGCACGTCCCGTCGTCGTAGGTTAGCGAGTGCTCTGGTCACTGATCACTTTATCCTGCCTGGCCTCAGTTATTGAAGCCGGATAGGGGATTTAACCGATCTAGCCAACGGTTCACCATTTAACGGTCAACACCACCGGTTCATTGTCGAAACTCGGGTTTTGTAAATACTAGTTGAATACCTGTGCGTTGCTACGGATTTTAAACAATTTTAGAACATATTTGTATGTATGTTCTAAAAAATTTTAGAACCTGTTAGTTTCAGAACATATAGTATAATAAAATTTTAAAATCCGTAGCAATGGACATTCAGCTAGTACAAGATTAAGCACTGAATGAAAAATACAGCATGTACTCTACAATGCAGTCTAGATGAAATCCACCTTGACCACTAAATCATGGAAATAAAGATATTTTGATGGGAAGGTGGAAAATTAAATTAAAATAGATTACAAGATGTCTTTTGGGGTCACATGTCAGCGCTGCCTTTTGTGAGAAGGGGTGGGAGGCCGGACCAACCACTAACTCCTTCTTTATAATAGTAAAGATAACAGTATATATTTCTATAATATTTTTTACACACTATTTGGAGTTATGCATTGATATTAATGGGTGGGTTCTTTTAACCTATAATTTTAGCTTTTGGCTTATGATTTTTAAATTATGGCTGTTTGCGAGAGATAGTCATAGAGTGAAATAGTCACATGTGATTTTAGTCGGTATAACTGAACTCGATATAGTGTCTACTATCATATACCTATAGACCTCACCTTAAAAAGAAGCACCGTTTAAAAGCTAGTTACTATAATAGAAAGTAATAAGTCAAAGTTTAAGCAAAAAGAACCTAGCCATTATGGCCTAGTTGGTTCATATACTAAGACGATCTAAACTTGCTAATATTTTTACTAAACTTGGATGATGGTAGGCCATTAAAATTGGAGCCATACTTTGGCTAACAAAAAAGATCTTGGCATACTTTTTTTAGTCACCGACGCGTTGGACCTAGGTGGAAACAAACGAATCTTGCCACATAATTGATTACGAACCAAAATGGACGTCTAACTCGGTTAAACTTCGCTTAACTTGAAGTGTGGTAAGATATAGCTACAAAACGAACAGGCCTTAGTATGTATGTATGTATATATCGAGGTAAAAATAGGAAAGAAGTGCCAGAACTTCAAAATTGGTTCAAATATCAAAGACATGCACAAACAAAGTGTATAGAAAAATAAATCTGTGCCTTTAGTACAATATAGTAGTGCTAGGATAGCTCCTAATTGCTACTTAGAGGATCGTTCGCAAATCCAAAAAGAATTTAATCCAGATCGTCCTCATATGTCAGATCCAAAAATCCAAAATGTCATCCCCGGCCAGCGTCGACCAGCAGAGCATGGAAGATTGCTGCTCCTCCCTAGTCTCCAACCTACCCCTCTCGCCGGCATGGACGTCAACCATTCTGCTGCTCGCACTTTGAGCACTCTGAGCTCGATGCCGTCATTACGCTCCACCTAAGCATATGGAACTGTGGCAAAGTCCGAGGATCGGTCGTTGACCCCGCTGACGCGCTATCCTGGTGTCATAATTGTTGCAGTCTTACCGACCGCTCCTAAGATCCCTATGATTATCTTCAAGTCGCTATGACCACCTTCGTAGCCATACGACCACGTTGAAGAGGCTACAATCACCTCCTGAGTCGTTACGATATCGTAGTCGTAAACTTCAGCTGAAGTTACGACTATGTTCACCGTTGATGCGCTGCACTTCCTTCGACTACAGTTGATCACCGTAGTTGTAACCCGATTACGACCACGCTGTGATACTGTTGACCACATTTGCGGCTCTATCGACTGCTATTGTCGTAACCCTTGCGACCACGTTAGCTGCTTCACGACCGTGGTCGTTACTCCTTTATGACCACATCTTCCTGCTGTATGACCGTGGTCGTAACTCGCTTACGCCTATGTCATCAGTACCTGCGGACACCTCTGCTCATCGCCGTGGTCATAAATCTGTTTACAACCGCGTCTGCGATCCTCCGCTCGCCATGGTCGTAAGTCATTTACAACCACATCTTCGAACACACGATGAACTCGATAGACTTCCAGAGCCAAACCGCTCTTCTCTTCTTTATTTCTATCTCTCGATCACATTGATCGCTACGATCACCCTGATCATTCTCTCTCTTTCTCTTGTCTCTCAATCACACCAATTGCATTGGCTTCTCTCTTACCCTCCCTCGTTACATGGCTCTGCTTTTTATACCTCGCGCTACGACTTTGTCTCGGAGGTAGTTACGACTCTGAGATAGACTTGAATACGACTATGACGTGGACTTGTACAGGACCACGACCAAACTCGTACATGACTCCGACCACTCGTAAATGACTATGACCTCCGACTCTGTTATGACCACAACTTATAAACTGAAAACAAGATTACCAATTCTAACAATCACCTCCTTAATCTTGTTTTTCCATCTTGATCACGCCGATTTTCTCTCTTGCTTCTGTTTCTTCCTTGCATGCTTGCTTGGCTGGAGCACCTGCTCCCACAACCGTCTCTTCGGCCTCGTTTTCATGTCTTGTTGTTTTCCACCTACAACACTTGCCCACTCTTTCTCTAGCGTGTGACCTTGTAATCGACCACCGCTCCCGCTATGCTCCACTGCCCTCCACACTGTGCTTCATCCCGCCTCCTCGGGACCCATGCACCAAGACAACGACTGCCTTCTACTGCACACATGAGAGCTCCTTCTGAGCTTCTACTCGCTATGACTGCATACACTCTTATGCCTTCTACATGTGGTCTATGCCGACCACCCAAGCCAATGCCGCCAGTGTCTGCACACATTACTTCTACCCTATCTTGCTTCTTCGTTGACTTAGGCTCCCTACTCGCATCGACTGCATGTGCGCATGATGTGCGCCCCTACACACCTTCGGAGCTACATGCTTCTGCGTTTGCATGCGTGCCATGCTTGCCTCCTGCTGCCTCTGCACCTCGTCCGTCTGTGCCTCTTTCCACGCAAACCTGTCTACAAGTTTTCAAAGAAATCTTGTAAAACCGATTTGGAGATTCTTTCACCTTCATCAACAAATCTCTGTTCTTATCATACACTTGCAAGAACTCATCCTGCAGCACCACCCTACATCATCTTTCTGTCATCTGTCCGAGACTAAGTATGTTGTTGCATAGACTTGGTATATAATAAATTCCTGTCAATAACTTCTTATCTCCGTTCTTGCATTGCAACATCATCTTCCCTTTGCCCTTATCTCCACCGTGGAGCCGTCGCCAAACTTGACCTTACCCTAAACCTTCTCGTCGAGCTTTATAAAACATGGAGTGATCTCCTGTCATATGGTTGCTTGCTCCATTATCCAAGTACCATTGATCTGTGTAATCATGGCTTCCTTCCTTCATGCGTAGTTTTGGAACTACGTTCTCCTCATTCAGTGTCACCATGACTGGCTCCTTTTCAACATATGAGGAGAGAAGTACTAGCGCTTCGTCATCTTCTTCTTTGTCTTTGGCGAGGTTCACCTCCCCGTCCTTCTTCTTGCTTCTGCAATCTAAAGCATAGTGCCCAAATTGGTTACAACTAAAACACTTTATATGGTTATGACATCCTGACACATTGTGCCCATATTCGCCACATTCAAAGCACTTGACATATGACTTATCTTGGGATCTCTCACCACCGCCTTGCCTAGCCTTGTCTCCACAGCCACCCCTATCACCTCGGCCACTCTGGCCGCCTCGACCGCACCACCTCCCGCGGTTGTTTGATGAGCCACAACCGTCTCTCGGATCTACCTTTACTAGCAACGCATACTCGTTATGAGATCCCTGCTCGTTACGTGACTGAAACCCCTTCAGTAACTTCTCATGTGCCTTGAGAGAGCTGGTGATCTCCTCTATCTTCCTTTTGTCCAGATCGGGGGAGTACATAAGTATTGTGACAATAGATATGTACTTCTCCAGAAGCATGCGTAGGTATTTCTTCGTCACCACAGATTCCTCCATCTTGTTGCCAAGCGAGTTAATCTGATTGTACATTGAACTCAGCTTGCCAGCAAACTCGTCCACCGATTGTGTCTCTCCCATCTTCAGGTTCTTGAACTTGCTCCGCAAATTCTAGAGGTGCACCTCCTTGATATGATCAATGCCCTCGTGCATTGTCTGAAGCATCTCCCACGCCTCCCATGTCGTCTCCTTGCCGATGAGCTAATACATCATCGCATCTGGCACCGCCTAGTAGATGAGGGCTAAAGCCGCCTGATCCACCTTGTCATCCACCTCCTTGTCCTTCTCCTTCGGATCCACTACAGTCCAGACTTCCTGGGCGCGCATGTTTACCTTCATCTTCATTGCCCATATCGAGTAATTGTCGGTTGTCAGGAGAGGGTACTGGAGGGAGATTAGCCCACCCCGAGCCTTCGCCTTGTGAGAGACCATGTGGTCGTGATCCCATGAGAATGATGAGTAATTGACAATGGTGTAGGTTAGTCGAGTTTGGTTTGGGTGGTTTTGACCATGTCGTTGCGTGGTGCAACGGGCTCGGTCGATTTGGTCAAACTTGGTCGTTTGGGCTTAGGTCATTTATTCTAATGTTTCGACAGGTTTGGACTTCATCATGGGTAAGCATGATGTGTTTATGCTATTTTACGCTTTCATGTGTCGAGCGGTGCTATGTGATGTGTTTCTTGTCTGTGTGGCTGCAGGACATCGAGCGGAGTCGTGGCGAGACACGGTGGACCGGACTAGGCGCAGGTGGCGCTGAGGTCAGAACGGTCAGGATGTGTCGAAGACGACGTGGACTCGAGGTGGTTGCGAGGCGTGCAAGACAAGGAGCGCGGAAGCTTCCCGGAAGGTGCAGGAGGGGCGAAACGGGAATTTCGCAAGGCTGCACAAGCGGGAGCGGGCTCCGTTGGATTTAGCCGGCGTAACGGGGCGGAGACCCGTTAGCCATGGGCTATAAAAGGAGAGGAGGGGCTGCATGCCCATTTGAGCACTTGTAAGGAATTAGGGTTTACACTAGTCAAAAGAGGCTTTGGGAAGGTTGTTTCCTTTAGCTCTTTAGTTGGTGTGAGTTGGTGGAGGCAGAGTGTGCTCCCTCTGTTGTCCTCTACGATGGTTTCTAGGTGTGAGTTCTAGTGGGTGTTCTTCCTCCCTCCATGGATGAGTGTGTGTTCTTGAGTTGAGAGAGTGAGGAGATGGATTGAGAGTCTTGTAATCATTCCTCTGTATTCAATCGTGTCATCGGGACTCCTCTATATTCATTGTGATCCAAGAAATGAAGATCTAAAGTTTGGTTCCTCTCTGTCGTAGCTTCTGTTCTTCGTTCTTCATTTTGGGTGATTTGCTCTCTTTTGATTTTCGAGTTCTTGATTGCTGGAGAGTGCCAAAATGGGTTGCTATGACATGGGTGATGCTTAAAAGCCATTTGGCTAGTTAACTCCAAGAGCAAACCAAGTTTTAATCTCAGATTTTCTTTGTTTGCCTCCTCTGTTCATCTTTTCTCTTTCTAGGTTTTTGTCCAGATTTTGACTCCCTTGTTAAGATGGCTTGAAATTTGGTATGAAGAGTCCAGAGGCTATTAAATAGCTACCCTCAAAATTTCATAGCCAAAGGATCAATGGTTTGGGAGTAATTGGATTTTTGGCTCAGCTCGGGCAAAATTTCAGATTTTTACCCAAATCTGAAATTCGTGTTTCTTGAAAGTGGTTTCTTGAAATTGGCTCTTGGCTTAGTCTTCTGGGAGTATTCCCTAGCTATCCTCAAAGTTTCCCAAGCCAAGAATCGAAGAATCTTGCGAATTTCTCAGTTTTCAGATTCATTGTCTGAAAATTTCTGTTTGCTGTTTTTCCTCGAGAGGTACTACCGCTCCTGGAAGAGGTACTACCGCTCAGCGGTACTACCGCTCCTGGAAGAGGTACTACCGCTCAGCGGTACTACCGCTCGTCCCAGCGGTACTACCGCTTGCAGCCAGACTTGCGCTGAATTTGTTTTTCTTGATTGCTTCTTTCTGGGTCTAGTTTTTCCTTGTCTCTGTGATGTCCAGTAAGGGTTTATTTTCTCCTTCATAGCTCCCATAGCTATTGGAGAAGAAGATAATTGTTGGGGGCGATTTTTAAAGATCGACATTCACCCCCCCTCTGTCGCCATTTCGGTCCAACAATTGGTATCAGAGCCGGTTAGCTCTAATTCATAGATCTTAACCGGTCTCAAGAGCCATGGCGACGGACAAGTACTCGACCAAGCCGCCCGTTTTCGATGGCATCGATTACCCCTTCTGGAAGAGCCGAATGGAGACATACATCCAGGCTCAGGGGTACGCTATCTGGCGCAAGGTCAAGGTCCGGTTTGTTGTTCCGGCCGATGAGAACATCAATGCTGGGAATATGCATGATGTTGAGGCAAACGCTAAGGCAAGGAACATCATTATCCAGGGCCTGAGTCGTAGCGAGTTCGATCGCATCTCCCACCTGTCATCCGCCTACGATATCTGGGTGACCCTCGACGCATACCATGAGGGCACCACCCAGATCAAGACGGTTCGACAGGACCAGTTCAAGCGCGAATACAACAAATTCGAGATGCTTGCTGGTGAGTCCCTAGATGAGTGCTTCGCACGTTTTCACAAGATCTTGAGCAACCTCCGAGCGGTCGGTCTCACATACCCCGACTCGGACAACGCTCGTCAGATGCTTGCGGCACTCGATCTGCGAGTGTGGGAGATGAAAGTGACCACCATCAAAGACACGACAGACCTCTCGACCTTGACTCTTGACGCGCTGTACTCGCGCCTCAAGACTCACGAGATTGACGTTGTCTCTCGTAGGTCGAAGTCACAGTCGATGGCTTTGGTCACCGATCCCAGTTCAGCTTCTGGTCTCTCTTCTGAGTCTTCTTGCGGTTTCTCCCTTGCTGCTCTCTGTGACATAACTGATGATCAGTTAGAGCAGCTTGCGGATGATCAGCTGGCCCTCCTAGCCCGAAGGTTTTCACATGCCTACAAGGGTAGGAGAGACAGAAAGAGAGGAGGACCCGTGATTTGCTTCGAGTGTGGTGGCCCCAACCACATTCGGGCAAACTGCCCCAAGCTGGAGAAGGGCAAGAACGACTACGGCGGTTCGGGCAAGATCGACTACACCGACAAGAACCGCAACAAGAAGCCTCCAGCTCAGACGCCGGGAAAGAAGAAGTTCCGCGACTTTGGGAAGGCCAAGAAGTTGTTTCACCGCGTCCTCACCGCCTTCGACGACCTCGACCTCAGCGAGGTGGAGGGATGGAGCGATGACGACGGGACGGGTGACCAAGATCCCAAGAGCGGCGACGACTTCTCCGGCATGTGCTTCATGGCCCTCGAGGGCGAACTCAGCGACAGCGAGCTGTACTCCGACTCGGACGAGGTATGTCCCTCCTATGACCAACTTAATGAAGCTTTCCTTAAGCTAGGAGGTTTTCATGCTAGAGCTAGGACTAAGTGTACCGAGTTAGAGAAGGAAGTAGATAGACTGTCACGGGAGCTTACTTCTCTTACATCTGCTCCCTCCCGTGACGACTGTGATACATGTTGTGCCTTGCTGGGTGATTTGGAGAAGTTAAGGACCTCGCATGATAGTGTGTCCTCCGAGCTTGATTCTATTAAGGTGGAGAATGTTAGTCTGCTTGCTGAGTTAGAGTTGAGTAGGATGGCTGTTACCCTACTTACTACTGATGAGACTACTTCTCCCACCTCATGTGAGGTTAAGGACATTGCTGCTAGAGGACCTTATGCCATGCTCCTTGATCTGCCCGAGTCTTGTGAAAATTGCAATAATTTAAAGATGAACCTAAAACGGGCAGATCACAAGATTGCTGAGTTGCGTGCTTCTTTACTTGAGCCTATTGATTCATGTTTGAACTGTCCAAAGTTAACTGCTGAACTTGAATCTGTCTCAAAACAGTTTCAAGAAATGATTGACAACAACAAGAAAATGGCTCAGTATGCGACTAAGGATTCTGTTAGCTCACCATGCATTAGTTGTGATAAACTAAAACTTGAACTCGTTGCTTTGAATGACAAATGTGTGAAGCTAACTAAGGAATTACTAGAGAAGCCACAATCTGGTTGTGATGTGATTGATGGTGTGGGGGAGAAGCCCCAGGGTAAGGGTGAGACGCCTAGAGACGCGAACCAACCTGCTAGTAGTAGGATTGTCCCCTCAGGGTCGGCTGTGCATGCACAAGCCATTCTCTCCTCTACTGTTGGTTCTTCTTCTGCTCCCTTACCTCCTGCTGTTCCCACTTCTCCCTGCTCTTCTTGCACCTCTCTCTTTCGGGAGTGTCAGTACCTTATGAACACTCTCGAGAGATTTGTAGGCGGCAAGAAGAAGCTTAATCTTATTCTAGACCAGTCCAAGATTTGCAGATTTAATCAGGGTCTAGGATATGACTATTATGAGGATATGAGGAAGCATCCACCTGCTGTGCTCAGACCCATAGCACCAGGTGTGATCGAGACCGAGCCCAGGACCGAGAAAGTCCAATTTAAGTCAGCGGGCTATGTCCAGGGGATTTCTGACAGCAAGGTGATTGCACCTGCTGCTTCGGCCTCTCAGAAGGCGAAGCCTGACCGTGCTACTTCTACCTCTCAGAGGATGAAGTATCACTGCACCTTCTGTCAGAAGGATGGACACACGGTTGATCGATGCTTCAGGCGCGCCAAGATTGCGCGTAGAGACCGTGTTGAGTCTCCTAGGCGTATTCAGGGTCAGCCCCAGATCCTGAGTGCACCTAGGACCAGCACGAGGTCTAGGTTTACTGCTGTTGATGGGTTTGGGCAGCATCGAGGACTTGGTTTTTCTGAGTCTTCTGTTTTTCGTCCTCATGCTGCTCCTGGTCATGACTTCCGCCGTCCTGAGGGTACATCTCGTTTCCCCCGTCGAGACAGTTACCCGCGGCGTGTTCAGCGTGTTGCCGGTGTTCCGACTCGCTCTCCCGTAGCAGTCGGACCCCGCAACAGCTTCAGGTCTGCTCACAGACCTTCTGCTTCTTTGAGTCATGGAGAGCGTAGGGTAGATAGAGGTCAGTCGTGCTTGACTACTTCATCTGCTCGACGTGTTGTTCAGTATTGGGTGCCAAAATCTCTCTTGATTTACCCCAGTACTGAGACTTTACTCTCTGTCTGACTCAGGTTCGCCGGGCAGGGAAGGGAAAGGTTTGGCTTGTAGACTCCGGTTGTTCTCGTCATATGACCGGAAACTCCCGTTGGTTTTCTTCCCTTGCCCGTGCTCCAGGTGATGAGACGATCACCTTCGGAGATGCTTCATCTGGGCGCGTCATCGCCAAAGGTACTGTGCGCATTAATGATTCTTTCATCTTGAAAGATGTAGCCTTGGTTAGTAAGCTGCAGTATAATTTGCTCTCAGTCTCTCAGCTTACCGATGATGGTTTTGAGGTGAGCTTTAAGAAAAACAATTGCAAAATTCTTGATTCTTCGGGTAGTCTTGTTTGCGGGATTTCTCGTTTTGGGAGGATCTTTCGTGCTGATTTTTCTGAGTCTTCTGGTGATCCTCTCAGGTGTTTAGTTGCTTCTGAGTCCCGCGACCTTTCCTTCTGGCATAGGAGACTTGGTCATATAGGCTTTGACCATTTGACTCGAGTTAGCGGTCACGATCTCATTCGTGGTCTGCCGAAACTCAAGATGGTCAAAGATCTTGTTTGTGCTCCATGCCGGCACGGCAAGATGGTTGCCGCCTCTCACCCTCCGGTCACAGTCACTATGACCGATGCACCGGGACAGCTGCTCCACATGGATACAGTGGGACCAGCTCGAGTGCAGTCAGCAGGGGGGAAGTGGTATGTTCTTGTCGTGGTCGATGACTTCTCGAGGTATTCTTGGGTGTTTTTCTTAGCCTCGAAGGATGAGACGTTTTCACATTTCCGAGGTCTTTTTGGTAGGCTTTCTGTTGAGCTCCCGGGTGCCTTACGAGCGATCCGCAGTGACAATGGCACGGAGTTCAAGAATTCCTACTTCGAGAGTTTCTGTGGTGAGACAGGTGTAGAGCACCAGTTCTCTTCTCCGCACGTCCCACAACAAAATGGCGTTGTGGAGAGGAAGAACCGTACCTTGGTCGAGATGGCCAGGACGATGCTGGATGAGTACTCTACACCGCGGAAGTTTTGGGCTGAGGCTATAGCTACTGCGTGCCATATCTCAAATCGAGTATTTCTTAGGGCACACTTGCACCGCACTTCTTATGAGTTGAGATATGGGCGAAAGCCCAGCGTCTCTCATTTTCGTGTTTTTGGTTGCAAGTGTTTTATCTTGAAGTCTGGGAACCTAGATAAGTTCGAGTCACGTTCCTGTGATGGGATCTTTCTAGGCTACTCGACTTCTTCGCGGGCTTATAGGGTCTGGAACTGCGAGTCTAGCAAAATGGTAGAGACCTGTGAGGTGACCTTTGACGAGGCCAGTCCGGGGACTAGGCCCGATATCTCAGGTTCTTTAGAGCAGTCCGAGACCATCTTTGTGGATGATGAGGATGATGGAGACGACGGTTGTCTACCTGATCCTGTCCCTCATCCACCCCTTGAGGTGCCGTCTTCCACCGCACCTCGAGGCGATCAGCCCATGCCTTCTGCTTCTTCTGGAGCTGGTGGCTCTGTTCCTACCTCGTCAGCTCACGAGGTAGAGGCCACTTCTTCATCTCATCCTGGACCTCCTAGACATATCCAGAAAGCTCATCCTTCAGAGCAGATCATTGGAGACCTCTTCGAGCGTGTTACCCGCTCAAAATCTGGCTTATCTCAATTCTGTCTCCATGCTGCTTTCATTGTCTCCTTTGAGCCCAAAGATGTCTCTCATGCTTTATCTGATGAGTCTTGGGTAAATGCCATGCATGAGGAGCTAGAAAATTTTGAGAGGAACAAGGTCTGGTCGCTCGTCGAGCCCCCGCGAGGTCACAATATTATTGGGACTAAGTGGGTGTTCAAGAACAAGCAGAGCGAGGATGGAGTGGTTATTCGAAACAAGGCTAGACTGGTTGCTCAGGGGTTCTCCCAGGTTGAAGGTCTAGATTTCGAGGAGACCTTTGCCCCCGTAGCTAGACTTGAAGCCATTAGAATCCTGCTTGCCTTTGCAGCTTCTAAGGGTTTCAAGCTTTACCAGATGGACGTCAAGAGTGCCTTTCTCAATGGCCTTATTGAGGAAGAGGTCTACGTCCGACAGCCTCCTGGTTTCGAAAACCCCAAATACCCAAACCATGTCTTTAAGCTTTCCAAAGCGTTGTATGGACTTAAGCAGGCCCCCAGGGCTTGGTATGAGAGGCTTAAGTCCTACTTGTTGAGTCATGGGTTTGAAATGGGTAAAGTTGATAAGACCTTGTTCATCCGCCGGCTTGGCGCTGACCTTCTGCTCGTCCAGATCTATGTCGATGACATTATCTTTGGCGGCTCTTCCCATACTCTGGTTTCCCAGTTCTCGGATGTCATGTGCACCGAGTTTGAAATGAGTATGATGGGTGAGTTGACCTTCTTCCTTGGCTTCCAAATTAAGCAGACTCGGGAGGGTACATTTCTTCATCAAGGAAAGTACACTCGTGACCTCCTGAAGCGCTTCGATATGAGTGATGGTAAGCCGGTGTCAACTCCCATGGCTTCGACAGCCTATCTTGACCCAGATGAGGATGGCGAGCCAGTTGATCAGAAAGAGTTCAGAAGTATGATCGGCTCCCTTCTTTACCTCACTGCCTCGAGACCAGACATACACTTCTCAGTGTGTCTGTGTGCTCGTTTTCAGGCTTCTCCTCGCGTATCTCACCGTCAGGCGGTGAAGCGCATCTTTCGGTACCTTCGAGCTACCATTGACTATGGTATCTGGTACTCTTCCTCATCCTGTCTTTCCTTGAGAGCCTTCTCGGATGCAGACTTTGCCGGCTGTAGGATAGATAGGAAGAGCACCTCTGGCACCTGCCAATTCATTGGCACTTCTCTTGTTTCCTGGTCTTCGAGGAAGCAGTCCGGAGTTGCACAGTCCACCGCAGAGGCCGAGTACGTTGCTGCAGCCAGCTGCTGTAGCCAAGTACTTTGGATGGCTTCGACCCTGCGGGACTTTGGGTTGGTCATAGATAGTGTTCCACTCTTCTGTGATAACACTTCTGCGATTAACATTGCTAAAAACCCAGTGCAGCACTCTCGGACCAAGCACATTGATATCCGATACCACTTCCTTAGAGACCATGTAGAGAAGGGTGATATAGTGCTCCAGTTTGTGGAGAGTGACCACCAGTTGGCTGACATCTTCACCAAGCCTTTGGATAGTTCGAGGTTTTCAGCTCTGCGGGGAGAGCTTGGGGTGGTGTGTCCTTATGGACTGTAGTGAGAGGGAGCTTTGGGCTTTATTGCTTTACTATATTGATTATGCTTCTGTCTCATTTCTATTGCATTGCACTCGGGGTGCATTTGGGTTTAGTCCTTCCAGCATAGGTTAGAGTGCTTCTCTTGCCGAGATGCTTAGACTTCTAACCCTTATCTTGTGCTTCCAGGATTAGCTGCTTCTTATCTCACTAGGTCGAGCTCACTCACTTCTTGTAGGTTCTAGCGAGGGTTGGGCCACCCTCGGGTAGACAGGGTACGTGTTTGCTCTCTAGTGTGTGATTTACAGTCAGCTGATTGTCCTGGAGTCATATGGGGTAGATGAGAGTCAGTCTGAGCCATAGTTGTCTCTATATCTTATCTATGCTTTAAGGACTGCCTGTTTTGGTTTTATTTGCCAGCTTCTCAATTTATTGCTTTGGTTCAGGGAGAGTTCATTTGGGAGCTTCTGGAGCTTAATTGTGACTTAACTCAACTGGAACTAAAAGTTGCATGTCATGTTGAGGGGGAGCTAGATTTTTCTTGCATTTTCAGCATTCTAGCATTATAATCAATCTGCATTGAGCCTTGATTATTATCCTGTTATGACATGCTTCAGTGCTTTACACCTTGCCATGACTTGTGCTTAGCTTGCTAAATTTATCATGACTTCATATGTGTAGACTAGCGTTTGCTATGATAAGTTAAGTAAAATTGATCAACTTAAATTAAACTTGTCATGCTAGCATTTGAGTTTAGTCTTTCTTGAGCTATCCCTTTATGATTCATGCCATGTCAAATAGGCTGAGTAGAGCGTTGAATCTATATTGAGCCTTAGATTGAGCTGTTTAGTCTCTTGATGATGCATGAGTTAGTACAATATGTTAAAAAGCAAAAAGATCTGTTTTGTGCGAAAAAACTGATCTCACCAATTCTCTCCTATGAGACGGCTTGCCATTGCACTTGGCATGAACTTAGGGGGAGTTTTGGATGACCTAGACTATCTTCTTAAGCTCATGGCTTGGAGTAGTCGCATAAGGCTTGAGACCTAGCACATGATAAAACAAAAATCTGGTTGGCAACAACCATGAATTTCAAAAGAAAATATGTCATTTGTGCTCCATTTGCTTAAGCTTCAAAAAGAACCAAGTACTTTAACCAAAGTTTCAATCTTGAGCTTATAGCACTCTATTTGGACTCAATGTTAGCTTCCTTGTTCCGCTTAGCTTATTGACATGGCCTGCATCATCCTTGGATATCTCTAGTTAGACTTTGCTCATTGATGACTTGACTTGCTCACTTAATGTACTTCACTTTTAGATTGTTATCTATGTGTTCTAGCTGGCTTATATATATGTTGTCATGATCTAGATAGCGTTTTATTGAGTTATGGCTTGGTGTAGTACTTGTTGGTCATATTGGATAATTCTCATGGCTCTAAATGCTTAGAATAAACAAACTTCAGCCATATTCATCCATTGACATGTCATATTCTCTCTTTTGCATCCTTGATGCGTTTATTGCCAAAAGGGGGAGAATAGAGAAGAAAAAGCTAGTTGGGATCATTTTAGAGCTTTGGAGATCAATTTGCTCTTTCAGTTGTTGCTCTTGTGTTCCTTCTGTCGACATGGTCATTTGTTTCATTCTCTTCTTTGGACCATGTTGGATTCGTCAAACTCAAACTCTTCTTCATGTTTTTTCCGAGTTTGTCAATATACCCATCAAGGGGGAGATTGAGAGACCATGTGGTCGTGATCCCATGAGAATGATGAGTAATTGACAATGGTGTAGGTTAGTCGAGTTTGGTTTGGGTGGTTTTGACCATGTCGTTGCGTGGTGCAACGGGCTCGGTCGATTTGGTCAAACTTGGTCGTTTGGGCTTAGGTCATTTATTCTAATGCTTCGACAGGTTTGGACTTCATCATGGGTAAGCATGATGTGTTTATGCTATTTTACGCTTTCATGTGTCGAGCGGTGCTATGTGATGTGTTTCTTGTCTGTGTGGCTGCAGGACATCGAGCGGAGTCGTGGCGAGACACGGTGGACCGGACTAGGCGCAGGTGGCGCTGAGGTCAGAACGGTCAGGATGTGTCGAAGACGACGTGGACTCGAGGTGGTTGCGAGGCGTGCAAGACAAGGAGCGCGGAAGCTTCCCGGAAGGTGCAGGAGGGGCGAAACGGGAATTTCGCAAGGCTGCACAAGCGGGAGCGGGCTCCGTTGGATTTAGCCGGCGTAACGGGGCGGAGACCCGTTAGCCATGGGCTATAAAAGGAGAGGAGGGGCTGCATGCCCATTTGAGCACTTGTAAGGAATTAGGGTTTACACTAGTCAAAAGAGGCTTTGGGAAGGTTGTTTCCTTTAGCTCTTTAGTTGGTGTGAGTTGGTGGAGGCAGAGTGTGCTCCCTCTGTTGTCCTCTACGATGGTTTCTAGGTGTGAGTTCTAGTGGGTGTTCTTCCTCCCTCCATGGATGAGTGTGTGTTCTTGAGTTGAGAGAGTGAGGAGATGGATTGAGAGTCTTGTAATCATTCTTCTGTATTCAATCGTGTCATCGGGACTCCTCTGTATTCATTGTGATCCAAGAAATGAAGATCTAAAGTTTGGTTCCTCTCTGTCGTAGCTTCTGTTCTTCGTTCTTCATTTTGGGTGATTTGCTCTCATTTGATTTTCGAGTTCTTGATTGCTGGAGAGTGCCAAAATGGGTTGCTATGACATGGGTGATGCTTAAAAGCCATTTGGCTAGTTAACTCCAAGAGCAAACCAAGTTTTAATCTCAGATTTTCTTTGTTTGCCTCCTCTGTTCATCTTTTCTCTTTCTA
Organism: Dendrocalamus latiflorus; assembly: GCA_017311315.1. Taxonomy (NCBI): domain Eukaryota; kingdom Viridiplantae; phylum Streptophyta; class Magnoliopsida; order Poales; family Poaceae; genus Dendrocalamus; species Dendrocalamus latiflorus. Next base: position 46,312,819 of record CM029666.1, on the reverse strand, counting down.
GGTTTTTGTCCAGATTTTGACTCCCTTGTTAAGATGGCTTGAAATTTGGTATGAAGAGTCCAGAGGCTATTAAATAGCTACCCTCAAAATTTCATAGCCAAAGGATCAATGGTTTGGGAGTAATTGGATTTTTGGCTCAGCTCGGGCAAAATTTCAGATTTTTACCCAAATCTGAAATTCGTGTTTCTTGAAAGTGGTTTCTTGAAATTGGCTCTTGGCTTAGTCTTCTGGGAGTATTCCCTAGCTATCCTCAAAGTTTCCCAAGCCAAGAATCGAAGAATCTTGCGAATTTCTCAGTTTTCAGATTCATTGTCTGAAAATTTCTGTTTGCTGTTTTTCCTCGAGAGGTACTACCGCTCCTGGAAGAGGTACTACCGCTCAGCGGTACTACCGCTCCTGGAAGAGGTACTACCGCTCAGCGGTACTACCGCTCGTCCCAGCGGTACTACCGCTTGCAGCCAGACTTGCGCTGAATTTGTTTTTCTTGATTGCTTCTTTCTGGGTCTAGTTTTTCCTTGTCTCTGTGATGTCCAGTAAGGGTTTATTTTCTCCTTCATAGCTCCCATAGCTATTGGAGAAGAAGATAATTGTTGGGGGCGATTTTTAAAGATCGACATTCACCCCCCCTCTGTCGCCATTTCGGTCCAACACCTTGTCTCCCATGTTCTTCAAAACTAGATTCAACTAGCTCTGATACCACTTGTTGCAGTCTTACCAACCGCTCCCAGGATCTCTACGACCACCTTCAAGTCGTTACGACCACCTCCTGCAGTCGTACGACCACATTGAAGAGGCTACGACCACCTCTTGAGTCGTTACGACCTCGTAGTCGTAAACTTCAACTGAAGTTACGACTACATTCATCACCGCTACGCTGCACTTCCTTTGACCACGGCCGATCATCGTAGTTGTAGCCCGATTACGACCACGCTGTGTCTCTGTCGACCACGTTTGTGTCTTTGTCGACTGCTGTTGTCATAACCCTTACGACCACATTAGCTGCTTCACGACTGTGGTTGTAACTCCTTTATGACCATGTCTTCCTGCTGTGTGACCATAGTCGTAACTCACTTATGACTACATCTTCAGCACCTGTAGACACCTCTGTTTATGACCATGTCTGTGATCCTCCGCTTACCATGGTCATAAGTCGTTTACGACCACGTCTTCGAACACACGATGAACTCCATAGATTTCCAGAGCCAAACCGCTCTTCTCTTCTTTATTTCTTTCTCTCGATCACATCGATCACTACGATCACCACGATCGTTCTCTCTCTTTCTCTTGCCTTTCGATCACACCGATCGCATTGGCTTCTCTCTTACCCTCCCCGTTACATGGCTCTACCTTTTATACCTCGCTCTACGACTTCATCTCGAAGGCAGCTACAACTCTAACATGGACTTGAACACAACTATGACATGGACTTGTACACAACCATGACCAAACTCGTACCTGACTCCAACCACTCGTAAACGACTACGACTTCTGACTCTGTTATGACTACGACTTCTAAACTGAAAACAAGATTATCAATTCTAACAATAATCTACATCCTGTAATCTTTTAGCTTGTTGTAATCCCCCACCCCCATCCTCTACTATGTATCTCCAGGGAAGTACCCAGTTTGCCCCTACCCCCTCAAACCTTGTAGTGATAGTTTTGAATAGTCAATTGTTGTTCAGGAGGCCGTTTTAGCCCCCCTAGACCTAAAAAATCCAAAATGAGATGAGCATGTTAGAAGAATGAACTGAATCTATGAATGCATATCACTTCATTGCTTCCGAAAACCACATACCCAATGGCGGATCTAGGATTTTGTCGTGTCCTAGGCTAAACTCTAAAAGACTAATAGTCTAGAGGTAGCACCAATTTATACCCATACAACGATGTAACAAAAGTATATCACAAATACATTATTGATATAAAACTTTAGCTTAATGCCTCCGAATACTACATAATAAGAAAAGCATGGTAAAATCAAGGATATGACGATACCACTATAGGATATTTTGCAAAAATAAGGATACGACGATATAGCAAGTATATATGTATTTAAAAAATAAAAAATGTAGATAAGCTATGAGAAAGCGAAATAATGACATTACCTAGATAAATGCTATATATTCCACTATTCCTTGCCTCCTTCAGTTGCTACTTTCAGTTATAGACTGTATAATTGACATTGTTCATGAATCCTAATTCACAGAATATGAACATCTACAGATAATTTGAGAAATGACAATGCAAACACCTAGCACAAAAATCATTCATGATAAAACATCATCATTTTGTTTTCACAAGATGGATCCTATATATCTACAGATAATTAGAATGCAATTTTGTAGGATGTCAGTAAAATCTGTATATCCTTTTGCAAGGATTTGATGACCAGAAAGCAAATTAAAGTCAACTACTTCTATAAGGTACAGGAACAGAAGGAAAATGTGATCTAATGTGAGAATGAAGAAGATGCGGATTCAAATTCCTACATAAGATAAAAGTATTGATGTAGGTGGTCTTTAGAAGTGCCATCTAGACTATTGACAACTTCCAAACAAGAAATTAGGAAAGAAAGCGTACATCTGGAGTACAATTTGCAACTGCATCATTTGTCTAGCAGACTAGCACCTTTATTGCCAACTAGTAGTGTGCCCGTGCTAACGCTGCGGTAAAATACAAAATAAGATAAAATTTGTAAAAAATAAAACGAACAATCAGATTCATTAAGATTCACGTCTCATATATTGTATAACCAAATATTTTTGTCACATAACGACTGATCCTTTGAGGAGGCGACAACATCATTGGACTCACCCACCGACGACTTTCTCCATCCCCACATTGTTTAAACTTGTCTCCATATGTGATTATGTTATTTGATACATCTCCAAATACGTGTCGGCCTCCTTTTGTCCGGTCCATTAGGACAAGTTATTGAGTTGAAGTATCGGCAATGTTCACTTATTACTCTTCTTCTTCTGTCTATAACACAAACAGTACATATACTGTGGGCAATGTTCACTTATTCCTCTTCTTCTTCTTCACTGTGTTTTACTGTAGCTAAGAGGCTAAACTATGAATTTTTAGGCTATCCATGGACTGGGCCCGAGGCCCAGCTCCATCCTGGCTACGCCCCCTGCCATACGTATCCCAAAACCACATGTAGTTGTGACAGGAGGAAGTAACAACTAATCTAACAGCTATGCGTTTGCATATTTCCCCTCACATATGCAGTTAGTACGGCAATTGATCCATGCTAATGTAAACTGCTGCGCAAACAGAAGCGCTGATAAATGTGATATAAATAAAAATAAAAAAAACTATGTGTTAATATAAACAATCTGTTAGGTTGGAACATTTGGTTCGATACTTACCAAAATTAACCGATCACGGTATTCATTAATATGAATATGAGATTGCACATAGTAGTGGATCTAAAAAGGAAATCGTCACCGTATTAAAGCCGGGGGGGTTCCGGCCCCCGCAGCGATCCACGTCGCCCCCTGCGTCTCGGCCGGCCGGCGCGTGTCCAGCGAATTCGCGTACGGCCGGCCGAGGCAGTTCCCTCCGGTTTTGCGAAAATTACGTCTAGGTTCTTTTTTCTCGCGAAAAGGTCCCTACAAGTTTTTTCTTTGCAAAAAAAATTTGGATTGCGCCCGGCGGGTTTCCGAAATTACGTATAGGTCCTTATTTACTTACGTACAGGTCCTTGCAGGTCCTCGGTTTTTTGCAAAGAAGCCCTTTTGTTTTTCCGAAATTGCGCGCGGGTCCTCGATTTTTTTATGCAGCTCCCTGCGAATTTTCGTCTCTTTTGCTTCGGTCCACACGGCGGCTGGCGTGGCGTGGCGCCACGCCTACGTGGCTAGTAGCTTTACTTTTAGTCGACAAAGTGGAATTAAGTAGGAAAAAAGAACAATGCCACATCTATGGTAAGTTGGTCGAATGAGATAATTATTTTGGTCACTAATTGATAATGATATAATGTCAATACTCAATAAGTTACATCAACCTCACAAAAAATCTCTATTAACACAACAGAAGGTGAAAGCATCCAGTTTCATGGTTTTCGCTGTAGCCTACTCAGCAAATAGCAAGCATCTGAGAAATTACCGAAGCTTCGTCATCACTCATATGTGCTCTATCCAACACAAATGGCATATGGAAGTTTCAAGCTAACAACCAAGCAGAAATGGTCTTCACAAAAGTTGATGAAACGTATCCTGCTGCAGTCAACAACTATAGCAAGAAATGTACCAGCGAAGATAGATTAGAAGTAACAAAGGAACCCTGTAACAAAATTGTGAGGTTCGAAGTTGGAAAAAAATTGTGAGGTCCGAGCATGACTATCTGTGTAACCCATTCCATATTGCCTCAAAGTTGAATCTGATGGTCCTACCGATCCGCTTTTGACTCGAAATCTCTTATCAACGTCACCATGCTTTTCCCGTTACAAGAAAATGTTAACAAACATCCTACAATCCTACAATAGTTCATTTTTAACATAGCCAAAATTTGCATTTCTGACAAATCAGATTAAACATGTCACTCCATTTTCAGGAGCATTATCAGCGCCTAAAGTTCACCATTTTCAATTCATTTCAGATGAATCAAAATTTTTAAAAGGCGCTGCTACTGACTAAAAATGGAGTCTGCGTTGCACCCAAATCTACATCGGTTTTGCTATTGCACAGTCAACTGAAATTTGTTGATCTCTCAGCCACGTGAAATTGCATTCTCAGTCACCTAAAGTTACAGTGTACTAATTTTCCCTCCTGAAGTTGCACTCTCATTCACCTAAATTTGCAGTATAAAAAGTAACTAAAGGTAAAGAGAAAAAACAGTCGGCTGTGCAATAGTCACTCCAATCTACATTCGTTGCAGTCAGCGTGTATGCTGCAAATCTGCAATGCTAATTGATATATTACATCATGGCCATGGCCTAACATTTGGCGTGTATACTGGTATAATGCACCTAGCGTTGTGGAATGCAGATGCAGGTATAAGATCTCTTCTGCTTTTGACCCCACAATCCAAAATCACAACAATACACAACTAACTACGTTTCAACTCCGAAATGCAATTGCCAATTGAACACGCAAAACGAAAAACGAGAGGAACATGAAAAGACTCCACATTTTTTACTACGGAACACCCAAAGCAACTGCTAATACAAGTGGGCGCCCACGGAGAGATGTACACCAACCTTGCAAGAACCGGCTGAGCGAGCCGGCGGCGTAGAAGGGGTGCACGAGCAGCCTCTCCCCCCTCGGCCCAACGTACACCGCGCGCAGCGGCACGAGGTTGGGGTGGCTCACCTCGCCGATCCGCCGTGAGGCGGCGGACGCCTCCTCGGACCCCACGGTGCACGCGGGCCGCACGAACCGGAGCAGCACCGCCAGCTCCCCGAAGCGCATCGCCGCGCGGTACAGCGTGCTGTGCGACGACTTGGCCACCACCTCCCCGGGCGCCTCAAGAATGGCGGCCACCGACAGCGCCTCGCCGCCGGGGAACTTCACGAGCGCATCCGCCCCGCCGTACCCACCGACGCCGCCCTGCGGGCCTCCCACCCGGAGCCGCTCGGCGATCGGGCCGAGGTACGGCTGCAGCGCGCCGAGCCGGTCGGTGATCGGCGCGAAGAAAGACCGGGCTACCTCTGATTCCAGGCGGCGGCTAGGGCTTTGGCGTGTGCGTGGGCGCGGGGTGGGTTCTAGGTTCAATGATGTGCATGATCCGGATGATTTTGGCCTTAGGATCTTCAATGAGTAAGAGAAGAAGGCTTGAGGAGAGATCCAGACCATTCATTTGTATGAAGTTGGATTACTTTGGTACACAAATCTGGGTGGACTTAGATTAGGCATGACTGTGGGGTGGTTGAGGGGGTGGATTTAGTAAAGAAAATTTTGGTGTATTATAGAGGATAGAGAGTAGAGATAAATTAACGCACAAACCTAGCAGTGTTGTGCTTGGCTGTTTGCCATGTCTTGGCTGTAGAAACACTGAGTAGCACTACAAGATTCAAAGCCACGGATATACCCCATGGACTGAAGATGACTGCTATATATGTTGGTGACAGAGCAATGTGCCAAATTGTGTGGATGTAAGGTGATCTGCCAAAAGAAGACAATGGTGGACTGCAGAAGGCCCTTTTTATTTTCTTTTCCCCCTTATTTACATCCATTTATTTGAGGCATCTAAAGTGTCTTTGACAATCTATACATTTCTTGTGATTTGTTCCTGGAGGTGTACTTTCTTCTAATATTTCTTTCACTTTTTTCTTCTATTGAGTTGTAGACTATAGTAGAGATGGCCCCCACCTAAGCCCATCCGACCTGTTAGAGGCTAAAAGGCTCAGTGGGATATGTACAAAGACATGTATGCCCCTTTGCATGGTACACAACTGCGCAGAGTATTGTTGTAATCGGGCCTTATGGTCATATATATATGTACCCTAGCCGTGGAGGACGGCCAAGACCAGTTCATTTCTCATAATCGCTCTACTACTCTCATAGTTTACTGTTTGGCCCGTAGTCACAACAGTTGGTGTCATCTGCGGGGATGACAACGAGCAAACCACGGGCCTGAGAAGCGATGGTGCCCAAGAAGGCATCGGAGATAGCAAAGAGGAAGCGGAGCACGACGATGGTGGTCGCGAACGCTAGGGCCTTACGTGGTGGGCAGTCTATGCCGGTACCCGGGGCCAGCTCCGACGGCAACATCGGTGCGGCGAATGGCCCCGGCATCGACGTCCGCGTCGATTCGATCGACGGCCACGAAGACTGCCATGGCGCAACGGTCGACCCCACTGGTGGCGCCCGTGTCGGCAAGACTATTGATGTCGATGCTCGCGCCGGTACGTCCAACGACCCTGGAGCAAGCGCGGGGGTGACTAGTGGTCCTGACGCTCGCGTCGGCCTCATCGCTGACTGTGAGGCCAACCACACCAATGTACTGAGCGGCTCTGGCGGGCATGCTATCATCGCCAGCAACCTCACAGTATGTACCTCTGTCCAAGCGGGTACGACCGCCTTGACGATAGAAGGCACTCTGATGGCGGCCCTCAAAACGTTGCAGCGTGAGCTGGCAGATCTCCGGGGAGCCATGCGGGAGATGCAAGAGGCTCAGAGCCAACAAATGCCGCCGCCGACGGTGGCAGAAGTTGCAGTCGACCAAGCGGACAACCGCAAAGCCCCTACCTCTGGCCACAGCACTCTTCGACGCATAGATCCGGATCCTCCACTCTCCGCCGGCCTACAGCAGTCGGTGTGGCCGAAAGACTTCAAATTCCTAACCGTCGAGCCGTACAAGGGTGATACAGACCCTAGGGAGTTCGTTTGAGTATATGAGATGGCTATCGAGGCCGTTGGTGGGGATGACTCCGCCAAAGCAAAGGTATTTCCGCTCACCCTCCAGGGGATGGTGCTCTCCTGGTTCTTCACCATTGAGCCAAACTCCATATAGGCATGGGAGCAGATCTGAGACCACTTGTACAATACTTTTCAGGGTAACTACGCTGAACGGGTCAATGCAGACCAGTTCTTCACCATCAAGCAGAAGCCTCGGAGAAGCTCCGCTCCGAGAATACTTCAAGTGCTTCGCCAAAGTTCACTGTCAAGTAAAGACGTAAACAAGACCGCAATCATCAATGCGGCGATTCGGGGTTTTCGTCCAGGGCCGCTGGCTGCGTACAATACGTGCAAACCCACAAAGACAGTTGTCAATCTCTTCGACAAGATAGAGGAATACGCAAGAGCAGGAGATGATGTGCAATGGCACAAGGGTGACACCTCCGACACAAAGCAAGCACAGGACCCATCAAAGGACAGCTCCAGCCGCAAGCAACGTAAAAGCCAGATGCCCAAATACATCTTCAGCATCGACGGTGGGTCCGATGACAGGACTCCTATTAACTGGGGACGAGGTCGCAGAGGTCAAGGATGCGGACGAGGCCGGGGCTGTGAGGATGGAGCACACAACCACGAAAAGCACCAACAGCAGGGGCTTTGGTGTGAGGTACATGGGCGTGGCGACCACCTCACTTTATGTTGCCCCACCATCGTAATTCTCTAGGAGAGCGTCGCCAGGGACAGAGCTCTGGAAGTGAGGACCCTGGTGGTGGCCCATGTGCAACAGCCCCCGGAAGACCTTTTATGGATACAACCCGCCGATGGAGGGTAGCGCCGCATCATAAATGTCATCTCAGGTGGTTCATCGCTAGAATTCTCGTCTGCGTAGCAGTAGAAGGCCTCCATTCATCAGCTACATCACGTGGTGACATATCCTACCCAGGTGCCCCTGACTTGGGTACAAAAGAACATCACCTTCACAATCGCCGACGCGGACGGGGTCGACTTCCCTCATCAAGATCCCTTGGTGATCTAGGCCGCCATCGCTGGATGTGATGTCAAATACGTCCTAGTCGATGGGGGTAGCTCTGAAGACATTCTATTTGTGAGTGCCTTTGACCATATGGGAATCCCTCGCAGCAAGCTAGAGCCTCCGGGGATCCCGCTCCAGGGCTTCGGGGGTCAACCCCTACGAGCCTTGGGCCAAATACGACTACATGTGTCTTTTGGGCAAGGTGATCAAGCGAAAAGTGTGGATGTCACCTTTGACATCGTCGACCTTCCCTACCAGTACAACGCCATCCTTGGACGCCCGACCCTCAATTTTTTGGGGCGGTCCTGCATCATAATTTCCTATGCATGAAACTTTCAGGTCCACAGAGGATTTTCATCGTGTTTGGAGACCAGGATCTTGCCCCATCGAATAGAACTCAGCATGTGAGGTCCCCTCCGAAAAGTGCACGCCGTCAAGGACACCCTCGATGTAAGTACACGATTGGCCCCGGAGTGGACGTCCAAGCCCAAGTCAGACGGTGGGGTCAAAAGAATCTCCCTGCATACCATGGATGACCAACAAGTTTCCATTAGTGAGAGTCTCACCCCAAAGGTCGAGCAGGCCAGACTCCAGGTTCTTCGCAGCAATGTAGATGTCTTCGCATGGTCGCTAACTAACATCATAGGGGTAGACCGCCACATCATTGAGCATAGCCTCGCGGATCGCTCTAAATGCCAAACCAGTCAAACAAAGGCTCTGACGCATGTCCCTCGAGCGCCAGTAGGCTACCAAAACCGAGGTCACAAAATTACTCCAATTCAGAGTCATACACGAGGTGCACCATCCGGAATGGCTCGCTAATCTGGTGTTGGTCAAAAAAGCAAGTGGCGCATGGCGCATGTGCATCGATTTAACCACTCTCAACAAGGCATGTCTAAAGGACAACTATCCACTCCCTCAGATCGACCAGTTGGTGGACACCACGGTATGGTGCGAGCTAATGAGTTTCCTGGATGCATACTCCCAGATCCATATGGCTAAAGAGAACGAAGTCAAGACAAGCTTTATAACCCCAGGAGGCACATATTGCTTTATCAAAATGCCCTTCAGCCTCAAGAATGCGACAGCTACTTTCACGCGGCTGGTGGCCCTCACCCTCGCCTCCCAGCTCGGAAGGAACGTTGAAGCCTATGTCGACGATGTGGTCATCAAGAGCAGGCAAGCCACATCCCATGGCCAGGAACTTCAGGAAACCTTCGATAACCTCTGGTGGGCGGGCATCAAGCTAAATCCAGACAAATGTGTCTTCGGCATGCAAGCAAAAAAGTTGCTCGGCTTCTCGGTGTCAAGACCTTTTGTATTTGTCTAAACCAAGTAAACAATGCGGAAGCTTAAATCAATTTGGTTTAGCACAAATAATACCTATATCAATTAAGTTCACCTAAGTACACTAACAACTTTAGGCTATGTCAAGCAATCAATTTAATTCTATGAAAGTAAATTTCTTGAAGGTAAATTGAGCACAAGAAAACAAACCACAATAGACACATGAAATCATCCCAAGTTATCCTTATTTGTGGCACCTAATCTATTCATCTAAGTTATGGAAAATGTTAGTCCATAAATCAATTGCCATCAATTACCAAACTTTACCATTAACTCATAATGGAGGGACTAGATTCTACAATCTTTCCTTTTTGATAATTCATGACAATCCTAAAAAAATATGAGATAAAGATTGTATTTGCAAGTATACAATATGTACACAACATTTCTATATTCTAAGATAAGCTTTTTAAGCAAAACTTACTTATCCGGTTGTCATTAATCATCTGACCATTAACACATAATGGAGAAGTTAAATAACAACTTGATTGCAAATGAGTATATATAAATTACACAAGCTATATATATTCAAAGGATGTATTTCACAGTAAGGATCCTAAATATGCATATTAAAGGAAACATAGATCAATACTTAAGAAACCTCAAAACATAGAGTGAACTCCCCCTAAATGTGTGCATACAAGTATGTATAATGAAGACATATGCACATATTCATTTTCAACTACTTGTGAAGTTCAATCTATATTTTGGATCTAAAAAATGCACTAATATATGAGAATGTGATTTTGAATATATATCTCTTATGATTTTTACCTTTTCATCAAAGTGAGACTAAGTGGTATCATAATCAATAATCAAAGTTAGTCTCACAAACGCATTTATCATTATCACCAAAATCTCATAATAGTATTTGTCATTATCACCAAAACCAACTTAAATGGAGCTTGATCCTTCACGAGTGCGCGATGGCCTTCGATGACCTTAAAAAGCATCTCGCCAAGCTCCCTACTATTGTGTCCCCGGCACCAGAGTCTCCACTGCTGCTGTACCTAGCAGCTACATTGACAGCAGTTAGCATAGTCCTTGTCCTCGAGGAGGGGTCCCTTCAACGGCCGGTGTACTTCGTCTCGGAAGCCCATTAGGGTGCCAAGACATGGTTTATACCAAACTACAAAAGTTGGCCTATGCCCTCGTCATGACCTCGCGAAAGCTCCGAAACTACTTCTTGGCTCATCACATCACTGTGCCCTCTTCATTCCCCTTAGCGGAGATGCTACACAACAGGAAGTCAATAGGCCGCATCGGCTAGTAGGCAGCCAAGCTCGCGCCCTTCTCCCTGACGTATGCTTCGCGTACAACCATAAAGGCTCAGGTTCTAGTAGACTTCCTTGCCTAATGGACCCCACCAGCCCAGCCACAAGCTCAACTACTAGTTGACCCAGTGTGGAACCTCTATACTGATGGAGCCTACGTCGCTTCTGGCGCTGGTGTGGGTGTGGTAATCACTATGCCTGAAGGTCATCGCCTACTCTACTTCGCACACCTCAAGTTCCCGGCAACAAATAACACAACCAAGTATGAGGTACTGCTCTTCGGCCTTGCCAAGCTCAAGGCCCTCGGTGTGCGGAGGGTACAAGTGCATACTGATTTGTGCTTGATTGTGGGGCATATAGACAAATCTTACCAGGCCAAGGACCCTGACTTAGCAAAATATTCAGGTGTCATTAGGGCAAAAGAGTGTCACTTTTTGGGCATCACGGTGAAGGCTGTCCCACGTGCAGACAATGAGGAGGCCAATATGCTTGCCAAAGCTGCCAGTCAGTAGATCCCACCGCCCATAGGGGTGTTCATCGAAGTTCTAGCCACCACAGCCATCACACATGACAAGCATGACAATGCCCTCGTCCACCAAATTGCCCATCAAGGTGAATGGAGAGAGCCCATCTACGGCCTCCTGCATGGGATAGCCAAACCAGATGATCCTCTCGAGCTATAGCGGCTACAACATCAAGCCAGGTCCTTCGAGGTCCTGGATGGCGTACTCTACAAGCGTGAGGTATGTGCCCCACTCTACGATGCCCCTCGCGCAGCGAGGGGCAACAGCTCTTGCCGAAGTGCACGTAGGGCTTTGTGGTTCACACATCATGCCAAGATCTCTAGTCGGAAAAGTGTTCCAGTAGAGCTTCTATTGGTAGACGACCACCGCCGATGCTCATGACCTTGTGTGCCAGTGTCAGGGATGCCAGTGGATGGGAAGGGTGACTCACAAACCTCCCACCAGTCTACAGTCCATCCCCTCAGTCTGGCCACTAGCACGATGGAGCATTGACATCGTCGGACCACTCCCATGCGCCTCGGGGGACCTGCGATTCGTTGTGGTCGCCCTCAGTATTTTTCCAGATGGCCCGAGGCAATGGCCCTCGCCAAGGTCACCTCCACAATGGTATAGCGGTTCCTTTAGTAGAACATCATTTACCGCTTTGGAGTGCCTAGGGAGGTCACTGTTGACAATGGCTTGCAATTCGACTTGATGCCTTTCAAGGCATTTTGTGAACGCATGGGCATCATGCTCCGATATGCCTTTGTCAGACATCCGATGTCCAACAGATCGGTCGAACGCACTAACGGCACCATCTTTGCTGGTGTCAAAAAGCGCCTCGTAGGCCTCCCGAGAGGCAAATGGCTAGAAGAGCTTCCCAGCGTACTCTGGTCCCTTTGAATGATAGTCTCACGTCCGACAGGGTTTATGCCCTTCAAGCTTTTCTTTGGAGATGAAGCTGTCACACTAGAGGAGATCAAGGCAGGGTCAAGGAGAGTCCTTAGGTAGGCTCCACCCGAATAGCGAGTGTTGTCTCTGGACCTCCTTGATGGCGTACGGGTCAGTGCCACCATGTTGGTGATATGCCCTAGAGGCAACATGGAGATGTTGAATATATCACATACTATGTTTATGATACATTGCTTAGTGGGATGTGAATGATCAAGATAGAATTTGCCCCTCCTTATGGGAGAGATATCTCTGGGCCCCTCGATGTAATGAATTATGAAAGTGCATGGCCATGCCAAGGTGATTGAGGAGTCAATCACGAGTTTATAATCCATCACGGAATCGAGAGAGTGATTGAGCTATTAAGAGGATGACACAGGTCTCGCCTTGAGCTCAATCTATATCGTGAGGCAAAGGGATTCGTACATGAGAACATTACAGGTTCAGCCGATATGATCTTTACGCATACTTTGGGGTTAATATGTCTTACTAGAGGCCGCTATTAACAGGGTGACCGGAAAGGCGTTTCCGGGTCGCGACCAAGTATACGTGAACCTACAGGGTCGCACACTTAACGGGTTGGAACACTAATTCGAATGTGATTCGGATGTGGGCTCAATTCGAATAGAGATCTGGATAGACTCCTATTGGACCTCGGTCCACGAGGCCCAAGTGAGGAGGTCTATATATATGGAGGCGAGGGGCTGAGGGGTGCATGCTTCTTTTAATCCCGAGCCAAACCCTAGCCTTCACCTCCCGAGCCAAACCCTAGCCGCTCGCGAGTGCTGGTACACTCGCGATCGGCGTTCCAGCCCTGGACGTGTGGATACCGGTGGAGGCGCTGCTCGTTGCGGCGTTGATCGGCATCAACAATCTACAGATTGGATCTTGCACATGGTGTGATTGATCGCGTGGAGGAGACGATCTGTTCGGGACGATCGACTAATTCCACTACTACCTCGACGCGCGTGGTTGGATCGGCTTCTCCAACTATTCTTCCGCTGCGCTGCGCGTCTAGTGGTAACGATCCGTGATCCCTCCTTAGCATGATGTCCTGGTGTGCGCGGTAGAAATGTTTTGTTTTCTGCTATCGTAGCCTACGCGCATTCCTTCACACCAAGCACATCGCAAAATACGTGCGCTGCACGGCACATGCGTACGACTGCAGCGTCTACCCACAGGAGTTCAAGATGGGAGATCTCGTCCTCAGAATGACACTACACGCGGCGACTGTGGGCAAGCTCGAGTCCAACTAGGAGGGCCCTTACATCATCACAACAGCTCTACAGCACGGGATGTATTGCCTCGCAACCCTCGAGGGGAGAAATCTCTGGCACACATGGAATGCAGATCGTCTACAACGATACTATGCATAGGAGCAAAGGGTCGTCCAGCTTCCATGTAGCGTGCTACCATGTGTAACAACTCACCCGTGCAAATGGGAGAATAAATAACACTCAGTGTTCATGAAACAAGTTGTCACCCACATTTTCATGCACACTGCGTGGAGACTATACTCTTCGTGCGAACTATGCGGAGTATAAAAAAGACGCACGGAGACTACATCCTCCGTGTGCACTCTACAGAGTCTAAATCGACGCACGGACACTACACTCTGCATTCACTCTACAGAGTATAGATAAGACACGTGGAGACTACACCCTCCATGCACACTCTACGGAGTCTAAATTGACGCGCGAAGACTACAGCCTCCGTGTGAACTCTGCGGAGTATAAATAAGACATGTGGAGACTGTACCCTCTGTGCACACTCTACGAAGTCTAAATCAACGCGCGGACACTACACTCTCCGGGCGCACTCTATGGAGTATAAATAAGACGCGTGGATACTACACCCTCCGCGCACACTCTACGGAGTCTAAATCAACGCACGGAGACTATGGCCTCCACACGAACTCTGCGAACCATAAATAAGACGCACAGAGACTACCCTCCGCACGCACAATACGGAGTCTAAATTGACGCACGGAAACTACGGCCTTCACGTGAACTCTACGGAGTTAAATAAGACACGCGGAGACTATACCCTCCGTGCACACTCTACGGAGTCTAAATCGAGGCGCAGAGACTATGGCCTCTGCATGAACTCTGCGGAGTATAAATCAGACGCATGGAGACTACCCTCCGCACTCACTCTACGAAATCTAAATCGCCGCGCAAAGACTACGGCCTCCGTGCGAACTCTGTAGAGTATAAATAAGACGCACAAAGACTACCCTTCGCACGCACTTTATGGAGTCTAAATCGATGCACAGAGACTACGGCCTCCGCATGAACTCTACGGAGTATAAATAAGATGAGCGGAGACTACACCCTCCGCACGCACTCTACAGAATTAAATCGACGTGTGGAGACTACACTCTTCGTGTGAACTCCATGGAGTATAAATAAGACACACGGAGACTACTCTCCATGCGCACTCCACAGAGTATAAATCCATGCGTAGATACTATGGCCTTCATTCGAAGGGCGGGGAATGAAGCGCATGCTCCAAGTTTTTGTCCCACCGCCAATTTCGTTGACGCCAGTCCGAAGGGTGAGGGATAGTGCACGCACTACAGGTCTTCATCCCCAACCGACTTCATTGATACTGAGTCTGAACGGTGGGGAACGGACCGCATGTGTCCACTTTGTTCTACTACCAACTTCGTTGATGCCAGTCCAAAGGGTGGGGGATGGAGAGTGCACTCTAGGTCTTCGTTCCCAGCCGACTTCATCAATACTGAGTCCAAATGGTGGGGGACAGACTACGCACGTTGACTTCATCCTACCTCCAACTTCGTTGATGCCAGTCCAATTGGTTGGGGATTGAGTGCGTGCTCCAGGTCTTCATCCCCAGTCAACTTTGTCGACTTCATCCCTACCGCCAACTTGCGCATGCTTCAAGTCTTCGTTGCTCCGCTGACTTCGTCGATACTGAGTCCGAATGGCGGGGGGACGGACCGCGCACATTGACTTTGTCCTACCGCCAACTTCATTGACGCCAATCCAAAGGGTGGGGGATGGAGCGTGCACTCCAGGTCTTCGTCCCTAGCCGACTTCATCGACACCAAGTCCGAACGACAGGGGACAGACCACGCGCGTTGACTTCGTTTGACCACCAACTTTGTTGACACCAGTCCAAAGGGTGGGGACGAAGCGCGCGCTCCAGGTCTTCATCCCCAGCCAACTTCATTGATGCTAAGTCCGAACGGTGGGGGATAGACTGTGCATGTTGACTTCGTCCCACCACCAATTCGTTGATACCAGTCTGAAGGGTGGGGGACGGAGCGTGCGCTTCAAGTCTTTGTCCCTCCGCTGAGTTCATTGATATTGAGTCTGAATAGTAGGGAATAGACCGTGCGTGTTGACTTCATCCTACCGCCAACATCGTTGATGCCAGTTTGAAGGGTGGGGGACGAAGCGCGTGCTCCAGGTCTTCATCCCCAGCTGACTGCATCGATACTGAGTTCGAACAGTGGGGGACGAACTGCACGCATCGATTTTGTCCACCACCAACTTCGTTGATGCCAGTCCAAAGGGTGGAGGATGGAACACATGCTCTAGGTCTTTGTCCTCAGCCATCTTTGTTGATACTGAGTTCGAACGGTGGGGGACGGAACGCGCACATTGACTTCGTCCTACCGCCAACTTTGTTGACACCAGTTCCAAGGGTGGGGGATGGAGCACACGCTTCAAGCCTTTGTCCCCAACCAGCTTCATCGATACTAAGTCCGAACGGTGGGGGGCGGACCGCATGCGTCGTCTTTGTCCTACCACCAACTTGTTGATGCCAGTTCGAAGGGTGCCAGCCAACTTCATCGGTACTGAGTCCGAACGATGGGGGACAAACTGCCCATTGATTTCATCTCAACGCTGATTTTGCTGATCCTGAGTCTTATCTACTGCCGCGGGTCTAAACGACTCATCATCATTACTAAACACTGTCGAGAGGGCACAACTGTTCTGAAATGGACGCGCAAGGGAAGTCGTCGCCTTGCGCAATACTTTGATAATACTTCAATTAATGTTTCCAAGGGAACAACGCTCTAAGTATGCAATCATTGAGGCGAAGCTAATCTTTTACACTATTCGTCGGCTAGATCTTTTATTTTTATGTACTCTCAGATGGAGGCACCCCTCGTGGAATGTCGCTCCGCCCAGAACTACACAGAATCCTCCTCCCAACCTCAGTGTCATAGACGACACCAAACGAGAAGGTCCAAAACTAGCAAACGGTCTTTCTCAAGCACCTGCTTGTCTAACTAACATCAACATAAGGTCATGATTCATGACACATTTCCATTACAAGATTTATTGCCAAATTTGGTAGGTGTGCGGTGCCATTTACACAGGAGCGAAGGGCCTTACATATTCGGCTACATGTGCAAGCGTAGGGCCTTGGCATCACACCTGCGAATCGACAACGGCGTCGAAGCCGACCACGCCACCTTCGTCTCGCTGGGCATGCCATCAAGCCAAGTGCCGAGGTCACCGCCGCCCTGCAAGCTGCGCCTCATAGCAACCTTCACCGTAGCCTCGCAGATGTACTCCCATATCTGCTGATGAAACGCATGGGCAGAGTGGCATATCACGTGCACTGCCCTGGACATGACCCCGTTCCTTGCAGGCAACTCCTGGTGCAAATTGGCCAGCTCACCCACGTGTAGGCAGCCCCAATGATGAAGAAGTCCAAGAACCATCTGGATCATCATGAGCGAGCAGTGGTTGCCATAGGATCGCACAAGAGGTCCTCGATCCCAAAGGATAGTGCATTCTCCAGGGCTTCCGTCGAACTCCACGCAGTCAACGAGGCTTCACCCAGCGCACGGTCCCTAAATGCATCTAGGACCCTAAAAATAATTTTTGGTAATTAATGAATTTATGTGAATATGGGACAAACATGTTTATTGAGTTTTAAAAAGGTTTAGTCTCTAAAATGATGATGAGACGCATGCTAAGGGTCAACATGAAGATCAAAGTAGCTCAAGACAAAGGTATATGTAGAATAGGATTCCTTTTTGTTTTTATCGGTCTTAGAAGAAAGGGTGGAAGACCGGATTGTAGGGTAAATACCATACCATTAAGAAGGATCATGGCTGGTAACTTAATAGCATATTCTCGTGCAATTTGGATTAATTTAGGATCATGCATTGTCTTAAAACTAAAATTGATAGCCAATCTGTGCTCTATCTGGACAATCAGAAGTACTAGCATGCAAAGGGTGGTACTTCCACTTTCCAGAAGTTCCGTCAAATCGAGTGGAACATTTTTCCAGAGAGCACCCTCGGAGTCACTCTGTCTCTGCAGAAAATGGAGGTACCAGAACTTCAATGGCGGAACTACCGTAGAGCGGTAGTACCGCAACCTTAAACGGTACCACCGGAGCATGAAAGCTCTGAAAATCCGAGTGGAACATTCTTTCCTGAAAGCACCAACTCTTGGCCTCAAAACAAACGGAAGTACTGCGCTGAAATTTTGGAACTTCTGAATATCGGAACCATCGAGATTATAACAGCGGTAGTTCCACACTAACTTCCAACGGCTAGTTCAGAAGCTCTAAAATAGCTGTTACTGCTGTATCAGAACAGGAGCGGTAGTACCAGCCAATGAACGGCGGTACTTCCGCTCGCCCTGATTTTTTCAAAGATTGCCCTATAATGGCTAGTTTTGGTTGGTGGGGGTATAAATACTCTCTCACCTGCTCAAGGACAAATGCATGAGACTCCAGTGAACACCGTTGAGTATCGAGCATTCAGTCCACACCTCAATTTCACATTGTGCATTCATTTGAGGTGGTTGAGCTAAAATAAGTGCATTTCATCTCTACATTAATCCTTTTGGCACTTGTTTGACATCAAGGGAAGCTATGATTTTTTACTCTTGGTGCTTGTCGGCACCTAGACGACTTGGCAGGAGTTTGCGTAGTGACTTCTCCAAGAAGGTTGTGAAGATGTCCAGTGCCGACTTGTGAGTGATTTGGTGCCCACCATCTTCAAAGCAGAGAAAAGACAACCATTAGTGGATTGAGGAGCTGAGGATTAATTAGTGGAGTTGATCCAAGTCACTTGGGCCTTCCTCAATGTGGATTAGTGGAAACCAGCAAGTTTTCGATCACCACGCTAAAACGTCATGTGTAAATTGGTTATTTCTTTGTCTCTTCTTTCCGCTCTTATATTTCTAGTATATTGTGATTGTCATATTTATTTGTGCTAAATTATTTGTGTAAAGTCTTGTGCTTGCAGTGCCTTAGACATACTAGAATTGTGTAGGTTCCAATTGCATTAAAATCATGCTATACTAAAATTGTGGTAATTGTTTTGAGAAGGCAAGATAATTTTTTAACATCTTATTCACCTCCCTAATCGGTTATCTTTGATCCTACAAGTGATATGAGAGCTTGGACTTTCATTTGTTAGATTTAACTATCTAGAGAGAAAGGATAGCTAATGAGGGGATTGCTATAGGAAAGGTATCTCCTTTTGATAGCTCAAACTATTCATATTGAAAAATTAGAATTTCCATTTATCTTAAGACTATGAGTCTGAGCATATGAAAAATTCTAGATGAGGGTTATGTCATGCCTTTTGATCCACTATATCCCATGGAACAAGATGGGCGTAATACTCATTTAGATGCTCAAGCTATGAATGCTCTATTGGAGCTTGGAACACGGATGAGTTCAATAGAGTGAGCAATTTAGAAAGCGTACCATTCTTCCCAAGTGCGGATGAGTAAAAATGAAGCCCGCATTGGAGAGTGGAATTTCGATGAGGAGTGCACCGACTCCGACTCAAGTGAGGATGAGTCTCCTAAGAAGAAGGGATTTGTCGGTATTGCCATTAAAGAAGCACTATCACTCTTCTCATCTCCAACATGCCTTATAGAAAAAGGAGAAAAGGTAAAATCTCTCGATGATAATGAGCCTTTTTATGATGAGTTTATGGATTTGCTAATTGAATTGAATGAATTTCTTGGAAAAGAAAAATCAAAATTTAAGGTTTTAAAGAGAGGGAATATCACCCACCCTCTAGTCGGTTATCCTTGATTCTGCAGTCCCTCGCTCCAATCTCGGACACCAGCCGAACCTTCTCCTCTTCTAGCCCAGCTATCTACTACAGCAACCCCTCACACTCTTCAAAGGCCACATGCTGAGTTCGCTCCACCAAGGCACACGTGTTAGCAATGGCGTTCGCACCTTCAGCTTCGAGACAGCGGATGCATTCATCCTTGATCGCACAGGCTACAACGGCATCCTCGGCAGATTGCAGGGCGATGGTGGCCTCCGTCTCCGTAACATTAAGCCACCGTTCGCAGTACCTTGCCACCGCACAGCACGGGTGTGGGCGAGAACCTGCACGACGCAACGCAGTCAATAGCATTCCTACACACAATCAGCATATGCTATTACAAGTACCTTCATCTCCGTCTCTTCGAGAGCGCTTTCCTGGAGTTCCGATCCACACAACAATAGTGTCCGGCGGTCCAGACCCATGTCCGCGTAGTCTGCGGCCCCTTAGAACACCTGTAGCGCCTTGGGCCGAGGGACGATCAGCCATCGGGTTTCCAAGCCGGTGGCCCTGACAGGGGCGGACATTGAAGACACATCCATAGTGGGAGCGCTAGTCAGCCCACGACCAGTTCCGTCACTGGAGCCTTGTGCGCGCCCTGGAGACCAAGAGCCCGCTGAAGCCGATGACGGTGTCAGCGAGCAAATTGGGGAAAGCCTTGCAAATTTGTGACGAGAGAAGAAATTATTCATACCTACATCACGGCTAGGAGAAGAGGGTCGGGAACTAGCAGCACCTGTGGCCGCCAAATGTGTGCTCGCGGAAGCATCACCGGCAGCTCTACCCCTGGAGCCGCACCAGGGCCGACGTCGGAGTCTGAGCCCTCCAAGAGCACGGCCACCGCCACTTGAAAATGTTCGCTTGTGCCCACAGGTGGAGACACATGAGCACGCTTCACTGCAGGTGCCTCTGGACATGCCTGTTAGGCGCCACACTGCCTACAGACACGGTAGTGTCAAACTCCTGACCATGTGCAGCTACTGCAACCACAAGGGAGGCTTCGCACACCACCACTAATACAACGACGTGCTTCAAGGTGCCTTTACCTTCACCTCCTGCGTCAACATCAGGGCCGCTCCCACCACTGGCCTTGTCACTGGCATCATTTGTGGGCCCCGCGCCTTACATGTAGTGGGCTGCACCAACAAGGCAACAATGCAGTCCGCCTTGGCCTCCAGGTATGAGTTCGCATACTAAGCCAACTCAAAGTCGGTACCCACGGTGGCCTCCTCAACCTCAGTGGATTCCTCTGGGGGGTCACGCTACGGGAAGAGAATGGACCCTTCGGTGAGTAGGGGGGCCTCCCCCTACCGTCGCCCTTGCGGGTGTGAGGCCAGCCACCACTAGGCACAGCACACTATGGCACAGGGATATTGAGGGATTTGGACACTCGGTTCACATGCCCGATGTTCGCTGTCACCATTTCCTGAAGGCTATGCTCCTTGGCCACGTACGACCCCAAGAAAACGGTCACCACACACTTCGCATTCTCGAGGGTGAGTCCTGTCATGAAACCAAAACACACTTACGACTTCCTGCACAACCGAACTAAGTACAATGCTAACGGCGGAGTACTTACTCGGCTTGGTGGGCCTCGGCAATGATGCGATGGTAGGGCTTAGGCTGTCATTGCGGGGCAGGATTGGACTGTACATGCCACGGATGTGCCAGTGGAGCCACGTCGTACATGCAATACTCCTTTGCAAGGTCCCGCATGTTGAATTGAAGAGCCACACCTACCAGCCTCCGCACCCAATGTTCGTTGTCGCGATCGAGGGTCACCAACGGGGACGTGTTGAAGTCCATCAGGCGCCCTGACCACCTCAAACTGTTATCGCTCTCCATGCGGTGGTAGAACCATCGTTGCATCTAGTTCAACTCCCATTTCATCCGGGTCGCGTTCACCAGAAATAGCTTCGTGCATGCAGACCGTAGCACGAAATTCACATTCCCGAAGTTGGAGTATTCCTACCCGTTGAGCTTCTTTGGCTGGCAACGTGCGTCATAAAGAAAGGCAAAAAGAGCCAGGCTTGGCCAAATTGTCTCCGTCTGTGAAGCCCAACAATACACCGCCAGACGGACAATGGCATGGGAGTCATCTGCGGTAGCTCTAACCCATACAGCCTCAGTACCTCACCGATGAACATCGTCGCGGGAAATCTGAGCCCAGCCTCCAAGTAGGCGACGAATACCACCATCTTCGACTCCATCACATGGGGCTTCGTCTCGTCAACGGAGGGCAGCTGGACCGCGTCACGGTCCTAGATCTTCTCTTCGTGGACCAGTGACCATATCGTCTCTTCGGTCGCCAGACTCTGCCCCAGCAGATTTGTACACACGCCGTTCAGCTTCCTCGTTGTGCTCCATCGCTTGTTGTCCATCGACGGATAGTGCCCAATCAGCTCATATTCCGCCTTGGTCTTCGACGACCCCCGACGGTAGGAAGTGCCTCCGCGCCTCGACGAGGCGACGACGGCTGACCAGAGGGAACGCTCCTCACCACACGCCATTCAGCTGGAGCGGTCTGTGGAGCGGCCAAGTTGTTCACGAGACAGCGTACTGAGCGGCGCCGGCACATAAGGGAGCTATAACAAAAAAGGATGGTGGCACCTACCGGCGTATATGAGAAGAGCACGCGATGGAGCGACGGCAAAATGGCAGCACTATGACAGGAAGATGAGCATACGGGGCAGCAAATCGAGGAGCACGACGGCTTTAAAGCCTGTTGTCCTCTTCGGCCGCGCCTCGGGAACCCAACCGATGAAAAAAGGGCAGCGCACAACACACCAATCACGCATGGCCGCATGCCCCACTATGCAAAAACGGCCGCATGACCCCGATCAAACTTCATATCTGTTAAACATCAACTAGCCTACGATCAATTGCACCACAGGCCGTAGGGACGGAGGGGGCTAAAAGGCTCAGCGATATGGTTCTAGCCTGCGGGAAGCCCTTTACCATGAAAGGCTCCTGTAGTAGGGATGGCCCCACCTAAGCCCATCCGACCTGTACCTGTTAGGCGCTAAAAGGCCAAGTGGGATATGTACAAGGATGTGTATGCTCTTTTGCATGGTACACAACTGTGCAGGGTATTATTGTAATCATGCCTTATGGTCATATATATATCCTGGCTGTGGAGGACGGCCAAAGTTAGTTCATTTTTTATAATCACTCTACTACTCTTCTAATTTACTGTTTGGTCCGTAGCCACAACATAGACATTGAACATTGCAAAACAATTTCTACTTAGCTGCGTTGTGTAACATCCGTGATAAATACAATATGCCAAATCAGTAAACATTTACATTGTGAGTAAGAGTAATGCAACTTGAAAGGGAAAAAAAGATAGTTGAGTCATACCATGAATATGACCAAAAACGAATATATGAACATATATAACTACGACTGCCTATCAATTCAACTTAGGACATCTGTTGAACCTAGCAGGCAATAAATTGAAGTAATGATACATAACAGGAGATCCTACTTGTCTCTTCAGGTTAATAAACAAAGCAGGAACTATGCTAAGCTACAAATACAGAAAAGTTTTTGATATCTACAGAGCTCTATCTGAACTTCTAGGTACAATCATAGGAGACTAGATGTTTTAGCAGATTTAACGCCAACTAAAACAACCATAGACAAATTAGCACATTCAGATTAGTTGTCCCAGCAAAAAAGAAAATAAACATTCAATCGATGCAAGAAAAATGTCTAATAGTACTTAGAGGGGAGCGGCGCAGGGAGGGAGGTGGCGGCACGTGCGAGTACTGGGTAAGGTTAAGGGTTTGGCTTGCTTTGGTTGGCTGGCTCTATGCCTCTGCACGAGATAGAGCTGTCCAAATGGGCCGGGCCGTGACGGGCCGCACCACGGCCCCGCACTGTAGACCCGGCCCACGAAGGAAAGGCACGGCGGCGAGGCGGGCCGGGCCGTGCCTGGGCCGAGGGGGCGGCACGGCCCGCCCAACGGCACTAAACGGGCCGTGCCGGCCCGTTTAATTTGAAAAAATAGCCGTTTTTGTGACCGTTGGGGGGTAAAAAAATTCAGAACAAATAGCAAAAAATTCGAAAAAATTCTGAAAATTTTCCTATAAATAGGGGGGCATCCTGCCTCCTTCTTCCACACCTCAAATCTCATTCTTCTCTCTTGGTTTAGCTGTGAAAAATCTGAAAGTGTTAGCGCAAATTTGGTCAAAATTTGGGCAAAATTCCGAAAATTCAAAAATCTTCAAATTTTTTTGTGAGAGCTGCAAAGGAGGTAATAATGCTGTCTTATTTTAATTTTTTGGTATTATTTGTTCATTTGTTGGATTAATTTTTTTGCTATTATTTTTAGGTTTAATAGTAAGTTAATCGTTTTTGCTATTTCAATTTGCAGTTGATTACTTGATTAATGGAGAACTATGATTTTCAACTCTTCGAATTCGGGCTCTCGGCGGAGGATATGCAATCGTTTCAACAAGCATATCCATCCGCGGAAGGTCCACATGTACAAACTGGAGATGCCGAAGAAACGACAGCCCCGGTGGCGCAGGGTCCAATCGATCCATCTTCTGCTGGCTCAACAAGTGCATCCACGACCCAAAGCACGGGTGCAAAAAGAACAAGAGCTAGTACTTCAACAGTTTGGAATGATTTCGACAAGAAGATCAAGACCGACAATGATGGAACTGAAGTGAGGTATGCTGTTTGTAAAATTTGTGGTAATGAATTGAGTGCAAAATCTTCAGGTGGGACGGGTCATCTACAACGACATACTGCAAGCTGTAAGAAAAGGCAAGGAATACAAATGCGCCAGACACAGCTGCAATATAACCCCGACGGCTCGGTACGTATGTGGGAGTTCAACCCAGAGGTAGCTCGGGAATCTCTTTGTAGATTAATTGCTTCTCAAGATTTACCTTTAAATTTTGGTGAATCTGATGCTTTCCAAAAATATATTAGGACTGCTCATAACCCTCGATTTAGTACTGTATCTAGGCAAACAACAACTAGAGATTTAATTAAATATTATAACAATTGTCATGATAAATTGAAAGAAATGTTTCATACATGTACATTCTCTATTGCTTTGACATCCGACATATGGAGTGGTAGGGCTAGAGAGGATTATATTAGTGTTGTTGCTCATTATGTTAATGATGACTGGATAATGGAAAAAAGAATTATAGGATTTAAATTAATTAATGTTTCACATAATGCTGAAAATATTGCAGAAAGCATTATTAAAGTTGTAGAAGATTTTGGTCTCACGGATAAGATTTTTTCTATAACTTTAGATAATGCAGCTGGAAATACTAAAGCTATGGAAATTCTTACTCCTTTGTTTAATACTTATGCACAGTCTTTCTTATTGCATCAACGTTGTGCTTGTCATATTATCAATCTTATTGTTAAATCCGGTTTAAAAAGATTAAATGCTTGTATTGATTCTTTTAGAGATGCAATTTCATTTATTAATTGTTCTAACCAACGAATAGCCGCATATAAGAGTTTTTGCGTAGCAATGAATGTTCGTCCTAGAAAATTTGGTTTAGACATGCCTGCTAGATGGAACTCTACTTACCTTATGCTTAAACATATATTGCCATATAAGAGCACTTTATCTGTTTTCCTTCACACCCAAAGTCATCAATCTCGTAGCTCCTCCAGTAGAACCCAAGTTAGAGACCCTGAAATTACTGAGGACGATTGGGTTGTTGGTGAAAAATATTTTCCTTTCTAGAAATTTTCCATAAAGCTACAGTTTGTCTTTCTGGAGTATACTATCCTACATCTCCTATGATTGTTAATAATATTGTTGAAATTGACACTCACCTAAAGGCTTTTGAAAATGATCCTATACTACGGGATGCTGTAGTTGCCATGAAATCTAAGTTTTTAAAATATTGGAGAGAAATTCCTATTTTATATGCATTTGCTTTTATTTTGGACCCTAGGGCCAAACTCAAAGGATTTATAAATGTTTTACAAGTTTTAAGTGAGGCTACCGATTTAGACTATTGTTCATACTTTACATTAGTTAAGGATAAATTATATGAGATATATAATAAATATGAAAATAAGTTTGGATCTGTGCGTTTGGAAAGACCCCCGGTAGTCCCGAGCACCTCTAGGGGGGCTATGCAATGGGGCAAGATTTTTGGTTCTTCGTCTAGTTCTCGTGCAGGTGCAGGTACATGTACACAGCAGTTAGGAGGAGGAAGGCGACAAAGCACTGAAGACCTATCAGGCTATCTCAACAGTGATAGCGTCAGCTTCGAGCAGGAGTTGAACATCCTCTCATGGTGGCAAACCCAGAAGGTATCATATCCAGTGCTATCCATATTAGCGCGGGATGTGTTGACTGTTCCTGTCTCTACAGTCTCCTCGGAGTCAGCATTCAATCTTTCCGGAAGAATAATCGAGGAGCGACGAACAAGTCTCTCCAACGAGATGGTCGAAGTACTTATGACCGTCAAAGACTGGGAACAAGCTGAATCAAGACTCCAACATACTGCAGATAATAAAGATTTAGAAGAATCTTTTGAGAATTTGTATTTAGATAGCAATGAATAGAATTTTCAATAT
The DNA here is from genome assembly GCA_017311315.1 of Dendrocalamus latiflorus. Classification (NCBI taxonomy): domain Eukaryota; kingdom Viridiplantae; phylum Streptophyta; class Magnoliopsida; order Poales; family Poaceae; genus Dendrocalamus; species Dendrocalamus latiflorus. The sequence goes on along the minus strand of CM029666.1, from coordinate 46,286,726 downwards.
TTTTCTCACTAATGAGCTTTATAGGCTGTACTCTTTTTTCTTTACCAAGGTTTTCTCAAATTGAGTTTTTACTTGGTAAAGTTTTTAATGAGGCAGTCATCACATGTAATTTAATAAGTTAATAAAGCTCATTATGTCATTGGAAATATTTATTTTTATGATTAATAATGTCTACAATTTTCTATATTTTTTCTGAATTTTCTACAATTTTTCTTAATTTTTCTTTTTTTTCCCGACTAAACGGGCTAGCGGGCTGGCACTGCCCGTTTAGCCGAAATCGTGCCCGGGGCTATACACTAGCAAATTTTTCATAACCTGAACTAAAGTTTATGTTGCCATGAGCCTAATTCCACCCCTGCATGTACCTCTCATCACCAGCCAAATGCTTGTTAGGACGCCGCCACATCCCGCAACGTCACGCTGCTACTCCCAAGGTTGTTGAAAATAATCTTGACTTAGAATTTAAATCGAGTCCGAAATGCAGTAGAGTCTGTCTCCGTGTGTTACTTAAATTGAAGTCGTAACCAACTTAAAATCTAAGTATATATGTTAGTATGAGAGTATTAGCCTATATAATGAGGAGGCTTGTAATTAATTTTATAAGAAGTGAGCGAGTAAGAGAATAGAGAAATTTAGAAAACTCGTCCACACAGTAATGGTTAGAACAAATTCTTCTATAATCTTTCTGTTTATTTGCAATACATGAGTTTTTTCTTGGAATTCAACCACCACTGGCCACGCCGTGCGAAACTACGGTGGCACTGTTGCCGCCCATGAGTCATCACCGCACAAAGCCACAATCCTGCCGCCCCGTCAAGCCCTCGCCGACCGGAGATGGCACGCCGCCACCATTCAATCTCGTGAGGTCGATGAGAAAGGGAGAGAATACACAGATCCTTTTCGGGTTCTACCCCTTGGTACAACACTAAACAATACCAATACCAAGGGCAATGACGTCATAAGCAAGAACCACTCGGTTCAGCTGGTTTCTCGGAAAACCAGCCGTCCTTCGGGTGTTTTGGGTTTGGCTGCATGAACGACCCTTGAAGGAAGCCAAGCTGCTGAAATCGGCGGTTCTGGTTTTTTCCGGTTCAATCGGCAGTCCTGATGTTTTAACAACTATGGGCATGTTTGATTGTCTGCATCCGGTTGAACCAGGCTGGCCGGATGCAGGGTCTCCTTGTTTGGTTGCCTGGTCACTGGGTTCAGCCTGGCTCTGCTCATGCAAGATTCCCCCGCAGTCAGGCTCTGGAGAAACGTGGGAATCGGGCGTTTCTGGGGAGCCAGGCTCGCGGGATGCAGGTGATTAGTCAGTTGATGATGTTATTAGTGTATATTAGTAAATATCAAGTATTATTAACGTGTTTTGAAGAAGTTTAAGATATAATAAGATATGAACATCTCATATAACATATCTTCATAATCATAATTTTATATTATTTTTATCTCATACAACATATCTTCGTACAGGCAACCAAACAATATCTCTTCTCAGCCAGACTTTACTCGTACGTGAACCAAACACGACAACGTTGCATGCGCTCAACCTATCCCACGAGAGTCTGGCTCTTAGATACAAGTCAGGCTCTACTCGTACGTGAACCAAACATGTTCCCCGGCTGGTAGGATTCCGCACGCTCGAACCGCGACCCACTTCTTCCCGCGGGGAATCTCCGGACTGCCCACGAGCCCGACGCCCGCCAAGCCGCTCAGCGCGAGGCCAAAGCAGTCATTTCCTGGCGCGGATAAACAAGAACCCGGCGGCACGTGACCGCGCCATCAAGCAGAGCGGTGCCTGTCCGGCTGTCCCCGCTTGGGGGCAGCCACGGCCGTCCGATCATATCAGGATTAACCTCGCCGTAAGCAGCAGATAAGCACAGTGATTAGAATACTAATCTCTCCCGGCTTAGGCGCGCGCGGACTACGATTCGCGGATGGGGCACATGCCATGTGAACCCCCCCCCCCCCCCTCCCTCCTCTGTTGCTTCTTTCTTCTTCGCCTCTCTCCATCTCCCATCTGCTCCACTTCCCACTTCTCTCTCCCTCTCTTCCCACTTCTACAGACCCGCTTCTTTAATGGTCTTGAGGTAGGGTGCTCGTACATGGATTCATTGTGGCTGGCTATAGCTGCGGCGCTGTTTGTGGCGGCTGCCGCCGACGACGCCCAGCTGCTGGACGAGTTCAAGGCGGCGGTGAAGAACCAGGGGGCGTTTAACGGGTGGAGCGCAGGCGACGGGGCGTGCAGGTTCCCCGGCGCGGGGTGCAGGGGTGGGAGGCTCACGTCGCTGTCGCTCGCCGGCGTGCCACTCAATGCCGACTTCCGGGCCGTCGCGGCCACCCTGCTGCAACTGAGCGCCGTCGAGGCGCTCAGCTTCCGCGGCGCCAATGTCAGCGGCTCGCTCGCGGCGGCCGCCGGCGCGAGGTGCGGGAGCAAGCTGCAGGCGCTGGATCTGTCGGGGAATGCTGCGCTGCGCGGCTCCGTGGCCGACGTGGCGGCGCTCGCCGGCGCGTGTGGCGGCCTAAAGACGTTGAATCTTTCCGGTGATACAGTTGGTGAGGCGAAGGCCGGTAGCGGTGGCTGCTCGGGGTTTGGTGCGCTGGACGCTCTTGACTTGTCCAACAACAAGATCACCGACGACGCCGACCTCCGGTGGATGGTGGTTGCCGGCGTCGGGGCAGTCCGGTGGTTGGACCTCGCCCGGAACAATATCTCCGGCGCACTTCCGGAGTTCACCAACTGCTCCGGGCTGCAGTACCTTGACCTCTCCGGCAACCTCATCGTCGGCGAGGTGGCCAGGGGGGCCCTCTCCAGTTGCCGCGGTCTGAGAGCGCTCAACCTCTCCGGCAACCACCTCGCCGGCGCTTTCCCCACGGACGTCACCGGCCTCACGTCGCTCACCGCCCTCAACCTGTCGAACAACAACTTCTCCGGCGAGCTCCCCGGTGACTCTTTCACCGGGCTGCAGCAGCTCAAGGCGCTTTACCTCTCCTTCAACCACTTCAACGGTTCCATCCCGGATTCCGTTGCTGCGCTGCCGGAGCTCGAGGTGCTCGACCTCAGCTCCAACACCTTCTCCAGCACCATCCCCTCGTCCCTCTGCCAGGAGCCCAACTCCAGGCTCCGCGTGCTGTACCTTCAGAACAACTACCTCGCCGGCAGCATCCCAGAGGCCATCTCCAACTGCAGCAACCTTGTCTCCCTCGACCTCAGCCTGAACTACATCAATGGGTCCATCCCTGCGTCCCTCGGCGAGCTTGGCCGCCTCCAAGACCTCATCCTGTGGCAGAACGCGCTGGAGGGCGAGATACCGGCGTCCCTGTCAGGCATTCGCGGTCTCGAGCATCTCATCCTTGACTACAACGGGCTAACCGGCCGCATCCCGCAGGAATTGGCTGACTGCACGCAGCTGAACTGGATATCCTTGGCAAGCAACCGGCTGTCCGGGCCGGTCCCGTCATGGCTAGGAAAGCTCAGCAACCTGGCAATCTTGAAGCTGAGCAATAATTCCTTCTCTGGACCGATCCCGCCGGAGCTTGGCGACTGCAAGAGCTTGGTATGGCTGGACCTGAACAGCAACCAGCTCAATGGGTCGATACCGCCGGAGCTGGCAAAGCAGTCCGGGAAGATGACCGTTGGCCTCATTGTTGGGCGGCCATACGTGTATCTTCGCAACGACGAGCTGAGCAGCGAGTGCCGCGGCACGGGGAGCTTGTTGGAGTTCACCAGCATCCGATCCGACGACCTCACTCGGATGCCGAGCAAGAAGCTGTGCAACTTCACTCGGATGTACATGGGGAGCACAGAGTATACCTTCAACAAGAATGGCTCGATGATATTTCTGGACTTGTCATTTAATCAGCTTGACTCAGATATCCCCAAGGAGCTCGGGAGCATGTACTACCTCATGATCATGAATCTTGGGCACAACCTACTTTCTGGCGCCATCCCATCGGAGCTAGCAGGAGCCAAGAAGCTCGCAGTACTCGACCTATCGCACAACCATTTGGAAGGGCCAATACCCAACTCGTTCTCGACATTGTCCTTGTCGGAGATCAACCTGTCGAATAATCAGCTGAACGGGTCAATTCCAGAGCTGGGTTCCCTTGCAACATTCCCAAAGAGCCAATACGAGAATAACTCTGGTCTGTGCGGCTTCCCGCTGCCGGTTTGCGAGCACAATGCTGGGCAAAGTGCTTCCAACGACCACCAATCCCACCGGAGGCAAGCGTCTCTTGCGGGCAGTGTCGCTATGGGACTCTTGTTCTCGCTGTTCTGTATATTTGGATTGGTCCTCATAGCTATCGAGATCAAGAAGCGGAGGCAAACGAATGAAGAGGCAAATAGCTCCCGTGATATATACATTGATAGCCGGTCACACTCTGGGACTATGAATTCCAATTGGAGGCTCTCCGGTACAAATGCCCGCAGCATGAACCTCACCGCATTCGAGAAGCCTCTGCAGAAGCTCACCTTGGCTGATCTTGTTGAGTCCACGAATGGCTTCCACAAGGATAGCCTGATTGGGTCTGGTGGGTTTGGGCATGTCTACAAGGCGCAGCTCGAGGATGGGAGAATTGTCGCAATCAAGAAGCTAATACAAGTGAGTGGCCAGGGTGACCGGGAGTTCACAGCGGAGATGGAGACCATTGGCAGGATCAAACACCGCAACCTTGTCCCGCTCCTCGGCTACTGCAAGGTCGGTGAGGAGCGTTTGTTGATGTATGATTACATGAAGTTTGGCAGCCTGGAGGATGTGTTGCATGACCGCAAAAAGATCGGAGTAAAGCTGAATTGGGAAGCAAGGCGAAAGATCGCCGTTGGGGCAGCGAGGGGATTGGCATTCCTCCACCACAACTGCATTCCACACATTATCCACCGGGACATGAAGTCGAGCAATGTGCTCATTGATGAGCACTTGGAAGCAAGAGTATCTGATTTTGGTATGGCGAGGCTGATGAGTGTGGTGGACACACACCTGAGCGTGTCCACTCTTGCCGGCACGCCGGGGTATGTGCCGCCGGAGTACTACCAGAGCTTCCGATGCACCACCAAGGGTGACGTGTATAGCTACGGTGTTGTATTGCTGGAGCTGCTCACAGGGAAACCGTCGACGGATTCAACAGACTTTGGCGAGGACAATAATCTTGTAGGATGGGTCAAGCAGCACACAAAATTGAAGATCACCGATGTGTTTGATCCTGAGCTGCTGAAGGACAATCCTACCCTGGAGCTTGAGCTGCTGGATCATTTGAAAATCGCTTGTTTATGCTTGGATGACAAGCCGTCGAGGCGGCCGACGATGCTGAAGGTGATGGCGATGTTCAAGGATATCCAGGCTGGGTCGACGGTCGACTCAAAGACCTCCTCGGTGGCCACGGGCTCGATAGACGACGGAGGTTTTGGGGTCGTGGACATGACCCTAAAGGAAGGCAAGGAGGAGAAGGATTAAAAGAAAACTGCCGACGACACACATGGAACAACCACCGGTGAGTGGCAGCAACACGGCCGGTCGGCGGTGAAATGCCCGCAGAAGCCAGTTCTTCAGATGATGCCATTTCGAAGTTTCCACGCAAGCTTACCATTCGCTTCTGATGGTACAAGATAAGAAATTTTCCCTTGTAGCTTGGTCTGTTGAAGTTTTCATGTACCTATAGGAGTAGCTCACTTTTCTTTTTTTTTCCCAGCTTTCATCTCCTCTTTTCTCGTCGCACTTCAGTAAGAGCTTTGTATGTACATATATAAATGGTGATTTTTCTTCGGTGCAAATTCCACCTACATTGCTCCCCGTCAAATTTACTGTTCCTGTCTTTTAACAATGGTTTAAATTGTACAGTGCGCGGCAGTTCATCAAACATGCACATTATGGCAGTATGGTTATGGGAGATGCAACACAGAAATTTGAGAACCATTGTTTCTGTGTTGCAAGTAAATGGCATCTAAACCTGAGATTTTTTTTTATAGTACATTATATTGATAGTATAAATATAACAGTAGAAATAAGATTTGACCATTGATCAACATGAGCTTGTAATCGTCTAAAACAAACTCTAAATCTTTCTACAAACCATGCATCTCATTCTTGTGTAAATGCACAAGCACGTGCATGCATTGAAGCGTATGTACAACATGTATGTCCATGCATTTGCGCCAATAGCGTCGTACATATAGGCATATAGCTAGTTACATGCCGGGGGCGACGGCACTCGGAGGTCACTTGGTGCCACACCGCAGCTCAAACTCGCCGACACAAGGTGCCGGTAGGCCCTGGTTCACGAGCGGCCGTGGTGGTCGTGTCGTCGCCGCCGCACGAGAGGAGGCAGCTGTCGGTCGCGATGCAGCTGATGCAGGTGACGATGAAATAGCGGTTTCTGTTGTACTACTTCATATCGTAGCATCCGTTATCATCGTTCTCATCGGAGTACAACCATGCGGCGTAGGTGGTGTTGGTGGTGGCCTCCAGCATGTAGCAGACGAGGTGGCACTCTTCCCAGTAGACGGGCACCATCTCATCAGAATCGTTCGGCCACGGCCCCGCCCATTTATAATCTTATCTCCTTTGAAAAATTTACTGTTAATAATATAATTGATAGTATAACTTAACATTAGCTAATCTGAAAAGTTTAGATAGCTCATATTTATTTTAAAAAGCTATTAAAAAAAGCTCACAAACCAAGAGAGGCACCATTAGAGGGGAGGCAGTGAGGACGCAGGCCTAGTTGAACAGCAAATGGCCAGTCAAGAGGCTGACACAGCTTCCATGTGAGGTAACGCATGGCTTTGCTTGTGTGGGGTCACACACACACAACAAGACGCACTCACGCAGGTCAAGCACCTCTCTTTTATTTCTGGGGCTTTTTTTTGTCTTCAAATCATCATTTAAGAGAACTTAGCTTAGCCTTTAGTTGGTCAAAGGTTCCCTTAAGCATTTTTTGTCCTTTCTGATTATCTTAATCACCTAGGTAACATGGCTCGTGATCTTATTATAAACATCTTCTCTATTATAGTTGCATGGTGCTGTGTGCAATGTTTAGGCATTGTTAAACTAATGATCTGTGTCCAGAAAGTAAGTGGCATACTGGCGTGCATGCAGATTCCCTCAGATTTCAAGAGGGTTTTTCAAACGTATGGTTGCTCTCAAGTTCAGGATTTGAGCCTGCAGTGTGTTCCTTGTTTTGGTTTGTTTATTCCTTCATTGTGTGGGAGTTTAGCGGCCCTGATCAATATGGCTTCAGCTTATTTTTGCACTATTCATAAATTTCGTCTTTTTCTGAACTTTTGGCTTTTTTTGAGTTTTTTTACCGGTTCTTTTTTTCCTCGTATTTGTTTACATTATACGTGATGGGCTAATATGTTTTTTCTATTTTTAAATTTTTTTAAATTTAATTATGGTAAATAAGCCTCTGTCAGCTACAGTACTTTTTTCAGCCAGCTACAGTGTTTTCAGCCATAAGCTATGAGACTTTCAGCCGAACCGATCACCACCTAGTCACATATGGTAAAAGTTCATGAAGTCGCTGAAAGGCGTCTCTAGTTTTGATAATTGTATCTTCACAGGTCAGTAAGTAGCTTCTCCCAGGCTAGGCATGTCATTTTCTCTAGGTCAGGAGTTTTTCTTTTTCAGGAGCTCCACAAGTTCCATGTAGTTGGTCCATCACTCCATGAACAACAGTGGAACACACAACACAGTCTGGAAAAGCTACAGGGGTCATGGTGACATTGACAAACTGTGCCTCAGAATGGAGTCTCTGGCATCACTACAAGGGCGTGGGCCCTCTGCCTGCATCCATAGTTCTTAGCTCACCCAGTGCTATCATTATTCCTCCTTGGAATAGTTGCATACTTGCATCACTACCACCATCTGGCTTGATGGCTTCCCAGTCCATCAAGTATTGGACACCAGCTCGCCAGCTCGGTGAGAGTAGAACTCAACTGTTGATATTTGGAAGTACTTTGCAAAATGACAATTCTTCTGTTGATTTTGAGTACATACATGCCAGTTAATACTGCAAAGTTTCAGAAATATGCTCGTAGCAACTTTCTATATAACATAAAAAATTGCATGAAAATTCAATCGGCCACGAGACTACTCAACCTTTAGAAAAGAGAACGCCTTCAGAAAAGACAAGGAAAAGACAACCAGTTTTTTTTTCTTTTGCTTAATTCTAGTCATCCTCACCATTAATGGCCAGGAGCCCAAAATGCTCCATGTTCCTTGGCCTATTTCTTACACACCTAGGCCATCTATAACGTGAGAGGTGAGAGCAGGTACAATAAGGCTTAGTCAGCAGGCTATAGCAAATATAATATCAACCAAATCTTATGTGGCAGAGAGAGAAAGGAAGAGAGAGAAGGAAGCTGGCTACTAAATTACAGCTAGCTATAGCACGTAAAAATATGCATTTCACTCTCTTACACATGGGGCCAAATAGTTATTGTAATAGCTACCTTATTATATGAACTATTTTTTTGAAGGCTATAGATGAAATGGACAAGTATTATAGCCACTAGTTGGCTATACTATTGTACTTGCTCTGACAGATTAGCCAACTCACTGACATCATATAGATGCCAGAACTGCTTTCTTCGTATAGCGTGTAGCACCTCTCCTCTCTCCTGACGGGACTAACCATGTACTATGCATGATCAGTTGAGCTTAAAAGCTCATAGCTGAAAACAATGTAGCTGACTGAAAAAAACACTGTAGCTGATAGAGATTTATTTAGCATAATTAAATTTAAAAAAAATTAAAAATATAAAAAATATATTAGCCCATTACGTATAATACAAACAAATATGGGAAAAAAGAACAGGCAAAAAAGCTCAACAAAAAGCCAAAAGTTCAGAAAAAGACGAAATTTATGAATAGTGCAAAATAAGCTGGAAGCCGAAGCTTAAGCCCAAAACCGATCACTGCCATAAACCCTGGTTCCCCTCCTCTCCTTGCTCTGACTTGCACCGGAGTCGCTCGCTCCCACCACCGGCACTGCCACTCGATCTAGATCCACCACCTCCGCTCGCTCCGGCTATCGACACTTGAACACTCCATCGCCATTGCCGCTCGATCCAGATCCACCACCGTCGCTCGCTCCGGCCACCGGCACTCGCTCTCGCCATCGCCACTGCCGCTGACGCTGGCTCCAGCGGAGAGGACCCGAGCAATGACGGATCTGGAAGCTATGACTGAGAGCGAAAAGCCGAAAACCACTCGATGGAGGCGGCAAAGGCGGCATCACGGCTAACATGTGGGCCACCACATTTTTTTTGTTTGTAAGCATCGGCGTAGCTACTTGCTCCAATTCCAGGAAATTTACTGCTAGCACTGCCCTCCACAGTGGGCAGCACCGGTGCTTCCTCTCTCTCTCTCTCATGTTCTGGCACCGGTTCATGACCCCATTGTATATAGCCTTAGGGCATTTATAGTGTATATAACCTAAGAGGCCTTAAGGTGGGTCTCATCTAAACCTTAAGGCCAACTCCATAGTGTATATAACCCAAGGGACCTTAAGACGGTCCCACTCGGCAAGTAGCTGATCACGACGCAATGTGATGGCACTCAGTAGTGCTTTCCATGGCCTTTAGCAGTGTTTGGCACGACCCCTTGCGCTCGTGTGCACCTACGTGACCTTGTCAGTCGCCAATGTCTCTCCGCGTATATAAAATGGCTCGCATCGCTCTTTGCTCTCTCATTTGAAGCTCCGTAGTTGAGTTTCTTCCCTGCCGAGCGAAAGAGAGCCGAGGGAGAAGAAAGAAAGAGGGAGTAGAAGGGAGTTTAAATTAGTTTTTTGAGGTAGTTTTGCTGCGATATATGAGATTTCGTAGTTGGAAATAGTGTAGATCTGATGAAGACCTTGAAAAGGAGGTATATTTCATTCGCATGCGATTAATGCTCTTAATATTTCATTAGCATAATGGTGGTTTGGTAGTATAGAATGCGCTTGGTAACCGTTTAGTTGATGTATGTATGTAGTTCGCATCGATGATATTTTGTAATTAGCCATGTTGGTGATGTATTAGTGGAGATAATGACGATTCTTTGTAAATAGTTGAAGAAATACACACTTATTTTTAGTATTCTCGGTGCCTTTGTAATTTAGAAAATATGTATGTACATATGCATATCTGTATGTACTCTGGTGCGATTAAAAAATTGATGATAAGATTGTAAAATTGTACATTGTTAGTTGTAGTACATGTTTGTATATATGTATGTATATATGTGTGTACCTGTATACATGCATATAAGCACATGGCCATAGGCATAATTGGTAGCTCAGCTATGTATATGTGCATAGTTATTTTTTATTATGTTTAGTTGCATTTAACACCATCGAAAATAAGTGGTTTCATCCGCAATATGCTAGGTATGTGATGTCGAATATGGAATATTTGTTCGTGTTCTATGGGGTGGGTGTCGTATAGGATGGGCTGTATAGAGTGGACCTATAAAATTTTGAATGTACCATGATCTGGGCTTTGGGGCTGAAGAGATGAGTCTTTATGAGCTCAGGAGGTACGTATAGTGTGCATTTGATAGGGAGATAGACAAGAAGAAGCTTTTCATCGATGCGGTGACAGCCACAGTGGTTGGAGCTTCGGGAGAATGATTCCGGGGAACTGAAGATGATTGGCAATGTCGCTTGGGGCAAGACATGGAGATTGCAAGCAATCCTAGCGTGGTGATATATGGGAGGTCGACTGTGTATGTGCAGTTTGTGGAGAGGGAAAAACCGTCGAGTAGGGGCGAGGCCAGTGGGAGTGGTGGCAGTATGGAGCGTAATGTTGATGGGGATTAGGGGTGAAAACGGATCGAATTCGATCGGATATTGTATATTCCATATCCTATCCTATATTTTTTCTCGGATTCGGAGTCGGATACGAATAGTGCTAGATACGAATACGAATCCGGATAGTATCGGTCACAGATACAAAACGAATACGGAGCGGATGCGAATACGATAACGAATATCTCGTCGGATGTTACGTAGGAATAAGTACTACAATCCAAGGCTACCGGCTGCTATGCTATATATTGTAGAATGACACATAGTACTAGGTTTATTTCCATCTCAAATAAAACCAAAGGCTTCATCTCTTACAAGTCTATCTTCAAGAAAACGTGCACATTTTTTACCACACAATCACAGACCACTTGACTGTAATACATGCAGTTGAAAACAATTTAACCACATGAACATACAACTAGAAGGCCACGTAAACATACATGCAGTTGAAAACAATTTAACAAAAATTCCGGGGGCGGATGGGCCTGACACAACACGTAGGCGGTAGCATCGAGAAGGCGACGGATGGCTTGGCTCGGGCCTGGGATTTTTATCCCCTTCTTTTGTGTTTCCCGGATGTGGGGACGAGAAAACGGGAGGCGTCAGCTGTCCCGACGTGAAGCGGCCACCGGCCGGGAGGAAGCATCTGGAAGGGTCCCGATCCTCTGCAGACTGCGGTTCATGTGTACAGCCCAGCCAAGTATTCATCGGGTTGGGCCAGGCTGGGCTCGGCTGCGCGTCACGATCAGCGCGTGACTAGGGCCAGCCCAGGGGTGATCCGCTGATGGGCTTGGGGCGCAGTTGGGCTTGATATCCGAAATTTATATCCGGGTATTATCCGATAAAATTCCGGATAGTATCCGTATCCGTCGGATAGTTATTTTCCGAATCCGAAACCGTATCCGAAAAAAACTATCCGAATCCGACTCCGAATCCGATAATTATCCGACACAACTATCCGAATTCGATCCGACTCGGATTCGGCGGTCGGTCGGTCGGGAAATATCCGATCCGTTTTCACCCCTAATGGGGATAGTGGTGGTGAAGTGAAAACTGTTGTTGCAGCCCATGGTGGTGGTGTGGTGGAACATGGTGCCAGTTGGGATGATGGAGGGCTAACGAGGTTGACTCATAACTTTGAGCCAACCGAAGCTACAGAGAGATGGTGGGCAGCGCGTATTGATTACCATGAATACTTAGATGGCCTGTTGGATGGAAACCATTCCAACAACGAGGAGGATGCCGATATAGTCAGCAGTGGAGATGAGGCTGGTGTAGGCTAGTAGGGTGATGCATCTAGTGGCATTGTGTGCATCGATGTTGAGTACTCACCTCTAGATTAGATGCTATTGCATTGGCCTCCCTAGTTCTGTCATCTAAAGATGGGTCAAAATAGTCTTTCGATGAAGACACTCTAGTGGAAGGGCAACACTTCCAAAACAAGGGTGCTGCGCAACAAGCCATTGCAAGATATATCAACTGCACAAGTTGCATGTATCGGGTGCATAGGTCGAATGCTGACATGTATGTGGTGATGTGTGTGGACGGTTTTTGTCCCAGGAAGGTCAATATGCAGAGATTCAATGGCAGTGCAACATACTTTTGGATAATGGTGGTGAAGAATCATGCCTGTGAGATTGCGGAGCTACTACATAGGCATAGGAATGTGACCTCGCCAATCATTACTAGCCTGGTTAGTCACCTTATAGTTATGGATGTCAGAGTTTCACTGAAGCTATTGATTACCGATGTCGTGAACCTAGTTGGTTTCCCGATGAGCTACGGTAAGGCATAATTGGTGAGGAGACAAGACATACATGGAATATATGGCTTGTACGAGGAGGCCTACGATTTTGTGCCAAGAATGCATCAGATTGCGGAAGCTAATCCCGAGACATATGCAAACAAGATGAAGAGGGTGCACCCTTCGTAAGGGGGTCCAATTGTTTTATCTTTGATCGAGTGTTCTAGGCATTTTGGTAGGCAAAGGACGTAACTATCCTTCTAGTGGAATGATGTGAGGACTTGTTGGTGCATAAGACATACCAAAGAGTTGATGAAGAAGACCAGGAAGCTTTGGATATAGAACTAGAGGTGCAAGTTCAATGCAACATGGAGAGAGTTTGAGAGGAGACCTCGAGGACTGTGAGGGAGTCACAGGCAACAAAACTGGGTGTAGCTCAAGGTGCTTTGGCAGTAGTGGGTGAGTTCACCAAATAGATCAACTTGCAAGCCCCTGAGCTGAAGAAATTGTCCATGCTTCAAGACACTGATGGTACGAGATATGGAATTATAATGACCAACATGTCTAAGATGTACAATAATGTGCTGAAGGGTGTGTGCTCCCTCTCAATTATTGTAATTTTGGATGAGAGTTGGAACCACACTATTAGTTATTTCATTAACACTACCATGACTATGGAGAAGCAACTGGATGAAGAGAAGCAACTATCAAAAGTGATGTAAGTGTACATGGCACAGAAAATGAGGAAAGCTCATTCACACGTCACTCAGACTATGGATGGGGGTGAGAAAGAAGTTCGAGATCCGTTTGAGGGAGAAATGCATCATGGGCCACACCAGAGGTGATTGCAAGCATACATGCACCTTCGACAAAGTAGAAACCTGTACGTGTAACAAGCCAAAGCTCCTGCACAAGCTTTGCTCACATATCTACACTGCATGTACTACGTGGCAGCAATCCTCCATGCAATACATTTTGGATTACTATGAAATCTATTATTTGTGTGGGACTTGGAGTGCTGAGTTCAATCCCTACGAGGTAGATATGTATTACAGAGACCTTTAATCGGGGAAATTAAGTGGGTGCTGAATGACGCACTGAAGTAGCCCGATCATGAAAGACGTCAGTCTTGCCACATCCTTAACGACATGGATGACAGTCAACGTGGCCAACGGGCGAGACCATGGAAGTGCAGGCTATGCAAAACAACACGACACTCTATAAGGAACTACTCAAATATGCCCAATTTGTTGATTGTCCCATAGACGTGGTGATTTGTATCTCCTTCACCTATGTACTCGTTCATGCTTTCTTCTCGTTTGACTGCTATGATCTAAAATGTAGTGTTGTGCCTCGAGACATTTTTTAGTAGTTACCAGTGGACCCACGTTTGTAAGGCACACATGTCATGCAATGTAACTCTCAATGAAGTAATGTTCTATAATGCACATTTTCATGCGTTATAAATTAAGTTGAGTCTTAATATTGCCATGTTCTTTTTCGTAACTTTTAATGTAAATTTTGTATTGACACCGACACATTCTTTTCTGTATTGTAGGAAATGGCCGCTAGTGATAATCACGAGGGTGCTATGTTGTTGGAGCCATATTGGGATGGCCAGCATCATTGTCAAGCATAGTTGAGCAGTGATGGGCTGCCAAATTTGTTCTTCGGTGTCCTCGGGAGTACTGGCTTCTTAGCGATAGTTACATTCTAGTTCTGTGACAGGCTGGGTTGCTGCTCGTAGTGAGGATGATGCACACAGGCAATCATTCGTGTTGGACTCACTACTTCTATTGGTGCTCATTGACCGGTGGAGGCTGGAGACCCACACATTTCACTTTCGATGGGGGAGATGACCATCACCCGGATGTTTCTTACCTTATTGACTTACCACTATGAAGACACATCGTGGTTCCACCCCCCAGATCAGCTGATTGGAAGGCACATATGCTACATAGGGTTGGTCATTCTATTCCAAACAGGATCCTAGGAGTGCCACATTTGTGGCTACGATAGTACATGCACTACCCAAGAGACACTTCCGAAAGTTGTGATGCTCCATCTAGTTGCTTACTTGTTCTTCATGTTTGGGTGGGTCCTATTTTCTATGACTTAGAGAGATTGGGTGTACCCTACTTATATCCACCTCACTGAGGTCTTAGTCGACGTCAAGCCTGGTGAGGTCCTACTATACAGTTAGAGATCGACTGTACTATGCACGACCTATAGAGGTTTGTGCGACAGTTTGTAATGTGCTACTGGTGAGTCGAACCTCATCGTCTACTATACGTTATTGTGGTTATGGTCATGGGAGCACTTCCCTTTTGGGTGCCTGTACTTTCAGGTGCACATGCACCCGTACCATTGGAGGTATGGTTATATGGTCACAACGGTGGCGAGGACCTAGTGGATGGACCCACCATGGGTACTCGTTGGACTGTTAGCGAGCTAGGGCGGTCTAGGAAGAGACCAGCGTACTAGGAGTTCCACAACGCATTTGAGACCTTGGATGAGGATGACATCATGCAGATAGTGTGGACTGCACAGTTCACCTCGAAGACTGCGCCTTTTGGCTTATCAGTGCAATGCGACCAGGACCAGGAGTATTGGCTTATGACTTGCCACCTCGTCTTCTCCTACATGGTGGAGCCCTACGCTCCCCCCAAAGAGTCATGGATAGTTTGGACTTCACCAGCAGGTGTCACCAACACTGGGTCGATCACTTCCAAAACCCATTCACTTGTAAGTGGAATTATTTGTTATGCCTTTTTGTATAGTCATTGCTTTAACTTTTAAGTTGCATACAATTCATTTTTTTGTTATATCCATAATCAATTAACTGTTGTATGCCACGTCTTTTTTCTTGGCATTCGTCCACAACATGAATGACGATGCCCAACACGCACTGGGGACCATCAACTGCGGCTGTCCTAGCCACATGTTTATCCCAGGGGTGATGAGGCACACCATCATCCATTCGCAGCTTCGTCCGCACATCCTAGCAACTCGACATATCTCCCTAGCCTCAGTCGTTCCTCGTCTTCACAGTGCACTACTCTGATTTGCCAATTTAATATTTTTCCTGTAATCAACATGAAACCTTAAGTTTCATTATTCTTCATATATGTCATCCTCATGTAGGGCGTTTGCATTGACACCACTCTATTTTTCATCTTCATTACAGAGGCAACCTAACAATGGACCCTCTTCACTGGGGGGAGGGGACGACGAGGCACTACATGTCCGTCCTCATCACAGAGATAGCCTGAGGCACATGCCACCCCAGGCAGCGACGTTGTCTCGCCTGTTCGAGCAAGATTCAACACAGTATGTACACACCAGTGGACCACTCGCACCTCTAGTAGCGTGATCAGTGTTTTGATCGGACATACGACAGCTACACAGTCCACCAGTACGGCACTCCCTAGACAGGCAGACTTTCCCTGAGGACCAGCTTTGCTGCTAAAGGAAGTAGCCAACGGATCATCCTTGACACGGTCCTGCTCCCAGTTTCAGCACTTTGGACCGATCGTGTCGAAATGTTGTTCCCTTGACCTTGTATTCGTGCTCTACCTGTCGAACCTAACTATGTACTCGTTAATGCTTTGTCCTCATTGTACTGCTATGATCTGGAATTTATTGATGTGCGTCGAGTCATTCTTACTCGTCTAGAATAAAATAATGGCTTGTAATGTAACTTTCCATGCGTTTCAAATTACGTTGGGTCTTTACGTTGCGCTGATAAGTTCTTTTTGCAAGCCAAAGTGACAACACTATGACTAGCCCTTCTCCAGAGGGAGGTGGCAGCACACTGCGCCATCTTTAGTCCGACTGAAACAACCGCACCTTGCCCATGCTACGAACCCACGTATCTCCATCGTACTCCGATAACCGAAGCATGGTGGACAGGCCTGGAAGCTTAAGGCGTGGGAGGGGACGACGGGCATAGGTTGGGTTTTGAGGCCGTGAGCCTTACATTGAAGACACGAGCATCTACGGTCCCCTGGACACCGACCCCCTAAGCGTTGATCTACTACTTGAAACCAAAGAGTTGTACACCCCTAGAAATTCTCTCCACAACTACCCACACATCCCTGAGCCTTTGCTACAATGCAAGTACAAACTTGACGCGATGGTGCTGGTTTGTGACGACGACATGCATCCAGGACGTCGATTCTTTCTACCCTCTGTTCACGGTATGTGGTTCGTTTTCTACCTATACTTTCATACATGGATCGCTTGTACTCAACTCATCTTCCTTGTAGACCATGGATTGCAGGTTCGCCGAGTAGATGGATCCATTGTATCCAAAATTTGCATAGGTCTACATCCACACTCTCCAGATCCACCTACAAGAGTTCCGGGAGGAGCTCCACATCAAGAGGACTAGCAATGACGAGCTCCATAGGTAGATAATTAGGGAGAGGAACAACGAGAAGGTAGTCCACCTCGGCAGCGAATACAACCTGTATTGCTGCTGCGTCAACCCGAGTTGCAATTATGCCTGCCACTACCATGACAACAAGCCACGCCCACATTGCCTTGATGACCGCCATGCCATATGGGTGCCTTGTAGTTTTCCGAGTGATTGCTCGTGGGTTTAAGGAAAATGATACAAAACGTTGCATTGCAAAGCAGGGTAAGCAAACAGAACAGAATGGCGACTCTCCCTCTCTGTGACCATGGCGAGTCTCAAATAGCTGCGGGGGTGATAGAACGGCTACACTGCTTTTTCACTCAACTTCTAGAAGTGCAAGTGTACTTTTCGCAGGGGACATTTACCCACCGAACGACGTGCCGTTCCACC
The DNA here is from genome assembly GCA_017311315.1 of Dendrocalamus latiflorus. Taxonomy (NCBI): domain Eukaryota; kingdom Viridiplantae; phylum Streptophyta; class Magnoliopsida; order Poales; family Poaceae; genus Dendrocalamus; species Dendrocalamus latiflorus. The sequence goes on along the minus strand of CM029666.1, from coordinate 46,269,390 downwards.
TTTAAGCAGCTGCAATAATGCATCTCCATACAATCTTGCTTTCTGATGCCGCTATTTGTGCGAGGAGCACTTCATGTGTTACTAGTCTTTTTTGTCTTTTACTCTTTCTTCATCCTCCCTTTCCAATAGATTTGGACATGATTGCAGATCTCAAAACACTAAGAAGCTACTGTAAAACACTGTTTGAGCGCCCATGAAATTACCTTTTTACTCAGGACATCATACAGTTTCCAATACACAACTCTCGTCATTACCTTTTCTAATTATATATTAATAAAAATTATTAAAAATATAATAATATGAAAGTATTTTATATGAAAATTCTAGTGATATCATTTTCATGTAAAGAATTTAAGTACTTTTGTACATATTAGCTGTTAAAATTGGAAAAGATTGACTGCACGCATTCTAAAACGATATTGAATTCCATAGTAGTAGCGCAATCCTTCCAAACCCTGATCAATATGGCTTCAGCTTCTGGCTTCAACTTATTTTTGCACTATTCATAAATTTCGTCTTTTTCTGAACTTTTGGCTTTTTTTGAGTTTTTTTACCGGTTATTTTTTCCTTGTATTTGTTTACATTATACGTGATGGGCTAATATGTTTTTTTCTATTTTTAAATTTTTTTAAATTTAATTATGGTAAATAAGCCTCTATCAGCTACAGTGCTTTTTTCAGCCAGCTACAGTGTTTTCAGCCATAAGCCATGGGGCTTTCAGCCGAACCGATCACCAAGGCTTTTATGTGTGTAAGTCAACACTCCAAAATAACTAAATGCAGCAGAATCGTCATCCCATGAACTCAGACTGAAATTGAAGTGCTGAATTATGTATTTTCCCTACATTCCAACTCTGCCTGTGATTTTTTTTCGATTGGCTTGCACCAAGGATAAAATATCGGCAGTACCGGTCAGACTGGTAAAATAATATCGGCCAAAACAATTTCAAATTTTAGTTTATGATTTTTGAATTGATGTATAGTATTTCCGGACGATAGCCAGCCAGAAGCTAGTAAGCTACTCAAACAGGGAGGTAGCTAGCCGAAAATCAGCAAAATTAGAACTTTAAGTTTAAATTCGATAATTGAAATCGACCAATAGAAAACCGGTTAATCAGTATCGCTAAGGGCCAGTTTTTTTTTGGTGACTGGTTTTTGAATCCTTGGTTGACAAAATTCTAAACGGACAAATAAGGGGGTGATCGGTTCGGCTGAAAAGCTCATGGCTTATGACTGAAAACACTGTAGCTGGTTGAAAAAAGCATTGTAGCTGACAGGGACTTATTTAGCATAATTAAATTTAAAAATATAAAAAATATGTTAGCCCATTACGTATAATACAAACAAATATGGGGAAAAAAACCGGCAAAAAAGCTCAACAAAAAACCAAAAATTCAGAAAAAGACGAAACTTATGAATAGTGACAAATGAGCCATGAGCACTGTTGGGCAGCTATGTTGATCGCGGCCTAACTGCGACAGTCCCAAGGGGACGGTGAGACCTCTCATCTCAACACGGAAATATATTCCGTTTACGCACAAGGGAAAAAATGCTATGCAGCAAATAATTTTTCCTTTAGTCACATACAAAAGATATATACGTTGTACATATTGTTAGGAAATCTAGGTCTGAGTCTAAAGCCTTGGTCCATAGATACCTCACCAGTAGACTATATATAGAGGGTCCTATTGACTATTTTGTATATACGTGAAAAAAATAAAGAAAAGAACAAGAGTTCTTTCCCTTACCTCTTCTGTTTCTAATCTACTGTTTACATCATTTATGTTTGGTCATCTCTTTTGTATAGAAAAAATTAATCGAACTGAATTCATCAGCGACGATTCCTCGACATATACATGGAGTTCATGGCCCTCATGGAGATTGGAAAGCTGCGCTGCACCACAGTACCGAAAACTCCACAGATTTCACTCCGCTTCTGGTCTCAGTAGTGTCCGTGACCGATCGGCACGGTTCCTCATTGCGCTCGCGCGCGCTGCAGGGGCGGACGTGCGTGTTTGCTTGCTCGATCGCTACGGCACGGCCAGGCTACCGTACGCGTACGCCATGCATGGCACGTCGTTCGGCGACGATCCTCATGCATGCCGCGACGGACGGCACCGTGGCCGTGAGGCCGTAGCTTTCGGCGCGCTGGATCCATCGATCGGCACATGGGGCCCCCGATGGCCTCCGCTGCGCCGTGGCCACCCCGCACGGTCGCCGTCCGAGCCCTTGATTAGTTGCCCCCTGCTTTTATCACGGAGCTGGCTGCCTATAGCCGGTGGTTGCTTTGCGCATTGGCGCACGTACCAGTCCCTCTCACCAACTGTCCTACTACGTACTAGGCCCCAACCACGCCCTGCAGCCACACTTGTTATACTAGTGGCAAAAGTGAATTACGCGTACGAACGGGCTACTATCAGATGGGTTGGGAGACAATTTGCCGCAAAATTCAAAGGAAACTATTGGTATAGCATCGATCTCTTCGAATGATGCCTAGTTAGTTTGTGGATATAAGATGCCGCGTCACAGTGTCGATCAGTGCTGTCACCGTTTAGCTCGCCATATGTTACAGGCGTTCCGTATTAGATCCTTCTGTCTTCAACAACTGGATTGGAATTAGAGTAGGCGGCCCTTGAAGGCTTGAATGGGTGAAGTTAACGCGTCCAGAATACATATAGCCTGAGCATCATCATGCAATCAATCATTGGCAATTTGGCATATCCTAAGCTTCTATTGACCTTCAATCACAGTACTACGATCGAGGCCCACATTTTATGGACGCGTTAAGATGGTGAGGACGTGTGCTTAACAGCTTAAGCTAGCAGAAGTAAATAAAAGAACTAATCTTGAAAGAATAAATTTGTTCATAAGGTCTGTTCCAACTGATTGATCACTTGGAAGAGCCTACGGAGCCGATCAGATCCTATTTCTTTTTTCCTTACTCCGATGTCCGATCAAGGTTCCTCAATTTGATTAATGTACCCCTATTATTGAAAGGAGCAACTTTTGAGCATACTATAGTACAAGAGCGATCAACTAAATTAATACCAACTAAACCACCATCCACATGCTATGCCAAATTTATTATTTTGGTCAACATACAAGTGCCCTTTATTAAAGGGCCAATTGCACCGTGACAGATTTGCAGACTTCCAAATCTCCTCCAAGATTAGAGATAAAAAAAATCCTCATACGCCCTTTTGACAAATTGGATCTTGAAGTGACAGGAGGCATGCACCCTTACAACTGGTGTTACCCACATTAATTATTGCCTCAGGTAGTGGAGGAAAACCTATCGCAACGCTTTACTTTAGCAGCTGATTCATCTCCTACATAAGTTCCAGCTATCTCAGGCCAGCTACATCCAGTTTTTCTTGTCGTACGGCTGCTAATCTAAGGGACTGCTCAATGACTGTGGTTGATGGCTTGAGTGCAACTGATATCTTTTGATTGAAAATAAATAGTAGTAGTTGAAAAGTGTCTTTTAGAAGGAGAAGGTAAGCGGTGAGGAAAGCGAGAGAGAGATGCGTGCACGAGACGAGAGCAAGAAAAGTATGGTGCATGATGCACTCATGACCCTTGCCTTCTCCCTGGAGTGAGACAGAAGCGAGAGGAGTGGGAAAACCGCTTCGAGAAATCAGTTTTTTATATTGACTTATCGCTTCTCTAAGCAAAAGTCAGAAGTAGAAGTTAATATTTACACATTCTAAGACTTCTGGACTTGTGTTTGATCTTCATGGAGCTGCTTTGAATCTGGATTGCTTATAGCAGGCTCATATCTCCAAAGGGCTGAAAGCCCTGGCTGCTAGTTTTTCTGTGTGGCAATTGTACTGTAGCAGTTATTAATTTTTCTAAGTAAAAAATAAGAAATAATAATAATATGAGAAAAACACTGCTATGTCGTTTGAGACAATGCAAATGAATAAGTGAAAAAATAAAAAACAAAAAAGAACAAAAAAAAATCCAAAATTAAGAAGTTCGAAACTAAAAGCCGTTTGAAGAGGAGCTAACTCAATGAAAGCTACTTCTCTATATGGTCTGTCTTTGGTCGGAGGAGAAGATAAATCCGGTGTCAAAATCATGTGTTCCACATTTTCCTTGTCAGGTCCATGAATTCGAGTTACATCAGAAGGTAGTTTGCTGAGCTGATATTATGTAATTTATACTGATAAATGGAATACATTATGTCCTAGATATGGCGGTGAAGAAGCAGAAGTGAAAAAAAAGAGAGGTAAGGATAGTTTGAAAAGCTTTAGATCAAGTGGTAGGTTTTCAAACATCAATCATGCCTAACTTGTGTATAGCGAATTATGTGGTTTTCAAACATCAAGAGTACACTCAGCACTAACTTCAAAGATCAAGAGGAAGATGTGAAGTTTGTTATATGACACACTGGTTTTAGGGGGTGTTTGGGACTGCTCCACAAACTCCACTGTGGAGCAGCTCCACAAAAAACCTGGAGTTTGTGGAGTACCCCTTTAGGTGCTCTCACAACTCCACCTTTTTTTCCTCGAACAGAGTGCGTGGAGCTGAACCTGTTTGGCTAAAAAATGTGGAGCGGAGCTGAAAAACGTGGAGTGGAGCAGTCCCAAACACCCCCTTAAGGTACACACCTGTTTTTTTTTGAGACGAGGTCTTTACTTGTTGGTGCATCACAACTCACAACTGCCCCGGTCTCCAACTGCGAGCAAAGCTCGATTCAAGAGAACGAATCATTAGCCCCCAATCAATCCGTACTCGCGGAAAAAAAAAGGAAGAAAAGAATCGCACGTCGACAGAACGGTGCGACGTTGCCTGTCAAATCCAACCGTGCGGGTAAGGCGGGCGGGCCACCCCACCCACATGCGCCGCGCTCGGTTGGTGCCAATTTGCCATGCGGCTGGCGAGCGGACGGGCGCCCGGCGCGCGCCGGATCCCCATCGTGCCGCGCGCGCTGCGCCACGCCGCCTGCGTATACGAAACCTACGCGGTGTAGCGCGACCACCAACCGTGGCACGTAACGTCGCGTCGCGTCCGTCCGGCCGACCGGCGCGCGCGCGTGCGTGCGTGGCTGTTTCGCTTGTTTGCAGCGCCACTGCTGCTCGAGAGCGGTGTGTGTTTTGGCCGCTTGTTCGAGCTCGTTTTGGGGGAGGCTCACGTGGGCACGGGCCGTAGTCGCGATCCGCGGGCTCTACCTTGCCAGCTTTTCCGTCGCGGACAACGGGATTTGGGGACGCAAGACGCCAACGGGGTTTCAATGCTGCCCCCGTGCGAACCAAGTGGCCCGCCCCGACAAGCCGTTCCGTCCAACAGCCGGTGGCCACCTGCGGTATGCAGTGAAACTTGGATTCTTGGTGTTCTTCTGCGCCATAGCCTCCTATGCGCCATGTTGTGCAATTGCGTTTGACTATTCGCCACCGTGGCTAGCTATAGTTCAGTAGTTGTTTTCGTTTTAAACAAAATTACACCAATACGTTATGATAGCTGCATTACAAAGATTGAGCTAGCTAGCCCAAATGTCTAAAGCAGTGTGCATTTGTGAATGGTTGTGACAGAGCTTCAATACAAAATAGTGTCACATCTTGGAGGAAGCAAAACATAAAAGAAAATTTACGCCAGAGGGTGCCATTTGAAAGGAACCATCGGGCTCTTGAGGAAAACTTCGCAACAAGTAGCAGTAAACCGATTTGACCCTTTTGAAATGTCACGTCTGTCTAAAATTGAACCTCCAACTACAAAATCAAGTAACCAATCCCGCTCAACTATCAATACTAGGTATTTTACCCTCTAAGATCATCTGAAATTGATTTTAGCTGACGTGAAACACATGTGGCAGCCCAAATTAAGAGAAAAGATTGTTGGTCCCACACATCAGCCCCTGTACTTTTCCTCTTATTCCTTCTCCTCTCCTCTCCATCCCTCTTCTCCTCCGATTTGGCAATGACAACCTCTGACTACCCGCTTCTTTCCTGCTGACCACTCACTTTGTTAGATATTGCTAGGGGCAATGCCCTACTCTTCTCTTCCGTCCATGTTGTCACCGCCCTCCATCTCTCCACATATCAAAACTTGGGGAGGTGACGAAGCTATTGCTATGAAGCTCCACCGTGGCCACCACGTTCGATCCCCCTCTCTAGTGAGTTTTGGTCAATTTCGTTCACATCACAACGTGTTCCACTACTTTCTCATCCAATCCCCAATGTTAATTGGATTTGTTTCTGCTCGTAGCCAATGAATTAAGTGTTTTCCTCTCCGCTTGCGATCGGGATTCACAGCCATCGCTCGACAAGAATCTACCAATTATTTTGCATCAGTGCACCCTCTCCTTTCCTTCTTCACTTGACATGCTCAATTTAAGATCCCATCCACTGTGCCGCCGTCCCTACAAGTGACGCGAACCTCGACAGTCATGTACCTATGGGGCATCCAATGGTCAACCATGACGTGTGGTACACTGGCCTCGGCCTCCTCGACCATGGTGCATGGCGCACTGGCCTTGGCTTTCTCTCCTCTTCCTATAGGATTTTCTTGGGATGATTGGTACCGGCACAACTGTTGACGATCGAATCGTTGATCTTGCAAATAATATAAGAAAGGAGGCTGGATTCCTTAGAAGTATTTAGGAAGAAAAAGAAGATGATCTTTATTATTATGAACTGGTTACAAAGGGACCTACAAAAGGGAATTAACTAGCCCTGGTCTACAATCTTCCAAGTACTCGGAGGATCTTGATTGCTTTGACTTGTTCTTTCGATTATCCTCTGGATTTAGGATCAATTGTCCTTCTGTCTTCTCTTATCAACCTTTAAATACCATTGAAGAGGAGCCAGTTATCCATCTAAGGAGACGTCTCATGGATCAGCGCATCCAATCGGAGGGGTGGTTGCTTTCAGAGAGAGAGATATGAAGATAACTGATCTTCAGTTGTTGTCAGTGGGAGATAATCATAGGAATAACTGTATGGCTATTGCTGTCAGAGATATATGGCCAAAACATTGTGCTGTTTAGGATAAATAAAGCATGTGCTTCATCTATTGCACGGGAGGAGTTCCCTGGAAGCGGGCTCTCATACCAACTCATGAACTCTCTGAGTGATCTACTGGTCAGGCAAAGTGCGCAGTAATCCTCCAGCCAGGGTACTCAAGAAATAGCTTTAATGGATAGTTTAATCCTTGTCAGCTAGCCCCTGAACTTTAAGTTATTTATAAACTATTTTTTTAATTAAATTTCAATTTGGAAAATACACTTTTAATAAGTTTTTATTCACTTAATGTTGAGAAAACTAAGTGGGAACTGAAAGGTTTTCTATCCATTGGGCTTCAGATCGAGCAACTACTGTTTTGCAGTTGGAAAACCCTTATAAAAACATAGTGTGGTACCTGTTGGATTCACGCTTTCCTAAACAAACCTTTCATCTTCTTTGATTTCTTTCGCCCCTTCGCCTTTGTGCCGTTCAACTATAGCCTTGAATACTTGCAATCCCTGCTTAGATTTTCAACCACTCTAGCCAAAATACCAGATTTGATCACTAATTGGCCAGTATCTGAGCTTGGATCAATGAAGTTGATGGCCATGGAGGAGGTGGGGACAATCCCTGATAAGGATTTGGTCCTATGGGGGTCAGCAATTGGAGAGAACTTCATGAGCAGAAGTGACAGCGAAATCCCATTCTTTTGGGCGTACATAGAGTGTGGATTTAGGCTGTTGGTGCATCTATTCTTGTGGAAGGTCTTGGAGATCTACATGATTGAATTGGTGAATTTGGTCTCCAATTCGATCCCCAACTTGAGCATTTTCATCCATCTTTGTGAAGTGTATTTGGGGATTCCGACTAATTTAGAGCTCCTCATATACTACTACAAGATGACCGAAAGATCTGGGAAAGTGGCGACGTCACCTAGGAGCTGCTCTCTATGGCTCCATGATGGGAAGATAAGGGAATACATTCCAATGTTCTCCAAGTCCTCATGGTTGTTATGGAAGAAGTTTTGGTTTTACATGATGCTCAACAAAGAAGACAACCTCTCCTTCACAGATCGGATCGTGGTTGAGAACCAAAGGTGGAGGTTTTCCCCAAGAAGGAAGGAAAGATATAGTGCTGGGTTGATGCCATTGTCTATTTCAAGGATAAGAGACTAACTTCATGGCATGTGGTGAGATATTTCTCCATGTGCCGAATTAGTCCTCCAAAGTCACACGACCATATCATGCTATGGTATGAAGGCACAAAAGATTTGACCAGGGATTTCTCAGAAGATAAGCATTGAAAATTCTGACAAGTTGAATTTTTCTTCTAGTTTGGTTGTATTTTTTCGACCTTAAGATTTTCCTTCTTCTTTGATTTTATAGCCCTATCACATTCTAAAGTGAGGGAGACAATAAAGGCAATATGTGAGGGAGAGCCTAGGCAGAAAGGAGTACCTTTGATCCTAGCAGTCACCTCTCCGGAGGACAGGATCAAGAGACTTAAGGTAAAATAATAATTCTTTTCATCTGTATTTTCTTTCTGATTGGTATATTGTAATGTTCTTGTGATGTGTAGATGATCAGGTCTAAGGTGATGAGCTTGCTAAGAGCTCGGAGGAAGCTACTCTAAGTCCCAAGAGGTGCTGAAGTGTGAAGACATCATATGGAGCATCGGAATCACATCGTACTCCTCCGACAATTCCTCTAACTGCTTCTCCAACTGTACAAGCCCCTAAGAAGCAAGTGAAGACCCCCTTGGAGGTACGATTTTACTATGACTTTGAGAGTTTTTCTTACAAGCCTACCACTATTTTTATATGGAGAATAAATAAATTGCACCAACGGGAGTATGTCTCTTGGATGAAGAATTTCACCGTTGAACTCATTTCAGTCGATGACAAGGCGAAAGAGAAGGAAGGGCCACTAATCAGGGAAACCCCAACTATAGAACCATCAAATCTTCTAGTTGAGGGCTCTAAGATGGTTGTTTTTGAGCATACCGAAGAGGCGGTGGCTAGCCCCAAGGATTCGACAACACTGGTGGAGACTACAACTTTGGTGGTAGAGGAAGCACAACCTTTCAAGCAGGTGATCGAAGAAGTTGTATCCGACTGACCCAGGGAGGAGCCAACTAAAGATGACTGTATCTAGTTGGAAGACTCAAAGGGCCTAACCAGCCTTACTAGTATTACACTGGTGAAGTCAATCAATAAGAAGAAGAGGAAGGCAGGCTCTCTGGACTATGCTTTAGGGCGTTTTAACTTCAAAACAAAAAAAAGACCTGGTATGTGCTAGTTGTAAGAATTGTGTAAATTCATACCTTTTTATTTATTAGTGTTTTGATGTCCCTACTTCTTTTTCTCCTTATTTTGTAGCACCTCCATTACTTCAATCAGTTTTTATCTGAGCACTCCTAGTGAAGAGTCAGGTAAGGAGGGAGTGGTCTAGCAATCCCCAACCAATGAGGGAATCAACAGAGGCTGTTACGACCAAGGAACCTTTGGTGCCTCCAACACCATCAAAGAATGCTGATGTGGAGATGATGTCCCAGTAAACTCTTGTTTCTGCAAGGAAAAAGGTGGTTGAAGAGCAGGAAGTAGACATGCTTCCTCCATTCTTTGGAGGACCAGAGGTGGAGAGTTCTTCATTGATCAAGAGGTCTCCACATTCAAGGAATATCCCAGACTGATCTTGGATCTTCAACAGTCAAAGAATCAAGAAACTTTGGTGGAGGAAGATGTCGAACCTGGAGCTGAAGACTACTCCCGAAGTACTCTGCCCTTTGTGCGCCAGTAAAGCAGTCTTGGTACGTCCTCAAGGTCACTTTAGATGCATTTTTGATCTTTTTGAAACTTTTCTAAGTTTCCTTTTCTCCTCTTTTCTTTTTAGCACAAGGTGAAGGGAGTCACTCTGGTCGGAGAGATGACCAAGCGATCGTTAGCCATGGAAAAAGAAAGGGTACTCTCCATCAAGAAGCCGACAAATGGTAATGATTTTTCTTATCATTACATTCTAGTCATAAAGTTATTTGCTTAACTCTTCTCATATCTCTACAGGTCAGAAAACACTGTTTAGGTGCTCGAGGATACCCTCAAGAAAGAGTGGGAGCTATTCGAGTCTACTTTGATCAAGAACAAATAGCTTCCCAAGACCCTTGAGGAGAAGATCCTGCAACTGAGAAATAAGTTTCTACTTATCTTTTCTTTTATTGTCTCTTAACCATTGCTTTTTCTCACTTCTTTCTTTGTCGTCATTGACAAAATTAAAAAATTATGAAAAAGAGGCAAAAGCAAAGGGCACTGTCATCCTGAAGCTTGAGGAGATGTGCAAAGCTAATGATTGATCGATCGAAGACTGGTCGACCAAGTTTAAAGGATAATATTCTTCAACATAATGAAGCAATTGAATCTTACGAGAAGAGTAACCAACTTAACTATTTGTTAATCTGACCAGCTTGTTTGCAAAATGTCTTAATTAACTTTAAGCTACTTATGCAGAGCAAGCTTTGTAGGTTCAAGAACTAAAAAAAGTTCTTGGTTCCAAGGAGGAGGAGAAGTAGATTGAAGGGGCTCTTTAGGAGCAGCATGCTTACTAAGATGGACTTAGAAGTACTTACCCCTTCTTGGAGGATGTGATTGAGAAGGTAAGTTGTCTTGGTTGACAACTCGGAAACCTTCGAGATTTGCTAGCTACCTCTCGAAGTAACCACCATTGGACTATGAGGGCTATCGTCGCTGCTGAAGTTAGCTTTGCATTGGCAAAGCTTAAAACTTCCAATCTTTCTCTCAACCTTCAAGCACTCGGAATAGACTTCAACTACTCGGAGGAAGAAGATGCTAAGTTCTTTGAAGAGGTGAAGCCCTTCAGGAACCAGACAGTAGAAAAGATGAAAGTTGGGCCCCCATCAAATAGTGACCAGCTGGGTGGCTCCGATGGGTAGTTAGTTAGAATGTTGTTGGTGTTTTAATACCAATCTTACATATGATTTATTTGGATTCAGGAATTCTCTTAAAAGACTAAGCTATGGTCTTGCGGAATAGGTACACGGCAATCTTTATCCAGGTTCAGGCCTTCTCCAAGGAGAATAATAACCCTACGTCATGTGTGATTACTAATCAAAGAAAATAATTACAAAAGTGTAATGCGGAAAAGAGTCTGCACTATCTCTAATCTGGCTTGGGTCCCCCATTTCTTCCCTGTTGTTAACCTTTAAATAGTTGATGAAGCAATGACCGTTGTCCCGCGCTAGAAGATACCTTAACACTTTGGGTGATAACTGTCTGCCAGAAGTTACCATCAGAGAGATGTAGTGGTCTGTTCGTCATACAACGGTTATTGTTAGAGAGAGATCGTGTGCAATTACTAGATAAACGCATGTTCTAACCGTCTTATTTGACACCCCTATGATGTAGTAAGACGTCATTTGACAAGTCGATTGGGGATAAGAAACCGCAGAATAGTCTACAATCATAAGGTGATTGTAGGACTGCTTGCGACTATGAGGTCATAAAAGTGCGTATGACTTGATGGTCATAGAAGTGCTTACAACAATGGAGGAGTTGTAGAAGAACTTACAACTTCATGATCGTATAAGAGCTTACGACCACGGAGTAGTCATAGAAGGACTTACGGCTTCATGGTTGTAGAAGAGCTTGCGACCATGGAGTAGTCGTAGAAGGACTTACGACTTCATGATCGTAGAAGAACTTGCGACCATAGAGTAGATGTAGGAGGACTTACGACTTCATGGTTGCAGAAGAGCTTATGATCACAAAGTAGTCGTAGAAGGACTTACAACTTCATGGTCGTAGAAGAACTTGCGACCATGGAGTAGCCGAAGGAGCACTTATGATACTTTGTAAATCTTCTCCTTTATCCATAAAGGGTATATCCGGTGGATATGGTGAACTAATACTTTGAAGATTATTCTATTATCGTCATCTAGCCCCCAACATCAAGTGAAAGTAACTCACTTGAGAAAGAAACAATGGTCGTAGATGAGAAAATGATCGAAAGAAAAGCCTTTTTGATTCTTATCGACCAGAAAAAAGCAGAGAGACTTGGCCTAAGATCCTGGTACAATTCCATGAATGAATATCATACCGACATTATTCTAGTATAAGAGACTTGCATCTTGACCAGAGCACTAACAAATAAAATATTCAAAGAATTGCCACCATCAATCAACACGCGATTCACTTGATAGTTATTGATGGTGGGCTAGACCATGATTGGAAAACAACCGGGTCGAGTCGAAGGGATTGGGTGGTCACTCTCCTCGAAATAAATAGTGACTTTTGGCCACTTAGAATTTACAAGAAAATTGACAAGGGGAGGATTGCCAGAATTTACCTCTCGCTCGACAGTCTTATACTGTTGCTTGGACTCATACGCTGAGGACCCATCGTAGATATACACGATGGTGTGCTTCAAATCCTGGAAAGGCATGTCGTCATCCTCGTCTGAGTTCTTTCGACCAATCGATTGTCCCACCTCCAAGAGCGTGGGAAGTGATCCCCTGCCAAAATAGTAATCCTCGAGTTTCCGCTAAAAAACTTGATAATTGCGAAGATCGTGCCCCTCTTTCCTGTGAAAGTGGCACCGTCTAGGCTTGTTGTCCTTTTGCGCAGGTGCTTTGTTTTTGCCTTAGTCAGAGTATTGCTTGGAGTTGTGTAGCTCTTTATCACCCATGGCTAAGACTTTCTTAGAACTTCTAGCCAAAGGTTTCTGCCCTTTGGCCTTGTTCTTGGACTTCTTGGCCTTCTCCTTCCTCCTACTGCCCTTTTCTTGTGCTTTGGAACTTGGATTAACTTGATCGACAGTCCTAGTCCACTCAACCGCTTCAGTGGCAATGACATAGCGGTCTGCTATCTCAAAGAGCTCAACGACAGTAGTCAGAGGATTCAAGGTGATGTTCTCTGTGAACCTCCTGTTGTGTACACCTTGCCTGAATATCCTGATGACAAAAGAGTCAGGAACCTCCAGAATCAAGCTACGAACCTGACTAAAGCATCAGATGAACTACCGTAAGGTTTCATCGCTATCTTAGTGCATTTGATGCAAGTCATCCTCCTTTCCAGGGCGGCTGTACGACCCTGGAAGTTGGCCATCAGAAGATTGCAAAGGTGTTTCCACAAGTAGATTGACTCAATGGCTGGTTGAGTGACCAAGACTGAGTAGATCCTTTGAGCACAGTCGACAGATAGTTTTCCATGACGTGCTCGCCTCCTCCTGCTGCCCGAACCGTAGTCGTGTAAATTTGGAGGAACTCGACGGGGTTCTAGGACCCATCAAATTTCTCCATATGCACCAGTCAAAACCGTGGTGGCTAGCGCACTACTCAGAGTTTAGGCACAAATGCCTGGCATCCTATGACAATTTCTTGTCGTCTCCTTTGTGGGAAAGGGTAGTTGACATCACCAGGTGATCGTACTCGACGATGCCCGGTAGTCAATGGACTCAACCGATATTGAGTCTGGTTTGTACGAGGGTAGGACTCCTCGTACTCTATCTGCTGGTGTAGATTCCTTGCTCGAAGCGGGGACCGAGCATCAACTTGCCATTTCAAAGCCTTTTGAAGTACTCTCCTCTAACTTGTATTGAGATCGGGAGTTCGACACGCCTTGTCATCATGCCGAACCCAACTAGGTGAGTTTTGTGATCGACTAGATGTGGTCATACCTTGCCCGTGGCATATGAACTATCAATGTTTTAATACCAATCTTACATATGATTTGTTTGGATTCGAGAATTCTCTTAAAATACTAAGCTATGGTCTTGCAAAATAGGGACATGGGAATCTTTATCCAGGTTCAGGCTTTCTCCAAGGAGAATAATAACTCTATGTCATGTGTCATTACTAATCAAAGGAAACAATTACAAAGAGTGTAATGTGGAAAAGAGTCTGCACTGTCTCTAATCTGGCTTGGGTCCCCCTTTCTTCCCTGTTGTTAACCTTTAAATAGCTGATGAAGCAATAGCCATTGTCCCACGCTAGAAGACGCCTTAATGCTTCAGGTGATAATCGTCTGGCAGAAGTTATTGTCAGAGAGACATAGTGGTTCGTACGTCATGCAACGGTTGTTGTCAGAGAGAGATCGTGTGTGGTTATTAGATAAACGCATGTTCTAACCGTCTTATCAGACGCCTCACGATGTAGTAAGACATCGTTTGACAAGTTGATTAGGGATATAGAAACCGCAGAATAGTCTACGATCAAAAGCTGATCACAGGACTACTTACGACTATGAGGTCGTAAAAGAGTTTACGACTTGATGGTCGAAGAAGAGCTTACAACCATGGAGTAGTCATAGAGGAAATTACAACTTCATAGTCATAGAAGAGCTTATGATCATGGAGTAGTAGTAGAAGGACTTACGACTTCATGGTCATAGAAGAGCTTGCGACCATAGAGTAGTCGCAGAAGGACTTATGACTTCATGGTTGTAGAAGAGCTTGCGACCATGGAGTAGTCGCGGATGGACTTATGATTTCATGGTCGTAGAAGAGCTTATGACCATAAAGTAGTATAGAAGGACTTACGATTTCATGGTCATAGAAGAGCTTGCGACCATAGAGTAGTCGAATGAGGACTTGCGACTACTTTGTGAATCTCCTCCCTTATCCATAAAGGGCATATCCAGTGGATATAGTGATGTAATAATTTGAGAATTATTCTATCCTCGTCAAATGTAATATGATATATTCTATGTAAAGTCTTATCTTTATCAACAAAGTTTATGTCATTTCTTCAAACTTGTGAAGAGTACTTGTATCTTCCCAAACCACCGACTGCTTGTTTAGTAGTAGAACTTACTAAGTAAGTAGTCAACCAAGTAAAAGATGCGGTTTATATTGATCGGTTGACTAAGTTTATCAATGCACTATGATTATGTTGTAAAAAGGATTGAGCAGTTTCTCGAAAATCATTTTGGACTGAGCCAATGAAAGATTTTGACCAGTTTTAGATGCCTTTTCCATAATCAAGATATATTATAGTCCAAAACTTGATAAAAAATGCTATGACAAAAACTTATTGAATGATAAGAAAATATGCAAGAATGTATGCAAAAAGACAAGTATTTTTATTTATAGTCTGTATCCGAACTAGTCATAAGATAGCTGAGAACTAAAGGTATGAACAAAACTTCCCAAAATGTATTCACTCTCGAATTTCAACTAGAAGCAAAGATGCTACGAAAAATGCCATCACTAGAAAACTCCTTCCAGTGGATGTGACCACATGTAGAGAGGAAAGATTTTGACTAGGAGGTTTTCCGTATGTCAACCAGGTTAAACAAGAGAAGAATAGAATGTAGAAGTAAGAAATAAAACTTTCGAGCTCTCGAGCTATTTAGTGACTATGTCAGTTGTTTGCTTGCTTTTTTACTTGTTTTCCTTTGAGGAAAGAGTGCAAATTATCGTAAGAACCATTAATGTGAAGGTTACGATAATAATTTGTATGGCATTTAACTAGAATGCCAAAGCCAATGAGGTAAAAAAAAATCTCTTATGAAGTAAAAAAATCTTTTCGAAGGGATTTAGAGAAACATATATATTTCTTCGGTTAGTTCAGACAACAATGATAGTGTGTGACCAAACTTGGGATAATGAAGTACAAATAAAATTACTTATCAGAAAAGGATAACAATGTAAATTTATTGAAATATGATGAAAGAAGTACATTACACATAGAACTTATGCAACTGATCGATGTTCCAAGAATTACAAATGACACGCCCATCTGACATCGCTAGTTGTACTAAGCCTAGTCTGGTGACTTGACCATAGTGCAGGGAACTTCCCATTTAGGCAAAAGTTTATTTTGATTTTCCTGGCTCTCAATTTTTCTGAGAACCAGATCTCCCATAGCTAGGCTACAAGGTTGCACTATACAACTGTGGTACCTTTGCATGGCTTGTTGGTAAACTGCCGATCGTATTAGGGTTGCATTTCTTCGTTCTTCAAGGAAATTAATGTCATCGACCCAATGTTCTTTTGATCATTATCATTATAATGATTTGTCTGAGTAGATGTAATCTTTAATTCTGGAGGAAGTATTGGTCGCACGACTGGTCGTGGTCTGAATAGCCCATAACACAGAAGGAAGTTCTTGTACCCCAGCTCCTAACAATTGTGTTAACTAGTAGAACACTCAGTATTTAATTTTTCATTAGTATATGATTTGCTCTTTCTACTGCCTTGCTACTCTATGGATGAGCCACTAAGGTATAGCATACCTTGATACCTAGATATTAGCAGAATTTCTAAAAATTTTTGCTCAAAAATCAGGTTCCGTTATCTGTGATTATACGACTGGGAACACAAAATCGTGTAATCATATTTTTTATATGGATTTCTTGGTAGCTTCATTTGTTATTTTAATAACTATCTTAGCTTTGATCCATTTTGTGAATGTATCAATTATTGCAAAAAGAAATTCAAAGTCCTTGGGTGCTCTTGGGAAAAGTCCCAGAATAACTAAACCCTAGGTTGTGAAAGGCTAAGAAAGTGGAATTGTTTGCAAAGGTTATGCAGGTTGATGTACTTGTCAGCTATGGAATTAACATTGATGTTCTTTTGCATCATAGAGGCAGTCGGCCAATAGTATCCTCATTGGAAGGCATTATCAACCAGTGTTCTATAGGAATCATGTACCCTAGAGACTCCTCCATTTATTTCGGATGTTAAGTGTAGACCATTCGTTTGAGATATAACTCTCATAAACACTCGGTGAGTTCCTCGTTTGTATAGGATACATTTGATCTGAGTGTATGATTTGGCATTTTGAGCTGTACGATCGGCCTCTACGTCATCTTTAGGAAGTATGCTATGCTGAAGATATTCATATATCGATGTCATCCAATCATTATTGGGGTCGATCTGAGAAATATTCATTGGAGCATCTCCAGAATGCTTGACTACC
The DNA here is from genome assembly GCA_017311315.1 of Dendrocalamus latiflorus. Lineage (NCBI taxonomy): Eukaryota > Viridiplantae > Streptophyta > Magnoliopsida > Poales > Poaceae > Dendrocalamus > Dendrocalamus latiflorus. Next base: position 46,252,521 of record CM029666.1, on the reverse strand, counting down.
AAGGGTTTGTTGAGTTGCTCAAGAAATACTCCGAGTGGGGTGGGTGATCTTGAGGAAGCCATCCATGCCAACTGGTCTAATAAAAAGTTTTTCTTTCTAGGAATGTGTTGGACCTCAAAACCAAAGAAATGATTTTCTAGCTTCCTTACTTTTGAAAGACAAGATGACATCATGGTACTTGAGCATTTATACCCTTTCCCTATTTGATTCCTTACTAGTTGAGAATCGTCTTTCACTAGTAATCTACGAATTTGGAGTGCTTGGCTGCTTGGAGCCTTGCTAGCATACCTTCGTACTCTGCCACATTGTTTGCAGCAAGAAAGTTTAACTGGATGGCGTATTTAATATTTACTTCAGCCCCAAGCCCTTTATCGCCAAGGACCCATCGAAGAACATAGTACAATGGTCATAGTTTTTGTACTCGGGTCCTTAGATAGGTTCAGGGTTTGTCCACTCAGCAATGCATTCTGCTAAAGCCTGGGACATAATGGCTATTCATGAAATGAAATGGAGATCAAACTCCCAAAGTTTGATCACCCATTTTATAATTCATTATGATGATTCCCTATTTTGGAGAACTTGACTTAGAGGATATCTGGTCGGTATCGTAATTTTGTGCGCCTGAAAGTAATGTCTAGCTCCCTTGAAGTCATGAGGAGGGCATATAATGACTTTTGTATTTTGGTCTGTGTAAGACTTCACTTACGAAATTACCGGTCATGGGATATTGTCACATTCAATGACAATATCCAAGTATTGAATGCTTATAGCGTAGCAGCCAAGTACAAGAGCAAAGATTCTTTCAGTTTTAGAGAGGCTAAAACTGGGGTATTTATCAAGTATTTCTTGACTTTTTCAAAGTCATTATTGGCTTTTTTTTTAGTCCACTTGAAATTTTCATGTTTCCGAAGAAATTTAAATAAAGGCAACCCTTTTTCTCCTGAACATGCTATGAAACAACCTAGCGCTGCCATACAGTCGGTTAGTTTTTGTACATCTTTCTTGGTGGTCGAAGGACGCATTTGTTCAATAGCTGATATCTTTTCTAGATTAGCTTCTATTCCTCTTGCTTAAAGTAGGAAACCAAGAAGCTTCCTGGAGAAGACTCCGAATATGTACTTCTCTATATTTAACTTAAAGTTATTTTCTTCTTAAGTTAGAGAAAGTTTCTTGCAGGTTAGAGATATGATCTCCAATATTGACACATTTTACAACCAAGTCATCAACATAGGCTTCTAAGATCCTACCAATTTGTGAACTAATGGTTATTTTTTTGCATTAACCTTTGAAAAGTGGCACCAGCAATTTTGAGACCAAACGATATTTTCACATAGCAAAAAGTTCTGTATGAAGTGATGAAGGAAGTTTTCTCTTTATTTTCATTACTCATGCTAATCTGGTGATACTCAAAATATACATCTAAAAAGCTTAATATCTCACTACCGAAAGTAGAGTCAACAAGCTGATGCATGCGTGGAAAATGAAAGTCATAATTCGAACAAGATTTATTAATATCTATGAAATCTACACATATTCGACATTTTCCATTACTTTTCTTAACCATTACAGGGTTGGCAAACCACTCTGGATGGTCGACTTTGTGAATAAACCTAGGTTTGAGAAGCTTGTTAACCTTAGACTGGATTACTTCCTTCCGATTAGGTGCAAAACGCCATAGTTTTTCTTGACCGATTTCTTATCAAGCTGAAGCACTAGCCTGTGCTCGCTCACCTCCATGGGGACTTCGGGCATGTCGGATGCCTACCACACAAATACATCTGAGTTTGCTTGGGGAAGGAGACAAGTGATGCTTCCTATTTAGGATCAAGTTTTGCCTCGACCAACAACTTTTGACAAGTCGTACTGGTACTCTCAAGTCTAAATGGCACTTTGATGATTCCCAACAAACTATTCCTGTTGAAAGGTAACTCGTTGATCTGGTCGGAGGGTTTTGGACCCAACTTTGGCCATGAGTGCCTTACCTGTATAGGAGGTGGGTTAGTATTCCTGGTCGGCAATTCATTGAACAGTTCGAGGGACTTACGATCGCAAGTGTAAGCCATTTTTCTAGTTCCTCAAACCGTAATAACTTCTTTTGGTCTAGGCATTTTGAGGCTTTGATAACTGTAATGCATGACTATCATAAATTTGGCTAAAGTCGGCCAACCAAGGATCCTGTTGTATGCAGTTTCAAAATCTACTACATCAAATGAGATTCTTTCTGTTAGGATGTTATCTAGACTTCCAAATGTAACTAGTAAGGACACTTACCCTAATGGTTTGCCCAAAGATCCTGCGACTATGCTATGAAAGGCATACTTCACGAGCTTCACTTTTGACTTAGGAACTTACATTTCTTCTAAAGTTCCTACGAATAAAATGTTTAGAGAACTACCTCTATCTACAAGAACTTGATTAACTTTACAATTATTTATAGTAGGTTTTACAACGATAGGGAATATGCCTAGCTGAGTAGACAGTACTTATAGTAGGTTTTACAATGATAGGGACACTACCTAGCTGAGTAGACAGTCTTCTCAGCTGAAGAAGATGGTTGTCTCCGATCACCTGAATGGCTACATAGTGACCGATGCTTCGGTAAGGTTCACCTCTTGTTCCACAATTTTCTGTTGCCATCTAGACTAGGAGGAGGACCCGTCGAAGATCATATTGACGGTGTGCTATAGCTCCTAGTAGTCCATTCCTTTGTCATCATCCTTGTCCTTTTTGGAGCTTGGTTCGTCAGTCTCCTGTATGGAACGGAGAGGACCCTTGCCTAAATAGTAATCTTTTAGCTTCTTTTGCCATGCATAGCAGTTGCACAAATCATGCTCTATCGTTTGGTGGAGTGGACACCACCTTTTGCTCTCCTTCAATTTGTCAGTTAGAGCTTTTGCTTGATTCTGACCGAACAATTCTTTTTTACTTTTGGTGTACTTCTCTGGAATCCCGAGGATTTCTTTGGTGTTGGGATTGCGATTCTTCTTACCCTTTAGAGACCTTTTGACCATCTTTTCTTTATTTTCTAGCCAGATTGAGAAATCTTCTCGATCCAATCAATGTCCTTATTCCATTCAACCAGTTCGTTAGCCGCTGCATACTTATCGGCCATGTCAAATAGTTCGATGATTGTCGTGGAGGGTTCATTGCAACGTCCTCTGTAAATTGCATGTTCCTTAATCTGGTCTTGAAAGCCTGGATAACAGAAGAACCTGCGACCTCTGGGATTGAGCTACGAATCTAACTAAACCTTTTGATGTATTATCGCAGGGTCTCATTGGGATCTTGTTGGATTCGATAAAGGTCATCCTGCATCCCAGGACAGACGTACATCCCTTGGAAGTTAGCGATCGGCAAGTCGCAGAGTTGCTCTCAAGTATAGATTGATCCTATTGATTAGTTAAGTAACCAAGATCAAGCAGAACCCTTGAGAACTATCAGCAAATAGTTTGCCATTACGTGGTTGTCACCTCCCGTAGTCCTGATGTAGCGGTATAAATCTGTATAAATTCTAATGGATTTTGCTTTCCATCTAATTTCTCAAGATTTATTGGTCGAAACCTTTCTGGCCAGTGCATAGCTTGAAGGCCTACCGAGAAAGCCTGACAGCCCTTGATTAGGTCATCGCACCTTCTCTGGAAAGGAGCTAGATTGTTATCAATTGGAGACCTATTCCTCTAATAGTCATCATGGGGAACTGGTGCTCCTATCCGGTCATGGATACTCAAATTGTGTCTCTGGCCAAATACATGGTTCTGATGATGATGTAGATCATCTGGACTATATCCCTGATGTCATCTTTCATGTCAAGGGGGCGGAATTGCTTCATTCCCAAATAGCCTTCTTCCCTCGTAACCTCCTTGTTGAAATCTTTGAGTGGATCTTTGGCCTGCTGATGCATTATTGTCAGCTTGGCCACATTGGCTTCTATGATGCGAAGAATCCATGGAAGAATTTAGCATTTGCCTCTAAGAGTGCCTTTGCTCTCGGTACATCTCTATTCGTCGCATAGTTTGCTGCAAAATCTCCAATACCTAGCCTGCAATGTGAGCATATCTCGGGATTCCTACAAAAGTAGGGTTCGAGTTGTACAAAATATCATGCACTCGTTGTAGGTTCTGGATGGTTACAGAAGGCCTTAAAGCGTTCCTATTAGAAGGGGCCTTAGAGCCTTGCACGGGATTTGCAGCGAGTATATCCGATTGTGTTAACTTTGTGCTTCTAAAAAGAATCTCCTGATGAACTTCCATCATAATTGAGGGAAAGCCTTTCAACACTTCAACCAGTAGCCTTCATGTAGGGAATGATTTTTAGGCCACCCCCTCCGAAAGGCTATGCAGTGGACTCAATCTGATCTAGCGGATTGTGGATCAAATGATGAATGTTATTATCTTCTCCTGGCTTTCTACCAGAGGCAAACTCATCGACACTGTGACTAGGTGCCAACTAGCTCCTACTATACGTAGGAGCCGTTGGCATGTAACGATCGTCCATGACCGCATTAAGAGTACTCCGACCCTCGGATCATGGTGTTGCGCTCTTATCGCCATATTTGCTGGTTGAAAGTATTGAGCTTGCCGTGTTGTTTAGGCATTTTGATAAGATCAGAGCAACTGGTTCCCCTAGCAATGCTGATCATGGGTGCATCGTGTCTTCTTCCATCCCGTCAATCTCATTGGTCTCAAGGACAAGTGAGCCTGGGATGAAGGTTGACGATGAAGAAATGTCATGTTCTATGGCGTGGATGCATGTGTCCATATCAAGGTCAGCGTAGTTGATCAGATCGAACCAATTCTCCTCATTCCAAGTTCCCACCATGATCATATGGACAATGTTGACAGAAAACAGGAGAGGATGATGCTTGCTAATGAAGAAACTTCAAGGATTCGACGCCTTCTTCCCCACAGACGGCACCAGCTGTCGACAATTGAGTCGTTGATTTTACGAATAATATGAGAAAGGAGATTGCATTCCTTGGAAGTATTCGGCAAGAGAAAGAGGATGATTTTTATTGCTATGAACTAGTTACAAAGGGGCCTACAAAAGAGAATTAACTAGCCTTGATCTACAATCTTCCCGCTGCTCGAAAGATCTTGATTGCTTTGACTTGTTCTCTCGATTCTCCTCTGGATTTGGGATTGATTGTCCTTTTGTTTTCTCTTGTCAACCTTTAAATGCCATTGAAGAGACGTCAGTTATCCATTTGAGGAGACATCTCGTGGAATCAACGCATCGGATCGGAGGGGTGGTTGCTGTCAGAGAGAGATATTTGATGATAATTGATCTTTGGTTGTTGTCAGTGATACAGGGCCAAAAAGTCATGCTGTTTGGGATAGAGAAAGTGTGTGCTTCATCTATCGCACGGGAGGAGTTACCTAGAAGTAGGCCCTCATACCAATTCACGAACTCTCTGAGTGACCTACTGGCCAAGTAAAGTGTACAATAATCCTCTAACCGAGGTACTCATGAAATAGTTTTAGAAAGCTTATGACCACATAGGTCTTATGGCCTTAATTAAGTATTAAAGTTGTATTTAATGGATAGTTTAATCCTCGTCAACAGGCATGGCTACAGACACCTCGAGCTTGTCTTCGCTAGACGGGTGAGGAATTCTATGCATGGTGCACATGGTGGTAGCCGATGAACTTGACGCGGCTCGTGACACCCATGTCAAAATGGTTGTGTTGTAAGGTGAAGACGCATAAGCCGCATGGCACTGGTGTCGCGGACGCCGACGAAGGCAGCGGAGTGATGGGGGACAGTGGGGACTACTGTTACTGCTGGGAGAGACGGGATGCGACGACCCAGTTGTCCTCATTGTGGTCCTATCCAGCGGTGTGAATGCATGGTGGCACAGGAAGTGTGAGGCGTGGGTGTCGGCAAAGCACAGTAAAACTAAACGAGAGGGAAGAGGGAGAGAGAGATGGTGTTATGTGGGCCAAACCTTGACATAAAGCTTGGAGGAAGAGGATGGGTACCGTGAAGTGGTTGCACATATGGACACTATGTTAGTGAAACTTGTCTATGTAGATGCCACACCAGCAAAACTAGGGTTGTTTTAGTCTTATGGGTAATAAACTCAGTTTTGACAGTTTAAGGTGTCAGTTACAAGGTTTCGTAGTTGAGGGTTAAAATTTAGACAAAACGATAGTTTAAGTGGTAAAATAGACTTATTTCTAACAAATATTTCTGTTTGATTATTTCGGCAAAAATAGCCCTCTTATATCATTACTATTATAAAAAAACAAGTTGGTGGTCGTACGTTCATTCTCCTCCAACTTCTTTATTTCTTTGACTTCTCATCATTCTTCACTTTCCAACCGATCAAAACAACTCCCTTCCATAGCATGATTTTCTATACATACAATAAATTTTATTGCAATGCACGAATATATAATTAGTCAAAAGATCAGCCATTTCCCACTTGTGAATATAGAAAGGGAGTCGCTGAAAGAAATAAGCGAGTAGTGCATTCCTAATGGTCAGTACAGACAATCGTAGGATCTCGCGCGAGGAGAGCATCGAGTAGCTGTGATGGGGAACTGAACCACGGAGACGGGAGACCCAGAGCGCACGGCTTCAGGTGCTTTCTGGCTGGCTACGTGGGGTCGCACCGAAACATTGCCTGGGCTGGGCACCACTTCCGATGCGACTAAGACAACAAGCCTAGTACACAACGGAACCACTTCATTTTACCTTTCTTTTTTTTTTTTTGCCCCGAAGACTCGCTTCATTTTACCTTCAATGATATATTGGTGCTGTACTACTGTGCCAAACGAAGGAACGAAAGAACTAATATCATCTTCAAAAAAAAAGAACTAATATCGTACATTTGTCAGAGGCTTCATCTTGAAGACCTGAACATCCGTTTCACGTATGCGTACTGCATAGCGTACACTGCTACGACTGAATCATATCTCTCAAACAAAGTCATCAAAACTCATGTACTTTTAGATAACAAGTCTCACGCGTGCTTTTTTTTCCGACGAAAAGCAACATGAATCTTTTGAGGCTAGTGGCGAACTCGGCGCCGTTCGTCTAGAATCTTTTGAGGCATTAACATTCAATGATTTCTATGCAGAATAGTACTAGTAGAGACATCATCTTTTGGGGCTGTGTTTGTAAGGGAAACGCCAGTGAGAGAAAGATTAGTACAAAATATGAAACTGTACATGTGATTCCATTGATCCATAAATCATGCATGCATGTACTTCAAAAGCAAGATCGGCACGGTAAGGTGTTGCTCCGAACAGCTTAAAAGCTCAGTTTTTAGCTTTTACTGTTAGCTTTTAGTTGTAAATGTATTGTAGTGGTCATTAGCTTTTTCTAAATTAAAAATAAGAAAAATAGTAAAAAAAAGAGAGAAGAAGAACTGAAAAACATCACTATATCTTTTGAGACAATACAAAGCAATAAAGGAATTTAAAAAAGCCAAAAATCAAAAACCAAAATTAAGAAATCGATTGTTCCAAGTGATTTATAGCTACTATAAGCTAGAAGTAAGAAGCGTGCGGCTTTAAGCCGTTTGAAGCAGCCTCTAATATGATCGATGTGCATGATTAGTTGGTGGCCCTAAGAATAATTAAGTATTGCCGCTTCTTACTCAATTATATCTTTTTGGAAATCATTTTTTAATTGTATCATGTCATTAGCTCTAGTTTTTGTGAGCGGGGAGTTGTGGATTTGAAATCAATCAGAAGAGACAATGGGCCATAGATTACACACATGAAGACAAGAGCCAATATTTAAGCACCAATCTCTAGCTTTTAGTGCGTATGGAACTTTTCGATATCATAATCACATAATTCGGTGGTGTGGCAAAAAAGGGAAACATATATGGACTCAAAACAAGTTAATTAATTAAGTTCTAATTACTATCTTGCCCGATTTTTTTGACTTTTCCCTATCTGTAGCCTGTAGGGCCTAATTGGTTAGGGTTCCAGCCAAATTATTCTCCTAATCCAAAATTCCAAATAGTCGCTTATTAATGGAATAATTTTATCCCCTGATCTATTCACAGTTTTCTTGATTAATTATCCGGAAGAACAAACTGAAAGCTCAAAAGGTTTGCACTTCCTGAGATCTATAACTCAGATGTACAACAGTACGAGGCTTCGATGAATCATAGCCGGTCCACCCGTCTTATTTCCCTAGCACGAAGGTGCTATTAGCTATTGAGTGGGTTTTTTGAGTCTATGATTTGATTTTCTATAATAACTAGTTTTAAAATAGAGTGTCTTTTTAAAATAAGGTTACAAATTAATTATAGTAGATACTATCTTGACTTTATCTATATAACTATATTAATTAAAATCGGACGTGAGTATCTCTCTTCATATTTTCTCTCCAACAGATAGAATTTAAAATTTAAAATTAAAAGTTATAAAGTATAGTCCAAAAGAATCCGACACGCCTCCATGAGTAACATGACGAGGAAGAAAATCTCGATCGATATACACATCAAACCACACGAGCGATGAAGCATGCGCGCATGCAGCCTTAAGGGCAGTCCCAATGGTGTATTGATGATGGTTTCTATCCTCATTAAATGACTTGCCACGTAGGCAAAATGCTGACATGGCAACGTAATTATTGATGAAAGAGAGCACAAATCCTAGAAACGGTTTCCTCATGAAGAAATCAGGTCTTCACTCCATCCAATGCACCAAGAAACTATGAAATCGTCATTGGGAAGAAACCACCAGTTTCTAGGGGGCTCGTGGCAAACTCTCATTGGAGGAAGAAGATAGAGTTGGGAGAGAGTAAGAGAAAATAATTATTACTCGAAGACACCTCCACTGTGGAAGATAGTTTCTATAGATGATTTCTTGTGCTATGGAAATCGTGTCAGTTTCTTCCATTGGGACTGCCCTAACGCACACATAGCTAGGTAGCTAGGCAGAATGAACGCAAATATATAGGCTATCTCCATGACACTTCACAGAAGATTGATGCGTGCTGCATACTAGACTGGTCACCCCTTGCTGGCTTGCTTTACACCGCAGTCATGTATAGTTGGGACGCAGCCATCCACGCGCGTCGCCGTCGAGGCCGGCCGGGCTTGGGAGGTGCGAGTTCTCGTGGAGGTCATTTCATAGTTACGGTCAGTAATTGATGTTTTTTTTGTTTAGAGAGATTGTAAAATTTAAGTTTGGTTTTGAGAGTCTACAAAGTTGTTACATTTTTAGTATCTCTATAGATCAGCCAGGCAATTAGGTCAGTCTGACAAGCCAAGTGATGGCGATCAGACCAGAGGTTCCGAGAGGTCAGACTAGTGATGAATTTTGGTCTAAACAAACAGTGGTAGCGGTCTGACCGGTGGTGTGGTCTGGTCAGATCGGCTGAGCAGGGTTGCCTCGACCAGGGTTTCTATTTTGGGATTTTGAGTTATGGTGAAAGTATGGTCTGATTTAAGTTGTTGTTTGTGTACACATGGGTTTATTATTTGGTCCTAAATTTAGGATCAGTGATTTGGTTGCATATATTTTGTATGGTGTATTGTATAGATTAACTGTGTCAATTGATGACTATGTGTATTGTGCGGTGCTACATAACCGTTTGTTTGTGTTGGTTGTATGACTTCGGAGCTACATCATGGTAAGGTGAACGGGACTCAGACTAAGCTAGGAGAGTTTAGATCCAAAGCGGCCAAGGGGTCGAGACTACGCTCAGGAAGAGCCGAGGTACAAACGATTAAGGAAACTCCGAACATGACGAAACTTGCAGGGTGGTTACAAGCCACGATGACGAGTAATCAGAGCAATAGTTACCAGTAGTGGATATGACGGGCAATGACAAGTTGGATCGAGACTAAGCTCAAGGAGGAGCTGAGGTCCAGAGTGGTCAAAGAAGCCAGGTACCGTCATATGCGAGGAGAAGCAGGGGCGGACCCAAAGAGGGGGGAGTGAGGGCCCAGGCCGCCACTCAATTCGCAGGAACTCAGGTATATAACCTAAGATTTAATGCTAGTGCCCCCACTCAGCCCAACTAAAAGGCCCTCACTCATGCTAAAATTATGAATGAGAACAATTCAGCATACTATGTGTATTGTTGTGCCCCCTCTCAGATTTTGTCCTGGGTCCGCCCCTGAGGAGAAGTATGTGATACACCAAGTGACTTAGGTCATTTGCAAGCGAGAATGGTTTGATAGGATTCGGACGCATGGGGGGCTTGATGGCAAATATTGGAGTTACATGGAAGATGGCGAGGCATGGGTGATACTTCGTGGCAAATTAAAGAAAGCGAGAAACTTTGTGGAAGACGGCAGAAGAGCATTTTGATAAATTGCCTAATACCCAAAAAGTGACAGTGTGTGAAACCACAGTATTGGATTAAGTGGTTTAGATCTTGTATGTGTTAAAAATGTAAAGTAAATCAAGTGTTGATTCACTTATGGATTAATGGGTGTGAGCACTTTAAGAAGTGTACATGTGTAAGTGTAAAACCCGATATAGTGTTTGATTAACTGATTAGCCTATGTAAGTGGACAAAACCCGACTAAAGGTGTTGATTAGGGTTTTCTTTGTAAGCCTTCTATATAATAAGGGAGAGATGTTGCTAGGTTAAGCTTTTAGAGAGTTTAGTCTAAGTCTTTGATATGAGAGGGTTCTTGGAGATAACTTTGTGGAAGATGTGAGAAACTCTTATGGCCGAGCTTTTTGTCATCCTTAGGCCTTGTGTATGGCTAAGGAGTGGTTGTAAACATTCATATCCTAATATCAATAGAGATCAAAGTTCATCCAAATATTTCCCTATTTTGTTTTTGTATCGAAATCTTGATTTAGCTTGGTTTTTGGTGTTTTCTCTACTCCGCTTGATCTTTGTATGTCCCAAGAATATATAAGTGATGAATATATGTCTTGGAGACCAGATCTTATCTATTTAGACACTTTGTATTTGTTAATTTTTGTGTTTGTCTAGTTTTGACTTAAGAATGGGTGATTTTAGGATTTTGGTGTTGTGGGTGTTTTGGCTTGAGTTCGTGCTGTGATCTAACTTATTATGACATGTGAGAACTCGTCTAAGGTCATCTAACTCATCAAGAACTCATGAGTAAGAGCAGATCGAGATCCCCTCTTTTGCCTGGTTTTGGTGTAACTTTCCTCCAAACAGAAAAAGGTCAAAATTTTAGCAATAATTTTCTTGATCGTTGATTGGAATAAGTTTATGACATTCTAGAGAAGGTACATACCAAATTTAAGTGATTTAGAGTTTTTGTTTGAGAGTTGGATCAATTTTAGCCCAGTTTTGATGCGATAGAGATTCAAGAGTCAATAGATCCTAATTTTCTTATGTTCTTTCTTGATCTTTAGTTAAAATAGGTTCTTAAGGTCATGATTTAGTCTTGGTTCAAGTTTCAAGTCATTTAAAATTATGGATCAAAAGTTTCGTCGATTTTTGTATTTGAAATAGTGTTGAAAATCTACTATGTTCTTGATTTACTGTTCACCTAGTCTTATTGCACTGTTCTGTTCATAGCGGTCTGGCTACTATTCATCAGCCTTTTTAACTGTTCGTAACGGTTTATCCGTCACCCTTGTAGTGGTTAGACCGCCGGGGCTATTAAGGCTCCTTTTGCTCGATTGTTTTATTGTGTGTGATTGGTTTCTGATTTTTATAGGTTTTTTTGTAGCTAATGGAATGAAGAGTTTTGACTGTCTTTAAAAATGATTTTGAAAAGTTTTTAAATAGGTTGGCTTCTCTGTGCTACAGTAAGGGGACGCTGCCCCAACGGAAAGCGCTGTTGCCGACGTATCCCCGCGCAGCGGCCTCCGTGTGCGGACAGCGGTGTGCCCGGCGCGGCGCCAATCACTGCTTACCTCGCCCCCCCCCCCCCCTGCCCTGCTACGTACTGCCGCGAGCGACCTGTGGCCAGCCGTGCCCGTGGATGGACCGACGGCGACCGGATTAGCAAATGATTCCTCCTTGAGCTAGCTACGTACGTACTTGTCTGCAGTTTTATTATGATTAGCGCTTGTGCCGCTAAGAACTAGGATGCTTTGGATGCTGCATGCGCCCCTTCTGATGGCACTCGCTGGCTACATGGATGCTTATCTCCTGTGCTTGCTCGTGCGCCCGTGTAGTTAGTTGTCCCTGTCGTGGCGCGGTACGAAACAAGAAAGGAACAAGGCAGGTGCATGATGGGGTCGTGCGCGCGCGAAGTGTGCTTTCCACAGGCAGCCGTGGGGTGTCAATGGGTGAGTTTTCTTACTGTAGTTTTGATTTATGGTTTTAAAATTTGATTATTCATAAGAAATAATATAAAGAGAAAAAAAGTTGCATATGATTTTGATCGATATAACTGAACTCAGTGCAGTATCCACTACAATCAATTTATAGACCGGTTTTAAAAAATATACCGTTTAAAAATTAGTTACTGTAGCAGAAAGTAAAAGCCTAAGTCAAAACCTAGCCGAACCCACCTCTTGATTGGCCACTAATTGATGTGCAGTGCAAGGGATTGACTTTTTTTTGAGAGGGTATAAAGCGAACGCACGCTTAACGCACACTCTACTTATATCACCTGTACATATATGTATATGTGTGTGTTCAACTCACATTCTACTCATACCACTTATGTATACGTGTGTGTACGTGTCTTCTATGCGCGCTAAAATGTTTTGTGGAGAATTGAAGCCTCGCGAAATATAGATACTGATTTTTTTACTAAACATCGTACGCATATATGCACTTTAATCTAATTATTCAGTGAGCCAGAGAGTTTCCACCACGAGGATCAAACCCTGATGGAAGGTACCAGGGGCGGATTTAGGCCCATGGCAGAGTGGGCTTCAGCCCGGGGCGTCAGAAAATAACACATGTATAGCCCAAGTATTTTTAGCCCAGCCCGAGATATTATTATGGATATTCAGCCCGGGTAGAAATAGTCGGCCCACTCTTTGGGCCACGCAACAAAGTCTCCAATGAAAACCTTAGCCCAACATCTCTCAGACCTCAGTCCTCTCGTGCTCCTATCCAGTCCCAAGCCCCGATGCCGGCGGCGGCTCTCCCCTCTCTCCTAGCAGCACTCCTCTCCCGGCGGTGGCTCTCCCCTCTGTCCCGCCCAGCGCAGCCCCAGCTCTCGCCCGGTGCCGCCCCCTCCTGGCTCCCTCCCTGCAAAGCTGGCGGAGGCCTACGGCTTCTGCTGGGGCATCGATCACGCCGTGCAGATTGCCTACAAGGCACGCAAGCAGTTCCCCGAGGAGCGCATCTGGCTCATCATCGAGATCATCCACAACCCCACCGTCTACAAGGTACTAGTATTCCCACAAATCGATTTCATTTGATTTGACATCACCATGTGCAGCTTGTGGGGCGAACTGTCCCATTCATGGATGGCTCTTTGGAAGAATCTGAGCTTGTTGTCTATGACATACATATATGAAGTTTTGGCAAATTGGGCGACAGGAAGTAAAAGTCTAGTGGTAAAAGTGTTCATACAAAATAATCGATACCAGATTCGTATGTGTTTTGCGCTTTTAGCTCTTCAGTCACTCAAACGATTAACTTCTATTTTTCTTGGGCCTGGAGTATTCATGTTGCTATCAGCAAAGCAAAAAAAAACATATTTTCCATGTCTAATGTGTTTATTTTGTGTCAGAGCAACTCCAGCAATAGCCCTCAAAACAGGGCCCCTACTTTTTATTTGAGGGCTCTCCCTACTTTTAAGGGTCCTATTTTTTGAGCTGCACTCCAGCAGGAGCCCTCAAAACAGGGCCCCTACTTCTCAATTCCCTCTATTGCACTCCAGACATCCTAATCTGCGCATACGTGTGGCCAAAATCTATTGCGTGTAATTGTGCATTACTTTCCACGTTGTAACTTCTAGCTTCTTCCGTTCTGGTGGCATATCAAACTCTGAGGCCTCCTTCTCCCCATGCGGCAATGCGGGCTCAAGAAAAGGATTTCTCTTGCTCCCAGCCGCTCCGGCACGTGCCTCATCCCAGTCTCCCTCCCAGCCACCGCAAAGCTCGCCGCCAGCTGCCGCTTCACGCGAGGCAATGGGAACCTGGGCAGCGGCCGCGCGAACGGCACCTCGTCCCTGGACTCGACGAATGCCATGAGGTCCCTGACGACTCCCGAGCCGACAAGGCAGCGGCTGGAGGTGGCCGCCCCCGCGAAGCCGTCAAAGTCAGTGCCGATCTCCTCGAGGGCTTGTATGATGTCGTACTCGTTGGCGAGCGCGCGGCCGGCGATGTTAGCGTGGAACGCCGCGGCCTTCCCGAGGTGGACGACATAGCGGAGGAGGACGTCGACGAGCGTGTCCACTGCCGAGCGGTGCGCGCAGTCGAACCCCGCCGCCTCCAGCGCCCGCGCCACCGCCGCCCGCGCCACCGCCCTCCCGAACTGCTGCTACCGCCCCCGCCGACACCACTCATACTTCCGCTTCTCCTCCCCCCCGCTTCCGCACCACTCATATCGTCGAGCACCTCGCCGAAGCAGTGGTCCCAGATCCGGACCTAGGGTTAGATCTCGCCGCCGGGGACGCCGGCCGCGCCACCATCCGGGCCGAACTGGGGGAGCTAGACGCCACCGCGCATCGAATTGGGCGGACTCCAACCAAGCGCGCGCAGGAAAACGATTCCAACCGTGATTTGAGGGCTTGGCCTAGAGCCCCCAGGAATGAGGGCTGGTGGGGGGATTTGAGGGCCTCCTCAAATTTGAGGGCTCTAGTAGGGGCCCTGCTGGACCTCTGTTTTTGCCTCAAGCCCTCAAATATGAGGTTTGAGGGCTCAAGTAGGGGCCCTGCTGGAGTTGCTCTCATGTCGGTCTGAGGGTCTCTGGATTTGACTTAGTTAAATTCTTGTGATTGTGCATGTAGAGATTGGACGAGATGGGCGTCAAAAACATCCCTGTTGACACCGGCATTAAGGATTTTGATGTTGTTGAACAAGGTGATGTTGTCGTATTGTCTGCATTTGGAGCCGCTGTGGAGATGTACACAAGAAAGTGCAGAACTGCACATTGTTGATACGACGTACCCTTGGGTTTCAAAGGTATTTCTTCCTTTACTATGCTATTCTCTGTGTCTCAAGAGTCGAAACTTATATCAGGCCGATGAACTCTATAATTGAATGTAGGTGTGGAACATAGTTGAAAAGCATAAGAAGGGTGACTATGCTTCTATTATTCATGGAAAATATGCCCATGAAGAGACGGTTGCCACTGCTTCTTTTGAAGGAAAGTACATCATAGTGAAGAATATAGCATAGGTACATTTTTATGCATTTATATTTTGTTATTGTTTTGGACCTCAGGTTGAATACATTCTATGGCTAAAGATAATAAATGATTTTAATTGTAAAAGGCGATGAGTGTGTGTGATTATATACTTGGTGGCCAACTTGATGGGTCTAGCTCAACAAAAGAGGAGTTCCTTGAGGTAAGGATTTTACTCAAATTATCCTTTTGCTGACATGTGGAAAGAAATGACTAATGTCTAATGGAACTGTTTGACCCACAATTGCAGAAATTCAAAAACACTGTTTCTCCAGGATTTGATCCTGATGTTGACTTAGAGAAAGTAGGGATTGCAAATCAAAAAACAATGCTTAAAGGAGAAACTGAAGAAATTGGTGTGTGATACTGGCAATTGTTGTTACCTTTATGGCTGTGTGATCTTATATTGTACAAATTTGCTTTTGCACTAATACCAATTTGACCATAATGCTATATAATTAACAGGAAAACTTGTTTAGAAGACTATGATGCGTAAGTATGGAGTGGAGAATGTCAATGACCACTTCATTGCCTTCAATACTATTTGTGATGCCACATAGGTAAATTTCTTTGGAACTTATCCTTTAGTTTTACAGAAATCTTGTGTCCCTCCTGGACTGGCTGAATCTTCCCCTTTTAAATGTCCTACATGTGAATTTTTCATAAGCTTATGTTTTCTGGATATCAAAATGGACTGTCTCTACAATATCTTCACAATATCTGTGAGAGGGGGAAAATGAGAGATCAACTTGGTATGCATTTGCTTTATACCTTTTTGTTATGGCTTCTATGGGTATAAGTTTTTGTCATTAGAATTCAGCCCGGGGCTTGTCGAAATCCTGGATCCGCCACTGGAAGGTACGATGACTCTCTTGCCATATGCGCCACCCTCGGTCCTCTGCAGGAGACGAACTTGCCAAGCACTGATACTGGCCGTCTCCTATTTGCCAAGCGGGATGGATAGGACGAGGACGAGCGAATGGCTCCACAGGTATCTGAATAAATGCTAGATGTGGGGTCAAATCAAATCTTTATGATCTGTGCCTCTCATGACACCCAAGAATGTTTCGCTACCACCTTCCTCCGAGATTAAGGAACATTTTGGAACGCAGAAATTTCATACCAAACAAATTTCACACGAAACAGTTCAGCTCTTGTTGGAATCGGATAAAATTCTCACTTTACAAAAGTCTAAAAGAGATGGGCGCAAGCAATTGCCAATTGGAATACTTTGCCTTGCTTATCAAGCATGTCTAACTATTTCCCAAAGTTATCAAAATTTGCCTAGATACTATGAAATCATACGGAGATCACTCTATAACTATGATGAGTAATTAACTTTTGGTTTAAGAGAGCTTACAGAGTTTAAGTTTAAGTTTATTTTTGAGAATTTGCAATTGCAGAGTTGTTCTCAGGGTTGACGGTCAAACTGGCTAGGGGCTGTCTGACTGACATTTCAATAGCAGTCAAATCGGTAATGCACCTTTTGGTCTATAGACATCAAACATTTATATAGGAGTGTTTGAGGATGTCTTTATACTAAGTATCACTCAATTTGGAGTTCTAAGCTGAAATTACATAGAGTTTAACCAAATTCTAGAAAATATCTTTTCGGGTGCTCTTAAGTGGTTAGATTGATGCCGACGGTATGACCGACAAGGTAATGACGGTTAGACAAGCTTTTGGTGAATTGGTGCTGAAATTAAAATTTTCTTTGTGGCCCCTTGGAAACAGTTTTTTTTTGCGAAAATGGCCTCATGGATATTTTTTGCGAAAATGCCCCCCTTGCATGGCGGGGTTGCACGCCAGGCACCTGGCATGGCCGACAAGCACGCCAGGTGCCCTGACGTGGTCAGGAGGCACGTCAAGCCAGCTGGGCTCCATTTTCTCCTGATAATTTCGATTGTTTTGCACTTTTAGCGTTATTTGAACCCGTATTTATAAGAATGGTAGTCACCGCATCGAAATGGCAAAAATGTCACTTCTGGCGCACCGTGCGGCAGAGGCACAGCAGAAGAACCAAGTAAACAAGAGAAACAATGCAATAAAAAGAATAAAACTTAAGATAGTTTCATTACAAAAGGGGTTAGACATTACATGACTTTAGACATAGCATATAAGGTTTATTAAATCATGACATCAGATACACAATGTCTAAGAGATTTGGGTACAAAAGGAGGTACAACTGGAGAGAGTAAGTTCTTGCAACCCAAAAGGCTGCCTAGCAATCACAGCTAACTAACCTAACTACAACTGACTACCCATCCGTGCGGTGACTTCTACCGCAATTAGCACAGTTCCCCGAGGAGTGGGAGCGGGAACGGCTCTGACTGAAGCTAGGGTACCAGGAGCGAGAGCGGGAGTGACTCAGGCTATAGCTGGGTGACCAGGAGCAGGAGCAAGAGAGACTGCATCTTCCGCTGGATCCTCTGATGTCAATGTCAGGCGACAGACTGTGGCGGCACACGTTCTTGCATGCCGTGAGGCTGGTACGATGCCCCTAGGGTCGGGTCAGTCCAGGGCCGTAGGGGACAACGATAGGTGTTGGCACTAGTGAGGACGGGGTGTAGGTAGCTAAAGACTGGAGGCGCTCGAGCTCTGCCTCGGCGGCATTCCTCTTGCACTCCACCACCTAGAGGGCGGCCTCACAACGGGTGAGCTAGGTGCATAGGATGTCCGAGTGCTTGTAGCTGGAGGTCAGAAGCATTCATAGCTGTCCAATCTCCTACAGGGCATTGGCATAGGTGACTATCATAGCGTGAGTTAACTGGACATGGTGCGACAACCGGGGTTCATCCACATTGGCGTTGGGGCGCTCTGGGAAATGCACCCCCTCACGGAGGCATGGGAATATGGAGAAAGGAGACTGCAACAACTTCTCCTTGTGCGACTAGCACAAGTGAGCTGTAGCCAAGCACGCTGCACCCTGGACGGCGTCAAAACAGTGTGTCTAAGGGTGCTCGGTTGGGAAGGTGTGGGACTAGAATTCCCCATCCTGCACATGCAGAAATATTTCCACGGTCCTTGAGTCTCAATCTAGGATCTGGGTCCTCTTGCCCCTGAAGATGGGTGGATTGCGGTATCGTAGGTATTGTATGAGCTGTCTGTAGGAGGCTGACAAACTCCCTGTCATCCCCTCCATGGGAGAAATGATCCTACGGACCTACGGACGATGTTTTGACCATCTACAATTTTGAACAATAAGATGTTAGAACATGTGAAAATATAAATAAAGTGCGAATAAGTAAAGATCTAAGAGTGATAAGTAAAGCAAATAGTACGAATTAAATGAGTAGCGCATGTCGCTAATTATGATTAAATTAATATAAATTAACATGGCAAATTTAGAGCGTGTAAAATTCTCAAAAAAGTACACAATTAGGTTGACTATGTCAGAAGGCTCCACAAAAAATTGTATTTTTTGAAGCTCAGTTGCTATATATAATAATTCCTACAAACAAGTACACTGTATCAGAAGGCTCCACAAAAAAATTAGGTCCCATGCGCCAGGTCATCTCCGTCGGCAACGAATCTAGTACGTCGAGAACATCAGGCAGTCGAACACCTGTTATTCACGATGTAGGTCATACAGTGGGTCTTCAACGGGTGTGTGGCCATACTCGAGAGGTGTAATCGTGGCAGGCGGCCCTGAGAAAAAACCTTCCAACCAATCATCTGCCTGTAAAGATTGTCCATGCGACGGGATCCACTATGCTTGACTTAGGTACCAGCCCCCGGCAGGACCAGTTGTATAGCCCTGTGGTGCCTAAGGCTGAGAGGTGGATGGCCCTGGATGCCCGTAGTTGTGGGGTGTACGATGCATCACCCGAAAGACCCCATTGGTCCAGCAATGTACTGTATCGGCCTTCGACCCACTGATAGTCCTGTGACGAAGAATTTTCACCAGCTGCCGGCATTGTGGCCTGTGCCTCCATGGCCTCTGGTATTACATCCTCGTGCCTACGTGATGCCGACGGCAATAATCTCGAGTCCCTAAGGTGAGCCTGCATGCAACACCATGATTAATGAGGAGTGAAGTACTTCAACATAGCACACCTATAACTGTGTGATGACTCAAGAGGCGCTGCATGGTACGCCCAGCTGGTCACCGATGCTGGGTCGGTTCGTGGATGCATTAGGCCATGATGATGGCGGTGGCAACGGTGCATGATGGAACCCTGTTCGATGCGTCGTGTCGACATCACTAGGTCTACCACAGCTCAAGTTACGAATGACTTACGTGACGTCCTTGCGTATAGACTTTACCATCCCCTTGAAACCTTCCATTGTGGCTGACCATCCTGGTTGGGACACATGTTTAGTCCATTCTAGAATGCCGTACATGCAGTCCAGCTGCATGGGGTACCAAGGAAAAGAGTCCTTAGTTCACCAATTTTTTAAGGTTGCAAAATGTGGACCTTTATGAATGTACCAACTCATCACGCCACAATGCTTGGTGTATGCTCACCGGTCGACGTGACTAGGGTCTAGATGGCGTGGCAATGGCGTCCCTATCAATCTTGGCCGCGTGTTCTGCATGTACCAATCCAAGTACGTGCCAGATGTCTCCTCGTCATATGCCATGTCTCGTTCAGGGTCGATGCAAGTGCGATTGACTCCCACTCATCTATCCAATGTTGTTTTGTCGGCTGCCAGCCATCGCTTTTCTGACCCTTCTTCATTTGCCTGCAACTCCAACATAAAAAATCAAGTTAGAATTAACACAACAAAGGTGTACGGCAACCCGCCAGCACGGGCTCAACTTCTGTGTGATGCTGAACCCTAGCTGTACTGCGGCACGTCGTCCGAGTCCGCGATGGACTCTGCGAGGTGAAGGTAGCTTCTGTGTCCCCCTTAGTGGCCGGAAACATGATCCACCTGAATAGGGACATCAAGTACGCAATGAGGTGGCACTAGACCACCTCCATCGTGGCGTCCACAGGGAAATACATGTACCTCAAAGCCACACATGCATCACCCCTTTGCTCTTCTCCGGGATAGCCGTCCCGAAGTGTTGATCAAGACGCACCTTCCAGTCAGGTGATCTTGCCAAAGGGACGACTGCAAGGCCTCACAAGGGAAGGCCTGTAATGAAGCTGGCATCTTGCAATGTCACCGGCATCTCCCCCACGCAAAGTGAAAGGTGCGTGTCTCAGGCCATCATCGATTAGTGAGGGCGGAAAGAAGAGACGCGTTGGTCAAGAAGTTTTGGCCGATGTTCATCATGCGTGCAAACACAATTAGCCCGGATGCACATAGCTTATCAACGTAGCGGTCGTCCAACGGCTAGGTTTCCCTTGGTCCCCGTGTGATAAATGTTGGTGACCCATCACCACTGATCCAACCGTGGCAGCGATGGTGGGCGTCCCACACCTCCTCCAGCCCGGGCGGTACATTAGTTGCATTCCTAACCATAGATAATGAACAATACGACAAAGGACATAACAAATGCCACTTGATTGAAATGTAGTTACTACGGACGACAATATGTAGTGACGACAGTACGAACATGACAGTAATGCACGAAAAAAATCATGCTTGCATTCAGATATGTATGTACAATACAAATCCCAACCGTAATGGCCGCAAAAAAAACTCCATATGTAAATATTATATGTCTACAGATGACAATATTCCACATGCGACTATAAAATAAACTACATATGATAATAACAAATGGCACTTCATTAAAATATATTTACTACGGACAGCAATAATTTGTATGCGATAAAAAATATGAAATGACGACAGTACGAACATAACATTAATGCACACAAAGTAACATACGAATATAATACATTGCACTTCCAAAAAATATATAAAAGCTTAAAATGTATTAAACAGGAATGCATAAAAAATATACCGTTACTTATAGCGCGTTTGTCCAATTACGAGCATGAGACACTACAAACTAGAAAATACACCATATTAGCAACTAATTACATAATTAACACTAACAAAATGATTAACATAACAATTAAACACATATCAACCGTGAACGAATGCATCTGGAGCTGTGCGCTCACGTGTTATATAGCCGTAGGAAAGAGGCAACGAATGACATTAATAAGACGTGACACGACGTAAAGTTTGAATACTCACAAAACGACAAAAAACACGTGTGCCCCGCACGACCAGAACTTTCGGTTGAAAGTACCGAAAGGTGCATGCACGCACATGGTGCGGTCGATGGACGCGGCACCTTCCTAGCGTTGTTGGTGGCCGCGCCACCTCCTCTTGGCGCGCTCGGTGGCCACGCCAGGTCGCTGGCACACAACTGCGCCACCTTGTTGCCCGGGGCCATTTTCGCAAAAAAAAATGTCCATGGGGACCGCAAAGTTTAAAATCATTTGGATCTACGGTTTGAAAGTTGTGCAAATTTCTCTCTCATGATGTCGTGTTGATTTTCAGTTTTGTTCTAAAGGAGAGGTCAGACTGCCCCTAAGAGGTCAGGCCACCCATTGCACTTGCGGTTAGACCGTCTAGACATGTCTAGAGTCATTTTGCTCGATTTTCCTTGGACCTTTTCTTATGAGTGCTCGGTCTATGATTTTTATGGCTTCATATAGTTATTATAGTGAAGGGTTTTATCTTTACTATGAAAAAGATTTTAAAAAGATGTTTGATAGTATTAGTTCCTATTCACACTTTCTAGTTTCCGTTCTCCACCTATTTGCGACCTCAATTACCTTGTCACCAGCTCTGCCATTTCCGATCGCACGTCCCAGCAGGGCATGCAGCACAGAGGCAGGTGCCTGCGCGCCTTCCTGTTTATGCAGCATACGAAAGCTAGATCCTACTCCGGCAGAAGACTTATTAATGTTACTCATCCGATTCCCATGAATGAACAACCCATGTGTCGTGTACGTATAAAATGCTCCTACTAGTACTCCGCTAGCTACTCACGTTACATAGATGAGAAATTGTACAGTTCCAAGAAGGTAACGTCAGTAGCATATACTGAACGAAAGAACAAGCTAGAAGCTCATCCCAGGTAACGCCTGGACTAGACGATTCAGACTCCGCACTGTCACATGACCTGTCTCACCTCTCGAGTCTCAACCAGTCGGGTCTGCTATTCCCCATGGCTTCCAAAACCTGCAGTGCAGCAGCTTGTTAATTCTTACCAGTGTCAGGGACGAGCATGCAGCAGTAGGATGTTGCTTCTTCACGTGACACGCTCACAGATTTGAGATTTTTTAGTAGTATTCCGTACTCCAGCTTTTGTCTAGATGATAGGTCGTTGTTGGTCTTTCACGATGCCTCGGCGAGTACCGAAACCAGAATTTTAATAATTCCACCGACGGAGTGCAATGCATGCTTGGAGGTGAACAGGGCGGATCGATCTCTTGGAGGTTCCTGTGTCGTTTCGCGATGCAATAACAGAGGACTGCGTGTATGGAGCAGTGTTATTAGGCCTGGACTGATCATTGATCTGACCGAGATCTCGGGTGACTGGTACAGTGGCTAGATCAATAGGCCATCAATTAGATCACATATTTTTAAATTAAATTTTTATAAATATATATATCTCTCTCTCTCAAAAATAGAAAAAAATGGTCAACAATATAATAATAGAAATAGTAATTAAATAAACTAAAAACTAAATGACAAATAGCCAGTGATATTCACGGAGACAACCATAAGGTCTATGACCAATGAGCAATAAAGTCGCGCATAAGCCACTAAGATAAAATTAAGCAACAATGTGGTGCAATCATAGGCTCATAGCAACCTAATATCTTTAATGCATTGTTCTAACTAACAATTTGTAGGCAAATAACAGCTTTCTAGTTTCAATCAAGGGTACCATTCCCATGGCTCACAGTCATCAGACTGCAAATGTTGAGATGGATCCCATAGCAGGCCTGATATCGCTATCAACAATTCTCAACACTCTAACGAAAAGCTTACACAACAAGCAGACAGTGGCATATTCCTTCCAAAAATCTGCGTTCAATACAGCTCAACAAACTTCTTGGCTTTGACTTCTCTTGTATAAGCAGAAGACAGTCACTCCCTTGACATGACCATACCACGTAAGGCTTCTTTTTTATGATAGATGCTTTGCAGCGCAATGAAGTTGAAAGCAAAGCGAGTTGGAGCAGGACGCAATATCTCTCTTCCACCGATGAACTTTCTCATAAGATACAATAGAAAACAGTGGTTATACAGATACTTGGTTATCTTGGAAGTATGTTCCACAACCTCACTGACTTCATTGAGCTTACTAATATCCAACAACATCAAGTTCAAGTAATGAACTGCACAAGTTAACTAATAAAGATTTGGAAACTCTTGTTTCAATTTGCTTCCCGTTGCCTTATAATTAGAAGCATTGCCTGTCACAAAGTTAACTACATTTTTGGGGCCAACATGTAGAACCACTTTGAATAACTTGAATAATGTACCAGCTATTTTAGAAACACTAGTAGCATGTACTAATTTAAGAAAATTGTACCCTTAGGGTAATAAACAAGAAAATTGATGAGAGTTCGCCTCTTCATTTCTGACCAACCATCAGCTATAACAGTGCACCCAGTTTCTTTCCAAATTGGACAAAATCCCCACACGAACATTTTAGCTTCATCAACATTTTTCAAAAGCAAGAAACTACGCAAGCTATGAAACTTTGGCATTTTAAAATCAGAACCATAACTAGCAATAGCATCTATAATTGTTTGATAGTAAGTAGAATCAGCAGAATTAAATAGAATGCAAGCATCAATCATCTGACAGACGGAATTCTTCTCCGGCGACGATCAGGAACTCCGACGAGAGCTCCCTGATCACCTGCTCTCGAATGTACTCGCACAAGCTCTCAAGAATAGAAATAGAACTCTGGAATTTGGTGCTGTGCCAACCGCGACAGCTTTTCTGATTGCATTAAGCTTCTACTTATACACAGTCTACGCTATAATTGGAAAGCAAAATAAAAAGGAAGGGAGCGGCCGAGCTAATCTCGCGCTACGACGCCGTGATACAAGGACGCGCTCGGGAGGATAACTTTCCAAACCGAGCTCAACGCAAAAAATGGAATCCAACGGGAACTCGGGATTACATGCCATGCTCACATTTCACCCCCTAAGCCTGAAGTTCCTTGCCGGGTTTGACGATGCCCAGCTTCACACGCAGCTCACAGAAGCGATCACGCGAGAGCGGCTTCGTCAGAATATCGGCGATCTGCTCCTCAGTGCGGACGTGCTCAATGTCCATCTTCCCATCACCAATGTACTCCCGAATGAAATGAAATCTGACATCTATGTGTTTGCTTCGGTCATGGAAAACGGGATTCTTACTGAGTGCTATAGCAGATTGGCTGTCCATCTTCAACAGGAAGGTTGTGCGCTGCTCATTTTTCAGCTCTGAAGTAGCTGCGCCAGCCATACACCTTGACAGGCCGCCGTCGTCCCTGCAATGTACTCCGCTTCGCAGGACGATAACGCAACGACCTTTTGCTTCTGGGACTGCCAAGTCACGGGGCAGGAGCCGAGGAAGAACAACACGCCGGTGGTGCTCTTCCTTGTATCAATGTCACCGCCCATGTCGGCGTCGCTGTACCCGAGCAGCTTCAGCTCCTTGCCGCCGCGCTTGTAGTAGCAGCCGTAGTCGATCGTGCCCGCGATGTAGCGTAGGATCCGCTTCACCGCGTTGAAATGCTCGGTGGTGGGGTTCTCCATGAACCGGCTGACGTAGCCGACGGAGAAGGCGATGTCCGGCCTGGTATGCACCAAGTACCGGAGACAACCGACGAGGCCCCGGTACTCAGTGGCATCCACCGGTGTTGCTGTGCTTGTTTTCGACAGCTTCAGGCGGGGCTCCATAGGAGTATGGCACGGGTTGCAATTTGCCATGCCTACGCGCTCCAGGATCTTGCGCGCGTACGCCGCCTGAGACAGCTTGATGCCGTCGCCACCTTGTTCCACCTCAATGCCTAAGTAAAAACAGAGCAAGCCGAGGTCACTCATCTTGAACCTTGAGCTCATCTCCTGCTTGAACTTGGTGATCTCGCTAGCGTCGTTCCCGGTGATGATGAGGTCGTCGACGTAGACCCCCACCAGTAGCCGAGAAGCGCCCTTGCCGCGAGCGTAGACAGCGTGCTCCGACGCACTGTGGCTGAAGCCGAGTGCCATCAGCGTCTCGTCGAGCTTGGCGTTCCACGCGCGTGGTGCCTGACGCAGTCCGTAGAGCGCCTTGTCTAGGCGCAGCACCTTGTCCTCGTGGCCGACGACGGTGAAGCCGGGAGACTGCCTGACGTAGACCTCCTCGACCAGCTCTCCGTTGAGGAACGCAGACTTCACGTCCATGTGGTGCACCGGCCACCCCTCCTGGGCGGCGAGGGCCAGCAGCAGCCGCACTGACTCGATGCGGGCTACGGGCGCGAAGACCTCGTCGAAGTCCACACCCGGCTGCTGTACGTACCCCTTCGCGACGAGCCGCGCCTTGTGCTTGATCACCTCACCGGCGGCGTTCTTCTTCACCTTGTATACCCATTTCAACCCGATCGGCCGGTGGCCGGGTGGAAGGGGCACCAGACGCCAGGTCCGGTTGCTCTCAATGGAATCCATCTCCTCTATCATGGCGTGACGCCAGGACGGGTGCTTCTCGGCCTCGGCGAATGTGGCTGGCTCCTCCTCGATCTGCAGATGGAGCTCAGCAGCTACCTGACGTGCGGCGAGGCCAAGTGGTGACGCTGGTCCGAGGACGTTGTCGATGGTGCGGTACCTCGATTCGACGTCGTCGTTGTCGGCATCCCAGTATTCCTCCGCGTTCGGAGGTGGTGAGACGAACTCCAGCTGGGGCAGTGGAGTTGATGCCGGTGCTAGAGTCACGGGAGGAGGAGTCGGTGCTGCGGGCGACATCACTGGTGTACCCGCCACGGGAGCGCGGGGGCTCTGGTGAGCCCGCCACGGTGTTGGCGTTGAAATGCCTCGCGCCCAGCTCCATCGCGTGGTACTCCACCACGAGGTCCGCAGCGGCCACCAGGCCCTCGTCCTCCCAGCTCCAGGACTTCGGCTCGTCGAAGACCGCGTCACTGGACACAACAGCGCGACGCGTCGCCGGGTCGTAGAAGCGCCACGCCTTGGCGCCTGGCTCATAGCCGATGAAGACTGCCGGCATGCCACGGTCGTCGAGCTTCTTCAGGTACGGCTTCGTCACCTTGACGTATGCCACGCACCCGAACGTGCGCACGAAGTGGACGTCAGGCCTGCGCCCGTGCCAGGCCTCATACGGCGTTATGCCGTCGACGGCATTGGTGGGCGCCCGGTTCAGCAGGAAGACGGCGGTGGCGACCGCCTCGCCCCAGAACATTGCCGGCATGTTCCGGCTCTTCAGCAGACTGCGCGCCATGGTAACGACGGTCTGGTTCCGCCGCTCGACGACGCCGTTCTGCTGCGGCGTGTACGGCGCCGTGTGCTGCCGCTCGACGCCGTGCTCGGCGCAGTACTCCTCGAACTCAACAGAGGTGAACTCACCCCCGTTGTCAGTGCGCAGAACGCGCAGACGCCGGCTTGTCTCCACCTCCACCTTCGCCTGGAACTTCTTGACGGCGGCGAGCGTGTCGCTCTTGGTGGCAAGCAACGCTACCCACATGTACCTGCTCCGGTCATCAACCAGCAGAAGGAAGTACCGCTTACCGCCGGGTGTCGCCGGGGTGATGGGGCCGCACAGGTCGCCATGGACCAGGTCCAGCAGCCCCTCCGCTCGTCGCTACGTCTGCGACGGGAACGGACTCCTCTTCAGCTTGGTGGTGACGCAGTCAGCACAGAGCTGGTGGACGTGCTCAACATGAGGCAGCCCGTGCACCATGCCCCGCTGCTCGAGCTTGCGCAGGGCGTCGAAGTGGAGGTGGCCATAGTGCTCGTGACACAGCCACGCGCTGTCGCTGGTGCGTGCGGCCAAGCAGAGCGGCCGCCCAATCTTTACACGCAGCAGGTACAGGCGGTTCGCCGAGCGCTGGACTCGCACGATCAGGCGCCCCTTGTCGTCGCGGATCCGGAGGACGTCGTGCTTGGTGTGGACGTCGCAGCCGCCCTCGTCGAGCTGGCCGAGGCTAACAATGTTGGTGGTCAGCCTCGGGATGAAATACACCCCCGTGAGTGGGAGGTGCTCTCCAGTCTTCCCCTCGAACAGCACAGTGCTGGATCCTTCGATTGCGACCTCCGAGCCGTCGCCGAACTTGACGGTGCCGCGGATCGCCGTGTCGATGTCAATGAAGGCATCTCGGCAGCCCGACATGTGGTTGGTTGCCCCGCTGTCGAGGTACCAAAGGCTGTCATCGCGCTCCGTCTCAGCATCGAGCTGCGCGAAGACCTTCCCCTCGACGACGCGCAGGGGCCGGCGCTCAAACGGAGATGGAGCTGCAGCGGCGCGTGGTGGCGGCTGCGTGGTGGGGAAGAGAGCGGCTCGGACCATCAGCAGTGTGGGCTCTGAGTCCTCTTCAGCTTGGGCGACGTGGGCCTCGCCCTTTGGCTTGCTGCGACAATCCCTGGCCCAGTGGCCGTATTTGCCGCATCACTTGCACTGATCGCAGTTGGGGGCCTGACCTCCGCTGGACTGGGCCTTGCTGCCGTCGCGCGGCCCGGAGCCGGAGCTCTCGCCCTTGCCGCGCCCACGGCCACGCCCGCGGCCGCCGCCGGCGCCGCTGGAGCTGCTCCCGCTGCCCTTCTCCTCGGACTCGCGGAGCTTGAGCCTGGCGAGCCACTCCTCTTCGCAGAGAAGCAGCCGCCCCTGGTTGTCGAGGGCAGGCGCCGGCTTGCGCCGCTGCTCGACGGCGCACAACCTGCCTGTCACCTCCTCGACGGAGATGTTGTTGATGTCGAGCAGAGTCTCGATGGAGATTGCCACCTGTGCGAGGTGCTCCGGCACGACCTGCAGCATCTTCCGTACTACCTCGGCGTCGGTGACATTGTCGCCGAGGAGTCGCAGACAGGGGCGGAGCCAGGATCCAGACAAAGGGGGGGCCGACCCGCCAAGGCGCCGGCGTCATGGGCCCTGGGCGTCGTGTGTGTTGGCTACATCCTTGCAAGCATCCCTGCCCAGTAAACCAAGAAGGCAAGAGCATCATGGTTTTGTAAAGAGCGTCAACAGGATCCTTAAGCTTCTTTCCATTGACAGACGGCGCCCCACAAGCACCTGGCTGGTTACCTAATAGGTGAAAAACATATGATTTTGAGTCCTCAAGTTATGTACAGAATTCACACAATTATGTTCCTAGTAGACTGCAGCCATCCCATCTTAATCAAATTTCCTCTGGTTAGAAATCGCATTGCTACGAACCAGCCACTTGAAAATCTTTATCTTAGCGGGATGTTCAGCTCTCCACAAACATTTATTCGTCGCAACCGTTGCCAATTCCTCGTAAGCTGACCTGACTATGTATCTCCCCATTGTGTCTCTCAATTGCCAACACCAATTGATCAGGGCCATGTCCTGAAGTTATCACAGCACACAGGGTCAGCAACTCCTGATATTGTTTGTTCTTACAATTGTCCAGTCAAGTTGCTTCTTGCTGAAATTCTCTACTCTCCATCATATGCTTACCCAAGCAGCATTCAAGAATCAGGATCATCCACAACAGCGAAAAATTCAGGGAATTTACCTACCAAAATCTTGTTGTAGCCACACGAAAGTGGACCATTGGGGGGGGGGGGGGAGGCCCCTGCCCGCCCCCCTCTCTCCGCCCCTGGTCGCAGATCAGCGGCGAGCCCGGTGATGCGGTTCGCGAAATCTTCCGCGTTCTCCGCCTCCTTCCACACCAGGGCGCTGAACTCGCGGCGAAGCTGCTGTGCGTTGGCCTCACGCACCCGCTGGACCCCGACGCGGATCCTCTTGATCGCCGCCCATGCTGCGGTCGCCGTCCTTCTTTCACGGAGACCGGCCAGCATGTCGGGCGGCACGGAACGCAGGATCGCGGCGAGCGCCAGCCGGTCGTGACGATACACGATCTCCTCGCCTTCCTCCGGCTCAACGGTGTACCACCACCCTGCCGCCTCCAAGTTCACCTGCATCAACATCGCCCACTTCTGGTAGTTGGTGCGCGTGAGCATGGGGAACTGAGTCCTGACGGCGGATGTCTCCCCGGCGGTGCGGTGGATCACGACCTCGCGGCGCCCTCTGCGCGGCGCTGGTGGTCCATCCCTCCTCGTCACCCGCTCTGATACCAAATGACAGATGGAATTGGAATTCTTCTCCGGCGACGATCAGGAACTCCGACGAGAGCTCCCTGATCACCTGCTCTCGAATGTACTCGCACGAGCTCTCAAGAATAGAAATAGAACTCTGGAATTTGGTGCTGTGCCAACCGCGACAGCTTTTCTGATTGCATTAAGCTTCTACTTATACACAGTCTACGCTATAATTGGAAAGCAAAATAAAAAGGAAGGGAGCGGCCGAGCTAATCTCGCGCTACGACGCCGTGATACAAGGACGTGCTCGGGAGGATAACTTTCCAAACCGAGCTCAACGCAAAAAATGGAATCGAACGGGAACTCAGGATTACATGCCATGCTCACATCATCCACTTTGAAATATCCATTTTAACTTGTTCTTTGACATGTTTACCTTACATCACACTCTTGACCGTTGTTGGCTGAGCTCCTGGAGTGGCTCTAGGCATGAAGAAAGAACTAACGCCTTTTCCTTTACCTGCATTCACACGAGCTCTAATAGTTGCATTTTCTTCGGATTTGGATGGGCCAGCAGGAATTTCTTGAACTTCATCACTGCCATGATCTTCATCATCTCTGTTTTGACTAGATGCATATGGATTCCATACATCATATGCTTCATGCACTTTCCTCTTTGTTGGGTTTTCTTCAAATCTTTATTCATATCTGATTACTAATTAGAAATTAAAATGGTAAAACATAACGCTTGCATCTTAACTAGCAAAGGAGATACAACAGTAGACGAAAGCACCAAGTTTTTAACTTACATTAGCACCTGTAGGCCGCTGTTGGCTGTCGGCCAAGTCTGGAGGAGGCAAAACCGCAAAGGTAAGGAGGAGAGAAACTAGAGAGCAGTGCGTGTGGGGAAGGAGATGCAGCGCAGCGGTAGATTAGGACAGGCGACGACGAAGAAGGGGAAGGAATTGGAGCTTTGGAAGGGGGCGGCGGCCGGTGAAGGAGCGGATGTCAGTGGTGCTGGTGCGGGAGGAGAGGTGGTAGCGGAGGAGCATCTACGGTGCACGGTGGTGTAAGAGAAGTGGTGGCGCCTCGATAGCTTGTTACCAAGTTCGATCTTGGTAAGGCCCCAAAACGTCAAAAACCCTAGTTGCTCCCAAAAGACAAGCATGCCATCAGTTTTCTCTTAAGAAGTTCTTTAATTTGAGGATGCTTTTGTCTTTTGGACTTGTGAATAAAACCCGGTGGAGTCGGTAAAAACTGGGCGGGTCAGTCGGATCAATTAAAAACCGTATGGGTTGACCATTTTTTTAGTCAATTGCATTGTCAGTTCTGTGTATGTGATCAGCCCAACATAGCTTCTAGGTTTAGATTTTTCCAATTCAATCGCCAGATCGGTCTGGATTCAATTCCAATTTCCAATTCAACAGACCGAAGCTGTTCTACCTAGAAGACCATTGCCGAACTCAGAAGAAACGGAGAGAAACAAGAGAGAAAAAAAAGCGACGCGCTAGGTGTGGGACACGTACTTGCACCGGCCCACGCTCGCTTGCGTGCACGCTCGCGCAACCTGAAAACGATCGACGCGCGCAGACGAATGACACTCGATCGAGGACCGACCGGCACGCACGCACGCACGTATAGCGAGCGATCGTGTGAAGTGGTACGTAGTGCACGTCTGGTCAGTAATGAGCCGCCCGTGTCTGCATGGGTGCACACACGTGTAACGAACGATGCATCTCGCTACAACGCATACGTAGGATCAGTACGAACGCCCGCAAGGCCGCAAGACATACGTTGATGCTAGGTCGCATTGGCGATCGACGAGTGCTACGGGGTGCTGATAGCCTGGTACCTATGTGTAATCGTCGGTCGTTAGTGGAAGACACGGATCGAAAGAGACGTGTCTACATTGATGTCTTGAGATTTTTCTATGCACTTGCTCGAGCTTGAATTGGGACTGCAGATATATAGGCAATTCCTATCGATTTGAGGTTCAGTTACAATGGCGCCAGTGATATATACTCACATTTATGTGTGCTGTCCGGATCATGCAGATCTACATACGAATACGATTAAGCAAATGAGGCACTCGATCGACGCTCCTCACGACTGAAGAGCTAGCTAAAGCCGCCTATAATCTCATGGATCGCAACGAGTTCCCCATTTACGCTATGCCGGAGTAGTTAGGAGAAAAGACATATTAATTCAACACTGTGCCGTTTTAAATACTGAAAAGACCGAATCCGTTCGAGGGGGTAATTAGTGGACGCAACAACAGGAAGTTGATTAGCAGCTTCCCCATAGAAGCTGCAGAAACAGCTAGCTAGCTCCCTCATCACTAAACCAACCATCATCCGCACATGCACCTCCTCTGCCGCTCTGCGAACCTTAATTTGTCTAATAGTCAAATCCATCAACTACTCCATCATATCACAGCCTGGCCGCTAGCCAGTACAAGGAGGAGAAAGGTGCCATTGCTTAACTGAAATAAGCTGTTTTATAATTAAAAATATACTATAACTGATTAAAATTATATTGTAATTGATGATAGCTTATTTAGTATGACTAAATTTAAAAAAATTAAAAATAAAAAACAGGTTAACCCATCACGGACAATACGAACGATTACGGAAAAAAAACAACTAGTAAAAAAGTTAAAAAAAACCAAAAAACTAAAAAAGACAAAAATAAGTAGAAACTCAAACCGAAATAAAACAGAACCAAAACCCCAACGCATCACACGTGAAAGTATGCTATGGGAGTACCTTGTACGTTTCCTTGGTCAAAACGAAACACAGCTTCGTTAAAGTAATCCTACAGACGCACGATATTTGTCATCTCGGAATAATACAAGAGGGGAGATTAATAGATTATAGATTGCTTTGTACAACAAGATCAGCACCAATTAACAAAGAAACTAAAAAGGGTGCCCTCCTCCTTGATCCATTCGATCCGCTCGCTACACTGCAGTCTCTTCTTACACCGGGCTTTGATGAGACATACCAAATAAACAATTAGTTAGGGTTTCAGATTAAAGCTGCGAACTGACGGGGGACCACCAGCTGAGCCTCCTCCCACCGACACCTAGCCTGGCCTCGCACGTGCACGCGTGCAACTGCTACCGGGTGGTGACGATGCATGCATTGCACGCACGCCAACTGATTGCCTGATCGATTGGAATCTTGCGGCGGGTGGTGGTGGCGTGCTGCGTGCATCGCATCGCGTGGCCTTGCATGCATCCCCTGCCTCGAACCGATGGACACAAGCTGGCCTGGCCTGACTGGATTGGACCAAGTTTTTTTGGAAATAATTTACAGGTTACATTAATCCATCCGTCACGCATGGCCAGTGTCTGCGCGAACGACGACGTCCCAGGCTTGGCTAGTTTACAGAGCTCGTGCGCAGAGACCTCGCTCATCGATAACAACTGGTCTAGGACGAGTAAAAAATAGTACATGGCAGTAGTAACACGAGGTGGATTGGATCATTCATGTCATGGGTGTCCATGCGTGCTCGGCCTCGACGCGCATCGGCGCATGCATCATGAGTTTTCGCGTGCCTGCGACAAGAAGGCCAGCACATTGTTGAACGGCCAAGTGGCCAAATCTGACGGTGAACAGGACTCGTCTCAGGCACGCGTAGCAGGAACAAGAGGAAAGTGGCGTGACGTACCACACACTATACATATTTATTTGGTCTCGTACGAAACGCAGTATAGCAACTTCTGCCCAGAAAATGACAACAGGCGCCCCTAGGTCCGAGAACACGCTCGCACTAACCCAAGCAGGCGACGGCGTATATAATACGAACAACAGATCGTCGTGCAGTGCTATTTAAGGGTGGCCCAGAAAGAGAGATTCTACTCATAACAAATAAGAGAAAACCGCTCTACAGCTTTAGGCCCGAAATTGGCTCGACAAGTTAAACCGCTACGAACTCTTTGGGCCTGGAAGCCCAAAGGGTACTAGCTTTCCTCTGATCTGATCCGTCGCCGCAGGGGCCGTGGCGCGATGCCATCGCCCGGGCCAACCCCGTCGTCAGGGCCAGGGGCGTAACCAGTCTGAGACCTAGTCTCTGATCTAGTCTACTGTAAAAAAAAAATCAAGATATTTATATTAAAAATTATAATAAAATATATAGGCTTTTTTAGTTGGACCTCGGGCCATCGCCCCGCTCCGTCTCTGGTCAGGGCCGACAAGGTCGACAAGCTCTGAATCCCGCGCGCTTAGCAAGATTGGCTTGCTCGAATCATCGGTCATGCATTCGTGTGGTATGTATGATGGGTTCGGGTAACTGATTTTATATTTGACGATATGAATAGAATAGAACTGATGATTCTGTGTGGCTTCTTTTTCAAGTACATGTGTAGCACCCTGTTGCGTTTTCCTTGTCTCTGCTTTACACGTTTGTACAGTCGATGCGCGCAGCGTGTAGCATTTCAAGTCTAGAAGAAGTGGCTGGGCAGATGTGTTTACCTACAGGCTACAGAGCCAAACGAGCTATGGTCAGTGCCAAGTAGCACGTGTCGCCGTGCACAGTTGCTTCACGCATCGTGTTAGCATGTACACATTCTCGCCAACACTGATTGACACTGTATGCGATCCTTTCCATTAGATGCTGCGCGCTTAGCAGAATACCATCACCGAAGATGGTTCTTGAATCATATCTGAATGACTGAATCCTGAGTTGGGAAAAAGAATAATATTGCATAATATGTACTGACTCGAACTCTTACATGACTAATCCTTTATTTTTTTTTTCATGTTTTATAGCCCAACTGTATGTAGTTTGTATCATTTTAGTCGTAAGCGGTAATAATAATCTTTTGTTGAAGACCATACCGAGTTCATCCTTCCTGTGCCTCTCGGTTGAACCTCAAGCATGTCTTTACACCTTGCTCTATACTAATTTTGTTCTTTTTTAAAATACAATTTTGACCGTTACTTTTTTATAACTTCAAACTAAGATATACTAATAAAATTATAATATTATAAAAGTATTTTTACAAAAAATCTAATGATATAATTTTCGTATAGCCAATCTAGATAGTTTTAAATATATTGGTGCTCAATCTTTAAAAAGTTTGACCATACAGATTCTAGGAAATCAAATGAAAAAGAACGAAGGTAGTATCACTTAAAGAGTTATCTTCTTGAAGAAGAAGCGTCAAGCGCATCTAGTGTAGTGGCATCATAGTACTCCTGTTTCCCTGAATGCAGCAACTTTGTCTTGGCAAATGATCACAAACTGGCCGGCATTTAGCCAGTTTCAGCGATTGTACGTGCTCCTTAATGCTCCAAGGGAAGAAAAAAAAGGGGGGAAGGACAATGGATGCATATGTACTTTGTAAGAACTCTCAACGGGTGTTCGGTTTCATTACTCGTAGCATGTTACATATTCAATCTTCATTTACATATTTGTCCATTCAATTGCTTACAGACACCAGGGCAGGATACCACTCATTTACATATTCATCCATTCAATTGTTGCTTTTTGTATCAACTCATGTGAGACTCAGGACAATCAACGCATAGCTGATCATTCCAGCATTCCAGTATTGTTCCCTGTTCATCCACAACGTATTACTTCATAAGCTTACCTGGGATCAATCAACTCGTAGCTGAACATTCCATTACATTTGGAGAGCAATTTTTCTACGACTACTAGTTCCATGCCTATGTTTTGCTACGAATTAAAAAATCGTATTAAATCAACACATCAAAGCCGCTGTCATTAGCCATTGTCATCTAACACAAAATGCATGCCCAGCCGAAAAATGATAGCATGATTTATCATGAAAGATGCAAGCAGGGCAGAGTTTAATTCATGCAGGCTAGGTAAAATGAACTCCAACCTAGCATTAGAAAGATATATTATATTTCGAAGAAAGCCCAAAAAGAAAAACAAAAAGTTCTTCTAAAGCCCAAAAAAAATCTTCTAGAGATTAGAAGTCTTGACAATAATGACTGTTGAAGTTCATTAGAAGAGAAAATGCTGAAGAGAATAACAGCAGGAGAAAACAGTGTCTAGATTTTTTTTCTTGAAAGATAATAGTAAACAACAGTCAAGTTCTAACTATTGCTTTCAAAGTCCTGTGTTCAGGAAAGCAACCAATGAACCGATAACAGAAATAAAGGTCTCCATTTGCACATTATAAAAACAATAGGGTTGTTATTTATTACAAAAGTTGGAAATAATGCAAGAAAGACGTTCGAAATATTTATATCTATCGTGGATCCTGAAATTGATTTTCATTTATAATATAAGTAGAAATTTTCTAGAAATATTTATTGTTTAATGTCATCGTTAATTTGTAGCAACCAAATGAACATCATTAATTTGTAGAAAACAAACGATAAGAACATATCTGCCAATTAAAATCAATTGTCCTTCAAAAAAAGGTAGCCATATTTCTAAGACCCGGCGAACAAATTAACTAATAATTATTTCCATGTTAGGAATAGTCCCATATGGATTGTGGGAGAGGAGAAAACACAACTTATAAGTGTGAGGGAACCTCCACCCATTGTACTAGTCTTTTAGGGGGAGAAAGCCCAATACCACTTATAAGTATGTTGCTCTGTTGCTCCGTGGGCTTAATTGTGTTCAGCCCATTTAAGACCTGGGGACAGGGAGTGAACCTGGTTGAATCTGGCGGGGTGCCAGGGTCTGGATCCAACAAGATCATCCATATTGCGACGACGATCGAGTATTTTGGCGGTGCTTGGCTCCCATTATGTGTGCATGCACGAGAGCTATGTCTTGGGTGTGCATGCATGAGTTAATGCATGCAAGTAGTGACCATAATACTTGGCTCCCATTATGTGTGTATGCACGGGAGTTATGTATGCATGGGCTGCTAGCTGGCTTATATAATCATGTACTTAGCATTTTGAGAAGTGTGAAAAAAAAGAAAAGTTGCGGTTGTGTAGCACCAAAAATACTTTGTATCTTTCTCTCTCTCCCGTGCGTGTGTGTTCACCACCAGGAGTGTGTGCGTTGCTCCTCTGATTTCCAACAAGTGGTATCAGAGCCCATGCACCTAACATCTCTTAGGAGTGCGGTGTGCACAATCCATGTGTGAGGGGGAAATTGTTAGGAATAGTCCCACATGGATTGTGGGTGAGGAGAAATCACAACTTATAAGTGTGAGGGAGCCTCCACCTATTGGACTAGTCTTTTAGGGGGGAGAAGGCCCAATACCACTTATACGTATGTTGCTTCATTGCTCCGTGGGTTTAATTGTGTTCAGCCCATTTAAGACCTGGGGACCAGGGAGTGAACCTGGTTGAATCTGACGGGGTGCCAGGGTCCGGATCCAACATTCCAAGCAGCGCCGAAGGGCAACCTAAGCAGTCTTACATGACCATCTAGTACAAAGTGATCTTTGCGAACAACATGAGAAGGAAAGAGAAGTTGCAAATTTATCACACTTTTTACACAATAACGCATCAGCAGAGGCTATAAACTCCTCTGCATATTACCTTACAATTTGCATTACTACACATTAGTTTCCTCGTGAAATAGCAAAAGGCACCCTCCCTCTTCGCTTCATTCATCTCTTGCAAACAAAATGCAAAGATCAAAAGAAAATGTGCTTCTTGCAGAAGATCTCATTGATCATTGTTTACAAAGTGTCAATTTATAATACTTTACATACAAAAGTTTCAGACTTCAAACTGGTGTACCCAATGAAAGTCAATAGACCAGACCTTACGATGCAGGTGGATTAGATCTGCACACCATATAATGTAGGTGGATTAGATTGTGACCAGATGTTTGAGAAAGAGCTAACCCTGCAATGAAATAGTAGCTAGCATGGAATATAAGCAGAAATATTATCCCCTTGATTCTGCATGCATGCCTGCTAAAGAACGCCATCAGTTGTCGCCAGACACCAAGAAGATTAAGATACTTCATGTCCAGTGGGCACCTCACCTAGGAAGACATGTGAAACAAACCGAAAATTGGAAACGAATTTGATTTCCTTTTGAACTCCTGGGCTGTTGCGGGTGGTGAGACGTCCCTGTTCCCAAAAATGGGGGCGTTACAACATGCACTTCCATTGATTCATGCTGAAAATTGGCATCCGCAGCAAACCCAGAAAAATGGTTTAAGCTCAGTTAAAAAGGCCACGATCTCCTATTCTCCCTTGTTCTTTCATCTGTTGCTCCTCAAGAGGATCAGGGCTCTTCATATACTTTTTGATATGCCTACATGTTTTAAAAAAATGCATGTAAATACAACAATATTAATCAGAAATATTTTCAGATTAGGCTGATAAATTAAAAATTAAAAGCAAAATAGCCAGTACATGTCTTGTTCATTTAGAGCAGGAAATGTTGGCATGAAATCCTTCGATCTAGGAAGAGGTACTTCGCGGAACCTTTCATGCTTCAAGGCAGCAGCTGCTACTATGAGCTGTATAAAAGATTTTCAAGAGATGCAAAATGAGGATAGGAATGTTTAGTTTCAAGAGATGCAAAATGGGGATAGGAGAATCAGATGGTTCACTATAGCCGGTATGTTACCTTCTTATGGTCATACGTCAACAATCTATTTAGCAGGTCAAATCCAGGTTCTGACAAGATCAGCCCACCGGTGAAGGATGCAGCTGAAAACCTGTCTCTTAATCTATGGTTTAACAAGTTTATTGATCTAAATACATGGTTTTATAGTTTAGTGACCTAGATACATCTACCTCACAAGTTTATATACCTGTGATATAATTCACTCAATAAAGAGCATAGAAACGATAGCCGGGTCTGCTCCTTTCGGACGGCGTGGTGGCCGGCCATGTCGACGCCCAAGCCGGGAAAAGGCTTGACCTATGCCAGATTGTAGCTTCGTTGGAGAACAGTTGCCCAGCCCAGCAACTCTGTCTTCGACGTGATCAGCAACCGCAAGGGCAACCACACGATTCCTACTTGAACCATTTGATCCGTCCCAAGCCCATCTTTCGGCCCGGCCAACAGAATTATCACGGCCCATCGCCCGGCACGTCCGTAGCTATCAAGTTTCTCTCGAAGAGGTGAAATGCGCCAAATATTTTTCAGCATTTTTTCCGTCTCCATAAATACATATATTTTACCCACGAAAGCTACTACGTTGATGAGACAGAGTAGATGACATTTAAGTAAATTGCACTTTGCACCAGGTAGATTACTTCTTATTTCACTTTGCATCAAGTTTAAATCATAGTTTTACTTTGCACTAAGGTGATCCAAAATTAGTTGCAGTTTACATTATCTAGGCATGGTTTAGCCCAACTGGCTCATCTCCCCAAGCTTTCAACCAATCGCCCGGCAACGACAATCACAAGATGCACATTCTTGTCTCCAAAATCCGAATTGGTCAATTGCAACTCTAATATTTGTGCCTTTTCATGGGAAAAAACATAAATGATCTCCATCACGGTTTATTTTACACAAACACTGGATGAGCTTCGCATCCATATTTTGTATGCTCTAATCATGAGAGTATTATATGTAGTACATAGAGCTTAATTGTTTCCTAGCTTAGGTATACGGTCTCTCGTACTGTGTTATGTACAAGTCGGTCGACATAGAATGGGTCTATTCTTTAGCGGTTTTTAAAAGTGGCTTTTTTGCTTTTGCTATAATACATAAATTTTAAACGGAGTATTTTCTTAAGACGGGGTCTACAAGTTAATTATAATACACGTTAAAAGCCCAACATCTGTATCAACCAAAATCACAAGCGAGTATCTCTCTCTCCGTAATATCTGTCGCAAACAGCTAAAATTTAAAAATTTCAGCCATAAACCATAAGTCGCAGCCATATCAAACAAACCCATTATAACTTGTGGTGCTAAAAGGTCAACTCGGTGAATGGTTGAAAGCTTGGACCTGTCACCGGCGCCCAATCATTGCTCACAGCTCGCCTGGAGTTCCATGTGTCTGATTTGCAGCTTAGGAGATGCATTGGTTAGGACCCAAAGATGTTGGGCTAGTGCAAAGTGAAAGTTTTTTGGGTCTGTTCTTTTTGGCTGAGGCTTATAGCTTTTGGCTGCGGCTTTTGGCTTTTAGGCTGTTCGTACGAGACATTACTGAGTAACAAAAACTCACATGTGGTTTTTGTCGATATAAATGAAGTCGGTACAATATGTACTACAATTAACTAGTAAACCCCATCTTAAAAAGATACTCCGTTTAAAAGCTAGTTACTGTAGAAAAGCCAAAAGCTGAAAAAGAATAGGGCCTTTATTTGAAACACCCCAATGTAAAGTAAAAATACTAGACAAACCTAGTGCAAACTGAAAACAAAAGATAATGAAGGACTATGTGAGGAGATCTAGGATACTGTTGTGATAAACCATTGCAAGTTTTGTGAAGTGGTGAAATGGTTTTGCAAAGATTACATTTGATTTGGGCTGTTTTCTTGAAGTGTCAGGAAAATCAGAAGTACAACATGCATTAATGCAGTAGTTCCGCTTTGCAGAAGTACCGCAGGCATAAGTGCGGTAGTACCGTGGTGTGGAAATACCGGGTTGAGTTGCGGTATGTTTTTTCCAGAGAGCTGCAGGTGAGGTTTTCAGCGTGCGGGAGTACTGTTTTGGAAGGCGGCAGTACCACAGTGTGGAATAATCGGCGTGTTAGGCGCAATACTTCTGATCTTGCCAGAAAAACATGGTTTTGGAAATTGAGTCATGGATTGAGTTGGGATGACTTGAATCAATGGATTAAGGTTAAGGCCCCGTTTGGCACAGCTCTAGCTCCGAGATCTATGCTGGATCTGTAGTTTGTTGACTAAATTAAAGTGATTTAAATATTTTTATTTAATATATAATATAAATGAAATGAGTCATGTAAATGCACTTAACATGCCTGCAACTCTAGATCCAGGATTTCCTAGAGCTACAGATGACCAGCTCTAGGAAATCTACAGATTTCCTAGAGCTAGAGTTCTGCCAAACGGGGCCTAAACGATGCATGTCTTGACTAATGTAGGTCAAGTTGTGAAGAACTTGTGCCTGAAAATGATTTCTTTGTCTTTGGATGTGTATGGTCACTTAGAGTCAACCGTGGTCAATGGTGAGGATCAGGGCTAGACTCATGGAGGAGTTGAGATCCAGAATGATAGAGGGTTACAATTTTGACCATGATTTTCAAAATCATTTGTTAATAGGTTCATAATGCCCTAGAGAAGGTTTCTGCAAAATTTCATATCATTTGGGTTTACGGATCAAAAGTTCTCGCGATTTTCGTTTTTGAAACCATGCTGAAAACACCATTTACCCTGATTTTACTGTAGTAGCGGAAGTACCGCAATGGTAGCGGTAGTACGTGGTTACTGTAGCAAGCGGTAATACCGCAATTTCAACAACGCTAGTTCCATTTTTATTGATTTTTCGTGGGTTTTCAGTATCTCGAATTGCTAGTTCTTTTGGTGGTTTATCATCCTAATATTTATAACTCTATAGCTATTGGAGTAAAGGATAGTTAAATATTTGGAAGAAAATTAGAAGGTAGTATACTTGGAAGAAAATTAGAAGGTAGTATTCACTCCTTTGTTGCCATATTCGGTCTTCAGGTAATCTGCCTAATGCAAAGCGCAATTTACTTATGATATTTGGTCTTGTCACTTCACTTTTCTAGAAAGACGGCATTACTATGTTCGTCTGTTTTATGGTCCCTGCTACAATTCTTGATTTGTGTTCTTCGGTCCCTGGCCCAATTGCTGCACTGTTCTTTGGTCCTGTTCCAAAATTAATTCTCTCTTTTCTCTAACAACATCTCTAGAAAAGCTTGGCACGCAGATGCTACGAGCCTACGAGAAGGATGCCACTCTTAGGGCATCTCCAATGGTCTGAGTCAGCTAGCTATATGCATGTACACATCAGCATATATCTTATGTGGAGGAAAGAGAGTATGCAAAAAAAATCGAGCCAGCTCTTCCTTAAGCACTAGTCTATAACGCCAAACGAGACAGCATCTATAAATTCTGTGTGTGCATGTAAGCATCAAATAGCTATCCTTATAGATAGTTCTTTAGAATGCTAGCTTTAGTGTGTACTATATAGATGATGTGGAAGTCTTATAGTTAGTTGCTAGCTATAACCATTGGAGATGCCCTAAACGCATTGTGATGTCCAGATCTCGTGTTTGGTGGATAAAGGGTAAACTCGCCATGATCTGCAAAAGATCGCACATCTCGCTGTGGCGCTGTCACTACCAGGGCCAGGAAGAATAGAAGATAGTGCTTCACCGCAAATCGGCAGGAGAATGTTTCTGCAGGTACAGAAAAGATAGGCCGCGAATTTCTCATCACTTCTCCGCTTTGGCAGGAGCTGTTTTAACCACTGGGAGCCAAAGTAGATGTGGTGTAATTCCGGCAGATCTTGCGAGCATGATCGATCCGATGGCATGATGCCGTTGCCATTTAGTGATCTTCAACTCGCATATTAAGGCCCAACAACAGTAGATTCTCTGACCAAAGGAAGCTACTAGTACAGTAGTACTTAAGCAACTTTAATTTCTTTCAGCTAATTCATTAACCCCGCAAGTCATCTTCCAAAAATGCTTTCCGAATCCGAATGCTACCGCTCGATGTTGAAACAACCCTCACTTCTACTAGACTTAAACACTGTGATTAAGATCTAACCCAGAATTAATTAAGAAACCAACAACGCAACTATAGCAAAGTCAATTAACGTAATGATTGAAAAAAATTACAGCATTCAATTACACACAGCACAAAGTAATAGGAATAAACTCTAATATAATGGCATCAGTCACATCGTCATAATAAGTAAAATAGAAGAGTATAACATTTATCATCATACATCATGCATTCTCAATTACATACATTACACATTTAATTACAAGAGTAATAAGCAGAGTAAGCCGTAGGTGTCGCTAGGAGGGAGTCGACGCCGAAACCCTAAATTGGTTAGATAGACCAAAAACATATAGAAACTGCAATCTGAAAAGAGAACAAGAGAAGGAGGAGAAGATTGACGTCAAAACTTGGCTGGTATAGAAGTAGCACTCATCGAGATACCAGGACCGTTAGGGGCTGGCCGACATGTCTCGTTTTAGTGGGCTTCATTATCCGACAAAAAACCATACCATCACCCACTTAAATTTCACCGCCTTTACCTTCAAAAGAGGGAAGACCAAGCCATAGTGCCAAAAACACCCAGGGACCTTTGGTCCATAAGGATAACCCTTATTTTCCATGCACACAAAGGAATGTAAGAGGGGGAGCGATAAGAAGGAAACCAGCGAGTGAGCGAGAGAGAGCATTCTATCACTCTCCAAAGCCACCAGAGAGCGACAAGGTCGCATCGATGCCTCAAACCTCACCACCTCCCCTCCCAGATCCACTCGAGTAGAGGAGAGAGCACGACAAGCGGCGTCTTGAAACTTTACTAGCGGTGTCGAAGAAGGAGGCGACTTAAGAGGAGTCAGGGAAGAACAGAAGGAGCATACCGCGTCCTTGATGGCTCCGAAGCAAGTAACCAGCCAGGACCAGAGGGCACCAGAGGAGAAGGAGGTCAACCATTGAGAGATCACGTGGGGGAGGACCACTGCCAACACTATCACTAACCCATTCTCGACTCGACCAAATCTAGTAGGTCAAAACACCCTTGTCCCTTGTCCCAAAAATCCTCTCAAAAAGCACCGCACATTGTGGATGGCCTCAGCATTCAGTAGAAGCATAGCATGGAGCAAAGGGGGAGCTAACTATCAGCTCAGTCGGGTATAGCCACGACAATTGGCGTTGTTAGTTCACGGCAATGACAACCAACCCACGGATGGCTATCAGTGTGCACTCGGTAGGCCTTATCATTCTCCCCGACACATGTAGACCTTTGAGCCCTGTCATGGCTTGTCCAATTGCGAGGCTTCATTAGGACCACCGCATCCATCCCAGGCATGAGAAATCAAAATTTAATAACCACAATAAGGCAAAGAACACAAAAATAGAATAGGTTTAGCTAGGGATTAGAGGAGGAAGCCTTGATCCAGTGAAGCCGCGTCTAGATCCACCATCACCGGTGCCGGCTCTGGTTAGAGGGGGAAAACTGGCATGGGAACCGCAAGGGAACTGGGGTGGAAGAGGTCGACGGCACCGTGGTAGGAAGGGCGCCCCGTTGGTGTTGCGCCCAGATCTACCACCTCCAGCGTCGTCGAGCCCTAGTGGTGGGAAGGTGATGCAAGGACCACAATGGAAGGAGCAGCATCGATGGTGAATTGAGGCTAGAAAGGAGTGGCAGAGAGAGAGGACCCGAGCAAGAGAGAGTGAGCTGAGATGTGTGTTCGTGCATCTGTGCCATTGGGTGTGTGTGTGCAGGCATGAGGGCATGCGAGTGTGTGCTTGTGTGTTGGGCTAGCACGACAATGTGTTCATGTGTGGGCCGCGTGTGTGGGCTAGTGCAACAGTGCGTGCATGTATGGGCTGGCGTGTGTGTAGGTGGGCCGACAGGAGGCAGGCAAGGCATGGTCCGTGTAGTAAGGTTGGGCTGGCCAGATAGAGGGTAAGGTTGGGATGAGAGCGATAATGGGCTAGAGTGGTAGGAAATCAACTAAAGGGTAAGTAAATTACCAAGGAAAATATATTCCAACAAATATGAAATCGCAACCGAGAACGCAACACAATAAAACAACCCAACTATGTCTTTAATTAGCTTCCTAAAACCATAAAATGCGATCTGTAATGCAGAAGATGAACCAGGGCAGGAAGAGGGAATTGAATAAGCCATGGTTGAGACCGAGGCATTCTATGAGTACCAAGGCAATATTACCCTTGATCACTCCGATAGTTATGTCACTTATGCAAACTAATTTTTGTACAATATCTATTATCAAATGTTGCATTAAAATACCTTTTAAAAAAATTGATGGATAAATGAAGTAGGAAAAGAGATATGAGAAAGATAGTTCTAGCTGAAGGAGAAGTTGGACTGTAAGTGTATAATATGAGGGTAGAGGGTGCCCTGATCAGGAATAGAGAGTGGTAGGTTTTGGGATCCTCTCCATATGATTATAATATAAGGACTAAAACAACTTTCACTGAAATAGGGAGCCATATATCTAGTATCAACCATATTCTCGTTTTGACGAGCAGAAAATACTACCTATAAAGTTATCATCTCCACGTGGGTAAGTATTATAACTAGGTGGAGGAAACCAGAACTGATATAGAGCT
Source organism: Dendrocalamus latiflorus (assembly GCA_017311315.1). NCBI lineage: Eukaryota > Viridiplantae > Streptophyta > Magnoliopsida > Poales > Poaceae > Dendrocalamus > Dendrocalamus latiflorus. Next base: position 46,207,999 of record CM029666.1, on the reverse strand, counting down.
TAGAAGTGGTGGATCCAAAACAGATAGAGCTATAACTGGTATATATCATAGAAGTGGTGAGCCTAGGCACATTTATTAGCGCAGTGAAGTGTTGGGTGAGGGTTAGATTGCTCCAACCAACAACTACTTTACGGTCGGGTGAGGGTATGAAATCGCCCTGGGCCACCGACTATGAATAGTTGAGTGGAGATATGATAACAAAACTAGGAAAAATATTTTGTACTTTAACTCTGCACCGCATATAAGGAAGTGCGGATGACCCCGTTGCAAAGCGTTTGGAGTAGCTATGGGTAAAGTGACACAAGCCTGCATCGGTGCTAATAAAATCATGAGTCCATACATGTCACCTGGATTGGAGGCTACGGAGAACAACTGTGGGTTCCTTCTCTTCACCGGGGTGATTAGTAGTATTTGAAATACTAAAATATGCAAATATTTCTTTAACTTAATAACCTATTTTTATGGATAAAAAAGAGATACAGTATAAGAATTGATCATGAAGAGATGAACAATATCATTGCATATTTGCCATTAACGCTTGCTGAGTATTTTGCACTCACTCTTGCTATTAAATTCTTTTGTTAGATCCCAGTCCAGTAGAGAAATACCTCAAGTGGGACATAAGGTTTACAGGCCTAGAGGATGCCACGTAGGACGAGAGTGCTTGTATCGAGGACGAGGGTGATGTGGATATCCTATTCAGCAATTGGGATGAGTAGGCGATCCGTAGTGCCTCATTTTCGAAACATAGGGTATATAAATATTATGTATCTCCTTTTGTATCTCTTATATGCACTTAAAACCTTAGCTCTGCATGGCTAATTGTTATGATAATATAAAGTCTCTGGTTATTATTCTATTGTGTAACTCTAGTATAATTTATTATTCTATAATGCTATGATCTTAGAGAATTATAACCTGTTGCCTGGTGTTATGTTCGTGTCACAGTCGTGCGTTCCGTTTTGATTACTGCAAAAGCAGGATCGAACAAAAGTTGGGGGACCATCTCAATCTCGGAAATATCATCATACACGCTTGAACTGCTAAAAAGCAGAGGTCCGAAGCACCGCTGCGACGGAATCCGGTGGGGATGGCAACATGGTTGGCGCAGAAGCGGTCAAATGACCATCCACGCTGCTAGTATGCTAAGTGCATATGTCTCCCAGGAATTCGATCTCTTCTCTTTTTCAAAGTGGATGGTGCACGAGATGCCGCAGATTTAAAAAGCTGGCATATTGCACACCAGTAGGAGCCTAGTCGAAGAAGGCGGGAACAATCCGTAGGCTTATTTTAGCTAGGCATGTAGGCCTCCATACTCCATTGCTTTTCTTTTCACTTAGAGAAGAATAGAAGATGCTCATCGGGTCGATGATGAGAGTCGTCGGAGAGATCGAAGGCTCAGTTAAAGTAAACTAAATAATGTGTCGGTTAATTTTTTTTTGATAACGGAAATCTTTATTATTAAACCAAGAGCAGTACATCAAGGTGATACACAATCTTGGAATAAAATTTCCAGCCTCTGCCTCGTAGGAGGCACACAACTAAATCAATCAAAAACAAAGCATAATCTAATGACTATCAATCCGTAGACTAGATCGCCACCCATATGCCCGGGAGTAGATATCCTTGGCCACACGGTCCAAATGTTGTGAGGCCGCCACAACTAAACCCTGCAGATCCGTTTTGTGAAGGATAGCCCATGAACGGAGTCGATGAGAAGCTGCGAAGATAACCTGCAAGGGAGAAAAAGATTGTTGCTTTTCAAAAATAATGTCATTTCTGTGTAACCAAATTGACCAACAGATAACTGCTGCCCCAAGTAGAACTAGTGGTTTCAAGTTTTTGGTGACACTCGTAAGCCAACTTCCAAACATATGTGATACGCTTTGGGGTTTCTTTATGTTTAGGGATATTTGGGGGACACTCCAGACCGCTCTAGCAAAACGACAATCAAAAAACAAATGCCTAATTGTCTCGTCTTCGTGACAAAAGCAACATGTTTTGCTTCCTGTCCAGTTACGCTTAGCTAGATTATCTTTAGTCAACACAACACCTCTCCGTAAATACCACAGAAAAACTTTCAGTTTCAGTGGTGCCTTTAGTTTCCATAATATCTTATTCAAATTAGGTACATCTGTAAGGAACATGGCTTGATAGAATGATTTCACCGAGAACTGCCCATTTGGGTGCAAAGACCAGCGAAACACATCCTGTCCTTGAGACAACTGTATAGTAGTCAAACGAGGAAGAAGATTATTCCACGCCACTAACTTGGGACCAATAGGGACACGACGCCATGATAGATTTGGAGGATCGGAGTTGAGCACTTCCGAAATGGTTATGAATTTTGGTCGTGCAATATTATAAAGACCAGGATACTGATCTTTTAAAGTAGAGTTACCTAACCATTTGTCCTCCCAGAACCTCACTTGTGACCCATCCTTAATAATGAAAGATCCAAAACGAAAGAATTCTTGTTTAATCTTCATAAGACTGGACCAGAATTGGGAATCCCCTTGCTTTCTTTCAACTTGAACAAGTGGTTTAGTGCCTAGGTATTTGTTCCGCAAGATTTGTTGCCAGGTACCGTCCGTCGTGAGAAGCTTAAAAAGCCATTTACCTAAAAGGGCGATGTTTTTCAAATTCAAATCATGAATCCCAAGACCACCTAGGTATTTTGGCTGGCATAAAATGTTCCATTTAACTAGACGATATTTCCTTTTTTGCTCATCACTTTGCCAATAAAACCTTGATCGGTAGTAATTTAGCTTTTTTTAACACCCCCTTGGGTACAGCGAAAAAGGACATCATATACATTGGAAGGCTACTCAAGACTGAGTTAATAAGGGTCAGCCTACCACCTATCGAAAGGTGTTTGCTCTTCCAACTACTGAGTCTTTTCTCGAACCGCTCCTCAATTATCCTCCAATCCGAGTTTTTAAGATTTTTGTAATGTATGGGAATTCCAAGATATCTTAATGGAAAATCCCCAGCTTTACAACCAAATAGATCAACATATTGACCTATAGCCGATTGTGCTTCCCCGAAGCAAAAAATTTCACTTTTATGGAAATTTATTTTGAGACCAGATAGTTGTTCAAAAGCACATAGAAGGAGTTTCAAATTTGTTGCCTTACCTAGATCATGATCTAAGAAGAGGATAGTATCATCAGCATATTGGAGGATAGAGAGGCCATCCTCTACTAGATGAGGAACTACTCCCCTAAACTGCCCATCCTCTTTAGCCCTTCGAATCAAAATTGCAAGCATATCTGCGACAATGTTAACGGCAGCAATTCGGTGCATTCATTTTCCCACTACTGCACAGTTTGGAGCCTTCGTTTAGGGTACGTTCTTTTGTGGCTGCGGCTTATGGGACTATGGTTTATGGCTTTATCTGTTTATATGAGAGATTATAGAGTAACTGAAATTTATGTGCGACTTTTGTCGATATAAATGAAGTCGGTACAGTATGTACTATAATTAACTTAGTAGACTCTATCTTAAAAAGACACTTCGTTTAAAAGCTAGTTAATGTAGAAAAACCAAAAGCTAAAGTCAAAAGTCACAAAAAAAAAACCCTAAGTTCGGTCAGAGACGGTCCCCATGAATTGTAAGCCGGTCACGGCTACACCAACACGAATATATGCCTGAACTGCGTATACATTTTGTCTTTCGGTTCGCGTTCGTACTTATCCGTCGCTCATCTGTTCGTCACGTCTAACTTTTGTAGCATGCATATATGCACCAACTGTCAGACGTTGGACGTAAGGTTTTGTAGCCTTGTGTTGCAGCCAAAAGGGCCACGCGTACTCTGGATACGCATGCATGCAAGTCAGCAAGGGGTTGAGACTTGGGACTGCTACATACATACAAAACCAAAGTTTATGCCTTGGCGCCTTGCTCCTGCACGGCGAAAATGCTAGTAATGACTCTAAAAAAAATGTTACCGTAAGTAATCCGTTCATAGACATGGAGTAACTAAACCTTCTCTTGATTCTTTTAGCTACATTTGCAATTTTGACCATCCATAGTAAGTTCTACGCTTTCCTTGTAAACTCGGATGCTAGCAGACTCGGATGCTAGCAGGGACTTAGCCACCAGAGGGCTTCGGCGCTGGTAACCGTGCACGAAATAATTTTATTGTATTTTTTCTTTTGATTTTGTTTTATTTCTATTTATATATAAATTTAGATTGCGCAAGACTATATTTATGATATTTATTTCAATTTAATTTAGTCTTTTTTGATTTTTGTAAAAATAAATAGCTTAATCTTTTAAAGTCCCCTCCAATTTCATCTAGTCTTTGCCACTGGATGCTAGCTAGCTAGCAAAGTGGCAGCGTTTCTGTGTGTGTTGACCCGACGCCGACATGGTCAACGTACGAAACGGTAGACGAGCAGCGTGGCGACCCCACGCTGATCTTTTTGGAACACAAGTAGCGGCCCTGAACGCCCAGCCAGGCTCGAAAAGTTGTCGAAAGGTCTCTGTGCTCTACAGTTTGCGCGAAAGCTTTTCCTTCTGGAAAGTGATTGCGTATATTGCTCTCTCCCTTTTCTGAAGAACTCATGTAATAATAAGTGGACTTTGGGCCCTTATTTCTAGCCTTTTTCGGTCTTCGTCACTGACAGGTGGGCCGTAGCTATTAATCACGTACATAAAAAACGAAAATGCCTTGGAGGAATCAGGTAAGCCTTTGTCACTAACAGGTGTGCCGTAGCTAATACTTTGTCCTTAATCATGTACACAAAAAAGAAAATACCTAAGATGAACAATGTATTTTTTTAGTTGAGATGAAAATAGGCACCTAAATTCGAGTCGAAAAGAATATAAACTTAGGAGGTGGAAGTGTACATCCACACCGACTATGAGCTGACCGAAGGCAACATTTTCGACAACGACAAGGAAACGCCATCTACGTCTTCATCCATATGAGGACCACACCGAGATCACCGCTAATAACCTTACCACTTACAGTCCAACACAAGTAAGCCCACCTTCCCTCCCACATCCATTTTTCCATTTCTTTTTGGATTCCAAATAAAAAAGACACTAATAGATATGGATGGATGTAACACTCATGAGATAAAAAATGGGATTTGAGATCCATACCTTGAGGAGGAGAGGCGACAGGAGGAGAGAACTCATGAACACACATTAACAGATATGAACGGATCTATCACACGTGAGGTAAAGAAGTAGGATTTGGGATCCATACCTTCGGGAGGAGAGGTGGCGTCATGATGGGAGGTGTCAAGAAGGAGAGGCGGCGTTGGGAGGAAAAGCGATACGGCCACCACACCAGGTAAGGAAGGAGAGGATGGAGATGTTGGGTTCTCCGATGGCAGTGGTGACGGTGGGGGGACGAGGAGACGGAGGGGTGCGCAAGTGAGAAGTAAGAGCACAAAACCTAACAAGGGTCGTACTTATAGAAAGAACTATTATGGACGGTTCTATTAAATAACTGTCTGTGATGTTTAACATGTCACAGACGGTTCTAGTCTGGAACCGTCTATAATGTTATACCTTATCACAGATGGTTCTATTATGAAACTGTCTGTGATGTTATATGTTATCACAAATGGTTCTATTATGGAACCGTCTGTGATACATATATCACACATGGTTTGTGCTACTAAATCGCCTGTGATAATTCCTTCTGTATATGACATATAAGGTTTTTCGGCTAGCATCAGGAAATGTTAGCCATGCCCTCTTCAAACAAGCAAGTAGATACAATCGCAGATGTAATTCTTTCTAAATTACTACATCAATTACAATGGAATAATTGCTTAATTACATGCCAAGTTTCTTAATTATATTGGAATAATTTTTAAATAGGTGTTCGCTATGTGGGAGCATTCCACTTGGCTATTTTCCTTTTAAATAAATGATCATCACACATAAAGCTTGCTTCATTCCTTGGTGCTTCCTCGAGCCTGATGTCGTGTCCGAGTGGGGGCAACTCATCAAATTGATTGTACTCTTCCTCATCCACGACATTCTCAACTCTAACAATTCTTCTTTTTCCATGAAAAACTACGTGGTGCTCCTTCTAATTATCCTGATACCCTCTAGTCTCCCCTCATGATGAGATAGAGGCACACCTATCGGTTCGACCTGAGTCATGTATCTAACAGTCTATGTCTTACTTGATCATTAGCCATTGAGAGGTCAAAGATATATCTTCCATCAACAAAAAAAAGAATAAGTATTCATTTGATCTTGATTCCTGTGGAGTGAAAAAGATGCTATACTGGATCTGCACATACTTACTGAGGGCAAAATTGTTGTTTTGACGATCCCTATGTAGAAAGTCCTTTTTCTAGTATTTACTAGAAAATTGGATCATTTCTTTTTTTCTTCTTTCTATAGTGGAGATAGTCGCACGTAATGACAGATCACGACCATATTATTAAAAGCTTGCGGTAAGAAGGGTTTTTGTTCTAGTGCCTGGAAATAATATTCCAAAGCCTTTGTATGCTCTCCATTGCTTGTGTGTATGGGAAAGAATCAATGAAAAAATATTAGGAATCGCAATGCTACTATACGCGCCCGGAGGAGTATTCGGAATAATATTCTTCTATAATCCATTCTTGCGTCTTGCACAGGGTCTTACTAATAGGACTTCGCTGCACGGGACGATGAGGAGGAAGGGTTAAGGATTTACCCGGTGTGAGATATCGCATTATTTGAGGAACCCTAGATGTTGTCGCAGTAAAGAATCGTCAACAAGGGCATTCTAGTGCGTTGTAGATTCTTATCCAAGACTTGTATCACTCAAACTTTTTGTTTATATAGTAGTGATATTCTTTGTTTCCCTCTTTATCTTTGGATTCTTATCTAATGACCCAGGATGTAATCCTAGGCGTGAGGAGTAAAAATCCAATTTTTATGGAATTTTTTCTTAATCTTATAGATACCCTAACATTCTTGCAGAATATATATCTTTCCAATTAAAAAATAGAGTTTCATTCCAAAAGGCAATGAGATTTTGAGTCTCGCATGTCTACCATTTCACCATCAAGGCATCTTGAAAGTGAATCGTATTCCACGGATATGATATTTATCTAATGTGATATATTCCATATATGACAAAGGTGGAGTCTCCATATCTTTTTTATGTAATGAGCCTATCTTCTATCTTCTCTTTTCTGTTTATCTTTCAATATACCGAAACCCATATAAGAATATAAGACTATTTTTCTTTGTTCTGTCCCCTTATCTTTCTTTCATAAAAAGGAATGAATGGCTCGGCTATATGGAATAACCGAGCCAGAACAGAAAAAAACAATAGAACAGGTATAAATAAGAAAATCTTAGTTAAGTGAATTCATGTAAAGAATACAATTTCTTTCAAATTTAGTAAAATTTCTTGTATGGATTCTTCAATACCTGCTATTGTAGAATATTCGTGTGGCACGCTCCCAAATTTTGCACATGTTATAATTCTTTTGGGATGAATAGTTTATCGGTATGGGCGTGGAAGTTCTTATTTGGACATCTTGTTTGGGCTACTGGATTTATGTTCGTAATTTCCTAGCATGGATATTATTCTTTCAGAAGAGATAAGAATTGGTTTGGTGAATCGGAAACAATTTTATTTTATAAAAAATTGAAGTAAAAATTTCAATTTCTTTTATTTTGGAACATACATATCAATATGCATGGGTAATCCCTCTTCTCCCACTTCCAGTTATTATGTCAATGGGGTTTGGACTTATTCTTATTCCGATAGCAACAAACATCTTCGTCGCATATGGGCTTTTCCTAATGTTGTGATATATTCCATATATGACAAAGGTGGAGTCTTAGAGTATTTCGATCGATCGGTCATATAGGCCTGAGTCATACATCAAATAGCTTCGATTTGCATTATCCGTAGGACACCTTATATGTATTAATAAAGAAAAGAAGAAATAGTAATCTTTGATGAATAAGAAGAAAAATGATTCTTATTTCAATACAAGAAGAATTGACACAAGAAAAAGGCTTTTTTTCCTTTTTCTTGTGCCCAATAGAGGATTAAGAAGACCATCAATCCCTCCTAAAAGGAAGAAATCCTTTTATTGTTCCCCCCTTTGCCTTGAATTCTCTTCTTTTGCATGAGATAGAAAGAAGGAATTCTAGACACCTCGCAAACGAAAAATAGTTTACACAAAAAAGGATTTCCAAAATAGATCATATATAATTCTAGCGATCACCAATAAATCCCTCAACAAGGGAAGCACGAGCCTCCTTTTTTCTTCTTGTTACCAATTCACTACTAAGCAAGTTCGAAAAAATTGACTATTTGTGTGATAAATCGATGTAGAACTCAATGAGATCTTCAGTTGCATAACCTTCGATGATACCGCCCTCTGGCCAAGATCGATTGCATACATAAGACTTGATAATTCCCATGTATTTCTCGAATGGGTATATATGACGTAGAAACATAGGGCCACATATCTTTATCTCTTTCACAAGATGGACATTGAGATGGACCATGATATCAAAAAATGACAAAGGAAAATACATCTCAAGATGACATAGAGTTGTCACCACCTCGGTCTGCAGAGTATCTAGTCCATCGGGATCGATGACCTTCTAAGCAATCGCGTTAAAGAAATAATACAGCCTCATGACTATCACTCGAACTTTGTTCGATAAAATACTTCTAATTGCAATAGGAATCAATAGTGTCATTAGCACATGACAATCATGAGACTTCATTCTAATTAATTTTAAATGTTCTATAGAAACAAGTTTCATCATGCTGGCGGAGTGGCTGGATGAAACTTTCACACCATGCAAGTATTGACACAGTTCAGTTCTCTCGGATTTAAATAGAGTGTAGCAACCTAGGGGAAGGTACGTCCGACCTTTATCGGTCTCTATCGATGCTAACTCAGTTCTGATGTTCATAGCGACCATGTCATGCCGTGCGTTGACACCATCATTTGTTTTGTCATGAATGTTTAGTAAGAGACCAATCAAACTATCACATACATTATTCTCTACGTGCATGACATCGATGCAATTATGAACTTCTAAGTGCTCCCAATAAGGCAAGTCCCAAAATACTGACATCTTCTTTCGCATGTTCTTTTGACAGATCCTCAACTTACATCCCTTTTCAAGAACAACATCGATATCTTTAACCATATCGTAGATGTCTTTCCCGCTAAAAGGTCTTGTGCTGAGTCATCATCTTTTTTTGTCAAATTATTTCTTTATCTTACGGTATGGGTGATACCTTGGAAGGAACCTACGGTGACGCATGTACACAGTTTTGCACGAGTTGTTCAACCACACACTCTCGGTATAATCTAAGCAGTGTGGACATGTTTTGGCTCCTGTAGGACTCAACCCTGATAGGTTACCAAGGCAAAAAAAATCATTGATTGTGTAGAACAACATGGCGTACAGAGTGAAGTTCTCTTGTTTGTCTGCATCCCATATATGTACCTCTTCGTTCCATAGTGTCACAAGATCTTCCACCAATGGTGCTAGATATACATCAATATCGTTCCCAGATTGTTTCGGCCCTTGGAAAAGTAATGACATCAAAATGTACTTCCACTTCATACACAGCCAAGGAGGAAGGTTGTACATGCATACATTCACAGACTAGGTGATATGTCAGCTGCTCATGTTACTGATAGGATTCATTCCATATGTACTCAACCCAAACCTTATATTCCTTAGTTCCACACTGAAGTCTACATATATTCTATCGATGTTCCTCTACTGGGCAGAATCAACAATGTGTCCTATCATTCCATTTTTCTTACATTCCTCCGAGTGCCAACGCGGTGATCTTGCATCCTTTCGGTTCACAAATAAATGCTTCAAATGGAGAATTACAGGCATATACCACAGCATATTAGTAGGAGGTCCGTGCTTCACCTCGATGCCCTTGTTGTCATCGGAGTCATTCTTACTCTTCTATCGGGATGTTTTGCACACTGGACAAACATGTAATTTTATATAATCTTTATGATAGAGGATACAATCATTCGGACATACATCTATTCTTTCTACTTCCATTTTCAATGGACAAAGAACCTTCTTGGCTTGGTAGGTGGTTCTCGGTAACACATTTTCCTCTGAAAAGATGTTCGCTAGGAGACATAACGATACCGTGAAACTCTTGTCAGACCAACCATTACTTGCCTTTAATTTCAGCAGTTCAAGAATGGATAGCAACCTTGTGTATTGCAGCTTGCAACCTGGGAACAGAGGTTTCTTCGAGTCATCCATCAAGCCCTCGAATTTATCAAACTCTCTCTCACTATAGTTCTCCTCTACATCATGTAGCATCTAACCCAGATTGTCCTCGTGTGACTATCCTCATCGAAAACACAATCCACAACCGACATATCGTTGTCTCTCTCGACGTTGTTATAACTACCTTCCTGTGTAATCTTCTATTTATCGTGACTGGTCCAACAAGTATACCCCTTTTTGAAACCCTTTCGAATCAAGTGAACTTCGATCTGTGCTGAGTTAGTAAACATCTTCAGATTATCGCAATAAATGCATGCACAATACATATATTACATCCCATTCTTCAACATATCCTGTTCGGTCGTTCTTCTAAAAGCAGACATGCCATTAATATACTCTTCACTCACATAGTTCTTAACGTACATCTAGCTTCGGTCCATCTACGCTATGCATGTAATAAATTAGTGTCAAATATGATTTTTTTTAATGCTACTATAGCTAGCTATAGCCTAATACTTACATATAATTATGATTCACCTTATAATAAATTATCCATATCTAAATTAAGTAGCCAGCTATGTACTATTTATGAAGCAATATATATATCAAGCAAAAATATATTGAAATAAACTAGGAGTTGTAATCCATTCTTAAATTAGAGCAAATTACCAATTAAACTAGATCTAAACCTAACTATCATATCTCTTTAGTACTTTTGAATGAACAGTTTGAGATCATGCAATTTTGTATTCCGATATGGTGTAAGCTGGTCCTTCCAAGGGCTAGGACTTAGATGTTTTTCCAATAAAGATAGCAAGTTTGTGTGCTCATCTATCCTGAAAAGAAAGAAGACATGAGATGGGCATAGAAAGGAAAACAGACATATTCTAGATACACCAAGATTTTGCCGCCATCATATGCTTACATGCGACTCAAAGAAGTAACTCTTGCAACATATAAAAAACTTTGATGAATGTTTAGGCCGGTTTCCAAATGTTTCGTAGAACCAAGTAAATGTAGAATTACAAAATATGTGATAATAAGAAGTTTGAGAATGAAAGATATATCATACATATTAGTTAGTAGCAAATAGAGCAACTATTTCAAAATTTTAAAATAGTTCAATGTAGATGTCTTGCCATCTTGAAACAGCTCCAAACTCACAAAGTATGTAAACTGGAAAAAAACAGAAGCTACTACATCATATTGGTAGGTTAGCATAAACTTACTTATGGTCAGTTAGGACAACATCGGTCGAAGTAAATCTCCACTCAAGTGTCCAGTATATGCAACCTTTCTGCAAAGAGATATTCAGATGTAAAGCAGCTTTCATAAATTTGCTGGAATGTATTGACAGTTTTAGCATAGCATGACTGAGAGAGTGGACTACAATGTAAGAATTTTTTGCAGTAGATAGAGATAGTGTTAGACAATGTGGTTGGTCTAGGATTTTTGTGATGATGAATAATTGACAACATTGCTTAGTATTGTTATTTGAGGTATGTGGCGCGTGTGCGCAAGTTGGAGAGAACTTGTGCCCAAAAAAATGTTCTTTAGACTTTGCATGTGCAGGTTGGGCGTAGAGACAGTCATGGTCGGTGAAGAGGAGGATCGAGACTAAGGGAGGAAAATCTGAGGTCCAGGCGGTCGAGAATGTCACGAGGTGGTCGGGCTCATGCAGGAGCATGTGGAGATCAAAGGTAGTTGATGTGTGGAGGAGATACAGGAGGTGTGATCCTAGAGGCTTTGACATGTGATGAGTTGAAAAAGTTGAAATTGGATTAGAACTCGTGGGCTTAGGATAAGCCCAGATTTTGGGCCCTAGACTATAAATAGAAATGGAGTTGGAGACTAACCTCGTGGCTTTTTAGATGCTAATTTTGTGCTAGGGTTTAGAGGTGCCAAAAGGGCACTTTGTAACCACCATGATTCAGAAATAAACTTTAGATCTATTCCAAGAAAAAATTCTGGCAGTGCTTTTAGCTTCGTGTCGTTCGTCGGCGTCATCTTGTTCCGCACGTGAGAGGCAGCAGCACCAGCGTCCTCAGGCCGTGTGCGGGAATTGGCGTTCGCTCTGTCGGTGTGCTTTGTCACGCGGGTCGCGCGTCAAAATCACAACGCACGCAACGTCGTGTTTTCATCCGTCCAGTGAAACGACACCAGCACTTCAGCGAGTGGTTGGTTCGCGCGTGGCGCCAGGAGAAGTAGCACCACTTCCGTTCCTTAGTCCACGTCTTCCTTGGTTCTTCTGTTGCCATGCAGCAGCTCGTTAGCGTCACAAGTCATCGCGCTACGCAAATTTCGAGTAGCAACGACTAAAGTCTGGGTTTTGTGCGCCAGTAGAAAGATCAAAGCGTCATTTCTTTTCTTTGGGCTGGTTGCTGTTCTACTTGCACAGGAGATTGGCTTGATTCGGTGTATGCATGTGCTAATAATTGTTGGTCACAGTGATACATAGTAGATTGGAAAGTGACATATTTCTTTGCAGCTTTGGCACAAGGAATACACAAAGAACAGAGAGCAACTATTAAAGGAGAGAAACAAATTAATATTTCCTTTTTCTTTTCTTTTTCCTGGTTGTTTTTGTTTTATTACCATATTGCATGTTTGGATGACTAGGAACTAGCAGGATTGTGAGAAAAGTTTTCACTGCGTACTGCAATCATTCACCCTTATTTGATTGCCATCGATGTTCCAATAAGTGGTATCAGAGCAGGTTGCTATGGCATCAGAGAGGTATGTGAACCATCCCCTATGCTTAATGGTACTGATTTTGCCTTTTGAAAATGTCATATGCAAGCTTACATTGGGACTCAAGATAGTAATGTTTGGAATAAAGTTTCTACACCTTATGTGGTTCCTGCTACTGTTACTAATTTAAATAAAGTAAATGTTGATTTAAATGCTCAAGCTTGTAACTTGCTATTTTAGGGAATTTGTTGCAAAGAATTTGATCGTGTAGCTCATATTAACTCTGTCACTCAATATGGAAAACTCTTCGTGATTATCATAAAGGGACCACTAAAATCAAGAAAATGTGTTAAAATCTTTATCAAAAGGAATATTCTAATTTTGCTACGAAGCCTGGTGAATCCATTGATGATCTCTTTGTTCGTTTTGAGAAAATATTGAGTAATTTACGTGGTGTTAATGTTATTCCTGCTGATGAAAATAATGCAACTAAAATTTTGGAATCTTTAGGTTTTGAGTGGTTGATGGTTGTCACAACTATTAATCAAACTGTTCATCTAGATATTTTAACCATGGATGATCTTTATTCTAGATTGAAAACCTATGAGATGGAAGCTTTGCTATCTAAGATTGATAAATCTTTATCTTTAACACTTGTGACTAACCCCGTGCAGGCTTCTTCATCGAGTGCTTTATCTTGTGTTTTTTCTCTACTTTGTCTTCTTTTTCAGAGGAACACTTCGAGCAACTTCCTGAAGAGGACTTAGTGTTGATCTCCTCATGGGCATACAAGGCACTCAACAACGCAAGGATGAGGAAGCAAGGTGGCATGTCAGGTTCGATCAAGTGCTATGAGTTTGGCAAGCGAGGCCACATTAAGATAGATTGTCCTAAACTCAAGGGGAAGGTGATCAAAGAAGATAAGAACTATCATCGCCGCCCGTCCAAGAACAACAACACCAAGGGTGGTAATTTCTGTCGCAAGTTTGCTGAGAAGATCATATCGGCTATTGAGCGTCTTGATTTGAGCGATGTGGAATATGAAAATTGCCACGACGACAACCAAGACGATGATGATGATAAAGGTAAGAAGAAAAATAACAATGACTTCACGAGCATGTGCTTCATGACATACAACAACAATGGTGACGACAACAATGATCCTGATGAGGTAAGACCATCACATGATGAGCTTGAAGATGGTTTGATTAAACTTACTATTGAATTAAAAAAGACAAAACAGAAGTTGAAAGAAAATAATTGTGTTGTTGAAAGCCAAAATTCTAAAATTAATAGACTTAGAACCTTAATTCCTGATGATGAATCATATGAGTCTTACTAAGTTTTATATTTTGAGTTGGAGGCTGCTAGATCTATTAATGTATCAAACCTGGTTCAACTTTGGGATGTAACTGATAAATTTGATAAATTAAAATTGACACATGACTCTTGTGATAAAAAATTAAAATTTACAAATGATGAAATTGAAAAGCTCAAGTTTAATTATTCTAAAGCTTATGCTAAGTGTGAATTGCTACAAGCTAGACTTAATTCATCTCAGGAATCTGTTCAACAAATGTTTTATCATGAAAGCATGTCTTGCTCAAATTGTCCTTAGTTAAATATTGAAATTGATGCTTTAACTTGGCAATTAAATGATTTTGCTAAAAAAAGATTGGCTCAATCTAGTACTTTCAAGAATTTAGTGAAAGAACCTGTTCAGTTTACATCTTGTTCCTCATTGATTAAAGAGAATGAATTTCTTGAGGACACTTTAGAAAGATTTTTTTAGCAAGAAAAATCTGAATATAATTCTAGAGAAGCCAAAAACAAGTGTGAAAAATCGAGGTCTAGGATTTAATTTTATTGAGCATGCCAAGAATAATTATTCTAAGGTTGTTAAGTTTCTTGAACCTAAAAAAATTGAAGTAAACCTGAACCAAAACAAACTATTTTTAAATTTACTGGCTTTGTGCAAAGTTCATCGAATAATAATGTAGGTGGTAGCTCATCATTTCAAAAGAAATTTGGTTATGTTAAATTTTATTGCATGTACTATGGAAGAGATGGACACTTGTATGAATTTTGCTTTAGGCGTGCTAAGAAAGAGAAGAAGGAAAAATTGAGTGCTTTAAGACAAAAAAAATGTGCAATCTCTTTTGTTCCTAGAACTAATATGAAAACTAAGTTTTTAGAGAACTTTTATGATGATTTTAAATCTGCTTCACATGCTGGTTTGGGATGTAATTCAAATAAGTCACATTCTTTTTGGCATTTTGATCGCCCACATGTACATAATTTTGGTTCTAGATTTATTGCTATTTCTCAACGTCACGTATCATAGTACTGGATTCCTAAATCTTATTTCACTAACCCCAATGATGTGAGATCGATGCTTTCTGCGATGTAAGAACAGCTTATAAGGATAGAGAACATGAGCTTGAATGGGTTCTGATCTTTTACATCATTGCTTGATTGGAACACTTGATGATTCTCTATTTTCTTTGATGGCTTTCAAGAGATTTCACTTTCTGAGAGGCCATGTGGAAAATGTGATGCTGTCCTACACCTTATTGAGTTAGATTATCAGGTTGCTGGTATTCTTTCAAAACCACTTGATTCTTCTTATTTTGCTCATTTGTGAAGTGAGTTGGGTGTGCTGCATCTTATGAGATTATTCTGAGGGGGAGCTTATTGTTTAAAAATATCAAAAGATTTGTTTATTATATTTATCAAATAATTCATTAAGTCCAAGCCATTAAAATCAAATGAGTTGTAGAGCTCTCTTCATCATATTTACTCATATGCTGTGTAGCTTTGTTCATGACTGGTTATAATTAATTTGTTGCACTTGAACTAAAGTTTGACATGGCAGGATATTTTGACTAGATCGATTATAAATAATACTTTGCGATGTTCATCGAGAAGGATTAGCTTGATTGTGAGTCTTTTTTTAAATCTTGCCTATGAGGCTCATATGTTTCATATTACAATCTTTTTATGATCATTCAATTTGGTATGTTATAAAAATGAATAAGAAATAGACAATTAAAA
The DNA here is from genome assembly GCA_017311315.1 of Dendrocalamus latiflorus. NCBI lineage: Eukaryota > Viridiplantae > Streptophyta > Magnoliopsida > Poales > Poaceae > Dendrocalamus > Dendrocalamus latiflorus. The sequence continues at coordinate 46,192,042 of CM029666.1, read as the reverse complement.
GATGTATGCTTCAAGCATGCCATGGTAAAATAAAAAAGACATAAAAAGTGCATAAAATGAAAAGAAATATGTTTCAAGCATGCCACCATTTAAATGAAGTGAGCTATCATGAAAAGAAGTATACTACAAGCATGCCACATGCGTAAGAATTGAATGTGGAGCAATAGATTGTTATATGAGACTGCTAGCTCATTTAGATTAAAAGTTTGCTTCACTTTTATACTTTGACTTTTTGTTATGATATTTTATTATGCTATCTATAATTGATTTGATCATTGTTGGGATGTCTGTCATTGATATAAATTACTTAATCATATTGAAAATTTTGTTTTGATATTGCTTTATGATATATCACTTTATACGATCTAGATAGATATACACAAAAACATAACTTGGTTACTTTATTAAAACAATACACAGTGATTTATATAATCTACAAAACTTCTAGATTTTTATTCTCATTGCTTTTTCTTAGAATAATTCTTCTTTGAAGTTTCTTGATGATTACATTGCCAAAGGGGGAGAAATTGGAGAGAATGGAGAGATATTGGAGAAATTGAATTTGTGGCTTAAACTGCTTTTTCGACTTCAGTTCTTCACTTATATCTATTTGAAGCTAATTCATCATGCAATCTTGAGGTGTTGTCAATGTATTCATCAAGGAGGAGATTGTTAGACCATGTGGCTAAGTCTAGAATTTTTGCGATGATAAATAATTGACAACATTACTTAGTATTATTATTTGATGTGTGTGGCATGTGTGTGTGGACTAATGTTGGTCAAGTTGGAGAGAACTTATGCCAGAAAAAATGTTCTTTAGTCTTTGCATGTGCAGGTTGGGCGTGAAGACGATCATGGTCGGTGACGAGGAGGGCCAGGACTAGGAGGGAAAATCTGAGGTCCAGGCGGTCGAGGATGTCACGAGGTGTTCGGGCTCACACTGGAGTACGTGGTGGTTGATGCGTGGAGAAGATACAGGAGGTGTGGTCTTGGAGGCTTCGACACGTGATAAGTTAGAAAAGTTGGAATTGCATTAGAACTCATGGGCTTAGGATAAGCTCAGGTTTTGAGCCCTAGACTATAAATAGAGATGGGGTTGGAGGCTAACTTTGTGGATTTTCATATGCAAATTTTGTGCTAGGATTCAGGGGTACTGGAGGGCACTTTGTAGCCACCATGATTCAGAAATAAACTTGATCTATTCTGAGAAAAAAATTATGGCGGCGCTTTTAGCGTCGCATTGTTCGTCGGCGTCGTCTCGTTCCGCTTGCGAGAGACAGCAGCACCATCATCCTCGGGCCATGTGCGAGAATTGGCCTTCGCTCCATTCTTGTGCTTTGTCACGTGGGTCACAAGGCAAAATCACAACACATGCAACATCGCATTTTCATCTGTCCAGTGAAACGACACCAGCACTTTGGCGAGCGGTTGGTTCGTGCATGGTGCCAGGAGAAGCAGCGCCACTTCCGTTCCTTGGTCCACGTCTTCCTTGGTTCTTTTGTTGGCGTGCAGATGCTCGTTAGCATCGCAAGTCATCGCGCTACGCAAATTTTGAAGAACAGCGACTAAAGCCTGGGTTTCGTATGTCACCAGCGGATAGATCAAAGCGTCATCTCTTTTCTTTGGGCTAGTGGCTGTTCTACTTGCATAGGAGATTGGCTTGATTTGGTGCATGCATGTGCTAATAATTGTTGGTCACAGTGATACACAATAGATTGAAAAGTGATATCTTTCTTTGCTGCTTTGGGACAGGGAATACAGAAAGAACAGAAAGCAACTATTAAAGGAGAGAAACAAATTAATATTTCCTTTTTCTTTTCTTTTTCCTAGTTGTTTTTGTTTTTTTACCGTATTGCAGTTTGAATGACTAGGAAATAGCAGGGTTGTGAGAAAAGTTTTCACTGCGCACTGCAATCATTCACCTCCTTCTGATTATCATCGACAATCCTACAGATAGTGGCACGTTACAATCTTAATTGATGAATTCATTTGGTTGCAAATGTTAGGGCCTGTTAGTTCATTCGGGGGATCTGTGCAGATGCTCAGCAAATAGACAGATTACTAACAGAACCCTTCCAAGTGCCAAAAGGTGGAGTAATGCAGAGGCCTAACTGAATCATGACCCTTTTATAATGTACAAAAGAACTACACCATCAAGGATTCTAATTTATAATATAAACCTGCTGAATTCCTGGGTAGTAAGAATTACATAGGCAAAGCAACAATGTAGAACAGATCAGAAACATTCAACTTATTTACAGCATTCAAACACGAAATGGAACTTAATAAATTCCATATGATGTCATCATATGCCAATAACTCTAATTAAGCACCTAAATGCTAATCATATCACAAGATCAACCCAAACATGCAACCAATAGGGAAAACTAATGAAACAAGCATGTAGACCTGTAGTTGTGCCATGAACAGTTTTGCTCTCTCCTAGTCATGCCCCTGGGGAGGAAGTGGAGCCTGATTCCCTGGCAATGCACCGCCTTGCGGAGGAAAAACAACCACTTTGGCAGCTGGACCCCTTCGACTCCTCTGAAGTTGCTTGTACTTCTGAAAAAGATATAACAAACATCGAATTAGCATTACACTTATTCAGAAGTAGTAAACCCTTTAAATTTTCTTTTAATGAATCATCAAACTAAAATATTGCATTTTGGCTTCCATGAAGCTGCAAAAAAAGGTTTGGTAGCTTCTCAATCAATGGAACATTTCAGTCAACCCAAGCATGCTGTTCAGTTTCGAAACTTGGACGTCAGAACATTGAATCAATAATCTAGCTAAATATGTATAACTCAATATCCTCATCTGGGTTTTGCATTTGAAAACCTGCAGTTCCAAAAGGGCAAGCTCAAAGAACTATTGCACGAAACTTATTGTACTACATGACTACGACCCTGTTTGTTTCCACTTAAGATTATTATAATCTAGCTTATAAATCATAAGTGGAAACAAACAGCCCAGATTATAAGGTAACTTATTATAATCTAATAGCCCAGATTATTGTAATCTAATAAGCTCAAAAAAGGAGCTTATTTCAGCTTATAGATCCACCTTTTATCTTAATGACCATAAAACTTGAGGAATATTACTCACCTTTGCCATTCATCCAACCCCCCAACTCCCGTGCCTCTCTCTCTCCCAAGAGCGTCTCTCTCCCGTGCGCCTCCTTCCTCTCCTCTTCCATTCTCCTCCAACCCTAGCAACCTAGCCCAAATCTGGCCAAATTTTCAGTGTGTTCCGGCCAAAATGGATCCCCAAGATGGTGATGATGCGGAGGCCGGCCTTGCCCGTGCGCTTGCCTACCGGGATTCCCTTGCGCGAAGCCCTGTGGTCGCCGAGGAAGTCGCTGGGAGGGGTGGCGCTGGTCGAGGCGGCGCCGGCCGGGGCGGCGTCAGGAGGGGACGTGGTGCTAGGAGAGGCCGCGGAGTCACGAGAGGCCGAGGCGTCGTGGTCAGCGGCCTAAAAGCGGGCGGCGACCTTGGGGACGGTGGCCTGGGCGCCGGCGTCGAAGGCCTCGGGGGCGCCGGCCTGGGCGCCGGCGTCGAAGGCCTCGGGGGCGCCGGCCTGGGCATGGGCGGCGACCTCGGGGACGATGATCTAGGCTTGGGCGGCGGCCTCGGTGTGGGCATCGGCCTCGGGGGCGGCGGGCTGGGCACGGGAGCGGCTGCCAGCGGCGGCGGGCTGGGCACGGGCGCGGCTGCCAGCGCCGGCCTCGGGGGAGGCAGCCTGGGCGCGGGCGCTGCTGCCAGTGCCAGTCTCGGGGGAGGCAGCCTGGGTGCCGGTGCCGGCCTTGGGGACGAGGACCTCACAGCCTACGGTGTGGATGATGGTAGCTCCCCACCTTCGGTGCAGCGTCGAAGACGGGGATCTGCTGAAGGAGACGATGCCGACGTTCCTGCACATGTCGATGGCGGCAACATGGTAAGATTACTTTCAAGATTTTACTTGGTCCTAGCCATCTTTGTGTATATCCATGCACTGCACATAAAATTGAAATTTATATATGTATGTGTTGTATCGAATAGAAGGAGGAGTTTGACAAAGCAGATTGGTCTGCATCGAACGCTAGGACTTTTTGTGAAATTTGCATCGAAGAAATACGTGCTGGTAATAGGCCTAATGGGGTTATGAATAATAGAGGCTACAAGAATATTGCTGTTAAGTACATGCAAAGGACAGGCTTGCGTCACTCTAGAACACAGTTTAAGAACCGATGGAATTTTCTTAAAGGCTTGTATAGCTTTTGGCTAAGCCTTCTCAAGGATACAGGGCTTGGTTGGGATGATACTAAAGGTACAGTGGATGCTACTGATGATTACTGGAAAAAAGTCACCAAGGTAACAATTAGCTGACTATACACGTTTTATGTACAATTGAAAAAAAAGAAGTGTGCTTACAAATGTTTTTTACCATCTTTTCAGGGACATTCAGAGTGGAAGGAGCTGCAGCATGGTCCACCGGAGTGTGAAGTCAAGCAACAAGATGTCTTCTATTGAAGCTTTGGGTATGTTTCTATGGACTATTGGGGCTCCTCAGTCATTTACTCAAGTGAAAAACAGATTTGCGAGGTCAAAAGAAACAATTAGTAGAAAATTCAATGAAGTGTTGGAAAGTGTTTACCTCCTATCAGCAGATATTGTCAAACCTAGAGATCCAAACTTCACAAAGATAAACCCAAGACTGCTAGGTTCCCAGTTTTATCCTCATTTTAATAACTGTATAGGTGCAATAGACGACACTCACATACCGGTTGTTGTGCCTTCGGCAAAGGTGATTCAACATGTTGGTCGGTATGGTTATTCCACTCAAAATGTGTTGGCGATATGTGACTTCGACATGAGGTTCACTTTTGTTGTTGCAGGATGGCCTGGATCAGTACATGACATGAGGGTGTTCAATGATGCTTTACGTAAATATGCCACGCAGTTCCCACATCCTCCAAATGGTATAGTAACATTTTAACTAGTTATCTCAAAAAGTTACATACTGTAGCTATATCTCATTGTGTATGTTTACATTTTGTAGAAAAATTTTACCTTGTCGACTCAGGCTATCCAAATCGACCGGGTTTTCTAGCTCCATACAAAGGGACCAAGTACCATTTACCAGAGTTTCGAAATGGACCACGCCCTAGTGGCAAGAAGGAGGTATTCAACCACTTGCATTCATCACTTCGTAATGTGATTGAGTGATCTTTTGGTGTGTTAAAGATGAAGTGGAGAATTTTGTTGGACTTACCAAGTTATCCAATGCTCAAACAAACCAAAATAATGCATGCATGCATGACACTGCATAACTTCATTCGGGATAGTGCTTTGAGTGATGAAGAGTTTGACCGGTGTGATCGAGATGAAAACTACATGCCGATGCCTTCCTCTCATGTGGGTGCAAGTCAATTGGGAGATGAAGAGGGGGCATGAATGCCTTCCGTGATAATATTGCTAATGCTTTATTTGCTAGAAGAGAGTAATTTGTTTGTAAGAGCATATTTGTACGAACAAATGATCATGGATATTTGAATAATTAAGCTTTTTTACCACTTATATATATTCAAATTCGTATGTTACTAATATTTTGCAAGTCCAAACTAATAAAAAAACATGTCATAAAAGAATAAATAAGTCACCAAAAAAGTTCAAGGGCATTGTAGACTTTAAACATTCGAATACAACAATCCATAACTCTGATAATCCAGGTTGCCAAACACCTGACAGTTTATTTCCCACCAGCTTATTATAAGCTAGCTTATATAATCCCCACCTATAAGCTAGATTATAATAATCTTAAGTGGAAACAAACAGGGCCTACATTATATCCTTACTCTTAAAAGAGGCACACGTTCTTTCTTAGGGATGGCAACGGGGCCCCATTCCCCGTTCCCCGTCGGGGAATTCCCCTATTAGGGGATGGGGATGGGGGGATTTTGCTCCCCGCGGGGAGGGATTTGGGGGGGGGGGGACTCCCCCCATCGGGTGAAGCGGGGGCGGGGGCGGGGGCGTTCCCCTATTCCCCGTCCCCGTTCCCCGTTCGGCGCGGAAGCCCCAGCCCAGGCGGCGACGGCGCGAAGGCCCCAGGCGACGGCGGCGCGGAAGCCCCAGGCGGCGGCGGCACAGAGGTCCAGCGGCGCGGAAGCCCCAGGCGACGGCGGCGCAGAGGTCCAGGCGGCACGGAAGCCCCAGGCGACGGCGGCGCGGAAGCCCCAGGCGGCGGCGGTGCGGAGGCTACAGGCGGCGGCGGCACAGAGGTCCAGGCGGCGCGGAAGCCCCAGGCGACGGCGGCGTAGAGGTCCAGGCGGCGTGGAAGCCCCAGGCGATGACGGCGCGGAAGCCCCAGGCGGCGGCGGCGCGGAGGCTCCAGGGTCCAGGCGGCGGCGGCGCGGAGGCTCCAGGCCGTCCAGGCGGCGACGCGGAGGCCCATCGGGGACCCGGATCCCCGACGGGGGCCGGGGACGGGGAGATTGTGTCCCCGCGACCGGGGACGGGGACGGGGAGCGGGGAAAAATTTCCTGGCGGGGGGCGGGGACGGGGAGCCACTCCCCGCCGGGGAATGGCCCCGTTGCCATTCCTATTCTTTCTCAGATCAAGAATGAGTGGAGCATACATAGCTTGCACTGTGATGGAGCTTCAATGCTGCCTTGTCCTGCGATTATGACCATCACTGTATGATAGAGACACAACAGCTTCTCCTACAGTAGGCACAATTGCAGGGGGCTGACCTGATTGAATTTGGCAACAGTTCCATTATCTTTGATATACCCAATTGTCCAATTAAAAGAACCAAAAGAAAGAAAGTAGAAAGAAGACCTGGTAAGTAAACAAGGAAGGCATGGGCTCACTAGACTCGCCGTGGAGCAACTCCGATGTTAGAGTTAGTAATCTTATTTTTTTATTATTATTGCTTATCGTGTCTGAGTGTCAGTTATATACGTATCCGTGTGCAAGTCTAGACCGTATACGAGTCAATTTTGCCGAGTGAGTTCGTTTCCATGTGAAGTTCTAGTTTTCTAGTCGTGTCCGCGTCAGTCAAGAGTATATGGGCATATATACATGGGTCTTGTACTCTTTTGGGACAGGCCAACGAGTGAGAGAGAAAGAGAAATAAGAAGGAAAAAGAGGGAGAGTTGGTGCTCCAAAAGAAGTATACGAGCTCTCGTGTTTCTTTGTTTCATTGCTTTTCTAACCTTGTGCATGCATTGCTTTCATGTGATGACAACAGAGGCCTACACGAAGCAAGGCAGCTAGGAAGGCAGTCACGTAGGTGTTGTCTCGTGGGATCTTCTAGGTCTAGATCTGAGGGTGTGTTCTTGTTCGTATTTGCGAGAGAAGAGTATTAGGGTTAGGGGTACCGACCGTCCGATTGCGTGGAGGAGGAGCTGGCCATCGCGGGTTCGTCGGTGAAGTCTGCGCACGGGCAGCGACGGTCGGAGAAGAGGACGGTGGCGGCGGCGGCGTAGATCCGGTGACGGGGACGGCGATGGAGCTTCCCGCCGCTGACTGCGCCCCCTCTAGATCGGTCTAGGGTTTTGTCGGGTGGGCATTGCGGCTCAGGCGAACCTCGTGCTTCGAGCCGCCGGCCCCCACCCTCTATTTATTGCGCAGCGCGACGGGGGCCCATCAGCCAGTGGTTGGGCTGGGCGCCCCCGATCAGAGCGCGGATCAAGGCCCGATTAGCTGTTGGGCTAATCGGCTGAGATCAATCTAACATTCTCCCCCTTGATCTCAATCTATTCTTTAACTTTAATTACTTTTGACTTTACTCATTCCATCACAGATTAGTGCACAGAACATGTCTCATCGTCACGGTCAATCGCCGATAGATTTAACAGCTACAATACACCTCTCTGTTCTGAAATAGTTACTTTAATCTTTTGGGCCATCTTTTAGTCCAGGAATCATAGGCTTTCCCTTAAACCCATGCCGGCTACATGTTCTCTGAACACGTTGGGTGGTAAGCCTTTAGTAAGCGGATCCGCTAACATCTTTGCGGTACTTATATGCTCAAGATTTATAATTTGATCCCGAACTTTATCTTTCACAACATAGTACTTTATGTCAATGTGTTTGGCAGCACCACTTGACTTATTGTTGTGGGCATACATTACTGCGGGTTCATTATCGCAGTACAACTTAAGTGGTCTATTGATGTCGTCAACCACTTTTAAACCGGGTATGAACTTCTTTAGCCAGTTCACCTGCCCCGTAGCCTCATAACATGCTACAAACTCGGCATACATTGTGGACGATGTAGTGACGGTTTGCTTTGAGCTTTTCCACGATATAGCTCCTCCAGCGAGAGTGAACACATATCCGGATGTCGACTTTCTATCATCTCCCGCAAAATCAGAATCCGTATACCCCACTATATGGAGTGAATCTGATCTTCTGTATGTCATCATGAGGCCTTTTGTTCTTTGCAAATAACGCAAGACTTTCTTTATCAATTTCCAATATTCTATTCCAGGATTGCTCTGGAATCTGCCAAGTAACCCGGTAACAAATGCTAAGTCAGGGCGCGTACACACTTGAGCATACTGCAAGCTTCCGACAGCTGAAGCATATGGAACCGATTTCATTTGTTCGAGCTCGTACTGGTTCCTGGGGCATTGAAAATCCCCATATCTGTCGCCCTTGACTATAGGTGCAGGTGAAGGACTACATTTATGCATACCAAATTTCTTTAAGACTTTCTCTATGTATGTCTTTTGTGACAGTCCCAATGTCCCTTTGTTTCTATCCCGGTGAATTTCGATCCCTAGAACGAACGAAGCTTCACCAAGATATTTCATATCAAAGTTTGAGGACAAAAACTTCTTTGTCTCCAGTAGCAGACTGACATCACTACTAGCCAGTAGGATATCATCCACATACAGGATTAGGAAAATAAACTTCCCATCTTTAAACTTTGCATAAACACAGTTGTCCTCTACATTCTCTTTAAACCCAAATTTTCTTATTGTACTGTCAAACTTCAAGTACCACTGTCTTGAAGCTTGCTTTAACCCATAAATCGATTTCTTTAGACGACATCCCATTCTTTCATTTCCTTCCACGACAAAACCTTTCGGTTGTGCCATGTAAACATTTTCCTCCAAATCCCCATTAAGAAATGCCGTCTTTACATCCATCTGATGTAACTCTAAATCATAATGTGCTACTAATGCCATTATGATTCTGAAGTAATCTTTACATGAGACTAGAGAAAATGTCTCATTGTAATCAATCCCTTCTCTTTGCGTAAAGCCTTTTGCCACAAGTCGCGCTTTGTATCTTTCTATATTCCCTCGGGAGTCAAGCTTTGTCTTGTAGACCCATTTACAGCCTACTGTTTTGGCTCCTTTAGGAATAATTTCCAAGTCCCAGACTTTATTAGCCTTCATGGACCTCATTTCCTCTTCCATGGCCTCAAGCCATTTTGAGGAATTTTCGCTTCTCATGGCTTCTTCAAATGAGGTGGGATCATCCTCCATTTGAAATAGCTGATCTTCTTACTCTTTGAGACCTCCTCGGGGCCTCCTCATTTGGTACATCTTCTGTTTGAGGCTGTTGTTGCTCCCCCTCATCTGTGGCAATGGGTTCTATAGGATTCTAAAAAACAGGTTCTTCATTCTCATTCATTGTTGCCACAGGAGGAACAATAACAGGTGCTGGCACCACAGTGTCTTGCACCGTCGGTGCAGCGACAGCAGGTAGTGTGAAGAATGGCTCTTGAATCATCGGAGTGGGCGCATACGCCCGCTTCTCTTCAAGGTCAATCTCACGAGCTACCATACTTCCTCTCATCATTTCATCCTCTAAGAAGACAGCGTGTCTCGTTTCTACAAACTTTGTATATCTATCTGGACAGTAGAAACGAAAACCTTTTGACTTTTCAGGGTAGCCAATGAAATGACAACTTACTGTTTTGGGATCAAGCTTCCCAAGGTTTGGGTTAAATACTTTAGCCTCAGCAGGACTCCCCCACACACGTAAGTGGTTTAGTGAGGGAACTCTTCCTGTCCACAACTCTTACGGTGTTTTGGGCACCGACTTACTAGGCACTCTGTTGAGAATATGAATGGCGGTTTTCAATGCCTCCATCCATAAACTCAATGGGAGTGTGGAATAGCTCATCATGCTTCGCACCATATCCATCAGGGTACGGTTGCGTCTTTCAGCTACTCCATTTTGCTGAGGTTCGCCCGGTGTAGAATACTGGGCCACTATGCCATTTTCCTGTAAAAACCTTGCAAAAGGTCCAGAACTTGTCCATATGGGGTATGTCGACCGTAGTACTCCCCCCCACGTCAGATCGGACTATCTTAATCTTTAAATCGTGTTGGTTTTCAACTTCAGCCTTAAATATCTTGAATTTATCCAATGCTTCATTTCTTTCTTTGATTGGATAAATATATCCAAAACGGGAGTAATCATCTGTGAATGTTATGAACGAGTTATAACCATCCACACTTTTCACAGGAAAAGGACCACAAATGTCTGTGTGAATAATTTGTAGAACTCATGTGCTTCTTTTGGCGTCTTTCTTAATTTTCTTTACATATTTTCCTTTAATGCATTCTCTGCATTGTTCTAAGTCTGAGAACTCTAATAGAGGAAGAATTTCATTCTTAATAAGTCTTTCTATTCTCCCCCTCGAAATATGGCCTAAACGACAGTGCCATAATTTCGACGATGCATTATGAATTCTCTTTCGTTTTCTGTTCGCATTCACAGGCGAGGATATACGCTCATTCACATCACATACTGAATTCACATTTTCACGAAGTGACAACAAATAAAGCTCGTCTTGTTTGATGGCAAGACCAATGCATTTATCATTAAACATTATTTCACATTTGCCATTTCCAAAGTGACAATCGTAACCATCATTGTCCAAATTTGAAACACTAATCAAATTCCTCTGAAAAGAGGGTACATAAAGAACATCTCTAAGTAAAAGAATGAAGCCATCAGCTAGCTCTAATGAAAGATCGCCAACGGCTTCAACTTCAGCTTGGACTCCATTTGCGACTTTAACGCATCTTTTTTTTCTTTGCGTAGTCCTCGTCGAACGGAATCCCTGCAAATTATTGGCAACATGAACAGTTGCACCTGAATCAATCCACCAATTAGATTTTGAATATTGCACATACATGGATTCATTTGTAAAGGTAATAATGTTCTCACCTTTCTTTGCCATTATCATCTTTAAGTAATCGGGACAGTTCTTCTTGTAGTGTCCCGTCTTCTTGCAGTGAAGACACTGATCTTTGTCTACTGCAAAATTATTCTGTTGAGGCTGATGGACAGGGGCTTTTCCCTTGTTCTTTGAGGAGAAGTTACTGTTGAAGTTCTTTTTCTTGTTGTCCTTCACATAGTTGATAGAACCACCATGTGAGGATTTAATTCTTTCCTCCTCTTGCACACACATAGCTATGCACTTTTCTAAGTCCCATTTCTCGGGCTGCATGTTGTAGTTGACAACAAATGTGTCAAACTCTTTCGGCAAGGAAGCAAAAATCAAATGAATAAGGAACTCATTCTTGAGAGCCAAATCCATTGGTTTAAGCTTAGATGCCAAGTTGCTCATCCTTAGTATGTGCTCTCTTATGCCACTGCCACCACCAGAGTACCTTTCTGTCACAAGCTGCTTAATCAGCTGTGTAGCATAAGTCTTTGAAGAGCCAGTGAACTGACTCTTTATTTTCTCAAGGTACTCTGTGACAGTGTCACACTCTGCGATTGAGCCCACAATTGCAGGCTCAATCGTGTTCTTTATCACAGCCAAACATTTCTTGTTGGCAGTGACCCACTTTTTATGATCAAGATCATATGATATTTTTATGGGAGCATAGTCTGCCAAACAGCAGCAGCCTCATTTTCATCCCTCACCGGTGCCACAGGCTCTGTGGGACACGGTGTGATGACTACCCAGTCCACCTCAGCCAAGATGAAGGCCAGGTCAATCTTTTTCTTCCATTCACCGTAGTTGTCTCCTTTGAGAACCGGGATATCTCTGATGTAGCCCATCAAAGAGTATCCTCCTAAAAATACAATTCATATACAGTGAGAACATTTAAACATAATAACAACAACCGCATGCCTTGATTTCAACGTTGGTTAAAATTAAAACACACAGTTGTTTTACACATTAAATCTACATCACCGTTGGGCAGAAATAGAAATAATGCATAAAATCATCAATTAAAATTATAATATTGTTATTATCAACGTTGGTCAGAAAATAACAATATCATAATTCACAACAATTCTCAAAAATTAAATTCTCCCGTTGGTTCGAATTTAATTGAAAGAGTAATTAACATTAACTTTTGCAGCGGAAACATGAAATTATTCTAAAATAATTCATACTCAGAAGCATTATTACTGTAATCATCTAATCTCTGGAAAAAAATAACACGTTGGTGCAAAATTTACAGAGATTTTAAATCAAATTTCATTCAAATTCACTCAAAAATGCTTCTGAAAAACAATAAAATGAAACACTGTTCAATTTGGCCATTTCGGCCTGTTCCATGTGGCCGCGGCCCAGGCGGCCCGCTCAGCCAGCGCCGCACGCGCGCGGCCCATCTGTCTCAGCCGGCCCAACTAGCCCGCAGCAGCCTTGGCCGTTGATCTTCATCGAACGGCCGGGAGGGCTTCTCGCCAAAACAAAACCCGCCCCCCACCAAAAACCCTAACCATTCCCGCAAGCTCCACCCGACAAAAGCGGACGGGCGACGGCGTGCGCGCGCTCGCGCAGAGCGGCGGCGGCGGCCCACGCACGGAGAGGAGCGGCAGCGGTTGGGCTGGGCGCCCCCGATCAGAGCGCGGATCAAGGCCCGATTAGCCGTTGGGCTAATCGGCTGAGATCAATCTAACAACAGTAGGCACTCTCCGTGTACGTCTACAGGAGTTGTTCCATCAGGAACCAGCAGACGAGGCGCTGCTTCAGGCGGGTTGCGTTGTGAATCGGGAAGCAGCAGGAGCCTCCGGAGTCCCAACAACACGCAGGTGCATGGGCTTGCCGAAGCGCTTTTGTTGGGAAACACGAGAGATCTAGTTCGGTTTTAACTTTTAAGCATATCTCAGTTTTGAATTTTTTTTGGGTGAATAAAAAAGAGAAGCGCGGCGCGCGCTTTGTCAAATCCACGTCAGAATTGCCAAATCTTATCGCATCTGAAGATATATATATATATATATATATATATAAACGGATGGGCGATATTGACCTATCTGCCTCTCGGTTAGCAACATTTGGACCACAAACAGGCACGGTTTGATTTTTCCGCGCATACGCTTGACTTTTGAGACCGCGTGCAATTGCAAATGACGTGGTTTGGTGTTAAGGAATCACTCCGATTATGTTCCAATATTTTCATGCACGACTCCATGACCGATCTACTGAGCCGATGAGATCATGACATGCACAAGTGGTATGGTCCTTAATTAATTACGCAGCATGCATTCTATGAGCTTTACCAGCCAAACATTCTACTACATATAATATGCACCCGACTCGAGTGTACGTCAAATCAAATACGTCCTCCTCGTGTTTCTCGATGGGAAGATAGTTTTATTTGTAGTACTACAATAATATAGAACTGTGGATAAATGTCAAAAGTAACGCAACAGTACTTACATTTTTGTGCTGGGTCAGATCTAGGACATTAAGGGCTGAGTAAAGAAGTAAAGATCCCATCTTTTGTGCATGTTTATGTACGTGATTAACCCCGTTTGGCACAGCTCTAGCTTCGAGATCTATGCTGGATCTGTAGTTTGTTGACTAAATTAAAGTGATTTAAATATTTTTATTTAATATATAATATAAATGAAATGAGTAATGTAAATATACTTAATATACCTGCAACTCTAGATCCAGGATTTCCTAGAGCTACAGATGACCAGCTCTAGGAAATCTACAGATTTCCTAGAGCTAGAGCTCTACCAAACAGGGCCTAAGGAACATGTGGTCCTCGCGTCGTCTTTTGGGTTCTCGGTGGCCCACACTCTCGCTCGGCTTTCACTATGATCTTATCTTCCCTTCTTTGATTCTTTTCTTCTTACTTTCATAAGTGAACTGCTGGTTTAAGTAAAAAAAAGATATGAAACACTGTGTTTATCTTATAGTTGTTGAGAAATACATATCACATCACCCAAAATCTTAGTTAGGGGAGAAACAAACTATGTGGGTGTATAACGATGGAAGTTGTTGTTTCTAAGTGAGTTGGATTTTAGATAACCTTAAGGGATGATCGTGTTATTGCTACAAGATCAATTTAGAATGACATGTTAGTATTGCAAAGAGACCTTGTAGCAATAATATACGTCGCCGAATGTTCTTATTTCTTGTAAGATCAACCATGTGCCAATATTTACGCTCATAGCTCATTGTAATTAGTTTTCTTCTTATAAGAGAGATGACTTCATCGTCATCATCATCGACGTCGCCGAATGGGTCTGACTCTCTGAAAATCGGAGTAACTAAGCATGCAGAAGAGTATCGAAAATGCCAGAGGACCGAATGATCATCACGATGGTCTCTCCCGATGGAGTCCCTCTGCAACCAAAGAAAGCAGCAACCATATTTCGAACTACCTACGGGATAATTGGAAGGTAACGACTCCTCATCATCATAACAAAATGGAAAGATTTGACAACAGACAAGAAAAGTACATTGTGGACGAAAATTTTAAACTCGTTCGAGATCTCAACAGAAGTCCAGAGACTCGTACGACAGTAGGCGCTCCTTGCGATGGGAAAAGCGTGGAAGACCTTTAAGAACATGCTTGTCATACAATATGTGACCAAGGAGCGCATGCTTTTCACGAGGTATCTTTTCATGTCACTGAAAACATAGGAGGCCTTTGTGCAGATGAAGATGATGACCGAATTTCAATAGAAAAGTGTGGCACACAAGGCTCTTCAGGCATAAAACACTCACCCACAGACTTGGCACCACTGGGTACACGGATAAAATCTCACAATCGATGATAGAGGATGAGGTCACAATTCAATCGGAGGCCTTCTCACCATTTGTCGAGATCACAAACAAGTGCGCCTGAAACTAGTTAAGAGCAAGGTCATCAATCATGTCTTCAGGCGTCACCTCTTTCAAAAATCCTGCAGACGAGAAAGTGTCCCAACACTTGGTAAGATATGTTAAACTACCTAGTCGTTAATAACTCCATAACTTCATGGGATCTAAAATAACATGATCACCTCTTGCAGCAAACATTGATTACCGAATCTTCCGAAAGCTCCTTTGAAGCAGTCAGGAAGAGGGATATACTATCCACGACTTTAGGAAATAAGGAGCACCCAGGTCGCTTGTGAGGCTTAGGGGTTTACGTATCTTGGAGGCATGGATTCCCAAACAACTCTGAGGCGCATAGGAGTAGGAAGAGATCCAAAGCCTAGCGTGAGAGATGTATAAAACAGGATTTTGATGCAAAATTTGAAGAGATAACTACCTCACTTTGAGGAGATATAGATTCATTGAGGGAAGAACTAAGAAAAGTCTGCAACCACTCGCAAGCCATCCCCGTTATTACGGTACCCAGTCCCCCCTCAGTGTTGAAGTAGCCACGCGTCCGTGTCACTTTCTGAATATAGTGACCCCCACTTACCTATCGACAACATTCAGATGATGTACATCTCCATAATGCTACATAGATAGACTTGGTGGATGCCTTAGATCATCGTGTATCATTATGTAGGAGCCTACGTTGTGCTTCCTCAGTCAGGTTTGTTGGCTCTATTTCTTTTCACGCTGAGTGGGGGATGGCATATCCATGCCTGCCAGGGATGTTGCTGCAATCAGCCCAGCTAGGGACCATTTTCGTGAAGGTCTAGGTGGACATGATTAATGACGTTTTCAGCGCCATCCCACTGGAGAGACCCCCAAATAGAGAAATCATGATACTAGGGGATGCCGTCCACACATTTGTCCAGTGGCCCAAGAGGGACATCACACTGGACCCTTCCGTGCCACGATCTCCACACGACTATGACTGTCAAACAGAACTCTCTATGACTCCACCTCAAGCTCCGCTTCAGAAAGCCATCGCATCAACTCCCGTGGAGATGACGTCAAAGATGTATCACAAATAAGGTGCTAAGGCCTAACCAAAGAAGATTAAGGTGCCTCTCAGGCCCTAGAAGTACAAGCTCGAAGTGTCATTGGTCCTCGAGTCATAATTACCCAGCCTTGGACTGGTTTGCAGGGCTTTGCATAGCTGGTACATACAAAAGTCCAACAGGAAGCCAAACCGATAAAGTGGATTCACCTTGAGATACAAGGAGGCGCATTTCCTCCATGACTCGGGCTATTTTGTCGTGACCTTCAAATACTTATTCTTACTATTCAACCTCAACGAACTCGATAGCTCACTTCTATAATGCTGGACACTGTAAGTATACTATACAAACAAGTTCTACATTTATGTAATACCAATAAATGTCATAACCCATTGCTTATATATAGATTCATGATCCAACAAGTCCGACAACGGTGACAACCGGTGGGTTTCCTCGACCCACACTTGGTCTTTAAGCAATCCATCAACAAAAATGCATCATTCGTTTAATATTACATAACGACGGGATTGCTTGCTCACAGTGATAAGGACTACATCCCGGTACCCTTCAGCTAGGAGTAAGTGCTTCACTAGTTGCCATACAAGTTTTATTTGTACTTCATATGTAACATGAACTTATGATTAATCACTATGGTAATATACATGACTAAGTATCACTGGATTCTGATTGTGATTATACCAAAGTGGAGCAAGGTAGTATACCTTGATTCCCTACTTAGGAGCAACCACGACTTCACTCGTGTGCAACAAACAATTGATAGGTAAACTCATTTCCTTCATACATAACTCTATTGTTGTCTTCTCTTTGTTTGCAATGGCCGAGGCTAACCTTTTAGAATCACGTAGGTCGTTCAGCGCTTACGTTACCCAGGAAGGGAGACACAAGGAATCTATCGCTACACTGCAACACAGGACGCGATTTCTGGAACCCGTTACAACACAACAATCCTATATCACACTTTATAATATTGCTCTAGAACTGACAATATATACCTATGTATGTAATTCTATTTTTGCAGTGCCACCAATAGCTACAGGGCAACGTATGTGGATTCTATGTTTGTCGCCATATGCAGGAAATCATGGCTACTAAGACGAATGATCCAGAGGTTTGTTAACCTGTCAATAATTATTTTGTGATTATCAATTTATATATACTAATGACTTTAACGCTCCTAGTGATAGTACGTGGAATTCGACGAAAGTGCATTTGATTTTGACAAACTCATCGAAGTTCGAGAAAAACTCTCTGAATTCTTGATGTGAGGTCATAAACCAGAATGGAGAGTTCAACCCTAACGATGATGATTAGATGTTCAAATATGTAATACAATTATAATCACTCAATTGTGTTTAATTAAACAATTCATTCAATTGTACTTCATTCAGTTGTTTAATTCATTTATGAGATCTGTGTAATGATTATCGTGTGCTATATCTGTAATTTGTTTGCTTGTTTTTAGATGACATGGCTAGCATTTCAATTGTACTTCATTCAGTTGTTTAATTCATTCATTCAGTTGTTTAATTCATTCAATTTGTTTGCTTGTTTTTAGATGACATGGCTAGCATTTCTTGAGACTAGCTGAAAAAAGAAAATAATTTAGTTATTCAAATAGCTATCACAGATGGTTTGTAATACCAAACCGTCTATGATATATGACATATTATAGATGGTTCCAAAATAGAACCGTATGTGATATGTAAGATATCACAAACGACTATTCTTAGGAACCGTCTATGATATATGACATATCATAGATGATTCTTGAGAATAGCCATCTGTGATATTCAGATATCACAGACGACTCTGTTTAAGGACCGTCTATAATATCTGACATATCACAAACGGTTTTTGGTATTAGCCATCTATGATATGTCAAATATCACAGGCGGCTACGTTTAAGAACCATCTGTGGTATTTGATATATCAGATGGTTTTTTTAAAAAATTGTCTATGTTGTAATTTATCACAAACGGTTTGAGAGCTGTCTGTGATAATCACCTATTATCACAGACATATAAATTCAAACGGTTCAGAAACTATCTATAATGATGGTTTTGAATCGCCTGTGATAATCCTTTCTATTACTTCTTTGAGTCGCATGTAAGCGTATGATGACATCAGAAGCTTGGTGTATCTAGAGTAAGCGTATGATGACATCAGAAGCTTGGTGTATCTAGAATATCTCCATTTGCCTTTCTATGCCCATCTTGTGCCTTCTTTTTTTCAGGATAGATGAGCACATAAACTTGCTGTCTTTATTGGAAAAACATCTGAGTCCTAGCCCTTGGAAGGACCAGCTTAACCATACTGGAATACAGAATTGCATGTGTTAGAAATAATCTTGACTTAAAGTTCAACATCGATCTTGAGGCGCTATAGAAGCCGGCCTCCGAGGCCATGGACGCCAATGCCTCGGGAAGTAGGGAGCTGCAAGGTGAGGTTTCAAATTCGAGATAAGCAAAGGGTTTGATCTATGACAGCTTCTGAGTGTTGAGGAGGGTGTGTAATTGGGGTGTGTTCGGTTCTGGCAGAAATGGTTGTGCCGGAAGTGAACAAGGAGATGCTCATAGACCTCGAGGCAATGGGGTTTGCAATGGCGCGTGCCACTAGGGTAATTCACCTCTCCGGTATGTATAGCCATAGCATTGACGCTATTATGGTTTTGTAATCTTAGTGGTTGATGCTAATGTAGGCATTGTACATAACATTGCCGATGATAAGAACACTTTACTGTGGTTCTTTTTGAGGATGCTTTGGTTTCCTTTGGAAATTGGTGGATAAGGGTTCGATTTCCTCAGTAGAAAAGGACTTTTACTTATTTTAGAAGCCCGTTCAGCTGCATCATGTTTGGGATGGCTTCTTATTAGCTGACGATCTCCCAAACAGGGCTAATGTTTATTTTTTGCATTGTCACAAGTAGGTGATGTGAATCATGGAATGGCATAACTTAGTTTACTTGATAATCTATACACAACTTAGAACTCAGCTTTGGAAGCAATCAATAGGCCAAATCAGAAATCTTAAGTATTTTAGTACTTATGATTTATTGATTTGGTCGACAAGTTTTCATCATTTAGTATAAGCATAGATACATGTATTTTCCATGAGAATCATCCAAGATTGAGCTATTATGTAAGTCATGTTAACTGCATAATGTGAAACCAGACATATTTTCCGCCCATTTGTAGAATCCAAATTATTTACTTCATAGTTGTTACTCAGCGCTTTAGTAAGCTAGAAGATCTACTATAAGTGCAATTGGACATATTTTCGAAACTGTGATGTTGTGAACCAAAATGTACAATATGAAACAAAAGGAAGGCATTATATATGCATTGGAAGCCAAAATGTTTGCTATGCTTTTGAGGGCTCTCATTAATGTTGAGTTCTATTCTTAACTACGTAAATTTCATTGAAGGTGATAATGGCATCAAATCACTAAAGTATCTTTATGGACCAGCATAAGAATGTCTAGGCAATAAACTTTGACCTCTTGCAGTTGTACTTTATAATGCCTTACATCAAATTTCTCTAAGCCTAGAAAAAATAGACAACGTTTAACTATTCTACTTTGGGAAATTGCAGTTAGTTATTTAATGGTTATATACGGTTTAAAAAGCTAATTGGTACTTGGTTGTTGAAGAAGATACTGGAGTGTTTATTTGCTGGAGTTTGGACCACTAGCTTGCTGCTTGTTGTCCATTATAATTTTACACACAGTTATCGCACATCTGTAATTCTGACCAAAATCTATTATGAGTTATTTATTATCCTTATTTTAAAACAATAACTTTATTTACTATTTGTTATGTGCTGATACTAGGAAACTATACATTGATGTGAGTTCTTTGTTGGCAGCTGTAATGTCCTGTGATATGTCACACCAGTCATATAAGCTTGACTGTTCATATGGTTAACTCTTGCTCTATTGCATGGTGCATTTTTTGTACCCATTCAATTTCGGTTTATGTTGCATAGAAGGTTCTTTCATAAACAATTTTCATGTTCTATTTTACACATGCCCATTTTGTTTTGGAACTAATTTTAAAAAATGTAGAAAACTAATTTTAAAAATGCAGAAGAATCAAGGGCAAGTTATCTAGATAAGAGTATATTAATAGGTGTGAGAATCAGTCCAGTCTATAGAGACAATAAGATACCCACAAATTGGGCAGAACATGCATAATATTTGCTATAAATTTTAGTTTTCATTGCAACACATGGGCATTCAACTAGTCTCATCAGAGATGCAGCTTTGCTTCTGCTAAACCATAAATAAAAGTAGTAGGCTCTATATGAACTATGAAGTTGCTTATGCTGATTATAATTAAGCTACGGTAGCAACATGATGACGACTTGGCCCACACAGATTCCATGGCACTGCGTGGAAGTTACACATAAACACGTACTCTGAGGGTATGCATAGTGAAATATACTATGGTTGTCTTAATACATCTCCATATCATCTATACATAAGACTAAACATAACTCATACAATGATTTTTTTGTATAATTATCAGTAATAGTCTCATACAACTAATAGATAGGATCTCGGTTATCAGGCACGTCATGTTTATGGATTTTTTGCTAGAATCAAAACTGTTGATTTGTTACGTGGGATCTTGCAGACTTGGAACACTGTAGATAATAGAATCAAAATAACAAAAGGCAAGCCATTTGTATTTGAGTTCATAAATTCTCTTTTAGCTATGAGATATTTACTCTCAAATTACAAATATATGAGGTTGCCCAACAATTGAGAGGGGGCCATCCATAGAGATAAAACAACAGCTTTATATAAAACTAAGCTTTAAGCTTAAAAAGAATTGATAGATTGGTGAGGGCTACGTTATTGGTTTTTCATCTTAATATGTAGTATTCCCTCTGGTCACAAATATATATCGTTTTGGACATTGACACGATCTCTAAAATGCAATTTTGGTCACTAATTTATATTTATATTGTAATATATTTATAAAATCTAATAAAATTATAATATTGCAAAAGTACTTTTTGAGACATATATATATATATATATGTGTGTGTGTGTGTGTGCGCGCGTGTGTGTAGAAGCCCCTTTTCTACTCCTAGGTGTAATGACACCCTATGTCATATCTCAAAATGTAGGGAGTATCTCGCGTAACGGAGGTTATGTACGCATAGTATACAAGTATTTAAGATCATCTAGATGGTATGAACAATTTTTTAGAGGTGATACATATATTTTTTTGGCATACTCCTTTTTATGTGCATACATGAAGGTATTTACAAAATATGCTAAAAACTATGAACTTCATTACAGTTTTTTCGTGTGATTCAGATTGGATTATCTTATAATTAGTATACGAGTATACCTAAAGTAATAAAAGAGTATTTCAAGTTTGTTTAGGTGGTATATTTGAGGTGGGTATAATAGGAAGCCTTTTCTGTACTCTCGGAGTACATACTCTCACTACCAATGTACCACTTAAACGACTATTTTATACCTCTCTATTACTTTTAGTATAATTAAATACTAATTCTAAGATACTACAATATGACTTGGTCGAAAAATTTTCATTTGAGTCATTTGTTATTACTATGTACATTTTTCATGTATAAAAGGAGCATATACACAAATTATACTATAAAAAGTGTATTTTTGTGAAATTTTTCATGGAACTCACTTTGGAGTATATTACACTCATTATTAGAGTATGCTCAATAAATAAAGAGGTATAACAACACCATTAAAGGGGTATATTAGAAGTGTAAGTACATACTCCCAAGAGTATATAACTATTTTCTTTACGCGCGCACACACACACACACACACACGTACGCATGGTAGCACTATTCTGCATGCAGTTTTGCACCCCGGCAAGTTATCACCGATTGTACGAAAATTAATTATTGGCTGTGAAGAAAGTTATCACCGGTTGTATTATTTGCGTTTGGCAGTAACTTCACTTACTACTGATGGTAACTTCATGTAGAATCGATGATAATTTTTTGGCACTGTGAATGTTTGGCAATAACCTCATTCAGAACTGGTGGTAACTTCATTCAAAAATGTCAGTAACTTTCCCGAGTATTTTACACCTGCGCACTGGTTATTGTGTGTGTGTATATGTATGATTTTCATGTATCCAATCGAAATATTCAGGAAGATAGCGATAGTCAAAGTTTCAAAAGTTTGACTGCACATATTCTAAAACGATATATATTTGTGACTGGAGGGCATATAAGCCACTAGCTTCTTAATTGCATATGGAGTGCCCCGCCCTAGGAATATAAATCATCTTAAAACCCAAGCGGTCAAACTTTTTTAGGTTTTATAATCAGTATAGACAAAAATAATCTAAATTGATCTCATGAAATTGATATTATCGAATTTAACATAAAATATCTACTGAAAGCACTTCATAACATATCTTGGCACTAACCAATCCTACCGCAAGCTTGTTTGCTACACGTAGCTCGTGGCTTCTTCCTTTCGGAATTTCATTTGAGCTCACAAACCCTCCTCACTAAGGGCATATACAGTGATACAGACAGCTGCTGTCTATAGTATCTTTTTATGTTATCTATAGACAACATTGATACAATAGTACAAGACCCGTCTATAACAGACTATTTGTAGACAACATTGATACAATGGTACGAAAGCTGTCTGTAGCAGACTATTTTCTCGTGTTTCGACCGTCTATAAAATTATAGTCGACCTCCTCTTTCTCTTTTATCCACCTAAGTAAAATTCTTATATGACACCTCTTATAGATAGTTTAGAGTAAATTACATTACCGGTCCTTAAACTTTTTATGCTGTGTCATTCCGGTCCATATACTTTCAAAGTGTGTCATCCCGGTCCATAAACTTTCAAAGTGTGGCAATTTCTTTTGAAAGTCTATGGACCGGGATGACACAGCATAAAAGTTCACTGCTACAACTACATAGGATATTGCCACACTTTGAAAGTTTAAGGACCGGGATGACACACTTTGAAAGTCTATGGACCGGGATGACACAGCATAAAAAGTTTAAGGACCGGTAATGAACTTTACTCGATATACGCGGTAGGGGAAGAACCAATATAGGTCCTTCCAAAGAATGAAGAGAAAAATAGAGGGGGCATCTGCAAAAACCCGCGCAACGGACTCTATTTATACGCGCCCCCTCCTGGGCTCCAGAGGGAGAAAAACGGAGCAGATCGGATACAGAAAACTCGCTGTTGCAACACTTTCTGTAATCTCGCTTCAACGGGAAAAAAAACTCGAAATCGAAAAAACTACAGGGAAAAAAAGAGAAGAAGAAAGCGCCAAATCCTCCGTTTCTAGTTCACCCCTCTCCGCCTTTCTCCGGGCTTAATCGTGGGCAAAAGAAAAGAAAACGTGATTGCCGACGATGGTGGCGATCGAGAACCAGAGCCAGGTCCCGAGGGCGGCGGAGGTGGCGCGGATCCCCAAGGAGGCGCGGCGGCTGCTGCACGAGCTGGCGGCGGCGTGGGCGGACGTGGCGGACTGCCGGGCGCTGGATGTGGTGCCGCTCAAGGGCGCCATGACCAACGAGGTCTACCAGGTGCGCTGGCTCACCGCCCCCGCCGGCGGCGAGCCGGAGGCCAAGGAGAGGGAGGTCAGGAAGGTTCTCGTGCGGATATACGGCGACGGCGTCGAGCTCTTCTTCGACCGCGAGGACGAGGTGCGCACCTTCGAGTGCATGTCCCGCCACGGCCAGGGACCCCGTCTCCTCGGCCGCTTCCCCAACGGCCGCGTCGAGGAGTTCATCCACGCACGGGTAGGTGCACATGCATACTGATCCCGCGTCTAATCGAACTATCCAGCCTTTCACGGGTAGGTGCACATGCATACTGATTCCGCGTCTAATCGAACTATCCAGCCCTTCTTGGACGAGCTCTGCAACTTGTATTTCTCTTTGCAATTTTGGTAAAGTTAGTGCTAAAATTAGGCGGGGGGGTGGAATTTGTTCTTGTGTAGTTAATTGTTGAGCTGATCTCCTGGTAGTGTAGGCTTGAACTACTGTTTTCTTGATACTTTTTTGAGATTCTGAAATTGAGACCTTTCTTAAGCTTCAAGTCTTATCCATCAATTCAGAAAATGTTTCTTGAAGTCAATAGTCAATGAACTACCCTATCTAACATGAATTGTTTATGTCCCATGCGAGTTAGCCGAAAGCTATTCTTTTGCTTGCTTTCGTGTTATCTCAAAAAAAAATATTTGTAATCGTGGAGTGAAGAATATAATACAAAGGAAGTTTCTACCGTTCTTGGAAAGTACCAGAGGTACCGGTACCTCGCCACCAATAAAACAGTGATGCAAAGCCTATAGTTTATGACGTAATTAGTACTTATTTTTAAAAGTAAATTCGAAAATAGAACATGGCCTGTTGAATTAGCCAACGATAGTACATGATAATTGCCCATACGACAACAGGAAACGTCACTCTCAGAAAACAAATCAGTTGAAATCAATTGATTGGACTTGGGAAAGTAGGATAGATGACTAAGTTGGCAAAACTAGCAGAATTGTGGCAAAGAAAGTTGAGAACGAAGTAGCTTTAGGCAATATGCATGGTCTAATGCACTTTCTAGGTCTCTTTATAATGTGAATTTTGCTGTAGCTAAAACTTTGGAAGGCGCCGGAGCACTTTTTGGATTCTTCGTTTCTTTATTATTTGTGTCGCTCTCATGAAAGGGAGAATCTTATGCTGTTTTCTTGGGTGAACAAAAAATGATTAAAATTAAAATATGTTGCAATATTGTCAGATTTTTCTGTGCAAGTTTTCCAGTACAAAAATATGTTATCAGGATGTGCAATTGTTTGTTTCAGACACTGTCAGCTGTCGACCTTCGTGATCCTGAAATTTCAGCTCTGGTGGCTTCAAAACTGAGGGAATTCCATAACCTTGACATGCCTGGTCCGAAATCTGTGCTCATTTGGGACAGACTGAAGTAAGGACACTTTTTTTTGGCTAAATGATTGCTCTACTAAGCACTGCTTTTAACTTCTAAGTGTACTATTGAACCTGGTCACATTTTATCTAGGAACTGGCTCAAAACTGCCAAGAACCTTTGCTCATCTGATGAAGCCAAGGAATTTCGCTTGGGTAGCCTGGAGAACGAGATTACTGCATTGGAGAAAGAATGTTCAGGGGATTACCACTGGGTTGGTTTTTGCCACAACGATCTTCAGTATGGCAATATCATGATAGATGAAGAGACCAACATGCTGACCATCATTGTGAGTTATATGCATTCACAATAGACCCTTCTAATCTTATTTATTTATGTAGTGGCAGAAATATCTTGTTTGGTGTGCATCAATTATGTGCTTATAATGCGAATACATATATGAAATGGTAGGTAGGTATAACTTTCAAGTTTCTTCTCTCATGCTACCTTCTCTTCTGTTGAGCAACACGCCTTGATTTTTGCGAAGTGGGGATGGTTGGAGTAACATTTTCACTAGTTAGAATAGGGCCGGGTTTTTTTTCCTGTCATACAAGTTAGCACTTGTTTGTTTTGTCCCCTTTCCCCTCGACATTCTAAGTTGTCACGCCTATACTAAAAACAGATTTTTAGTTTTGGAGACTACGCACTATATGAAGGTTTGATGCTTGCTTTTCTTCTTGTTTCTGCTGTGTACGAACATGCCACGACAGTCTCTTAAGGAAAACTGAAGTTTGATTCTACCTTGTAAATAAGTGTCCCGCATCCCAATTATAGTGGGCAAAGTTGGCAAAAGTAGGTTTTATCTTATTTTGTCTCTTCTTGTGTGGTTACAGGATTATGAGTATGCAAGCTTCAATCCAGTTGCATCTGACATTGCTAACCATTTCTGCGAGATGGCAGCAGACTACCATTCAGCAGAGCCTCATATACTGGACTACAGTAAATATCCAGGTATTGCATTTCTTACAGAACTACCGATGCATGCAATTTTGCTTTTATTTTGCTTCAGCCTGCAGCCTAGCTTATTTGCTATTTTCTACTCTGTGACAGATAATGATGAGCAGAAACGTTTCGTGAAGACCTACCTGAGCATTTCTGGTGAGTACAAATTCATTATTTGGGTTGATTGATTGACGAATTCTTTGGTACTACTATGATTTTCTTGAGCAGTTGCTGTTCTGATGCAAATATTCATGCGTGATGACCATTGAATACTCTTGTTCCCTATGACTGCTAAAATATACTTATAATTTTCCTGAGCAGGCGAGGAACCTGATGCGGAAGAGATGGAGAATCTGCTCCAAAGCATTGAGAAGTACACACTCGCCAGTCATCTGGTTTGGGGCCTCTGGGGAATAATATCGGTGAGTTTATATCTCCGGTTATCCATTTTTGTCGGTGTAAACATATGTGCTAATTTCTAACTTCCATCTTTTATAGGATCATGTCAACGATATCGACTTCGACTACAAGGAGTATGCTAGGCAGAGATTCGAGCAATACTGGCAGAAGAAGCCCGCAATCTTAACTTCATGAATTGATGAAAAAAATCCATGGCTTCAGGAACTCCCAGAGGCCCTGTGCTGCACATAACCTGTGCAATGTTACTGACACGTCCCCTGGCTGGGAGCCTCGGACAGAAAGATTGTGAAAGAAGAAGATGATAAGGAAGAAGAAACCTGTTTTGGGTTCAGGAGTTCTCATTCCGAAATTTTATAAGGTTCAACTTCAGGAAGGAAGCTACGGGGCTTTGGTTGCTTATTTATAGCCTGAACGCAACGAAGATAAAGCCCCGGGGTTTTGTATGTTCGGTTTGCTAAGCACAGCTGTGTTGCTAGTGCTGTTGTGTTTCTAGTTTATGTATACTTAATGGAGATAATTGACTTCCTGCTTGGAGTGTCCTAGCTTTGGGACAGTGCATCCATTGTATTATATACATGACTGTACTGCTGAAACAATCTATACTGTTTCTTGGTTGTTAATAATAAGACGATGTTGCTAGTACATAGTACCGAAACTCATACTTTTGTCCAGGTCATGTGTGTGGTACAGTGGTGCATACGAACTATGAGCAGGTGACATATAGTTTTGTACTTTTCTTGACCCCGGTAATATCTGATGATACATCCATCTGAACAGCTCTGCTGGAGATCAATGGTAAAGCTGAACACTTCCTTTTCTGCAGTTCTAGACTTATTCCAAAATCCAGTTAGACTACGGAAGACTTTTAAGACTGGAAGTGTGGCATTACATGCAGCATGCATGTAAAGATAGTAATATGACTATACGAAACTTGGATGAAATCTGTACGACATTAATTTATGATTGGGTTAACTTTGCTGGAAAAGTTTTAAGAGTTGTAACCCAAGAACCACGATCACTTTTGTTGCCGGTACCTGCTGATTACCGCCTCTACTAACCTCGCCATAACGGCGAATTCGTTGTCTCCATCAGTCTCCAGGGCTCGAGAATTCGGTTTGCAATTTTGAAAGGCGCATGGCGGCACGTGGTGCCTACCCGGCCGAGCCAGACTTGCAATCGGCAGGTCTGCCCGCCCGCGCCTCTCGTTTCTTGAGCACTCCGAATCTCCCATGGGCCGCTTGCCCGCACCTTCGCACTGGCATGAGGCAGGTAGGCGACATCCACGGCCCGAATAGCCCGCGCGGCGCCCCAGCGGTCGCCGCGACCCTCGTCACTTTTTGGTTGGGCTTCGGCCGGCCCCACCATAAAAGCATCGCCGAGCCCGTGCGATCGCGCAAGAGCGCACGCGCGCCGAGACCCTCCCCCGTCCACGATCCAGTCCATACTGGCGATCGAGTAACCAACGAAGCATTGGGCACGTCAAGACGTGCTTCGACTCCGGCTCGCATTCCGCCGTCCGACAGTCGTTGGCTCGTCGCCCGCATCGACGTACGGCTGCCACTTACAACCGGTAAGCTCACAAAAAATCATGTCTTCTACACACATATATGGCTATGTGTAGAATAAGCGCAGGACCTTGACCGATCCAATCAGCCAACTGTCCTACCATTCCACCCCATAGACGGTTACTAACAAAGCAGTAGCGTTTGTTAACTATAATAAAGTTACTATCATATGTACATCAAATTATCATCTATAATTCATAAAGTTACTTACAGTTTTTATAATTACTAGTTATGAAAAAATTACTATCTTCCGAACATAAAGTTATCATTTATAATTCATCAAGTTACTTACATTTGATAAAGTTACTATCTCATGTATAAAAAGTTATCATATATAATTCACAAAATTGCTTACAGTTCTCACGTGATAACTTTCGACATATCACAAAATAACTTTCACATTGTAATGGTTACTATCCCTGAACATAAAGTTATCATCTATAATTCATCGAGTTACTTACATTTGCAAAGTTATTATCTCATGTACAAAAAGTTGTCATCTATAATTTATGAAGTTACGCACGAACTGCATCAGGAAGCCAGGTTGCGTGCGCGCACGTTAGCACAGCCGTATATGTATGTATGTATGTATGTATGTATGTATGTATGTATGTATGTATGTATGTATGTATGTATGTATGTATGTATGTATGTATGTATGTATGTATGTATGTATGTACATATACAGATACATGTATGTATACATGTATATAGTATGTACATTTGTACATCTATATATACACATACATACATATGTGTGTATATATACATACATACATATATTATATATACACACACACATACATATATACATATATATATACATACATACGTATACATATATACATACATACATACATACATACATACGTATACACACACATATACATACATATGCATGTACATGCCTACACACACACATATGTATGTATGTATGTATGTATGTATGTATGTATGTATGTATGTATGTATGTATACATATATACATACACATACACATACATATGTAGATATAGGGAGCATATCTAGTGCAAATGAACTATTCAGTGGAAACATGCAAATGCGAATGTCTGTTGTTCGATCTATCCCGAACTGGTTAGATCTGAGCTGGTGGGATGCACTACCTCACTTATGCATTTTGCACTTAACCCCCCGCCTCTCCTTTAGTTTTTTGTGCCGCATCCCTCCTCGCTGCCCCCTCCTCGCCACTCCATCCTCCGGATTTAGCGCCTCCCCCTTTCGCCTGCTCCTTTGCTCTTTCCCATCCAGTGCCTTCCCCCTCCGACGACTCACCTCCCCTCCCCTCCAGTGGCTTACCCTCCTCCATCTGCGCCTCCCCCTCCCCTCTCGTGGCTCCCCCTCTATCCTTGGTCGACGCCCCCCTCCCCTCTGATGACTCCCCATCCCCTCCCGCGGTTCCCCTTCCTCCATCGGCGCTTCCCCGTACCCCTCCCCTCTAGTGGCTCCCCCTCCTCCATCAACGCCTCTCCCTCCCCCGCCTCCATAAGTGCCTCTATGAGTCAATAATCTAGTTGCAGTCAAAACCCTATGGTCGAAGTGCCATGGTCAAAACATCGTGGTCGAAGTGTTGTGGTCGAAGTCATGGTCAAAGCGTCGTGGTCGAAGCAGTGCAGGGTCAAGGAGGGAAGGCTCTAACCACCGGAGGGGAGGGGAGGCACGAATGGAGGGGGAGGCGCCGGGGGAGGCCAAAGGGGGTAGCGCCCAGGGAAGCTGGGGAGGGAGCCGGGGGTTGGCGCTAGGGGAGGCTGGGGGAGCGATGCCGAGGAAGGCCGGACGGGGCAGCGTCAACGAAGTCAAGGGGAGGCACCGGGGGAGGCTGGGGTAGGGGGCTACGCCGAGGGAGACCGGAGGGGGCGACGCAAGGCTGGTGGAGGGGGAAGCGACAAAGGGAGCGGAGAGGAGGGGGAGGCAACGAAGGGAGTAGAGAGGAGGGGCGCGGTACAAAACACTAAAGAGGATACAGAGGGTTAAGTGCAAAATGCATAAGTGAGGCGGTGCATCCCACTTGCCCAGATCTTAGCCGTTTGGGATAGATTGGATGACTAACGTTCACGTTTGCATGTTACCATTGAATAGTCCATTTGTACTAGATATCCTCCCATAGATGTATATACATATAGATACATATATAGATATACATACATATATAAATATATATACGAATATAGATATATACATATACATATATACGGCTGCGCTAATGAGTGCATGCGCGCACGCTACACATGAGTCGCTGGCCGTGTGCGCGACCTGGCCAGTTGGTGCAGTTCGTGCTAACTCGGTTGGATAGTAACTTCATAAATTACATATGATAGTTTTTTATGCATAAGATAGTAACTTTGCAAATATAAGTAACTTGACGAATTATAAATGATAATTTTATATTTAGGAGATAGTAACTTTTTCATAGCTAACAACATGCATGCATACAACAGGAGAGAGAAGAAAAATAAGTGCACTTGACTTGTGATTTTTTATCTTGCTTACAAGCTAAAATAAAATAACTTTTTCATGAAAAGCCCGTTTTGCGATCCGTTTGCACCATTGTATTCGAAATTACAAGCTTAACAAAACAAGATTTATGTTGAATATATTTCGACGCTGCGAAATTACTACACGTATAGGTGATAGTAACTTCATACATTATAGATGATAACTTTATGTGCAGTGATAGTAACTTCATAAATTACAGATGATAACTTTATGTGTAGGCGATAATAACTTTTTCTATAATTAAAAACTCGCTAGTAACCGTCCGTGTGGTGGGTTGGTGGGGCGATTGGCTGATTGGGGTCGATCAGGGCCACACACTTATTTTACGCGTAGCTACTGAATAGTATTTCTATATATGTATATGTGTATACATGTCTATATATATGTATACATATTATGTGTGTATATATATATGTATACATACATACATATATATATATATATATATGTGTGTGTGTGTGTGTGTGTGTGTGTGTGTGTGTGTATGTATATGTACATACATATACATATATATGTATGTATACATATATATACATACATATGTATATATGTTGTGTGTGTGTATGGAATATATCTAGTGTTAATGGCTATTTCATTTCTAAAGTGCTAATGGCGATGTGGACCGTTCGATCTAGATGTTGCTCGGATGACGGTGGGTGGGAACCCCATCCCACTTGATGGATTTTTGTGAAAAGCGTATGGGTTTTTCTATAACAATGTTTAAGTGGGATGGGTTCCCACCACCTCTATCCAAGCCACGCAATCTAGATCGAATGGTCCAGATGTGTCGAGTTGAGACCATGTCTATCGAATGGGGCCTAGTGTTTCTCGCCAAAAAAAAAGAATGGGGCTCAGTGCACCTCCTAATCAAAATTGGTTTCAAGGAACTTACATCTGATTTACCATAGAGATAAAATCAATCATAGGAATAAAAACAAAGAAACTGAACTGCACAATCAGCCTGCCTCAAAATTGCTTGTGCTAGGAGAATGTTTCTTTGGTTTTTTGCATGTGCAGGTGAGCATGGAGACGATCATGGTCGGTGATGAAGAGGACCGGGACTACGAGGGGTAATCTGAGCTCCAGGCGGTCGGATGTCACGCGAGGTGGTCGGACTCATGATGGAGCACATGGAGATCGAATGTGGATGATGCGTGGAGACGTGGAGATGGTTACGGTCTATGACGAGGAGGACTAGGACTAGGAGGGGGAAATTTGAGGTCCAAGCGGTCAAGATGTCACGCGAAGTGATCAGGCTCATGCTAGAGTACATGATGATGCGTGGAGAAGCTACAGGAGGTGCGATCCTGGAGGCTTCAACATGGGAGTTGGTGATGCGTGATGGAGATACAAGAGGTGCGTCCTGGAGGCTTCATCACGTGGTGAGATTGGAGACGTTATGGAAGAAGTCCGTAATGGGAAGGTTTAGAGATATGTTAAAACCCATATTAGGATGGGTTTCAGGTCCCTTGATTTGAGGAAGCGATAGAGTTGTATGTTCGTGTTTAAGACGGACATAGCTTGAACATTAGCCTATAAAAGTAGAGAGGCTAAGAGCTAACATGTGGTTTTTGGTAGGGCTTTCGGAGAGAAAGCTTATGTGGGTTTTTACAGGACTTTCATTGAGAGAGCTTTTAGGGGTGTCGTGAGGGCACCTTGTAACACGTTCATGATATAGAAATAATAGATTAGATCTATTTTGAGAAAAGTTTGCTGGCATTGGCGACATGTTTTCTGAGCATCATTTTTCTTCTGTCTCCGGCGTGTACTCGTTTGAGCAATCGAAGCGTTCGAGCAGCTAAAGACTTCGAGCGGAGGGAGATTACGATTACGTGCGTCGACGGTCGTAGCGAGCGATTGAAGAGAGTGGTCGGACGATCAAAGCGTTCATCGAGCATGGGCGAGTGAGCCAGCGTCTTACTGTCGTAATCTACATCCGGTAATTTAGATTGTTTTCTTCTACTTTTAGTTTTGGTTTTAGGTTCCAAAAAATGGAGACAATCATTCACCCTTTCTGATTGTGCCATACGATCCTACAGGATCAAAAGTTACGTGGGTTTTAAGTTTCACGATAGTGCTGATTGTACTGTAACTTTACCTAAAATCACTGTTCATAGCGATCACTTGGTTGGAACAGAGGTAAGACTGTCAGTAGAGATCAGACCACCCCCGGCCCTGTGTGGAGGTTAGACCCTTAGGGTTTGGATTTTCTCCTAGTTTGATTTCTTGGTCGATTTGATTTTGGATTTTAGTTGTAGATTCAATTCTCGGTAACTCTATAGTTATTTGAGAAGAAGATATAGAATACTTGGGGGAAAATTTTAGATGGCATCATTCACTTCCTCTCTATTGCCTTTTGGTTCTACATTTACAAATATATTACAATAGTAATTAGTGGTTAAAATTATATTTTAAAGACGTGTCGATATCCAAAACGATTTGTTTTTGGTAGAGGGAGGACATGACACACCCTGGTTTCAAATATGGTCAAAGCATGCAAGACATGTACATGACGACTGCCTACTCCCAACTGATGGTCTCAGAAAATAGCGAAGAGGCCATGGCTGGACAGGATTAAGCGGCAGAGTTCGAATCTTGGTCTCGGAGACTTTACAAAAGCACCAATTTCACTGCATATTGTTAAGGGTATTAGAGATAGAATAGGATTGTTATTTGTTTCCTTATATGTCTCGCTTTCCTTATCTGCATATGGCATATTCCTCTGTAATATCCCCTTGTACTCTCTATATATATTGCCCCTTGGGCCGCTTCAATACATGCACAATATTCATAATATGGTATCAGAGACAAGGTTAGGGTTAGGGTTTACTGTACCCATCGTCGCTGCCTTCTAGCCTCCGCTCAACTTCCGCATCTGCTGCCCCCGGGAGGAGTGATCTACGCTCCCGGGGGGCGGCCACCTCTTCCCAGCCGCCAGCGCAGCTGCATGTCGCCATCTGCCGCCCGCTGTCGCCCTCGTCCGGCGCCGCCGGCTCGCTTTCGGGCTGCTCCTGGCTCATATGGGTCGCCTCCCACCCGAAGCAGGCTCATCGTCGCCGGATCTGGGCTCCGACGCCGTCGCCGTTGGTGTTGGCCGCCGCCGTCCTCGAGTCGCCGACCATCTCTGGATCCAGTCACCTCTGGACGGATTCGTCGCTCTCTTCGCATGAGGACGCCGAGCCGTCATCCACACCGCAGGCATCTCAACTGTCGTCGCCAGGCCGACTCCCGCCCGGATCTGAGCTACCGCCGCCGTCCTCTTCTTGGACCGCCGCCGCCGCTCGCCTCTTCCGCCAGGACGGTCGCCGCGGGTCACTGCCGGCCTCCTCCACGCTGGATCCGGCCGTCTCCGGCCCGTCTCGGCTGGCGGCGCCACGGTCTTCCCCGCTGGCAACCGCTCCTCCTCGGGCTTCTTCGACGACGGGATGCCGCCGTCCTGCATGGATCCAGCGTCTACGCTCCTCTTCCGGATCCGGCCGATCTCATTGGCTTGTCGCCGCCTGGAGACTCTTCCGCCTGGATCCTCTTCGTCGATTGCATGTCCGCTGGCCTCAACGAGCCCGGATCCGGCCCGGATTTGGCCGCCTCGGGTCGACGTTGCTTCCTTTCCAGGGGATGCTCGAGCTTGAAGGAAGTTTAGGCCATCTACAACCGATCGAAGGGCGCCGTTGGTGCCAATCGGGCATGGGAACGGAGAGTGAGCGAGATGCGAACAGTGCACGCGATAGTGGAGGGGTTTTGAGGGAGTGGGATTCTCCTGCTGATTCCTTTTATTCAGTCTTTCGTTAATTTTCGTGAGTCTTTTGTTGCGTCCATCCAAGTCTGCAGTTTCTAAATTTTAGTTCTTCCAAGCCGTGCGAGTCCACAAATTTATTGTCAGTCATAGAAGTATAGGAATTTTTCTTTTGCATAGCAGCAGCCGTCGCTTTTATTTTTGAGCCGCCGCAGATCGTAGAAGTCTCTATGATGCCGCCGCTTCTCTTTGAGCCGCCGCCCCGAGTTTCTAAAGCCGCAGCGCTTCTTTTGCACCATGCCTCCGTTGCGCTTCTTGTGCATTGCGCCGCCGCCATCTCGGGCTTAGATCTGTGCCGCCATGCTTTATCTATTCCTCTTCGGTTTGATTTGACAGTTTATTCAAAAACTGCACGCAACGACAACATTATCAAGACTCGGACTTTGAATTTTTCTTGTTTTAGTGTCAGCCCTTTTTCAAATGCAATGCTATTGCATATGCCCATTTGAGGGGAGGGGGGGTGTTAAGGGTATTAGAGATAGATAGGATTGTTATTTGTTTCCTTATATGTCTCGTTTTCCTTATCTGCATATGACATATTTCTCTGTAATATCTCCTTGTACTCTCTATATATATTGCTCCTTGGGCCTCTTCAATACATGCACAATATTCATAACACATATATGTCCCAATATTAACCTAGGACTCATCATAGTCCAAAGCTGTAAACTCCAGAAGCGCTCTCTTCCTCAAAGGAGAGTTGATCCTCAACCTCTGCATCGGTGAAGGTAAGAGCTCTCTGCAACTTTTTGGGACAGAAAACCTCAACATCCGCCATGTACACAGCTTTAACAGGGCGGTGATCAGATAGCCTGAGATCAACTGTCTTGTAGGACAATAACCTCATTCCCTTACCATATGAAAGAATTCGGTCACACCTACAAAGGTAGATGCGAAAGTTTGCTGTCAGCACACGTCACAGCAACTTTGAGATTTATGGACATAACCTCAATTTTGATATCTTCATGAATAAAGAATCATCTATGAGGTGAATCATGTAAAAACAACAAGGAGAATTATATCTTTCAGGACTAACAAGGAGAATATTTTGAAAAAAGAAAGGAAGAAAGAAAAACGAGGGGCTTATGAAGATGCAGTTATGCTTATGAGACTACAGCATACCATGCAGGTGACCTCCTTCCTGATCTTGGCTCATCACTTGTGTATTTCTCTGAGTTGAACTTGTACTTATATGTTGGGGGAAAGTTGATAACTCCTTCAGTCCACCCATCAAATAGACGGCTTTTCCTCAGTTCTCCTTTTAGCTGTCATAGGGGGAAAAAGGTGAGCTACAACTTATGAAGGAATATATCACAATACGCTGCTAAAAGTTTACCTGATCTTTCTCAAACAATGGATTCCAGTCCTGCTTGGAGATGAATTCATGTATTTTTTCATATGATAAGTTGATCCTATAATTGAGATCCCCTAACCATACAATCCTTCTGAATATTCAAGAAAATACAAAATATTAGGTACCAGTAAAGATAGATATGTAAGGCAGTCTCCTGTAAACCTTAATCACATTAAACTTGAATGAACTAGGGAAGTAAATTTTGATTCTGTGCAACCACGTGCTTCATCATAATACTCATATGCCGTTCGTCAGTTGACAACTTTTTGACTCAAAATATTTACATAACATTGACTGCCAAACGTAAGAGGCAAATAGAGACAGAGCAACATCTATCTAAGAAAACATCTTGATCAGTATCTAAGAAATCGTCGAAAAAATCACCATGATGCCATATTGCCATGGATAAACACTTGTTTAATTTAGGTTGAAAAGGAGCTTTGGTAATTCGGAGGGTAACAAATAATTCTTGAAAGTTGCAAATTTGCTAACTTACTCATGGTCATATATTGTCTTAGGCATGCTAACTCTGGAAACTGGATTAAATATTGTCCTCCGATGGATTTCTTGCACATCAGCATTCCTTTTTAGTTCATCTCCATCCTTTTCTCCAGAGGTCAGGTGACAACATATAAAACAAAAGTGTGTCTGATATATTGACATGCTTACTGCTATTGATCCCTGGAGCATGTTGAAGAAAGAAAAGTTGAGCACATTATTTTCTAAACAATACGTTGGCGTACTGATGTGGTATAGTAAATGCAAGTGATATGATAGCTGGCCAAAGTTGAAGACATTAGGTGTTAAACAAATATATAATATAAAAGAATGTCAGTTGTCCCTCCTCATATTTGGGATAGGTGGTAGAGGTGGTAGCAACATTACAATTAGTGAAAAATAAATACCTAGAGATAGAACTGTCCTAAGTGCATGCATTTCTCAGTTTACGCAACAACAAAGTGAGAATGATGTGAATGTGATTCATAGAAACTTGCCTTATTACCAATGTAGCCCATAGCACCCACACCTACAGTTGACACTTTCAAATTCTGAATGTGCTTCCTCAGGTTTCTTCGTACCCATATTGAAAGAAATACTCCAACCATCTGCTTGCTTATTATCCTTACAAAGTATGGTCTTTTCCTTTTGACTACCGCACTGTTAATGTTTAAATCATGAAGTAAACTATCCTCTGGAAAAGCACTGGAATCTCTATTTACTGATTTGAAAGATAAATATGTTCTTAGTGCCTTCCCTGAAGTAAATGATTTTGTGCTGTCTGGAAGACGCTGAGCCAACATGTCCAATGGCTGTTCAGGCCAAATCATTCCAAGCCTCTCTGAGTGACTGAGTGTTTTAGTTAACATCTTTTGATTGATCGGCTCGTCTAAATTAGATCCATAGTCTTTGAAACTTAAGTTTTGGGATCGATCAAAAGTCTTCATTGAAGGCACCCTGCTGAAGTTGTTGCCTTGTAGAATAGTTTCATCAGGACCACAAGTGGAGAGTTCATATGTGTTGCTATGAATGCCATCATTATCAACAACAGAATCTTGTTCGTTCCATGGGTGCACTTCCCCGCCACTTTCACTGTCAGACTCACTAATAAGTTCATCTTTCATCGCAAGAGCATCATTGGATGGCTTGAACCTTGATGGAGAAGGAGGGTCACTATGACATTTATATTTTGGTTTATCTGGACTAATCTTATTCAATGTTTCACGAACGATATGTTCCCACATTGCAACAGGACGGTTGTCCTCAGCACCAAATATATTCCCGGCATTCAATGGAACAATTTCTTGAAATCTGAAATATAATAAAATCCTCTTATTAAATGAAACAAAAAAAGAGGAATAGCAGTAATATTAATAAGGGGATCTTCATCATATACCCTCCTTTGAATTGGGGATTTCAGGATTTACCCTCCCACCTCAATGACATGTGGGGTCATCATAAGTCACTGACATGTGGGTCAGGAGGGTAAATCCTGAATTTTCATCTATGAGGAGGGTATATGATGAATAAATCCTATTAATAAAGAACAAGTGATAAAAAAAATTCGTGTATCAGATCAGACGCAACATTCGGAGGTGAAAGAGAATAGGTGACAACTGATTGATGTAATGATGTTCTTTGTAGCATTCAATAAGATGGGAGATTCAGTTCCCAAAAAATAAGGTGGGAGGTTCAACAATTTACCCAAGAACATATATATCAGCTGGCTCCTCCATATCCAACCATTCTTGAATATCGAAATCATCGGGTGGAAGTCTGCCAGCAACATTCCACGTTCCTACGCAAACCCTGCATATTGAAACAACATTTTATCAGTAACGGAAAGAGTAGCTTTTATTAATTTTAGATTTTTTGTCCTGCTGCAAATAGTTATTATTTCTTATACTCCCTCTAGTCATAAAAGGAAGTTGTTTTGGACATTAACAATATCCCCAAAATGCAACTTTGACTAATTTATATTGTAATATGTTTATAGAACCTAACAAAACTATAATACTATGATAATACTTTGAGTCAAATATTTACGTATCATTTCCAAGTGTCCAATTTAAATATTTTAAAAGATATTAATAGCCAAAATTTATAATGTTTGACTGCATTTAACCCAAAACGACTTCAGAGTAATAATTTTAGTCCTGCTGCAATTAGGTTTTGGATTAACCTGTACAAGGCAAGACATATATCTGAAGGAACAATCAGTAATCATTTAACTTATTTAATTAATTGCATAAGAAAAAACTGTCAACAAGCAGTTATGTAGGGAAAAAATGTTAGAAGGAGAACAGATCCATGCCTGAGTTCCTTGACATCGATATATTGAGAACGAAGAGTCTCTGACTTGCGCCTTCTATTAATCCTGTATGGAACACCTTCCATTTGGCTGTCTGCAATGTTTGATACATTGTGTCAGTGACTCAGTGCATAAGGAAAGCTATCTGTGCCTTCTCTGACAAAGAGTGTGTTCCACCAAAAGTGCTTCGGACCTCAGAGATACTTCTCATCCAAAACTAGTGAAAGACCTTCCACCAAAAGTGCTTCGGACCTCAGAGATACTTCTCATCCAAAACTAGTGAAAGACCATACCAGTATCTCTTAGTTTGTTCAGCAGTGGTACTTAAATTCACATTAAGTGTGTAGGGCCCCAGATTTGCAATCTGGAACCTTTTGTGTTTCCACAGTACTTATTCTCTAGATTAGTAGTTAGTACACACAGATACATTGCTAGAACATACACATACATTGCATGTACCATACCAAACATTCATATTATATATCAGAGTTTAAATAACCCATATCAAGTAGAATCTTATATAACAGATCGATCAAGCCAAATGATACGTTACAAATACCAAAAGTGGAAGTGAAAACAGAAAGCAAAAGGTGAGGTGAAAGTAGAAGGACCTTGCCACAGACAAGCGACTGGGGTTAAAGCATGTACGACAAATACTATCCAAGGTTTGGATAACAGATATGCACACAATCACTATTAAAGTCTACCAAGCAAGGGTAAACATAAGAGACAGCAAGAATGGCCTAGACTCCTCCATCTTTGTCTTCATCTAGTCCAGACGTGATGTGGTAAGTTTAGGGATATTGATTCGAAGGCTCTGAATTATTTTAGTGAGCGAAGGTGCGCAAAATAACCGTGCTCTATGAGTCAATACACAGAATGTAATAATATAGATGCAAGTCTTAACAAAGAAAGGCTCATGTTCATTTATTTGCAAAATACCATAATCAAATTACAGTAAATAGAAATCATAAGACTTAGCATTTTTAACAAAACCATGTTTCCAAAGATTGTCAAAGTGTGCAATAATAATTGAGGTGTAGGCTCCATCTACCTGTTACATGATTCTATCCATCATATGCTATTTTTATTACTAGGGTTCTATCCATCTATTATAATCACTAGGTTCAATCCACCTAGGAGAAATTAACTCAGGGTTCTATTCATCATTCGTGCTTTTTCATCTCACCCTCAAAGATTCTTTTGTAAATAGACACTAACTCAAGTAAGTTCATATGCTCGCCCATAACTGTAGGCATGGATGTTTAAACAGTTTTCTCTCTGCAGAGGTCACACACATTACCTATAAGAAATGGTCAACTTGTTGTATTCCATATGCTTCCTTAGACATGCAGATTGAGAAGACCATCACAAGGTCTTTACAATGCACCTTGCCAACATGGCTACACCCGCTAAGGTTTTCACCACCGTGAGATTCTAGCCACCAGCTTCAAAGCCCCCCCCCCCCCCCCTTGTGCCACACAGAGGCTTTCATTCAATCCTCATCCTGTGTTCAATTGAATGGCGCATCCAACATTGGGTCAATGCAAATTAATTGGCCAGATGGCACCCATTGGGAGGCCATCACAAAAGTCAGTCCTTAAGGGTTATCTGGGCGGTTCTACCATGTTACTACAAGTGATTTAAGATGTTGGTACTATATGATTTTATTGTTGCAGTATAGATTTTTTAAGATACTACCCAGTGTTATCCAAAATGTTGCGTCCTTCTCATCTAAATGTTGATATTGTTATTTTTTATGTTGCATTTTTTCTGTTGCGAGAATGGAATTTATTCAATTGTTTTTTGCCAATGTTGCAACAGTTGTTGTGCAATGTTACATATGCAAAATCAAAATGTTTCATCAATTAGTTTCAATTGTTACATGGATTTGTTGCACATGTGATGCCATTTTGTTGCATCATTTGATTTTGTTTTACTTGTTGCATTGATGGGAGCTTCTTTTGAACTACATGAGCTGTGAAAAATATTTATTATTGATAATATTTTTTGTTCCAGTGATTGATCACATCTGTTGCACATAGTATTATTAAATGTTACGCCATCTAAGAGGAGACCGTACAATGGGAGAGTTTCTATTAGACGCATAGGCGCTAACAAAGCCCCAATCAATATACAAACTTCAACTCAAGAAATAAGAGGCAATCTAATGCAATGCAGCTTTTGCTAAAAGGAATCATTTTTTAAAAAGATAAACAACCATAGCCAACAATATAAAGTGTGATTCCATACTCCTTGTATTTCTTTTTAAAAAGTTGCCTGCTTTTTGTTGCAATCAGATTCAGGCCTTCGTTTTCCTTCTTCTTCTTCTTCTTCTTCTTCTTCTTCTTCTTCTTCTTCTTCTTTTCACTTCCTTTTAAAAGGTGGAATATACTGGCTTAGGAATAGAATGGGAGAGCTTATCATTTTGACATGCACTAAGAAGAAAACACTGCAATTTGTGTTCTTCAAATTCGACACCCAATTTTGTTTTGTTGTAAGAAAGGGGGAAATATACCAAATCAAAACGAATGGCTTAGGAACAGAAAACCACAAGGAACAAAACAAGGGTTTTGTTAAATATCATCCGGATGTTTTCTTCTTAATTATTATCCAGATTTAGGATTGTTAGATTAGAGATCCAATGACCATAAATTCTTCCCCTCCCCTTGAAAAAAATCTCTCCCCTTCAAAAACAAGGGACCTCTTGATCTCTAATCCAAAAGTCACAAATTTAGATGATAGTTAGGAAGAAAACATCCGGATGATGTCTAGACACTCCCACAAAACAAACAATACAATTCGTAAGAATCATTCACTTGAATTTCTCACAAAAAGAAAATAAAAGAAGAGAAGAGGAGACGAATGGCATTTGCCAATTCCTCGAATTCGGCTTCCACTTCTATCTTTTTTTTTTTTTTGCCTGAAAAATAGGAAACCTATCTCTGAACGAATAAATGAACCAGCTCGTGCTGAAAGAAGCAGCCATCCACATACAAACAAACACCAAAAAAGACTCGTCTGTATTGGTTGGAAGCAAAAATAGCATCCACCAATATATTCTTCAGGTCCAAGTCTTCTTTTTCCGAAAAAAATTATGTTAGAAAAAAGAGCAATACCGGAGATAAGCAATCTGGAATAGAATTAAACCCGAATGCATTCACCGATTCGTTGAACTCGACACCAAATTTTGCTTCGTTTTTCTTAATAATGGGAACATGCTAACTTAGCAACAGGACTAAGCAGCTCATGTGCAAGAGGAAGAAAGAAAGAACGGAGGATCACCTTCATTCTCGAACTCGCTGTCGGCGTCGTCGGTGGTGTCGCCCTCGTCGGCGCTGAAGTCGGACTCCGGCGACCTGATGTTGAGCCACTTCCGCAGCACCGTCTTCGGCCACAGCTGCGCACCCGCGTCCGAACAGCACATCATCGCCACAGGCCTCAGCCCACGAAAACAAAACCAACCAAAAGGAACCGAAGAAACTCGCGCGGATCCGACAAGGAAACAGCGCGCACATTCCGCTCACCTGCTTCTGCTTCCTGGCCTTGCGCCGCATCCAGGAGGCGCCCGCGGGGTGGCTCGCCATGTCCGGTGCACCGAGCGGAGGCAATGGGCGAGGAGGCAACGGCGGCGGTGTGGTCCGTATGGACGGCGAGGAGGAGGCGGCCATTCGCGCTAAGACTCGGCGGTTGCTTAGCCTAAGAACACAACACAACTGTAGCCTTTTTCCGGCCTCCTTTTCCTTTCCTCTTTTAAAAGGAGCCAAGGTAGAAAACGGCAAAAATTATTGACGCCTGGACTGAACAGTGAACGGGCAGCACA
The DNA here is from genome assembly GCA_017311315.1 of Dendrocalamus latiflorus. Classification (NCBI taxonomy): domain Eukaryota; kingdom Viridiplantae; phylum Streptophyta; class Magnoliopsida; order Poales; family Poaceae; genus Dendrocalamus; species Dendrocalamus latiflorus. The sequence goes on along the minus strand of CM029666.1, from coordinate 46,149,781 downwards.
CCACTAGTAGATCTCGGCCGCGACCTGCGAGCGGGGAGACCTCGTGGGCCCCGCAAGTTGCACGCGCGACCAATCGGCGGCGGCGGCCGTGCTCCGCTGTGCGTGCGAGGGCCAGGGTCCCGGGCTCCCGGCTGCGAGTCTGTGATAGAAGAAGTCAAGAAGAGTTCCTCGCGTTCTTTGTGCCGACCTCATGTGCTAGCTACAGCTATCCATCAACTTGAACGGAGTCTTATCTGTTTCAGGCAATCCTACTACTACTTGCAGTTGCAACTAGAAATGAAAACGAATCAGATACGATCACATAGTCCCAAATACAAATATAAATCTATATTATAAAATAAATATGAATACGAGTTCGAATATTCTCGAGTACGAATCGAATATTGTAACGGATACGAATTTGAATCGAATATGTACTTAATTCGATCAAATACAAATATCCACCTATAACTTCTATAACAAATCTTGGTAGAACAAATTTCTAGCGGTTTCACAGGTTTTGACCGGTTACCAGAACGGTTACCGGTTTTAAACCGCCCAAATTCAAATTTCGAATCACAAAATTCGTCTGAGTTTTTTCTAGGTTCTGGAAACGGATTGAGTACGAATCGAATAGTCTCGAATACGAATACAAATATTCTCAAATATGAATATTCTTAAGGGTTTTGTTAAACATCATTCGGATATTTTCTTCCTAACTATCATTCAGATTTAGAACTGTTAGATTAAAGATCCAATGGCCATGAATTCTCCTCCCCTTGAATTCTACCCCCTCCCTCTTGAAAAAATCTCCTTTTTTCAAAAACAAGGGGCCTTTTGATTTCTAATACAATGGTCATAAATTTGGGTGATAGTTAAGAAAAAAATATCCGGATGATGTCTAAACACTCTATTATTAAATACGGATACAAATATTTTCAAATATGAACATTTTTTTAATACGAATCTTATTTACCATATTCATATTTTTTAATATAAATATGGGATAAAATAGATTATCTGTTATCCGTTTTCTCCCTTAGTCGCAGGTAAGCTGCTTGCTACGCGAAACTGTAGCTTTCCTCGTCGCTCTTGTAGGCAGCTAGGTGCCAGTAGAGCACGGGTTCGTCTGATTTGATTTTTGGTCTTGGATGTATGTGTGCTGCCGACAAGTGAGTTATCCGGCTACTACTACCATCTTGACGTGATTTTGTAGCGAGCATGGGTCCTAACGATCGTTGCATTGTCGTTTCATCAGAGAATTTACTGTGGAGTTGGAGTTAACACTTAACACTCTCGGGTCGCAGCAACTTTCAAGGACGTGCTCAAAAAACTTTCTGACTTATAAGGAAAAAGCACAAGATCAAAATAAATTGAAATTAGAAACCGACATATTTCTAATAACTTATAGTTTAAATAAGTTAAAAATACAAGAACCTAAAACTGAATCCGTTCACAGGGAGTCCGTTGTCCAGGATTGAAATTGGTCGGTGTGATTTTTGGGATGGACATGGACGGGCGCACTCTCCTGAGCAAATCTACATGCACGAGTTTGCACGCAAAGTAACAGCTTGACTTGTGGCTCTTTGCCTGTAGCTAGACAGCGAGCCCTGATTTGAGCGAGATAAGCCAATGGGATCTGAGTATAAACTGTTGTTGCTTGTTTGGATACGTTTATAGGGCCTGTTCTTTTCGGCTGCGACTTATGACTTTTGGTTGAAATTTTTGAATTTTGGCTGTTTACGGTGGTACAGATTACGGAGAGACAGATACTCACTTGCGATTTTGGCTAGTACAGATATTGGGCTTTTAACGTGTAGATCGTTTAACTTGTAGACACCGTCTTGAAAAAATACTCCGTTTGAAAGTTAGATACTGTAATAAAAGCCAAAATCCATCAGCTTTTGACTTAAAGAACATATCCTATAGCTTGAGTAGTTGAGTGGCCGATTTTTCTCTTCGCTCTCTTTTGGATGCTGAGGTCTTGATCCGGGCACAGAGCCATTAGAGAGGCTACTGCTAGTGACAGTTTCTCTCCCTTCTCTTTCTTTGACAAAACTGTTCTACTTCACAGATTTCTTGAGAATTCCCACTCTTCTAGTACTTCACGTGCAAGTTCGGCAATTCTACAGGGCTGGGGCCTGTGCAAATATTAATACTGCATCACGCTGAACTTGTGATCGATATCTTATTATTACTTTGCCTACTAGTGATGTAAAAAGTGTTAATTGCACTTTGCTTACTAGTGATGTAAAAGGTGTTAATTGCACTTTGCCTACTAGTGATGTAAAAAGTGTTACTCGTCTGGTCCGTTGAGCAGAAGAATCCTCTCGAAGGTCGTAAACAACAGGCAAGGCAGCCAACCCAGAATGATTCACTCTACCAAGATTGACCTGTAAAAGTATCAGGAGCTCAACCATCGTCTTAGACTGAGTTGTGTACGATTAGTGAGTTGTTATAGCTGCATCAGGATTAGTTCTCACGTACCAATAGCTATGATTGGCATTGGTACGAAGACAGTTTATTTGAATTGTTTCTAGATTCTTCCATGTGCAATGATCTAAGATCATATATAATAGTGTGATGTTAGCTATCTTTCGCATAGAATACGAGATGATGTGTAGGAGAGAGAGAAACTCATGCAATAGTCGACTGTAATATAATAAATAGGACATATTGTATTATAAAAAAAGCTATGAAACATATATACAAGCTGTCTTTAATGCCATTACGTAGTACTCCTGTCTTAGATAAATTTTGTCAAGTTTTTGTTGGTATTAGGTGTACTTTGACTACTTTCTCAAGTATAATATAGGGCATGTTCTTTAATGACTTTTAAAAGCGGTTTTTGTCTTTTGTTATAGTATCTAACTTTCAAACAGAGTATTTTCTCAAGACGGAATTTACAAGTTAATTGTAATACATGTTAAAAGCCCAACATCTGTATCAACCAAAATTGCAAGCGGGTATCTCTCTCTCCCTAATATCTATCAGAAACAGCTAAAATTCAAAATTTTCAGTCAAAATCTATAAACTGTAACCATATCAAACGGGTCCTATACTAGAACACAGTTCAGGGGAAAATAAGAAAAATATTCATGACATGGTGGATCGCATTGGGATGATTGTAGATTTTTTAAAATCTCGTTATCATTTCGTGATCCAAGTCAATGTCGCTGTCTTCCATCAAACAAGTAGTAAAATATATGAAATTTAGTATAATACACATTTGCTTGTGCTCAGTTTGGCTAAAATAAACTAGCTTATTTTGTATTGTAGCTGGTTTATTTTTCACTGTATTTTCTGATGGTGTTTTTTGCGTGATTAAATTTAAAAAAAATAAAAATAGAAAAAATAGATTAGTCTACCACGGACAATGCAAACGAATACAAAAAAGGCAAAAAAGCCTAAAAAGCCAAAAACGTTAGAAAAAGACGAAATTAAGAAATAGTGAATTAGTAGTCAGAAGGCAGAAGCTGAAACCGAAGCGAGCGGAGAAATCGTTCCTAACAACGGTCATATGCTTTCTTCGAGCATAAAAGACGGTGGTTATATCAGCCTACTACCACTACAGTACTATTATCACCGCAGTTTTATTTTTGTTGTATATGGTCTAAGGAGAATATTAGGCTTTGGTCTTGTAATTTCAAACATAGTTAAAGCAGACATAATTTTTTTTCTAGGTTGGCCAGTCCAAGACAACAGAACCCAAATAAATACGCTGATAGGAGAATTTAAGCCATCATGCCATCCTTTTTCTTTCTCTTTTCTGAAAGGAGACAAACCATGTTATGATTAGCAGGCACCTTAATACAATGTGCCTGTGCAATTTATGCAACCGAATCCGTCGTCCTCTTCAGTGCACCGGCCACTCATCCTCTCCAGTGTGCTTGCACATGAAAGCGGAGCAGGAACAGATCAGGCCTTGTTGGTCGTCTGGGTATGTCCCATACGTCCATGAGCAGCATTATTGGGAACTTGACATGTTTTTTAGCTCTCATGACATGTCGACTGCCACGCCTTATACGTTTTGGCTTTAGTTTTTGACTTTTAGTTTCTAGTTCACTGTTCGTTAATTTCGTTTTTTCTCTCTGTTTTTCTGTTTTTAGAATTTTTTTATTGTATTCATTTGTATTGTCTGTGATGAACTAACCTATTTTTTATTTTTATTTTTTTTAATTTTAATTATGCAAAAAAACTACCACAGTTACAATGTAAAATAAGCCAATTACAGTGAAAAAAAAGTCATAAAACACAAAAAAAAAAGCCAAACTAAGCATAGCAAAAGCAACAAAACCCTTGCAACTTTCATGTTTTGCGTCCATGATGACGCAGCTGCAACCAGCAAACTTGGAATCAAAGCCAATTTTGGCACTATTTCGCACCGTATTTACAAAAATGGCAGTATGCGAGATGAATTGACAAAAATGTCATTTTTGCCGTCGGCGGGCCAAGCGGCAACGCCCGTGAGGCAACACGTGGCGCTATAGCACGGTGGCAGGCGCCTGTCGCCCGGGGGCTAGGCGGCACGCGGCCTAGCGCCCAAGTCGCAGGCGGTAGGTAATTAGGCCGGCCTAATTACCTGCCTAATTTTTTCCGGTTTGGTGTTTGTTTGAATTTTGAAATATATCAAATGAGCTCAAAAAATATCGAAAATTTACGTACAATCTCCCAACACAACATTCGTTGTAGTGTAATTTTTGGGAAATTTTATACATGGTGAATGTTGCTCAAAAATTCATACAATTTTGACATTTTTACAAGTTTTTACATATAGCAAACGAGCTCCAAAAATTACAAAATTTTATGTGAAGCCTCCCAATGTAGTAATAGTTATTATGTAATTTGTTTTGGTAATTTTATATAGTCTGAATTAGCCAAGTTTGGTTAGACTAAGTTAACATAAATTTAACCAATATTAGTACGAAGAACTGTTGGCTGTGTGAGGCCTGTTGCCAGCCCCCCAGGCGGCAGGTAATTAGCCTTACCTGCTTAATCTTTTCTGTTTAGTGTTTGTTTGAATTTTAAAATATATCAAATGAGGTCAAAAATTATGAAAATTTATTTATAGCCTCCTAACACAACGTTTCTTGCAGTGTAAGTTTTGGGGAATTTTATCCATGGTGAATGTTGCTCAAACATTCATAAAATTTTGATATTTTATGAGTTTTTTACATATAGCAAACGAGCTCCAAAAATTATGAAATTTTATATGAAGCCTCCGATGCAGTAGTAGTTATTATGTAATTTTTTTTGGTAATTTTATGTGGTACGAATTAGTCATGTTTGTTCGGATTAACTTAACCATGAATTTAACGATCATAACACTTATTTTAAAGTGCCATGTGTCGGGCAATCATGGTATATATTATTGCGTCTATCCGGTTCACACAATTGTCACTCCCTCTATATGTGCCCCTCTTGCGTGCTCTCTTGTTCGCACTAATGTCATTATTTTAGTGTCATCTCCCCCTCGTTCGTTCCCTCGTTTGCACATTTGTCATTCTTACTATGCCATCCCCCTCACCCGAAGAGCTGGTAATGATAATGGTTTCTTTTGCTCAGGCGTAAATATGCACCTCTGGCGAGTGCGTAGCTCATTAGATCGAGAAGGCAGTGTCCCAGTCGCTCATCGCAGAAAGTTATTGTTGCGGTCATTTCTCATTAGTTCGAGAAGGCAGTGTGTAGCTCAAAATTGGCAGTGTTAATTTCTTCTCTGCAAAGACAGGTAATTTTTTATCGTATTCTTTTGACGTTATTCCCGTAACGTAGTTAATTAATGTTATTTAGTTAGTCGTGATTAATGTAGTTTGTATTACGAAGTAAGTATGTCGAGTAATTTAGACATAGTTTATACTATTATTGTGTGCATACGGTACCCATAATTTGTTAGTTCGGGGTAAATAATGAGTTAGTGCTAAGGACGATGGTAATGAATGGCTCATCTTTTTTTGGATCAGTAATAAAATTATTGGTAAGTAGTGAAGTATTCACGCACGCATGTAATCACTGACTTGTAGTATGCTGCTATCATTACAAATATTCATAAATATTTCATCTATCCCATTTGTTGCAAGGTACTATCAAAAGTAATAGTGCGTATCTAAATATTTGGAAAAGGCAGTGCGTAAGCCATTGAGGATGCGACAGTGCTGATTAGTTCCCCCGAAAGACAGGTAATTTTTTATAGCATGCTTTCGACGTTATTCCCGTAATCATATTTACTATTATTTAATTAGTCATAATCAATGTAAATTGTATTATGAAGTAATTATTAATGTTCACACTAATATTTTGTTTGTCGTATGTAGTGGTAAGTATGGCTCTACCAGAGCTTCTGGAACACGCATACGATGAGAAACACCGTTGCCACGCATGAATGACGGGTGACGCGACTGGCCCTTTACTATTCAAGCTGCAGGGGGAGGGATCCATGGCCGCTGGACGAGCGCTACGTCCCAACCCTGCGGGCCATGTGCTTGTTGCCCTTTGCGAGGCTGGTCTCCACCAAGCATGAGTTCACCATCGACGGCATCCTGCTTATAGCACTGGTGGATAGGTGGAGGCCAGAGACGCATACATTCCACTTTCATTGGGGTGAGATGACGGTCACTCTAAAGGACGTCGTGTTCTCAACGGGTCTCCTTCTCGGAGGCAACGCACTTGTTCCAGCCCCTGCAACAGCCGACTGGAAGGAGAGGTTACCGGACCAGTTCGGCCGACCTATCTCGGAGAGTGCACGTGGTGTCCCCCACACGTGGCTTAATAATTTCAGGTGTGTGCCCACAGGCTACAATGCTGGAGGTCATTAAGGCGCACCTCGTCGCGTTCCTTATCCAACTTATTGGTCGGAGCATGTTTCCAACCACACACGACGATATTTGCAATGCCAAATTAATTGGCCTCGCAGAGTCTTTAGTTGACATAGAATTCAGGGTGATGCCTCGGTACAGTTGGGGATGAGCGGTTTTGTGCGCCACATATCGGGGGTTATGTGACGCTTGCCAGCGCGCTACTGGTGATACCCCCAATCTGGCCATCTGCTATGTGCTCCTGCAGCTGTGGAGTTAGGAGCACTTCCATGTCGGATGTCCGACGATCGTGAAGTCAGTGCACCAGTTCGGCGAGTTCGCCGATGACTTGATATAAGGGCTCACTATGGACATGCGGTGGACTGCTGCCCGTCTGCGGTGGATGAAGGGCAAACTGTAAAGGTGCTAATTGCTGTGGCACAATGAGTTCGAGTCGTTGCATGACAGCGATGTCATATGGACTCCTAGGACAGTAGATTTCATGCTTCGTGTATCGTCGCACGGGCTTTCCCTACATTGCCTAGAGGACGGGGAGCTATGGATGATGACACACTATCTGGTATTCTCGTACATGGTCGAGGCTTATGCGCCACAGTACATGATGTGACAGCCGGGTTTGCACCTTGCCATGCCACCTCTAGATGGCAGGTTCCTACCGCATTGTAACAGCCCAGGTTTTTGTTAAAATAAAAATAAATTAAAATTAAAATAAGTATTTTTGTTGCCTAAATTTTATTTTTGGTTTTGCCTTGGATTTTCTGTTTTTGAAAAAGCCTGATTTGAAAAGTAAATCAAGTCAAAACCTAAAAATAATTATTAAATAAAATGATATTTTGATTTTCTATAAAATCTTAGTTTAAATTAATTATTTGGATTTATTTGGCTTTTATTTGGTTTTCTGAGTTTTCAGGAGTTTAAAATGTATTTTTGAAATTAAAAAGTATTTTAAAGTATGAAAATATAATACCAACATTAGTTGAAAATATTTTTATTAAGTTCAAAATGTCTCCAGGAGGTTCTATGAATTTTTCTGGAATTTTTGGAGTTAATTTCATATTTTTCTGAGCTTCATAGAATTTATTCGGGTTTTCTGAAAAGGAAAATCAAATTTAAAAACTGAAATCTCCTCCTCCCCTCCTCCGGCCACCACGTGGACGGCCAGATGCCGGCCACGTCGCCCGCCCGGATCCCGCCTAACCCCCTCCTCCGCTTGACGCGTGGACGGCCCAGATCCTCCCGCCTCGCGCGCCCAGCCCGATCCACCCGTCTGCCCGCGCCCCCTAGCCACCCGATTTCCCCTGTCGGCCACGTGGCCTCATCTCCGCCGCCCGTGCCCCCTCTCTCCCTCTCTCTCTGCCACCGGGGCCTACCCGTCAACATCATCTTCTACCCCGCCTCCTCCTTCCTCCCGCGCCACCCCTGGGCGCACCGCCGCCCGCCCTGCCCGGCTTCCCCCTTCCCCGCGCGCGCTGCCCTCCCTCATGTGCCGCAAGCCGTGCGCCTAACCGCCTTCGCCCTCCGCACGCCCACGCCCCCATTTCCCCTCTCCCCACGCCGCACGGCCCCCGTAATCGCCGCCCACCTCCGACTCCTCCGGCGATCGATTCACGCCGGCCCGCTCCCCCTCGCCCCTATTTAAACCCCTCCCGAGCACCTCCTCCCTCCGCCCATCCTCTCTCCGCCTCCTCGGTGAGCCAAGCGACCCCGCGCCGCGTTTTCCCCACCGCCACTGCCACCACCAACTCTAGAGAGCAATCGCCCTCACCTCGGCCACCCTCGAGCTCCGCCGCCTCATCCCTCGGCTTCCTCACCTCGCCGCGAAGCTCGTGCGCCCCTCCGCCTAGCTCAAGCCCCACCGGACGGCCGCCGCGCCGTGGGACCCGAGAAGCGCCGCCGCCGTCCTCGCCGCCGGCCCATTCCCAGCCCTATCCGGTAAGCCCGCGCCCACCGCTGGACTCCCCGTGCGCCCCTCGTCCTCTCCCACCCCTCACCGTCGGCCGCCGCGCCGTAGAGCGCCGGCGAGTCCCCGGTCCCGAGTGCCTCCCTCGCCGGCTGACCACGTCAGCCCGGCCATGCCTGCGTGGCAGCCAACGTGGTATGGGACAGCCACATGGCTGGTATGAAACAGCCCTGGCTGAATAATTTGTGAAGTCCCAACCTGAGTCAAGTCGTAGGTTGAAGGTGGGCGTGGTTGGTGCCATGTGAAGTCCCACTTAGGTGAGTGTGGTTTTAGCCATGAGAAGTCTCACTCAGGCTCAAGAGGGGGTTCCGGTCTGGTGGATTCCTTACTGGGGTGAAACCTTAGAGTTGGCTTGGCCAGGTTGAAGGCTTTGCATTGTAAAGGCCTTGTCACGACTCTTTGCCGCACACCTAAGGAAGTGTGTAACTCGCGTGGCACAAAAGGATGATCGTGTCTTGTGGGTAAAGCTGTACAATCTCTGCATAGTGTATAATCTATCCTGGATAGCCGTGCCCACGGTCATGGGCATGCTGAGTAAAAGTTTTTCATGGATTAGATTTTGTTTTTCAAAAATGATTTTCGAAAGCCTTGTGGGTGGATGGAACCCATGAGAGAGAATGGAAGCTTGTGGATGGATGGAATCCACGAATGTTTGGAAGCGTGTGGATGGATGGAATCCATACGTGAGCTTTTGGAAAAAATGGTCCGGGTGGGATACCCGTGGATAGGTTGGCGTATGGTCGGAGCCTGCACTGACGGTATTATTCTCTACTACAAGTATCTTTTTACTTACTATATTAAATTCAGCAATTTCAATCTATCTACTATATTTCATTAAATGCTGTTTTATGCAAACTAACCCTATAAGCCTTCCATTGAAGCCTTTATCATTATGATGCATTCTCCGTGTGATTTGCGGAGTACAAGTTTGTACTTACCTTACACCCTACCTACACAGAGGAAGATGTCGTCGACTATGGTGAAGATCAGGACGAGTAGGCCGCGTCTTACTGTCGTTTGCCTGTGGGCAGGCTTGGGCTTCGCTTTTATCAGTTTGCTTTTGCAGTTATTTGCTTTATTTACTTTTGCCAATGGACGTTGATGTAAGACTTGGCCATAAGGCCGTACTCTTTATTTAATATATTAAGTCATTTGTGCTTGGTAATTATCTTTGTTGTTACTGTGTGCACTAGCTGATCCTGGACTAGTGCGTTTTACACAGAGGATCCAGGAGTCGTTACTCCGGATTCTAACAAAGGTGATATCAGAGCCATGACAATACTAAGACGTGACCGTAAGTAGAGTAGAATGGTTTGACCATAAGGACTTATTTTTTTATAAACAATATTTTCAAAAATATAAATATGTATGTATATAACTATATACATATGTATGCTTATCCTTACCCCTTAATCTTTGTTTTCTGTCATCGCCTCAACTCTTCCTCTTCCTTAATGTTATCATTCCAAAAACACGTTTTTAACTTCCCTCTGGGCACTTCGGTGGGCAGAGCTCCTCCGGCTTCCCTGCCACGTTGTATGATCAGAGCGAGAGCTCGTTCGCACCATAAGGGAGATTTCTAGAGTCCTTCGTATATGATATTATTGCGGGTGGCTCACAGTTTAGCACGTCTCAGCTGGAGAACTTCGACCCTTACCGAACCCAGTGTATTGTACCTCAGCCTACTGGACCACCGCCGGCCACTGAGTAGATAGAACGGTCTCCATATCTCTTCCGACCCGTTACACAACCTCCGGACTGACTAACGTACTCAACGGGATATGCTCGTGCACGACGAAAGACAAGACCACGTACGGGCAAGCAAGCTCGGCGAGAATATAGCAATGGCTCAGAAGAGTGAGCCATATCACATCCTGTGATGCATTTTTTGTATTACTGTAATTACTTTTAATTATACAAATTCATAATGTATCAAATTATCAAAAAAACGTGAAATGTTTGTTAAATTCATGTTTAAGTTAATCAGAACAAACATGCTAATTCGGACCGCATAAAATTCTCAAAATATTACATAATAACTATTATTATATCGGGAGGCTTCACATAAAATTTTCTAATTTTTGGAGCTCTTTTTTATATATAAAAACTCGTAAAATTATCGAAATTGTATGAATTTTTTAGCAACATTCACCATGGATAAAATTCATCAAAAATTACACTACGAGGAATGTTGTGTCGGAAGGTTGTACATAAATTTTTGTAATTTTTGAGCTCATTTGATATATTTAAAAATTAAAACAAACACTAAACTGAAAAAATAGGTAAGTAATTAGGCTGGTTTAATTACCTACCTACCGCCTGGGGGCTGAGCTTGCCTGCCGCCCAGCCCCCGGGCGACAGGGGCCTGCCGTTGGCGACAGCGCCAAGCATTGCCTTGCGGGCGTTGCCGCCCGGCCCGCCGATGGCAAAAATGATATTTTTGTCAATACGTCTCGCATACTGCTATTTTTATAAATACGATGTGAAACAGTGCAAAAACTGGCTTTGAATCGCAAACTTGCGCATCCCATCAGCATTTGTGTTTTGTGCAATACAGGTCAGTAACACTACAATTGTACAGGACCAATCATATATTTTTTAAGGAAAAGACAAACACAACACCAATGACGCGTCGCGTTGTGAGCGGTGAATGTGGAGGAGTTCGTCGCTGCTCACGCATATTTTTGAAGCGCAGCTAACGGAAGCACGCACATGTGTTAGTCTTTCACCTCGCAGACGCGCGCGCTCCGTTGATTTTTGCTACTTTTTACCCGGCGCTGCCGCTCACCGGTCGCGACCTGTGCGTGGGTGGCCACGGTGCGTTAGGCCGGCCGGTGCGTCCAATGAAGCTGTTGCGCCGGAAACGCGTGATTTGGCGACGATTCAACACGCGCGGTTCGTCAATTCCAACTAAACAAAATGTAACCCGCTAGTGATCATCTGGCACGCTTTTTTTTTCCTTTTTGCGTTCGGTGGAGTTGTAGAAGCGTCGCATTTGAGCATGTACGGTACGGCAGCTGGTCTACGCATCACTGTCGCGTATCTGCTCAGTACACGGCTGGTATTTGACAATTGCTGCTACGATGGTACTTGTGGTGGAGACGTCGACACGAGGCTACCAACTAACCTAAGTGACTCGGGTGACTTCGTTTTTCTACTGATCGATGCATGCAGTATAATTTGTCCCCCTCTTCGGTGATATGTACGCGAGTTAGATTATGTTATCTTCAGATGGTACGTCACAAAAAGGCTGAGATCGAAATGGATGGGAGCCAGTCATATTATGCCAGCATGTGGCCAACAACACACCAATCTTTCCACGCGCTACTGTTTCATACGCTGATCACCGTGCGTTCCCTTTTCTCCCTTCCGGCCATAACTTCCATACACCACATGCGGAAAAGAGGTTTCTCCACATATAGAAACCTCCGCATATTATCTACACTGTTTATTGCTAGTTTGAGATGCGTGCTGCTCTATAGGACATTACTTTTATATACACACACATACATATCGTTCTCTTTTAGTTTTCTCCTCCTCACTTCTGAAATCCAATAAGACATTACTTTTCTATCAGCTGTCTTGACTTGCCTTGTTTTGACTGTTGGTACAACATAGCCCTCCCATTGCCCCCCGTTCCCACGCCATCCCCTCACCCTCCTCTATCCCCATCTCCCGCGCCAGCGCCGTCGCTCCCTCCTCTCGCTTCGCCAATCCTCCTCTCCATCTTTCCCAACGCCGTTTGGAATTGTTTGCTGCCTTCTCGAGCTGCCCTTTTGCCTCTGGGAGTTCCTTCGAGCTCGCCCATGGCTTCGAGTTCATGAGAGACGACCGGATCCAGATAGTCTCTCTTAGATTCGGCCGAATCCAAGACTTCTACACCGGGGAGTCGCCGATGAGATCTACGGGAGCCACCACTCGAAGAGGAGATGGGTAGCGCTGCGCAAGGAGGCACGTGCAGTCGGAGGGTGCCGCCGTGCGGCGGCTCTTCCAAGGAGGCCCGGTACGTCTCTGTTTTTTGTACCTTTTTCGAGCCATGCTTTTGGTCTGGGTCTTTCTTCATTCTCAATTTCGTCTCGGCTATTTTGGATTCCTGCTCTACGCTTCCAGCCCGTGCTTTCTATCCATATTTTGGGGGTTTTCGCTTGGCAGGTTTGCCCATCGGAGAGGGGAGAATACGGATGCCATTCCGGTGACCATCATGTTCTAGAGCATGGAGCCCACAGCTGGTTGTGTAGGCCAATCGGCGGTGCTGACTAATGAAACGCCTCACCACCGTCGCCACTCCACCGGCTGGTATCCCCCTTCCTTTCTCTTCAGCCCCACCATCTTCAACCACAACCCTTCGACCATGGCCCCGACCCCGGCGCCTCGACCATGGCGTTGACCCATGACGCCGACCCCGGCGCCTCGATCACGGCGTCGACCACTGCGCCTCGATGCCTCGACCATGGCCCCGACCACAGTGCCTTGACCACGACGTTGACCCACGGCGCCGACCCCAGCACTTCGACCCCGGCGCCGACCACTGTGCCTCGACGCCTTCGACTTTGACTATGGTTTCGACCATGCCTTCGACTCCGACCATGCCTTTGACTTCGACCACGGTCGGCACTTCGACCATGCCACTTTAACCATAACCAGCCCTTCAACCACAACCCTTCTTCAGCCATGCTTCGACCACGACTGGCCTTTCGACCACATTTTGACCATGGTCGGCACTTCGACCACAACACTTTGACCACGAACCTCCTTTGACCACACTTCAACCACGACCCTCCTTTGACCACGCTTCGACCATGGATCTCCTTCGACCACGGCCGGCACTTTGACCACGACACTTCGACCATAGCCGGCACTTCGACCTTGACTGTATGTGGTAATATCATATAAGGTTCTAATTAAAAACCATCTATGATGTCTGTAATTATCATAGACAGTTATTGACAAAAAAACCGTTTGTAATAATTCTATATCACAGATAGTTCTAACTATCGCTAGTAACACAGACGCTCACGCTTGTAAAAATGTCTGTGATAATTACAACATAGACGGTTCCCCATGAACCATCTATGATGAGGCATCCAGTATAGCTAGTTTTGTACTAGTATATATATTCAATAACTTGAGGTATTAGAGAAATCACTTGATATTCTTGCGGGTATAGCTTATTAACGTACATCCTTACATTCACTTTTTAAGTTGTTTGCAGTATTGATAGTTTATAGATAGTGCTATTTAGCTGGATACTAGTATTTGTTGTCTTTATTTGGCCAAAATTTGGTGACTAACCAATACGATAAAATAATATTCACCTTAATATGATGCTCTAAATTACGTGCAACAACACTTAGCTTGTACTTGAAGTGGTGAGCTATCTTCATTTGATTGTTTTATTATAATGGTAGCTAGCAAATTTGGTTATCATTTTTGTGAAAGCTAATGCAGAATAGGACTACAGGTTTTGATTTCCCTATTTAGTGCCTTCTTAGACTATGCAACTATTCAAGATGCCACACGCCAAAGGGTAGGTTTCATTTACATTCTTGAGAAAATCATTTCAAGTTGGATCCAATAAAAAGAACATGTTCTATTAATTTTCTGATTATAAGTTGTAAAATTTCAACAATTAGAAATATGTTATGCCTGATGTCACTTTGCCTCCTCTATGGTGTTGCCATGAGTTGGAGACTTCATCCCTTCTTTTTTTTTCATGGGGTGTGTTCTTGCAGTTTGTCTGGGAAAGGTTGTTATCTTGGTTCTCCTCTAATAGGGCTCAGTTTGTTCCTTAAAAAAAATAGGGCTCAGTTTGTGATGTCTACTTTTTAGATGCAGTAAAAGAGGCTTGTTGGGGGTTTCCATTTCCAAGGAGTTTGTGGAAGTTGCTTAACATATATTTTGTTAGAACCAAATGTGGAGAATAGTTTAACATATATTTTGTCACAACCAAATTGCATAAAATATAGTTTCTATTTTCAATATATCATATACCAAAGTTACTGAAAAGAATGAGTTGGTCGCAGTCTATTCTCTCCCCTCTCCACAGTTGTCTAATCTGACTACAAAATAGGATCTAGGCCATCCATCTTGTGCACCCTCCTCTCACTCTCTCTCTCACAGTTGAACCGCCTCTCCCCTCCACTTTCCTCTTCAGTTTTTTCCTCATTCCTCCTACCCCAATTCATCTAGAACACATCTACTTCCTCCTCTTTCACGAGTGTAGGGTTAGGACCAGCAACCAACGCCAGCGACCACGGCTCCCATCGCCACCATCTTTCTCCCCCACACCTCTATCCCCCTGAGTTCGACGCGTCGCCGTCATCCTCCCTGTGCCCGTCGCTGATGTCATCCCCCCATGGCCACCGATGTCATCTGTGCTGCGATAGATCCAACTGCATCCAGCAGCTCATCTTGGGCTAATCCAATGTGTAAGGAAGGCTCATCTGAATTCAATGCCTTGCATTTTCCAATTAGAACATGCCATGGGGGAAAATGTTAAGACACATGGGCCCACTCAAATATGTTTTGATCAATATAGATGCAGTTTACAATTTAAACTACTGATGCAAACCAAATTTATGATATGTGTGTGTGTAGTTTACAATTTGAACTATTGACGCAAACCACATTTCTTACCAAGTTTCTGGTTGAACAAATTTGGTTTCATGAACTTGGATTTGAGATGCAAGGCTAAAATTAATTAGTTTTGATCATAGTTTTATTGATGTATAATTTAATCCTTTTGACCTTGAATTTACTAATGTATAATTTTATCCTATTGATCTTGAATTTCTTGTTTGTCATTTCAAGTTTGTGTTGACATTTGGGGCTATAGTTGAATCGTTTTATGTTGCCACTGGCAACAATATTAGGTTCAACCCTATGCATCATCTAGCATTCTGCTATGTTTTACTTTTACTACTACAGTTGATGCTCTAACTGCAGGATCGAAATGGCAACAGAGGGGGTAAATGGTGCCTTCAAAACTCCCCGAGTATCCACATACTCTTCTTCTCCAATAGCTATAGAAACTATGAAGACAGAAGGTAAATGCTCACTGAAAATTGTAGACAAGATCAGAAAACTAGCCAAGACAAGTTGCAGTACAGAGAACAGCAATTAAGACCTTGTGAAAGGGGGCGGTCTGACCGTAGGATGAATGGCAGTCTGACTGCTCAAGAATAGCCGGTCTGACTGCAAGACCACCTCCGATCAGACTGCCATAGGTACAACTGGACTAACCGCAAAACCCTAGCAGTCGGACCACAGTTGCATAACTGGTCTGACCGCTTGGTTGTGACCGGTTTGACCACCGTGTTGGGGCCGGTCTGACCGCAGGGGAGAGCCCGGTCTGATCGGAAACAAGAAAATTCAGTGGTCACAAGACAGAGCAAAGAAACTGAAGAAGCTCCAACAAACGCAGACTGTAAACAGGCCAAATGGAGAGAACAAACCAGAGATTAATTGATTTGATCATAAATCCTCCCAGTGATTAAGACTACTGAAAGAAATATCTGATTGAAATGAAAAACCACGATTCCTAATCTCGGAAAGATCAACTTGCATGATTGAGAGGATATGCAGAGTAACTAAAAAGACAACAAAACAGAAATTACTGCAAACAACCAAAAACGGAGAAATTATCAAATGATTGCTGTTCTTTTAAGGTCAAATGAACTAGACTTTCTATCGAATAGCAAATAGACCTTTGGAAGAGGAAAATACAACCAAAGAGCAACTTAACAGCAAAATCACTACTCTGAACCGAAAAACTGAACTCCCGAACAGAAAATGAGATTGAACTTCAAAAGGCTTGCGATTCTTAAACTCTTTGATCATGAGTCATTAGATTTTAACAAGGAATGACCTCACAACAAGAGAACACAAGCCAAATCACTTTTCATCAAGACAATCAAGAAATCATGATACCTCTACCACCAAACCCTAGAAAACTGAAAACAGAGGAACTGCAACAGATGACAACAGAAAGACAATCAACGAATGAAATCCTTAGCTCTTGGGAATTTGCTAGCCAAGGGGCCTTGAGGATATACCTAGTTCAGAGAACGAAGGATCTGCAGACAAACGATCAAGAACTTCATTCAATCGAGAAAGACAGAGAAGAACTGAGAGCAAAGCCGAAGCAAGAAACAAGAAACCAAAAACACAGAGAGAAGATAGAGCTGATAAAACATAATCATCTCAACACAGAAGGACTTCTCATATTGAATTAGATATATGAATGATTACAAGATAAAATTGTCTACAGCCATTTCTCACATCAAGAGCACACACAAAAGAGAAAACAAGAATGCTACTCCATCTCCCAGACTCTTGCAGAAAAAGACCAAACTCCACTGCTCTGCCCAACCACTTCTCAACAGACAAAAGCAAAAACCATCTCTGCTCTATCAACTACTCCCCAACAAAGAATGAAAAAGAGAGATACAACTATCAGTGCACAACCTCCTATTTATAGTTTTTGATTACCGGGTTTACAACTTGCTTTACCCGCTAACTCAAAACCGAATCTGCTTCGTCTTTGCAGCCTTGCGCATTTACAAAATGCCAATCCTGCACCTTCCTGGAAGCTTCCTCGTTTCTTACTGTTCAAGCCTCGCAACCACTTCGAACCCTCGCCGTCTTCGGCATCTCTCGACCACTTCGACCTCAACACCTGCTGTGCTTAGTCCGGTCATCCCATGCCTCGCCACGACTGAGCTTCAAAGTCCTGCATCCATCACAGACAAGAAAATATCACATAGCACCGCTCGAAACAATATAATCATATATTTGCATTAGAGAAAGTATCAAGCACAAAATAACCAATCGGTCGGTCGAAAAGAAGAACAAACATCCCAAGCACATACGATCACGTTCGACCAGGTCCAACTGCACTACACTATGACTTGGCCCGAACCAACCAAATCAAACACAAACTTTCCAGAACAAGTGTCAATTACTCATCACACTCAAGGGGTCACATCCACATGGTCTCTCACTAACATTATCTATTTGGACAGGTACCAATGGTAGCTTGGAGAAGAGTATTTGTGTAGGGTGCACATGATGGACAGGTAGCACAATTCTTTCAGGTTTCAGTTAGTTTTTTTGGCTTGTGATAATGTTAGGTTGTTTTTTATTTGAATTTTTTGTTCCCAATATTCATTTTATAGAGTATAGCATGTAGTACAGACAACAATGCTTCCTCTATAACTCACATTTGGCAAGCCCGCCACCACCGCCACCGCCTGCGCCTAAGCGGACGTCGCCGCTGCCGAGCTTCGAACCCACCGCCTGAGGCATGATGCATGTTGAGCATATTGAAATATTTATTCATCTAAATGTTAATGGTATAAATGAATATTTATATGTTTTTGGGCATGAGATTCCAAATGTGTTCGTGCAATGTTTAGATGGTTTATATGCATGCAAGTTATAATTGTACAGAAACAAGTAAATTGCCTAGAAGCAAGAAATATGCATACACTTGTTCTTGTCAACAATAGAATAATAACATTTAGTAATTAGTGTTCTTTCCAACAATAGAATAACAATATTTAGTAATTAGTGTTATGTAAGTTGGACCACCATGGTACAACACAAGAATGGTGATGCAAGCTAGATATGGCAGTAGGGTCATTGCTACAGCATAGGTTGAGCATAGCAGTGGAGGCCGCCGTGGGGCATAGCAAAGCTTGATCAATAGTACATTGTGGTGCTGGAGCTAAGGGTGTGGTGTAGGCTAAGCACAATGATAGAGGTAGAGGCGTGATATGGACCAGTGCAGTGCTTGACAACAGCGACTCGACATGCTAGGGTAATACAAAAAAATTATTTGTAGCAAAGCACAGGCATTCAACTAGTAATGAATAAAAACAAAAGAAATAAAATGGGGAAATTTTCTTAATTTCCTCTCTCCCTACTTATTTTTCCATTTCCTCCTCTCCATTTATAGGATGAATAGTGTCAATGATAGAAAAAATATAACTAAAGTGCATGAAATATAAACAAATGTGCTACAGATATTCTCTTTGCATTATAGATAGCAGATATTTTCACCAGCACTAATATCTATTCAACAAACATTACAAACATTCTCAAGTGACTATCAATGAAAAATTGTTGAAGGTGACAATAGATTAGAGAAACAACTGTCATAGTTTCTTGTTTGCTTCATTTATAGCCATGTCATATATTAGGAAAGAACAATCAGAGGCGTCGTTGCCTTGAGGCCTCAAGGCTAAATAGAATAATGAAAGCCTTATTTGCTTAATTGCTTGGTGGTGGTAATGCTGCTCATATAATTACTACCAATGCTATGCAATCCGTCTTGCAATATGAGTCCAAACCCACTATATACATAGACCAAAAGAGACACTAAATCTAATAAAAAATTAGTATAATTGGATCATACATACCCCTACTAAATGTTAACTATAATTGTACATACACTTTTTATAATTAAAAAGAGGTATATAGAGAAAATATTACAATAATTACACTCTTGATTTCATCCACCAACTTATATTTTAATACTATGTTTATCGTAACAATGGACTACTTGTTATATTTTGGGTTGGAGATAGTAATAGTGGTTAGGTTGGGTTCGATTTCCACTTTTGGCTTTTGTTCTTTGTGTGAGACCATGTGATGGTCATGCATGCTATTGATGATAAATAATTGATGTTTGGTTTATTGGAATTTGCATTTGAGAAAGTTTCGGTCAATGCGCAGTTGGAAAAACTGGATCTCAAGTTTAACGGTCTAACCACTTTGTATTGGGGCACTTTGACCGGCTGGCTTCGACCACGCACGGAAGTCGATGGTCTGAACGACTTTGTATGGTTGGTTCGAACAACTCTGTGCAGAGTGGTCCGAATGGCTTTGTCTAATCAGCAGACTTCGGCCATGTCTGACTACAACCATGTCCAACTTTGACCACGTTGACTTTGACTACGTCCGGTTTTCGACCACGGCAACCTTCAACTATGGCATTTTTTACTACAGCAGAACGACCACACCAAGTAATTGGTAAGTTTCGATCTCGACCAGTGAACTGGTCATAGCTATAGTACCTTTTCATGGTCATAGCTACCATGGCTGATTGATACTCGATAATCATAGACTTTACTAGTCGGTACTTAATAGTCGTGAACTTTAATGGTCAATACTCGATACTCGTAGAATTTACTGGTCGGTACTTTATATCAATGACTTTGTGATCGGTACTCGTAGACTTTGCAGTCTGCTGTTGTTGTCTTAGGCTTTGCGGTCGGTTATCATAGACCTCATGATCGATAGTCTTAGACTTTTACGATCAGTTGTCGTAGGCTTTATGATTGGTACTCGTAGACTTCATGGTTGGTACAAGTGCTTCAATTCTTGCTATATTCAAGTACTTTGAGTACTCATGTTAGGCCAGCGGTATGACTGGCTGGTGCATGGTAGTCGGTGATCAGTGAACGATACTTGGTAGTCAGAAGGACTTGGTACTCGCTAGTCATAAAATTTTGCTGGTTGGTTGTCGAAGGCATAGCGATTGGTAGTCGGTACTCGATGATTATATGGTCGGTAGCGATGCTTATTATTCCCAAGTGTTTTGACCAAAGCTATGGTAATTTCTGAGTACTTGTTGTTTTTCAAGTACTCGTTGAGCTAGCGGTCGCAATGAGTGGTTTAAGGTTGATTTCTGGATAGCGATAGGATGTGTAGTCGTGGATGACCTGGTTGATGATCGTAGATGACCTGGTTGATGGTCTTGGAAGGTTTGGTTCTTGTCGATGAGTAGGCGAGGGTTGTGTGCTTCGAGTGTGTGTGTGTGTGCTGATATCGGTCAAGTTGTGAAGAAGTTGTACCGGTGGAAAACGTTTCTTTGGTCTTTGCATGTGTAGGTGGCCGTGGAGACGGTCATGGTGGGTGACAAGGAGGATCAGGACTAGGATGGGGAAGTCTGAGGTCCATACGATCGAGAATGTCACGCGAGGTGGTCAGGCTCACACTGGGGCACGTGAAGATCAAAGGTAGTGATTTGTAGAGAAGCTATAGGCGATGTAGTCTAGAAGGCTTCAACACAAACGATGATGGTGCGTGATGAAGATTCAGGAGGTGCTGTTTTGAAGACTTCGTCATATGTTGGGAATCAAGAGGACGGAGCCAAGAACTAGATGGCAGTGCTAATCAATTGATTCGTGATTAGTAGGGTTTAAGTGCCCTAGTGGGAGGAGGATGAGAACGAGGAAACTAACTTCACTGGTGAAATGCCATCACTGGAGTGGGAGGACCGGAGGGGAAGCACGCGGCGGTGGCTATGGCGAGCAAGGTAGACAGAGGCGATGGTAAGCAAAAAAAGGCGGAGGCGGTGGTGAGCGAGGAAGGCAGAGGTAGTTGTGTGGGAGCGATAGGACGCGACGCGATGGGGAGAATTTTGTAGCATCGAATACTGCAATCAGAGGGGGGGTGAATAATTGTCGCTACTTTTTAGAGTCTCTTGGTGGTCGATGAAGATTTCAACCGCTCGGTGCTCAACCATCCGATCGATCGCTTAGTGCATGACCGCTTGATCGATCGCTCTGTTCAACCGCTCGGGTAGCTTTGCCCATTGTTGTAAGATCCAATCCACCTGTGATCACCAGTGCTCTTCAAACAAATCACGAACCAGATTGGTTCAAGATGATCTTTATTGCTGGTTTTCTGTGGATTTACAAAGTGCCCTCACAAGCACCCTTAAAAGCCCTAGCTAGAAACTAAATCCTTTCCAATCTCTACGCCAAAAACCTTTTGAAGCCTTGCATTAACCCTTAACCTCTCCCCACTTTTATAGACTAACACAAATGTGTACTCATCAAACACAAACATAAAATCCTATCTTTTTCAAAAATCAAGGGACCCGAAACCCTTCCAAACACGGGTTTTTCAATATCTCTAAACCAAACTCTATCCGATCCAAAAATCAAGGGACTCGAAACCCTTCCAAACACGGATTTCCCAATATCTCTAAACCTTTCAAGTTATGGACTTCTTTCATAACTTCTCCAATCTCATCACGTGGAGAAGCCTCCAGAATCGTACCTCCTATATCTTCATCGCACATCATCAACCTCACATGTCGAAGCCTCCAGGACCGCATCTCCTGTAACTTCTTCACACATCACCACCTTTGATCTCCACGTGCTCCAGCGTGAGCCCAACCACCTCGTGACATCCTAGACCACCTAGACCTCAGATTTTTCCATTCTAGTCCCGATCCTCCTCGTTACCGACCATGACTATCTCCACGCCAACATGCACATGCAAAGACCAACAACTTTTTTTCCTAGCACAAGTTCTTTCCAACTTGATTGACATTAGTCCATACATGCAAACCACACTCTTAACCATCCATCAACACAAACAAGTCATCCATGACCATACTTTCTAGAACTCAACCTTAGAGCACTTAGTACGACCAGTATGACCGCCATGCATAGGCCGGTCGGACCGCTGACTCAAAACACTCGCAAACCACAAGCATCGTAGCACTCCCAGTCTACAACTACCGACCATCAACCAGTCACTGTACCATCGACTATCAAGTACCGACCAGGTACTATAGCACAGACTACCATCAGCAAGTACTATAGAACTAATCACCGAATACCAATCGGATATTGTAACAATGACCACCGAGTACCTATCTGGTACTAAAGCAACGACCACCAACTGGTTACTGTCACATCCTACTGGTCCACTGAAGCTCACGACCCCAACCATCCTAGTCGAAGCCTACCGACTACCGACCGTAGTCCATTGTATCTTGTGATCAGTTCACTATATCATATGACCGGTTCACTGTTCAGTACGACCGATTCCCCATAGCATACGACCGATTTACTATAGCTACGACCAATTACATTGTAGCATACAACCAGTTCCTCGTAGCTTATGACCATCGACCGGTTCATTGTAGCTATGACCGGTTCACTATAGCTACGACTAGTTTACTGTAGCTACGACCAGTTTATCCAAAGTCTCCGACTCCGAGGTCTTCGACCTCTCCGACTACTCTCTAACTCTGGGGTCTTTGACTCCTCTAAAAACTCCAGATCGAGGTCGTTCTGCCATGGTTATTCACCTGTGGTCGTTCTGTCGTGATTGAAATGCCCTGGTCGAAATGCCATGTTCGAAATGTCATGGTCAAAGCCTGCTGTGGTCGACATGCCGTGGTCGTTCAGTCTTGGTTGTTTGCCGTGGTCGACCTACCTTGATCATATGCCATGGTCGGCCTCGGTCATCTGCTTGTCTTGCTGTGGTTGACTACCGTGGTCGATCTGCCGTGATCGAGGCTTGTTGACCAGACCTACTATCTTGAAAACTCCAGCAACAATAGCGCATCGACCAGAACTTTCACAAACGCAAATTTCAATGAAACCCAAATGTCAATTATTCATCATCACTTATTGCACGACCACTACACGGCCATATAGCATGACAAAACATTTGGGTGTCCACTTTATATGATCTAGAAGTCTATAGCATATGGCCTAACAATCTCCTAAAAGTCATTTACCATATAGCAAGACAAAACAAGTCTTTAGCATGATTAAGCAAATTGGATTAATGGCAAGCATCTCAAGTTCTCAACCATGACTAAACTGATCTATAAAGAGCACAAAGGGATATCACACCAAAAAAAGTAAGCCTAAAAATAAAGCAAAATTTAAATTTAGACAAACTAGTAGTCATATATAGTAACCTATTGCTCCACACTCAATTCTTAAGCGTGTGGCATACTTGTAGCATACTTTTTTTCATGATGTCATCTTTGTAGCAAACTTCTTTTAAATAGTGGCATGCTTGAAGCATACTTCTTTACATTCGAGCATGTTTTGTACATTTTGTTTTGTTTAACCATGGAATGCTTGAAACATATATCTTTTCAATCTTCTCTTTCCCATTTTCTTATTATTATAACATGTCAACTAGAGTGAACATAAAAAGATTGCAATATGAAACATACAAGGCTCATAGCCAAGATTTAAAATAAGACTCACAATGAAGATAATCTTTTTAGATAAACATCATAAAGTACTATCTATTAATCAATCTAATCGAAGTATTCCACCATGTTATGATTTAGTTCAAATGTAGCAAATTAATTATAACCAGCCATGAACAAAGCTGCACAGTAGATGAATACATATGATAAAGATAACTCTACTACTCATTTGCTCTTCGATTTGAGCCTCAATTGGACCATTGATGAAGTGCCAAAAAAAAAAGGTCAAAAGGGATAATATCAACACCAGTCTTCGGAATGGTCCTGCTAGGAGTTTGATTTTGTGAACATTTTTGGAAACAGGACTTGTTTCCTACTGAAAATGGTGCAAGTAGAAGCTATGGTATGAGTGAAGGTTGGGGTCTGGTGGAGTGAACCTTCTTCCTCTATTTGTACATGGTTCTTCACAAAGTCTAGTTGGCTTATTAAATGAGATGGTACTGTTGGTTATTTCTATTTTGTGGATCTGAACGTGAGTTTGAGGAGGTCAGCAAATTTGTAAAATTGGTTGAAGCTGAGTTCTCGATTTTTGGATGTTGATGTTGTGTTTGAGCTTGTATGAATGAATGCATGAGCTGATATATAGTGCATGGTGTAGCGGTTATATTGTGGGCAATGGCCATATGTGTGTTAGACAGGGAAATAATTTTCTATTGGCCATGCACCGAACCAAAATATTGCGTCGACCCACAGCTCTGAAGCCTTGGGTCGCTGCCTCCAGTGGGATGAGCCGACTCACAAGGGAGCCCTTGAGGTCGGTTTGGGCACACACACTGTGCATACCAAGAGCGGAAAAACATGGGGTAAAAACAGGAAATGCATCACATCAACCTGTAGATTGTAGAAAGATGGGTTAGAAGCAGGAAATGGAAATATGAAACCTGTAGATTGTATAATAAACTCAATTACACAATAAAAGCAAGTCAACCAGACGCGACTGAGTGGCTTATTACACTGGTCTGACCAGGTGACCACTTTTGACTGGCTGTTGACCAAGGTGGCCCCCCAGCAATTCCTCATGCACTGATACTGCACTGAACTGTCTGAACATCAGAAGATGCTTTGGCAAGCATATATGGGAACATTACAAGAATACAAGATGCTTAACATGTATGTATGAGACATGGAATCATCTACAATATACTCAAAGCCTTGTGTCTCTTGATTGCAAGTCTACAATAAGCAGTGAACTCTGGTTTTCATCAACAACGGTATGAACATAACTGTATCAGGTGCCACTGCCATGTCGCTCTCTACTGTAATACAACTTAGGTCTTTTACAAGCAGAGGCTACTAAACACCAAGATAATTGTACATCAACAACATGAGAACTCCGAAATCTATTATTGGGGATTTCGGACTGGCATAGCAAATGCAGCGAGGCAGGCCTCTGTCCTACCAAGTATTAGCATCGAAGGTTCATATAAGGGATGATATATCCCTTGATCATTTCGTGCGGAGTCACCTGTTGTTGTAAAGATAGGTAAGGCCTGCAGAAAAGCAGAAAAAATTGCAATTAATAGCTTAGACACAAAAGAGTGCTTCACAGAACAATCTTGTATCTAACTCAGTTTTCAAGCATTGGAAACCCTGTTGGGGGGCTCCTACAGTGATACCTATCCGAATGTCATTCTTTATCTTTGTACCTTGCTGCTTGACTAATAGGTCACACTAGAGGCGCATGAGCACATCATTTGGGAATGTAATTACTCCTTTCATGCCACTTGAACACATCATCATCTTCTCTGCAAAATACCGGCTTCTTTTCCTGGAGCAATCTGGTAGTGCAACTGTGAACCTTCAGGAATTCCCAAAGGTGCACCCAAGCAGGAACAGTTATCAACCGTATAAAGCTCCCATTTCTTGATAGCGCACTTCTCTAAAGCAGAGGCCAATCTTAGGTTGTCCACATCAGGATAAGACCCATCCGGGGTAACAAGCACTGCTCCAGTGTACGCTAGCCCGGCAGCCTGAGCTGCCCCATGATAATGGAACAGACCCCAGCTGAAATCATCTGAAACGTCAACAATTGTCCAAAATTCTTTCGAAACCACACCATTATCCAGCACACTGAAGTAAAATGTACCAGGGCTGCTCGCTCTTCTCACACGGTACTTTCTGCGCCTCCAAACCAGATCCCCTTCCAGGGATCTGACTTGAAAAATCGGCTCATACCAAAACGAACCTTTAGCTCTCCCCCTGTAGAATAATTGGTACTGACATGGGAATTGATCATACGCTGGATTTTGTCCAGCCACAACTCTCCAACTCCATTCTAAGTTGTCCAGCCAACCAACAAACAGGTCTTCTGCAACTTCATGACTTAGCTTTTGTTCTCTGAACATGGTTAGCGGGGTTACAGCAGGCTTACAGGGGATCTCAGCATTTAGCTCAAGGCAATTGTTCTTCTGCAAAACACAGAGAGAAAAGGACTCCAGATGTGGGCTCTCATAAGATGCAATGCAGCGATAGTTGCAGACTTGATCAGTTGGAGAGCAGGAATTTAAACACTGAAGGGCTTTCCTACAGTTAGGATCAAACAAGCAATTCAGTATTTGAGGACCACAGTTTCTTATCATACAGCTTAGGGTAGATAGACCTTTTGCCCTAAGGTTTTTCAGCATAGGAACTGGTCTTATGTATGCATTAACCACAACAAGCAAGCAAAATCTAATGTCATCTGAATTGTGCCTTTCCCAGGCATTAGATATGGTCTTAAGGACTTCAGCCGATGCCTTTATGCTGCTCGGTTTTCCAATATTTGCTAGCTTGCCAAACATGTCCTGCTGTCCGGTGTATTGAACATATCTGCCGCCTAGCTTGTTTACTAAGGACGGAGATGACTGAAAGCAGATTACATTGGAAATGTTCTTACTGTTATTTAAAAGCCACTGAACAACCTCCTCATTTGTTACTCCAACATTGACTAGCATATCACAGTGTGACAACTCTTTCCTTAGATCATCATGGTCAATCGACTTGTCTGTGAAGACAAGCATTTCAAATCCTTCATCAACCCACTTCAGCCTATTAGCCTAAAAGAGACAAAACGGTGGGATGAACGGTTATAGGCAGTAAACTCATACAATGAGATTCTAGATATCCATAAAAAGGTACAAAAAGAATTCCGAGGATCTGTTTCTTCCTTTAGGACAAAAAATGTTTTCTGTTTGTAATTTACATATGCATATCGCAAATAAAGTTTTGGAATCATACATGATAAAAAAACGAAATTGACTTACACATTATAAGTAACCATCCAACAACAGAACTCAAAAGAAAAGATAACATTCACTTACTACCAAACCATCCACATATCCATGAAAGAAATATCCAGAAATGCAATAAGAAAAGAGCGAAAGCTTGTTTTAAACATATTGCCCAAGAAACATTAACCATATATTGCTCTGTCATTGTTCTACCTATCATTAAACAGCTGGTGACCAAAAAAAGACTGAAACCTATATGTGGATTTTTAGTGATTACAAGCACACAAGACCTTTTTCAGAAGCATAAAGATATTGCACTTAATCGTATTACTGGAAACATGTAAACACTGCACAGACCGTGGTGTGAGATACAGAAATGTATCAATCCGCACAGCTTAACAACAGTTGCACACTTGAACTCCACAATGACACCGATATTGATGGGTTTATGAAGCCATATGCTTGAGAAAACAAGAGCTAATAAATGGGCAATAACAACTACTCATACATTAGCAGTACCAAAAGCAACTAACGCAAAACTGTCAAGTATGTGTAGCAGGTAGCACCATCCTATAAGCAAAGATCTTCACTTATCGGGCACTGACGGGTTCCAACTTCCAACTTCAGAGCGGCCGAGCGGGGGCTTACCGTGTGGAGCATGACCTCCTCCCAGGACGTGTCCTTCAGCGGGCTTATGCTACCGTGTCCGACGACAGCGACGATGCGGACTGTATTCTCGCGGGATGTGGCTTGGCTGGCGCCGCCGCGTCTCTCCTCGGGGGCGGCGGGCGGTGGCTCGAGAGAGCAGGCGACGCCGGAGAAGCGGCGAGTGATGGCGCGCGACGGGGAGAACACGGGAGAAGTTTTAGGGAGGTGGCAGCGAGAGGGTTGGAAGAGACGAGCGGCGGTGGCGATGGAAGCGGAGGTGGGGAGAGTGGCCGCCATGGGAGGACCGGGGACTTCGGAGCTGGAGCAAGCGGCTGGACCTCGAGCCTTCGAGGATTTTTCCTTACGACTGGGCCGAAGGCCAGTTTATATAATTTTTTTTGTCTTAATTTATAAATAGTAACAAAGAAGTAGAGTTGTTTTTGTGCGATTTTAACTGATATAAATAAAGTTATCATAGTACGTACTATAATTAACTAGTAAATTCTACCTTAAAAAGATATTTCATTTAAAAACTAGATATTATAAAAAAGATGTTTACTATAAAAACTGCATTTTAGAAGCTAATACGAATAGGTGTTAAGGTGGCTTTTGGATAATGGGTATGGGGGTTAGATTAACATATGAGTTCAATATGAAGATTTTTGTTTGGGCTAGGATACGAGTTTTTAATCTTTATTTTCTTGTTTGAATAATGGGTATAGGATGAATTGGGATAGATTTAATTTGACGAAAATACCTTTCTCTCTTCCTTCTCCCTAGTCCCCACATCTCTCTCTTGCCTCCTCTCCTCTCCCAGCTCTGACACCAACGAGGGCTAGCCCTAGCCTCGCCAAACGCCTTAGACGTTTCACTCACCACTGTGCCACCTAAGCTCTACCTCACCACCACTCCTCACGGGCGCCCTACACCGCACCACTCACCTAAGCTCTATTTCCCCAAATCCACCGCTGCGACCAAGCACCATCTCCGTCTACTAGTGCCGCCGCCAAAATCCACTGTCTCCATCAACTAGGCGCCCCCTCTCCATCCATTAGTGTCGCCACATATATTCACCGTCTCCATCAACTAGATCCCCTTCCTCTCCACCGCCACCCAAACAGCGCTGCTCTCCATCTTTTCCACCACAATCTCCTCAGCGCTACCCCAACCTTCACCTAAGCTCATCGTTTAGCCCTCTTCACCTTCGTCTCTGGTAGTGTTCGTGTCGACTTCAGCGAGCTCCCTCACGCAGATCCGCCGTTAAGTGCTGCAGGCTGATGACGAGGGAGATGACGACTGCTTAGGCGAGCAAACACGGGCCGAGATCCCGATGACATGTCCAAGGACATAGGCATGCGGCGACCAATGACGATGACCACTGCGCCATGGTTGCCATGAAGACGAGCAGTAAGGCTATTTTTGCTCCCCACATATTTCCTTGCCAAAACCCGCCCCTTTCCCCTTGGGCTTGGATTGGTGACAACAAGCTGCTCTTATCCCAATCCCTATCCCACCTTATTTCCTATCCCCCCAACTAAACAAGGTTAAAGATATCTTTCTCTTCTTGTTTCCCATTCCTACCTATTAAAACCCACGAACCAAACGCCACCAAAGAGGAGCAACTTTTTGGATAACCGATTATTTGCCCCAAAGTTAATGTGACCTTGCTAAAATACGTTCCATTACATTATAATAGAGGTTTTGCCTCCAACTTCATGTGCCGTTTGTTAGTTTGTCTTTTTTTGAACTTTTAACCGTATTTGGAGAGGAAATGACCGGATTGCCCTTACCATCGCCGCGCTTCGACTAGGCTGGTGGTGTCCAATGGTCCGTGCCGGGCCGGCATGGCACAGGCCCGGCGACGGCATGGCCCGTTTAGGCACGGCTCGTTAAGGCCCGCTTAATAAACGGGCCGTATCGTGCTAGCCCATGGGTCGCGGTCCGAGCCTAGGCATGGCCCACGACTGTGCCGTGCTGACATGGGCATGTTTACGGTTTAACGGACATTGTGCCGCATGCGTTCTTTGAAGAGATGAAGAGAAAACACCATGTTTGCCCTCAAGGGGAGCATTGCGCATGCATAGTGGACCTCTTCTGCAAATCCGGCAGACTGTGGGAAGCATACAAGTTCATCTGCGACATGGAAGTCGAACCAAATGCAGTGATCTGGAGCACGCTGCTCAGTTGCCTGCAGAGCTCACGCGGACGTCGATCGAGCTCGCCAAGCTCGCGGCGAGCAAGCTCCTGGTTCTGGAGCCCGACAACTCCTCGATCTACGTTGTCCTGTCCAATATCCATGCCGATGCCGGCCTCTGGGGCGATGTGAGAGATCAGGGACCTGATGAGGGACAAGAACGTGCAGAAGCTGTCTGCCTACAGTTGGATAGAGCTGGACGGTGAAGTGCCCAAGTTCCTGGTGCAAGATACGAATCACCCGAAATCAGCTGAGATTTACGACGTCGTCGACGGCTTGGGATTGCAGCTGGACCGAGTTGATTCTGATCCCGAGTTAGTTCCAGAGCTCTGTTGATCGTCGAACATATTACCATGAATCACAAGGCTTCCTTCGCTCAGTGCACAATATTTTGTAATTTGCACAGCTCTACAAACACAGTTGCTGAAGCCAGGTGAAAGCTTCGTGTCTCAGATTCGATTGTAGTAGAACTCCATGTTTTCCGAGTCTTGGGCCTTTTTTTAGGCTCGGCCCAGTAAAGAACTTTGCCAAGCACCTGGCCTCTTAAGGAGTCCAGTTCCTTCGGTGGAGCACGAGACGACCGGAATACCAGATTGGCAGATTCTTCTGCCCTCTTCCCCTGAACCCGATCGAACAAACCAATGGAGCCGGAACCCGATACGGCCGCGGCGCCTGCAGCAGCCGCGGAGGCCAACGACGATGCCATCCAAGAGGAGTCCCCTGCCCAGAACGGGAAGCCCGGATCGGAAGCGCCGGCCTCGCCGGAGGTGGAGGTGCAACTGTTCCGGCAGGGCCGGGGGCCGGTGGCCGTGTTCCGGTCGCGCCTGGGCGGGTGGACGCAGGACCAGCTGGAGGTGGGTGACATCCTGGAGCAGCACGGCCTCAAGTCCGTCTTCGTCTTCGACCCCGCCTCCCGCACCCGGGGCGTCGCCATCCGCTTCCACCCCCGCAACGGCCGCTCTCTCCTCACCTACGCCCCAGGCTCCACCATCTTCCTCGACGGCGAGCCCAAGGTAGTCGTAGTACCCCAAATCCCCATCGAACACAATTTCCCTCCTCATACTTCTTAATTTAGCATTTGTTTAGCATATCATGATATCTGCAAGGTTAATAGTAGAAAGTCTTATGTGAAGAATTCGCCTTTTTGGTGGTTTAGGATTCTTTGCTGAAGCCCATCACCAAGGTGATGATTGGCGTCGCCGCTATGACGGCTGTAGCTGCGGTGTTATTAAAGGAGGCGAAGATGCCAGAGTGGCTTAAGTCGTCCAGGCTTGGCGACGTGAACTTCCCACCATGGGTGCTGGCTTGCATGGTCATTGTGTTCATGAGGCTCCGGAAGAGAACCAAGGATGTCATGAAGAAATTTGGCTGGGCCTCATGAGGTAGCAACAGCTTTATCTCTTCTTTCCTGTTTTGTGATTGAAACAGTTTTCTGTGTGGTTTTATCTCGAATGGTTGCTGTCAAAACTCAATGCTACTCAAGAAGTGAATGGTAACACGTGAAACTCGTACTCAGATAGACAGTGGCAAGTTAGTTCTAGAATGCTAAGTTTGATGTAAAGTTATGTTCTAAATTATCATCTTAGTTATCAACTGTGGTGTTGTACTTGTCGCGTTGTTTAATATCCGGTGCAAAGCAAATATACTCAATACTTATGATTAAAAAGCAAAATGGACTATAACTCAAAATCTTGATGTTAATACTAGTTTGAACATTCATGGTGCTGAGATTTTCTGCTAAAAAACTTTGTTGTTCCTAAAATTAGTATGTTATGCTATGTGCTTCAGCCTCACATCTCCATATTTGGATATGGGAAAAATTGTATCTCTGAGTTCTTTCACTGAAATTTAACTTAAGCTGTACTCAAATTTTTCACAGGCTGATAATGGTAAGCACAAAGCTTAGTTGCTCCTTCCAGTTCTTCGTTAATGCTGGAGACCAGGCAGTGACATGCTACGTGTTAAAAGGGCACTTGTTTTTAGCCTTATGTTTTGCATATACGAACGCAGTTTAACCGATGTCATTTTGCTTGTATTAAGTGTGCATTAATAAGAATAGCACAACAAACCGGTGTTATCCCTGTTCCTGTTCCTCGCTGATGATTAATTGCCCTGGTTTTTTGGGGGAAATTGCACATATACCCTATAGTTAGTAGGCACTTGTAAGTTTGCCCCACACTTAAGTGGCCTTGTAATTTTGCCCCATACTTGACATGCCCCCTTATTATTTTGCCCCATTACCTATTTAGCTCCTATTTTAATTTTGTTTTTCATTTTTTTGGGCAGAAAAAATACAGTAAAAATGAAAAACGAAATTAAAATATTTTAAGCATTTAATGGACAACTTTGTAAATATTTTTTACTGCATTTTTTCTGCCCCAAAAAATAAAAAACGAAATTAAAATAGGAGCTAAATGCAGTAAAAAATGAAAAACGAAATAAGAATGTTTTAGGCATTTAATGGACAACTTTGTAAATATTTTTTACTGCATTTTTCTTGCCCCAAAAAATGAAAAACAAAATTAAAATAGGAGCTAAATGGGCAATGGGGCAAAATAATAAGGGGGCATGTCAAGTATGGGGCAAAATTATAAGGTCACTTAAGTGTGGGGCAAATTTACAAGTGCCTACTAACTATGGGGTATATGTGCAATTTCCCCTTTTTTTGTTGAAGGTTGTCGAGTTATTCCTTAGCTGCTGGTAGCTTCGTAGTTCATGTCCTATAACAAATGTGGAGTTTCAGTTTACAAGATAACGATCCTTATGCGTTCTTGATGCATTTCTAGCAAAATAAAATATTACTAAAATTCTGTTTTCATCTATGCGTCCATGCACTTGAATGTGTATATAGAGTTACAAATGTAAGAATCTTTCTCTCGCGCGCATACATACATTGAATCCCTCCTTCATTTTCTCTCTGCTTATTAATGCTAAATTACTAAATTGTCATAAAAAAATTGTAAGGGTTCCAATTATGTAACAACGAAATCGACAGGGAATTCCTACGGGAGTGAATCGGTGACATCGGAATTCCTACGGGAGTGAATCTTGAATCCCTCCTTTATCTTCTCGCTGCTTATTAACGCTAAATTGCTAATATGTCATAAATTTTTTTTAAGGGTTCCAATTATGGAACAACGAAATCGATAGGGAATTCCTGCGGGAGTGAATTGGTGACATCGGAATTCCCGCGGGAGTGAATCGGTGACATCGCCTGTATCTGCTACTTTTTGATTGGGCGCGTGTTTATTGAGATGTTGCAAATTCAAAGCATCAGGCAGGTCTGTGGTTGCTACCGCTTTACATCTCCAATTGTGGCATCTATGCAGCTGTTTTGGGCTTCTGGCTAGTTGTGTGTTACATGTAAGAATTTCTTTCTGCCGCTCACCCTGGTGGCCGTGAAGCAAACGTTCCTACTGGCTTATTGCTTGTGTTCTTGGTGTGGAATGTTCGTAGGTACCGTCTGGTAGACCTTGCCTAAAAGTCCTGTAATTCAGCCACTTTGGAGCCTTCAATTCATACAAGTTTGTGTTGCTTTATATGTTCTTTTTTATTTAACTTCCAGTGGTTGGTATGACTTCTTAAGTATTAATTTATACTTAAAATACAGTGATGGGTCCTAGAATAAAATTTAGGTTGGACGGCATGAACCGACAGGGATGTTTCTAGTCACTAGGGTTAATTGGAACCCTCATTCACAGATACTAAAATAACTTTTACTTGTAAATATATATTTTGCACCAATTGATCTATAGATTTTTCAATTCAAAATGAATTAATAGTTTGTAGTTTTCATTTACATTTAATCCTTTGCATATTTTATAGTATGAAGATGACAAAGTTACATCTATAGATATCGTAGTATTACAACTTAATGATTTTTATTAATCTGTTGCTAAGCCTGGTTCCGTCCCTAGGCGTAGGAGAGGTTAGAGGTGGTTGGAGACTCAGAGGTAAGGGTGGAAAATGGTAACGGATAATTAGTTTTATCCAATATTTTTATCCGAGAAAACGCGAATATGGTAAGCAAAATTCGTATTCGTATCTGTATTTGAGAATATTCATATTCGCATTCGTATTTGAAAATATTCGTATCCGTATTCGTATTCGAGACAATTCGATTCATTTCTAAAACCCATGAAAAATCCGTATAAATTTTGTGATTCAAAATTTGAATTTAGGCGGTTTAAAACCGGTAACCAGTCAAAAACTGGTGAAACATCGGCAAAACCGCTAGGAATCTGTTTTATCTGAGAAAATCCGTATTCGTATTCGAGAATATTCATATCCGTATTTGAGAATATTCAAATTCGTATTTGTATTTATTTTGAAAAAAATATATTCGTATTTGTATTTGAGACTATTCAATTGTATGCGATTTGTTTCCACCTACTCCTAGGCGACGAAAGCATTGAAACCTGGGCGGGACGCGGGAGCGGCGGCATTTTGGTCCAGTCGGCTTGAGATTTGGAGCGTGGGGTACGCGACGTTTTCGTCTCGTGGGTATCCGGCTCTTGGGGTGTGGTGGGAAGGACGCCCGGCCCAGGGTACATCCTGTTGAGAAACCGTCGCTGGCGACCAGTCCGAGCGATTCCTCTGTTTAGAACAAGAACGAATCAATCACAGAATCACAGAAGAATAGATTGAACACACAGAGAGATAGAGAGAACTCCTGATCTTTCTTTATTGCTTTCATTCATGTGTACATAATGAGGAGGTATGGCTCTCTATTTATAGACTACAATGAGGTGCCCACCATGGGCCCTGGGCTGCCGGCCCAGGCCCAGGTTTCTTAACACTCCCCCTTGGGCACTCATCCGACACATTCATGCCTCACTAAAACTCCATAAAAACCCAGTGGGAAAAATTTGGAGAAAGAGC
This sequence comes from Dendrocalamus latiflorus, assembly GCA_017311315.1. NCBI lineage: Eukaryota > Viridiplantae > Streptophyta > Magnoliopsida > Poales > Poaceae > Dendrocalamus > Dendrocalamus latiflorus. The sequence continues at coordinate 46,115,061 of CM029666.1, read as the reverse complement.
ACATGATACATGTGCTGCTGCGATGCACGAATTGCCTCATTAAAAACCTTGGTCGAGAAACTTCATGGAAAACTCGTCAAGGGAAAAAGAGTACAATTCACTCAAATTCATTTGGTCTGCAGGACTTTATTTTTTGGGTACTTAATCTTCATGATCAAGATTTATTAGCGGGCTTGTGAGAATTCTCCCCCTGAATTCTGCACTTCTCTAAGTCTCGTCATTCCAATTCCACGCACGTACCTTTCAAAGCTAGATGCGGGGAGTGACTTAGTGAACAAGTCTACATGACTTAGTGTACAGTACTTTAATCTTGTCCATCTCTGCAATTCATGAGCATAGAGAAACTTGAGATTGATATGCTTACATAGCCCATCTGCACTTGTGCAACGCAAACTGCATTATCTTCATGGATAATTGTGGGGGTTTGCACAATGTTCATTCCACATGACTGCTGGATGTGGTGAATCGTTCATCGGAACCAAGCGCACATTCGTGCGGCTTCATACAGTGCTATAATTTCTGAGTGGTTCGTCGAAGTAGCTACAAGGCTTTGCTCAGACGATTTCCAGGAAATTGCAGTTCAACCACACAGAAGATACATAGCCTGTTTGTGACCTTGCAGTATGCGGGTTTAACAGGTACCCAGCATCTGCATAGTCAATCAAGTTCAGATCTTGATTATTTCTGTAAAACAATCCAAGGTCCTTCATTCCTTGGAGGTATCGGAAGGTGTCCTTTATGCCTCGCCAATGCCTTTTGGTGGGCTCTGCACTGTACCTTGCTAACAGTACACGGCAAATGCAATGCCCTATCTAGTGCAGTTTGCTAAGTACTTGAGTGCTACCACTGCACTCAAGTATGGGAATTCCGGTCCCAGAACTTCCTCCCCCCTTCCCTAGGTCGGAAAGGATCTTTTTCTTACTGTAAAGACCTACCGATCATCGGTACTTTCGAGGGAAATGCCTTCTCGAAGCCAAACCTTTCAAGCACCTTCTGGGTGTAGGTTGACTGATGTACCAAGATTCCTTCAGGGACATGCTCAAGCTGCAGGCCTAAGCAAAACTTGGTCTTGCCCAAATCTTTCATTTCAAATTCTGACTCCAATTAGGAGCTTGCTTCTCTTATGTCTTCGACTGTCCCGATGATATTCAGATCATCTACATACACAGAGATTATACAGAATCCATTCTAGGATCGCCGTATAAATACACAAGGACAGTCTTCATTATTCGTGTAGCCTTTCTTGCAGAGAAAGTCGCTTAAGCGATTATACCACATTCTTCCAGATTGATTCAGTCCATACAGTGACTTTCTAAGTTTCACACTGTACAGATTTCTATTTGCTCTGTCTTGGTTTGGGAGAGGGATTCCTTCAGGGACTTTCATATAAATCTCCGAATCCAAGTTACCGTAAAGGTATGCAGTCACAACATCCATCAATTTCATTTCCAAGTTCAAGTTCACTGCCATTGAGATCAAGTATCTAAAGGTAATTCCACTCATGACTGGGGAGTAGGTTTCTTCATAATCAACTCCAGGACGTTGAGTGAAACCTTGGGCTACCAGCCTTGCTTTGTATCTCACTACTTCATTTCTTTCATTTCTCTTTCGAACAAATACCCACTTGTGCCCAACGGGGTGTATGTGGGGACGTGTGCGGCATACGGGCCCAAACACCTCTCTTTTATTCAGAGATAGCAATTCAGTTGCTATTGCCTTCTTCCAATCTTCCCAATCTGATCTTTTCTTACATTCAGCGAGCGATGCAGGCTCGGGATCAAGATCGATGATGGTGGCAATTTTCTTTGCGAAGTAGATATCGATATTAGCTGTTGTCCTATTCAGGGACTCTCCCGTGTGCACATAATTTATAGCTATTTCTTCATGAGTTGCTTCTTCTGGAGCGATTGCTTCTGCTAGAGCTTTACCTTACACATCACTTTTTTCAATTGCGGTGGCAAGTCCCTTTAGTTTTTCGGCTCCGATGTGTGCGCACACATCCATGCCGATGGGGATATTCAGATCCGGTATGCCCTTTTCTGAAGGTGTCATACTTGTGCCAGGTCTCAACTGGCTCCCCTTCTCATTCTGGGGGACTTCAATAATCGGCTGTGATAAATCCCTCTTATCCTTCTTCACCAGGCGTCCCCGGTTACTAAGGATTCGAGGAGCCAGAGTTCTCGTCCTCTTTTTTATTTTTCTGAGGCCTCTGGACGAAATTAGGGATACCTTCTGCTTTCTTTGGTATTTCAACCCTCTCCGGTGCAGTGCGTGCAGGCACATGCGACTTAGTCACGCTCTTCAAATCACTAAAGTGACCAGGCAGCTGATTTGCTAATGCTTGCAAATCAATTGTCTTCTGAACTTCTATTGTCTTCTCGACTTCTCTAGTGCACGGGTCATCTGCATGGATTCCCCAGGTTTGCCACGTAATTTCCCGACATTCTTTATCAAGGGGTTGATTTCCTCCCCCTAATGTTGGGAAATTTTCGGTGGTGACTCTTGCGCTAGTTGCATAGGTAAATGGATGTTATAGGCTGAAAGTCTAAGGTTGATGAGATTTGCTGCATGAAGGACTGCGTGTCCCCATCATGTAGCTGGCAAATTACTTTTATGCAAGAGGGGTCGGGCAATAAATTTAATTCTTTTAATTAAAGCCTCTGCCAGACCATTCTGGGTATGGACATGCGGTACCGAGTGCTCAACTGCAAATCCCATCGCCATGCAATAATCATCAAATGCCTTCGAAGTAAATTCTCCGGCGTTGTCCATTCTGATGGACTTGATATGATGATCTGGAAACGCATTTCTGATGCGAATGATCTGCGAGATCAATTTTTTGCAAAGGCGTGGTTTCTTGTGGACAACAAACCCACATGTGACCACTTCGATGAAGCGTCAATGAGCACCATGAAATACTTGAATGGCCTTGAGATGGGCTGAATGGGACCGCAAATGTCTTCCTGGATGCGTTCCAAGAATGCAGGGACTTCATCCTTCACTTTCAGAGTGGGGGGTCTAGTAATTAGTTTCCCGGTGGTACATGCAGGGCACACAAAAAATCTTCATGATTCGGGAAATTCTTCACATTAATATTATGCCCATGCGAGTTATTTATTATGTTTCTCATCTTCCTAAGACTTGGGTGGCCTAATCTGTCATGCCAGAGACAGAAGAGTTCAGAGCTTCTAAATACTGTTTTCAGAACAATGTACGCTGCAGGCGCTTTAATTGTGGTATAATATAGCCCAGTTTCAAGTGAATGAAGCTTTTCTAATATTCTTTTGCCATTCTCTTCGCGCTTCGTAATGAGCAGGTATTCCTTACCGTACTCTTCGTCAGTCCCAACGTGGAAAGCATTGGCGCGAATATCCTTAAAACTTAGGAGAGTTCTAGTCGATTCTGGGTACAATAAGGCTTCTTTAATGACCAAAGTTGTGCCCATTGTGGCTCTTCCTGAACCAATTATACATGCATCGCTTCTGGCGATTGTCGTAAGGCTGCCAGTGCTCTTACGAATCGACTGAAAATACTCAATCTCTCTTAAGATAGTATGTGTTGTGCCGCTGCTGGCGAAGCACACTCCCTCCATAGGGCGCTACACGCGTTCTAATATATGGTATTTTATTAATATGAACTAGAAGGCATTCAGCACATAAATAAAATATTCCAATATCAGAACATATCATGCCATCATAAACTGAATAAATGAATGAATTCTTCAAATATCATCCAACCATCACGAGAAGATAACAATTCTTAAGTACCATCCATGCAAATTCTAACATATTCTTTCACACAAAATAAACGACAATTAAAGTCGAAATGCATTCAGTGCACTGGACTTCTTCCGCTATTTTCTCGGGGTGATATTCTCTTCAAAAAAATCATGACGGTGGCTGCTTCTAGGTCGAGAGGGGTGTTGCTGTCGTAATGGTCTCAAACACCATCAGCGCAGGCAGCTGCTCAGAACGCTCCCCCTCAACCAATGCAGAGTGGGCTTCATGTGCCCTTTGCCATCCCATTTTGGCTTGCTAGCCTTATTCTCACGTGGAGCATCTGAATTGCCTTTCTGGGCTACGGTCTTACCCTTCCTTCCCCTTTTCTCTATCAAGGGCTTTCGCACCTTGTTGCTCCCGACGTTGGCTTCACGGCCAGTGGAGCTACCAGATGGCTGAGTGACTTAGTTCTTGCAGAGAACTTCGTCCTGAGCTTCCGCAATTTGCATCATAACAATCAATTCGGCATATTCCTCATAGCCATCTTGACGATAATTGCGTGCGGATTATACTACATTGGGGTGGATGGATTTTCTCAATTTTCTGTTTTCGGGTACAAATCCTGTGCAAGGCAGAATTGTATTCCTCGACCGTCTTAAAGTTGGCAAATCTCAGTCTGATCCACTCTTGCTCTGCTTGGGAAAGAATGGTGTACTTTAGCCTCTCAAACCGCTTCTGGAGTGCGGTCCAGAGTGCTAGCGCGCTATTCTCCGTTATGTACTCATTCTTAAGAGTGAGACAGAGGTTGGGCGTCATGCGGTCCGCCAATCCAATAGCTGCGCGGAGCTTCCTGGCTCTAAGCACAATCTCGACATCGGATGCCAACATCATATAGTTTTGGCCATGCTGGGCCAGCTCCTCGAACTCCCAGTTCGTGATGCTAGTCATCTAAATGTGTATAAGTCTACTACTGGTAGACATGCACGGAATAATTCACTGCGGGTAAATAAATGGTAGAAAAGGTTCTCGCAATGTTTCAGAATTTTCTATGCATTTTCTATAAATTTTACTGCTAATTCAGTGATTAAAAGCAATTTTCAGTAATTACAATTAACCAAAACAGTAAATAAATACAGAAAATACAGAGAATAATAATGGCATAAATAAATAGCTTCAAATGCTAAAAATAATTCAATATTCGGATTTTCGAGGCCCTTTTATGCAAGAATATGAAAATTCTGCAAATTCTGCAATTCCGGAGGGTTTTTACGCAAATATTCAGTTCAGAGAAAAATTCACGCAATTTTCTGATTTACTGAGGGGTTTTCTGCAAAATTCTGGACCCATTTGTAAATTTGAGGACCTATCGGTAATTTTCAGGATTACCGAGGTCTCTCTGCAAATTTTGGGATTCAAATGTAAATTTTAAGGGCTTCTTGGTATTATCCCGAGAGTCGAAGGGTTTTTTCGCAAATTTGCCGCCCTCTCCCCCGGTCGGGCCTCCCCTCGCCTGGCCCCTGTTTTGTTTTTCTTCGGCCAGCCCAAATCGGCTCGGCCCAACGGCCCGTTTCATTCGGCCGATATGGCCCATTGAATAGCCGGCCCAGCTGGCTGACTTAACCTACCCCGTTTAGGGTTTCCCCGTTGCCCACGTTCATTGTGGCGGCGGCGGCTGCGGCATTCGGGCCGAGCTACGGGGTGGAGGCCGGCCGGCTTTGGGGCGTGAGCCAAACGGCGGTGCGGCGGCCGGGACGGTGTGCTGTGGCGGACCGGACGGGAGGCCGGCGGCTGCAGGCCGCGGTGGAGGGGATCGGCGCAGGTGCGGCTGTGAGCCGGAGAGCTGAGGCCGGCGGCGAACCGGGAGGCGGCGCACAGCGCGTGCGGGCGCGGAGCGGCGAGGTGAAGGCCGGCTGCGGGCCGGCGGCACGGGAGCGGGGCGCGGGAGCCGAGCAGGCGCAGGCGCGGCGCGGAGGCCCGAGCGGACACCGGCGGCGGTCGAGGAGGTGGTGCACGGCGCATGCGGGCAGCTGAGGCGGCGCCATGCGGGGCGGCGCGTGGAGGCGGCTATGGCAGCGCCGTTCCGGGCGGCCCAGCCGGCGGCGACGCGGTGCGCGGGGGCCGTCTTCGGGAGGCAAAGCGGTGGAGGCCGGCAAGGTCAAGGCGCGCCCGTGCGCGCAGCTCGTGAGGCGGCGGGCCGGGCGTGGCTGCTAGCCAGAGCAGCTGTGGCGGCCGTCGCATGCGGGCATGGTCGGGGCCGGCGCAGAGAGGTGGTGGAGACCGGCTGTGGGCGCGTGCGGGCGCGGGCTCCAGCGGCGGCACGGTCGTGACTTCACGAGCAGCGCCGGCTGCGGCTTCGGGCCGACTTGGGCTTCAGGTCGACGGCCAACGGCCATCCGACGACCGGCGGCAAGCCGGCATTAGGCCAGCGGTGCACACGCATGCAGGCGCGGCGATGCCTTTTTTTTCTTTTTCTGTGTGATGCCGTGCATAACAGGAAGAACAGATGCATAGTCTCCATATAACGATCATACAGGATCAAACAAATTAATGCAAAATTTTCGTTTCCAATCTACGATGCAATCAACATCTACCCCGTTTCGCAATCTACCGATCAACATTGTGCCGGCGATTTCAGATCTGCTCGCGGTAGATTTAGGGCGGATTTGCATCGTTCTACAGTGCAATCAACATCTACCCCGTTTCACAATCTACCGATCGGCATTGTGCCGGCGACTTCAAGTCTGCTCGCGATAGATTAGGGCGGATTTGCACCGTAGAATTTCAATCTAGAACGCGAAAAGAAAATACAGATTCAAAAGCGATCTAGAAAATTCAATCTGTGCTTCGATGATTACCTCGTTCACCGGAGCGAAGTCGTGCTGATAACGTGTTGAGAAACCGTCGCTGGCGACCAGTCCGAGCGATTCATCTGTTTAGAACAAGAACGAATCAATCACAGAATCACAGAAGAATAAATTGAACACACAGAGATATAGAGAGAACTCCTGATCTTTCTTTATTGCTTTCATTCATGTGTACATAATGAGGAGGTATGGCTCTCTATTTATAGACTACAATGAGGTGCCCACCATGGGCCCGACCCAGGCCCAGGTTTCTTAACACATCCGAGCTTTGCCCGTGCCTGGCTGGTGACTGTGGCTGTACAGAAGTTAGTTCCGTGTACAGTACACTGGCTGCTGCATGTTGGCGCGTGACGCGTGCTTTGCTGCGTGCGAGGGCACCCGGCTCCCTGCATCGCCTGCCCGTTGTGACCAATGGACGATGGCCGTCTCAGTCCTCGTGCTTTGCATGGCGTTCTCCTTTGCTGTGCTGGGCGTCGCCGTGCCTTCCTCGACCCATCGATCAGACACGTTGTCCCGTGGTAGCCACCCTTGTCCATCTCGTGGACCGGCTGCATGTTGCTACTCGTGCTGATCCTATCGGCTGTCCTCAGCTGTCATCACCTGAACTTGCGCTGGCACCGCTGCCTTTGTCGCTGGCATCCCGTATTATGCGCGTGCCTTGTTCACGAGTACCGTTACCGTGAGGTCGACGAGCTAGGCTCAGTTTATCACATAGCAGGAGCCTCTGATGACATCGTGTAGCAAAGTTTGCCCATGAGTAATTATTAATTTAGCCCTGTTGGTCTCGAGCAGTCGAATTGGATGATGCAACCCTTGCGTCTATAGTAGATGTGTTTGTCAGGTCCTGCTTTGTTGTTGTTGGTTCCAGAAAGATGTAACGGGTTTCACGCTCAATTGTGTAAATTTCGCTAAATGAACAACCATGTTTCACTTTAGTCGATGCCAAACTTGTGGGTTCAAATGTGTAATGAAGTTCATGCATTGACAAGTGTTAAAATGTCATGAATGTTTTTTTGACAACCTCGGGTCAGTGTATATGAACTTGGTGCATGAGCATGCCTTTCCTGTGTTTTCCCGACGAAAGAACGGTGAAATCAGATGCATTCCAGAAACAAGCACAAAATAGGACCCAACAAATTAGGAGAACAAAAAAAAAAGCAACGGACGAGTTAGAACATCAAGTGGCTGGTCTGATTGCAGCCATCACACTAATCTGATGGCGCTTAGACGGTCTAACCGCTTGGGTTATGGCGATCTGACTGCTCGTTGTTCTAGTGCAAAAAAAATTGCCCACCATGAAGAACTAAAAAAGGCCTAACTTCTAATCTACTCAACCAAATGATTTGAAACTTGAAACGTAACTTTCTCAAAGTCCTACAAACCTACTCCATCAATGGATCAACAAACTACTTAACAAAGTTTTGACCTTTACCTAAAATAAGGCAAATTATATCAAAACCGGACAAACCGAGGCAAATACTAAGAGCTCGCTATAGGGTTGCCTAGATCGATGGGATCCAGCCTCCAGGAGGTTCTTCCATAATCCACACATCGTTGGGAACTAGCAAGATCAAGGGGGAAGGAAATCCAAACAAGAAAATCAAGCAAATCAAAAGTACAAGAAGAAATCCATAGCAAAACTCATTTGGACAAAAAATTGGATCTTTATTTCACTTAGAGATGAATGTTTAAAATCAATCCACTCTTAGAGGAAAGAGCTCCCTCTTTATGGAACGCACACACAAAGTTTCCCTCTTGGAAATGCTAACCCTAACTCTCTCAAAAGCTTCTCCAAAGCCTCAAATCGTAAATCACCTCTACCTCTTCTTCTAGAGTGGTGGCTTACAGGAAACCCTAACCAGCACATCTAGTTGGGTTTCATCCACTTACATGGGCTAAACCATTAACTCAACACCATCTTGGGTTTTACACACACATATGATTTTCATAATGGCTCATTCAAAGGGCTCTGATAGCCTGAAAAGCCAATCAAATCCACTAAAGCATCTCCACATGCTTTGACACACAACTCGTAGTGCCCAATGACTACCCGTCAAGTCTTCACGCATTCGGATTTCCCCGAAGCATCTCTATGTGTATTGGTCTCATCACTTGGCACACCACATACACTAATGCCAATTAGACCATTAGCGGTTTGACCATTGACCACAAGTCGATCATACTGCCCAAGATCATTGTTCACCATCCATGTCACACAAAGCCTCCGCATACACTTCACAGCATGTAGGCACAACCATATTGGCATCACACTCCTCAAACATGCTCATCTCAAATCTCATCAACAACCCAAGATATGTCTGGTCTCTCAGAACCTCTCTGAACACCCCGAACATATCTAGGATACCCCCAGACATGTCTAGCCTTAGGCCATCGGTTTGATCGCACTCCTCATGGTGGTCAGATCGCCCACCATAGATTGTTTGACTGCTCCATAGTTTTCGAGCAAACCGCTCTTCACAAAGGTCTAAAGAAATGCCCAGGGCCGGTTTGACTACCGTTGCGAGGCCGATTAAAACCTAACTACAACTATGAAAACTGAAAAGCTTCAAAATCAAATTCAAACTACAACAATACTTGTAAATCAAAGTCAAATATTCATCACACACCATGGGGTGACCTCCACGTAATCTCACAATCTCCCACTTCATGAGTAATTTGACAAACACCTAAAAAGGCAAGAATTTGAGTTAGTGTTTTGACAAAAGAAGCTCACAATTGCAAAAACCACACATGATCCCTTTTCAAGAGAAAGAAAGGAACACGATCATGTTGGCAGGAAATAGAGAAGAGCTAACACAAGAAAGAGCAAGTTTTCGAAGAGAAGCTCCAAAACACTTCAAAGACTTTTCAAGGGCAAAGTCTTGCTCATGGTCCCAAGAAAAGAGCAATTGCTCAACATGACCACTTCATAGCAAGAAAAGGAGTTAAAAATGCAAATGCAATGTACATGAGCTACCCCTCACTTCATGCTTAAATTTAAAGCTAACTTTGTATTTTTACCACTCTCTAGCTCATTTTTCTCAAAATGCTCTCTAATTCTCTTATTTTTCAATTTTAACCTTCTCATTCTACCACTTTTTCTCATTTTCAAAACTTTCCTCTCTATTTCTCCCCCTTTTGGCAAATTATCATCAAGGACCAAAAGAAGATGCAAGCTCCCCCTCAAATGATGCAATGACCACTTGGAGCAAACAAGTACATAAAAAGAGCATGTATGCGTAAATACAAATGCAAAGCCTACAAAAACTCCCCCTCACTTGATTTTATCATTTTAGCTCAATTTAGCACAAGAGTAGCATTTTTCACAATTTCAATTTCCTTTTGCTTTTTTTTAATTTGGGTTTCATTCCATGAAAAGATGGCATGATTTTTAAGTTGGCTTGCCAAGCCTATCACAACCCTTCTCCTTTTTCCTGGCTTGGGACAGGCTACGTAGAAAACTACATAGGCTACGTAGAAAACTACATAAGCTTGTCCAACATCGCTTGAGATGGTTCGGACATCTCCAACGACGGCCTCCTAAGGCACCGGTACATAGTGAAATTTTAAGGCATACTAAAAATGTAAGAAGAGGCAGAGGTCGACCAAAACTGGCGTGGGAGGAAGCAGTTAAAGGAGACTTGAGGGATTGGAATGTATCTAAAGAATTAGCTTTGGATAGGAGTGCATGGAAGTTAGCAATCCACGTACTGGAACCATAAAAAAGTTAGGGGCAGTGTTTTAGGCCCTTGGCTCAAATAGCAGGTTGTACAGCTTAGTGTTTTAGCATTATAGGTTTTATTTCAAGGCTCTTATCTCTTTGATCTTGAGAATGTTTCATTCCTAACCTACCCCAACTTGTTTGGGACAAAAGGCTTTGTTGTTGTTTGTTGTTATCAATTTCCTTTTGCTACAAACCTCACCTACATGCATGCTAAGGACAAAAGAAAGTATGTCTGCATGTATGAAAAAGAAAACCTAAAGAGCTTTAAAAATTAACCAAAGTGTGGTAGAAATCAAGAGAGATCACTCAAGGACATGAAATAGGCATACAAAGCTATCAACATCATGACTAAGCATGGGTATGCAATCTCAAGCAAGATAGCGAGTCAAGTGCGTTACAATTTGTGGAATACTTAAAAAATGGCAAGTTTATCAAAGGTATCCTACTAGGAGTTATGCCATGTCAAAAAAGAACTAAATGAAGTCTAGAAGCTAAAGTTGAGACATTAGGAGTGCTAGAAGTTCTAGAAAGAATCAATTATGCTCAAGTAATTGATTAAAGCCAAGTTTGAACATTATTTATCATATTTAGGTCTTACCTTAGTAAAGCATGTCCTATTCACAATTCTAATTTGACCAGATTAGAAGATCTCAAGCCTTAGTCGACTATCTCAAGAATGGAGCTTAAAAGAGTAGTCTTGGTCATACAAAACTCCCTTGAGTTTATGCCAACTGTAATAGCAAGCAGTCTCATGAGAAAGCATTGCTGAGGTCAGAATTCAGCACATTAGAAATCATTTCATTAAGTTAGGCACTAGTTCATGAGCAAATGACATGATTAACTAAAAGAACTAGCAAATCTCTCACTAAAGCTCTGTAGGACTGGACAGGCAACAGAGGGGGTGAATGGTGCCTTAAAATTCTCCCCAAGTATCCATTTAACTCTTTTCTCCAATAGCTATTGAGCTATGAAGGCTAGAGTTGAAAGCTCACAGAAAACTCGAGAAGACAGACCGAACAGAGCAAGGAAAACTGAGGTGGTCAGAATCTGATAGCGTGGTCGAACCTTACCACATGGTCGAACATCTTGACTATGTGGTTGATGGCAGACCGAGAGAGGGATATCCGACTACTTGACAAATACGCAATGTGGTTGGTAGTCGAAGATACCCGAGACCAGACAGCAGTGAAAGGCAATAGAGAACAGACCGTGGTCAAGAAGGGAACTTGTGGTCTTAAGCCTGACAATGTGGTCAATACTCGACACCGAGGTTGTAAATCACCCTAGTCAACAGCCACTGAGACCAGAACCAATTGTAGTCGTAAACCAACATGTGATCGAATGACTACCGTGATCGTAAGGCTCTTCTAGTCGTCAACCACAAAAATCAGAACCGATGTAGTCGTAAGCCAATGAGTGGTCGAACGATCAACGTGGTCGAAGGAGAGAACGTGGTCGTAAATGAAACAGAGGAAGACAGGAAAGCGCACGACCGTAAGATTCAATTTCCAAATAACTTTTGATTCTAGGATCAATTGGTCATGAACCTTTGAACATAGCAAGAATAAAATCTCAGGAGGCTCCTCTGAACTTGAATTGAAAACTTAACACAAGAATAGAGATTTTCACCATATTTCATCAAATGCGCTCAAAACTGAGACTGAGAAGAAGAGAGGATAATCTGACCATGCCAGTGGGAATAGGAGGGCCACGAAGGCTTCGAGTATGATTTCCCAACACCAGACAAGATAGATTATTGCCAAAACAACTGAAAGCACAATCTCAGATCAAGAATCGATAGAGCAAACATACAAACGAACAGACCAACTCTACTCCACACAAATGAGCAAACACAGATAGACCAACTTCTAATATACTCAACTAAATAATTTAAAACTTGAAATGTAGCTTCCTCAGGGTCCTATGAACCTATTCCATCAATGGATCGACAAGATACTCAACAAAATTTTGATCTTTGCCCAAAAAAAGGTAGATACATCAAAACTAGGCAAACCAAGGCAAACAACAATAACTTGTTATAGGATTGCCTAGATGGATAGGATTTAGCTTCTAGGAGATTCTTCTATCGTCCACACATTCTTAAGAACCAGCAAGATCAAGGAGGGAGGAAATTCAAATAAGAAAACTAAGCAAATCAAAAGCATAAAAAGAAATCTATGGCAAAATTCACTTATTTCACTTAGAGATGAATGTTTAAAGCCACTCCACTCTTAGAGGACAGAGCCCCTTCTCTATGGAGCACGCACACAAAGTACCCATCTTGGAAACTCTAACCCTAACTCTCCGAAAAGCTTCTCTAAAGCCTTATACCCTAAGTCACCTCTACCCCTTCTTTTGTAGTGGTGGCTTACAAGAAACCATAACCGGCACCTCTAATTGGGTTTTATCCACTTATATGTAGACTAACCCGTTAACCCAACATCATACTGGGTTTTACACACGCATGCATGCTTTTCAAAGCAGATCATCCAAAGGGTCATCCAAAGGGCTCCGATAGCCCGAAACACCAATCCAATCCATCAAAGTATCTTCGTATGCTTTGACACATAAACGGTGGTGCCTAATAACTAGCTGTCACGTTTTCACATATTCAGATTTCCTCAAGCCATCTTTACATGCATCGGCCTCATCACTTGATGCACCAACGTAAACTATAGTGCCTAATAACTAGCTATCACGATTTCACATATTCAGACTTCCTCGAGCCATCTCTACATGCATCAGTCTCATCACTTGACGCACCACATGCACCAACTCGCCTCATCGCTATCCTCATCTCTTCTATGCTTCCCGCTTGAGCCACATAGCCTCACTTGGACTTACCCAACCGCATGGAGTTTAGCTCTCCCGTCTAGTCTCAGTCCATTGCCATTGACAACCATCGCTCTCCAAGCAACCTACACATCCAAAGACAAAGTAATCCGATTTCGAATACGAGTTCAATGCACTTGACTCACATTAGACAAATCATGCATCATGCAACACAATTAACGGCTTTCATGCTGCCACATACTCAAACCAACTCAACTCAACTCAACTCACATCACGTTGTAAACCTAAAGGGCCAGTTTGACCACCAAACACAGGCCAATGAGACCATCCAACATCCCTCAAACTCAACTCGGTAATAGGGAACCGGTCTGATTGTCGACCACAGACCGATCAAACCGCCCAAGATCATGGTTCGCTCATCCATGTCACGCAAAGCCTCCACATACATTTAACAACATGTAGGCACAAACCTCTTGGCGTCACACTCCTCAAACAGGCTATCTCAAATCTCATCAACAACCCGAGACATATTTGGGTACCCTAGACATCTGACCTCTTCAGAGCCTCTTTGGACACCCTAGATATATCTATAGTACCCCTAGACTTGTCTGTCTTCGATACTCCACATGACGGTCAGACCGCTATCTATAGACTGGTCTAACCGCTCCATAGCTGCCGGTCAAACCACTCTTCACAAAGGTATGAGGAAATATCGATGCTAGGCTGGTCAGACTGGTTAAAACCTAATAGCAACTCTGAAAACTGAAAAGCTTCAAAACCAAACTTAAAATACGATAAAACTTACAAATCAAAATCAAATACTCATCACATATTATGAAGTCATCTCCATATTGTCTCACAGATGTTCTTTTGTTGGGTTAATCTACCTGAAGCGCATCTCTGAACCGAACAGAATATAGTACACAACTACACACTAACACACCACTATAGTAAAAATACAAATATACTATGCTCTAATCCAAATAGCGATCATAAAATCACAGAAAAACAGAATCCTGGAAAACTGTTGTATTTCATAACTGGCCCTCAGTCCTTAGCCTTTCCCGAATACTGTAAACAATGAGGTACTGTACAAACTATATTGCGCCCTTTTACAAGTATCTTTCTTTTGAGAGAACCCCTTTTACAAGCATCTTAACCTGAAGAATCTAGTTTGATCCATGCAAAGAAAAGATAAGATGAGCGGTGGTAAAGATAAAAGGAGGCAACCTGGGGCGCTCTGCAAGATCAACATCAGAATGGCCACCTGCTAGCTTGCAAATGTTGCCAACCACAATTTCTTCACAGAGAACAGTTGATGAAGAGCATAAAGAGAAGCTGTAGACGGAAAGCCTTTAGCAAAGAAGATGCAATGTTGCTATTTATGGGGAAAATGACACGGTCTCAAAGCAAGTTTCACTGAAGCACTCATTCCGGCCTTTCGCTACAAATGGCGAAACATGGCAAATCTGGTGAACTGTACATGTACATCTCTTCGTTGCTTCCTCCACAATTAACTTCTTTATTCTTGCCTTCTACCTATCAGCTTTGTAGGAATGGTACATTGCAGGAAGCTGGAGCAAATTTTTTTCCGAGAAAATGACAGTAAGCCTGAAAGGACAAAAACACACGCTCATATTTTGAGCAGCGTACTTTCAAGAATAAGCCCATCATTGCACTCTGAATGATAATGCATCGTATTAGGACAGTAGGATGTCCAAATAACTGATGTGCAAGATCAGTGAAAGCAAACTGTAGGTAATTACCAGCAGAAAGATCGCCGTTTTTAACTGTGGTGTAAACAGACCAGACCATACAGTCTGGAAAGAAATGAACAGATGAGTAAAAATGTAAAATATTATCATGTGTTAAAACATAGATTCAAATTAGTGCTGTTCTTGGCCAAGGGTGGACCACCATGCTGCTAGAAGAATTGAACGCTGATGTCAGTGAAACACCAAACCGACAAGCTATGCCAAAACTTCTGTATCATTTGCTGGAATTATCAAATTATCACCCACTTTCTTTTTCCAAAGTCCTGTTCTGCTGACCAGAAACAAAAAGAGACGAGAAAGAAATGCTATTCTGCTGCCTTTAAGCTGTTGGAGCACATGCTTTGGTCATTTTACTGCTTAGCATGTTGTGTAATGTCTCATACTAACAAATCACAGGTACACTAACTGGCTGTAGAAGAGAAACACAACCCATTAAACACGGTCTGATTTCGCACTACATTTAAGACATCTTTGAGAGTGATATCTGAGTTTAGACCAACAGTGCGACATATACCTTTATGAAAAAGTCAGATAAAACAGTTTCTTTGCCCTAAAAAAACCTTAAGGAGAGCAACCAAAACATTGCAGAGCCTCTTTTATGCAGTTCTAGCTCAAGATCACTAGAAAGACTAAAAGGTTCATCGAGTATAAGTCTGATTTTTCGTTTGAGTCATTAGCGTGACAAATGTAGAGGCCCACTGAGTCAACAAGATAAAGGGAAGAATATCAAAAGGCTGTACACTTAGCAAATATTCTGGATTGCTCTTTCACTATTATTATAGTTAAGCAGATAAACAAAACACTAAGGGACTTTTAGCAGGTTGAAAAAGATGAATTGGGATGATGAAAGAATTTAGTCCAAGTAATCATTTTACTTCTTTAGAATTCGATATAAACATGGTCAATTTGTTATCATTACTCACAAAGAGGAGTCCTGCACACATAGGTTCGGATGTTCACTATATAAGAATGGCAGTGCAACTGGCATTTATCCAGCAAGGGCAATTTGGACAATTTCAAAGAGTCTGCTAAAGCTAAAACCTGCATGGAAAAGTTTGCACAAATCCTGGCTTCTGCCTATGGTCTATATAAGACAGCTACAGTGCGCTCAAAACCTTTCCAGAGATCCCAATTGGGCAGGAGATTTGGGGTGCTCTTCAGGTTCCTCCATTATGATCTCTTGGATAACCATCTACCATGTTCTTGAAGCAACAGTGCCATTGTATGTAGCTATGATACTGGCCTACCTATCCATAAAATGGTGGAAGCTATTCACGCCAGAGCAGTGCTCTGGGATCAACAAGTTCGTGGCAAAGTTTTCCATCCCTCTGCTCTCTTTGCAGGTCATTTCTACAAACAATCCTTACAACATGAATCTCAAGCTCATATTCTCAGACATCCTACAGAAGTCACTCGCCTTGCTGGGATTTGCAGTTGTTTCTAAAGCATGTTGTGCAGAGAAGTTTGATTGGCTGATTACAGGTTTTTCTTTATCAACACTGCCCAACACACTGATTATTGGTATCCCATTGCTGAAAGGAATGTATGGCGATGAAGCTGTCAAGCTGATAAGTCAGATAGTTGTCCTCCAGAGCCTAATTTGGTACACACTTCTTCTGTTTCTGTTTGAATTTCGGGCTGCTAAAGGAATCGCTACCACAACATCATCAGAAATTGCAGGTAAGAACCTGAACTCACTGAATATATTAAGAAGGAGATTTGAAGTTGTTTCTTATGTACAGCATCAATTGCTTAAAAAAATTACTTTTTTATTCAAGATTAAAATGCAAGATATCCTGACTACAGTATTAAATAAAATAATGCAACTGGTGAACAAGTATTTGAGCATCCTTTCATAGTTTCATCCATATTTCTTCCGATATTCCTTTCCTTGTGTGCATGTTTAATAATCTTCATATAGTTGGTAAAATTAAACAAATTACTCAATATTTGCCCCTATGGATGTTATAGATCTTAATATTCCAAAGGAAGGAAGCCAAGTAGCCAACCAAAGTGGTGTTGCTAAGTGCCATGTGAATGAAATTAACCATGCTACGATGGTAGCCCAATCCAATTTAATGGATGTTCTATTAGGTGATTGTATTCTTCTAAGACACTATCACTAAGCAAAGAGAACGCAGCTAGTATTCTCCGTCTTGTACAAAAATAAATGTTTACCAGTAAAGTCAAATATTGTTTACATGCATCACTTCTCTCTTCACCATAATACAATACAACACAGGAACCGGCCCGTCCTTCATAAAAGTACACTGTTAATGTTGCAGTTATTTTCTAGGGACCTCTAGTAACATTTACATTTCAGAAATAAAAAGCATAATTTAAGTAATACAACTCATTAAAAAAGTGATTCTCCAGTGGTTTATTAGCAGAGCTTACTTGAGGTTTGTCTATTGTAATGCAACACATCTTTTATGCAATAGATTTGTCTGAACAATGCACATGAACTTTTCTGAATTATCCCACGTTTAAAGTATATTTTGAACCTTTCATATGCACATCCACAGGAAGCAACTTGAACTTCTCTTCTGAGTTTTTAACTTGTTGATGGAATTACTTGAACAGTTTTTATCCCATGTCATGTTTCAAAGTAGAGGTAGAATCAGGTACTCGAGGACTTACACAGCAAAGATATGAAGAGGGCTGGGCAAAAGGTGTATCAGCAAGATGTTCTAGCGCTTTTCGATTTTTGTTGGTGGTTGGTAAGAAGCTAGTGATGAATCCAAACATGTATGCATGCCTGATCAGTCTAATTTGGGCACTGATTAGCTTCAGGTCTGAACATGGGTTTATAGGAAACGAATTTACAGTTTCAAGCTGGAATGCAGCAGTTATCTCATGCAACTGTGTAATATATTCCACAGGTGGAAAATACAGTTACCGTTGATTGTCAGCAACTCCATAAGAATACTCTCAGATGGAGGGCTGGGGATGGCAATGTTCAGCCTAGGTGTGCGACAAGGCTAAAATTAGCATATGTAGATATACTTTGCAAAAACCAATTATGTAATCGTAACTTCTAACTACTTCTATTGCAGGCCTTTTCACTGCTCTACAAACTAAAATTATAGCCTGTGGAACTAAAAGGATGCTACTATCACTAGGGATAAGGTTCTTTCTAGGACCAGTCCTAATGGCGATCTCTTCCTATGCTATTGGGATGCGTGGAATTTTGCTGGAGGTGACCATTGTACAGGTATATTTTACTCCGTTCTTTCCTTTGTACATGTTTTTTTTTAAAAAAAAATTTGTACATGTTACCATCTTCATAATTGTGTGCAATTCGAAGACAAAAATTATGCTTGACCGCTGAACATTCCGCACAGGCAGCTCTACCTCAAGGAATAGTGCCATTTGTGTTCGCGAAGGAGTATAATGTGCATGCAGATATTCTGAGCACTTCGTAAGTCAATCTTCTACCATCCTAAGCTAATTAGAAGCAGCTTATGGTGGAAGTGGAAGAACAAACTGAGACCATGTGCTTATTATCCTCTTCTCTTGCAGGATAATTGTCGGCATGATGGTTGCAGTTCCTGCGGCACTGGCTTGCTACTCTGTTATCGATCATCCCAGATTCTAACCTATGGCTATTTGCAAACAAATTAATTTATATATGTTCATTTGAGAAAACAACAACAGTGCAATGTAATGAGTGTGAATATTTTGCCGGGGTTGGATTTGTGGTGGCCCAATCCAAAGATAGCTATTTTGTATTTGCTGATCATATATTTTAACTATCATTTCGATTCTAAGAACAGTACTAAATGAACGGAAGATGTACAGAAAATCCACCCTTGCTCACCCGGGCATTGTAGCGCGCTTTGTTCCTCGCAGGCATTCTATCGAACAGATGGTGCGCCTGCCGTAGAACTGCTTGCACCCTGTAGAGCATTCTGCCGAACACCTTGCGAGGCGGGCATGGGCTGATATATGTGAAGAAGAACAGGCAGTTGGATCAGCTTGATATACTCACACAGCAACCAAGAGCATCATGCATACGAGGCCATCTGTTAGTCTTTTCTCTCCAGGAAACAATTCCTGTACTAGTACCATCTGGAATTCTGGATGTGGGCAATGCGTCGACCTTTTTTAGGCAATCCCAATGTCAGGCTCTCAGCTAACCTTTTTGACAGGCAATGTGGCAAATCTAGGATCCGCCCAATGAGGTCCTTGCCCAGTTGTATCCAGGCCCACTGTGATAGGCCTGTTTGTCGAGGACCAGGTGTTATGTTGCATTTCGTTTGATTTTTTTTTCTTTTATTTTTCGTGAAACGTTTGATTTTTTTTTTGTTAAAATGCGTATATTGAGACCATCAGATAACCTATACTATAATCCATCCTAAAGAAACAAATCAAAGATAAACAACATATATGAATCAAATTCAGATCCCACTCATTTCGATTTGAACTTCTACCTTATTTTTACTATTCCTAAATTTATTTTTTTCCCCTGGTCTTTTGGCTTTTTTGATTTTTTTTACCGGTTATTTTTTCCATATTCGTTTGCATTGTCCGTCATTGGCTAACTTGTTTTTTTAATTTTTTAAAATTTAATTACGCAAAAAAACCACCATCAGCTATAGTGTAATTTTAGCCAGCTACAGTGCAATTTCAGTTGTAAGCACTTTTTTCAACCCAACTGAGCGGGTTGTAAGTTAACAAAACAAATGCAGATCAAATTTTGTTCTCTCCATAAGAAAATTTGCAAGTTTGTTTAGAAAAGAGAGAATTCAAATATGGATCTACTCAAAGTCCATGGCCTGTCCTTACCAACCCTTTTTCCAAGAAAACGTAAACCCGCGCCTCGAGGCTCCACTGCTCCAGGCCTAGCTTCTTTCTCTCGAAGAAAAAGACCAAAACATCGCTCATATGGAGATCCGGGCCATCCATCTCGCAACCGGCGCCAACGCTTCCCCCTCCATGCCGCTATAAATAAATTCTTCCTCTCCCCCTCCCCTCCACTCCCTTCCACTCCCTACCCCAAACCCACAACACTAACGCATTTTCTCCCCAGTTCCTGTGCCCACCACCACCGTCGCCGTCTAGTCCTCGAGCAAAACTGTTCCTCCTGCCATGGTGATCACGAGTCCCAGCCTCTACTCTAAGATCAACAAGAAGGCCAGAGGTCGGGATGAGCTCTTCCTTGTCGGTTTACTTTTGGGTGGGTTCTGGACTACGGGGGCGCGGGGGGGGGGGGGGGGTTGGTGGTGTAATGGTGATGGTTCTTTATTTGAACTTTGCAGGGGACTAATTTCTGGTTGTTGCTGCTGTTCTTGGTGTTTTTGCAGATCTCCAGTACAAGGACTTCCACACGGACCAGAAGTTTACCCTCACCACTTATGCCATCAATGGAGCTGTGAGTGTTACTGACATCTGATTGCTTTTAGTAGGTTTCTTCTTGAGGTATTGGTGTTAGTGTTATGCCCTAAAGGCAATCATGTAGATCATTGTATTACTTCTATCACTTTTATGTTTATAATATTTTGAATAATATGTTATTTTGTCTCTTAAATAAATATCTTTCGTATTGATCAACAATTATATTACTTATTTGTGGAACTCTTTATTCAAGTTTTGATGTTATTCTAAATTATCTATGATTTTATATTATTATGTGAGATAATTATGATTTATAGATAAGTACAAGTATTGATTGATGATCAAATTTCACGGATCAACGAATTATGATATAGGGATATCAAATCAATAATTTGGATACATATTAGAGAACATGGTGTTGGATTGACCCCATCTTGAGATATTGTTGAAATTGTTATGTTTTTATGTGTCATTAGTTGGTCTCAAACAACCAACAAGCAATGATGATGTATAATCTTTGTACCTAAGATCAGTATAGTTTACTACATATATAATAGTATATTTAGAGATTGTCAAATGCTACTTCGTAACTGGTTAGTTATAAAGGTAGCTTTTAGGTATGCTATGAAACATGAGGAGGAATGTGATTGGTCGGACATATGATTTTCCCTTCCTACATAACATGAGAGATATCGCTTGGCCCCTCGATGTTGTTAGATAAAGGAAGTGTATGGCATAAGAGAGATATCTTTTTGCCCCTCGATGTGGTCGAATAAAGGAAGTGCATGGCTATACCACGAGTGGCCAAAGAGTCGACCATATGAAGTTATCCATCATTAGGTCAGAAAAAAATTAAACAGTCTATGGATGACACGTTTCTCACCTGGAGTTCGATCGAGTAGTGTGAGGCAAAAGGAGAATACGTAAATAGATCGTTTATTGCGACCATATACGAAGTGGATATGTGGGTATAGTAACTGTTCGTGAGCTAGTCAGATATATCACAAACTGGTCGTATGGGGATACAGTCTAGTCATAACCAGATACGAACTAGTCGTAAGGAGTTACGAACTGATCGTGAGTGACTAAGGCCTAGTTGCAGGTCATATTACATAAAGTTCGTCCAATTTGATCTTTATGTATATTTGGGGGATCAATATGTTCTGCTATGGACCGCTACCGACCAGTGAGTGGAAAGATGTTTCCAGGTTACAACCAAGTATACATGAACCTATAGTATCACACACTTAACGGATTGGAACAATAAGGATCCGGATGATAAGATTTCAAGTGGGGATACGATCTTTACTCGTATTGGATAAGGATCTGGTCAGGGGCTCTATAAAAAGGGTGCACTGGGTTATGAAAAGAGAGAGACATCGCACCACCCACTGAAACCCTAGCTGTCTCCTTCCGAAGGCCCTGTTGTGTGCGCTGATGCTAGCACAACGTTCCATCCTTAGACATGCCGATTTCGGTGGAGGTGCTGCTGCGACTAAGGCGCTGATTGAGACGATCCGAGAAGAAAACAATCGGCTCATGAAGATTGACTACTATTAGAGGACGCTCGGCTTTTGAAGATCGTTTTTCAAAGACGTTGAACGATCGTCCACTTCCATTACACTGACACACGCTACATTGAACCGGGCTGCTACAACTCATCTTTCGCTGCACTATGCATCTAGAGGTAACAATCCATAACTTCTTACTCATATGTCTTTCTGGTTCACGCGGTAGAAATTTTAATTTGCGTTAGTGTAGCCTACTCATGATCCCAACAATTGGTTGGCATGCTTTGATTGTTAGTATTGGTAGTTTCAAATGGTTTGAGTAGGATTTAGGTTTGTTAGTGTGTTAGTGGGGTTTTAGGTTTGTGGATGTGGTGGTTAGTGGTGGCTCAAGAGGGTTGGAACTCCTTTGTGTGGGCAAATTGGGGTGTGTTTGTGGCATTGTACCGTGGGTTTACTGGTGTGCTAGGGTTTTGAGGGTTGGTTAGATTTTGGGTTGTGTAACTTGCGTTGAAGAGCACGAAGATTTAGGACTGCCTTGGAATAGTTGGTGAATGAGAAGAGGAATTTAGCTGATTTTGGCTTGGATTTAGATGTTTTTGTTGGGTGCAGTTGAGTTTTTGTAGTTCAATCAATGGGTGGTTGTGTCAGGTTTCTGTTTTGTTACACTTACATATATGACGTTTCTATGTTGGTGCTAGTTTTCTGGTTTTGGATTGAGCTGGGAGTATATTTGTAAATAACTTAGGGATTCAGTTGACAGATTCACAGTGATAGTTTTGAAGGTTTTAGCTTGCCTACTTCTTTGGTCTCGGCATTTGTAGCCGCTGCGAGTCTCTGCAGTTGCATGGATATCTTTTGGATTGTTGTTAAGGGATCCAAAATTTGTGCGTGAAGTATGTTTTAATTTGTTTAAGTTTCAAGGCGGTGTGTGTGTAGTCACCGTTAGGTTAGAATTATTGTTTTTTGGGATATAGCACTTGGGATGTTGATTGCAATTTGGGATGAACATCCAATTATTTATGCATGATTCAGATTGCAAGTGAAGATTTATGAAAGTATGAGGTGTCCATGTATTTTTACTTGTTAGAGTCTATGTTTTATTGATGGTTTTTGTGGATTCTGGCTTGATCAAAGTGACATTTGGGGTAGGAACAAACTGGGTGCTCTAATGGACGATGAATAATATGATGCTTTAGTATTGCAGTTTCCACCAAGTGAGTGAACTGAATTTTAGAATGAAAGAAATACCAATCTGTTATTCATCAGGTGTCATACCCTGCGGTTTGTGCCTTTGTGGATCATTTCTTTACCTCCTATAGTTTAGCATCTGCGAGCGCAGTGTTAATACATTAAGATAAAGTGTTTTTGGATGTTTTGAATTTGATGTTTTGGTATCAACATTTTGGTTTTAGAGCTACTGTCACTCTGCCAAGTTTTCTATATTTTTTGGATTCAGATATTGTGTTTGCACCCAGACAAATTCATGATGTTATGTTCATTAATTGGAGTTATGTTCATTTGATTCAGCAATGTAGGATTCCTAGCGTGCTTTTATGCGACATGTTTTTTTCTAGTTATTACATTGAGGAAATAGGTAGATGAAGATAGCCATGCAAAGAGCTTAGCTTTTAGAATGTAACCATTGCAAGACTAGATTCTAGAATGTGTACTGGTTTCTTTGTGCAGGACTGTTGTTGATATGCTAGCTCACTTTGTCTACTGCTTTATAGAGCTGGTTCCTACTCTCTGGGGATCAGGTCGTTTTTAGAGTATAAATAGATACATATGTATGCTTATGTCAAAGCAGCCTGACAAACAATGATCCAATCACAATTCTTTTTTCAGCCATTTTCGAACCTACACTGTCCAAATTCCAAAACCTTACAATGAGTATATTTATTTTATTTTGTAATGGAGTGATGCACGTTTTGATGATATTAGTGGTCATAGATGGGTATATATTTTCATTATTGAGCCTTACTGGCCCTGGGAATCCAGCATAATAATATAGAACAGATTATGAATGAGCGATAACATCTTTTTTTTCCTAAGCCTGTTTTTTCCCCATGACGTGTATTGCCTTTGTATTTGCCAGTCCACTGACAAATGTCTAAAATTCATGATGTTGTCGTGCATCTCTTATCAACATCATTATATGGATTGTCAGTTACAAATGCCATGAACTCTTGCGTTCACAAGTGATGTGCTCGAAACTAATGTGTAGATTTTTTTTCATCTTTGTTCCATTCTTTGCTAATCTTACCATTTATCTTGTCTGTGATAATGTCATGATTCTGCAAGCTTCAGCTTCTGCTGTGTGGAGCTTTCAATTTTACACCAGTGCTATAAATCTGATCATCAGTTTTTGAATTCCGTCTATAGGCACTCACTGCAGCAAGCACAAGGAAAAATGAAGTTATCTGTAGTGAGATCCAGACCCAGCTGAAGAAAAAGAATGTCACAGTGGATTTGAAAGCAAATACACACTCTCAAGTAAGTTTCTTTTGGATTTGTCCTTTTCTGTGTCAAATGTTATTGTTTCTCTACTATTGATTGATTTGATTTGATTTGATTTGTGTTTATTCTTTTTTTTCCAGCTGTTAGCTCCAAGCACAACTAAAAATCTTGGTGCACCAGGCTTGAAGAAAATTGTAATCATTCCTATTCCATATCAGACTGCTGGAAAGGTACACAGCTTCATATTTTTCCAGACTGGTTGGGTCTTTCTTTGTTCAAATTGATTTTTGTTTGACTCTCTCTACCTTGTGGTTGCAGGCTCAACTCCAGTACTTGCATGCTTACGCTGGTATTGTTAGGAAACTGGGCCCATGGCCAAGAGTCCTGGCATATTTGGGCACCTCACCGTATACTATAAATAGGGACCTAGACCCCTCTCATTATGTACACCTGATGCAATTGAAAGCAATAAAGAAAGACCAGGAGTTCTCTCTATCTCTGTGTGTTCATCTATTGTCTCTGTGATTCTGTGATTGATTCGTTCTTGTTCTAGCAGAGGAATCGCTCGGACTGGTCTCCAGCGTCGGTTCCTCAACACGTTATCAGCACGACTTCGCTCTGGTGAACGAGGTAATCATCAAAGCACAGATTGAATTTTCTAGATCGCTTTTGAATCCGTATTTTCTTTTCGCGTTCTAGATTGAATTTTCTACGGTGCAAATCCACCCTAATCTACTGCGAGCAGACTTGAAGTCGCCGGCACAATGCCGATCGGTAGATTATGAAACAGGGTAGATGTTGATTGCACTGTAGAACGATGCAAATCCGCCCAAATCTACCGCGAGCAGATCTGAAATCGCCGGCACAATGTCGATCGGTAGATTGCGAAACGGGGTAGATGTTGATTGCATCGCGGATTAATTTTATGCATCGTTTTTCTGTTTGGAGATTGCATAAGAAAAACTGCACGAAAATTATGCATTGAATTCCTATTCGGTTTATACTCGGCATTAATGAAAAAAAAAGAAACCGCCGATCGCCGGCCTGCAGACTGGCACTGCCCCGCAAGGCATCTCGACCTTCCCGCATGCGCGCTGCCCGCCGACGGCCCGAAGACCGGCTGTGCCGCCAACCATAAATCGCGCCTGCATGCGCCCCGCACTGGCGCCGCCACCCGCCCTCGGCACCTCCGCCCGTGCGCACGTCCCGTGCCTCCTCACCGACCCGAAGTCGGCTCTTCCCCATGGGCGCGGGCCACCGCTCGGTCCTTCGCGCCGCCGAGCCCAGCCACCTCGCCCCGAACGGCGTCGCCCAACCACCGGCTCACAGTAGCGCCGCCTTGGCTCCTTGCGCCCGCATGCGCCGGCCAACTCCGCCTCTTACCGGCCCTTCCCGCAACCGCCTTAGACCCATGTTCGTCGCCGGCTTGAAGTTGGCTCGCCTCCCCATGCGCAGGAGCCTGCCCCGCGCCCGGCCGGCAACCTCGCGCGCTCCCCGCGCCGCCGCACGGCGCTTGGCTTCTCCCGCACCGCCGCACGGCGCCCGGCCTCCTCCAGCCCGCCGTGCGCCCATGCTCGCCGACCGAGCTGCTGCGCCGCCTGCCTGCCGGCCCCGCCGCTCGGCCGCCCGTACGCGCCGTGCGCCACCCGCAGCTGGCACCGCCCGAGCACCGCCCGTAGCCGGCGCCTCCCGCTGTCGTGGCCGCCGGCAGCCGCCGCCGCCTGGCCGCTCGCCCTGACCGCGCGGGCCAAGCCGCCGCCGCCCCTAGAAAATGGAGGGAGGGAACCCTAAAGCTCCCATTTTCCTTGTTGTCAGCCGGATGGGCCTAATGGGCCGGAGAAGAAAGCAAGCAACCGGGGCGGGCCGGCTGGGCCAAATCGGGCCAAGCGGGCCACGGTGTCTTGGGCCGGTGGGTGAAAAAAAAGGGAGCCCAGCCAAGGGGAGTGGCGCCGGTGTTTTTACAGAAATCACCCCGAAAAAAATGAAAAATACCGAAAGGGCCCTAAAATTTGCATATGACTCCCGAATGTTGCAGAAAAGGCCACGTAATTCCGAAAATTACGAATAAGCCCTCAAATTTACAAGCGGGTCCATAATTTTGCAGAAAACCCCTCGGTAAATCAGGAAATTGCGCGAATTTTTCTCTGAACTGAAATTTTGCGTATAAACCCTTTGGAATTGCAGAATTTGCTGAAATTTCATATTTTAGCATAAAAGGGCCTCGGGAATCTGAATTTTGCATTATTTTTAGAATTTGAAGCTCATTTATTTATGCCATTACTGTTTTATGTATTTTCTGTATTTATTTACTGTATTGGTTAATTGTAATTACTGAAAATTGCTCTTAATCACTGAAAATTGCAGTAAAATTATAGAAAATGCATAGAAAATTCTGGAACATTACGAGAAACTTTTGTACCATTTATTCACCCGCAGTGAATTATTCCGTGCATGTCTACCAGCAGTAGACTTATACACATTTAGATGACCAGCATCACGAACTGGAAGTTCGAGGAGCTGGCCCCGCATGGCCAAAACTATCTGACATAGGCATCCGATGTCGAGATTGTACTTGGAGCTAGGAGGCTCCGCGCGACTATTGGGATTGGCGGACTGAATGACGCCCAACCCATGCCTAAAGAGAATGATCAGGCACTTCATTTTCTCATGCACCACCTCTGCCTCACTCTCAAGAATGAGTACATGGCGGAGAAGAGCGCGCTAACACTCTGGACCGCACTAAAGAAGCTGTTTTAAGAAGCTAAAGTACACCATTCTTCCTCAAGCAGAGCGAGAGTGGATCAGACTGAGGTTTGTCGATGTTAAGACGGTCAGGGAAAACAATTCTGCCTTGCACAGGATTTGTACCCCAATACAGAAAATTGAGAAAATCCTTCCACCCCATGTAGCACAATCCGCACGCAACTATCGTCAAGATGGCTATGAGGAATATGCCGAATTGACCGATATGATGTAAGTTGCGGAGGCTCAGGACAAAGTTCTCTGTAAGAACTACGTCACTCAGCCACCTGAGAGCTCCGTTGGTCGTGAAGCCAACGCCAGGAGCAACAAGGTGCGAATGCCCTTGATAAAGAAAAGGGGAAGGAAGAGTAAGACCGCAGCCCAGAAAGGCAAATCAGACGCTCCACATGAGAATAATGCTAGCAAGCCAAAACGGGTTGGCAAAGGGCAGCATGAAGCCCAATTTGCATCGGTTGAGGGGGAGAATTCCGAGCAGCTGCCCGCACTGATGGAGGTTGAGACCCTCCAGGAGCAGCACCCTCTCTCGACCTAGAAGCAGTCAACGCCATGATTTCTCTTGAAGAGAATGACACCCCGAGAAAATTGTGTAGTGCACAGAATGCATTTAGACTTAATTGTCATTTATTTTGTGTGGAAGAATATGTTAGAATTTGCATGGATGGTACTTAAGAATTGTTATTTTCTCGTGATGGTTGGATGATATTTGAAGAATTCATTCATTTATTCAGTTTATGATGGCATGATATGGTCTGATATTGGAGTATTTTATTTATGTGTTGATTGCCTTCTCATACATGTTAATAAATACCCTATATTAGAACACGTGTAGTGCCCTATGAAGGAAGTGTGCTTAGCCAGCAGCGGCACAACGCATATCATCTTAAGAGAGATTGAGTATTTTCAGTCGATTCGTAAGAGCATTGGCAGCCTTACGACAATCGCCAGAAGCGATGCATGTATAATTGGTTCAGGAAGAGCCAATGGGCACAACTTTGATAATTGAAGAAGCCTTATTGTACCCAAAATCGACTAGAATTCTCCTAAGTTTTAAGAATATCCGCGCAAATGGTTTCCACGTTGAGACTAAAGAAGAGCACGGTAAGGAATACCTGCTCATTACGAAGTGCGAAGAGAATACAAAAGAATATTAGAAAAACTTCCTTCACTTGAAACTGGGCTATATTATACCAATATTAAAGCGCCTGCAGCGTACACTGTTCTGAAGACAGTGTTTAGAAGCTCTGAACTATTCTGTCTCTGGCATGACAAATTAGGCCACCCAGATCTTAGGATGATGAGAAACATAAGCAATAATTTCTAAGGGCATAATATTAATGTGAAGAATTTCCCAAATCATGAAGATTTTGTGTGCCCTGCATGTGCCACCGGGAAATTAATTACTAGACCCTCCACTCTGAAAGTGAAGGATTAAGTACCTGCATTCCTGGAACGCATCCAGGGAGACATTTGCGGTCCCATTAAGCCCATCTCAGGGCCATTTAAGTATTTTATGGTGCTCATTGACACTTCCTCGAAGTTGTCATATGTGGGTTTTGTTGTCCACAAGAAACCACGCCTTTGCAAGATTGATCTCGCAGATCATTCGCATCAGAAATGTGTTTCCAGATCATCATATCAAGTCCATCAGAATGGACAACGCCGGAGAATTTACTTCAAAGGCATTTGATGATTATTGCTTGGCGATGGGAATTGTAGTTGAGCATTCGGTACCGCATGTCCATACCCAGAATGGTTTGGCAAAAGCTTTAATTAAGAGAATTAAATTTATTGCCCGACCCCTCTTGCATAATTGTAATTTGCCAGCTACATGTCGGGGACCCGCAGTCCTACATGCAGCGAATCTCATCAACCTTAGACTTTCGGCCTACAACATCCATTCATCTATGCAACTAGCGCAAGGGTCACCACCGAAAATTTCCCAACATTAGGGGGAGGAAATCAACCCCTTGATGAAGAATGTCGGGAAATTACGTGGCAAGCCTGGGGAATCCATGCAGATGACCCGCACACTAGAGAAGTCCAGAAGACAATAGAAGTCCAGAAGACAATTGATTTGCAAGCAATAGCAAATTAGCTGCATGATCACTTTAGTGATTTGAAGAGCGTGACTAAGTCGCATGTGCCTGCACGCACTGCACCGGAGAGGGTTGAAATACCAAAGAAAGCAGAAGGTATCCCTAATCTCGTCCAGAGGCCTCAGAAAAATAATAAAGGACGAGAACTCCGGTTCCTCGAATCCTTAGTAACCGGGGACGCCTGGCGAAAAAGGATAAGCGGGATTTATAACAGCCGATCACTGAAGTCCCCAAGAATGAGAAGGGGAGCCAGTCGAGACCTGGCATGAGTATGACACCTTCAGAAAAGGGCATACCGGATCTGAATATCCCCGTCGGCATGGATATGTGCGCACACATCGGAGCCGAAAAACTAAAGGGACTTGCCACCGCAATTGAAAGAAGCGATGCGCAAGGTGAAGCTCCAGAAGAAGCAATCGCTCCAGAAGTAGCAACTCATGAAGAAATAGCTATAAATTATGTGCACACGGGAGAGCCCCTGAATAGGACAACAGCTAATATCGATATCTACTTCGCAAAGAAAATTGCCTCCATTATCGATCTTGATCTCGAACCTGCATTGCTCGCTGAAGTAAGAAAAGATCAGATTGGAAAGATTGAAAGAAGGCAATAGCAACTGAATTGCTATCTTTGAACAAAAGAGAGGTGTTTGGGCCCGTATGCCGCACGCCTCCCCATGTGCACCCCGTAGGGCACAAGTGGGTATTTGTTCGAAAGAGGAATGAAAGAAACGAAGTGGTGAGATATAAAGCAAGGCTAGTAGCCCAAGGTTTCACTCAACGTCCTGGAGTTGATTATGAAGAAACCTACTCCCCAGTCATGAGCGGAATTACCTTTAGATATTTGATCTCAATGGCAGTGAACTTGAATTTAGAAATGAAATTGATGGATGTTGTGACTGCATACCTTTACGGTAACTTGGATTCGGAGATTTATATGAGAGTCCCTGAAGGAATACCTCTCCCGAACCAAGACAGAGTAAATAGAAATCTGTACAGTGTGAAACTCAGAAAGTCACTGTATGGACTAAAACAATCTGGAAGAATGTGGTATAATCGCTTAAGCAACTTTCTCTGCAAGAAAGGCTACACGAACAATGAAGACTGTCCTTGTGTATTTATACGGCGATCCCAGAATGGATTCTGTGTAATCTCGGTGTATGTAGATGATCTGAATATCATCGGGACAGCAAGAGAAGCAAGCTCCTATTTGGAGTCAGAATTTGAAATGAAAGATTTGGGCAAGACCAAGTTTGCTTAGGCCTGCAGCTTGAGCATGTCCCTGAAGGAATCTTGGTACATTAGTCTACCTACATCCAGAAGGTGCTTGAAAGGTTTGACTTTGAGAAGGCATTCTCATCGAAAGTACCGATGATCGGGAGGTCTTTACAGCAAGAAAAAGATCCTTTCCGACCTAGGGAAGAGGGGGAGGAAGTCCTGGGACCAGAATTCCCACACTTGAGTGTAGTGGTAGCACTCATGTACTTAGCAAACTGCACTAGATCGGACATTGCATTTGCCGTGTACCTGTTAGCAAGGTACAGTGCAGAGCCCACCAAAGGACATTGGCAGGGCATAAAGGACACCTTCCGATACCTCAAAGGAAGCAAGGACTTCGGATTGTTCTACAGAAAGAATCAAGATCTGAACTTGATTGGCTATGCAGATGCTGGGTACTTGTCAGACCCGCATACCGCTAAGTCACAAACAGGCTATGTATTTCTGTGTGGTGGAACTGCAATTTCATGAAAATCGTCTAAGCAAAGCCTTGTAGCTACTTCGACGAACCACTCAGAAATTATAGCACTGTATGAAGCCGCACGAGAGTGCGCTTGGTTCCGCTGAACGGATCACCACATTCAGCAGCCATGTGGAATGAACATTGTGCAAACCCCCATAATTATCCATGAAGATAATGCAGCTTGCGTTGCACTAGTGCAGACGGGCTATGTAAGCATATCAACCCCAAGTTCCTCTATGCTCATGAATTGCAAAGATGGACAAGATTAAAGTACTGCACACTAAGTCATATAGACTTGTTCACTAAGTCACTCCCCGCATCTAGCTATGAAAGGTGCGTGTGAGGGATTGGAATGATAAGACTTATAGAAGTGCAGAATTCAGGGGGAGAATTCTCTCAAGCCCATTATTAAATCTTAATCCTGAAGGTTAAGTACCCAAATGAGCAAAGTCCTGAAGACTGAATGAAGTTGGGTGAATTGTACTCTTTTTCCCTTGACGAGTTTTCCATGAAGTTTCTCGACCAAGGTTTTTAATGAGGCAATTCGTGCATCGCAGCATCACATGTATCATGTGCTCTTTCTCCAAATTTTTCCCACTGGGTTTTTATGGAGTTTTGACGAGGCATGAGCATGTTGGGTGAGTTCCCAAGGGGGAGTGTTAGGAAACTGGGCCCATGGCCAAGAGTCCTGGCATATTTGGGCACCTCACCGTATACTATAAATAGGGACCTAGACCCCTCTCATTATGTACACCTGATGCAATTGAAAACAATAAAGAAAGACCAGGAGTTCTCTCTATCTCTGTGTGTTCATCTATTGTCTCTGTGATTCTGTGATTGATTCGTTCTTGTTCTAGCAGAGGAATCGCTCGGACTGGTCTCCAGCGTCGGTTCCTCAACAGGTATCTCACAAATGCAGATCTTGTTGCTGCTGTGACGCTGCAAGTGTTTTTCTTCTAACCAGTCCACTGTAAACTACTTACCAATTTGCAACGAGTGTCTTAAATCATAAATGTTTCCGGTGTTTACCCGTCTGTTACCTTCTGTGAGGATGCATTTCTCTCTACCTGGCTTCTTTGAAACTCCTAAAGGCAAAGTGATTTTGGAAGGGTTTAAGCTCCTTTGTTTAGTGATTTATTATTATTATTATTTGCTTTTGATATTCCATGCATGATCTTCATGCCTTTTTGGTAATGAATGACGGTGAATGATTTCGCCTTCCAGGAACAACAAAGGGGATAGCCTCACTGCGTCGTACTACCATTTGGTGAAAGAGACAAACACAGCTTTTGGAGGGGATATCAACCACAGCTTCTCGAGCAATGAGAACACCTCTTACCGGTGTGAAGTTGCGTTACAACAACCACGGCATGTTCAGTGCCCTCATGCAGCACGAGTGGAGGCCCAAGTCATTCTTCACCCTCTCCACTGAGGTCGGCACCAAGGCGATCGACAAGATCTCCAAGGTCGGGCTGTCGCTGGTTCTTAAGCCTTTATGATGATGCCGATCCCTTCTTAGTCATAGGATGGTAGCTCTCCATATCAGCGCCTGAGGTCGAGTGAAATAAGTCTCGCCTGAGGTCGAGTGAATTAAGTCTAGTAAACCTTTTGGATCAACTTCGGTGCCATGGCTTCTCGATTCTGCAAACTTGCCCTTTCGTAGTACCATTTGTAAAATATAGGATAGATTGAAGAAGAGTATTGCGGTCAATGGAGCACGCAATCAACCGATTGCCGCAGCTTTGTATTTATACGCTGTTGTTGGATGATGAACAACACCTTATCCGTAGCATTAACAAACTACAGATTAATTACAACAGCTAGCAGATATTCTGCTGCTCTTATCTGCTCGGTTACAACAAGAGATTCTACTCTTATCTCTAGATAGAGATAAGTACAATTACTTGGAACGGGGCCTCCAGGACGGCCACGTGAAGGCTTCCACATGAGTTGCAGGTTCAACTGTAGCGGAAAAAGCCTGTTTCCGTAGATCATATCTCACAGTGCCACGGAAAAGGCTACTGAAGATGGCGGTACTGAAGAGGCCACAGGAGAGTTTGCAAAGGGAGAAACATACTAACTAAAAACATCTCTAAAAATATAGACACGACGAGTCAGCGCATGTAAGCACTTATATCCCTTATGTATGTTATTGTAGCCAAGAACACACATTGTTGTGGTCGAAATTGTAGCTTACGTGCATGTATGGCCACAACTTGGGCCAACAAGCACACCCAAAAATTTTAAGAAGGGAACAATCTGTTGGTTCTGCAAGGGCATTCCGGTAATTTCCCAATTGAAAAAAAAAGAAAAAGAGAGAGGTAGGGCCACCTGTCAATGGGCCGACCGAGGTGATAAGGGGAGGAGACTGCGTCTCCTCCCGTGACGGTTCGTGTGCGCGTGCGTTTCGTCTTCTCGCGTGCGGCGCGGAGCAGCTTCGACCGCGTCTTCTGGGGCGACCGAGTTGGGCGGCGGTGGCGAAGGAGGCACCACCGGCGTGGGCGCTTCGGCGCTAGCTGTGACTACAGCCCGCCGGCCTCCGCCCCACTCCCCTTTAAATGGCGCCTCTCCTCGCTGTGTTGGCCGGAAGCAGCAGTAAGTCCTCCCCTTTCCGATCTCAAATCTCTCTCAATGGTTCTTTGATCTTGAGTCTTGAGAGCTGCCAGCCAGGTTTTCTCCTGTCGCCGTCGGCTGAGGAGCGCAAATCGCCGTTCTAGGGTTTCCCCGTACAGTTTCCTTGAGCCTCTTCTTCAAGTTGGTCGAGAGGAAACGTTTGGGTTAA
Organism: Dendrocalamus latiflorus; assembly: GCA_017311315.1. Classification (NCBI taxonomy): domain Eukaryota; kingdom Viridiplantae; phylum Streptophyta; class Magnoliopsida; order Poales; family Poaceae; genus Dendrocalamus; species Dendrocalamus latiflorus. Next base: position 46,081,500 of record CM029666.1, on the reverse strand, counting down.
CCTCTAGAGGTTGATTTGGCTCGGACTTGTACTGTGATTTGTAAGAGATTTGTGACATATTCTTGGTGTTCACGAGCGTTCTCGGCCGGAGCTCTCGTTGATCTTGTGTGGCGTCAACCCTAACCTTCGTCTCCAGCGTCGACTACCCGAGGTTGGAGTGGGTATTGTATCTCCATCAGCCACGCTCCTCTTCTGCGGCAGTATAGAGGGTGCTAGGTTTTCTGGGATAGCGCTGCGTACATATCTTGCCTCATTCGATTTCTTCACGGTGATTTCGAGTATCACCACTGTTACGAGTACATTAGCTGCTGGTTCTTTGCAATTTTGATATCTACTTCACTTGCTTGAAAATTGCAAAGATCTGTCTGTGGACTGCTTGCTCTGTGATGAAGTAACACAATACTGATATTATATATGAATGTGATGGTAGATTAGTGTTGAGCCTCAGTTAACCTATTTTTTTACTTTCACTGATCATTGCAATTGCTATTCTGTTCTTGCAGATCCCTGTGCTAGATCTGTTCAATAGTTAATATTGGTCTCTTCTGACCTTTGCCGAACCCTGTTATCTTGTTAATTCAATAGTAGTCTCTATGATAGAATGAAAGATTGTTTTTAGGGGGTTTTCAGCTCTATCCGAAAAGCTATTTTCATGATCTGTTAGTGTTTGTTAAATAGAAAGGTTTAATTTGAGTTCAAGATCTAATCTATAACTGTCATATATAATCAAGATTAGATTTTGTCATGACGGAGATGGGCAAGATTAAATCTTGTACAACTAGCTTTCTGAAAGCACTAAAGAGAACTCAATTTATTGATCATATGCTGAATCTGGTCATATATGTTAAGTTTTTGTTGAGATTAGCATTTACATGCACTTGTATACTTGAGGCCATGCTAGTCTTGAACTCTTATATGATATTTATGTTGAGCATATGTTTCTTTTGCAATGACTTAAATGATTCATATGTTAATATGTTAGCTAAGTCATTTCTATACCATGTTTGTCATGCTTGTCTATTTATTATTATTGCTGGAATTAAATTAAAATTATGCTTATACCGCATATTTTACAACATAATCAAGCTTAGAACCAAGTAATCGCTCTAGAGGAGTAGAATCATTGATGACTTTGCTAGGCAACCGATTGATCAGATAGCATGTTGTAAGGAAGGACTCATCCCTAAAACCAACAGGAACCAAAGAGTGGGCAAGAAGAGCTCAGCCGACTTCAACAATGTATCGATATTTCTCTCGTGGTGCTATTTTGTTGATGAGTTTGAGGGCACGAAACTCAATGTTGAATGCCTATTCTCTCAAAGAAAGCATGTAATTTTGGAATTAACGCCCCCAAATCTCTGCAGCTATTTTGTTGATGTGTTTGAGGGCACGAAACTCAATGTTGAATGCCTATTCTCTCAATGAAGGCACGCAATTTTTGGTATTAATGCCCCCCCCCCCCCCCCCCCAACTGGTTTGAATGGAAAGGATATTTTTATTTAACAAGTGTTCAATATGAGATTGAAATTTAAGAAAGACAGTGGCGACATCGGATATGTGCTTCAATAAATAAATCAAAGTAAACCGACTATAGTATTGATAGCCATTGATAGATTTAATGGTTGGCCCCAGACATCTGAGTACACAAGCTCAAAGGACTAAAACAAGAACTAGTAGATGTGGGAAAAGGTAATTGGTGGCTCTTGGTCAACTGACAAGCATCACAAATCAATGATGTGGTTTTATTGGACTCGAAAGGCAAACTATTGAACTGAAGCACTTGACGGAGAATATGCAAGGATGAACGACCAAGGGGACTATGCCACTGCGCTTGTGACAGCTTGGCTGCAAGGAGTGTTCTCTTAGGGTGTGTTTGGTTGGAGGGATAAGGTGGGATAGGATGGGATGGGGATAGGATGAGATAGTTCCACAAAAAAAGTGGAACCATATGGTCCAACATCTAAGAAGAATATTCTCTAAATTTGCACAGGCTCATCCCACTTTGGACCATTCCATCACACCCCATCCCTCCAACCAAACACAGAGATAGGCTTGGTCAAAGGAACCATCCCATCTCATCCCATCCCACCCCATCCCTCCAACCAAATACACCCTTAAACAAGGCAATAGCATCGGGCGCAATGGGATACAATCCCCCTCACATGTGCCTTGCAGAAGAAGAGTCTTTGCAACCCAATCATTTACAAAGAAATAGTTTGGATAAAATTCAAAGAATATATTGTTATTGGTAGCAAGATGATGGACAGAAAGGAGATTTTTAGTTATGTTGGGAACGTGCATGGTACCCAAGGTCACCAAGGAGTCCTAGTCAGAGTCCAAACCAGCCAAAAGGTAGATCACGATTTCTTCTCCATTGAGGGGCTGCCCGATGGCAACCAAGGTGTCGGTCAATCCCTTCACCTTGTTGAAGTACTCAATTGCAGAGAGCTCATTCTTCAGGTTTTCTAGCTGCATTTTGATCTGCATAACACACGCCCATGATTGAGGCAAAGAGCTGCTCAAGTGTGATCCAGATTTCACGGTAAGTATTGAGAAAGAACTTCCTCCGAGAGAGAGAAGAAAGGAGGGCACTGAGAACTGTTGGATCTTTTTGCAACCAAGTCAGGTGCGCCGGATTGGGCACCTGAGATGCTCCTGCATTAGTGGTTTCAGTCATCATCTTCTCAGGGCAGGGATTAGATCCGTCGATAAAACCAAGAAGCTGCTGACTTCTCAGGTAGGGCTAAAGGAGGGAGTAGGAAGCAAATCGACCTAAGAGGAAGTTAGGATGCCGGCGGAGGTGTTGGAAGCAGCACTGGATGTCAACATTACTATGGATTAGATTGGCCCTGATACCATGTAAAATATAGGATAAACTAAAGAAGAGTATTGTGATCAGTGGCGCACACAATCAACCCATTGCCACAGGTCTGTATTTATATGCTGTTGTTGGATGGTGAACAACACCTTATCAGCAACATTAACAAACTACATATTACAGCTAGCAGATATTCTGCTTATCTGCTCGGTTACAACAACAGATTCTACCCTCTCTCTAGAGAGATAAGTACAAGTACTTTAACACAATTTTGAGTACAGTACTTTTCCCCAGCTTGTTTTAGATGTTCAAACTAAATCAGCGATTCAGGTAATTTGTCAATTCATGCTTCTGATTGATCGCTAGTTGCTGGCATCTTGCTTAATGCTTTTGGTTTTGATATGCTTCTACCCGCAAAAGGCTCGTATTATTCAGTTCCGCCTACCTGCCATCCTAAACTAGGCAAAATTGGCCTTGTTAACATCCACGCAGTATTCACCAGTCGTTTCCTTGCGAAGCCATCGCTTCTAGCTGTTGTCCGTTTGAATTATCTGCCTTCGGGGGAAAATGAAATGCTATGTGGGGGATACAAAACTGCACGGACAATTGGTACTCTTTTTTTTTTGGAGAGTTACAAGGCGACGCACACCCACTCGCACCACACATACATACGTATCCCCTACACACGTAAGGCTAAGCAGAGACTCGACAGCCTTGAGGCACGGGCACATGTGTGTACCAAATAGACTAGGAGGCCCGGGTGAGCACGCACATCGAGTAGGACTCGATCGCGGGTGGACATGCAGAGCGACCACGCGCTCAGCCAACTGAGCTGATCTCAGTTCTCTGCACGGGCAATTGGTACTTGAATATATGTACTTTATTGCAAATGTATGGTCTTACATAAGTCTTACATAGCTCCAGCATAGTGGAGGTATCTCTGCAAATATGCAGAACACAAAGATAAATGAGCAGGCAATTTGCCTGCAGGCAAATAATGCACAACCGGTGGTTCTGCATAGATCAAATGTGAACATACTTACAGATTTGCTTCAGTGAAATCCTTGCTGTAGGACAAATGCATCCATTGCCCTCGCTATCGCCTTTATTTGCACAAGCAGCAGTATCGGGTCCGCCACTTCAGCATTCTGATGCTGTTTCCTAGCTTTATGCTATTCAGATTTCCTCCTAAGAGCTATGCTGAATAGTTTGTCTAGACTAGAGGCTATGCAAGTAGCGGCGCAACAAGTCTACGATGACACCTCCCAGACCTTGTAATCCTGTCCCTCGGCAGCAACAATCCAATCTATGGGACCGCTTGGCTCAAAGTGTCCTGAGCCAATCTTCATTGTTATCTTCTCATCAATCTCTGCCGCATATAAACTCCTTTCTGCCTTGAGTATCTTGATCTGTAAATGATGCATACCGCCATCAATTTAAGAAAGTATTGTCACTGCATATACGAAAATGACATATATGGAAGGAACAGTAGGAATTTGTTTAGCCACTTCTTTTTAGATCATTTTTTAGCCACTTCCTGTACATGTTTTGTACCTTGCTGCGGCAATGGATCTTTTGCCGATGTCTGACAGAGATAAATTTAGCAATCTCTGGTTGCAAGTGTGAAAAGATGTGATCATAGAAGACTGCTGGAGTGCCAGGATGCGTCAAAATGTATGCATATCCTTGCAACTCCATACCAAAGGGGAATCTCCAATGACCCTACAGATACACAAAGAACAATATTAGGAGGATCATGTAAAATAGGCAGTAGAAAAACTTGCACGAGCTTGAAGACCCCAATTTGGAGGGCGATGGATATCAAGCAAGATTTTCTCAGCATATAACTGAGCTTCATATATCTAGATGATATTGTATTGTACCTGAGTAGAACCGGTGTCGTGATTTTCTATAAATGTGACTGCACGTGAAGGCCACCAACCTAATACTCCAGGGGGTTTTCCTTTTTCATCAGACAAGCGCCAATACTCAGATCTTTCCAGTGCCTGTATTTAAAATTCCATATTACAAATGCAGAACAAAAAAATAGGGAAACAGCAAATGTAGGAAAGGAGTACACAAGGTCGCAGCACTAGATTACAACAGCATCCTTCCCAAACGATGGGCAGGACTGGTCATTACAATCTTAGATGAGTTAACTCTAATCAGGAAACCACTTTATAACAGATCAATCGACATTTAATGATTTGTCATAGAAGGGGAATAGTGAATACTATGCAAGATGCAAGTTTAATTGACATTGTGATAGTTTTGCATTTTGCATCTCGCATAACAGTTGATAAAGCATTAACTACTTGTAGAGAAAATACTGAAGTATCAATTAGTAACATTATATGATCCTCCTCTCAAAAGAAAAAAGATAGATGATCCAACCATGGCCAAGAAATCTAAAGTTACCAAGTCACCCATAAGCACTATAGTAAATCTTTTAAAAAAAAATGTTAGCTGAAATCTTACAGTATGAAGTATTCCTTTAGTGGTGACATCAAATGCACCAGCAGTTCCATTTGTAGCATTTATCCAGTCAACGATTCTCTGCCTGTGGGCATCTTGATTATAATCCATTTCACCATAAGTGTAGCTGAGAGAGTCCCAGTACTCTCCTACTGCAAAGTATGGTTCACTTGCTTCCAAGTAGTCTTTGACGTATCCACCCCAAAAACCACGAACAAAATCAAGTCTCCATCCATCATATCCAACTTCATTTCTGCAAGTCAAGCAGAACAACTATGAATGAAACATGTGGTGTTGACATTTTGTGTAACGCTCAGGTCTAATGTTCTACAATCCAATTTATCTCGTCCATCTAACGAAATATACCACATTAGGACTTGTAAGCTACCGGCCCCATATTGGAGTAGTGGGAAAATCACATGTTCTGTCTCCAAAGGAAGGAAAGATAGTATTTCCTAGAAATTATCTGCTGATCCAAGAAACAGTTTCAGTATTAGTATAGGAAAGGCTCCTGCAATAACTTGGTTTCTTTGCCTCTTTCCACTTAATCTCAAAATCTACATTTTGTTGTAGGAGCTGAGACTACAGTGTATATCATTTTCCAAAGTGTGTAAAATATCTGGTGGTAGAGTGCTGAGAATTTGTAGTTTCCAGTGCACCATTGTTCATTCCAATTTGTTGTAGAGCTAAGAAGACTACAGTATATATCTTATGCATAAAAGTATTAGAAATTATAAGCAAATTCAGCTTTCGAAAGAATATGTGATGTGAGGCGAGAATACTAACACTCAACTGCAAATTAGGTTCAGAAATCATGCATGTACACGGAGCCTATTTACTTTGTTCTATGGCAATGCTGCAGCATAGGACCATTTGCACAGGTAATGTACATACAGTAACAAACAGTTAAGTATGAGCAAAGGCAGGAACTTTGGGCTTTGGCCAAGAAATGGCAGGATAACTGACCTCATCCAGCAAAGCCATTCTTTAAGATCATTCCTCACAAACTCTTGTGAGTGATCAATGTTTGGTGCTGCATGGAAGTTATCTCCACTGCTCTTGTTGCCTCTTCCCTACAAGGACAAGAGTTTTACCCCCAACATACAACGGGAGTAGAATTTCACATGCTGCGTAATTTTAAGTGAACTAAAATGGTAAAAAGATGTAGAACAACATTATACTTTTCAAAGACTGCTGAAGTTGAAGATATTTTTCCTTTTGGAACTCAGGTCAAGTTCCCTGAAGTTCTTTAAGCAACTTAAGTACCCATGCGACTGCATTTTTACTATCAATACTGAATATATGCAAATGAAAAATGTGAAGAGTTAATCAGGGTCTGTAAGTCATTCAGTGAGACTACCTTCAAGCATAATTTTGTTGGTTGAGTTAAGCATATGTGTGCAGAACTTCAATAAGTCCCATTGGAGTTAAATACTGGTGAAATGAAATTACTAATTCATGCGGACGAACAATGCGATCCATTTTATGTATACATTTTTGCTATAAATTATAGCGGGGAAATGGAGGACACAAATAACCACAATAGGTGTTGATATTAGAGAATCACAATGATAGTCCCCGGAACCAGCTCTTAATTGGTGGTCAACTTGTAGGAGAAATAACTTATATTGTAAATCTTCCCTCTCCGTGTAATCAAACCAGTTTTGCAATACTAGTGGAGTTCAGGAGGGCTTAATCCCTCCGTTGATTCTTCAAAAAATAATAATGAACTTTGAAGAATGCCATATTCTAAGTCTTCTAATTAAATATAATTTAAAAATTAAAAGGAAATGCCTCACCTGGAAATGTGGATCATCAGCAACAACCGCTCGATCATCCCAGTTAAGACGCCCACCAAAAATATTCCAGACACCATTTTGGTTCTGAAACTGAGCACACCTGTGATTTAGAACAGCATCACCAAGAACCTTCATACCAGCTTCATGAAAAATTTTCACAAGCTGCTTCAACTCTTCCATGGTCCCATATCTGAAACATTAATGTTACCACTATAATGCATGACATCAGCTCGCATGATGTGTTCATAATATACTGTTTAAAAAGACAGATTTTCAAAGTCTCATTTTTCCCTTTGAAGATCATCGACTTTTATGCAAGGAAGACAAAAAACTAAGCAGCTTTCTAAGGTCAGGCGAAATCAAGTGGACTGAGCTATTCTGGACCAGGGAAACTTTAGACGGCATAAGTAACACTGAGGGTTGAGACTAACACTAACTACAGAAGGAAAAGCAAGCTCGCACAATTTTGCAACAAGATTAGTGTCCTTGTCATTTTTTACCCCAACTGCAAATGTTAGCCTGGTGATGTTTCTACACAGAAAATTTAGTAGCAAAATCTTCTGAACTCTAAGTAGACACCATAGAGAGAGAGAGAGAGAAATGTCAGAATGTTCCCTACATAACTTATCAGTTATCTAGAACAGAACATGCAGTACCTGCCTCATTCATACATCAGAAGGAATGTTCCTCATAAGTTCATCACTTACTCATCACTCACCATGTTTCTCTTTTGTGTAAGTGCAGTATTCACATTGCCAATAACAGGCACAACTTTTTGCTGTAAGAAACCTTGAAGCACAAATCTATTGCAATAGCCCATATGACTTATATAGTACAACGGACACAAACTCTAGAAAATAGGAAAAGATCTAAATACCCTTAACACCTCTTTAAATGTAAGGCGTATGCGATAGCATTACATTTGAAAAGGGTTAACACTAAAATAGAAAAAATCTAAAATCCGTGTCTTGAATATATCGTCAAAGCGTGCAGCTCTTAGAAAATTGTATCGGAAAGATCGCCTCACATCCAAAATCGTGCAGCAGCCCCATAAAGCACAAAGTGCAGGGGCCAACAAGGTAGAGGTAAGTGGAAATAAAGTCGACCACGGTAACACGATGAAAAATATGGAGAAAGTGACACAAGTAGAGAGCTATCAAATCAAGCTGAGGAGGAAGATAGAAGTATAGCGGCACATATCAAAGCCAAGACAACGGCAGCGCTGTGCACAAGAAGTGCAACGAAGGTGCAGTGCAGAAGAAGCGCGGCGGCTCAAAGAGAAGAGGCGGCATCATAAAGACTTCTACGATCTGCGGCGACTCAAGGAGAAGAGCGACGGCTACGGCTATGCAAAAGGAAAGAGAAGACCACATTCGATCCAAGAGGATGAATCGTGGCTAGCAAAGCAATTGGCTGACTGATAAAGATTTTGTGGATTCGTACGGCTTTGACAAACTAATAGAGAGATAGCAGCGCACTTGGATCGACACAACGGAAGACGCAAAATGAAAAGGACTCAAAGGCAGCAGATTCTAACATCCTCAGCTCCAACACCACTTTTATTCATCCTTTCTCCCCCCCCCCCCCCCTTTTTCTCCAATTGGCCGAACAACCTTTTTCTCCAATCGGCCAAACGGCCTAGCCACCCATCTCCTCAGCATCCTCTTGATGGCGAGCAAGCAAGGAAGCACTAGTGGGGCGCCCGTTCAGCAGTCAGTGATAGAGAAGAAGGCGGCATCCCCAAGAACGTCGTCGCATTCAGAAGGGAGGAAGCCTCGCCCTACCCTCGACGGCACCATTTGCGCACTTGACAAACTAATAGAGAGATAGCAGCGCACTTGGATCGACACAACGGAAGACGCAAAATGAAAAGGACTCAAAGGCAGCAGATTCTAACATCCTCAGCTCCACCACCACTTTTATTCATCCTTTCTCTCCCCCCTTTTTCTCCAATTGGCCGAACAACCTTTTTCTCCAATCAGCCAAACGGCCTAGCCACCCATCTCCTCAGCATCCTCCTGATGGCGAGCAAGCAAGGAAGCACTAGTGGGGCGCCCGTTCAGCAGTCAGTGATAGAGAAGAAGGCGGCATCCCCAAGAACGCTGTCGCATCCAGAAGGGAGGAAGCCTCGCCCTACCCTCGACGGCACCATTTGCGCCCTTCTCGCCATCGCCACCTGCTGTGACAGCAAGCAGAGAAGCGGGGGAGCGACTGCAGCCGGGTGGCCAGAAGAGCTTGGCGGCAGCGCAGGCGTGACAGAGATCCAACCGGATCCGACAGTGAAAAAGATCCTGCCGCTCGGATCCAGAACATGGCGGCGACCGGGAGGGGTGCGAGCACGTCTGGGGGCGGCGCACATGCGCGGCGGCCCACGTCCGAGAGATGTAGGGGCGCGCAGGCCACCGAGCGTGTGCGTCTCGAGGGCGCAATGCGTGGCCGAAAGGCAGAGATGCGGCGGTGGCAGAATCTGGTGAGACGACGACAGTGAGGTCAGCAAGCCTGGATGAGTATATGTGGGGGAGAAGATGACGGTGGCCACTGGTGAGGCTAGCGGCAACTAGAGAGCCAGCGTTGTGCGCGCTGAAGCCTGATCCGGCACTGCGGCGGCCGGATCCTTGCGGTGCCATGCTGGGGTTGGCCAGATTTGGGCGGGCCGATGCGGATCTGGAGAGGAGACAGTCGGATCCAGAGAGTGCGAGTTCGGGGACGGCGACGGCTGTAAATGACAGCGCAAGCACGGACACGGGCGTGCCTGGGCGGAGGCGCGGGTGCACTTGGGTGGAAGCGCAGGCGCACGGGCAGGATGACGACGCATCGGGAGGCCAGCGGCAGCGAGCGTTAGGCATTGCTGCGAACGGGGATGCAGATGGTGACACAAGCATGGGCAGCCAGCAGCAGGTGGTGACCGCCCCGGAAGGGGAGATTGATCCTCCTGAGGGCAGCAGCTGCCAACTGCTGAAGAGGATGGAGGTTAGGCTTAAAACCTATGCTCTGATACCATGTAAGAAACCTTGAAGCACAAATCTAATGCAATAGTCCATAGGGTTTATACAGTACAATGGATACAAGCAAAGACCTAAATACCTTTAACATCTGCAAGCAAGTTTGTAAATAACTCGGCTATATGATGAGACATAGGCTAAACAAACTTCTAGTTCATAACCAGGGAAGCAGAATACATAATTCAAGCAAAAAACAACATCATGGAAGTGCTTGCACTTATCTAGGAAGGAAAAAAGGTATCACATATTTAGTGCTTGCATCAACATTTTGCATCTTGCAAAAAATTATACACGTCCAGCATGTGAGCTTTGTTAATCAAATTTACTTATTCTGATCAAGCTCAAAATAAGAAAGACGGGACTAGTTTGCATATTTGTAGACTATGACATCCAACATAAGGGACCAGTAAAGGAGATATTATGATATAAAAATAGATGAAATAAAATTAGACCAATATTATGATATAAAAATAGACGAAATAAAATTAGACCAATATTACTAAGTGTATCTGATCTTTAAACAACAAGTAACTTAAATAACACAGTAAATTTGCAAAAAGAAATATACCTGGAATTTAGATTATATAAATCCGTTGGCATGTATCCTTCAGCCGACACAGAATCAGTAGGTGGTGGTGACCAAACAATGGTAAAACCCAGGGATGACAACTCCATGGCCTTTGCACCAAGTTCAACATACCATTTTCCTGACTTATGAGATTCCCAGTTAAATCCTTGGCACAATATTTCATAGCCAGATCCAGTGCCAGAGCAAGCTGGCTTCACGCTTGATGGGTCAACGATGTAAACAGATTCCTCTACAGTATCAATAGTGGGGCTCCTAAAAATGCTATAAGCTTCTGCTGCTAACCTTTCAATTTCTTGCAGGATATCCTCTTGCAGAACTTTATTTTTTGCTCGCTGACCTCTTCTAGATGATAGGTCAACCACCAGATTCCTTATATCACTGATTAAGCCATCAGTTTGTGAAGACTTATCATCAATTTTTTGTTTCTCAGCCTTATGAGGTTCTTGGGTGCTTCCACGTTGGTCTACTCTTGTAAGAGGAATGTAGAAATCAAATCCATTCTCCAGATTTCTCAACCAAGTATACTCATCAAGTTTGAGCACAAAAACAAGCCCGGAATACTCTGCATCCAGTAAGAATGATATGGAGTTCCCTGTTCCATCAGCTTTTTGCTGCAGTATGACAAAAGATGTGTGAAGAGGAATAGTTTACCGATTTCATGCAGCTTAAATTATTAAATTGCCAAGAACAACATACATAAATGTTCTACAAAATGAGGCAACAAGAAAGGCAATTTTTTGTAGCATTGTCAAAGTCCCAACAAAAAAGCTTGTGCGCATTAAAGATATACTTTTAGGCAAAAAAAGAATCACTTATAAGTAAACTAAGAGCTGGTCCTCGGCTGACTAACCAAAGTAGACATCACCCGAAAGGGAAGGCAAGCCCAAGGATAACGTAGTTAGGAGACAAAAACAAAGACCTGCACAAAGGGTTTAAATCTATAGAAAATTCAAGTTTCTGAAATTCCTTCAGATTTAAAGACAGCTTGCTTTGTACATTTTTCCTGTTAACGGGGCACCATAAGGGGAAAAATGTATCCCTCTTAACAAAGGAGTAATACTACAGGACAAAGTATCATTCACAGGTCCCAAAATTTTTTTAATAAAAATGTTGAGAGAAGCTTGTGGAAGATGGAAATGGAATACCGCCAAACCACATTTGCTTTTAAATTTTGCAAATTATTTAGTGTACTTTACAAAACTAAGATTCAAGCACTTTAAAAATTGTCAATTTTATCCTATGAATTTTCTTGAGCGGGCACTGGGTACCATCATAATTTAGCACTTTATTCTAGTGAGTTTTAGTTCACACAATTTCAGAAGTGCAAATGGGTATAGTTTCCTATTTTTGGAGTGCAGGTCGAATAAAAATACAAGTGGGCCTCATGTAACTTTACTTCTTTGAAACACGTTTGCTTGTTAATAGTCATATAGCACAACTTGTTAGTATTTTCATCTGTTACTTTATACAATTCGATTTCATATCTTTGCCTCTACCAAGGGGACGCTAGCTACTTACCTCTAGCAAGGTCTGAAGAGCTTTCTGTCGGAACATCTTGGTTGTTGGTGGATGTGGTTCTGGTGGGATCTCCCATGTCATAGTATTGCCTTTGCAAACTCCCCAATGGATGATAACTTCTCCACGAATATCAGTATCAAATTCCACAATATTTTTATCTGTTTCGTTGTTTTTCCTCACAGTAACAGTTACAAAATTCTGAACATACTCTGATTTTAAGATGGGGTATTCCTCACAAAACCCTGAAATGTGTTTGCCACTTGAACCTTCATCCCCATGTACAATTTCTCGTGGCTGAGCACTAGATCCCTCAGATTTGTTCAACATGTTAGATGGCTGCCCTAAAGGTCATAAGAAATAAGAAATTTCAATATGTTAGATAACTATCCTAGTGACCCAAGAAATTATCAAAGCCAACTCATGCAAATCCGTGAGAATGCTACTGTAACATGTTAATTTACACAAATATGTGGAATCCAAGCAGTAGTTGACTTGAGGAATAAAACAGGTCATCCACGTAGACAACACTAGTCCTAGAAAAAAAACACCAGAATGATAAGGAGTAACACATTGTTTTTGAAACAAAAACAACACATTAATACATTTTGGCAATTTTTAAAACATTTTCTTGTAACTATGATTGATCAAAAGAGGACTCCCTCAGTTTGTGCAGGTTGAAATCCATAGCCTGTATGTTCATGTTCTATAATCTCAGAGAAGAATCAGATGGCATGACATGGAGAGTACATTTTGCACATCCGTGATGAAAGATACTTCCAGAAATAATACTGTTGCTATGAAATAAATTGAAATATCAAAGGTGAGGATGGAGCAATCTGTCAATACAGCAGTATTCATAGATAACTAATGGTTACATTTAAAATCTCCTGCGGAATAGTTTAAGGTTCTAAAATCCAACTAAGTACATATCACTCAGTGGTATCAAGTATTTTCTTATAGAAGGAAATGCATTTTTATATAACCTCCGGGCCAAACCAATCAACAGAATAGAGTACCAAACCACTATAATAATAATCCAAAAAGAAGTAATAGCCATTGAATTCTCATAAAAAAAAAGTAATAGTCATTGAAATTCTTAATGACCTGGCCAGATACCAATATCTTGTTTTGCTCCTAATGGATCTCCACCATCGGAGGACCCACTTAAGGGTATTGTGAAATCCCTGCCCTTATGTTGAAACCATGCACCTGTTTCCTCTTCCTGGCAAACAGCAGTCAATTGAGACATTCAAATTGCTAGCTGAATAAACAAACCCTTAAAAGCTAAAAGAGCGAGAGCAGTGCATAGAACTTAACTAATCTATGTATCTATCAAAATATTCAGCTAAGATGAGGCATGTGTTTGGTATTGCCTTTAATGTGCAGATATACATGACTGTGCTGCATGTTATCCTTTTCTTAGACAACTAGAGAACGTGAACACAACTTTCCATCCTAGGCACCTTCAGCTACCGTTTTGATTGGCAATGACTGGGCCAGCCATATACTTATTGAAAGGCTTTTGATCTAGAATAGGAAAGCTGAGAAACATCATGTTGTCGAGGAAAAAAATTGCCAGCAATGAAATAGTGTAAAGTTTGAACCTTTAGAACAAAATTTATAGCAGCAATTGGAGAGTCCTTATCGAATTTGATTTGCACTTCATGAAGCATCCGCCCTTCTGAGTTGGGTGAAATCTCTAATGGTGTTTCAATTGCATAGTCCTGAAAGTTTCAAATATTGTTCAGCAATTGGAAACCTAAATGGGTAGAGTTATTGGTAAAGGATAAACAAGAAAGCAATGAGCTTTTTTTACTGTCTCAGGCATCAACATAAATTTGGAGGTTTCTAGCATGTTCACGTCTCACCGACACCCACATGCAAGAGTCAATAGTTGCAACCTGTTCTGGGTGCTTGAACAGTGTTCACAAGATTATTAGAACAACCTTGATTGGAACTGAACCGGGAGGTCGCGTTTCTGGAGGTGGTTGATTCCATTCTCTGCAAATATGAATAACAGAGGATAAAGTGAAATGGGTCATTAAACATTTTTCGTCCAAGAAGGCGGGATCTGAAGGCAACAATTAGGGCCAAAAAAGCAACAATTGTCATTTCTCCTTTTTACAGGAAACTTATATACATTGAAGCTTGAATACGTTAAAAAGAACGAAAGAAACGACAAATGTTAATTGCAAATTATTCCTTCTTTAAGTAACGTATAGAGTGTCGCAATATCAAGACAAATTTGAATGATCCAAGGAGACGTAACACCCGCCAACCTGCAATCAAATTATGAGTACTCCTTCCAATTTTGCAAACATGCAACTACTAATTAGCTTGCGCTTCAACGCTATTCCAAATTCCAAATAAAACAAACATGAACTTTAAAGCACTTACGATTGGAACAACGTGAGAACCAACTAAAACTGTTCCAACTCCAGCCCCTCATCCAATTAAAATTTCTTACATGTTTCACGCTCTTTTTTCTCAGGGGTAGCATAGGAGCAACAGCACACCCATCTGTTAACAATTTTTTGAAATGAACCTGATCATAATTTCTCATAAACGAGCCCAAACCCAGATTATACATTGCATAGTCTGCCATTTCATTTCTATCCAAGTGTTCAACCTGGAGCAGTGAAGTCGCGTGGATATCGCAAGCCAAACCTCACTGAACGTGGGCAAACCGGCCGGTCCGACCACCATTGCTGATCCCATCTGTCGCTCTTAAGAATGCACAAATCACAACTATGTGCGCGATCGATCAATATAAGGATGCACCCACACCCCAAAAAAGAGGAAGATTGGAAAAAAAATTACCTTCCGTGCTCACCATCGTAGGAGACACCCCAGTGCAGCACCCACGTCCCCTGTACATCGCAGCCGATCACGACCTTCCCCCCCTTGCAATTGCCGTCCCCGTCCGGCTCCGCATCCACCCTCACCCACGCCTTCCCTTCCACCTGGATACCACAAACCCATCATCACCAACAAACCAAAAAAAAAAGCCACAGCTTAGCACAAATCACACAACGGGGTAGAACAAGTTACAGTTTGGCATCGGCGCAAGGGGAACTTCTCGGAGAACACCACTCCAGCCTCTCCGGTGCCAGCCACCGGCGTCTCCGCCGCACCGGCGCGGGCCACGACGACGCCGTCGAGCCTCACGCGTCTGGGTGTGGCGCGGCACCGGCCCGCCCGCGGCGGCGCGGCCACCAGGAAGGCGCCGCCGGGGAGCCCGCCCCTCGCGGGCGGGGCCACCCGCGGGATCACCGGAATGCTCCAGCTAGCCACCGACATGCCGCAGTCTCTGCCTCTGCGCGCGCGCGCGTGTGAAGGAGCGGAAGCTGAGGGGAATGGGAAGGGGAACGGCCGAACGGAAGGGGAAAAGCGAAATGAGTTGGGACACAAAAAAAATTGACTCGAAAAGGTGGGAGATATCCACGGGGCTGGATTACGTGGCAGGAAAGCCAAAAGAGTTGGGCCCGTCGCGGGGAGATTGTTTCCCGGGCCCACGCTTCATCGGGGATAGCGAAGGCCGGTGGGGAAGTTGCCAGGTTGCTTGCAGCGGCGGCGAGGTGGATTGAATCGGGAAGGGGAAGTGAACCGCTATTTTGGGATCCCGACGCGGGCGGCACCCCGATTATTAGGGCATCTCCAACAGTATGAGCTAGTTACTAGCTCTAAGACAACTTCTCCAATAGTACTAACTTTTAGCACATAGCTCATAACATAAATAGCCTCACATGACACTCTCACATAAGCTTGGAATGTGTGTATGAGACTAACTCTTGATCAAGAGCTAGTTTTTCTCTCTCTTCTATTAAAATATGAAATAATATGCTTAGAGCTAGCTCATAAGTCACTATTGGAGATGCTCTTAGGGCATGTACAATACAAGATGTTTATATATAAATATTTAAAGAGAGAGAATATAGTTACATCATCAAGTATCTATGCAAAAATTATTTCCTCTAATACAAGCATCTCTTCCATGGGTATTTAGATGCTATATTATCTATTAATAGACATAGTTATACACATAAACACCGATGTTTATTTAAGCATCGATGCTTTAAAATAAGCACCTTATCTATCCTATGTGGTAAGAAAAATCTGTTTTTCATTGCTAAGTATCTCTCTAAGCGTCTGTATTGTACATGTTTTTAGCGGTAATTAATTACGTATCCGTTAGTTAACGGAGGAGAAGGCGTGGGGAAGACGAAAAGGGCTCGCCCGGAAGCGTGGGGACTGGGGATAGAGCTTGGGGCCATTAGAGCAAGTACAACAATGGTCTTATAGCCAAGCTAGTCAGCATTTTTGCTGATGTGGAGGAGAGAAGAGAGGAGAGAGAGGAGAGCTTGGCTCTCATGCAAGCAACAAGCTGCACACGGGAGCCTATGCAGTGGTGGGTCCAGATAATAAATGTATGTGAGGAGGAGTAGGAAAGAGAATGTGAGACATGGTACCACATAATAATAAAAAAAATCTTTTGTAGACAAATAGAAGACAGATTATTGTATAACTTGGCTCTTATAACTTGGCTTATAGCCAAACACTTGGCTCTATTATCAGACTTGCTCTTATGCCTTTGACTTGTCCTGATAGAATGGATGGGTTTGCTCGGGGAGGATGTCTCCGTGGTGACGCATGCATGGTTCGAAATGGTGCGATGGGTTTGTGGCTGGCCCATGTGTAGCTTATCACGAGAGTTTGGATAATCCTAAGACTTCTATAATTTTACTTTCGGAAGCTATCTGAGTTGTAATCCGATTCCATGTATAGCTTACCATGAATGTTTGAAAAATCTTTAGACTTCTACAGTTTTACTTTCGGACAGTACTCATCCTAATAGTCTCGGGCTACATGAGTTGTAGCCTGAGACCTGGCAACCAAAATCATGCAAAATTCATAAAAAATCACCAAAAAAAGAATTAGCCTAAGAGTCGGCCCAAGAGCAGCTGGCCCAGCTCAAGGGTTAGGCTTAAGCTGGTTTCGCCCTTGATCCTAGTTATAAAAGAATGATTTTAGGTACTACATTCAAACTTTCTAAAGTTTAGCTATCAAAATAGTACATATAGATTTGTCTTGAAAAAACTTTCATAAAAACTATAATTTTATTAGACTTTATAAATCTATTTTAATATAAATTAGTGGTCAAGATTGTGTTTTAAGATCATTTTGATGTCCACAACAATATTCTTTTGTAACTCGAGGGAGCATGTGGAGAGTGAATTTGGTTCAAAATTATACCTGTAGTTCTAATGGGTTTTTATGTGAAGAGTGAATTTGGTTCAAAATTGTAACCGTAGTTCTAATGGGTTTTTAATGCATTAGAGTTCCCTTGCAAAAAAAAAACTCATATAGGAGAATAAAAAATGTCTCAAATACATCCCAAAAAATGCCCAAAATAAATCGACACAAATGTTTTGTGGGAAATTCGATTGAGTCCAAATCTGTGCATTAACCAAGCAACAGGCAACCTATTCTCTTTTTTATGTGAAAAACAAGATTGTAAGCTATTAGAGACGGTGCAAGTTTTGGATTAGATCATATCGAAGGCCAAGGCCCACAACCTCTTACTCCGATAGATCAACGTGACGTAGCAATCAACCCATCCCAATTGACGCACCTGAAGCTGAAAGATCCTTGCGAAAAGAACCGCTGCCGCCGCCGCCGTATCATGATCCTTGTGAAAAGAGCCGCCGCCGCCGTATCATATATGACGGGTATGACTTATGAGCCTTCAGAGCAACTCAAAGGCCATTACGAAACAGTCAGAACGATTCTTCGCAATAGCATGGGTGAACTAAAACGAAAATATCGAAACTCACTATTTCATCATGTGTGTGTGTCTATATATATATATATATATATATATATATATATATATATATATATATATATATATATATATATATATATATATATATATATATATATATATATGTGTGTGTGTGTGTGTGTGTGTGTGTGTGTGTGTGTGTGTGTGTGTGTGTGTGTGTGTGTGTGTGTGTGTGTGTGTGTGTGTGTGTGTGTGTGTGTGTGTGTGTATAAAACACATATATAATTTTCAAATAATATTATGCTCAATAGTCCAATTTTTAGCATCAATATTTTAATATAACCGATGACAGTGTATAATGATAAAAAAAATAGCGATCAAAATGCTTACCAAAATGAAGAAATCCGATAATAATATTGGTTAGTTATAGCAAGCTAAAAGAACAAAGGGTGAAACCATAGACAAAAGTTGGTCGGCGTGGTAAAATACATCATCCAATCTCAATGGCATGTTAGAGAACAAAATTACTTAAAGTTTTCAAGTACAAAAATAATACAATGATCAAATGTAAGTTGATGTATTACCTTTTAGTATTTACGTTATTTTAATTCCATAAAGCAACAAACCACAATATCATTAGTAATTTTCATCAATTCTTATTTCTTCACGTAGCAAATAAGTATATTATCTATGAAATCATGACCAATTAATTGAAAAGGGCAATTAGATATTTGTATGTTCAACAGTTCAAGAACAATATAATGGAAAAATATATCCAGTGACTTACTTACTTGATATTGTGATCAAATACTATAATTTTACCTCTAATTTACAACGAGCTAGGCCGGTATTTCAAAAATCAAAATTAAAATACTAAGTCTTAACCCTACAATTCGATAAAAATCAATCAACAATCATCACACTGAAACCCTAACTCACAAATTTGGCACCTATTCTTGAAACAAATCAGAAGAATTAAGAGAAATTTAGAGCAAAATACATACTCATCAGGTGGACCTAAGCTTATTTGGCCAACAAGAGCGCGAGACAACAGGACCAAGTGGTGCCGCTGCAAGATGGCGGGCGAGGGCAGCCGGTGGTGTCGATTTCTCGCATTCTCCGACGACTAGTCATTGCCTAGCTAGGGGTGGTTTTGCGGTGGACGTGGTTAATATCTCTTGCCCAACCATGTGAGACAAACAAATGTCGAGGACTACTGCCAGGTGACACGCTTTGGGATCGATCAAATGGACATCGTGGCCTGTTGCAGTCCCTTTTCTTAGGCTGGTTCAAGGGCTAACTCAACCTATTGTAATTGCTTCATGGGCTGAGGGAAGCAGATGCTCCTCGTAGACTGCTGCTAGCTGCTGGAAATTTGGGCCGCTAGTACTCCCTTCATTCGGCTTTAAGAAAAAAAAACCAGGTGCACTAAATTTAGGTTGGAAGATTCACACACGAGCTAGAGATGCTGATCCCTGCTAAAATTGTTTTTGACCTGGTGTCCTATGACCTGTGGTTGGTGGTCTGACCAGCTTGGAGGTTTTGAGCTGAGTTGGTTGAGTGTGGGCACGGCATGGGTTCCATTGCTTAGGTGCATACATTTTGCATCGTGCATTGTATGGACTAATTGTGTCAATTAATGATTTTTATGTATTGTGTAGTGCTACGTGACAGTTTGCTTCTTGTTGTTGGTTGTAGAACTCTAGAGTTACATCATGGTAAGGCGATGGGATTGGGACTGAGTTAGAAAAGTTTAGGTCCAAAGTGGTTAAGGGATCGAGACTGCACTCAGGTGGAGCCAAAGTCCAAACGATCAAGGAGCCACTGAAGATAACCGATACTTGTGGAGTGGTTACAATCCAAGATGATGAGGAGCCAAAGTGAAAGCTACTGGTAGATGACATGATAGGCAACGACAAGGTGGATCGGAACTAGACTCAGAGAGGAGCCAAGGTCCTGTGTGGTCAAGGAAGTCGGGTGCCATCGTGTGCAAGGACAAGTATGCGATGCGTCAAATGACTTGGGTCATTTGCAAGCGATGATTGTTCAATGGAATTCAAACGTGTGAGAGATAAGTCATTGGGGCCATATAGAAGATGGCCAAGCGTGGACGATACTTCGTGACAAATGGAATGTGAAGCTTCAAAAAAGATGTAGAGGGGTATTTTGGTAAATTGCCCAATACAAAAAAGTGGTGGTGTGCAAAACCACTAAGTGGTTTTGGTTAAGATGTGCTGAAAATACTAAGTGGATCAAGTGTTGATTCACTAATGAGTTAATAGGTATGTGCTTTTGAGAAGCACGCATGTAAAACTCAATATGGTGTCGGGTTAACCCATGTAAGAGTAGATAAATCCCAACTAGAGGTGTTGGTTAGAGTTCTCTTTGTGAGCCACCATATATAAGGAAAGAGAGGGGTGGCTTAGTGTTAAGCCTTGTGAAGAGAAGATAGGAGTTAGGGTTATCGGAGAGAACCTTGTAGGCGATGTAAGAGCCTCTTGTAGCTGAGTTTTTTATCATCCTTAGACTTTGTGTATGGCTAGGGAGTGGCTATAGACATTCCTCTCTAAGTATCAATAGAGACCAAAATTCATCCAAGTCTTTCTCTCTTTGCTCAAGCGATAAGATCTTGATTTGGCTTGGTTTTTGGTATTTCTCCTTCCCCTATTGATCTTGTTTTGTGCCAGAGATATGTAAGTGATGAAGATATCTCTTGGAGACCATATCTTATTCATCTAGGTACTTGTTATTTGCAAGTTCTTATGTTTGCCTAGTTTTGGCTCAAGAGAGGGTGATTTTGGTGTTTTGATCTTGTAGGCATTTTAGCTTGAGTTCATTTAGTGATCTATTTTGCTATAACATGTGAGAATTCATCCAAGTCATCTAGATCATCAAAAACTTACGAGCAAAAGCAGATCAAGATTTTTCCTCTTTTGCCCGGTTTTGGTCTAACTTTTCTTCAAACAAAAAAAGTCAAAACTTTGACAACGATTTTATTAATGGTTGACTGGAATAATTTCTTGACATCCTAAAGAAGGTGCATACTAAATTTCAAGTGATTAGAGTCTTGGTTTGAGAGTTGGCTCAATTCTACAACAAAGCTTTAAGAGCCCAAAGTCCCAACCTTCTTTTGATCTTGCAATATATCTTGTTGTTTTAGGTTTCTAAGATTGTGATCTTGCTTATATTCAAATTTTAAGTCATTTGGACTTTTCTTGTGAAAGTTGTGTGGTTTTTTGTTTTGCTCGGGCTAAATTTTCAATGCTGATTTGAGGGAATGGTAGTACTGACAACTAAGGAGCAGTAGTACTGCACCCTAAAGGTACTACCGTACCTTACATGGTGGTAGTACTGCACTGAGGGATAAAACCTTTTTTGTTTGGTTTTTCTTGGAGATTTGTTTCTAGGTGTCTAGGCTCTGATATTCACACATTAGCATTGCTTTAAAATACTTTTAAAGTGAAGAGTCTTGAATTTCTTTGGGAAAAGATTGAAGAGACAAGTATTTCTTATAGGCTCCTATTCACCCCCCCCTCTAGTTGTTGTTCTTGGTCCTACACAAAGCAACACCCTAGGCTCAAGTTTCCCATAAGATGTCCATGATAGCACCTAATAACATTTGCTTAATGGATAGTTGATGCAATTATGCAAACCACATTTTGAAAAAGCCAGAAGGTGATACATTGAGCCTGTTCTTTTTGACTGCTACGATAAGCCGCTTCGAAAAAGCTATCCTGATAAACCACTTCGAAAAAAACAGTGGAGAAACCATCCTATTTGTTTGTTCAGGGAAGCTATAAGCCATACACTGAAAAGAATAGGACCAATTTATCAGAGTTTAGAGTTCAGCATATGAAGAGCAAGGCTACAGCCTGCAGGTAAGCCATGCATCGATTACCTTGCAACTTAAAAGTAGGGGATGTGATCGACGGGAAAGAACTCCAATAGCACGTTGTAGAGGCCCTTGTCCATAGACGCGGTTCACTTCAGACTGCTTCATGACATAAACAAGAGTGCCAAACATTATGAACTTTATTACAATAAATAGCATTAAAAATATTTGAATTATTAAAATCAAGAATAGATAAGCAGAACATGCCTCCTCTATCATAGCCTTTCCCCATAAAAGTTCCAAATTTGGTCAATACAATATTATTCGACTCAAAAACAAGCTTTATCCCTTACTTACACAACATGGACCCACTAAGAAGATTGCGGGACATTGTAGGCGTATACAATACATTTCTAAGAATGATCGTCTTCCCGGAAGTGAGCTTCAGGCAAATATATCCAATCCCACGTATTGTAGCAGCAGTGCCATTGCCCATTAGGATGGAGCCACCACCTTCACCCTGAAATGAAGAGAAGCATGAATGATCAGCACAAATATGTCTAGTTGTACATGTATCAATCCATCAATCAATTGATGAATTTGCCATAAAGACCTGGGTACATACTCATTTGAATTGGGATTGGCTAGAACCACATTAGCTTTATCCTTGCCCTTGTGCTGATCTAGATAATGTCCCTTGCCCTTGTGGTCATGGCACTTGCTGGCTTTATGGCCAATCTTGACGCACATGTAACAGGTAAAGGTCCCCTTCTTCTTCTTCTTCTTCTTCTTCTTCTTCTTCTTCTTCTTCTTTATTGGCTAGGTCTTGGGCTTGTTCTGAGGATAATTCTTGACTTTCTTCCCATTGCCTATATAGTTCTTGACTTCGACTTGATGGGCTTGGACATAGGTCTTCCCCTCATTACTATTGGCCCTGGAGCGCTCTTTGACATTAATTGTACCGGACAACTCATTGAGAGTCATGTGCTCTTTCATATGTCTATGAGTTGTTACAAAGTCGCGCTACAAAGGCAGTAACTTAACCAAAATAACATTTACTTGAGACCTCTCGGGGAATGCACAATTGTACTAAGGTCACGTACATGGAGTTGCATCTTATGGAGCTGCTTCATCACCGACCGTCCCTCCATTATTTTGTAGTTCAAGTAATTTACAATAATGAAGGACTCATTCCTATTATCACATTCTGAGTATTTTTATCCAGTTCATCCCACAATTGTTTATCCACTTTGAAATTCACATGGACATCGAAAAGCTAGTTATACAAGACGACCAACAAGCATACCTTGCCTTCCAGTGGAAGTGCGGGAGGATCAGTGATGACCCAAAACAATTTGAGGTCCATCAACCAGAGCTTAGTCTTATCATGCCAATGTTTGAAGTTAGCATCATCAAAGACTTTCTATTTAATGAAATCAGATGATGAAGCCACCTCAACATAGGTAGGTGTTCTAGATTGCTGAAAGTAATGCGGCTTTAGCATGAATTTAGCCATAATATCATAATTAAAAAGTAATAAGAAAATATGGTCCCAAGTAATATAAAATGGCATAAGCACCAAAGTAATTATCATAAGACAATTATCCATTATCAAGTCATTCACATATGAAATCATATCTGCTAGACCAAATAATAAAAATGAATCAATTAGCATAATGCTCAAATTGATTTAGTATGTTGGTCTAAAATATCGGCTACACTTGTTTTAGAACAAGGCCACCTTGACACAAAGATCTTAAAACCTCCAATAGTATGACAGTAATGACACAAATGCACTAGAAAATGAGTTGTTCTAATTACCAAACAGTTACTTGACAAGATAATTAACAATAGATTAGTAAACAGCCACTAAGTGACTGCCAACAACTGGAATAATTAAATAACAGTGAGATAATAATAACTAGTTAACTATCTGAACACTGTTAACTATTCTAACAGAGGTAATAAGCAATAAACTGCCAGCAAATCATAGAATATAAATGGCAGCAACAACTCAAGAACTAGAACAAGCTAAATTATGTCATACTATTTTCGATTTTCCTAATCCTCATCGAGCAACCTCTTAATACCATAGATTATCATGCAATTGTCCCCTAGAAGTAGTAATAATTGGTGAGAGGATTTGGCCCGATCTTCCAATGAGAACGATAGCTACGATTGATTAATATGACGTTAAACGATAACCAAGTCCGTCCTACAAACGCTGCACCACACCCTTGTCGTTACCAACCATACCCAACACGGATGATCTTTTCTGCAAGCAATTGAGAATCAAGAAAGAAATAAATAAGTGCAATCTGAATTGCAGATGAAAGATGAAGTTTCATTGAACAATGGAGAGGCCTGAAGTCGCTATAGTTGGTCTAGTTAACACAAGTACACAGCTGATGTTTTCTAAATGAAAAATAATCTAAACAAGCCTAAGGACTAAAAGTGATGGCCATAAAAGTTATAAGGAGGTGGTGGCCAAGGAGGGGGTCGGTAGGAATTGTGCACAACCAAGGGGACGCACACAATCTGGGCTTGGATCCTAATACTATTACAAGGCCCAAGTTGGTCTAACAGGCGATGTAGCACCTCTCTTTGCCAATTGTGGCATGTAGACAATAAATTTGAAGGTGGGGCTAGATCCGTTGGGAAGGTCTTGTCATAAGCTTTCCATTAAGTACTCAAACTCCTCCAACGGACTCCGTATGTGAAAGTTATGATTGTTTGAAGGTGGTGATGTCAGGCTAACTCTGAATTGGTCTGGAATTGATATTGGGTTAGCCTAGACTTATTCCCCTCACCTTGGTTCCTGAGTAGAATAACATCACATGACTTAGGTATCAATCCATTCTCAATAGAAAAATTATGAACTCCTAGAAACGAGCTCACTGGTAATCCATCACCTTAGATTGTTGAAAAGTCATTAAAACATAGATAGTTCCTTAAAATTAAAAGTCTTTTAAAATAGAAAGACCAAATGATTTGCTTCATAAATATATTCAGTGTTGTAAAACTGTCCATCAAGAACTAAAATGAAAATACTATCAGTTATGGACGGGAAAGTGAGCATAATGACCAAATAGAGTACTATTGACTTTTGTTAGAAAACTAAGATTAGGATAAAGGGGTAGGAATAGCATTTTAATCCGTAATGTTAAGAGTTGCAGAAAGTTCATCCAAAAACAGATGCGGGTAAAATTACATTATAGGTCTAAAGATAAAATCATTATTCATCCGGAACAAATTTTGATGCTTTCATCCTGGTGACAGACAAAACTGGCTAACTAATTTACCTAAGGGTTCCAAAACTTAAGCATTGTGAAGAGTTTTTTTTTTGTAAAATTCAACAATTCATCAATAATTTGAAACAAACACTCGACTAATTAAGAAATAGAACTAGCATTAGTAGGCTCATAAAAAGATAGAAAGGTAAATAATCAAGAATGCCTTTCACCAAGGAAAACGGATGGTACAAAAAAATGCAAGTCAACACTTCAGCAGTCATCGAGAAAACTATTTCATGTGAGATGGCATAAAAACAATACAATTGCTTTTAGGTTATTATAATCTAAATAGTTAACAATTAGGTAAAGTCGCCTACCTCACTTATGATCAAATACCCAGTGTTGATCCAGAAATATGTCACAATTATTAAAAGTGCACAGTTAAAGCAACGATCCCGCAAAAAAAATGCTTTCAGGTTATTATAATCTAAATAGTAAAGGGTCAAGATATCACAAAAGTTTTAAACAGACAAAAGGAATGAATAACCTTTCAATTAACCAACTATTAGGCTGCCCTATTTTGGCAGCCCTCTGTACTCATGAATTGTTAGGATGGAAGATAATGCTAGGGTCACTCAAGTCGTCCTCACGCTGGAGGCTTTGACCTGTGGCTAGACGGTTAGAAAAACTCTTGATCTTTATTGATTTCTTCCGAATAGCACTCATGGCCTTTATATATCAGGTGACTAACTCAAAAAAAAAAGAAAATATATCATACTTAAGGAAGAGATAGCAAATTATCCTAACAATAATACTCTAAAGAAGGTAACTGAACAGAGATCTTATCTCTTGTCAAGCCGAGTTGGACTACTAGTCAGGTTCGGCTGACGCTGACGCTGTTGTTTCTCCTACTACCGAACTATCCCTTGGACGCTGATGCCACTGATAAGTCTGGCCCACAAACGCGTCCACAACAACACATGCCTGATGTATGAGGTCAACGGATGGGCAACTACAATACCCTATCCATTGTTTAGTTGTGGCCTTATTGACAGCCATTCTTTTGGTATTAGTATAGATATGATGTTTTTGGAGTTATTACCAATTTACCTGAAACACTCCCTTACATTGTTCAAAGCATGCTAAATGACCAGATGCTAAATGCGTCAGACTGCCAAAATAATGATAAAATAAAATGATCGGTATTCCTTTTCTTTGCTTTTCATATTTCTTGGGAAAATATATTAGATCCTTGATAGACACCCCCTCCCTTAAGGCGCCAATGGAGGCTGGTTTTAGCGTGTTGGGTCAAAAACTTGATACAACATTGTTTTGCAATACCTTTTGCAACAACCTAAGCATGTTACATCCGATTTGAGATAAAAGTGAATACCTTGAACTTTTCTAGTTGGAAAGTTAGAATCAACAAGAGGGGATCATTTCATCAAAACATTGAGGCAATGCCTGAAGAGAACATTTGATCAAGACATTGAAACAATGTGGGAAGAGAGCAAATATTGTCGTGTGTTACCTGCTTACTCCACGAAATCTTGAACTCCTCTTAATGGTGATGCTTGCCGTGGACTTCTCAAAATTGTACCCATTGGTGTTGCTTATGATTGGGGTAAGCGAAGTTGTTTCCCTTCGTCTCCTTTTGATACCTCTACTTGCCTAACTGCCTTCTGACGCTCCAATCGTCATGTTAGTAGGTAGCCTCGGATTGCTGTTGATCTCGCTCTTAACTATCATAGTGTTTTCCATAAGTTTGCTTCTGTTCATACAGCACATTTGCGTTACCTCAAAATAATAAGATCGCTGACCTTTTTTTGCATGATTGGGTTACTTCAGCACAGTAGTTACACAATCATGTACATGAATGAGGTATGACACAAAGTACCGTTCTAATGTAATGTTGGAATGATCATTTCACCTTTTTGCCGCCTAAAAAAACATTTCATTTTTTTTTCGAAGTTAAAGAGAATTGAGTCCAAAGACCTAACAAAACCAGACACACTTGCAGTTCTGCTTCTCTTTAACAAGAAGCCAAGATTTATGCTCGGAGTGAGTCCAAAGATACGTTTGGCCTCTTGCTGGCAAGAGACAAAGGCAGCAAGCTTGGAGCTGAGAAACCTGTGCTCTCTCTACTTTGTCTGCACGTCGCCGATCTTGCCTGCGCCGTCGAGTCGGATCGGATTTTGGCTCGTGAAAGTGATCGAGCCTTCTTGTACAATTCGCCTATGGGACTCTGCCTCTTGCTCCTTAGGCGAACGTCCAATGGTGTGCTTTGTTCCTGCTCGTTCCGGGGAGGTTTCAACTCATCATTGCTTTCGTACTACTACATGCAAGGCTGGAGTGTTTATCTCGGTTTTGTCATGTGTAAAGCATTGTTACGACTCCTTAGCGAATTGGCATGTGTAAAGCATGCGGTGGCCGGTGGCCATATAACAAGGAACAACAGCTTGCCCGAACAGCAGAATCTGTACTAGTTATCTAGCGAGATTCGAGAGTCCCTTTCTGCCTCCTGGAGTGTCTCAGACGTGGAGCGCTTGTACTAACCACGATATAGGTAGACCATTCAAGGGAGGATTCATGAAAAAAAAAAGGTCATCAAAGTTATTATGAACTCATAACACTAACTTGTAGCTCATAATAAATGAGTCATATGTTTATAATACTGAAGGGTTATGTGGTCTAGACTGAAGAATATCGGTGTTGCTTGATCCAGCCAATACATTTAGATCCGCCTCTAAGACCATAGACGCCATACTCGAAGCCATACGGGATTACAATGCCGTGGTGTCTCTTGCAGCGATTGGATCGAAGTTCCAGCACTTCAAATCGGTCCCTTGCACCATAACCATTGCATTCGCTGTAGTCCATGAGGTGGTCTCGGTAGTTCCTTTCTGATCCGATGGTTGTACAAGAAGTGACAGTTTTTTGAAGGATAAGAAATGAACATGAATACATGTATGTACAATGGCAATGTCACTTACACATGCTACAGCATCAGAGACGGGCACAGTGGCTGGGGCCTGGGGGCTGGGGGATTCACACGACGCACGTAGCAGCTATCGAAGGGCCTGTTCTTTTAAGTCAAAAGTTGAAGACTTTTAGCTTTTGCTATAGTACCTAACTTTCAAACGGAGTATTTTCTCAAGACGGGGCCTATAAGTTAAACGATCTACACGTTAAAAACCCAACATCTGTATCAGCCAAAATCGCAAGTGAGTATCTGTCTCTCCGTAATCTGTACCGTAAACAATCAAAATTCAAAAATTTCAGCCAAAAGCCATAAGCCGCAGCCGAAAAGAACAAATCTGAAGTCCCACGTGAGTTTCCCCTCTTTCGAAGCGGTCTGCCTGGCGCAGTTAGCCCACCCACCCATCGGTCCTCTCCTCACCTGGCACCGCCACTAGGGGTGGAAATGAGCCGAGCCGGCTCGAGCCAAGCTCGGTCTGGCTCGGGTGATCCTCTCCTCACCTGGCACCGCCACGTCCTCTCCTCGCCATCCACCAATCCACCACGCCCGCCTCCTCACGACCTCAACCCTTTCAAAATTTTAAGGCTATGCCACGTCAAAGATGGTACATAAGCCTCCGCTTATTTAAACTTCTAATTTATTTTTTATTATTTATAAATTTATTTTTTTGTTTTTTTAGCTTTTTTGCTAGTTTTTTTGTATTCATCTGCATTATTTGTGATGGGCTAATCTATTTTTTCTTTTTTTTTAAAATTTAATTACGCCAAACGAGACATAATATAATTTCACCAGCTACAGTTATACTAGGCATAATTCGTTTATTTTAGCGTAGGCACCCACGTCCACCACCTCCTCCAACACCACCCCCCCCCCCGCCGGCGGAAGAGAGAGAGAGACCCCCACCCATGTCGACGTCGCGCAGGCGAACCCTCCTCAAGGTCATCGTCCTCGGCGACAGCGGGTCAGCCCATCGCCCCCTCCCCTCCCTCGGATCCGCTCGCCTGCGGATTCCAGACACCCCCCCCCCCCCCTGTTTGTAGCCTCGATTTGGATGAGGTCGCTGTAATCAGTGTTAGGTTTAGTGGCCTGGTTTGATTCGGTCCGGTTTGATCTGTGCAGGGTCGGCAAGACGTCGCTCATGAACCAGTATCCTTGTCTTGACCTCGGATGCGCCGCATTTAGTTCGCTCGCTCTTGTTTGATCGCTGTGGGGTTGGTCCGTATTCGGTGGGATTTCATCTCTGTTTCCCTCGAATCAATTGACGTTTGATCCCTAGAGCTGCAGCAACGCATGTGTGAGCAAACCCATTTTGGGAATTGGAATTCTGTAGGCTCGCAGCGAATCTCTGTTTAGCTGCATTCGATGCTGCTAGTTTCATTCGTTATGCTGTGCATTGCATTAGCCAGGATGTTGCGAATCTCTATGGTGAAATCTCTGGTACATGAGCACATCATGCTTAGTTCACAGTATGTTGGTTCAATTCAAGGTGATGGGAGAAGCATTTTACTGCGTCTTCCCAGACTCATGTTACTACTTTGGCTACTTTGATATGCTTGACTTTAGTTAGATATGTTCACAAGAAGTTCAGTCAGCAGTACAAAGCTACAATTGGTGCAGATTTCGTCACCAAGGAGGTCCTTATTGAAGACAGGCTCGTCACATTGCAGGTGTCACCCTTAGTTGTAGTTCTTTCACTGTGAATGAAGAGACCGTTCTAGTGTCGTCATTACGTGTTGCTTTGGTTCTAGATCTGGGACACCGTGGGGCAGGAGAGATTCCAGAGTCTTGGTGTCGCATTCTACAGAGGGGCAGATTGTTGTGTGCTCGTCTATGATGTCAATGTCAACAGGTCATTTGATATGCTCAACACATGGCATGATGAGTTCCTCAACCAAGTAAGATTATTTTATCTTGCATATCATTGTGATGCTTGATCATGGTTGTAGATATCAACTATGGAGCAATTCACCATTTATTGTTCTGACATTGTTATCATTAGCTGACAGTTTGATGTGATCGCCAATAATTTTCTGAAGCTTAGGCATGCTTACATATTTGTATTTTATTTTTTGCATTGTTTAAGCGACAAATCATGTTTGCAACAAAGGACCTATAAGTCAACAGCATCTCATATATGGGCAGCTCTGTTATGCAATACTTGAGCAGGTTCATTATGCAAACTGAATATATTATGCTACACAGAGACAATCTAGAACTCTACAACTATATCTTATATGAGCAGTTTCCATATGCAACAATGACATCATATCAACCTTGCCAATTTCAGAATCAATCATTTGCTCTTTATCAACTTTGAATCTGTAGCATATGTTTTATTTATTTGATACTGGTCTGCATTTTTTTTCATTATGCTCACCGCTCAATTTAGCATGCTTTGGAACACAAGCAAGGTGTTGGTAGTCTTATCAAGAACTTTGCCTAGCATTTTTCCCCTTAAGATGCATATTTGATGGTATTGACATCAATTCTGGTGATATATGAATCATCATTTAAGTTGAGTGGTGCATGACAACCAAATGTGCAAAAGACATGATCATAACAGAATGCAAAGACAAAATCAATAGATCTTCTTGAAATTATATGCCTATAGATCACAGCCTAGTTTATGTTAATCAGGTTAATTTAGCAAAAATTTTAAACTTTGAGAATACATTTTTTCTGACTGAAAATATTTTACAAACAAATAACTATCCTGTCGAATGACTTATCAAGGACTTGCCTAGATCCCATAGTTACAGCTTCATAAATACTTATATACACTCGACTTGTTCAGGGGGGACAAACCACAAATAAGCAGGAATCATTGCCTTAGATCCATAAGAAAGCTCAACCCTTTTGATGCCTTGTGAATTGTGGCTACTTGACTATGGGGACGGATTGAGGCAGAAGCCACAATCTGTGCTCGTTAGTGTTACTGTGGTAGTTCTGTTTTATGCTTGAACTCTAAAAAGTTAACTAGCCAGCTCAGAGGGAGAGATCCCACTATCTGTAACAATTATACAAGTTCCCAGCTATTGGAGTGCTATTGTTTATTTCCATGCTTTGTAACTAATGGTGTTAACCTGGTCAGGAAATAGTAACTTAGTTGCACAAAAGAAAATTATCAAATTGATGTAAATCATGTGGTTGATCCTTTGCTTCAAACTTATGAAGTCAGCAAAGAATTAGCTGACTAATTTAATTATCATTTCATATCAACTGTATCGATGTCATTGAGGTGGGTTTAAATAACCTATAATTGTTATTGGTAGTGGGGTCTCTCCTTATGTGAAGATTTGAAGAGTACACAGAACTATTGATATACCAAGGTCTTAACCTCTACTTGTCCCATTGATTACATGATTGGAGGCTAGTACCATACTGGTAAGTTATATTCTTGATGAATTCGAAAGCACTATTTTCTTACGTATTTCATTTTAGATATCCATAGAGGGATTCATCTATACAGGAGTAGCTGTGATGCTATTCAAAGAAACATCTGTTAGTTAGTCAAGCTTTGTTAGTAAAAGAATAATGATGATAAAAACAACTATATTTCTTAGGAGGTCATTGTTTTGGATAGGCTTCTTTGTTTGAGCTATTTCTTTATCCTTAAAATAATGCAACCGAGTCAAGTGTGATTTTTGCCATTTGGAGGTGTAATCAGGGTTTTGGAAAACGTTTAGGGAGTGGAAGCCGGAACATGGCCAGTTCCCTTTTTTTGCCCGGAAACCTGTTGGTTTCTGCCCTCTAAACTGGTCCTGTTGCCTTTTCACTTTTTAAAATTATTAGTTTTTCAAGAATTGATGTTTTGTATGTAATCTACAAGTATTAATACATATATTGTGCAAGAAGGATGCATCAAAAGGGGAGGGGGTTGGGGTGAACCAGGAACCTGGCTGGTTCCTATTTACCAGCCAGTTACTGGCGGTTTTCAGAACCTTTGGTATAATAAACCATATAAACTGATTTGGTTCAAGTATTGCTGGGGCTTTTGATAATTCTGCAGTACTCAGCAAGCTCATTCAGATTGTTAAGGTCTTATTATGTTCTTTCTCCAAGTACAAAATGAACTGCAAAACCTTTTCTGTTATTTTATCTTTATGCAATGCCCTTTCATTGGTTTTCTCAATATAGTTGTTGGGTGGACTATTATTTGGTACACTGCCTTATGATTTACTATGTTTCGATCTGTGCATCTAGTTAGTTGTAATATCTCAATACTATAACATTTCTATCTCTTGTAGCAGATTGTAGCATCTTGACGAATTTAATTAACAACAGCTATTTTCCATTTCCTTTTAGGCTAGCCTACCAGATCCTAAAACTTTTCCATTCATCTTACTTGGGAACAAGATGAATTTTTGGTACAAATAATCCATTTTTTATTCGAAATTACAGAAATATACCCGCGGAAATTTTTTTTTACAAAAATAGGCTCCAGTCGCCCAATGATTGAGCGACTGGAGCCTTTCGCCCAACCAGCGGACGACACAATAGCTGTCGCTCTACCCTCGGGCGACTGCATCTAGTCGCCCTCCCATTGGGCGACTTTCATGCAGTCGCCCAATGGTTGGGCGACTACACTCAGGGGCCGACAAAACCGTATGTACCGATCGTTTTATATACCGATGCAATATAAACAACTAGTCTGAAAAGATAAAATGGCAAAATTTTATATGGCTTATATATACTCATTGGAAAGGTTTCGACGAGATCTACAACTTTTCAGTTGAAGAAAAATCCAAATTACGAAGGGAAGAACAAGAAAAAAGGCAAAAACAAAAAGAAAAAACTTGCGACGCAAGTTTAGGTCCAAAGATAGCCGATTTTCGGGGTCTTGAAGGGCGACGGGCGCAAGCTGGTCGTTATTTTTGGATCGGGCTCGTCGTTAGCTTTCCAACGAGTACAAGAACGTCGAAAACGGACACCGTATGCAAAAGTTATGCCCGTTTTACTGAAGGTGTGTCTGAAACGGACTCGAATTCGTTTCGGCCTCAATTGAAACTGCTATAACTTTTGATCCCATGGCCGAAATTGCTCAAATTTTTTTCTGGAGGCTTTTGGATGTATGAAGAACAGCTCCACCAATTTTCACTATTTTTGGCGAAGGTTTGATGCACTTTCCAAATTTCGGCAAAATAGAGTCTTTCCTCTCTTTTTTCTATCAGGGACCTGAGTACAGTCGCCCAACCATTGGGCGACTTTCATGCAGTCGCCCAATGGGAGGGCGACTGGATGAAAGTCGTCCAACGGTGGGGCGACTGCAATTAATCGCCAACGGTTGGGAGATTTTTCAGTTGTCGCTACTGGGTTGGGCGAAAGGCTCCAGTCGCCCAATGGTTGGGCGACTGGAGCCTATTTTTGTAAAAACATTTCCCGCGGGTATATTTCTGTAATTTTGAATAAAAAATGGATTATCCGTACAAAAAATTCGGAACAAGATTGACGTAGATGGCGGAAAAAGCAGAGTGGTCAGTTTCTTGAATATGTGACTTATTAACTTTTATATCTAGATATGGCACTACTTGCTTACTATTTTTCACACAGGTTTCTGAGAAGAAAGCAATTGAGTGGTGTGCTTCCAAAGGCAATATTCCTTACTACGAAACTTCTGCAAAAGAGGACTACAATGTTGACAATGCGTTCCTGTCTGTTGCCAAGCTTGCTTTAGAGCATGAGCGTGATCAGGACATGTGAGTAAAATCATCTTTCCCACTTTTTTGTTTGGTAGGAAGCTTTTCCTTAGCTTGGAGTAAGTTGTCTTGTAAATATGGTATTCATCTCTTTGTTGAATATTAAGTGGTAGAATTGCATGACTGCATTGTTGGTTTTAACGTTGATGATTGCTGTTTATAACTATCTGTTTTTTCATGCTTGTGTTTATTATGTTCACTACCTTGTTTCAAAAAAGATTGTGTTACACATTTATTAAAATTTTCTATTTAGTTGTTTACACCCATTTTTTCTGCCCTTCAGCTACTTCCAGACAGTTGCAGATCCTGTCCCCGAGACTGAACAGAGAGGTGGATGTGCATGCTAGCAGTTAGTCATCTCTGTCCCTTGCAGGTTTTGCTTACTGATTGTGGTATTCTTTTCAAGTGATGCTGGGCATTCTTTTAGTTTTCACAATGTACACTAAGGTTCATGCGCGACCATTCAACTTGCTTTTGTAGCCACTGTACTATAGTTAGCGACTATGGTTTTGGTACACGGAATACTGATGAGCCCTGTTTCTTCAATTGGGCAATAAGAATCCACAGTGGTAGACAGTTTGGGATATAACCTCTCAGCGGTCAATCTCTTATGCCTCAATTATATTCGTGCAGCTGTAACTTATTGACGTCCCAAGGGTTGAATGTTTGTTGAGACGGGCATATTGTTTTTCCATGTCCTAAATGATTATGAACATTTGTGAACTCTCTCTCGCGTGCGTAAAATGTAAATGTTTGGGGGATGTTTGGCTAGCAAGTTGCCGTATTGGACGGCTGCTAGCTTGCACTGTTGATTCAATGTTCAAACATTATGAATTTTACTATGACCTTTTGTATGATAATGGCTTCCAGTTTTGTTAAGTTTCCAGTCCTGGTTCCTGATGATGCAACCTTAGGAATCGAAGCTTTTCATTCATGACATTAGCTTGCTTTGAGTTTTGACCAACAATATTCGAACATATCAACTTGCTATCATCAAGCTGACACTGCATAACACAACCGGAAGTCGTCAGCTGGCTTGTGGTTCCCTGCTTAGTGCTAAAAGTAGCCCTTTCGCATCATAATCTTGTTAACATGAGTGGAGGAATGAATGGTTGAATAGTTAGATGTTCTATTGCATAGTCTAAAGGGGTTATATATAGCGAATATAATGGACACACATTAAAACCGTAGGATAATAGTAAATGACACCAATATCTTTAACACCTCTCTCAAATGCAGGATATTTATAATAACATTGTATTTAAAAGGGCTGACACAAACAAAAAAGAAGGAAAATCCAAAATTTGAGCCTTAAATATGTCATCCTAACGTGTGGCTCTTGAAAAATCATGTCAAGTACCAAAAGATCTTCTATTCAAAATCGTGCAATAACCTAGAAAGTACAAAGTGCAGGGGCTGGAAAAGTAGAGGTATGCGGGAGTAAAGTCAATCGCAGTAACATGATGAAAAGAATGTGGAAAGTGGCACAACTAGAGAGAACTGTCAAATCAAGCTGAAGAAAGAGATAGAACCATAGCGGCGCAGATTGAAGCCCGAGACAACGGCAGCGTGGAAGAGAAGCACGGCGGCCTTGGAAACTCGAGATGATGACTCAAAGAGAAGCGGCGGTACCATAAAAACTTCTATGATGTGCAGCGGCTCAATGAGAAAAGTGGCGGCTATAGCTATGCGAAAGAAAGGAGATGACCACAATCATCCAAGAGGATGGACCATAGTTAGCAAAACAGTCAACTGTCTGACAAAAAATTTGTGGACTTTCACGGCTTTGACGAACTGAAAGATAGATGCTATAGATACGGATGGACGCAGCGTAATACTAAAAAGGAAAATACTAGCAGCAATAGCAGAATGCCTCTTAGCAGTAAAACAGAGAACACGACACAAGAATCAAAGACCTCTGTCCTATACGGCCATCCCCATACCACACCACACCACACCACATTGTTGCTGCCATCATGGCCTCGTTCAGATAGCTACCCTATCAATCCCCATTTCTCCTTTGCTTTCCCCTTACCCAACCGCTCTAACGTTACATGAGCACTTCCCCTCCCTCCCTCTCCATTATCACTTGGGTCGGGGGAGGGGTGGCTAGAGGTATGGAAGGCGAGCCGGGAGTAGAGGGGTTAGTCAAGGTGGCTGGATTCGGACGCAGATAATGTTCTATTGTATAGTCTAAATAGGCTATATATAGTGAGTACAATGCACACACTCTAAAAACTCTAGAACAATAAGAAATGACACCAATACCCTTAACAAATCTGTCATGGTCAAATCCATTTACTCATCTCCACTATAGCTTCATCACACTAATATTTTCTTTATTTGCTGGATTACTACTCAAAAAAACCCGAAGCTGAAACAACCTCTTTGTTGGGAAACGTGGTGCAAGAACTTTTATTACATGATGCTCGAAAATACCTTTTGACGTTTGTGTTGGCCGCAGATAATGTTTCGCGGAATTGCACGAGCTTGACCTTCTTCCCGGATCTTGCTGTGCCAGTGGCTAGAAGGTTCAGAAACGGTAGTGGAAGGAAGGTTAAAACGCTTTACGTTTCGATGCGAATTTTCGTCCTGACGAGTTATTCTCCGAGTCAGCTTTCTCATGCATGTTCTACTGCGTCCTTGGCTTCGTATGCCGGCATGCTTCTCCATTGCCATATGTATGAAACTAGGGATGAAAACGAATCGGATACAGATCGAATAGTGTCTAAATTATATTTGTATTGGTAAATGAATACGAATATGAATATGAATGTTCTCGAATACGAATACTAATCAAATATTATAACAAATACGAATTCGAATCAAATATTTGCTTAATTCGGTTAGATCTAGATATCCTCATAACTTATGTAGTATGAAAATATTAATGATATTTTATCCTTGTACAATCACGCTTAATTATTCTAATTCATTTATTTCACTTAAAGAAACATGAATTTATGTTCAATAAAAAACTTGTCCAACTAATTAGTCGTATTGTAATAAAATATGTATATTGCTTCGTCGAATACGGATACGGATAGTCCAGATAAAATAACATTTCGGATGGTAAAAGTTTATACCATATTCGTATCCATATTTTTATGCGAATTTGAATACAAATACAAATAGGATATAAATTATTAATCGAATAGAAAAACCTATAAGATATTCACATTCTATCAAATACGGTAACTAAATAATACGGATAATCCATATCCACATTCCACCCCTACAGTGGCGGACCCAGGATTTGAATCCAGGGTATGCCTAACTAAAAAAATATTATCCAATGTTAGTATAATCTAATACCACAAATGGTCATATTAACTATTTAGCATGGAAATGATCTTATATACCACAAATCCACAATCAACACCGCCAGAGCCAACATGCCCAGATAGCACCGCCAGCCAGCAAACTCTCACGGCCAAAACCAGAGCACCAATGCCAAAATATCCCACTGCCATATACCAATAGCCAAACCCCGTCTCACACACACACGGACGCTGAAGAGGAAGAGAGGGAGCGGCAGCCATGGCGACGCTGCCGCAGCGGTTCAAGCTGCTGGCGACGCGGTGCGCGGCTGGGGCGCCCAGCCCGTCGCGCAGCCCAGCTCCGTCATACGCCGCCAGCCTCGGGTACTGCCTGCGCCGCCGCCGCGGGGCCGGCAGGAGCCGCGGCGGCCGCCTGCGCCGCTTCCTCTGCCGCCGCGTCGGCGGCGGCGGGCCTGAGCCCGCGCGCACGCAGGAGGAGGACAAGAGGCCCCTCGTGGGCCGCGGTAGCCGCACGCTGCGGGATCTGTTCGTCGCGCCGCCGCGGCGGATGCGGCTGCGACGACGACGAGGAGGATGATGAGGGGGCCATTGGTGCCGGCATGGCGGCTCCTAGCGGCCACGGAGGTGGCGGCGGGGGAGGGAGGAGGTTCGGTGCCGGCGGGTTGCAGAGCCTTTTGGCAGAGGCGCCGAGGCGGAGGCGGAAGCAGAGACGCCGAGGCGGAGGCCGAGGCGGAGGCGGAGACGCCGAGGCGGAGGCGGAGGCGGAGGGGTGGAGGCGGAAGTGCCGAGGCGGACTGGCGGAGGCGGATGGGCGCTGGCGGAGCGGGTAGTCCTGGGCCTATATGGACTACCCGCTGGGCCCGCCCCTGCCCCTACCTGAAACTCTGCATGACATGCTGCAGCGAAAGATTACAGCTTTGATCTGCTGGACACTTTGACGACCGGCAGATTACACATGCAAAATTAAATATGAATTGGGGAAAATCTTTACTGAAAGCTACCGATATATAACTAGTAGGCCAGGTGAAATGTATTGAGCTGGAGTTGGACTAAGGCCCTCCTCAAATGCGCGCGTGCTTTGCATCACTTGGAAGACTAATCCTAGACGCCGGTTGGCGAGGAGCCCGACAGAAAGTGGAATCGCCATCTGATCAGGTGAAAAGGCGCGAATTGTTCTCAGTGGCATTCTGAAGGCTCACTCACCATCAGCAGCGTAGCACGTGATATTATGAGTCTGTTGGTGTTAATTTGTGTTTTTGATTTCTATTTAGGGAAGATAGAGTCTAACATACACATCTAACTTTTTAAAACGGATTCCATACTTCTCTCACTCTTATCTCGTTCCGAGATAAGGCACGACTGCATCACGCACCCTATTCCTCTTGTTCTTGTCTTGCATACGTATCTCTCATTTACTTTCCCAACTGTTTATCGCTTCTTATAAAAGTCACTTCTTTCAATCATTACTATTTATTTTTAGTTAAAAATCATCAACCGAAGCTAGGGGTGGCAAAAAAAAGCTTAAGACTCGCGAGCTTCCTCAGCTCATTGAGGCTCGGCTCGGCTCGTGACATAAACAAGTCGAGCAGAGCCAGGGTTTCAACTCGGTCTGCTAACAAGTCGAGCCAGCTCGCAAGCCACTCGCTAGGCTCAATAGGCTCACTCGGCACAACCAAATTGAGTTCTATTGTAGCTTGTGCAATTTGGAATTCGGATTTTGCAATCATAATAATGTATCCTTTCTTGTGGCTCTTTGATTGTTAGAGATTTTGGGTCTGTATCTGTTGCTAAACTCATGTTATTCATAGAAATGGACTTTTTTGATCCAAAATGTAAGCCACATTACCTTAGTAAGATACTCATGGTGGCACTCCTCACCACCATGTGTGTCATCATGCTCACCACGCCACCCTGCCATGGAAGATCTCCCAGTGTGGTAAATGTAATCTTCTAACTCTATTAGTGGAAGATCTCCTCACCACCATGTTTGTTAGCCTAACAAGCCGAGGCACCTCCTTACTGAGCCAAGCTGAGCCAGCTTAATATTCATCTCTAACCGTAGCTAATATGAACACCTAATAGGAGCCGTGGAAAGTTCCCGTGATTCTTCATTGATTCTCCTTGTAGTTTTGATGCTTGTCTTTACGGGAGCTGAGCCAAGCCAAGCCAGCCCACTTCCGTCACTCCAGTGGGCCTTTCACTTTGATGATTAGACAAGCATAGCATGTTGTTTGAATCGCCTAATGACGTGTACTTCACTCATCGTCCTGGTATGCATATGGCTAGACGGACTAGTAGACCTATGTCAATGCTCGTGATGGATGACAAGAACACCCTGTTTTCGATTTGAGGACAACGATCCATTGTCAATGCTCGAGCTGAATGATCTGGAGCAATCTACACTTTATACTCCAAAAGAGAGAGAAAAAAAAGGCGCACACGGCTGGTTCTGTGGCTACTTAGTTCTGAGATTTGTAGTTCAGTTCAAAATGGTGGCAGCAAGCTTCCAAGAGATCAGAGGAGAGACTTCAACCGAACAGCAACCGCAAAGAAAGAAAGAGATGGATCGTTCAGAACCAGCCTCGGCAGAACTCCTTATATTTTTTTATTTGATCGGTAGAACTCATGGGTTAGCTTAAAAAAGTGTATGAACAGTACTCACCAATTGTTCAATTTTTATGGGATATATAGCTCCAGCTAGCACCATAATATAAGCCCATTTTTTATATTAAAAATAGACTGTAGCCTTATAAGGTTTGAACTATGCATTTTTTGGGGGTATGGAACGAATTCCTAGCCGTTGTACAGATATGTCAATGTCTGAGTGATGCATTACGCATGTATATACTTAGCCTTCTATGTATATATTGTCAATTGTTATGCATGACTTTTTAGCATATTTGGTACTGTTTGTCACTGTATTTAAAAAAATAGCCGTATGTCTAGC
This sequence comes from Dendrocalamus latiflorus, assembly GCA_017311315.1. Taxonomy (NCBI): domain Eukaryota; kingdom Viridiplantae; phylum Streptophyta; class Magnoliopsida; order Poales; family Poaceae; genus Dendrocalamus; species Dendrocalamus latiflorus. The sequence continues at coordinate 46,041,545 of CM029666.1, read as the reverse complement.
ATATTGATAAGAATGGTATTTTTGCCGTCCCGTGGTCAGGCGACAACGCCTGTGGGTTGACGCGTAGCCGCTGCTGTCCCGTGGCAAAGCGGTACCTGCCCTAATTTATTTTTTGCTTACTATTTATTTAAATTTTTAAATATAGTAAATAAGCTTAAAAAATTACGAAATTTTATGTACACCATCCTAACATAGTGTACTTAGCTGTATAATTTTTTTTGTAATTTTATCCATTGTAAATGTTGCTCAAAAATTTATATGATTTTGATATTTGTAGGAGTTGTTACATATAGCAAACGAGCTTCAAAAATTACGAAATTTTGTCGAAAGCCTCCTGATATAGTCATAGTAATTGTAATTTTTTGGGAATTTTATATGCTTCAAATTTACCACGTTAATTCATGTTAATTTAATTGTGAAGTTAACGATGCTCATGCATCTTTTACAGCGTCTAACCTCTATCCTTCGCACATATGTCAATCCATTACTGCTGTTTTTTCTTTCCCATTGTATCATGCGCACAATTATCACTCTATCCATGTCGTCCCCCCTCGCACGCTCCCTTGTCCGCACTAATATCGTTATATCCGTGCCATCCCCCTCGCCCACTCCCTAGTCTGCACCAACGGACCTGTTAGGCATTACGTTCCACTAACATCATGGCATTCTCCCCCCGTAGATCTGTTGTTAAGATGCATAACTTTTGACATCCGCACCACCTACACGACTACTGCTCCCCGTCGTTCATCTTTGCTACACATCCAGGAGGTATGAAATTTGCATTATACATTCAGAATACATGACTAACACTGTTTCATCTTGCAGCCTCCAATTCAATGTTGGAGTGATGTCGAGTCTACCAATGACGATATGGGCCTCCCAGATGGTTCCAGATAGCAGTACACAATGCCAGGGTTTGCAGCGTATGCAGGGCAGAGCTCAGCATTCAACCATACGCAGGGTTTGGAGACTTCGGTGGGCAGAGTTCCTCCGGCTTCGCAGCCACGTCGTACGGTCAAGGCGAGAGCTCCTTCACACTATGTGGGGGATTTTTAGAGTTCTTCGTTCACGATATTATTGCTGGCGGCTCACAGTTCAGCATGTTTCAGCTAGAAGACATCGACCCTTACCAAACCCAACCTTCTGTATCTGAGTCTGCTGGACCACCACTGGCCACTGAGCAAATGGAACAGTCTCCATACCTCCTTCGAACCGAGACGCAACCTCCGAATCGGTTGACGTACCCCACGGGACATACTCATGCTCAACAAAAAAAAACAAAACCACGCACGGGGAGGCAGACGTGGCGAGGAGATAGCAGTCGCTCCGATGGGTAAGCCATATCGCATTCCGTGCGATGTGTTTTTTATACTATTACATGTACTTCTACAAATATTTATAATGTATGAACTACAAAAGATGCCTGAGCATCGTTAATTTCACGATTAAATTAACATGAATTAACGTGGTAAATTCAGAGCACTTAAAATTTCAAAAAATTATGCAATTATTATGACTATGTCGGGAGTCTTCCCACAAAATTTTGTAACTTTTGGAACTTGTTTGCTATATGTAACAACTCCTACAAATATCAAAATCGTATGAATTTTTTGAGCAATATTCAAAGTGGATAAAATTACCAAAAAAATTATACGGCTAAGTAAGTTGGGACGACAGGCTGCCTGCCGTCCAGTCACAGGACGATAATGGCTACGCGTCAATCCACGGGTGTTGCCGTCCGATCACCGACTGCAAAAACGCTATTTTTGTTAATACGCTAGATATATGATTATTTTTATAAATATAATAATATACAGTACTAAATATGCTAAAAAGTCGTTGTGCAGTGCGTTTAGGCCACATCCTTGATTAACTCAAAACACCCCAAACTAGCCGGCAATACGAATTGAGGGTCACCAGCTACATTTTCTTTGTCTAGTCTATTATGTTTCTGGCACGTTCCAAACAACAGTGATGTTCGATTGGTGCTAACCTAGCTACAGTAGTATTGGGAACATAGCGAATACAAAAAAGGAGCTGGTCGTTCGAATCACGTCATTTGGGCCTGTACTTGTCAGTGGTAATGTTCAGAAAGGGATATGGTGGAATAGACTAGTCCCAAATTCCCATTCATGCGTGTCTACCGAACAAGCTTGAAGGAGGGGTTCTTCGTATTATGTGTGGCTGATAAGTTTTTGATTATGATTAATAGTTTTTGGCTGAAAGTAATAGTAGCAGTTGAAAGAAGTGATTTTTAAAATGAAGAGGTTAAAATGAGGGTACGTAAGACATGAACGAGAGGAGTAGAATGTGTGATGTATTTATGATCCTATGTCTTATCTCTGGAGCGAGAGGAGTAGAGAAACTGCTTTGAAAAGTTAGATGTTCATATTAGTTTCTAATTTCTCCACTAAAAACTAACAGAAGTTAATATGAATAGAGCCGTATATAATTGCAGGGCAAGAGAATAATCCGAATCAAATGCATGCACCTGTACGGTCTCGGTATATACCCTGATATCACTTTCATCGGCGATCACCTGAGCCTTCCCAGAAGACTGGAGATGGCAAATTGGGAGGCAGCTCGGCATCCAATTAAGTGAATTAACTGCAACTGCTGCCTGCCCAGGAGGGAAGATGGAAGCTTCTTGAGTAGTAATCCCGATCAAGATAGTACCTGATGGCAGCTTCTAATCCGGCCGTTCATCTCTGTGTATTCCTTGCGTAAGAATTTCAAGATAGGTAGGTACCTAAGAAATTTCATTAATGAGTACTAAGTTGTGCCGGGCAACTGCAGTCCAATTATTGTACATTCGTTATCTCAATCGGGTCTGTAGTTCTCTCTTAATTTACCACCGCTTTTAAGGTAGTGCTTCAACTAACCTTTAGCTGGTGACCTCTGGCTTAAAATACATAATAGCTGTTGTTAGCAAGAGGTTGAGAAAAAATTAAATTTTTTTAAAAACACCATTTAAGTCTTTACAAATAATACAAAGGAATAAAAAAAAGTTTAAAAAGTTTAAAAATCCAAAAAAGCTAAAATTAAAAAACCAACATGTTTTAAAAGTAAAACCCGTTGAAAGCAAGGCCTAACGTTCGGAACATTGGAAAAGTCAAGAATCTTTGGAGGATTCAAATCGTACAGAAAGAAGAATTCCTACCAAGCCATTTGGTAACAAGCTTCCTACCAAGCCATTTGGTAACAAGCTTCATCCGCCTCCCATATATTCTTTCTTGCGAAAGTGGAAAGCCACTCACCGACTCACGCATACTAGCTAAGTAGCTAGTAGTATTAGATTAATGTCCCGCTCATTTTGGTTTGAGGTTTTGGCTTCTAGATTATTTTTCATTATTCATAAATTTCGTCTTTTCTAAACTTTTGGCTTTTTGATCTTTTTTGTCTGTTCTTTTTTCCCGTATTCGTTTGCGTTATCTGTGATGAGCTAACATATTTTTTCTATTTTTATTTTTTTTAAATTTAATTATGCCAAATAAGTCACCTTCAGCTACAACATAATTTTAGCCAGCTACAGTGCAATTTTAGTCATAAACCACTATTTTTAGCCCAACCGAGCGAGGCCAGCTGCATCTGAAGCCACACAATTATCTCTCTTATTCATGTAAAACGCGATCCTCTTAGCAGTAATGCCATGATAGAGACCCAAACGATGTAGTGGAAACATCCACGCGCGCCAGCACATATTGATCACGTGCCCGCCGCCTGCAAAACAACAGACGACACGAGCTGGATGCCTGACCCTGGCATGGCGATAGATCGCACTCGATCAGCCCGGTCCGGTCCGCATGCTAGTCTAGGGAGGATCTATCGATTGACCGCATGTTGCCATCGGAAAATCTGCAGGCAGCTAGCTAGCAACATCGTCGCAAGCTAGGTCAACCGTACTTTATATTCATTCAAGTGTGGGTACCATACATGTCAACCAGCATACGGATCATGCACGTCAGGAAATTAATCCACCATGACTTTGGATGGCGGATGTTTCCATGTTGGTCAACGGTGATCTGCAAAGATTTACCCGGCAGCTGGAAGCTGCGTAGAATTAATCCTTCCAGCCAGTCATGTGCGGTCCCCTGGGGGTGTACGTAGACGCTGCCCTGCCAACTTGGATTTGTTTTTGGTTCTTTCTAATCTAGTTAAAAGTATCGTCGGACGCTTCTTTCGTAGATCATGTACGCGATTTGACTGATACCTAGCTTAATTATGTGCACTAGCTACTTAGTCTATGTCTAATCGACTATGCTTCTTAATTTCCCTATATGATATGCGAACCAGCAAAGTTATTAGTATCATAAATTACAAATCCACCAGCGTAGATAAAACAAATAAACACACTATATATCGGAAGGGTTCGCCATATCATCAACACTACGTACGAAACCAACTGGTCAATACCAAACTAGCCAGATTCGCTTCTATTAGATAACCGAGCAGACTAGAGTTGAAGTTTCAAGACTCGCCTCGACGACGCTGTCTACAGGTAGACACCCTGTCGATCGATATACACCGAACGCTCGATTCATGTGCGCCTCAAGTATCGATCCGTAGGCACGGTACATGTGCACATGAGACGTGCGGCAAACAATTCGGAACGGGGCGGCTGCGCCCGTCGCACAGTCGCAAGTGCGCCGCACACGCCAGCGACGAAGCTTCCGCAGTTCCGCACACAAAGGAAGCTCGGCGCGAAGCCCCCACCCGACGTCGACGTCGCCGTCGCCGTCCGCGCGCGCGCCCACACAAGCCAACACCCCCGGCACGCGCGCGGGCGCGGGCGCTATAAATACGACGCTTCGGCGCGCGTCTCGTAGTTGGCCGAAGCGCATGGCGGTGGTAGGAGCCAGCACGGCGTTTTTTTACCACCCGCACCAGCACGACGCCGACGTCTTCTCGATGGCGCATCCGCCGCCGCATGGCGGGAGCTCGAGCTCCGCCTACAGCTCTACCTCTGCCTCTGCGGCGTCTCTCTCTCCCGCCTTCAGTGCAGCGCCCCCCGGGGCGCTGCTGCTGCAGCAGCAGCAGCACCACCACCACCTCGACGTCTCGGACTACTTCTCGGAAGGAGGCGGGCCGTCGTCTGTGCCCGGCTCGTTCGGGACGCCACCGCCGTTGATGCCAGTTGAGCCGGTCGTGCCGGATGCTGGAGGCTACATTAATGCCCATCCTAGGTGAGTTTGGTGGATATTTGTCTACTTGTGCGCGTATACTTTGTAAAAGTTAGCCGTATCCGTACACAAGTACACCACGCGTGCAAGTTCTGATCAATCGGTTTGGGGATCTGGACATTTTCAGGAGTGCAGCGACGATGGCAGGGGAGGAGGGGGCGAGGACGGACAGGATCGCGTTCCGGACGAGGTCGGAGGAAGAGATACTCGACGACGGGTACAAGTGGAGGAAGTACGGCAAGAAGTCCGTCAAGAACAGTCCTAACCCGAGGTGAGTTCTTAACTCAAAGTGCATATTAATTGATTCGATTTCTCGCATTTTTTATAGCATGCATGTACGTATCAAAGTTGGATGGGGCTGATCGAGCCTTAAAATTCCGTGGTGGATGCAGGAACTACTACCGGTGCTCGACGGAGGGGTGCAACGTGAAGAAGAGGGTCCAGAGAGATAGGGACGACCCGAGCTACGTCGTGACGACGTACGAGGGGATTCACAACCACGTGAGCCCCGGCACGGTCTACTACGCCGCCCAGGACGCCGCCTCCGGCCGCTTTTTCGTCGCCGGGATGCATCACCCGGGTTCTTGAGGACAAAATATTGGATATGTCATATGAAGTGCATGTCCAGGGCACCTCGCTGGGTAGTCTAGATATATACTAGCGACTCACATACATCAAGGATCTCCCGTTGATCTTTTCTAATATCTACCTAATTAATTCTCCTTCGTCCTGATTTAGTGGAACCGAGCTTGTTGATCAGCTAGCAGTTGAATCCCATAGCTGAAATTACTCAATCTCTTAAATCCTGAGGTCATGTATAATAGTCTGTCTTTTAAGATTGTCATCATCAAGTCGTCTCTTGCATAAGACAGCATTAGAGACAACATCTCCAACAGTAAATCATTCATCTAACTATTTTATATTATTTTCACCATAACTTTCTGTCTTACACCCTCTCACTATTTATGTTGATTTGCGGGTTCAAGTCGTCTCTTGCATAAGAGACAACATATTAACTCTCCTCACCCTCTCTCTCTCCTCCACATAAGATTTTACTTATTTAACATAGCTAAGAGACAGCTGAGATGTCACTATTGAAGATACCATAAGTGATCATGCTATCTCTCTTGAAAAAAAGGTTGACCATAATATCTTTTTCTATGGGAGTTATTTTTGAGAGAGAACATTGAGGACGCATGTCACGTTCATCCTACTCACACAACACACGCGTGTATGTCCACTACGCAAGTTAGAGATTTTTTTAGAGGCTTAATTTAGGGCATTACGGAGCGTGGACACGCGTTTTACCATCGAACACACACATATATGTAATTAAATAAGTCACATTATACCGATATGTAACACCCCGCCTATTCTCTGAGACTAGAATGCTACCACTATTGCATAATATTACCATTTTTAGCCACTGCTAATAGTTTTAGGCAACACCCGCTCTCTTTACATCTTAACAACATCATAACAAATATAATATTTTAAAACTAGTTACCAAGGCAAGTCATTAAAGTCTAAATACATTAATTGAAGTGATGTGCGAATTATTGCTTGTTCGTGGAGAATGTCTGTGCTACTCCTGCCCGTACATGCCAACTTTAATGCTCATCTAAAAAAACAATAAAGCAGGGGTGAGTCCAAAAACTCAACAAGCACATAATAGAATGATAAATGCTACCAAACACATAAGCAATCATCTAGCCATGTCATGCTCCGCATGTTTCAACATAACCATAGACTTGACATGTTATTCTCCATATGCATCATCATGTTCATATTATTATTCTCATGTATTATCATTGTCATTCCATTAGTGCAATGCAACATTACTCTACATGCTCATCTCATTGCATATACCGGTATAGCCTGAGTTAACATCCATCGATGTTCACCCTATCATGAGCCCATCCTCGTCAGCACAAGGATCTCTCCACTCCCGTAGAGGCCTATTGAAGTAGGTCTTATGGATCCACCCACAAATCCCTTTCTCATCTCATGAGTGCACAAGATGTAAATGCATGTCCATTGTCACAAACATAGTTCATCATTGTCATCATTAGCAGGTAAGCATCATTGCTTACCCTGCTCTATTGTCATTCTCATCTTCTACTATGCATCATCATATAACGTAAACACCATATATTTCACAATAATTACCGTATACTATTCTACCATGCACTTGCCTATTTATTCTCGGGGACGATGTGTGGATAGCTCCGAACCAGAACCTCCACACTACTACAAAACAGGTTATACTAAACTCCTTATCACAGATGGTTCATAGGGAACCGTCTGTGCTGTAATTATCACAGACGATTTTACAAGCGTGAGCATCTATGTTACTAGTGATGGCTAGAATCGTCTATGATACGCAATTATCTCAGATAGTTCTTGTAAATAATTGTTAGTGATAGTTCATAAACGGTTAATAAAAATAACTATCTGTGATAATTGCAAGCATCACATATGGTTTTAAATTATAACCTTCTGTGATATTACCACAAACGGTTATTAAAAAGAACCATTTGTGACGTATGTCTGAATGAATGGCGCGCGCTTTGTCTCCCCAATGCGTCTCTCATCACTTTGTCTCCCCAATGCATCTCCGATAATTTCGGCTCCCCGATGCGTTTCTTCATCTCACGTGCCAAATTTATAAAGATGATCAGCCGCCATGTACCAAAGATGAATCCTACATCGCTGATACACATATTATCTACACTCAAGCACAAACAATTAAATGGCTCCGGCAGCCTCTTCCTTGTCGTCGGCATTAATGGCCAACTTGAATATCCTATACGAGCACCTCAAGAATCTCCAGATGGAAAAGACCCAGTCGGTAGACGAGTCGGTAGTCGGTAGAGAGATCCAGCCACAAACACCAACAGCGCGTATATTTATAATTGCAACAAGACCAAGTTGTGTTTTTGGACAGCTAAACATATCTGCAATGCAACGGGATGGATCTTTTGAAAATAAAGAAAACTACATGTTGTTTTACAATTTGATGCAGCTGTTGTTTAGGCCTAATGAGATTAGTAATACGCTTTCAAATGATCACATCTATCTCCCTCAATTGAGAGGTTGAATATTAGCAGTCAATCCGTAGACCATAGTGTAACGCCCCGCGTTTCTTAATTAAGTGAAGCGCTGTTATTAGCGTTAATATTTGCAATTATCGGAACAAATTAAAATTTGGTAATGAATTATTTGAATGGTTCATTTCTCCAACCAATAACAAGTGTATTTGGAAGCAAGATAAATGGAAAACTTTTATTACAATTATAAATCATTGCATACATACAGATTTCATTCCCAAAAATTTAAAACGTAATAGTTACAATAGTTGAACATGTTTATATTACAAGAAAGTTTCAAAATTACATCCATGAACATTTCTTACAGGGATTCAATTGCTATCAACTACTGATACAACCTTATTTTATTTATGAACTAGTAACCAGATTATAAGACCGAAAAAGACCAAACAAAAGAGTAATTGAAAATAAGGAAAAATAAAATAAGTGTTGCCGTCAGAGCCCTAAGGATTAACTTCGGGCGGGGTAATCCGTTCACGGAGATATCTGACCGTCCGGGGGCCAGTCGACACCTCTCACAACCATAGGCTCATCACACGGTATATATATATATACACAAACCTGTTCTAAACATAGGAATCCAACCAAGGCAAAGACTAGGTGAGCACAAATCATTCCAGCCAAACCCACAACAGAGAAACCACCTGTCAAAGCCCTCACCATGCAAATATCCACCACAGTGAACTAGATAGCACCGGGCCAGAGCAGCCACGCCCAGAGGGCATCAGCAGCCAATAAGCCTCACGGGCAAGCCATCCAACAAATATCCCACATTGCATACTAGTAGTCAAACCGAGAGAACAGAGCACAGAGGGACAAAGGAAAGGTAAGGTAACATTCCCCAACTCTCACAGCCAATCCCCAGACCGCAGAAGAGTCCTCAGCCGAGTGGAGCCGGAGGACCAGGGAGTGAAGCACCAACAAGCCGAAGGAAGCAAGGGGAGGTGACGGCCACAGGAGAACCGCAAGCCAACATCAAGCCTCATCCACCGCAAACCGGCCACCACCCCAACCCCAAACCCTAGCATCCTTCACAAGCACCAGTGCAGGTAAACCCCAAAAGCCCAACATCTATGCAATGCCATTATCCCATTCCATCCAACATAGGCTAGCAAGTAGCAACCATAAGCATTCATCCACAACAGAACACATGAACCATAAGCATATCACCGGGAGTAGCAGAGGAGAGAAGAGGGTTACCGTGAAGGCGGCGGCTGCGGGAGTCACGGCCGAGCCACCGGTTCACCGCCGCCAGTACTCCCCCGGCGCATGGCGACGGCTCACCGGCGAGGACGGCCACGGTCACCCGCCTCCCAATACCACCCCCCTAGGCAAAGAAACCCCACAAGTTAGCAAATCACAGAAGTAAATCACACAAGAAAATGGGGAAAAAGGAGGGGGAGCATCCGAGTGGGCCAGATCTGGCCGGAGATCCCCAAGCGGCGCCGGTCAGTCCGGCGGGCACGGCCGGCCAGAGGAGGCGTCGGCGGGGAGCCGGCGTGAGGGGGAGCGGCACCGAGGAGAGGCGCCGAGCACCGGGGCAGAGGCGCCGAGGCGCGGGCGCGAGAGAGAGGCGGCGCGTGAGGGGAGCCGAACCGGGCGGCGGCGCTGAGAACCGAAGGCGGGGGAGAGGCGGCGTGAGGAGAGAGCAGGGAGGCCGAGAGAGAGAGGGAGAGAGAGAGGGGGGGGGGGAATAGAGAGAGGGAGCCGGCGGAGTGGGTGAGAAAGGAGGAGAAGAGAGGGGAGATGAGGAGGCGTCGGTGGGGGAAAAAGGAAAAGAGAGGAGGCGTCGGCAGTAGAAAGGAGGCCGAAAACTCAGTGAAAAACCAAAGATGAGGAGGCAGTTAACCCTAGAGCCAAATAAGGCAGAAAAATAAGAAGATACTAATGGGAATCTTAGCATGAAATTATATAGACTATAATTTCCTGATCAATTACCATGAGATAGAATAACTATAAGCATGCTCATGCATATTATTAAGCTAATATTGCCAATTTCGCCATTAATCAAAATGATTAGTTAGAATGCAATAATTGGTAATTGCTTAGTCTTGCATTTAATTTGTGGACACTATTAAATTGAATTGGAAACTATTGCACTCTGTTTAAAAAGACGAAAGGAACAATTTGTGAATCCTGATTATAATTAATAGAAATCTTATGAGGACCAGAATCTTATAAATAATTGAACCGTAGATTAATTTAAGTCTAAATAGCAGGAAAAAGGCTGAATCTTCAAAGGGAACCATATCAGGGTAACGAGGAGACTCAGCAGTTTAATATAAACTCAGGCAAGCATTCCTTTGAACATATCTGTAAAGTATATTTGTAAAACAAGTATTTTGTATTATGCTAGTATCACTTGCATGAAAGAAATAAAGAGTTTTAAACCGAGCAATGGTTATATGGGAAAGGGGAGAGTTAGATGGCGACTGATGGAGCAGTTGGCCATCTAGGTTAATTAATAGGGTGGGCAGAGGTTGCCAGGGCAGGTGATAACGGGGCAGGTGTGGGACCTCTGCATAAGAATAAAATATAATAAGTCACCAGCTTCATCCGTGTGAACAGACCGTACCAAACCGTATCAACCAACATCCCGTTCGAGGACGGACAGACTAGTAGCTCTATCGAAGTGTTATATTCTCCACATGGGTAAGTATTTTATTAAGCCGTTGGGAGAACCCACATGATCCGGGCCAGCACTTGGGTGCCGAGTGGGGGACCCCGTGGAGGAACCCACAAGATCCGGGCCAGCAACTGGGTGCCGGGTGGGGACCTCCACCACCGCAGGAACCCACACGATCCGGGCCAGAACTGGGGTGCCGGGTGGGGGATGCAAGGCGCATATATTAGCGCGGGTGGAGGTTGGGGTAGGGCGAGGCCGCCCCAACCAACAACTATGTCAAAGTCGGTGGGCGCCAGGCGAGGGTGAGAAACCACCCTGGGCTGCCGGCTGAGAATAGTTGGGTGGAGATATAATTTACTAAGATAGATGCCAACGTACTGTACTCTGATCTGGGCGCCGCATCTAAGGAAATGCGGAGAACCATGGGCCACCAGGATCAAGAGTGGTGATGGGTAAAGTGATACAAGCTTGCGCAATGCTATATAAATCATGAATTCATGCCTGTCTCCAGGAAAGGAGAATTACGGAAACTTATGGGGGTTTTTGCTGTTCATGCGTATGTTCAGTAGATTTCCAAAATAATGAATCCATAATCTTTTGCAACCTAAAACTTTATTTTCTATAAGTAGGGAATGTTGGGTTTGGAGATGAACTTGGAAAAGAACAGTGGAGATAGAACAGGAGCATTCAGTGCATTTTTGTTACATAAGCTTGTTGAGTACTCTGTACTCACTCTTGCTATTATTTCCTTTGTTTAGATAATAGCCAGCAGTTTGGGGATAGAGATGAAACTTATTCAGAGGAGGAAGGTTATAGCGAGTACGAGCCGTATGAAGGTCACGCCACATATGATGATTGGGACGACTAGACGAATATGATCAGCTAGGACTCTACTATTAGAATACCTGTAAGATTAATGTATTGTAGTGGTACCTCTCTTGTATAATTAGAATTCTGAATTACTATCTTTTGGTATTGTAATTCTAAGACTTGAACTAGTTGTATAATATTTTAGCCCTGCGTGGCATGGTGAAGGTATGTAACTTTCGGTCTCTAATTATTGTTCTGTTGCAATACTCTGATTGGCTTATTATTCGTTAAAGCGATGTTTTATCGGCTAAAACGAATAATAATCCGTTGACTAGCTTTATTACCCCATGGTAATAATGCGGGTCGTCACAGGTGGTATCAGAGCAATGGTTTGAGAGCCACGCAAATGATTAGTGACCGTTTTTGACTTAAGTATGTTATCCTTGCTATATGGCAATATGTACTCTTAAATAAACGTCGATAGTCTCACTTTTAGACCACCACTTCTAGAAGCAGAAGGGTTAGCAAGGATGGGATTGACGATAAAAAAAATAGATGTGACGATCTAAATCATAGTATTGGTTATTTTCATTGGTAACAGTGTTGGTTTTTGTAAAATGTCGGTAGTAGTTGGTGAACCGTATAATTTTTGCTTATGAACTTAATATTTAACCTTGCTGCACTTAGATATTCTGCATTTAAATTATTGATATTCTGCATTTAAATTATTGCATTTCAGTTAAATATATGATTACTGTTTTATTGTTTCAACCATAGCGACATAGGTAGCAACCTAGAGTAGCTGAAATTTAGTATTAGTAAGTGAAGTGGAGTAGAGAGTAACTCTCTACCGTGAATTCTCTCCTTTTTCATTCTGAGAACTAAATCAATTCCGTTGCCATCTTAGCCAGTCGACCGGAATATGAGAATGAAAGGAGCAGAGGTACTAAGATGGCAAGGAATACAACTCATTAAAAATTGCTTTACCCAATTCTGCATACGAGATTTCCCGGACGAGTGGTCCGTGGCGCTTCTGAACGCGTAAGTTTCGGACGTACCCAGGAACGAAGTCCTGGGCGTACTCAGGGATGAGCCCTGAGCGTGGTTCCAAACGCGACAGTTTGGGCGATCCTGAGAGCGAGTTCTCAGGCGTGCCTGGGCACGGAGATCCAGGGTAGTGTAGGTTGCACTCGGAGGCGAGCTCCGAGCGTGGTCCCAAACGCGAAAGATTTGGGCGGTCTCGAGAGCGGGTTCTCGGGCGTTGCTGGGCACGTAGTCCCAGAGTAGTGTAGACATTTGGTTCTTTTTGGTCTCTATGTTTCTTGGCTGTTATTTGCTTCTGTGATGATGTGTGAAAGTTAGAAAACTTAAAATAAGTCAAACTGAAACCCACCTAATCCATTTATCTTAATTCTCTTGTTTCTCTAAAAATATTGCTGAAGTAGAGAAATAATCCTGATAATTTTAACAAACTGAAATTTGGGCAATTAAATTATTATCACCATCCTGGAGGGTAAGTAGTAAGTTAACCTGAAAAATCTAATATTATTTGAACTAATAGCATTCCTATGGCAGATGTCAATCCCAAGCCAGCATTTGTCTAACCCAAATGTGGGAGGGGCACAGGAAGGAAGTCAACCACCGGAAGGAAATCAACAATCAGCTACCCAGAGTATACAACCGGGTCAAGGCCAACCCGTGAGTTTACCAGAAATAGAGTCAGGTCAGCGTACAGCTGAAGGAGGGCAATCAAGAGATAAGCAGAAGCAACCAGAGGTAATAGGTCATCCTCCAGAAGCCCAAGGTGTACCACCAGAAGTTGGAGAGGCTAGTAATGTAGGCAATGCTACCGCTTTCCAAAACTTTGGGGATGTTCTAAAATTTATGGAAACATCTCGTAAAGAAGCACAAGATAATCAAAATTGTTTCATGGAAGCTTTGTTGATGAAGATAACCAGTTCTGGATCACGTTCAACTACTGAAGGAGTGACTTTGGGGGAATTTTTGCAAACCCGTCCACCCACATTTTCTAAAGCAACCGATCCTTTGGAAGCAGATGATTGGTTACAAGAGGTGGAGAAGAAACTAAATACAGTGGGGTGCTCTGATGAGGAGAAAGTGCGCTATGCGTCACATCAGCTTACGGGACCGGCAGCGACTTGGTGGTCAAATTTCCAGCAAAGCCGTTCCCCGGATAGTCCCATCACTTGGGCAGATTTCGCTAAGAATTTTAGTGCCTCACATGTACCACAGGGGACTAAAGAAATCAAGAAGCAGGAATTTCGAGCTCTCACACAAGGAAGTAAGAGTATTACTGAATACTTGCACCAGTTTAATGAGTTATCTCGTTATGCCCCAGATGATGTCTCCACCCCAGAGAGGAAAATAGATCAGTTTAAGAGAGGGATGAATCCTCATGTCCGAATGCATCTTTCCACTCATAGGATTACTGAGTTTGAGGATCTGGTAAATAGGGCTATAATACTAGAGAAAGAGCACGCTAACATAGTGGAAGAGCGACGCAAGAAAGCTAGATATGATCAGCGTGCTGGTAATATGAGCCAAACACGTCTTACCACACCACACCAGCAAAATAGATATCAATCCCAACGCTTCACATCAAGACCCGATAATCAGCCACAAGCATTTTCACAAGTCCGGTGTGACAGGTGCAAGGGGAGGCACCTTACTAAGGATTGCTACCGTAATACAACTGGGTGTTTTAACTGTGGGGAGGAAGGGCACATAAGGGTTAATTGTCCGTATCCTGCCCGAACCATTGGGAACCAGGGACAGTCAAATCAGGTATCGAGGGCACCCACTACAACCCATAATCCAGCAGGGGGACGAGGATCAGGAACATCAGAGAATTCAGCAAAGAAAATTAGAGGAGTGGGAAGCCAGTCTGGAGGGCAAGCCAGACTCACCCACATATCAGCTGGCCAGATTGGAGATGCAACTGATGTAGCTATGGGTAAGTTAATTATTCCACCACCTAGGGGTATCGTTCTGCTTGACCTAGGAGCAGCCATTCATTCATCTCCCGGGAGTTCGCAAAAGAAAATGGGTTAGTAGAGGTACTGTAAAAAAAATGCCTCTGTAAGAAGACCAGATGGTTCTAGATTAATTTATTTGGAGAGTAGGACGAAACCATCTCAAGCTAAAATGAGCATCACCAATCTACAAGGAGCGGAAATAATCGATATATCGTGGTTCAAGAATTCATAAATGTAATTCCTAAATAGCTACCGGGTATACCACCCAGTAGGGAAGTAGATTTTTCAAGTAATCTGGTTTTGAGCACAACTTCCATTTCTAGGAGGCCATATAGAATGACATCCAATGAATTGGTAGAATTAAAAGCACAATTAGATGAACTGGAAGCTAAGGGGGTTCATGCAAGAGAGCGCACCCCATGGGGAGCACCAGTGTTCATTTTTGGAGAAACAAAAAAAAAACGGAAGCCTTAGACTAAGCACCGATTACTGAGAATTAAACAAGGATACCATAAAGAACAAATAACCACTGCCTAGAATAGATGACTTGTTTGACCAACTTAGAGGGGCAATTCCGCCTACCAACTAGAGCTACCAAAGCAATTGTCCAGAATTCATGATGTATTCCACGTATCTCAACTAGAAAATCTCTGAGTCAGCCACAGAACAAGTTATTCCAATAGACCCTTCATTACAAGAAGACCTGACGTAAGAAGAGCATCCAATGCGAATATTGCAAACTGAAGATCGAAAATTGAGGAATAGGACTATTCGTTTTTGCAAGGTTCAATAGAGAAATCCCATTGCCTGAGAAGCGACATGGGAGAAAGAGGAAGATTTACGTGTTAATTACCCAAGCCTTTTTAAGTAAATTTGATTTCGAGGACGAAATCTTTTCTAAGGGTGGTAGGGTGTAACGCCCCGCGTTTCTTAATTAAGTGAAGCGCTGTTATTAGCGTTAATATTTGCAATTATCGGAACAAATTAAAATTTGGTAATGAATTATTTGAATGGTTCATTTCTCCAACCAATAACAAGTGTATTTGGAAGCAAGATAAATGGAAAACTTTTATTACAATTATAAATCATTGCATACATACAGATTTCATTCCCAAAAATTTAAAACGTAATAGTTACAATAGTTGAACATGTTTATATTACAAGAAAGTTTCAAAATTACATCCATGAACATTTCTTACAGGGATTCAATTGCTATCAACTACTGATACAACCTTATTTTATTTATGAACTAGTAACCAGATTATAAGACCGAAAAAGACCAAACAAAAGAGTAATTGAAAATAAGGAAAAATAAAATAAGTGTTGCCGTCAGAGCCCTAAGGATTAACTTCGGGCGGGGTAATCCGTTCACGGAGATATCTGACCGTCCGGGGGCCAGTCGACACCTCTCACAACCATAGGCTCATCACACGGTATATATATATATACACAAACCTGTTCTAAACATAGGAATCCAACCAAGGCAAAGACTAGGTGAGCACAAATCATTCCAGCCAAACCCACAACAGAGAAACCACCTGTCAAAGCCCTCACCATGCAAATATCCACCACAGTGAACTAGATAGCACCGGGCCAGAGCAGCCACGCCCAGAGGGCATCAGCAGCCAATAAGCCTCACGGGCAAGCCATCCAACAAATATCCCACATTGCATACTAGTAGTCAAACCGAGAGAACAGAGCACAGAGGGACAAAGGAAAGGTAAGGTAACATTCCCCAACTCTCACAGCCAATCCCCAGACCGCAGAAGAGTCCTCAGCCGAGTGGAGCCGGAGGACCAGGGAGTGAAGCACCAACAAGCCGAAGGAAGCAAGGGGAGGTGACGGCCACAGGAGAACCGCAAGCCAACATCAAGCCTCATCCACCGCAAACCGGCCACCACCCCAACCCCAAACCCTAGCATCCTTCACAAGCACCAGTGCAGGTAAACCCCAAAAGCCCAACATCTATGCAATGCCATTATCCCATTCCATCCAACATAGGCTAGCAAGTAGCAACCATAAGCATTCATCCACAACAGAACACATGAACCATAAGCATATCACCGGGAGTAGCAGAGGAGAGAAGAGGGTTACCGTGAAGGCGGCGGCTGCGGGAGTCACGGCCGAGCCACCGGTTCACCGCCGCCAGTACTCCCCCGGCGCATGGCGACGGCTCACCGGCGAGGACGGCCACGGTCACCCGCCTCCCAATACCACCCCCCTAGGCAAAGAAACCCCACAAGTTAGCAAATCACAGAAGTAAATCACACAAGAAAATGGGGAAAAAGGAGGGGGAGCATCCGAGTGGGCCAGATCTGGCCGGAGATCCCCAAGCGGCGCCGGTCAGTCCGGCGGGCACGGCCGGCCAGAGGAGGCGTCGGCGGGGAGCCGGCGTGAGGGGGAGCGGCACCGAGGAGAGGCGCCGAGCACCGGGGCAGAGGCGCCGAGGCGCGGGCGCGAGAGAGAGGCGGCGCGTGAGGGGAGCCGAACCGGGCGGCGGCGCTGAGAACCGAAGGCGGGGGAGAGGCGGCGTGAGGAGAGAGCAGGGAGGCCGAGAGAGAGAGGGAGAGAGAGAGGGGGGGGGAATAGAGAGAGGGAGCCGGCGGAGTGGGTGAGAAAGGAGGAGAAGAGAGGGGAGATGAGGAGGCGTCGGTGGGGGAAAAAGGAAAAGAGAGGAGGCGTCGGCAGTAGAAAGGAGGCCGAAAACTCAGTGAAAAACCAAAGATGAGGAGGCAGTTAACCCTAGAGCCAAATAAGGCAGAAAAATAAGAAGATACTAATGGGAATCTTAGCATGAAATTATATAGACTATAATTTCCTGATCAATTACCATGAGATAGAATAACTATAAGCATGCTCATGCATATTATTAAGCTAATATTGCCAATTTCGCCATTAATCAAAATGATTAGTTAGAATGCAATAATTGGTAATTGCTTAGTCTTGCATTTAATTTGTGGACACTATTAAATTGAATTGGAAACTATTGCACTCTGTTTAAAAAGACGAAAGGAACAATTTGTGAATCCTGATTATAATTAATAGAAATCTTATGAGGACCAGAATCTTATAAATAATTGAACCGTAGATTAATTTAAGTCTAAATAGCAGGAAAAAGGCTGAATCTTCAAAGGGAACCATATCAGGGTAACGAGGAGACTCAGCAGTTTAATATAAACTCAGGCAAGCATTCCTTTGAACATATCTGTAAAGTATATTTGTAAAACAAGTATTTTGTATTATGCTAGTATCACTTGCATGAAAGAAATAAAGAGTTTTAAACCGAGCAATGGTTATATGGGAAAGGGGAGAGTTAGATGGCGACTGATGGAGCAGTTGGCCATCTAGGTTAATTAATAGGGTGGGCAGAGGTTGCCAGGGCAGGTGATAACGGGGCAGGTGTGGGACCTCTGCATAAGAATAAAATATAATAAGTCACCAGCTTCATCCGTGTGAACAGACCGTACCAAACCGTATCAACCAACATCCCGTTCGAGGACGGACAGACTAGTAGCTCTATCGAAGTGTTATATTCTCCACATGGGTAAGTATTTTATTAAGCCGTTGGGAGAACCCACATGATCCGGGCCAGCACTTGGGTGCCGGGTGGGGGACCCCGTGGAGGAACCCACAAGATCCGGGCCAGCAACTGGGTGCCGGGTGGGGACCTCCACCACCGCAGGAACCCACACGATCCGGGCCAGAACTGGGGTGCCGGGTGGGGGATGCAAGGCGCATATATTAGCGCGGGTGGAGGTTGGGGTAGGGCGAGGCCGCCCCAACCAACAACTATGTCAAAGTCGGTGGGCGCCAGGCGAGGGTGAGAAACCACCCTGGGCTGCCGGCTGAGAATAGTTGGGTGGAGATATAATTTACTAAGATAGATGCCAACGTACTGTACTCTGATCTGGGCGCCGCATCTAAGGAAATGCGGAGAACCATGGGCCACCAGGATCAAGAGTGGTGATGGGTAAAGTGATACAAGCTTGCGCAATGCTATATAAATCATGAATTCATGCCTGTCTCCAGGAAAGGAGAATTACGGAAACTTATGGGGGTTTTTGCTGTTCATGCGTATGTTCAGTAGATTTCCAAAATAATGAATCCATAATCTTTTGCAACCTAAAACTTTATTTTCTATAAGTAGGGAATGTTGGGTTTGGAGATGAACTTGGAAAAGAACAGTGGAGATAGAACAGGAGCATTCAGTGCATTTTTGTTACATAAGCTTGCTGAGTACTCTGTACTCACTCTTGCTATTATTTCCTTTGTTTAGATAATAGCCAGCAGTTTGGGGATAGAGATGAAACTTATTCAGAGGAGGAAGGTTATAGCGAGTACGAGCCGTATGAAGGTCACGCCACATATGATGATTGGGACGACTAGACGAATATGATCAGCTAGGACTCTACTATTAGAATACCTGTAAGATTAATGTATTGTAGTGGTACCTCTCTTGTATAATTAGAATTCTGAATTACTATCTTTTGGTATTGTAATTCTAAGACTTGAACTAGTTGTATAATATTTTAGCCCTGCGTGGCATGGTGAAGGTATGTAACTTTCGGTCTCTAATTATTGTTCTGTTGCAATACTCTGATTGGCTTATTATTCGTTAAAGCGATGTTTTATCGGCTAAAACGAATAATAATCCGTTGACTAGCTTTATTACCCCATGGTAATAATGCGGGTCGTCACACATAGTTACCAGGACCACTGAACCCCTATGAATAAAAGTACTCAATGAATTAGACAAAATATGTTTTGATGTGGCATTACCAAAGGTATCAACTTCTTTCATTTTATCCTTGATTTCCTTTGACAGCTGCAACACCTCATCCTCGAGTTCCCTATGGAAATTATCTGCTCCCTTTGCTTTTACTTCTTCATAACTATCAAGAGCTTAGGAAGGCAACGAACACTATACGGTGGTCTGGAGAAGAAATTTGAAAAAATAAAATAAAAATTGGAGTGAAACATGTTGCGCATAATAAGGTAAAATGAAGGATACTCTTTCCTCAGTTGAAGCGAGTGAACCTTGGGGCAAGGTCCGAGATCCATTTTCTGCCATGAGTGGATTAGTCGATTAGATCACAGCAACATAAAGCGAAATTACTTCTGATATCTCAAAGTAGAGCCCACATATCGTGGTTTTGCCATGACTTCTCACTAACACAACAACCTAAGATATTTTCTCACTCCAAACCTAATCATCTACAGCCTAACCACAATTACCACGAATTAAAACACAAAACACACACACACACAGAGAAGGAGCACGGGGTAGAAACATAGATAGAGGGAGGACAGTATACCGTGAGTTGGAGGAGGCCGTGCGAGCAGAGGCCGGCGAGAAAGAGGCGGCAGACGTCGCGGTCGTAGTTGCG
Source organism: Dendrocalamus latiflorus (assembly GCA_017311315.1). Lineage (NCBI taxonomy): Eukaryota > Viridiplantae > Streptophyta > Magnoliopsida > Poales > Poaceae > Dendrocalamus > Dendrocalamus latiflorus. Next base: position 46,021,436 of record CM029666.1, on the reverse strand, counting down.
ATTGACGTCCCGCACATCTCCGTTGCGGTTGGCCCCCATGAGCACGTCGAGCTGCTTCCGCACCGCGTCCATGGTGACCGAAGGCTCCCCCTGCCTCTCAGGCGAGGAGAGGGCTTGGTAAACTAGGGTTTCTACCGAAAGAGCGAGCGGCGGGGGCGAGCGTAGGCGGAGGCAGGGGCGGGACCGAGAGGAGGGCGGCGGCGGGGGCTAGAGGAGGGCAGCGCCGAGAGGAGGCAAAGGCGGGGGCGAGAGGATGGCGGCGGCAAGAGGAGTTACGCGGGGTGAGCGAATGGTATTTCGATGGCAATTACGGGTAATAAACTCAAACTTTAACGAGTACTTTGGTTTTAAATGTGTTGTCTTTTCCACGAGACTTCATTGTAATAAACTAATTTAAATGGATACTTTAGTTTTGAGTGTGTTGGCTTTTCACAAGGATTCACTTTAAGATTACTTCTCTTGACTAGTTTATTTTGCACTTGTTTCTTATGAGAAGTAGAATCAAATCATTTTAAAAACCTGACTGTTTAACACAGTTTCACGAGATCTGAAAAAAAGTTAGAAGAAGGAGTTGTACTAAATAAGTATTAATTACAATAAAATCAGCCCAACCCAAAAGGCACGGCCTATGTATATTGGAATACCTACAACACGCCGGAATCCTAGGTAATAAACATCTTCTGGTGAGTGAAACGTTGCTATGATAACATGAACAAATCGGTATCTAGCTTGAATCATAAATATCTTTAGATGCAGGAGAGCTCAACAAAGTAAGACCATCATATATTCATGTATAAATAGGACTTACGGTCAACCAAAATAAGTCCAAACAAAGCATATATAAACTCATACATAAAACCAAACAATAAGACCATGTGTCGATTTAGCATGGTTGCCTTGACCAGATCGGCTTATCCGGTTAGGTTGGCAGCCATCCATCCTACCGAAAGCGCCAAGAAATGTTTTATCCCTGTCTTTTTTCGTCTATGTTAGCGACTAGTCAGTCCTACCTGGCTTAAGATAGAGCTGTCTAATAGGCTAAGCGTGTCGGCCCACGGCTCATCATTGTAGGCCGACCAGGCACGACATGACCTTGTGGGTTGTGCCGGCACAGTCCGGTGGACCATACCGTGCCTAGACCGAGGGGCGGCACAGCACGGGCCAGTAGTGACCATGGGCCAAACCAGTACAGCACGGCACGACCGAGCTCCAATAGGCAAAAATGAGCCATGCCGGCTTGACACAGCCCGTGAAAAAAGAGTCGTTTTTATCGTTTTTAACGCTGGGGGTAAAAAAATCCACAAAATAGCAAAAAACTCAAAAAAATGTTGAGTTTTTTTATCTATACCTTAAACCTCACTCTCATCTATCTATTTAGCTGTGAAAAATCCGGTTGTGTTTGCGCAAATTTGGTAAAATTAGTGAGAAATTTGTGCAGAATTCAAAAAATTGAAAAAACTTTGAAGAATCTTTGGAGAGCTACAGAAGAGGTAATAGACTAATAATGTTGCCTTATTTCATTTTTTATTATTTGTTTATTCAATAGTAAGTTAATTGTATTTTACTATATTAATTTACAGTTGATTCAATAGAGAATTATGATTTTTCAACTCTCCGAATTCGGCCTCGCGGCGGAGGATATGCAATCCTTTCAAGAGGCACATCCATCCGCGGAAGGTGAGCATCCACAACAAACTATACAGTCAAAAGAAGCATCCTTGGCTCCATCTTCTGCTGGCTCAACGAGTGCATCCACAACCCAAAGCATAGGTGCAAAAAGAACAAGAACTACTACATCGAGAGTCTGGAATGATTTTGACAAAAAGTTCAAGACTAACGATGATGGAAATTTGGTAAGGTATGCTGTTTATAAAATTTGTAGTAACGAATTATCTACAAAATTTAGGTGGGACAGGTCACCTGCAACGGCACGCTGCAAGCTATAAAAGAAGGCAAGGAATACAAATGCACCAGATGCAGCTGCAGTACAACCCCGACGGCTCGGTACGTACTTGGGAGTACAAACCGGAGGTAGCCCGGGAATCCCTTTGTAGATTAATTACTTCTCAAGATTTATCTTTAAATTTTAGTAAGTCTAATGCTTTTCATAAATATATTAGAACTGCTCATAACCCCAGATTTAGTGTTGTATCTAGGCAAACTACAACTAAAGATTTAATTAAATATTATAACAACTACTGTAAAAAATTGAAAGAACTATTTCATATTGTACATTCTTTGTTGCTTTGACATCAGACATATGGAGTGGTAGGGCTAAGAAGGATTATATTAGTATTGTTGCTCATTTATGTTAATGATGACTGGTAATAGAAAAAAGAATTATAGGATTTAAATTAATTAATGTTGCATATACTTCTGAAAATATTGTGTAGTACATTACTAAAGTTGTAGAAGATTTTGGCCTCACGGATAAGATTTTTTCTATAACTTTAGATAATGCAGCTGTAAACATTAAGGCTATAAAAATTATTACTCCTTTATTTAATATTTATGCACAATCTTTCTTACTGCATCAACGTTGTGCTTACCATATTATTAATCTTATTGTTAAATATGGTTTAAAAAGATTAAATGCTTGTCTCGATTCTTTTAGAGATGCAGTTTTATATATTAATCATTCTATCCAACGAATAGCTGCATATAAGAGCTTTTGTGTACCAATGAATGACTGTCCTAGAAAGTTTGGCTTAGACATGCCTGTTAGATGAAACTTTACTTACTTTATGCTTAAATATTATTGCCATATAAGAGCACCTTATATGTCTGCCTTCACACCCAAGTTCATCAATCTCATAGGTCTACAGTAGAACCCAAGTTAGAGACCCCGAACTTACTGAGGTTGATTGGGTTGTTGGTGAAAAATATTTTCTTCTTTAAAACTTTTTCATCAAGCTATACTTTGTCTTTCTAAAGCATACTACCCTAACTCTCCTGTAATTGTTCATAACATTCTTGAAATTGCTTCTTACCTAAAGGCTTTTGAAAATGATCCTATACTCTTATTTTGGATCCTAGGAAGCTCCAAGAATTTACAAATATATTACAACTTTTAAGTGATGCTACTAGTTTAGATTAATGTATACACTATAGAGTAGTTAAGGATAAATTATATAAGCTATATGAGAAATACGAAAATAAGTTTAGGATTGTGTGTTTGGAAAGACCCCTAGTAGCCCCTAGCACCTTTATGGAGACTATGTAATGGGACATGATTTTTTGTTCTTTCTCTAGAGATTCTCAAGGTTCTCATGCAAGTAGACATCAGTCAGGAGGAGGAAGGTGACAAAGCACCGGAAGCCTATCAAGCTATCTCAACAGTGATAGCGTCAGCTTCGAACAAGAGTTGAATACTCTCGCATGGTGGCAAACCCAAAAAATAATATATCCAATGCTATCCATATTAGCACGAGATGTGTTGACTGTTCCTGCCTCTACGGTCTCTTCGTAGTCAGCCTTCAATCTATCTGAAAGAATAATCGAGGAGCGACGAATAAGTCTCTCAAATGAGATGGTCGAAATACTTCTGACCGTCAAAGACTAGTAACAATCTGAATCAAGACTCCAACATACTGTAGAAAATACAAATTGACTCCAACATATTGTAGAAAATACAAACTTAGAAGAATATTTTAAGAATTTGTATATAGTTAGCAATGAATAGGATTTCCAAAATTTTTTCTTTAGATGTAGTCACTAGTGAGCTTTATAGGTTGTACTCTTTTTTATTTATTAAGATTTTCTCAAGTTGAGTTTTTTACTTGGTAAACTTTTTAACGGAAAAATTGATCATATACCCTCCATTTAGATGGAAATTGAGGATTTACCCTCCTGGCCCACGTGTCAGTGACTTATGATGACCCCACGTGTCATTAAGATGTGGAGGTTAAATCCTCAATTTCCCAACTAAAGAGAGGGTATATGATCCAATCTCCCTTTTTAACGAGGTATGCATTTCATGTAATTTGATAAGTTAATAAAGCTAATTATATCATTAACAATAATTATCTTAATGCTTAACAATGTCTACAATTTTCTATGATTTTTCTATAATTTTCTACAATTTTTCCTTATGTATAAACTTATGATTTTTTTCTCTTTTTTCTAGCTTAACGGCCCAACTGTGCCGGCACGGCCTGTTAAGGCCTAACCATGCTCAGCACGATCGTGGGCCGTATCTAGGCTTGGACCTTAGCCTGTAGGCCGACATGATACGGTCCGTTTATTTGCGGTGCCTAAACGGATCGTGCCTGGACTAGGCAGTGCCGTGCCGATCCGGCATGGCCAATTGGACAGCACTAGCTTAAGATTTTTTTTGACAATAGCTGATGATTTTTGACAGTAGAATGAGCACTTTGCGAATAAAATAAATATTGATAAACTGTTTTAAAAATACTATTACAATAAGATGTTTTGAATTAATAATGAAGAAACAGTCAACTTTATTTATTCGAAAAAAAAACCAAAAACAACTCTGCGTAAAAGTGGGAACTCAACTGAAGCAAGGAGAAGGAATCCGTATGCAAAATGCCGAATGCAAACACCGCTTTACCCTCCAAAATCACAAAAAGTTCGTTCCGTCTCCTCCCGCAGGGCTGCAACGTCGGTTTTTGCTCGGAAGCCAGTTCGAACACAGCAACAATAACCCATGTTGCTTCGATTCGAAGGCTCGAGTTTCCGGGACGATTCCATTCTCCTCTCGCATCTCCCCTCCCAAAACCTTCGGATCTGCAAAAATTCTCAAAGGCACCAGGAGAAGGGGTCCTGTATGCGGGCGCCAGGTACGATCCGCTTCCTCGATCCCCTTCTCCCTTTTCCGGTTGGTGATTTGCCCCATTTAGGTTCAGTTAAATTGTGGCCTCCGGATAATTCATGAATATTGATCGCTTAATTAGATATTGGTTCTGTTTGGGGGCTTGTAACTGTTAGAAATTAATCTTGTTGTTTAGATGTTTAGGTTTTGATCATTTGGTTTTTGCATATCTGTTCTGGGTAGTGTGGCCTGACGCTATGTGTTCATGGCATGGCCCAAGTCATTAGGGAGTCTGCATGGTACTGTTCACATAGTCTGCATGGCACTGTACACGGATACGTATTGGCACTGTTCATGCATACGTATACGCGCGCCGTGCACGGGAATAGCTCACGACGAGCCTGAGTTTGTGGGCACGTTGGTGGCGCCGAGAGGAGCGGCACGTCGTGCTTGTGGCGCAAAGAATGGGCGCTAGAAGCCTGCATGCATCCATGCGTTTAGTTGAGTCAGTTCGTGGCCGTGAAGTTAGCACACGTCTGTTGCGTGGACTCCGGAAGGTGTGGCCGAGTCAAGAGTAGATGTTGCGGCTTGAGATACGGATCGAGCTAGCTGTATGCATGCGTGTGTGTGTGTGTGTTTATTTATAGCTTGTAATCAGTCATTTGTAATGGGTGAAGAAATACAAGAGAAAAGGGCCAACGTTTGGTGCCGCAAAGGCTTCTCTGCGTGTGTTCTTCCTCCTTGAGTTTTTCCCACGAAAGTGTGATCTGTGTCCACTGTGATTGCGTGGGTATTTAGCTGGGCCAACATTTGGTATCAGAGCTTCAAGGTGATGGTGCGTGACAAGTCGCCGGAGAGGACGCCAACAAGTGTCGCGAGCGGTGGCGACGGTAGCGGCAGAGGCCATGGTGCTGCAATGGCGGCAGCACGTCCGACGGGGAGAGTTGTCGCGATGCATTATCCAATGCTAAACGACACCAACTACGGCGTGTGGGCCGTAAAGATGAAGATCATTCTGCGTCATCTTGGCGTGTGGGCGGTGATCAACGGTGAAGCTTCAGTCGGAGAAGAGAAGGACTATGAAGCCTTCGCCGCCATCTCCCAGGCTGTACCCGATGCTGTGATGATGGCTATCGCAGACAAGGACACAGCTAAGGAAGCTTGGGAGGCCATAAAGCAGATGAACGTCGGGGAGGATCGAGTGAAGAAGGCGCGAGTTCAAGCATTGAAGAGGCAATTCGACCGCATGTACATGGAGGATTCCGAGACCATTGCGGAATTCTCACAGAAACTTACCACGATGGTGGGGGAGATGCGCTCCCTTGGAGCCAAGTTGAAGGATCGTGTTGTTGTGGAGAAGTTGTTTGGTGCTGTCCCTGACAAGTTTCTTCCCATCGTCGGCACCATCGAGCAATGGGGCGACGTGTCGAAGATGTCCGTGACGGAAGCGATTGGACGGCTAAGGGCGTATGAGGAATCGTTGAAGGGTCGGCGGCATGAGCGAGAAGGTGAGCAGTTGCTGTTAACATGTTCTGATTGCAAGGTAAAATTGGCAAAGAAGAAAGATGGAGAACCAAGCGGCTGTGACAACAATGGTGAACAAGGTCGCATGAATCGCAAATTTGACAAAGCAAAAGTGCGCTGCTACAACTGTCAAGATTACGGCCATTTTGCTAAAGAATGTCCTAAGCAAAAGAAGGAGGAGGAGGAGGTGCTTCTTGCAACAGTTGATGATGAGCCGGCATTGCTGTGAGTGTTCAACGAGGTGCAAAATAAACCAACAAGATTAAGGGGGTGATTGTTAGAAATTAATCTTGTTGTTTAGATGTTTAGGTTTTGATCATTTGGTTTTTGCATATCTGTTCTGGGTAGTGTGGCTTGACGCTATGTGTTCATGGCATGGCCCAAGTCATTAGGGAGTCTGCATGGTACTGTTCACATAGTCTGCATGGCACTGTACACGGATACGTATTGGCACTGTTCATGCATACGTATACGCGCGCCGTGCACGGGAATAGCTCACGACGAGCCTGAGTTTGTGGGCACGTTGGTGGCGCCGAGAGGAGCGGCACGTCGTGCTTGTGGCGCAAAGAATGGGCGCTAGAAGCCTGCATGCATCCATGCGTTTAGTTGAGTCAGTTCGTGGCCGTGAAGTTAGCACACGTCTGTTGCGTGGACTCCGGAAGGTGTGGCCGAGTCAAGAGTAGATGTTGTGGCTTGAGATACGGATCGAGCTAGCTGTATGCATGCGTGTGTGTGTGTGTGTTTATTTATAGCTTGTAATCAGTCATTTGTAATGGGTGAAGAAATACAAGAGAAAAGGGCCAACGTTTGGTGCCGCAAAGGCTTCTCTGCGTGTGTTCTTCCTCCTTGAGTTTTTCCCACGAAAGTGTGATCTGTGTCCACTGTGATTGCGTGGGTATTTAGCTGGGCCAACATTTGGTATCAGAGCTTCAAGGTGATGGCGCGTGACAAGTCGCCGGAGAGGACGCCAACAAGTGTCGCGAGCGGTGGCGACGGTAGCGGCAGAGGCCATGGTGCTGCAATGGCGGCAGCACGTCCGACGGGGAGAGTTGTCGCGATGCATTATCCAATGCTAAACGACACCAACTACGGCGTGTGGGCCGTAAAGATGAAGATCATTCTGCGTCATCTTGGCGTGTGGGCGGTGATCAACGGTGAAGCTTCAGTCGGAGAAGAGAAGGACTATGAAGCCTTCGCCGCCATCTCCCAGGCTGTACCCGATGCTGTGATGATGGCTATCGCAGACAAGGACACAGCTAAGGAAGCTTGGGAGGCCATAAAGCAGATGAACGTCGGGGAGGATCGAGTGAAGAAGGCGCGAGTTCAAGCATTGAAGAGGCAATTCGACCGCATGTACATGGAGGATTCCGAGACCATTGCGGAATTCTCACAGAAACTTACCACGATGGTGGGGGAGATGCGCTCCCTTGGAGCCAAGTTGAAGGATCGTGTTGTTGTGGAGAAGTTGTTTGGTGCTGTCCCTGACAAGTTTCTTCCCATCGTCGGCACCATCGAGCAATGGGGCGACGTGTCGAAGATGTCCGTGACGGAAGCGATTGGACGGCTAAGGGCGTATGAGGAATCGTTGAAGGGTCGGCGGCATGAGCGAGAAGGTGAGCAGTTGCTGTTAACATGTTCTGATTGCAAGGTAAAATTGGCAAAGAAGAAAGATGGAGAACCAAGCGGCTGTGACAACAATGGTGAACAAGGTCGCATGAATCGCAAATTTGACAAAGCAAAAGTGCGCTGCTACAACTGTCAAGATTACGGCCATTTTGCTAAAGAATGTCCTAAGCAAAAGAAGGAGGAGGAGGAGGTGCTTCTTGCAACAGTTGATGATGAGCCGGCATTGCTGTGAGTGTTCAACGAGGTGCAAAATAAACCAACAAGATTAAGGGGGTGATTGTTAGAAATTAATCTTGTTGTTTAGATGTTTAGGTTTTGATCATTTGGTTTTTGCATATCTGTTCTGGGTAGTGTGGCTTGACGCTATGTGTTCATGGCATGGCCCAAGTCATTAGGGAGTCTGCATGGTACTGTTCACATAGTCTGCATGGCACTGTACACGGATACGTATTGGCACTGTTCATGCATACGTATACGCGCGCCGTGCACGGGAATAGCTCACGACGAGCCTGAGTTTGTGGGCACGTTGGTGGCGCCGAGAGGAGCGGCACGTCGTGCTTGTGGCGCAAAGAATGGGCGCTAGAAGCCTGCATGCATCCATGCGTTTAGTTGAGTCAGTTCGTGGCCGTGAAGTTAGCACACGTCTGTTGCGTGGACTCCGGAAGGTGTGGCCGAGTCAAGAGTAGATGTTGTGGCTTGAGATACGGATCGAGCTAGCTGTATGCATGCGTGTGTGTGTGTGTGTTTATTTATAGCTTGTAATCAGTCATTTGTAATGGGTGAAGAAATACAAGAGAAAAGGGCCAACGTTTGGTGCCGCAAAGGCTTCTCTGCGTGTGTTCTTCCTCCTTGAGTTTTTCCCACGAAAGTGTGATCTGTGTCCACTGTGATTGCGTGGGTATTTAGCTGGGCCAACATTTGGTATCAGAGCTTCAAGGTGATGGCGCGTGACAAGTCGCCGGAGAGGACGCCAACAAGTGTCGCGAGCGGTGGCGACGGTAGCGGCAGAGGCCATGGTGCTGCAATGGCGGCAGCACGTCCGACGGGGAGAGTTGTCGCGATGCATTATCCAATGCTAAACGACACCAACTACGGCGTGTGGGCCGTAAAGATGAAGATCATTCTGCGTCATCTTGGCGTGTGGGCGGTGATCAACGGTGAAGCTTCAGTCGGAGAAGAGAAGGACTATGAAGCCTTCGCCGCCATCTCCCAGGCTGTACCCGATGCTGTGATGATGGCTATCGCAGACAAGGACACAGCTAAGGAAGCTTGGGAGGCCATAAAGCAGATGAACGTCGGGGAGGATCGAGTGAAGAAGGCGCGAGTTCAAGCATTGAAGAGGCAATTCGACCGCATGTACATGGAGGATTCCGAGACCATTGCGGAATTCTCACAGAAACTTACCACGATGGTGGGGGAGATGCGCTCCCTTGGAGCCAAGTTGAAGGATCGTGTTGTTGTGGAGAAGTTGTTTGGTGCTGTCCCTGACAAGTTTCTTCCCATCGTCGGCACCATCGAGCAATGGGGCGACGTGTCGAAGATGTCCGTGACGGAAGCGATTGGACGGCTAAGGGCGTATGAGGAATCGTTGAAGGGTCGGCGGCATGAGCGAGAAGGTGAGCAGTTGCTGTTAACATGTTCTGATTGCAAGGTAAAATTGGCAAAGAAGAAAGATGGAGAACCAAGCGGCTGTGACAACAATGGTGAACAAGGTCGCATGAATCGCAAATTTGACAAAGCAAAAGTGCGCTGCTACAACTGTCAAGATTACGGCCATTTTGCTAAAGAATGTCCTAAGCAAAAGAAGGAGGAGGAGGAGGTGCTTCTTGCAACAGTTGATGATGAGCCGGCATTGCTGTGAGTGTTCAACGAGGTGCAAAATAAACCAACAAGATTAAGGGGGTGATTGTTAGAAATTAATCTTGTTGTTTAGATGTTTAGGTTTTGATCATTTGGTTTTTGCATATCTGTTCTGGGTAGTGTGGCTTGACGCTATGTGTTCATGGCATGGCCCAAGTCATTAGGGAGTCTGCATGGTACTGTTCACATAGTCTGCATGGCACTGTACACGGATACGTATTGGCACTGTTCATGCATACGTATACGCGCGCCGTGCACGGGAATAGCTCACGACGAGCCTGAGTTTGTGGGCACGTTGGTGGCGCCGAGAGGAGCGGCACGTCGTGCTTGTGGCGCAAAGAATGGGCGCTAGAAGCCTGCATGCATCCATGCGTTTAGTTGAGTCAGTTCGTGGCCGTGAAGTTAGCACACGTCTGTTGCGTGGACTCCGGAAGGTGTGGCCGAGTCAAGAGTAGATGTTGTGGCTTGAGATACGGATCGAGCTAGCTGTATGCATGCGTGTGTGTGTGTGTTTATTTATAGCTTGTAATCAGTCATTTGTAATGGGTGAAGAAATACAAGAGAAAAGGGCCAACGTTTGGTGCCGCAAAGGCTTCTCTGCGTGTGTTCTTCCTCCTTGAGTTTTTCCCACGAAAGTGTGATCTGTGTCCACTGTGATTGCGTGGGTATTTAGCTGGGCCAACATTTGGTATCAGAGCTTCAAGGTGATGGCGCGTGACAAGTCGCCGGAGAGGACGCCAACAAGTGTCGCGAGCGGTGGCGACGGTAGCGGCAGAGGCCATGGTGCTGCAATGGCGGCAGCACGTCCGACGGGGAGAGTTGTCGCGATGCATTATCCAATGCTAAACGACACCAACTACGGCGTGTGGGCCGTAAAGATGAAGATCATTCTGCGTCATCTTGGCGTGTGGGCGGTGATCAACGGTGAAGCTTCAGTCGGAGAAGAGAAGGACTATGAAGCCTTCGCCGCCATCTCCCAGGCTGTACCCGATGCTGTGATGATGGCTATCGCAGACAAGGACACAGCTAAGGAAGCTTGGGAGGCCATAAAGCAGATGAACGTCGGGGAGGATCGAGTGAAGAAGGCGCGAGTTCAAGCATTGAAGAGGCAATTCGACCGCATGTACATGGAGGATTCCGAGACCATTGCGGAATTCTCACAGAAACTTACCACGATGGTGGGGGAGATGCGCTCCCTTGGAGCCAAGTTGAAGGATCGTGTTGTTGTGGAGAAGTTGTTTGGTGCTGTCCCTGACAAGTTTCTTCCCATCGTCGGCACCATCGAGCAATGGGGCGACGTGTCGAAGATGTCCGTGACGGAAGCGATTGGACGGCTAAGGGCGTATGAGGAATCGTTGAAGGGTCGGCGGCATGAGCGAGAAGGTGAGCAGTTGCTGTTAACATGTTCTGATTGCAAGGTAAAATTGGCAAAGAAGAAAGATGGAGAACCAAGCGGCTGTGACAACAATGGTGAACAAGGTCGCATGAATCGCAAATTTGACAAAGCAAAAGTGCGCTGCTACAACTGTCAAGATTACGGCCATTTTGCTAAAGAATGTCCTAAGCAAAAGAAGGAGGAGGAGGAGGTGCTTCTTGCAACAGTTGATGATGAGCCGGCATTGCTGTGAGTGTTCAACGAGGTGCAAAATAAACCAACAAGATTAAGGGGGTGATTGTTAGAAATTAGTCTTGTTGTTTAGATGTTTAGGTTTTGATCATTTGGTTTTTGCATATCTGTTCTGGGTAGTGTGGCTTGACGCTATGTGTTCATGGCATGGCCCAAGTCATTAGGGAGTCTGCATGGTACTGTTCACATAGTCTGCATGGCACTGTACACGGATACGTATTGGCACTGTTCATGCATACGTATACGCGCGCCGTGCACGGGAATAGCTCACGACGAGCCTGAGTTTGTGGGCACGTTGGTGGCGCCGAGAGGAGCGGCACGTCGTGCTTGTGGCGCAAAGAATGGGCGCTAGAAGCCTGCATGCATCCATGCGTTTAGTTGAGTCAGTTCGTGGCCGTGAAGTTAGCACACGTCTGTTGCGTGGACTCCGGAAGGTGTGGCCGAGTCAAGAGTAGATGTTGTGGCTTGAGATACGGATCGAGCTAGCTGTATGCATGCGTGTGTGTGTGTGTTTATTTATAGCTTGTAATCAGTCATTTGTAATGGGTGAAGAAATACAAGAGAAAAGGGCCAACGTTTGGTGCCGCAAAGGCTTCTCTGCGTGTGTTCTTCCTCCTTGAGTTTTTCCCACGAAAGTGTGATCTGTGTCCACTGTGATTGCGTGGGTATTTAGCTGGGCCAACATTTGGTATCAGAGCTTCAAGGTGATGGCGCGTGACAAGTCGCCGGAGAGGACGCCAACAAGTGTCGCGAGCGGTGGCGACGGTAGCGGCAGAGGCCATGGTGCTGCAATGGCGGCAGCACGTCCGACGGGGAGAGTTGTCGCGATGCATTATCCAATGCTAAACGACACCAACTACGGCGTGTGGGCCGTAAAGATGAAGATCATTCTGCGTCATCTTGGCGTGTGGGCGGTGATCAACGGTGAAGCTTCAGTCGGAGAAGAGAAGGACTATGAAGCCTTCGCCGCCATCTCCCAGGCTGTACCCGATGCTGTGATGATGGCTATCGCAGACAAGGACACAGCTAAGGAAGCTTGGGAGGCCATAAAGCAGATGAACGTCGGGGAGGATCGAGTGAAGAAGGCGCGAGTTCAAGCATTGAAGAGGCAATTCGACCGCATGTACATGGAGGATTCCGAGACCATTGCGGAATTCTCACAGAAACTTACCACGATGGTGGGGGAGATGCGCTCCCTTGGAGCCAAGTTGAAGGATCGTGTTGTTGTGGAGAAGTTGTTTGGTGCTGTCCCTGACAAGTTTCTTCCCATCGTCGGCACCATCGAGCAATGGGGCGACGTGTCGAAGATGTCCGTGACGGAAGCGATTGGACGGCTAAGGGCGTATGAGGAATCGTTGAAGGGTCGGCGGCATGAGCGAGAAGGTGAGCAGTTGCTGTTAACATGTTCTGATTGCAAGGTAAAATTGGCAAAGAAGAAAGATGGAGAACCAAGCGGCTGTGACAACAATGGTGAACAAGGTCGCATGAATCGCAAATTTGACAAAGCAAAAGTGCGCTGCTACAACTGTCAAGATTACGGCCATTTTGCTAAAGAATGTCCTAAGCAAAAGAAGGAGGAGGAGGAGGTGCTTCTTGCAACAGTTGATGATGAGCCGGCATTGCTGTGAGTGTTCAACGAGGTGCAAAATAAACCAACAAGATTAAGGGGGTGATTGTTAGAAATTAATCTTGTTGTTTAGATGTTTAGGTTTTGATCATTTGGTTTTTGCATATCTGTTCTGGGTAGTGTGGCTTGACGCTATGTGTTCATGGCATGGCCCAAGTCATTAGGGAGTCTGCATGGTACTGTTCACATAGTCTGCATGGCACTGTACATGGATACGTATTGGCACTGTTCATGCATACGTATACGCGCGCCGTGCACGGGAATAGCTCACGACGAGCCTGAGTTTGTGGGCACGTTGGTGGCGCCGAGAGGAGCGGCACGTCGTGCTTGTGGCGCAAAGAATGGGCGCTAGAAGCCTGCATGCATCCATGCGTTTAGTTGAGTCAGTTCGTGGCCGTGAAGTTAGCACACGTCTGTTGCGTGGACTCCGGAAGGTGTGGCCGAGTCAAGAGTAGATGTTGTGGCTTGAGATACGGATCGAGCTAGCTGTATGCATGCGTGTGTGTGTGTGTTTATTTATAGCTTGTAATCAGTCATTTGTAATGGGTGAAGAAATACAAGAGAAAAGGGCCAACGTTTGGTGCCGCAAAGGCTTCTCTGCGTGTGTTCTTCCTCCTTGAGTTTTTCCCACGAAAGTGTGATCTGTGTCCACTGTGATTGCGTGGGTATTTAGCTGGGCCAACATTTGGTATCAGAGCTTCAAGGTGATGGCGCGTGACAAGTCGCCGGAGAGGACGCCAACAAGTGTCGCGAGCGGTGGCGACGGTAGCGGCAGAGGCCATGGTGCTGCAATGGCGGCAGCACGTCCGACGGGGAGAGTTGTCGCGATGCATTATCCAATGCTAAACGACACCAACTACGGCGTGTGGGCTGTAAAGATGAAGATCATTCTGCGTCATCTTGGCGTGTGGGCGGTGATCAACGGTGAAGCTTCAGTCGGAGAAGAGAAGGACTATGAAGCCTTCACCGCCATCTCCCAGGCTGTACCCGATGCTGTGATGATGGCTATCGCAGACAAGGACACAGCTAAGGAAGCTTGGGAGGCCATAAAGCAGATGAACGTCGGGGAGGATCGAGTGAAGAAGGCGCGAGTTCAAGCATTGAAGAGGCAATTCGACCGCATGTACATGGAGGATTCCGAGACCATTGCGGAATTCTCACAGAAACTTACCACGATGGTGGGGGAGATGCGCTCTCTTGGAGCCAAGTTGAAGGATCGTGTTGTTGTGGAGAAGTTGTTTGGTGCTGTCCCTGACAAGTTTCTTCCCATCGTCGGCACCATCGAGCAATGGGGCGACGTGTCGAAGATGTCCGTGACGGAAGCGATTGGACGGCTAAGGGCGTATGAGGAATCGTTGAAGGGTCGGCGGCATGAGCGAGAAGGTGAGCAGTTGCTGTTAACATGTTCTGATTGCAAGGTAAAATTGGCAAAGAAGAAAGATGGAGAACCAAGCGGCTGTGACAACAATGGTGAACAAGGTCGCATGAATCGCAAATTTGACAAAGCAAAAGTGCGCTGCTACAACTGTCAAGATTACGGCCATTTTGCTAAAGAATGTCCTAAGCAAAAGAAGGAGGAGGAGGAGGCGCTTCTTGCAACAGTTGATGATGAGCCGGCATTGCTGTGAGTGTTCAACGAGGTGCAAAATAAACCAACAAGATTAAGGGGGTGATTGTTAGAAATTAGTCTTGTTGTTTAGATGTTTAGGTTTTGATCATTTGGTTTTTGCATATCTGTTCTGGGTAGTGTGGCCTGACGCTATGTGTTCATGGCATGGCCCAAGTCATTAGGGAGTCTGCATGGTACTGTTCACATAGTCTGCATGGCACTGTACACGGATACGTATTGGCACTGTTCATGCATACGTATACGCGCGCCGTGCACGGGAATAGCTCACGACGAGCCTGAGTTTGTGGGCACGTTGGTGGCGCCGAGAGGAGCGGCACGTCGTGCTTGTGGCGCAAAGAATGGGCGCTAGAAGCCTGCATGCATCCATGCGTTTAGTTGAGTCAGTTCGTGGCCGTGAAGTTAGCACACGTCTGTTGCGTGGACTCCGGAAGGTGTGGCCGAGTCAAGAGTAGATGTTGTGGCTTGAGATACGGATCGAGCTAGCTGTATGCATGCGTGTGTGTGTGTGTTTATTTATAGCTTGTAATCAGTCATTTGTAATGGGTGAAGAAATACAAGAGAAAAGGGCCAACGTTTGGTGCCGCAAAGGCTTCTCTGCGTGTGTTCTTCCTCCTTGAGTTTTTCCCACGAAAGTGTGATCTGTGTCCACTGTGATTGCGTGGGTATTTAGCTGGGCCAACATTTGGTATCAGAGCTTCAAGGTGATGGCGCGTGACAAGTCGCCGGAGAGGACGCCAACAAGTGTCGCGAGCGGTGGCGACGGTAGCGGCAGAGGCCATGGTGCTGCAATGGCGGCAGCACGTCCGACGGGGAGAGTTGTCGCGATGCATTATCCAATGCTAAACGACACCAACTACAGCGTGTGGGCCGTAAAGATGAAGATCATTCTGCGTCATCTTGGCGTGTGGGCGGTGATCAACGGTGAAGCTTCAGTCGGAGAAGAGAAGGACTATGAAGCCTTCGCCGCCATCTCCCAGGCTGTACCCGATGCTGTGATGATGGCTATCGCAGACAAGGACACAGCTAAGGAAGCTTGGGAGGCCATAAAGCAGATGAACGTCGGGGAGGATCGAGTGAAGAAGGCGCGAGTTCAAGCATTGAAGAGGCAATTCGACCGCATGTACATGGAGGATTCCGAGACCATTGCGGAATTCTCACAGAAACTTACCACGATGGTGGGGGAGATGCGCTCCCTTGGAGCCAAGTTGAAGGATCGTGTTGTTGTGGAGAAGTTGTTTGGTGCTGTCCCTGACAAGTTTCTTCCCATCGTCGGCACCATCGAGCAATGGGGCGACGTGTCGAAGATGTCCGTGACGGAAGCGATTGGACGGCTAAGGGCGTATGAGGAATCGTTGAAGGGTCGGCGGCATGAGCGAGAAGGTGAGCAGTTGCTGTTAACATGTTCTGATTGCAAGGTAAAATTGGCAAAGAAGAAAGATGGAGAACCAAGCGGCTGTGACAACAATGGTGAACAAGGTCGCATGAATCGCAAATTTGACAAAGCAAAAGTGCGCTGCTAGAACTATCAAGATTACGGCCATTTTGCTAAAGAATGTCCTAAGCAAAAGAAGGAGGAGGAGGAGGCGCTTCTTGCAACAGTTGATGATGAGCCGGCATTGCTGTGAGTGTTCAACGAGGTGCAAAATAAACCAACAAGATTAAGGGGGTGATTGTTAGAAATTAATCTTGTTGTTTAGATGTTTAGGTTTTGATCATTTGGTTTTTGCATATCTGTTCTGGGTAGTGTGGCCTGACGCTATGTGTTCATGGCATGGCCCAAGTCATTAGGGAGTCTGCATGGTACTGTTCACATAGTCTGCATGGCACTGTACATGGATACGTATTGGCACTGTTCATGCATACGTATACGCGCGCCGTGCACGGGAATAGCTCACGACGAGCCTGAGTTTGTGGGCACGTTGGTGGCGCCGAGAGGAGCGGCACGTCGTGCTTGTGGCGCAAAGAATGGGCGCTAGAAGCCTGCATGCATCCATGCGTTTAGTTGAGTCAGTTCGTGGCCGTGAAGTTAGCACACGTCTGTTGCGTGGACTCCGGAAGGTGTGGCCGAGTCAAGAGTAGATGTTGTGGCTTGAGATACGGATCGAGCTAGCTGTATGCATGCGTGTGTGTGTGTGTTTATTTATAGCTTGTAATCAGTCATTTGTAATGGGTGAAGAAATACAAGAGAAAAGGGCCAACGTTTGGTGCCGCAAAGGCTTCTCTGCGTGTGTTCTTCCTCCTTGAGTTTTTCCCACGAATGTGTGATCTGTGTCCACTGTGATTGCGTGGGTATTTAGTTGGGCCAACAGTAACATTTTGCCACCTTTCGAGCCAGATCGTGGATGCCGACATCGCGACTTGATGGTAGTGAGTTGGGTTTTTTGCCAATCCATGGTCTATGTGTAGCCAGTACTCTCTGCAATCTGCGTCCAATTGGATGGATTTGGTCGTTTTGTTTTGTGTTTGCAGTAGATTCGAAAGGACATTGTTGTGGCATCAGCACAACAGGGGTACAGAGTACCCTGTTCTTCATTGGAGGAGATAGAGGTAGAGAGAGCTAACAATAGGGGAGAGAGTTTGTGTGTAAAATGAGTGGATCTCCTATTGGGGCTTATATATAAGTGGGTAGTATGGAAAATTTTCATCATACCCCTTAATGATTACAAAAGAAAAGGGTACATTAGTATATTCCTTTATACTATTGGGCCTATATTATTAGGTCTGCTGCAAGGTCCAGTCGTTTGGGGTTGGACCACCATACGACAGTACTCCCTTGACAGCAAGCGCGGAGGTTCTAAGGGGCGAGCTGACGTGACCAATTGGCCCAGCCTGGCCTAGCCCTCCATCCCCTGGCAGCAAGCACACGTGCCAATGGGCGAGCTGATGCAACTGGTAGCCCCAGCCCCTGGGGGTATGGGCGCTGTAAACCTCCTAGAGCAGGGTTGTTTCACTGATCTTGACGTGGTCGCGGAATCTCCCGGCAAAGGCTGAGCCGGTGCGCAGAGGTCGTGCTCCGGACTCAGGTGGCGCGTAGACATGGGTGATGAGGTCCCATGCCGAAGGTCCAGGTGCCCCGTCGGGTTGGTGCCTCCGATGCGGTCGGCGCGCGGACGCAGACGACGATGGTTGGATGACCACGAGTTGGTCACAAGATGGTCGGAGTAGGCCTGATGACTATGCCGCTCGTCACGTGGTCGTGGGTGTCGATGTAATCGGCAGCACGGCGAGAACTTGAAGCGCGCGTGCTTCGTTCCCCAGCATTTGGACAAACATCGACGTAGTCAGCGGAGGGACGAAGGCTCGAAACGCGCGCTCCATCCCCCACTGCTCGGACGGTTGTCAACGGAGGATCGACGAAGGCATGACCACGAGGTGGTGAAGCATATGTCGACAAAGTTGTGACCCCGACGTGGTTGTGCGTGGACGAAGTGTTGATAAAGTCTGGACCCCGTAGCGTTTGGACGATTGTTGACGAAGTCGCGACCACGAGGTGGTCGGACAGTCGTCGACGAAGTTCCGACAGCGAGGCGGTCGTAGACGTTGAGCAAGGTGCGACCACAAGATGGTTGTAGAAGTGGCCCATGACTATGTCAAGGAAGACGTGGTCGTGGGCGTCGATGAAGCCGGTGGTGAGACGAGGGGTGTCGATGAAGTTTCGACATTGAGGGGTTGGACGACATCGCTGAAGGTGCGACCACGAGATGGTCGTAGGTGTCGATGAAGTCCGCGGTGGGATGAAGGCTTTGAACGTGCGCTCCATCCCAAACACGAGGGCGTCTACGACCACGGGGTGGTCGGACGGAGTCCCAACCATGAAGTAGTCCGACGAGCATCTACGACCGTGAGGTGGTTGGACGGGCATCTACGACCATGAGGTGGTTGAACGGTCGCGACCACAAGGTGGTCCGATGAGTCTACGACCACGAAGTGGTTGGGCGAAGTTGGTAGAGGGACGAAGGTTCAAAACGAGTACTCTGTCCCCTACCCTGTGGTATGAGCATAACAGGAGGTACAGGGTACCTCTTTCTCCATAGGAGGAGATAGAGTTGGAGAGAGCTAACGACATGAGAGAGACAGAGAGCTTGGTGTCGCATCCCCGACGCTTAGTAGTCCACATGGTCGATGATGATGTGTTGTAGATACCGCTGAGGTGCGAGTAGGCGTAGCAGAACACCATGGATGAGGTTGTTGAGTACGACACTACTCCACTTCTGCAGGTGAGAGGGGGCAGTCGCTGGAAACATCTCTGGGTATAAAAACATTTGTATATCATTATGAAGCCATAAACATCAAGATGATCTTATCTGGGGTGATCGCGACGCGAGTAACTATTCAGTGTAGGAAGGTCCCTCCGGCGATAGCCTTCTCTAGCACCCCCCCCCCTTGCATAGCTTCTTGCGTGGTTCTCACGGACGGCGTCAACTGTTGTGGCTTGAGCACAACAGGGGGTATAGGGTACCCCTTTCTCCATGGGAGGAGGTAGAGAGAGCTAACGACAGGAGAGAGAAAGTTTGCGTGTAAAATGAGTGGATCCAGCCTCCTCATACCCCTCTTGAGGGCTTATATACATAAGTGGAGTAGGATGAGAAATTCCTATCCTACTCCTTAATAATTATAGAAGGTTGGAGTACATTGGTACATTCCTTTATATTATTGGGTTTATACTATTGGGTCTACTACAAGGCCCAGTCGTTTGGGCTGGTCCACCCCCACAACAGACATAAAGGAAAACCCTTCTTGTGCAGTTTCAGTTTCTAAATTATAGATGTGCCAATTTTGCATTTAATGGAAACATGGGTTTACACATATGTTTGGCTACTTATGGTTGCATGGAAGACCCAAAAGGCTCACGATTTGACCTGACATATGTCAAAGCTTCTCATGCAAAGGACTCCTTAGTTCAGTAGTATAGATACACCACAAGAGGCGCCATGCGCAAAGAGTTCAAGGCGTGATATTTGAATTTGTTGAGGAACTATTTAGGTCAAACAAAGAAACCTGCATGGTTTTTGGTAAGATAAGTGTCAAATGTGGACAGGGAACCAAGTTGGAGGCTTTTGATGTTGCACCCTTTGTGGTTCTATACCATCTCTGCATCCCCGAAATATCAGTCAGTAGACTATTTTCACTAACTGGTTGGTTGGATATGGGAGTGGTAATATGGGTTATTCATCTACAACGTACCATAGAATCGGGTGTTTTATCCTGCTGTCCTTGTTGCTTTCTCTTTTCTTGGTTCGGGTCAAATAGGATTGGAATTTTTGGAATGCACTTGATTGCCAATTCTCTTTTTGACCCAAACAAGCAAAAGTGCAAAGTGCAGTCATTCCCCTAGTGTGCTTTTCTCCAGACAAATCATTTTCTGCTTTGTAATAATTGTGAACAAGTTATAGAAGCCCCCATTCAATTGTCTACGACATTGAACCCTCCAGTTCATTTTTAGGCCATTCCTGTTCCCCTTAATAATCCCAGTTGTTGCCTGGCCCTGTTCTATTGTTTTAAAAGGCATGTCAGTGTAGTCAACTAGTTATAGTCCCACAGCATCACACAAACATTACACATGGAAGGGCGTTATTTTCATAAACAGATTATCCTTAGTAATAACTGTATTCTTTTTAAGAACCCACCAAGATCATGATTTTAGTTAGAAGCTTTGTCTTCCAGATACCCACATTTGAATGCCTATCTGGACAGTAAGTCGATATAGATAAAATGATAACACAATTCTCCTATTTCTGTATCACCTCATCATTGCCAATCTGAGTAGTAGACTGCAGCCATTCTCCAAGGTAGAGTAGTAGACTTTTCTATTCAATCACCTTCGGAAGTTGAACTGAAAGTTACTATAACATCCTGCACTGTTATTTCTTTTTTTTTCTTGAATTAGAACATATATCACAGGTTACCGTTCAGCCAATGCGATATCTCAACACCAATAATCGTACGAGGCCCTAGTAAAGTAGTAATAGGCTAATAGCCCCTGTCTTTTTCCTCCAGCTGTCAGCATAGTGTATTATTCTGTCATGTAGCAAGTCTGACTAGATAATCATCAAATATCTTCTTTATCTGAAAGAGAGATTTATTCCCCATGTATTGATTCCTGACAGTCTTCTGCCACAATCTTTTTACCCTTCAGTTTCTGCAACCATAAACAAAACAAAAGGTGATTTTTTTTTTGCAGTTTTTAATGCTTGTATCTCCTTTGGGAACACAATCATTATCCAACCTCACTAGGTGGTATTGCTTCTATGCTTGACTTTTACTGCTACAGAAAATAATACTATAGTTGTTAAGGATAGAATAGGAGATAGATTAGATCTGTTATTTGTTTCCTAATATGCCTTGTATTCCTTCTGTACATCTCCCTTGTATCTCTATATATATTGCCTTTTGGGCCTTATGAATAAATGCACAATATTCATAACATGGTATCAGAACCTAGGTTAGGGTTAGGGCTCTGACCTAATTTTCTTCCGCTGCCTCTGTTGCCGCCGCCGCTTGGTCTGTGCCATTGCTGCCACTTGGGTTGGTCATCGCCGTCCCAAGCCGCCGCCGCTCGGGCCCCTCCGCTCGAGCCGCCGCCGCCTGGACCGCTCGGTCGCCGCCAGACCAGATCTAGCGGCACTAGATCTGGATCTGTTGCTGCTGCCGCCAGGCCGCCGCCAGGCCGCCGCCGTTGCTCGCTCTGCCAGCCGGGCCGCCGCAGCCGTCGCGCACTCCGCCAGCCGAGCCGGGCCCCCGCCGCCGTTGTCCGCTCCGCCGGCCGCGCCGGGTCGCCGGTCGCCGTCGCCTCTCCTCCGGTCGCGCCGGGTCGCCGACCGCCGTCGCCTCTCCTCCGGCCGCACAGGGTCGCCGGCCGCCGTCGCCTCTCCTCCGGCCGTGCCCGGTCGCCGGCCGCAGCTCCATCTCTGGGCTGCAGCTCTCTGCTGGCTAACAGCCAGTGAAGAGCCGTATATAGTCTTTGTAAAAAAAAGCAAAAAAAAAACAAAAAAAAATGTTGTTCTAACCGCCGCGCCGTCCAGCGCCGCGTGTTAGACTTCGTTGCCTTGGTCGCCGCGCCGTCCAACGCCGCCTACCAATGGCTTCCGTTCCCTCCGCTGCGATCCCATTCTCGGGAACAAAGCTCCATGGAACGAACTACAGGTTATGGTCTTCCCTCATGGAGATCACGCTTGATGGTCTCCGCCTTTGGGGACATGTTACCGGTGCTCGTCCCTCTCCGCCACCGCCGGTTCAGCCTCCTCCTAGGCAGCCTACTTCTGCACCTCCTGGAGCAGATGAGGCTGCTAAGAAGAAGGCAAAGGCTGATGCTGCTGCTGCTGACGCTGTTGATGAGGCTTTTCAGTATGTCATTGACGCTTTCGAGCGCTGGTGTGCTGATGAGGCCCGTGTTCGTGCCATCCTGGTGGTCAGTGTTGACGACTCCATTCAGTCAGATATTGTTGGTCTGCGGTCTACTCGACAGATCTGGGAGTACTTACGTGAGCGATATCAGTAGAGCAGTGATGCTCAGTTCTTTTCGCTTCAGCGTGAGTTGGAGACGCTTCGCCAGGGAGATTCTTCCGTCGACGACTTCTTCCGAGCTCTGGCTGTCTCTGGCGCCAGATAGATGAGTTGGCTTCTCCACTGTGCCAGGAGTGCCACAAAGTTCAGAAGGCGGATCATGATCACCTTCGTCTTTATGATTTCGTCTGCCGTCTTCGCCCAGAGTTTGAGCCTGTCAGAGCTCAGCTGCTGAGCCGCTCGCCACGACCGACTGTCACCGAGGCTCTTTCGACACTTCGGGCTGAGGAGCTTCGTCTCGGGCTAGCAGCACAGTCCGTTCCGACTGTGCTTGTTGCTCCTTCTTCGACTACATCGACGGTTCCTGCTACGACTACGGTTCCTTCCCAGGTGCCTGTTGCCGCTCCTGCCTTTGCACCAACTGGAGTTCAATGCAACTACTGCAAGAACTTCGGGCATGACTACCAGCGTTGTGCGGTGCGAAAAAAGCGGAATAAGGTGCATGGGGATGGACGATCCAAGGGGGGGCAGGGAGGCCCTTCCTTCACAGGAGGACAGACCAGCTCATCAGGATCTCAGCGAGGTGACTCTGTTCAGCAGCTTTGCCAGGCTCTTCTTCAGCAGCTCTCTCACAGCTCGGCGGGTTCTGCTAGTCTAGCTCAGACATCTCCCCAGGTACATCTTGGGTTCTAGATTCTGGTGCCTCTTTCCATATGACACCAGATTCCACATCTCTCACTTCAGTAGGACCTCCTGTCCTCCCTATCTCTGTCCAGACTGCTGATGGTACTTCCTTGTCTGTTAGTTGTCAGGGCACTCTTTTGTCCACTGATTTTTCTGTTCCAGTTGTTTCTCATGTTCCCCAACTAACCATGCAGCTTCTTTCAGTGGGACAGCTCACTGACCTTGGTTGTAGGGTTGGTTTTGACTCTCACACCTGTTTTGTTCAGGATTGACAAACAAGGACGATACTTGGGACTGGCCGGCGCCGTAGGGATCGTCAGGGTCTCTACATTCTTGACCGTCTTCATCTTCCGTCCGCTTCAGCTGCTCCTACCACGTCTCCTGCCACGTCTACCTCCACTGCCACTGCTGCCACCACCTCTGGAGTTTTTGCGCAGTGGCATCACCGTTTAGGTCACCTGTGTGGGTCTCGTCTTTTGTCATTAGTTCGTCAGGGTGTCCTTGGACGTGTTACTGTTGACACGTCCATGTTTTGTCGAGGTTGTAAGCTGGGCAAGCAGCTACAACTTCCTTATCATTCTAGTGAGTCATTGTCTTCTCGTCCTTTTGATTTAGTTCATTCAGATGTATGGGGACCTGCGCCTATTATCTCAAAAGGCGGGTATAAATTCTATGTTATTTTCATTGATGACTATTCCCGTTTTACTTGACTTTTCCCTATGTCTAATCGTGGTCAGTTTCTTGCGATCTATTGTAGCTTTGCCATGATGGTTCGTACTCAGTTTGAGTCCTCTATTCGTATTTTTCGCTGTGATTCTGCTGGCGAGTATTGTTCTATTGCGTTCAGACAATTTCTTTCTGAGCAGGGCACTCTTTATCAGTCTTCTTGTCCTGCATGCTCAAAATGGGGTTGCTGAACGCAAGCATCGTCATTTGATTGAGACTGCTCGCACCCTTCTTCTTGCTTCTCATGTTCCCCCACAGTTCTGGGCTGAGGCTGTTTCTACGGCTGCATATCTCATTAATATGCAGCCTTCCACTGCTCTTAAGGATGTCAGTCCTATAGAGCGTCTCTACTCTAGAGCCCCCCAGTACGATCACCTTCGTGTTTTTGGCTGCACCTGTTTTGTCCTGCTGCCGCCTCGTGAGCGCACTAAATTGACAGCCCAGTCAGTCGAGTGTGTGTTTCTTGGGTTCAGTTCTGAGCATAAGGGTTATCGTTGCTATGATCCTTCTACTCGGCGGATTAGGATTTCACGAGATGTTGTCTTTGACGAATCTCGACCTTTCTTCTATCAGGATTCGGCTCCTCACACTGCTTCCACCATCGAGACGATCTCCTAGTTGTCTCTCCCTGACTCCTCACCCATTTCCCCCCTTTCCCCGCATTCGGTACCTTCACCTCCTGTGTTGCCTCCTGCAGCACCGCCTCCTGCTCCTATGGCACCACCGTCTCGTTTCTCTGGGGTGCACTACTCCAGACGTCCTCGTCCTTCACCAGATCCCTCTCCTGGTCTCTTGCCGACACCAACGTCTGATTCATCTGATGATGCTCCTCGTTACGCCCTTCGTGACCGGGCAACCATTCGGCCTCCTGCTCGTCTTGGTTTTGCTTCGCCAGCTCATGCTCTGTCTGTCACTGAGCCTAGTTCTTATCGTGAGGCTGCTTCTCATTCTGAGTGGCAACTCGCCATGGCAGAGGAGCTTGATGCGCTTCGTCGTACGGAGACTTGGGAGATTGTCCCGACACCTGTGCACGCTCGTCCTATCACGTGCAAGTGGGTGTACAAGATTAAGACCAGGTCTGATGGTACCATTGAGCGCTACAAGGCTCGTCTTGTAGCTCGTGGTTTTCAGCAGGAGTATGGTCGAGATTATGATGAGATATTTGCTCTTGTTGCTCATATGACCACTGTTCGCACTCTTGTTGCGGTTGCTTCTGTTCGCCGGTGGTCTATCTCTCAGCTGGATGTCAAGAATGCCTTTCTTAATGGCGTCTTGCATGAGGAGGTTTACATGCAGCCACCACCTGGGTATTCTGTTCCAGCTGGTCATGTCTGTCGTCTTCGTCGTGCTCTTTATGGTCTCAAACAGGCCCCTCGTGCCTGGTTTGCGCGTTTTACCTCAGTGATCACCGCTGTCGGTTTCACTGTCAGTGCCCATGATCCTGCTCTATTTATCCATGTCTCACCTCGAGGTAGGACACTGCTTCTTCTATATGTGGATGATATGCTCATTACTGGTGACGATCCCACATTCATTGCATATGTGAAGAAGCATCTCAGTGAGCAGTTTCTGATGACTGATCTTGGTTTGCTTACATACTTTCTTGGGATTGAGGTTTCTGTCACGCCTGAGGGTTACTACCTCTCCCAACAGAAGTATGTCCAGGATCTTCTTGATCGGTCTGGTCTGACTGATACTCGCACTGCTGAGACTCCTATGGAGCTCTCTCTTCAGCTCCGTGCTACTGATGGTGATCCTCTTGAGGATCCTACTCGGTATCACCATCTTGTTGGCAGTTTGGTATATCTTGTGAGCACTCGTCCTGATATTGCTCATGCTGTCCATATCTTGAGTCAGTTCATGGCTTGTCCTACTCATCTTCACTACAGTCATCTTCTTCGTGTTCTTCGCTACTTGCGTGGGACCATATCTCGTCACTTGTTTTTCCCTAGCTCCACCTCACTCCAGCTTCAGGCGTACTCTGATGCGACCTGGGCTAGTGATCCTTCTGATCGTCGATCTCTTTCTGCTTACTGTGTTTTTCTTGGCTCCTCCCTGATTGCCTGGAAGACAAAGAAGCAGACTGCAGTTTCCCGTTCGAGTGCAGAGGCTGAGTTGAGAGCTATGGCAGTTGTGACAGCAGAGATTACTTGGTTGAGATGGTTACTTGCAGACTTTGGCGTACCTGTGAGGGGACCTACTACTCTTATGACTGACAGTACAGGAGCTATCAGCATTGCTCGTGATCCAGTGAAGCATGAGCTCACCAAGCACATTGGTGTGGATGCTTCATACACTCGCTCCCAGGTGCAGGAGGGTGTACTTGCTCTTCAGTTTGTGTCCTCAGAGTTACAGATTGCTGACTTCTTCACGAAGCCACAGACTAGGGCACAACATTTGTATTTTCTCTCCAAACTCAGTGTGTGTGATCCACCATGAGTTTGAGGGGGGGTGTTAAGGATAGAATAGGAGATAGATTAGATCTGTTATTTGTTTCCTAATATGCCTTGTATTCCTTCTGTACATCTCCCTTGTATCTCTATATATATTGCCTTTTGGGCCTTATAAATAAATGCACAGTATTCATAACAATAGTGACCAACTAGGTGCTCTACTGTAGTGCAATGCAGTAGTTTGCATTTCTAGTGTTACTACCTGCATTTTTCTTTTTTGTAAAACTTCAGGGGATATGAATCCAAAATCATGATACTAATATTGGCTTTCTAGTTTAAACCTGCCTTGTAATTCAGAGGCACATGGGTAGGTTCATGGGAAACCTCAAGCTTTGGTCTTTTGGCACTTGTGGAGAGGACAGGGCCCATTACATTGGTGACTTCATAAGTTGTGAGACCACAAAAGCCAAATCCTTTTCAGGTACAAGTTAAACTTGGATTTGTAGTAGTAGAAAACTAGTAACAACACACTTGAGCTTCACCACTTTTTTGGGATAATTATAGCATACCGATGTTCTGTAACAGTTTTAAGTTTGTTTTGAATGTTCAGATCTTAGTGGTTTAGGTTTTGTTTTGATATAGTTCAGTGACCATTTGATTCATTGGTGTGTTTTCTTGGTTAGAAGATTGATTTTCTAGAATGAAGAGGTATATCTTTTCTAATGAATTTTCGCATTTGAAATCTGTCAATGTGCTGAATAGTTTGCAATCCTACGTAATTTTATGTTACGTCCGTAAGGCTTGCTATAAGCGAAATACAATGGAAGGAACAGAGACACATGCAAAGCATTAAGTAGCTGACTTCAAAGTTTTTTTCAGGATATTACATATAAGCGGATTGCTGAAAGTACAGGGGCTTCATCTAGATCAGGAACAGTTTGTGACAGAAACAGAAAATTACAAGGAAATGTACAAGTCAGGTTATGGCGCGTCATCTCAGTATTTCAATTATGACAGCAGCCAGGATGGTTGGTAAACTCCCAAGACAATGCACCTTCAGACGTGTGATGTTCCAGTGAGTGATCCAGTTAGCTGATGGGGGTCCGTGGGTATACTATATATTGGTGTGCTCCAGTGTGAAACTGTGAATGCTTGGGCTCACTTGATAGCAGGTACTATTGCTTTTGCCTCTGCCCGGAGTGACGAGGAAACTTTTTTCTCGGTAGCCTGGATTTGGATTTTGAGGGGAGTTACAGAGGCGGTTGACTCGCTGATGGAGTAGTAACTATTGTCCCCTTTCGCTGTTTTGACACCATAAGCTTCAACGTAATAACACCTGGACTGGATGATGGCACTACCTTATGCATTGCAGCTCCGGGGTTTACTTGCTGGAGCGATTCATGTCAGTTGGATGCTCTGGTTTGTAGTCGTAACAGTCCAGCATCGCTTCACGGCTTTCTGTTCTGATAGTGGGTCAACTATAGCACCTGTTGCATTCCCCATCCGGTGTGCTTGAAGATGAGGCCTTGACTCGCTTTCCTGATGAGCTATAAGATGGGCGTCCATTTCTTGTTGACTGGCTACATCGTGTTCAAGTATTTGTTACACATATACCTGGTACTTGGTGTCACCGTGTGGGCTGCAGTCGTACACTGAATGATGGTACGCGTACTAAAATCCTTTTACTAATCGTTTACAAAAGGGACCAGTACGTGTGATAGGATGTTCTCTTCTTCATGGTTCAGCTGTACTGTTTCACTCTATGTGTGGTTGATCAGGCCGGCTGCTCGCCGTCATATGGCCAACAGGCCAAGAACAGGGTTTAGAGTTCGGTGCCTGTCGCTGGAGCAAAGGCAGCTTGCTTGTCTTGTGACCTAAGTCGAAGCCAATGTTGCCATGGTCGATGTTGTTTAAAAAAAGATTCATGAATGAACGTCTGGAAGAAAAAGATTAATTGTTGTTTAGTGTAAACTACGAAACCGACAAAGCATCTTGTGATTGCAGACAGTGCTTGGAGATTGGAATTGACATGGAACACAGATTAGGCGCACCAGGCAGGGGAGTTGTCGGGCTTGGCTTGCGGGCGTATTGTAACCGGGGCTCACGTGTTGTGCGTTTGTGCCATGCGTGAATGGTTTAACGATCCTTTCGTGGAGAAGATTGCAAGTATGGCCGACAAAATAAGACATGGTTCCAAGTGAAAGGAGATTGTACATCTGTTGTCGGTAATTCGTGCGACAATCTAAGCTTGCGTACATGGACGGATAGACCGAAAGTCTATCTACCCTACTCTATAATACACCAAAATTTTCTTTACTAAATCCACCCCCCTCAACCACCCCCACAGTCATGCCTAATCTAAGTCCACCCAGATTTGTGTACCAAGTAATCCAACTTCATACAAATGAATGGCCTAGATCTCTCTTCAAACCTTATTCTCTTACTCATTGAAGATCCTAAGGCCAAAATTATTTGGATCATGCACATCATTGAACCTCTCCTCTCTGTGATATCCCCAACCTCGCGAAATTTCCACCCGAGACGCTGCTTCCCCCCGGCACCGCGTCCCATCTCGCACTCCTCCCGCTCCGTTCTCGCTCCTCCTCCACCGCCGCCTCCCCCGCTCCTCTCCGCCGCCGCCTCCTCCTCCCCCCACCCCCCGTGCCACCGTCGCCTCCTCCTCCCCACCCCACCCCGCGCCGCCGCCTCCTCCTCCCCCACCCCTCCGCTCCGCCGCCGCCTCCTCCTCCCCCCACCCCGCGCCGCCGCCGCCTCTTCCTCCTCCCCACCCCACCCCACGCCGCCGCCTCCTCCCCTCCCTCCCCCCCCCGCGCTCCCGTCGCCTCCTCCTCCCCCCACTCCGCCGCTCCGCCTCCTCCTTCCCCCACTCCTCTGCTCCGCCGCCTCCTCCCCGCGCCCACGCACACGCCCCCGACGCTGCCTCCACCCCGCGATACCCGTCTCTGTGGCGCATACAGCATACTCGCACCATCAACCCTAGCGGCCCCACCGCCCGATTCCGCCGGGCCAGCCGCCAGCTCTGCGGCCACGCACCCACGCCCTCCGCCCTCTGCCAGTCCGCGGCTTGAAGCAGGAAGAGGCTGGAATTGAAGCCGGCCTGAGGCAAGCGGGGCGCAGCCTTGCTGGCCGCGAGGTGGTGGGTCGGCTGACCCAACGTGGTGGCGCAACGCGGGGCAGCCGGGGAAGGGGGTGGACCAAGGCGGCGTGAGCATGCAAGGATGGAGGCAGCAGTGGAAAGGACGGGGAGGGCAGAAGCGGTGGCGGCGGCGGCGGCGGGGAAACCCTAGCCTGATACAGCTTGATCTGAGCATCTTGCCTTAATTTTGTAGGTTTACTACTATTATCCATTGTCTGCTCTTTCTGATCCAGCCAAACTCTTCAACGATCTCAGATGGAATATCAGTAGACCCCAGGGATTTGAGGCTGTCATGCGTGTCAGGTGCAGTCAGGTGAGCATATGTCCAATCCTTTCCCCCCTTCATACCATAATCTGATAGTAACTTAAATTTTCTTCTTTTTTGAATGCGTGTTAGGGGCTTCAAATTCAAGACTATTCTGGCAACTTCTGCAAGCGTGTTCCTACTGACAATATGAGTTAATAGCAGCATGTATCTAAATTGATTGTGACTTGTGTTGTATCTTTACATCAGATTGCTTGTGAGCATTGTGGTTAGACCACCACCATCTCTAAGGGAGAATAAGGATGAATAGAAAGCAGCAAAAGGAGGTAATCTGAACAAGTCATTTCATGTATGTCTTGAAGGAAGGTTTCTTTCTCCTTGTGGTTTCATCCCCTATTATGGTTTGTGTTGTAATTCAGATTAACAGTTTTCTAAGTCCTTGCTGTCAAACCAGAAATTCTGTTACCAGTTCCTTTTGTAAATTTCACTTTATTTAAAATTTTTGCTTCTCTGTGTGTTATCCATATATGCTATTATATGCTTGGCATATGAAAATGCACATAAGGAGTGAATGCTATTCAGTCGTCAAGACTAGGCAGCTCTCTATACCTGAACTACATAACATGCTTTCTCATTATGCTCAGTCGGATCAAATCAGTGTCACTCAATAATATTTCAACCTTGATTGTAGTGGGGGGAAAATAGTTTTGCAATATAAATTCTGTGTGCTATTAGTAGTGTATACCATTGATACGTAAATATGCAACTTAGGTTGCTGGCTTACAAGAACAATGTTGCCAACCTCCAAAATTCTGGAACATCAATCAGTGAGACTGATCACTAGGGGTACTCTGTGTCAGTTAAACTTTAGAGACATAGGTTGGGAATGGGAAATGGAAGGAGTGAGAGGTTACATAGCCTTTAGTGTCAAGTCATTAATAGGAGTCAATTGGGTGTTTGCCTATGATCAATTAACCATGCATTACTGATTTTTTTGGGTCGTCATCATCTAATCCTATGATATACTACAACACATTGTTCAATTATTGATGTCCCTTATATTTAGATTAGAACTAATTGTCGAACCCATCTAGCTATAGAGAGCACATTCTTCTCTAGCTATATGAATTTGCTTCATATCATCATCATAACTCATAAGCATAGCTTTGTGTCAGCCCCAAGTGCCGAATTTAACACAAGAGACAAAGTTGTCTTTCTTGGCAGGAGCTACTACAGGTGCACCAACAGCAAGTGCACTGTGAAGAAGCGCGTGGAGAGATATTCAGACGACCCCTCCGTGGTGATCACCACCTACGAGGGTCAGCACTGCCACCACACCGCCTCGTTCCAGCGCGGCGTAGGCGGCGGTGCCGCGGCGCACATCCACAGCGCGGCGACCGTCGCCCTTGCGGAGCAAATGTCGTTGGTCTCGGCGCAGCAGTAGCAGCTGTACAACTTTCCTCCGTTGCACCCACATATAAACCCTCTGTCCTCGGAGACCGTTGTTAGATCGATGTCGACGTCTTTGCAGCAGTTGAACGGTTGCGAGGAGCTGCAGCGGACTAGCTATAGTCCGACGGCGTCGATGACCATGGTGCAGTCACCGGCTGTTTCATTTGGCAGGGGACTGCTTGACGACATCGTGCCTCCTGGAGTAAGACATGGATGAAAATATATGGTAATTATTTTATATATATATATATATATATATATATATATATATATATATATATATATATATATACACACACACATATATAGCTAAACGAAAATTAATTTGATCTCAAAGCATTATTTGGTGCTAATGGTTATATATGTGCAAATGAACCTCACTCAAAAAAAACTTCAAACGAATGCAATTTCCTTTCGAAATAGTATATCAACTTTTTTATTTAATTAACATAATCTCAGTTAATTATTTGCCTTCTTGATACCCATGTTTCTCCAGCTTTTGCTAGAGTCACTTTATGAATGTTTTTGTATTGCATAAAATTAATTCTCTTTCATGCATCAACTCAAATATCTAAAGACTTTGCTGGTGTATACAGATATGCAATTGTGAATATATGTACATCAGGCTTTAATTCCTTTTTATGGTTGCATATATGTGTAGTACGTAGCTGGCCGAGTAAACCCCGCCGTCTTGCCAGGTTTGTTTTCATGCCCCTGTTTTTTTGAAACCCTGCAGATTTTCTGTTTCAAATAGGCATTCCAATTTGCAAAATTACTATAGGAAATATAATCTGACCAAGAAGCACTTCACCTGTTACTTCTTGCTGCTTTTGGTTATGTTCAGACTTCCAGAGATGCATGGGAGAACGGTAATTGCCAGGTTCCTGTGCTGGACACGACGAGTCTGCAGACAGATACAGGCAGCCTAGATTCCAATTTGTTGTCATGAATCGTCGAAATACAGGTAGTTTTGCACATGACTTTCTTGGGCTTTTTGAAACATTAACGAAGTTCTTATAATTGGCTATGTTTAACGAGAGAAAATCCTATGAGACTTTCTCACCTTTAGACCCTGGTTGGACCCTCAAATCTCATGAGACATGGCAGAATAAATCAATCACCTCTTTATATCTAATGCTATTTGCCACATGTCATGATTTAAAAGATGGCCCAAGCAAGGATCTAAAGGTGAGGAGGTCTCATTAAGTTTTTTTTCCATATTTAACCTTTGTAAAACTTATGCTATACAGCTTGAGAATATTTCTATGATCTGTCACACAGGATAATTGTTATCAGTCACAGTTGCAAACTTGGGGTGGCCTGTTTCTGAACTATTATTCAGTGAAAATAGTTAACTAAAATGCTAGCTGCTCCTTGTTTCCCCCCCCCCCCCATTATGAAATATTTGAAATGTTAGAAAAAACTTCATTTTACAAACTACATGAACTTTTAGGTTTTCAAAGGGAATCAAACATATTTCTTCTTTTCCTACATGAACTTGTAGAGAAAGGAGCATGCAATATTTTTATTTGGCAAACTAATAGGTGGTAAACTGATACACTGTCCGATTCCAAATGTAGGTTGTTTTAGCCTTCCAACTTCTCTCTAAATATAAGTCGTTCCAGAGTTCCTATGCACTTTTGCCTCTTTTTTTTCCTGTTATACCTTTCCTTAATTTCATGAGTAAATGAGCTCTTTTCCCATGTCTCTATTTCTTTGGGCCTATGATTATGAAGCACCAAACAGCCTAAAATTGATTTGTGACCATGCACTAAAGCCCCTTGGGTCATTTGAAAAGATTACAGCCTCTGGGATATGTTACTCCATTTTTATTCTGCAAATGTAGCCAAGCACGCTGCAGTTGCACCCACTGTATCACCAGTGTACTATGCTGTAGAAAACACTTTGCTATTACTCTTCCAGTACTTACTATCTAAAACACTGATGGTAGTAATTAAACTACAAATTTTTTGCCAGAATCATGTTTCTGAAGGTTTTCGGTACATACGGTGCATATATTGTCAATTGCTTCTGATGTTAAATGTTTTGTCTTTTTTAATATACCAGTGGCAATTCAAAGGAGGAGCCAGGTGCAATTGTTTGCCGTGTAGCACCGTCCTTCTTACGTTTTGGCTCATACCAGATACATGCTTCAAGGGGCAAAGAAGACCTTGAAATTGTTCGTCATTTGGCATACTACACAATACGTTATCACTACCCACATCTTGAAAATATTAAAAAGAGTGAAGGTTTATCTTTCGAGGCTGCTATAGGGGACTCTCCAGCAATAGATCTTACTTCCAACAAATATGCAGGCAAAATTCCTTATATGTTGTTTTCTTTCAGTTTCCTCATTGATGCTATGAAGATCTAATTTTTTTCCCTTGCAATCCTTGGTAACAGCCTGGGCAGTTGAGGTTGCAGAGCGCACTGCTTTCTTGATAGCAAGGTGGCAAGGTGTTGGTTTCACCCATGGTGTGCTCAACAGCGACAATATGAGTGTGTTGGGCCTAACTATTGATTATGGACCCTTTGGCTTCTTGGATGCTTTTGATCCTAGCTACACTCCAAATACCACTGACCTCCCTGGGAAGAGATACTGTTTTGCAAATCAACCTGATGTTGGCTTGTGGAATATTGCTCACTTTACTGCACCACTGCCATCTGCTGAGCTTATCAGTAAAGATGAGGCAAATTATGTAATGGAGAGGTGAATTGGTTGTTCCAATCTATACTGATTATGTGCAATAATAATCTCATTTACAGTAGCATTTTGTTTTTTGTATATTGCAGGTATGGGACAAAGTTCATGGATGAGTATCAATCTGTAATGACCAGGAAACTTGGTCTAGCTAAGTATAATAAGCAGCTAATTAGCAGGCTGTTTAATAACTTGGCTGTTGATAAGGTTGACTACACAAATTTTTTCTGTCGTCTTTCAACTGTCAAAGCGGACCGTGGCATTCCAAAGAACGAGCTGCTTGTTCCACTAAAAGCTGCACTCCTGGATATTGGAAAAGAAAGGAAGGAAGCATGGATTAGTTGGGTGCAGACATATATCGAAGAGGTATGAGTTCATTTTGGTAATTGTTCTCTTTCTCTAGCTCTATTTTATAAGTGAAGATCTAAAACTGACATAATACATGAATGCTTTTATTATCATTGGTCGCCCAAGTCTTATGGTGCTTGGATGTTTCTCAATCCCTGCCATTTTGTGCAGTTGGAATATTCATTTGGAAACTAAAACATGTCATCATGAAGACAGAAATGACTTTAATCTCTGGCTGTTGCAATCCATTACGGCATTATGTGCTTCAGGAAGTTTACCAGCATTTTGCACATTTGATGTTATCGTATGAAAATTACATTAAATGCTATCGTATGAAAATAGCGTCAAGTACATATTCGTGAATATCTCATACATTGTAAATTTGCTATCTGCGTCGTGGAAGATCCAATAAGATTTTGCTATTTGCTGCATTCCACTCCTGTTGCCATACTGTTTTACAATAATCTCCTTGAATTTTTTACTGTTCTACCACCATTCAAGAATTTTGTGCCAATATTTTGGTAAAACCTCTAACCATGCTTCAATAATATAGCTGTGGAATAATTTATGAAATAACAATATACTGTAAGAGCTTATTTAAATATGTTTAATCTAATGATATATTCATCCTTTGTGAAGCTGGTGGCAAGTGGCATTCCTGATGATGAAAGGAAAGCTGCAATGAACTCCGTCAATCCGAAGTATGTTCTTCGGAACTATCTCTGCCAGACTGCGATTGACGCCGCTGAGCAAGGTGATTATGAGGAAGTTCGGCGGCTATTGAAAGTTATGGAACATCCATATGATGAGCATCCTGGAATGGAGAAATACGCACGGTTGCCACCAGCCTGGGCATACAGGCCTGGAGTGGGCATGCTGTCCTGCTCGTCATGAACCCAACACCAGCTATGACCAATATGCTACGTTGTATTTTTTCCTTTTGGCTGTATAGGAGGTTCATACGGTTGCCACCAGCTATAGTGTTTGAAGCATCACCTGTTATTTTACTGGTATGCCAGGAACATAGTTGTGATATTATCCTCTTGTTGACAGTAGCAGAGTTCAGCAGCAGTTGGGAATTGCAGCGCCCGACCACACCCAATTTTCTGAGACGGTGACTTGTCGGTGGAAGCCACTTGTTTTCAGATTTTCACACGCATATGAACACGAGACCGTTTTCAGCTGTCAAACTGATGTGTCCAGCAACATGAGAGGTGGTTTCTTCAAATTCTTCTGTTTTATTTTTTACAAATTTTATCTTATTTTGTATTTTACCGTAGCGTTAGCACGGGCACACTACTAGTCTAAGTGGGTTACTATACTTCTGTGCATCCGAAGGAGACTGCGATGATCGCCAACGGCGAAAGAGACATGCCGCGGCAGACTGCGAAATTGCAAGTTCGTATGCTCTAGGCGCGCCGCTTGTTGGAGATTATGGCTTTATGGGTCAGTTATACCAGCATAAATTAAAAATTTTACCATGTAAACTAGAAAACTATGCGAGTAAGAGATTACAGATTGTTACCACTAGACGCGTAGCGTAACGGAAGAAGTGTTGAAGCAACCTAGTTTAACATAGTGCGTGTCGGTGTAGTAGATGCAGTCGATCGTCTAATGCCTTTGAAGAGTGATCATCGGAAGCCAATCGTCCTCTAGCGGTAGTCGATCTCCATGAGACAATTATCTTCTTTTCTGATTGTTCCGATCAGCGTCACAGTTGCAGTAGTGTCTCTACCAAGTCTACACATTTAGAGATGGAACATTGTGCGTCGGTGTGCTAGCACCAGTACACACAATAGGACCTTCGGAAGGAAGCAGCTTTTGGTGGGTGGTACGATCTCTCTCTCTTTTACCCATAGTTTAATGCATCCTTTATATAGAGCCTCCGATCGAATTTTTATACAACACAAGTAGAGATCGTATCTCACTTAGAGAGCTTCTGATCGGATTCTTATCCAATATCAGTAGAGATCATATCTCGCTCGAATTCTATCATCCAGACCCTTATTCGTCTAACCCGTTAAAGTGTATAACCATGTTTTTTTTTGAAGAAACAGTCCTCACTATTTATTCATATGAGAAGAAGTAAAGATCCAAAAAAGATCGGGTACAAAAAAACACAACTTCGATAGCTCAACATGACAAAAGTCCATGGAAAACACACCTAACGCCGACAAGGATGCCGAACGCAACTGATAAGCACCACCACTCGACCTAACACATATTATCGTCGCCTCCCATCATGCCCATGACCCGGCTACTCCGACTTCACTGCAGCACGCCTCATGGCAGCATGCATCAATACGGTGACAACCACACAGCAAAGGGTCTCCGCTGATGAATGCTAGCTTGCAAGCAAAACCACACAGGGGGCCAAGGTAGCCGGCTTCAAGCTGTCGATGCACACAGGTGCCACTCACCGCGTTGGCTTGACACGAGAGCCGCACCATGCCACCCTACCACCCAGGCGAGGAGTCAGATCTAGCAAGAAGAAGGGCATATCTGGTCTGAGCGCTGAGGTGCGGGGATAGCAT
Organism: Dendrocalamus latiflorus; assembly: GCA_017311315.1. Lineage (NCBI taxonomy): Eukaryota > Viridiplantae > Streptophyta > Magnoliopsida > Poales > Poaceae > Dendrocalamus > Dendrocalamus latiflorus. The sequence continues at coordinate 45,985,008 of CM029666.1, read as the reverse complement.
AACCATAACCGGGGAAGGAAAACAACGCCGAGAGGACAACCACAGTCGATGGACTAGCACCGACCAACGCGAAAGCAACGCACGTATAGAAAAATGAGGAGGGTAGGGTCAAGTAGTCTAAGGCAACGCCTCCAAAGAGGGAACGACACCGAAGGCATCGCCGTCACTCGATTCAGCAAGAATCGGATCTGAGGTTTTCATCCCGGAAAAATGCCACAAGGCCCCATGGTGAGTAAGGTACAGCTCCAAGACGACGCCTCCAAAGAGGAAAACAATGCCCAAGGATGTCATCATCGTCGGATCCTACTAAAGAGCCAGTTCTAGGGTTTTCGCTTAGGGCACGGCACCACACCACACGGAACAAGCTCATCACCCATCATGATTCGGGCGTGACCGCCTAACAAGGCCACCCAGTCCAAAAGTAGCACTGTCCGTCGGCCTCCACACTATCAACTCTGTCCGCCTCTGTGGCCAACTAGCGGCCACACCACCGCATGAGTTGCCTAGGAGCAGCTTAGGAGGCATAATTTGGCGTTAAGCCATGTGTGACCATATAGATTTATGTATACTTGGTTATAATCTAGAAACACCTTTGCAATTATTAGTCGGTAGTGGTACTTAGCAGAACATATCGATCCTCAAATATACATAAAGATCAAACTAAACGAACCTTATGCAATATGATTTGCACTCAGATCCTAGTCACTCAAGATTAGTTTATAACTCTTTACGACCAGTCTGTATCTTTATATGACTAGTTCATGGACCAGTTTAGGATATGTCTGGGACCACTTTAGGATATGTCTGATTAGCTCACAACCACTCAGTATACCTACTTGACTAGTTCGTATCTGGTCAGACTAAACGATCTGTTTGCATATTCTCTTTTTACCTCACGATACCTGATCAAACTCTAGGTGAGAAACCTATCATTCATGAATTGTTCATTTTTTCCCGATCTAATAATAGATAACTTCATGAGGTCAATTCTTGGATTACTCATAGTATGGCCATGCACTTCCTTTATCTAACCACATCAAGGGATCTAGAGATATCTTTTCTGTCATGTAGGAGGGGGCAAATCTCATATCCGAACAGTCTCATTCCTCCACATATTTCATAGCATGCCCGAAAGTTGCTTTTATAACTAACCAGTTATAGTGTAGCGTTTGATAACCTCTAAGTGCACTATTACATATGTAGAAAACTATGTTGGTCTCAGGTACTAGGATTACATATCATTACTGCTTGAGATAAACTAATGATACATAAAAAAACATAATAATTTCAACAGTGTCTTAAAGTGGGTCAATTCAACGCCGTGTTTTCTAACATATGTCAATATTATTGATTTGATATCTTTATATTCATGATCCGTGAAACAAGATCATTAATCAATACATGTATTGATCTATAAATCATAATTGTCTCATATAATAATATAAGATCAAAGATAATTTGGAATAACATCACAACATAAATAAATAGTTTAATGAGAAATACATATTTATTAATCAATACGAAAAATATTTATTCAAGAAACAAGGCGCAAGGCGCAAGGCAGATTTGTTGCGAGCTAATCTAGTTGCTGCCATAGCTAGGCGCAAGGCGGCGTCGCACCAAAGTAGAACCTCGGCAATTTCCTGACCAGTGACCACCGGGTGGAGCAACACTTGTGATGTCGCCGGTGCATCCGGGCCCAGTGGCGGAGCCAGGATTTTGACTTTGGGTATTCCCATTCCCACATAAAAAAAATCCAATTCATAGATTTAAAATATAGTTCAGAGTAGTACGTTATCGATAATTAAAGTCACAAAAATAGTCAAATAACAAATTGTTCCGCTCTAAAATATGCATGAAACAAATTAATAAGTAATAAAGAGAACTTACAAAATACTATAATGTTGCTTTAACCTTGCGATTCTTCATGGCTTGGAAGCGGTTGATGATGTCTTTGTCCTTAACTTGTAGAAAGAACTCCCGCTCAATAAATGTAACCAAACAATCATTCAAGTATTAATCCCCAATCTTATTTCTCAATTTGTTCTTCACATAATTCATGATAGAAAAGACTCTTTCAACACTTGCAGTTGCTACTGAAAGCACTAGCACCAATTTGAGAAGCCTGTAAACAACTTCATGTCTAATATGCTTCTTTGTTTCAACAAGCTTAATGGAAAGCTCAGCAAGACTTCTCACATTTCTAAACCTTTCATCAGTGCGCATATCAGTAATGTACAAATGGAGTTGAGGAGGAAGATTGAGAAATCCTTAGGATAAAATCTAGCAAGCTTAACCAATTTGTCTTTGTCAAAAGCAGCAAATGAATCAATAGGACTGAATGAAGCCATGCAAATAAGCAATTCTGTGTTTATAGGCTTCTTAAATTGGTGCTAGTAGGCTAGAATAGCGAAAATATCACAGAATACATCATTATACATTTATATATATAAGTATACATACATATATACTACAGATTACACCAAAAAAGTTGGGTATTCCCGGGAATACCCAGGAATACCATTGGATCCGCCCATGTCCGGGCCCCGCAGCCGAACAGCTCTTTCACCCCTCTACGGGCCCCGGGTGCACTGACAACCCCACAGGGTTCGCACCACCAGGCATCCGGGCCGCATGTGATTTGCCTTGCCTGGTTGCCCCTATGCGATGTCAGCCACTTTTGCCGGCTTCTCCTCCGCCGCGACGTCGGCCTCGTCTCGGCAGACGAAAAACATGTAGAATCCAGCGAGAATGGTCGAGCAGGCCATCGCCCACACGACGACGGCAGCCGGGAAGGGCATGAGCACGGCCACTCGGTGGGAGAACATGACTGCGAGCATGCTGGAGAGGACCCACACCGCGGCCTTGACATGGACTCTATGGGGGGAGCCGTGAGGTAACCTCTCGAACAAGCGGAGCGCGTAGAAGAGTGACAGGAGTATGCCGAGGGAGGCCAAAACGAACGCGACGGACCAGGGGTCGTGCCGAGAGTGATAGATGGCAGCGCCACAGTTGGCGGCGAGGATGGCCAAGGCAAAGGCTGATGTCCAGGACGACCCGGCGGGATCAGAGGTGCACTCTAGCTCGGTTTCCTCACAAGGTCCGGCCTGCTTGCGTGGTTCCGTCAGTGGGTCTTCGAGCGGCTTCAGACCGGCCACCATGGATGAGATCGGGAAGAAAGGGAGGACGAAATCGATCGTTCCCTCGCTGAGGTAGTTCAGTGAACTATATAGAGGATGCGAGCTATTACCTTCGATCATTCCCTCGCTGAGGTAGCTCAGTGAATATATAGCGCTTTCACGCGTCCGCGCTGGCTTTCCTCGAAGTTGCCGCGTTGACTTATGATACCGAGCTGCCGTGTTGACTTTCATGTCGCATGCATGATAGCGATGTTGTTTTTTAAAAATCTTTTTTAACTTGTCGCCCTTTTCACAAACTTCCAGATCCAAATTGTAGTTTTCGTAATGGATGATGTAAGATGTATTTATAAAGTCTTAAGTGCGCGTACAATACATATGCCACTGAGGGCGGCTGCAATGGTAATAGCTAGTACTAGCTATATAGTCAGCTGACGTGGAGGTGAAAGACAAAAGCAAAGACTATTTTATACTGTTGGACCCACATGCTCCTCTCTCATGTTCTTGGACTACGTGAAATAGATCAGCTATTTGCTCGTCGCTAGTGACTACTCTCTCTCCTACTTTTTCCTTGCCACATCAAATCTAGCTAACTAAATAGTCATCTGTTGGAGACGCCCTAATTGCCAATTGACTCCTAGCTTACAATGATGCATTTTAGGTAATGGTGAAGGAGAGAGAATCCAAGAGGTACCTAAACCGTCTCCAATGCAAAAGATGGCCTTGGCATAAGAACCAACGTAGCATAGAGTGAGCCTATTTCCAATGATTAATATGGTCGAATATTTTCTCTATCATTGAAGTGGTTGTGTCTAATATTGATATGAGATGGTTTTAATAGGTGGTAGAGACAACTATTAAGTATAACTAGACACTAGCCACCTTTGGGCCCTATTTGGAGTATAATTTTTAGAGGAAATCTGAAGGAACATAATCGAAAATTTCCTGTAGTCCTTTGGAATAAAGGAACGAACTTCCAAGATTCCTACAAAATTCCCGTAGAATGGCTTAATCCATAAGATGGTTCTATTTGGATCGCAAGAAGTTTTTTATTCCTGCAGGAATTGAACATTTCTCGTGAAATTCGTGCGTTTTCAATGGGATCTTCTTTCGGAGATACTAGCCACGTAGGCGTGGCGCCACGCCACGCCAGCCACCATGTGGACCGAAGTAAAAGAGGCAAAAATTCACAGAAAAAAGAAAGTGTAGGGGTTTTTTTTGCAAAAAAATCGAGGGCATTTTCGCAATAAAAGGAGAGTGGAGGGGCTTTTTGGCAAAAAAACTGAGGGTCTTTTCGGAAGAAATAAGGGCCTATTCGTAATTACGGGAAACCGCGGGTCCTTACCCAGCAAAAAAAAGTGTGTAGGGACTTTTTCGCAAGAATCTAGGGACCTTTTTGTGAAAACCGAGGATCTAAACGTAATTACCAAATCTTTGCGGGCTGTTTCGCGGGGGGCTGACACGTGGATGGCCTCTCCGGCCAGAGAGTCCCCCGGGTGTAATATATATAGTATTCTCATATGAGGTTAGACCTCGGGGAAAATGTCATTTGTCTTTCATGCACCTCTCTTCGAGCTGCTTCATAAGAATACAATTCCTCTATATTGTATTTCTATAAAATTGCGACGTGACCCGTTCAATTGATGTGCTTTTCGTTCGTGTGAGAGGGCTACAGACTTTGTTCGTATTGATTTCTGTTTGACTCCTGTTTAGAAAAATCAAAAGTCAATATGAACATCTGGTTTCTCCATTTATCTTGCTTCGAGGATAAGGTAAGATTTTATGAGTGCATCATGTATCCTACTCCTCTCGCTCCCGTCACGTTCACATATTTTCCTCTCACTTTTTTTTACCACTTGTTTTTCTTTCTAAAATTTATTTCTTTTAACTATTAGTATTTATTTGCGTTCCCTGTGTGGCGAAAAGAAACACGGCGGGTGGGCAGGTCCCATCATGGCTAGCGACTGAGGACTGACTGGAGACATTGCGCCTTCTGAGACCTTGGCGGCTTGACTCGACTGTGGGAGGTTTCTTCGTGGTTCCTTCCAGGAAAGTTCACAGAACGCGCGTTCAGAGAATTGCACCTTTCTTCGTGGTTCCTTCCAGGGAAGTTCACAGAACCCTTCCGTGACATTCACGGTTCGACTCGGTTTCTTCGTGGTATTTCCAGGGAAGTGCGTTGCTCAGTTATTCTCGTCTCGTGGGTATTAACAATCGGATTTGTAAATTGTTTTTGCACATCCAGCGATGCTCTACGCATAGGAGCCAACGAACCTGTTCCGTTTCTATTTGCTACTCTCGTCACAAATACAAGTCATTTTAAACATTAACATAGTCCCTAAAACATAAATTTGATCACTAATTTATGTTATAATTATTTATAAATTCTAATAAAATTATAATATTATAAATGTATTTTTTTGAAACAAATCTATATATATGATTTTTTATGTATCTATTTAAATATTTTAAAAAATATTGATAATCAAAATTTTAAAAGTTTAACCGCACGTGACCTAAAACAATCTATTTATGACCGACGAGTACGTAGCAAGCAGCAAGTAGTACACTTGTAGTGCCTAGCCTACTTCAGTTGTTGTTTTTTTAACTTGGCCTACCGCAGTTGCTTATTGATGTGCTTAGTATTTTTGTTGAACCGCTTAGGATCCCTCACATGAGAACTCATATGGTGTTTGGTTTGAGAGAACACCTCAATGGGTTGGTCCATCATGAGATGCCATCAGTGAGATGACAGAAATCGTAAATCAAATCGGTTTTACTTAATTAAGATATAAATCATCTAATTTTACTAAGTGCACTAACAACCTAAATCTATGTTAAGGTTTCCTATATTGACAAGTAATCAATATAATTCTAAGAATGTAAATGAGCACAACAAGGCAAACCACAATTGACACGGTCTTTTTTTACCATGTGTTCGGAGATTTGCCTGTCTACCCTAATCCACGTTGAGGTAAGTTCAAACGAATTGGATCCGACTCCACGAATTAAACCAATCACCTCAATCTGCTAGTTGTAACTCTTTCCCCTTATGGGTAAGTGAGCTCCAACCTTCACAACATACCGAACCTTCTCACAAACTTCTTGAGAATATCATCGGACCACGACACCTCCACGCCGTTTAGGCGTCGGCGACCTCCAAGAGTAACAAGTCGAAAATGCTCACTTGAATGAATCAAGTGTCAAAGATCAATGGATATGAAATCCACCACAAGTGCAACACATGCATAAAGATTTTTCTCTCCAAGCACTAAGTGCAACACATGTACATAAGAGGTGAGAGAGTTTGCTCTTAGCTCAAGAAAATAAAGTGAGATGCCAAATGTTTAATAACAATACTCCCAATAGGCCACAAGGGGTATTTATACCCCCACACCAAAAAACTAGCCGTTGGAACATGATTCCAACAAAAATAGCTAGGATCGAGCTGACCACCAACACATGGCCTGTCAGATCGGCTCCCACTGTAATAGCAGGAAAACTAGTTGTTACAAACCAGGTCGGTCAGACCATCCTACAAGGACCAGGTCAGTCAAGCATCGGCAAAGACCCCATGACTACATTACTGGTGACGTGGTTGTGGGTGTCGATGTATTCGGCGGCGAGATGAGGATTTGAAGCGCACGCGCGTCCCCCACCACTCGTATGGGCATCAATGAAGTGCCGACCACAAGGTGGTCGGACGAATGTCGATGAAGTCTTAACCCTGAAGTGGTCAGACGAATTTTAACGAAGTTGCGACCATGAGGTTGTCATGTGTCAACGAAGTCTGAACCCTGAAGTGGTCAGATGATTGTCGATGAAGTTCTCAACGACGAGGTGGTCGGACAATTGTCGACGAAGTATCAATCCCAAATTGGTTGAACGAATATTGACGAAGTTGCAACCACGAAGTGGTTGTGCATCGATGAAGTCTCGACATGAAGTGGTCGGACAAATGTCGATGAAGTTGTGACCACGATGTGGTCATGTGTCGATGAAGTCTTGACCCCGAAACGGTCAAACGCTTGTTGACAAAGTTCTCGACCACGAGATGGTCGGATGAATGTCGACGAAGTCGTGACCATGGACGGGGTGGTCAGAGGATTGTCGACGAAGTCTCCACCCCAAAGCGGTTGCGAAGCAGTTGGACAACTGTTGACGAAGTTGCGACCATGAGGTAGTCATGTATCGACGAAGTCTCAATCCCAAAGCGGTCAGACGATTTTTGATGAAGTTCTCAACCACGAGATAGTCAAACGAATATTGACAAAGTCATGACCACAAGGTGGTCGGAGGATTGTTGATGAAGTACCAACCCCAAATCGGTAGGATGAATGTCAACGAAGTTGCGACCATGAAGTAGTCATGCATTGACGAAGTGTCAATACCGAAGCAGTCAGATGATTGTCGATGAAGTTCAAGACCAAGAGGTGGTTGGACAATTGTCAACAAAGTCTCGACCCCAAGTGGTCGGATGAATGTCGACAAAGTTGCGACCAAGAGATAGTTGTGTGTCGACGAAATCTCAGCCCCGAAGCGGTCAGACGATTGTCGATGAAGTTCTTAACCATGAGATGGTTAGACAAATGTCGAGGAAGTTGCGACCACGAGGTGGTAGGAGCATTGTCGATGAAGTACCGATGCCAAAGCAGTCGGACAAATGTCGATGAAGTTGCGACCATGTGGTGGTCGTGCACCGATAAGTCTCAACCCCAAAGCGGTAAGACAATTGTCGATGAAGTTATCGATTACGTGGTGGTCGGACGATTGTCGACGAAGTAGCGACTCCGAAGCAGTCGGATGAATGTCAATGAAGTTGCAACCGCGAGGTGGCCATGTGTCAACGAAGTGTCGACATTGTCATGAGTACGAGGTGGTCGAGTGTTGGTGAAGTCCTCTCGACTACATTGCTCGTGACGTTGTTGTGGGCGTCGGACTTTGTCGATGGTGGGATGAGGACTTGAAGCACGTGTGCTGTCCCCCATCGCTCGTACGGGCGTCGACGAAGTCTCAACCATGAGGTGGTCAGAGAATTGTCGATAAAGTCTCGAGCCTGAATAGGTCAGACGAATGTCGACAGAGTTGTGACCACGAGGTGGTCGTGCGTTGATGAAGTCCTCACGACTACGTTGCTCGTGACGTTGTCATGGGTGTCGACGTAGTCGGCGGCGGGACGAGGACTTGAAGCACGTGCGCTGTCCCCCTTCGCTCTACGGGCATCGATGAAGTCTCAACCACGAGGTGGTAGGAGGATTGCCAACGAAGTCTCGACCCCGAGAGGGTCGGATGAATGTCAACGAAGTTGTGAACATGAAGTGGTCATGCATCGATGAAGTCTCGACCCCAAAGTGGTTAGATGATTGTCGACGAAGTTGCGACCATAAGGTGGTCGTGCGTCAACAAAGTCTCGGCCCTGAAGCAATCAAACGAATGTCGACGAAGTTGCGACCACGAGGTGGTCATGCATCAATGAAGTCTCAACCCCGAAGCGACTAAACGATTGTCGATGAAGTTCTCAACCACGAGATGGTCGGACGAATGTCAACGAAGTTGCGTCCATAAGGTGGTTGTGCATTGATAAAATCTTGACCTTGAAGTGGTCTAACGAATGTCAACAAAGTTGTGACCAAGAGGTGGTCGTGCATCGATGAAGTGTCGACGAAGTCTCGACCACTAGGTGGTCGAGCATCGGTGAAGTCCTCGCGACTACGTTGCTTGTGACATTGTCATGGGCATTGATGTAGTCTGTGGTGGGATGAGGGTTTGAAGCACGCATGCCATCCCCCACCGCTTGTACAGGCGTCAACAAAGTCTCGACCACGAGGTCGAACACAATTGTCGCTCAAGGGCGTAACTGTCATTCGACGCTGTTTAGCGCGGCGAACTTCCTGGTGAGACGTGTGGAGCGTGCAAGCCTCACCGGGGTCGTCGCTAGTGCAGGGGGTTCCCTGGCGGGATGCACAAAGGAAGGGGGTACCTTTGATAGTGCCCACACCGTACGGTTTATTTATACCCTTTAGAGTTCACGCGGAGGCCATGGACTCCATGTGGGTATTTTAGCGACCATGTTGTGGTCGTACAATGCCTCACAACTGCATTCATCATGATGTGGTCGTGAGCATCGACAAAGTCGTTACTTAACTTCTTTTTTTATACTCAATGGAGTTGTCCAGGACGGCCAAGTTCTTAGTGCTTTATACTCATAGAGTACGCCGGGGCAAGAGGCCATCGTACGATTTGTTTATATATCGTAGAATACGCCAGGGCACGAGGCCACCGTGTGATTTATTTTATATTCTATAGAGTTGCTCGGAACGGCTAAGTTTTCGGTGCTTTATACTCCGTAGAGTACGCCGGGGCACGAGGCCACCGTACGATTTATTTATACTCTATAGAGTGCACCGGGACACGAGGCCACCGTGCAATTTGTTTATACTCCGTGGAGTACACGGGGTGCGAGGCCACCGTGCGATTTAAGCCCAAATCCGATCAAGTAGCAATAAGGAGGAATGATAAAGTCGACAAATGCCAAATATCATATATGCATACTACATGACCGGTTTGAAGTTTCCCTACTTTCTTGTGTGTCGCTTTCTTTCCAGCCGGTCCTCACGCGGCTTCCTACGCGGTCCTCATGGACGGTGCCAACTATTGTCGTATGAGCAAAACAGTGGGTACAGGGTACCCTTTCTTCATAGGTGGTGATAAATCTAGAGAGAGCTAATGACAGGAAAGAGACAGCTCGTGTGTGAAATAAGTGGGTCTGGCCTCCTCATATCCCTATTAGGGGTTTATATACATAAATAGTGCAGGACTGAAAATTCCCATTGTACCCCTTAGTAATTATAAAAGATAAGAGTATATTGGTACATTCTTTTATTCTATTAGGTCTATATTATTGGATATGTTACAAGACCCTATCATAAGAGGCTGGGCCATCCCCACAACAGGAGGAAAGGATACCAATCTGTAGGAATAGGTGTGCCGTTTATCTCCCTGCGCCGTCGACAGTTGGATGACACTAACAAGCTTTTTTAGGTGTTTGTACGCATGACTGTTTCAAATTCGTACAAATGTTAAAGCACGGCTGAAGGATGCATGGGATTGGGCCGACGCGTGGGTATGGGCCTTTCAATAAAAGCTCTTTCTACATTGCCCTTGTATTCACGGGAGGCCGTATACAAGGCCATATTTCGTATTCATGAGAGGCTCATGCTGACTTGTCAATACCTCACGGTCTCACTGACGCTGACTTAGCCATTCCAATACAATGCAATCTTTTATTTTTGCGAGGTGCATAATGCAATCTTTTATCATTTTTTTTGAAAAGCAATCTTTTATCATTGAAAACGTTTGTAAACCTCGAACCCACTCAAGCAAGAATTGACGGCCTTAACTCAAAGCGTTGAGGCGGCACTTAATTCTCGTGGAACCCCGCCATTATAGGCACCACCGATGACCAATGTGTATGGAAGCTTTTTTAAAGCCCATTTCTTAAATCTTCCAAACCAGATAGAGAATTTCGATCCAAAATTCCCTACTCCTACTGTGGTGATCAGAACCCAGAAGCCAAATCCCATTTCTTGCTTCTGCTTCTGGAATATGCAATTCTGCACTTGAAATACCTGTCCATGTCCTCTGTCCAGCCTTGATTTGCTTACCGAAACCGAAGTACTGAAGTGGAGCCCAGGTGGCCGGGCCTGTAGTTACTGGGAAGCACGTGACGGAGCCCACGAAAAGATCACGAGAGGCCATGGGCGGGCTGAGTAGGCCCACCATCTGTACGTATCGCAATCCAGGGCTCCACAGCATTCAAATTCAAACTGGCCGCTCCACAGCCTCTTGGTTCTAAGCCACTACTTTTCATTTGAGAGCTCCCCTACTTTTGAGGGCCCAATTTTTTTGCTTCTACTCCAACAACACCCCTCAAATCTAAGCCCTCAAATCCATTCCACTACCCACTGACACATGGGACCCACCCCTGACAAATCCACCCCTGACACATGCGAGATGGGCGGAGGCGTCGGCGACGGGCGAGGCGACGGCGACGGGCGGAGGCGTCGGCGAGGGAGGCGGGCGGGCGGGGAAGCGGAGGAGGCGCGCGGGAAGGGAGGCGGGCGGGGAGGGAGGCGGCGGCGAGGGAGGCGGGCGAGGCGGGGGTGAGCGGAACGGGCGAGGTGGCGGCAACGGCGTCGGCGAGGGAGGCGGGCGGGCGGGGAAGCGGAGGAGGCGGGCGGGGAGGGAGGCGCGTGGGAAGGGAGGCGTCGGCGAGGGAGGCGGGCGGGCGGGGAGGGAGGCGCGCGGGAAGGGAGGCGGGCGGGCGGGGAAGCGGAGGAGGCGGGGGTGAGCGGAACGGGCGAGGTGGCGGTGACAGCGTCGGCGACGGGCGAGGCGTCGGCGAGGGAGGCGGGCGGGCGAGGAAGCGGAGGAGGCGGGCGGGGAGGGAGGGCGGCGGGGAAAGAGGCAGGCGGGGAGGGAGGCGATGGGGAAAGAGGCGGCGGGGAACCAACAGAAATTTGAGGGATTGGTCCAGAGCCCCAGGAATGAGGGCTGAAGGGGGGATTTGAGGGGCTCCTCAAATTTGAGGGCTCTAGTAGAAGCCCTGCTGGACCTCTATTTTTGCCTTAAGCCCTCAAATATGAGGTTTGAGGGCTCAAGTAGGGGCCATGCTGGAGTTGCTCTAAGGCATTGGTTCTCCTGAACCAAAAAAAATCTCCCGGAACAAAGTGGCCCAACCTCCAATAAATATACCATTAAAAAATGGCTCAGTCAAAAGTTTAAACAGTGCCGTTCGATTAGATTAAAATAAATTAATTTATGATTAAAATTATATTGTATCTGATTAAAATTATACTGTACTTGATGGTGGCTTATTTGACTTAACTAATTTTTAAAAAAATTTAAAAATAGAAAAAATATGTTAGTCTATCACGAACAATGCAAATAAATGTGGGAAAAAAGAACCGGTAAAAAAAAGCTCAAAAAAAACCAAAAAGCTAGAAAAGAAAGAAATTTAGAAATAGTGAAAAATAGCTAAAAGCTCAAGCCGAAATAAGCAAGATAGTTTGAAAAGTTTTACACTTGCTAATAAACCTGCCATTATTAGCCCATTACGGATCACCGAAGGCGCAAACCACCATGAGCGCACGGACACGGCGGGAAATTTAACTATTTGCCACTCTTATGGATGGTACCTATTCAAATGTCATCTTCTTCCTTGCAATTATGTTTTTGCCACTCTTAAGATACGGTTAACTAATTAATTGCCATTTTTTAGCCATGTCACCGTCCAACCTGGAATCTAAAGAGGAGATGACCATTTTACCCCTGCTGCTGTACGCTGTGATCTGCCACCGTGCCGTGCAGTGAAACCACCATCTAGCATTCTCAACAGGAAATAGAGAGATGGAATAACTGGAACATCACCAATTAACATTTGTGAACTCAAAGACTTCCAGGAAATGATTGTATGAATTTTCCACAACAACTTGCATTATGACGAGCAGACCTACACACATCAGTGCAGCAAAACTGATTCCCCTCTATTCAACCAGTGGTGCAAATGTAACCAGCAAAACTGATTCCCCTCTACACACATCTATGCAGTGGTGCAGCTGCTTAAGTGGCAGGGGAATCAATACAACCAGCAAAACCTCCATTCAACCAGCAAAACATGAGACGTCAATCCACATTTGGTAAATTCTGAACAAATACACAAATGCACAATAGAATGGACACAGAACATTGATATGCACACAGAACAAGTGCAAGTTAAATATCCTCCTTTGAAGCCAATTCAAAGTTTCAAGCCACAAAATACATAAGCCAATTTTAAAGTCTCAGGCCACAAAATAGATAGCAAATATAAGCCTTTTTAAAAGTCTCAGGCTACAAAATACATAGCAAATATAAGCCCTTTTTGAAATCTCAAGCCACAAAATACATAGCAACCACCATTAGAGTGTCAGGCCACAAATTAGATAGCAAAAGCATAAAATTCTGCTTCAGTCAGTTTTCTTCTTGGGAGTCAACTTCTTCCTAGCTCCAACTTTCTTCCTGGGAGTTGTGAACTTGGTGGTTGTGGGCTGCAAAGATGATGTAGAAGGTGGCTGTGAACAAGCAGGCTCTATGGAAGGAGTATTGGAGGGCATAGGCTGTGATGAAGCTAACCAAGTCTCCATTGCCAACCTCCTGATAGCAACAACATTAATTAATTAATGTATGTTTCAAATAATGTACAAGTTCAATTTGTGGGTTCAAAGGGTTCAAAATTTTACCTTCTAGTGATAGGCCCAGGACTAGTAGATAACATGTTAGATGGTGTAATTTGTGCAGCCTCTCCAGCATTCTTTGTCTTCTTCCTTCCCACATCAGATTTGGATTTTTTTTGTTCTTTTCCTGAAAATGCAATATAAATACAAAGCAATAAAAGAATGAGGATGAAAAGCATTATTAGATAATATTGTACCTCTTTTTAGTGCCATTTAAGCTACACTTTGCACTTGCTTGTCTGTGTCCTAATTCTCCACATTTTTTGCATTTGACCTGTCTTTTCAGCTTGCCTTTTCCCTTCTCAAGGCAAGACGGTATTCTATTCTTCCTCTGCCTACCAACTCCTCTCTTTTTGCACAATGGAGGCAGTAGTTTGAATCCCTTGTCAACTTGTGGCCACTGGTTCTTGTCTGTGATGTGAGGGATAACACCTGCATATGCTCTTTGTAATTTCTGCACAGAATAAGCCATGTCAACATACTTCTCCATTTGTGGTTTCCTTTGTGTTGTGATCATTGCTAAAGCATGTGCACATGGCTTCCCGGTCATTTGTCACTCTAAGCAAGTGCATTCTTTCCTATCAAGGTAAACAACATGTCTAATGACCTCCACATCTTTGTAAAGTTCTGTCACCTCAGCTGATTCATCCCCTCCCTTTACTACTTTTAAGTGCCCTAATCCTTTTGATGCTGCATTAAGCTGGTGCACCACCACTGGAAGTATTACTCCAGGGAGTCTTTGTGCTATTCTTCTCCTCTTCTCAAATAACAGCAAGGTTTTTTCCCTTATTGCATCAGCAAGTGCATCCACAGGCAAGTCCTTGTAGTCCTTGATCCAGTTATTCCAAGACTCTGCCAAGTTGTTAGTGATGTAATCACATTTGATCTCACATGAAAATTTGGACCTAGACCATAGCAAGTTGTGGTACTTGCTAAGCCAATCAGCCACATCAGGACTAGCCTCTAACACCTTATTGAGGTAAAACTGAAATCTATCTACTTTGTAAGCTCTAGCTGCAGACCACATGTTTCCATAAACAGGTCCATGGTACTTTTTCTTCATGTTCTCCATGAGGTGCCTAAAGCACTCTCTTTGCTCAGCCCATGGAAAGACAGTTTTCACTACGGTTTCTAGTCCCTTACAAGCATCTGTGCATATAGCTAATGCAGGGATAGGTCCTAATGCTTGACCAAGCTTTTCCATAAACCATGTCCAGTTTTCTGTAGTCTCTGAATCAAATAGACCAAATGCTAAAGGAAACATCCAATTATGACCATCTAATGCATTTGCAGAAGGTAAATGCCCATTCCATTGTCCATTGAGTGCAGTGGAGTCAATACTGATATATGGTCTACACCCCTCTAAGAATCCATCTATGCATGGATTGAATGCACAAAAGAATCTACTAAAATGAATATTATCACCAACAATGATTGTGTCTATTTCAACTACACTCCCAGGAGATCTAAGTTCCACCTCTGCTTTGAATCTATAGAGCCAATCAAAACTGTCATCCCACATGCCAAATAATTTCTGTGCAGCTCTTTCCCTGCCATACCACACTGTCATGTATGGTATGGTGATTTTATACTTATCTTGCAATTCTTGTTGAAGTTCCTTAGCACCAATGCTAGGCTTTTTCTTCAAAGAGGGTACAACTCTTTCTGCAACCCAAGCTCGAGAAGCCATCCTTCCACAAACTCTACTAGTAGATGCACAAGTGTAGTCATTTGTGTTTATTTGTACCTGTAGGTTAAAACATAGGCATAGTTAGTAGCAGCACACAATATGGACGATATTATTTGCATGTAATGTAAAAAAAGAAAGGTGTTGGTACCCTGACACTCTTATCAACCAGAGTCTTAGCACGAATTTTCCATGGACACCCATCTACAGAACAATACCCCCTAAATCTAGATCTATCGGATTTCTGTGTCCCAAGCTCAAACTCATTGACAATAGCATGTTGTTTCACTGCCATTCTAAAGTCATCCATGCTAGGATATATGGTTCCAACATCCATGTCAGGATCTTCCACATCCCATGTCCTAGTCGACTCATGCGGGCCATCATCATGTACAACCATACAAGCTTCATCAATATCCTTTTGAACATCAACAGGAATAACTGGAACATCAGGTGGACCTTTAGCTATACCTTCTGCCCTTTCATCTTCTTCTCTTAGACCCATTGCCACATAAACCTTGTCCTCATCCAACAAAGAAGCCCCATCACCATCTTCAGTTTCGATATTCAACAACCTCCAATCCACATTAATTTCACTGTACTCTTCTTGTCTACTATCACCAATCTCTTCATTTGAGCCACCACGTGTACTAGATTGGCATCTTAAAGTTGTGATATTGCTATCTTTTGAACTATTCCCCTCAACCTTATCAATTACCTCCACATACAGGTTAAGGCACTGATTGTGCAACCTCCCATTAATCATCTCCTCCAAATCAGCATTAGTTGATACTTTGAACTCAGCATTATTATCTTGGTCCACTCCCCACACTGAAATTTCTTGGCTAGGCCCCCAAATAATTGTGCTTGGAAGATCATGCAGAAATTTATCCAGATTGTAGCCACCAGAAGCATCAACCCACCATTTCAACTGTTGCTGCTCCATATCCAAGCAACCATAGTCGAGTTTCGCAATGTATTTACCAACACTAACAATTAATCTAATCGCGTCACCAGGATCAAGCCTGGCATGATCATCAACATGGAAAAAAAATTGGAGTTAGAATTCAATCTAACTCCAAATAATAAACCAATGGTGCAAAACTTACCAAGGAGGGTAATCGTCCGAATCCATTGTTAGTTGAATCTTTTAGAAATCCAGTTCATCGCGTACTACATCAAAATGAAAAATAAATAGACCAATCAGAAATCAGCATCGTATGATTATAATATATTAACATCTTTTATCATTTTCTAACATGTTAAAGTTCGCATAGTCTGTTGCCATTGCAATACTGTGGTTAGATATTTGCCATTGCAACTGAATGAATAACAGGGGTGGAGGTATGTATTAAGTTCACCACATGAACATTTAAATTTTACATCAAGACATGGTTCACTGTATGCTCATGGTTCACAGGAGATTCGAATGATTCTAAAGAACAACCACCACCTAAGGTCTTTATCCCCATTATTTGTTATTTCGATAGTATGAACTAGCAACTTGTAATGTTGTTATCTGCAGAAACAACAACAACAAAAATCACACCTTGATTTGCTGCAGGAGAATAAAGAATCCGAAGATAAAGATGAGAGCCCAGTGAAGGATCTTCCGCCCTGCATTACCGAAATCAATCAGAGTGAGAGAGATGGTGGCGGTGCCCTACCGCTGCGGGGAGCGACGCAGAGGAGGGGGCGGGGGTGCTCATCCTCGCGGCGGCGATGTCCCTCCCTCCCCGACCCCAACGCCCTCGTCGACGTCATCGACGGCGGCTCGGGAGGGGATCTAGCCAGCGACCCCCCGGATCCAAGCCGCGGCGACGCGAGGAGAGAGAGAGAGAGAGAGAGGTGGGGCGGGAGAGCGGAGGAGGTGGAGCGGCGGTGCGGGCGTGTGCAGCACGGGGACGCCGGTGCGGGGTGCGGCGGGGCGGGCCAAGGCGCCGGCGGCGCAGTGGCGGCGGGGCGGGCCAAGGCGCCGACGGCGCAGCGGACCAGATCTAGGGGACCACGGGAAGGGGAGGAGAGGAAAAGTACCTGGAGGTCCACGCCGCCGCCGTCGCCGGTTGTTCTGTCGCTTCCGCCGCCGCTGTCGCTTCCGCCGCCGCCGCTGCACGGGATGGGTTTAGGGTTTGCTGGGGGATAAACCGCACGATTTGATCTGCCGGCCTGAGCAGCGCTTTCATTCGAGGAGTAAGGGCAAAATGGTCATTTCGCGTCTAGTGCCACGCAGGATGCTGATATGGCAGTGACATGGCTATGATTTGGCGCCTTGTGGGCTCGAAAATGGCAATTAATTAGTTAACCGTATCTTAAGAGTGGCAAAAACATAATTGCAAGGAAGAAGATGGCATTTGAATAGGTACCATCCATAAGAGTGGCAAATAGTTAAATTTTCCCCGGACACGGCACTTGTTTGCGGCCGGGCACATGCGTTGATGCATGATCTCGGCCGGTGGCCGCGTGGTTTCAGTTGATTTCAGCGCGCGGTGCCACGGGGATGGTTTGCTCGGGCTGGTGGCCGCGCGCTTAAGCTCCAACGCCCTGGGACGGGGGAATACCGTCGCGCTCGCGCTCGCGCTCAGATGGGAACAGGAGACGCCGCTCGAAACGCTCCACGGACATGCGCCTTGACATACACGACAAGGCTGCAACCTGCGACGTTTTATGGGCGGCGGTGGCACCCACTACTCTCTGATGCCGACCGACCCCTGATAACATCCGTCGAAAATGACGCCGATGAGAAGTGCAAGCACTCGTTTGAGCTTAAGCTCCTAACATTTTAATTTTATCTTTTTTCGATTTTTATTTTATTTTTGAGCCTTTTTTCTCTTATTCATTTGCATTGTCTATAATGATACAGCTATTTTTCTTTTTAATTTTTTAAATTTTAATTACGGTGAAAAAACTACCAGCAGCTATAGTGACAAAAAAACTACTAGAGTAGCAAAAAAAAAACTAAAAAATTGAGCTTCATAAGCCCAAATGAGCACCCTTAGAGCGCCGCTTTTTACTCCATGTGATACATGTTAATTGTTAACCGACTTGGCTTACAATTTTCTCGATTTCATGGAAGGAACAAAAGGTAGTATACGATGCAAGTCAGCGAGTATAATTGGCATACTCCAGTTAACCGGAAATCGCAAATTTGCATCTCCTGACTGACATGGGAAATCAGCATTTTCGGAAGTTTCTTGATTTGTTTCCACTTACACGCTTTTCATTGCTTTATTTATCTAGGTACGCGCAAGTTTGCTATTAATATTCACCAAGTACTACACCCAGACATCTGTTCCAAACATGTGGTAGCAGCTTGAAATTCAAGTTCCTCAATTAAAACTACGTATACAAATCCTGAAAGAGCCCGTCTATAAGTACACCCCCACTAAACACATCCATGACTTGACATCACAATTATCGAACGCTAAAGACACCGCAGTGGCAAGAACAACTCACGTCGGAAGGTGGCCTGTAGCCACATAGTTAACACACGGGTTTGCACCAAATCCATTAGAGTTAAATCCTAGATTTGGTGTTGATGTCCACTAAATTTAGAATTATATATACGTATGCATGTGTCTGTATTTTGTAAGAATTTTGATGTCTTCGATAAATTTCAGAGGTATATAGAAATTATATGTGCTTATAAATGATGTGAATACGGTGTACGTTAAATATGGGCGTACCCCTGCCTGTAAGAACAACTCTCGTCGCAACACCACCGCTCGGATTGATCTGCCTCGTTCGAACTTTCAAACCTTCAGCACGATCGCAACAGCCGCCCACCCTACAGAACACAACCCACCCCCATCCCCCTCCTGTTCACGAGTCCCTCGAAGACTTCCATCCCATCCCATCACAAGACAAGAATACAAGAATTCCATCGAGAGACCAGACCAGACCCCAAATCCAGCTCACTAAACAAAGCGAAGCACCCAGCAAAGCCAAGCCCACCGAACAGTAACGACAAAACGCAAAACTAAAAGAGGGCAACCAGCCATGCAAGCAAGGCGTCCGCTCCTCTGCCGGCCCCACCCCCCACACATACCTCACCGGTCGCGCCGTCTCCCCCAAATCCCCCCCCCCCCCCCCCCAAAATCCCCATCCAAACCCAAACACGTCCATGTCGTCCCGCCTCCCGCCGCCGGGCGGCGACCGCGCCGCCGACGCGGGGGACGCGGCCCTCGCGCGCGACATCGTCACGCTCCACAGGGCGCTCTCCGTCGAACCCTCCCGCCGCCGCCGCTCCCTCCCGCTCCCCTCCCCATCCCCCGCCGACCAGGCCCGCCACAAGCCCAGGCTCAAGCCCTCCTCCACGCGCAGGCTGCTGCCCTCCGCGTCCTCTGCCTCGGCCGCCTCCACATCCTCCTCGTCTTCGTCGTCGTTCTGGAAGAAGTCCTTGACGGCCATCTCCCACCTGGGCCGGCGCCGCCTCGACTGCGCGTTCACCCTGCACGTGCACTCCGTCGACGGCCTCCCCGCCGCGCTCGATGGCTCCTCGATCTCCGTCCATTTCCGCAGGATGTCCGTGTGCGCCTCCACCCGCCCCGTCGCGGCGGCCCTCGGCGCCGCCGCGTTCGAGGAGGCGCTCACGCAGCGCTCGCCCGTCTACTTCTCCCGCGGCGCCAAGGCCGCGGTCAAGTACGAGCCCCGGGCCTTCACCGTCGCCGTCGCAGCCTCCGCGCTCGAGCTCGGCAAACACGAGGTCGACCTGACACGCCTACTACCGCTCTCCTTCGACGATCTCGAGGAGGGCGGCGACTCCGGGTTCGGGAAGTGGAGCACGAGCTTCCGGCTCTCAGGTCCCGCCCGAGGCGCGCGGCTCAATGTCACCTTCTCGTGCGCGCTCGCAGGCGGCGGCAGGGAGCAGCAGAAGGGAGGGGAGGTGGCGGAGCTGAGGCGGGGCTCGATGGCGCGGCAGGTGTCAGTGCAGGCACCGACACCGGCGCCAGCACGGAGCCGGGACGTGAGGGTGCTGCACGAGGTGTTGCCGAGCGCGAGGCCTGTGAAGGCGCTGTCTTTTGTTGGTGATGCAGGTCTTGATTCTAGGAAGGAGAAGGTGCCAACAGTAGAATGTGAGGAGGATGGGTCACCACAGCCGAAGCATTGCACAACAGTGGAGGTGAAGAAGGGGGACCTGGCGCATCCACAGGGTGATTGTGATGGTGCGGAGTTCAGTGTGGTTGAGCAGGGAGTTGAAATCGCCCTCGGGGAGCTCAAACCTTTGGAGACTGACAATGTGGCTGATCGAAAGGAGGATTGTGGGACTGATGTTGATGAAGAGGGAAAGGTCGAGCCTGTGTTAGTAAGGGATGACCTTGCTAAAGAGGAGAATGTTGAAGTGAATCTGGAAGAGGTGGTCAGTGATGTTGCTCTTGGAAGGGAGGATGTGGGAGAGAAGCAGGATTCAATGGTCAAATCGGCTTTGCTGCCTACTGCAGTGTTGGAAGGAGAGGGTCAGTTGGCAGCAGATACAGAACTGGAGGATCTGGACTGTATATTCAACAACCTCTCAATTGTTGAGCCAGAGGAATTTGACTCGCCAATAGTAGATGATAAGCTTTCTAGGCGATTGAGCTGCGTGGGTGCAAATGATAGTTACAATCCCACCAGTAGGAAGATTAGATCACGCAGCATGGATGCTTCATCTGATTTTGTTGCCAGTGAGTTTTTGGATATGCTTGGGATAGAGCATAGCCCATTTGGGCCAACCTCGGATAGTGGATCGGAGTCACCAAGAGAGCGGCTTTGGAAGCAGTTTGAAAAGGAAGCTCTAGCATCTGGGAATGGTATTCTTGGTTTGGACTTTGAAGATGGGGTGGAAGAACCTAGTTGTGAAGATGTTGCAGAGGATTTTGATCTCTCCACAATCATACGTGAGGCTGAACTTGAGCTTCAGAATGGAATTCTGCCCATAGACACCAGATTTCAAGCTAAGTCATTGGAATATGAGGAAACTGAAGCCTTGATGCGTCAATTTGGGCTAAACGAGAAGTCCTTCCAATCTTCTCCACCTGGAAGCAGAAGTGGGTTTGGTAGCCCCATTGATCTCCCACCTGAGCAGCCCCTTGAGCTACCACCTTTAGCCGATGGTTTGGGTCCATTTATTCAGATAAAAGATGGAGGATTTTTGCGGTCAATGAATCCAGCCCTCTTCAAAAATGCAAAGAACAATTGTAGCTTGGTCATGCAGGCTTCTTCTCCAATCGTACTCCCAGCAGAAATGGGCTCTGGGATCATGGAGATATTGCATGGTCTGGCCTCGGTTGGAATCGAAAAATTATCAATGCAAGCAAACAAACTTATGCCCTTAGAGGATGTCAATGGCAAAATGATACAGCAGATTGCCTGGGACGCTTCTCCAACTCTAGAGTCTGCTGAAAGGTTAGAAATCTTTCTTGTCATTCTTGTTTGTGCCTTTCCCTACTTCATCTTTTGCCTTGATTAAAGCATTTTTCTATTACTAATGCAGATATGACTTATTGGACAATCATGGCATGGATGCTTTGGCAGGAGGGGTTGGCAGTGCTGCCTTTGGTAAGAAGAAGAAAGGGAGAGGTGCTGATCTGTCATCATCATTGGGTGGGGAAAATGCTTCAGAATATGTTTCACTTGAGGATCTTGCACCATTGGCTATGGAAAAGATTGAAGCCCTTTCCATTGAGGGTTTGAGGATACAATCTGGCATGTCAGAAGAAGAAGCACCCTCCAATATCAGTGCCCAGCCTATTGGGGAATTTTCATCTCTGCAAGGAAAGTGCGCAGAGAATACCTTGTCCCTTGGTTTAGAGGGAACTGCAGGTTTGCAGCTTCTTGATGTTAAACAAAGTGGAGGTGATGTTGATGGATTAATGGGCTTGTCAATCACTCTAGATGAGTGGATGAGGCTTGATTCTGGGATAGTGGATGAAGAGGACCAGTTCAGTGACCGGACATCGAAGATACTTGCTGCCCACCATGCTAAATCAATGGAATTAGTTGCTGAAAGCCGGAATGGAGACAAAAAGAGCAGGAGATCTGGTAGAAAATGGGGTTTGTTAGGGAACAACTTCACCGTTGCTCTCATGGTTCAACTGCGTGATCCACTACGTAACTACGAGCCAGTTGGCACACCGATTCTTGCTTTAATTCAAGTGGAAAGGATTTTCGTACCCCCAAAGCCCAAGATATACAGTACTGTTTCAGAGAAAGGTAACAGTGAGCAAGATGACGAGAAGCCCAAGACTGAAGAGGTTCTAGGTAAATCATTGGTCAAGGAAGAGAAGACTGAGGAAGAAGATTCCGTTCCTCAGTTTAAAGTCACGGAAGTGCATGTAGCTGGCTTCAAGAGCGAGCCTGAGAAAACAAAACCATGGGGTAATCAAACACAGCAGCAATCTGGCTCAAGATGGCTGCTTGCCGCTGGCATGGGTAAGGGCAATAAGCATCCTTTGATTAAATCCAAAGCTGTCGCAAAGCCAACCAAAGAGGCAGCTGGTCAGCCAGGCGACACCCTTTGGAGCATTTCTTCACGCGTTCACGGAGCAGGGACAAGGTGGGGCGAGTTAGCAGGACCTAAGCGGAACCCAAATATCCTCCTTCAAAAGGAAAAGAGATTTCGGTGATGGCTTGTCAATTCTCAGTAGTTAGCACTTGGAATGGCTGGCTTCGATGTCTATCTCTGTCAGGAAGGGGCTTATTTATCTGCAACCAGATCTTGCTGGAAATGTTCCTAGTGGACTGTAAAATCATGTAAATCTAGTTCTTTTTCTTGATATACATATTGAACCGTGTAGGATCAGTCTTTTTTATATGCTTCGGATGGGTTGTGCTCCTTTTAAACTCCCTTGTACTTAATTGTACTTAGAAACTAGTGTTTCTGTTGTTACAATTCAAAAGGCGGCTTCTTCCTGTGGAGGTGCAATAGTGTCTATTGTCTCAATCTTGTCATCGTGGGTTATTTGTCCGCGATTTGTTACACTGATCTTCTATCCATTCCTGTTCTATCAAGCTGTCATCACACTGATTGTTGTCTTGGCAGTTCTCTGTCACATTATAATCATGTGCTTCACTATAATCTCAACATGTTCGTGGCATATATCCAAATATATTGCTTTTTAACTCCCTAAGATAACGGAAATCCTTCTGTCACAAACTTAGGTTTTGTCAACTGTGAAAAGAAAAAAAGACTCTTTCGTTAAACATGCTAAATAGATATACCGTCTTTAGGAATGCATAAATCACCTCTCTTTTACATATGGCAGCGCTCCAGCACGCGGCATTTTTAGCTTTTTGTTAGTGCAGCAGCAGCATCAGCTGGGATATGAGTCTATCACACCCTGCAGTGTGGATGCAATGATTCGATGAGGGCTCCCATGATCTAAAAGCTTGGCTGGTTCTGATTTTGTGATGGACATCGATTTGTTTCTGGAACTAGCGCACAACAAATGATTGGTGGACGAAAACCAGAAGGCGTTCTTGCGAATTTTGTCTCAAGTGACGACTCATCGGCCATCACAAATCATCCAGCACAGGGGAAAGAGAAATCCATGGAATCTCATCCCGTGGACGCTTGATCATTGACCATCAAAGCAAATGGAGCATACATTGATTCTCTCTTTAATTTACTCCGCACGCTTCACTGGAGCAGTGGAAAGTGGCAGCCACGTACGAATCATTCACCTTTGCCTGCCCGTCAGTTACACTTAGATTAGTACTGGTATGAGTTTTACTGGCTGCTCCCTTAATTTGGTGCCGTTTGAGCTTAATTGCTGCATCTGAAAGGAGAATGCGAGCTAGAGGTGCAAGCAAGGGTAGCTTTCAGGTTTTCAGCTCGCGTGATATTTTACCAGTTCCAGTTATCTGATGCCATGAAATGTAGCAGTGTAGCACTCCTGAAAAATATTTCTTAAGAGGCTGAGAAAATCATAGCTGCGACTTCCTGAATCCAAAGATATTTCCTTTTGAGAAATTCAATTTGTGTTCTGTTCTTACAGCTCCCACCAGAAATTACTGCATTTTTTAATCAAATCAATGCAGGTTGAAATGGACTGCACGCCACAATAACGCGGTGGTTGTACATCGTCGCCATCATTCGTCGCAGCGGTTGATTTCTTACCTTCTCCGCAGCCACTTTTTGCACTGTACTATCTAGTAAAAGAGTGAAATGAACTCTGAAAATTGCCGTGCGAATCCACGAGCGGTTAGATCTGAACGGACATTGTAACCTACCCAGCTTGATCCCTAGCTAGCTGTGTCAAACATAATTGTAACTATCGCCGCCATCATCAAACCAGTACACATCTGTGTCTGTTTTATACTCCAAACAAAGTTGATGGATCGTGCGTGCGTGCACGTCCTGGTAATAAACAAGTTGCCGTGACGAAGCGTGCTTTTGTTGAAACCTGGGAATCCCGGAATGGCATCACAGCGTATCATCTTGGAAGCTTGGACCAAGAAATGTGCTGATCACGGCGCCATTTCTCGATTTCCCTAGCTGGCAAAACGTACCCGCACGACTCTGGGATTGATAGATGCAAGTACCTAACTACCTGTGCATACCGGGAATCATAAATTGGTAATGAAGCAGTACTGAATCGTAATACAGCAGATTAAGACTGATCATTTTGTTTTCAGCTTTTAGCTTCCGGCTTATTTTTCACTATTCATAAATTTCATCTTTTTCTGAACTTTTGATTTTTTATTGTGCTTTTTTGCCGGTTCTTTTTTCCCGTATTTGTTTGTATTATATATAATGGGCTAACATATTTTTTTATATTTTTTTAAATTTAATTATGCTAAATAAGCCACTGTTAGCTACAGTGTTTTTTCAGCTAGCTACAGTATTTTTCAGCCATAAGCCACCAAAAAAGGGAAATTTAACTATTTGCCACTCTTAAGAATGCCACATATTCAAATGCCACTTTCTTCCTTGCAATTAACATTTTGCCACTTTTAAGATGTGGTTGACTAATTAATCGCCACTTTCGAGCCCACGAGGCGCCAAATCATAGCCATGTCACTGCCATGTCAGCATCCTGCGTGACACTAGACGCGAAATGACGATTTTGCCCCTTACT
Organism: Dendrocalamus latiflorus; assembly: GCA_017311315.1. Classification (NCBI taxonomy): domain Eukaryota; kingdom Viridiplantae; phylum Streptophyta; class Magnoliopsida; order Poales; family Poaceae; genus Dendrocalamus; species Dendrocalamus latiflorus. The sequence continues at coordinate 45,959,855 of CM029666.1, read as the reverse complement.
CCTCGAATGAAAGCTTTGACAACTCCTATCCAATTGGGAGCAAACCCTAAACCCATCCTGTGCAGCTGGTGGTAGCGGCGGAAGCGACCAAACAACCGGCGACGGCGGCGTGGACCTCCAGGTACCTTTCCTCTCCTCCCCTTCCCGTGGTCCCCGTGCTGCACACGCCCGCGCCGCCGCCCGCGCTAGATTTCGCGCCCGCGCCTCCGTCCCCGCGCCCGCGCCAGTGGCGGACCTACCGGGGGGTCAAGGGGGGCTGGCGCCCCTACCTCCGATTGAAGAGTAGGGTGCCATCGCACCATGCGCAGTGTGAAGTCATCGTCGGAGTTCGGATGTCGTCACATCGGTCGAGAGCCTGGGAGTGAGGAAGAGTAGAAAACACGCATAAGCCAATAACAATAAGCCATGCACTTGTACCTGGGCCAACCATGGCAGTATGGCCGAGTCTTGGGTAGGCAGCGGGTGGCTTCGCTAGCTTGGAGGGCCTGGAGACGGGCGCGGCAGTTGGCCGGTGGGGCACCGAGCAAGGCCAGCAGGCTTCAGCCGACCAGGCACTTGGGCGCCTAGATCTGGTGAGTGGTGAGCCTATGACTTATGCTGTGAAGCGTGAGCCTGGCTATGAGGGAGGGGAAGCCGGGAAGGGGTCAAGGACTCAAGGGGATCTAGCGACTAGGACTGTCGATTTGCTGTTGGAGAGAGGAGTTTCTGGAGTGGAGACTGGAAATATCTAGAGTTCGCATGAGACTGAGTTTTGCACTTGGGCGTGGTAAGTAGTAGTACTAAGTAACTCCTTATGCAGTCCTCCTCTCCTTTAGACTTTAGTCAGTATGACACTAATGTCTATGACAGTATCAATTGGTTGTAGAAATAAACACTAGTTGTCTAGTTCGGTAATTCACTAGCTGGTAGTCGGAGACTTGTAGTGTTGCAACTACTTACTATTCAATTCTAGCTAGTATTATGTTACATTTTTTTCAACTTTATAACTATTCATAATAGTAATTTCTGATTTCATCATTAAGTTTATTAATTTTGGTATACAGTTGGCTACTTACATACGTTTGTGAGCTTTGAGAGAGATACTATCTATTATCGAGATACAATCTTTATTGTATTTTATATTTTTTACTATATCATTGATCTAGTTATGTATGATTTTAGGTTGCAAAACATAGTTCGACTTATTTTATATTTTTACTATGTCCTTAATCTAGTTATGTATGATTTTAGGTTGCAAAACATAGTTCGACTTATGTTTCGTTTTGATGCAGTACGCGATGAACTGGATTTCTAAAAGATTCAACTAACAATGGATTCGGACGATTGCCCTCCTTGGTAAGTTTTGCACCATTGGTTTATTATTTGGAGTTAGATTGAATTCTAACTCCAATTTTTTTCCCATGTTGATGATCATGCCGGGCTTGATCCTGGCGCCGCGTTTAGATTAATTGTTAGTGTTGGTAAATACATTGCGAAACTCGACTATGGTTGCTTGGATATGGAGCAGCAACAGTTCAAATGGTGGGTTGATGCTTCTGGTGGCTACAATCTGGATAAATTTCTGAATGATCTTGAAAGCACAATTATTCGGGGGCCTAGCCAAGAAATTTCAGTGTGGGGAGTGGACCAAGATAATAGTGCTGAGTTCAAAGTATCAACTAATGTTGATTTGGAGGAGATGATTAATGGGAGGTTGCACAATCAGTGCCTTAACCTGTATGTGGAGGTAATTGATAAGGTTGAGGGGAATAGTTCAAAAGATAGCAATATCACAACTTTAAGATGCCAATCTAGTACACGTGGTGGCTCAAATGAAGAGATTGGTGATAGTAGACAAGAAGAGTACAATGAAATTAATGTGGATTGGAGCTTGTTGAATATCGAAACTGAAGATGGTGATGGGGCTTCTTTGTTGGATGAGGACAAGGTTTATGTGGCAATGGGTCTAAGAGAAGAAGATGAAAGGGCAGAAGCTACAGCTAAATGTCCACCTGATGTTCCAGTTATTCCTGTTGATGTTCAAAAGGATATTGATGAAGCTTGTATGGTTGTACATGATGATGGCCCGCATGAGTCGACTAGGACATGGGATGTGGAAGATCCTGACATGGATGTTGGAACCATATATCCTAGCATGGATGACTTTAGAATGGCAGTGAAACAACATGCTATTGCCAATGAGTTTGAGCTTGGGACAGAGAAGTCCGATAGATCTAGATTTAGGGGGTATTGTTCTGTAGATGGGTGTCCATGGAAAATTCGTGCTAGGACTCAGGTTGATAAGAGTGTCAGGGTACTAACACCTTTCTTTTTTTACATTACATGCAAATAATATCGTCCATATTGTGTGCTGCTACTAACTATGCCTATGTTTTGACCTACAGGTACAAATAAACACAAATGACCACACTTGTGCATCTACTAGTAGAGTTTGTGGAAGGATGGCTTCTCAAGCTTGGGTTGCAGAAAGAGTTGTACCTTCTTTGAAGAAAAAGCCTAGCATTGGTGCTAAGGAACTTCAACAAGAATTGCAAGATAAGTATAAAATCACCATACCATACATGACAGTGTGGTATGGCAGGCAAAGAGCTGCACAGAAATTATTTGGCATGTGGGATGACAGTTTTGATTGGCTCTATAGATTCAAAGCAGAGGTGGAACTTAGATCTCCTGGGAGTGTAGTTGAAATAGACACAATCATTGTTGGAGATAATATTCATTTTAGTAGATTCTTTTGTGCATTCAACCCATGCGTAGATGGATTCTTAGAGGGGTGTAGACCATATATCAGTATTGATTCCACTGCACTCAATGGACAATGGAATGGGCATTTACCTTCTGCAAATGCATTAGATGGTCATAATTGGATGTTTCCTTTAGCATTTGGTCTATTTGATTCAGAGACTAAAGAAAACTGGACATGGTTTATGGAAAAGCTTGGTCAAGCATTAGGACCTATCCCTGCATTAGCTATATGCACAGATGCTTGTAAGGGACTAGAAACCGTAGTGAAAACTGTCTTTCCATGGGCTGAGCAGAGAGAGTGCTTTAGGCACCTCATGGAGAACATGAAGAAAAAGTACCATGGACCTGTTTATGGAAACATGTGGTCTGCAGCTAGAGCTTACAAAGTTGATAGATTTCAGTTTTACCTCAATAAGGTGTTAGAGGCTAGTCCTGATGTGGCTGATTGGCTCAGCAAGTACCACAACTTGCTATGGTCTAGGTGCAAATTTTCATGTGAGATCAAATGTGATTACATCACTAACAACTTGGCAGAGTCTTGGAATAACTGGATCAAGGACTACAAGGACTTGCCCGTGGATGCTCTTGCTGATGCAATAAGGGAAAAAACCTTGCTGTTATTTGAGAAGAGGAGAAGAATAGCACAAAGACTCCCTGGAGTAATACTTCTAGTGGTGGTGCACCAGCTTAATGCAGCATCAAAAGGATTAGGGCACTTAAAAGTAGTAAAGGGAGGGGATGAATCAGCTGAGGTGACAGAACTTTACAAACATGTGGAGGTCATTAGACATGTTGTTTACCTTGATAGGAAAGAATGCACTTGCTTAGAGTTGCAAATGACAGGGAAGCCATGTGCACATGCTTTAGCAATGATCACAACACAAAGGAAACCACAAATGGAAATGTATGTTGACATGGCTTATTCTGTGCAGAAATTACAAAGAGCATATGCAGGTGTCATCCCTCACATCACAGACAAGAACCAGTGGCCACAAGTTGACAAGGGATTCAAACTACTGCCTCCATTGTGTAAAAAGAGAGGAGTTGGTAGGCAGAGGAAGAATAGAATACCGTCTTGCCTTGAGAAGGGAAAAGGCAAGCTGAAAAGACAGGTCAAATGCAAAAAATGTGGGGAATTAGGACACAGACAAGCAAGTGCAAAGTGTAGCTTAAATGGCACTAAAAAGAGGTACAATATTATCCAATAATGCTTTCCATCCTCATTCTTCTATTGCTTTGTATTTATATTGCATTTTCAGGAAAAGAACAAAAAAATTCCAAATCTGATGTGGGAAGGACGAAGACAAAGAATGATGGAGAGGCTGGACAAAGTACACCATCTAACATGTTATCTACTAGTCCTGGGCCTATCACTAGAAGGTAACCTTTTGAACCCACAAATTGAACTTGTACATTATTTGAAACATACATTAATTAATTAATGTTGTTGCTATCAGGAGGTTGGCAATGGAGACTTGGTTAGCTTCATCACAGCCTATGCCCTCCAATACTCCTTCCATAGAGCATGCTTGTTCACAGCCACCTTCTACATCATCTTTGCAGCCCACAACCACCAAGTTCACAACTCCCAGGAAGAAAGTTGCAGCTAGGAAGAAGTTGACTCCCAAGAAGAAAACTGACTGAAGCAGAATTTTATGCTTTTGCTATCTAATTTGTGGCCTGACACTCTAATGGTGGTTGCTATGTATTTTGTGGCCTGAGATTTCAAAAAGGGCTTATATTTGCTATGTATTTTGTAGCCTGAGACTTTTAAAAAGGTTTATATTTGCTATCTATTTTGTGGCCTAAGACTTTAAAATTGGCTGAGTAGATTTGGAGTGTAATTACAGCTTATGTATTTTGTGGCCTGAAACTTTGAATTGGCTTCAAAGGAGGATATTTAACTTGCACTTGTTTTGCGTGCATGTCAATGTACTGTTTGCACGATATTTTATCTACTGTGATGTGTCATTTTCATCTCCACATATCCATTCTATTGTGCATTTGTGTATTTGTTCAGAATTTAGCAAATGGGTACAGCGTACAGCAGCAATGGAATAATAAGGGTGAAATCTAGCCAGGGGTAAAATGGTCATCGCCTTTTTAGATTCCAGGTTGGACGGTGACATGGCTAAAAAATGGCAAGCAATTAGGAAACTTTCTCTCCCTACTGGCAAAAACATAATTAGAATAGAGAAGATGGCATTTGAATAGGTGGCATTCTTAAGAGTGGCAAATAGTTAAATTTCTCACCAAAAAAAGCCCAAATGAGCACCGCCTAAGAATCTGAACCCATAAATTGTTGTACAATCATGTCCAACCAACCGCTTTGTACCTTGTTCTTGTAACCAAAAGATGTTCTGTTTAGCTGGAAGGAAGGACGAAGCCAATACTCTCTCTCTTTTACGGGAAGATGGGAGTTTTTTTTAAATAATCCTTTTATTCGAAATTACATAAATATACCTACGCAACTTTTTTTTTATAGAAATAGACTCCAGTCACCCAACCATTAGACGACTGGAACCTGTCACCCAACGGCCGCACGATACGAATGCAGTCGGTGGACCGTTGAGCGATATAATTGCAGTCGCCGAACGGTACGACGACTGGATACTGTCGCCGAACTGTTAGGCGACTGCAGTGTCCAGTCACCCAACCGTTCGATGACTGGACGCGATATATATTCGACCACTCTGCCGAGTCCCCAACCGAACGACCGATTCCAGTATAGCGCACGCGAGGAGAGAAGAGAAAGAAAGAAGAGAAGAGAAGAGAGGAAAAGAGAGGATAGGAGAGGTTCTGCTGCTTTTGTGAGGTAAATATTTTTTTACGTTTTAGTCAATATTTTTGCATAAAGTAAATAATTTGTTTAGTGTAAAATTAGAATCGTAGAAAATTATAGTTGTAGAACTTTGCTATGAAGTAAATAGTTGAAAAAAAGGTAGTCGACATAGTGATGAAAAATTAGTATCCGTAGAAAATTATAGCTATAGAAAATTTAGTAAATATTGTAGTTGTAAAAAATTTAATCAATATAGTTATAGAAATCTAGCATCCGTAGAAAATTATAGTTGCAGGATTTAGCATCCGTAGAAAATTCTACTTGTAGAAAAATTAGTCAATATTGTATACAAAAATAGCATCCATACATAATTGTAGTCATAGAAAATTTAGTCAATATTTTTGTATGAAGTAAATAGTTCACTTCGTGCAAAACATTATTAGATAACATTTACGATTTATTACAAACGAATGTAATGTCATTAGTACATTGAGAATACACGTGTACCGTTAGAACTAGCATATTGGCACTTAAATCATTTTGTTATGTAAATTATCGAAATTCACTAGGAATAATTTATAGTAGGAGAGAACTGGAGTAGCAAGAGAAGAGTGGCGTCGGTATGCGTGGGAGCAGATAGGGAGTTGATGCGTATTGGGGCGGAGGATAGAGAGCAGTGGTAGTGCAAATGAGGCAGGATTATGCTATGAGGATACTGTAGTAGTTCAAGATAGCCGAACAGTCATAGAAATGTAAATTACAGTATAGCAGTAGTTTTATATTGTGCGATGCGATTTGACCAGTAGCAACATTGGAAATGTTTGCAAGCAGACATCAGCAATGCCGATACCCACTACGTTGAAAGTGCATTACGGTGTCGGTACCGTTCATGAAGGTCTGAACGGTGTTGACTTAAGCAATTTTGCGCAAGACACTTTGGTACACCCAAATGACAAGAATACTTGAATCGCAGATGTGATGTACTGGCTCACCTTAGCTTCTCCTTACCCTGAGGTGTGCAGCGTCATCATACAAGGGCTTTGGAGCCGGTCTCCCATGCACATTAGATGGAAGTTGAGACCATTGATGCACGCTGTTACGTGGAAGGGTTTTGTGGAAGGCTACCGGCGCCGTGGATACGAGTGTGCTGCTTGTAAAACCATTCCCAATAGAAACTGTACAAAGCCTTGCTGGCGGCTATCATGCAGGTGTTGCGAGCAGCTCAAACGTCCAGCATGTTGGTGAACAGGAGGACCTGGAGGCCGCTGCGGTAGATGGAGGAGAAGAAGAAGGTTCACAGCATGCTGAGCCTACAGGACAGGTTGATGAAAGGGAGAATATGGAGTACATAGTACATCAAATGGAAAGGGATGACCGGATGGCTTGGGCTAAAGAGGAAGCTGTACATGAGGACGACGATAACAGTTTTGATGGGGACGAAGCTTCTATCCCATAGGAGAACATGTTTGACGCTGAGGGTTTTGTTGCACGGGACGAGCATGAATTGCTGTGGGAGTATTATGGCACAAAGGTTCAGTTGCACTCAATGTATGCTGATAAGGTATCATTACAGTATTCCATCAAGTTGTGGGCCCTGTCCATACAACAAACTTTTTGGGTCATCAAATCTAGCTAGGAGAAGTATACCATGAAGTGCGAGCAGGCCAGTTGTCCTTGGAGGGTGCACACACGAAGACCAAAGTATGAGATTCACTGGATTGTATCGAAGGTGGAGCTGCACTCCTGTATTTTCAGCTGTTTTTGGTAAGGCATTGTAACCTAACGTCTGCCTTCATAGCCAATTTGTTGTATGGAGAGATAGTGGAGAAGAATGGCATGGAAGCCACGCACATCATGGTGGCTATCAAGAAGAAAGTCAAGTACAAGATTAGCTACGTGAAAGCGTGGTGTGCGAAACAGAAGGCTTTGGAAAAACAGTTTGGGTCTTTTTTGATGGCATATGACAAACTTCCTCGTATACTTCAGGTGCTGTAGGACGGGGACCCGGGTATGTACACTGCTATGAAGGACAAGCCATCTACAAGGCTACCAGGTTTTGTGGTATTGCAGAGGGTCTTCTTAACCTTTGGTGTATGCATCGATGCATTCAGACATATGCTGCCCATGATCTCAGTTGATGGGACCTTTTTAACTGGCAAATACAAGGGCTAGATTCTTACAACCATCGGTGTTGATGGCAACAATCAAATTTTACCCCCTGGCCACCGCATTCATAAAAAGTGAGAATTACGACAGTTGATTGGGGTTCCTTCGACATAGGAGGGTAGCAGTTGTTGGAGCTCATCCTGGTGTGCGTGCGTAATCTATGATCACCACACCGGGATGGTGAAGGTCATAAGAAAAATTCAGGAAGACCCCGAGGAGCCGTACCCTTGGCCAGATATGAGAAACAAATGGTGCATTCGCCACTTAGGGGCCAACTTTTTCAAGTAGTTCCTGAAGCAACCGTTGATGAAGCTGTTCAAGAGGCTGGCTATGCAAAACAAGAAACACAAATTCGACCCTTTATGGGCGCTGTTAGATGAGCACAGTAGGAAGCACGTCGACAAGAGGAACAAGAGACCGGCCATACCTGGGACAAGGGCACGGTTTTTAATTCGAACCATCTATGATAATTCATAGATAGTTCTTAATAAGAACTTCTGTGATAATTATGTATCACAGACGATTTGTGGTCAGAAATATCTGCGATATGTATTGCGTTATTAAATACTCGACCCATCCCGACAGATATGTTTGCAGTGAGCTAGGGTTTGAATACGGATGGCTTTGGGGCGTTTGGTGAAAATATACTGCAGATTTGCAAGTGTGCTTGTAGATCTATTTGTTCTTAGTGATCTAAGATTAGTTTGCTTTTAAATATATGTATTATAATCAAGAGAGAAGATATCTAGGTTTAGATCTAGATTTAGATATAGCTTGGTAGTTTGCTCCAATTTAAGAATGTGTCTCACTACTTGTTAGTGTTTTAATACCAATCTTACGTATAACTTGTTTGGATTTGGGGAAAACTCTTGAAGACTTGGACAATAATTATGCAGAGTAGAGACATGGGGATTTTTATACAGGTTCGGGCCTTCTCCTGGAAGAATAATAACCCTACATCCTATGCGGCTATTACTTAGAGGATTGATTACAATTGAAAAATAATGCGAATTGCCTTGCACTAAGTCTAACTTGGACTGGATCGGATCCCTCTCTTCTCTGACATTAACCTTTATATAGTGGGCGGAGCGGCGACCGTTGTCCCATGCTAAAAGACGCCTCAACGCTTAGGGGGATAACCATTCGACAGAAGTTATCTACTAGAGAGATGTGATGGTCCGTTCGTTGTGCAACGTTTGTTGTCAGAGAGAGATCATGTGTGGTTATTAGGAATAAGCACGTGTTCTAACTGCCATGTTAGACGGACCCACAATGTAGAAGTCGTCGTAGACAAGTCAGTTGAAGATAGACTAGTCGCAGGAAGGTCTATGACCATGAGGTGGTTGCAGAACAACTTATGACTATATGGTCATAGAAAGATTTTCAACTAAGAAGTGATCGTGGAAAGATTTACCACTAAAGAATAATCGTAGAAGGATCTACAACCACATGGTCGTGGAAGGACTTACGACCATGTAGTTATAGAAGGACTTACAACTACTTTATGAAACTTCTCCCTTATCGACAAGGGATATACTCGGAGAATATAATAATGTAATAATTAGAGGATTAATATATCCTCATCACTACTCCTAGTCTACTTCGATATATTCTTCCTTGATATATATATTGCTTTATGAATAGTACATAACTAGCTATTTTAGATGGACAATTTAAGGTGAATGTCAATTATGTGTAAGTGTAATGACTGGCTAGCTATAGGAGCATTAATCTAATTTAACACTAATTTGTTACATGTGTAGCGTAGATGGACCAAAAATGGATGTACGTTGAGAATCGTGTGAGTGAAGAGTACATTGATGGTTGAAGAGCTACTAAGCAAGATATGTTGAAGGAGATAAAATTTATGTACTGCCTATACATTGATTGTGATAATATAAAGATGTTTACCAACTCAGCGCTGATCGAAGTGCACTTGATTCGAAGGGGTTTCAAAAGGGGGTATATATGTTGGACCAGTCATGGTGAAGAACAGATTATGTAGGAAGATAGTAACATCATCGAGGGAGATAACAATATGCCAGATGTTGACTGTGTTTTTGATGAGGATAGGTTGCACGATGACAATTTAGATCAAATGCTACACGATGTAGAAAGGAATTATAGTGAGAGAGAGAGAGTTTGGTAAATTCAAGGGCTTGATGGAGGACTCGGAGAAACCTATGTTCCCAGGCTGTAAGCTGGAATACACAAGGTTATCATCCGTGCTTAAACTGCTGAAATTGAAGATAAGTAATGGTTGGTCCAACAAGAGTTTCATGACATTGTTAGGTTTCCTAGCGGACATTCTTCTGGAGAGAAACGTGTTGCCCAGAACCACGTACCAAGCCGAGAAAGTTCTTTTGTCTAGTGAGAATGGAAGTAGAAAGAATATATACATGTTCGAACGATTGTATCCTCTACCGTAAAGAATATGCAAACATGCATGCATGTCCGATGGGCAAAGCATCCCGATACAAGTGTAAGAATCACTTTGATAACGCGAGGGCATCGAGGTGAAGTAATGTAACATCCTGAAAAATTTAAGATTTAAAATATGAGTTTCTCGAATTTCTTTTGCAATATATTCTGTTGGAATTTGGATTTTATGGTGTTTTCCTGAAATTGGATGAGATTTCAAATTTTTAAGAATTCATAAAATACAAAGATAAACAATAGTAATTCCAAAAAGGGGATTATGCACATAATAGAAAACTGAAATTATAAAAGCGAATCTGAAAAGATGATCCAGTATAAGAAGAGAGAAACTTGAGTTAAAATATAAAGTCTCATTTTGGAAATAATGATATAAATAGCAATAAGAATTGGATGAATAAAAATACAGACACATATGCATATATATATATATATATATATATATACACACACACACACACACACACACATATATGTGCATATACAAATGGTGCAAGTAAGAGTTTAACAATATAAGAAGTAAGAATATCTATACATATGCCTATATGCAAATTGAAATAAGCTAGTAACAATAACAACATGTGAGAATATGTATGTGTGTGTATATATATACATACACGCACACCTACACACGTATAACCTAAATGATAATAGTAATAGAAACTCTCATTTAATTATGTATATATATATTGAAGCTTAAATTCCGAAAGTCATACAAAAATCAGTAAACGTAAATATTAAACAAAAGCTTAAGTTAGAAAATAGAAAATCTAAATACAGAGATCATATTTCAGCCACTGTAAAAGCTTCTCATTTTCCTTTCTTTATTTTCTCTCATTTACATGTGGGCCCCACTCTTTTCTTTCTCTCTCTTCACCCTTTTTCCTCACTCCCTCCCGATTTCTTCTCTGCGCCTGGGCCCCGACCGCAGCCGGCGCGTGCAGCCCGCCCGCGCCCCTCCTCTCTGGCGCGTAGCCCCGGCTCCACCCCGCCTTCCTTCTCTGGCCAGCCGGCCCCTCGCCCGCAACCCGTCTTCTTCCTCCCTCCCCTGTTCTTCCGGCGCGCCTCCCCGCACCAGCACCCGGCCGCGCCACCCTCCGAACCCGGTTGCCCAGCTACAGCCGCGCTCGCCTCCACGCTTTGACCACCGCGTGCTTCATTCCCCCTGGCCACCGTCCTTGCATTCGCCTCCCTTGGTCGCAACTCCTTCGCGTTCATCCCCCCTCAGCGCCGCCCCCGGTTTCGCTCGGCTTCGCCCCGGGTTCACCCTCGCCCAGTTGCCACCCGTGCGCGCCGCCTATAAGAAGCTGGCCGAACCCCTCCATGCTCCTCTTCCCCGTTGCTCTGCTCCCTCGCGTCCAGCCGAGCTGCTCAGCTGGTGCCGCCGCACGCCTCCCACGTCGCTAGCCCCGCTCCGCCGCTTATAAGGCCAGTGGTGGCGCCCGACGGACTCCCCACACCTCCCTCTTGCTCCCACGGAAAACAATTAGGTTCTCGTGTTCCACACCTCGCCAGAGCTCATCCCCTTCTCCAACTCCGGCGAATGAGCTCATCGCCGATTGGCTCCACCCCAGTCCGATTCCTCTCGGTGGGAGCGACACCGGAGCTCACCAAAGCCATTCCAACCCTCGGCCGAAGCCCATCGCCGCCCGAGCTCGCCGGCCACGACGACCTCCTCGCGCCGCCCGTGGCCATCGCCGCCGGCCTACTCCGGCACTTCTCCGGCGCCGTCAACCCCCGGGGTAACTTCCTCGTGACTCCCTAATGATCAAGCGCCGGCCAATTTTTCCTCCCTTCCACCATGGCGCCGCCGCCCCTTTTTACCTCGCCACCGGCCGCTCCTAACACCGCCGACCCCTCCTAGCACCGCCCCAAACCGCGCCACCCCCTCCACCGGTTTCCCCACTTCCCACTCAACCCATTTGGCCGGTCGCCGTCGCCTCCCCGGCCGCTCCTCGCCGGCGACGCCGCACGGCCCCGTAGCCCATCTCGCTTCCCCTGTTTCTTCCTCCTCTCCTCTGTGATGGCCGAACAGGACACCCCCCAATGCCTTTTCTGGAGTGCATGACATATGGGCCCCACCAAAGTTTAGCACCTAGCTATGGTATATCACTTGCATCTTCTCCATTTATCACTAGCAGCAATTGTAGAATATGGGATGTAAATAAAAATGGGCATAAAATTAAAAGGTGAGGTTAAATTAAAAGTATTATGAAATGAAGTTGAAAATTTAAGTTAATTCAATGGTATGTAAAGACACATGGTGAATGGAAAGTAAGAATAATAAATTATTTATAAATTCATAATGAAAAAGATGGAATTGATTACATGTCCAAAGTTTAATAAATAGTTCAACTAAAAATACCCTCAAGATTAAGATTAAGGAAATGGATTAAATAATAACTAAAGTATAAACAAAATACTAATGGTACCATTAAATTAAATCATGATGTTAAACTTAATAAGTAATAATACTAAGCATGGTTTAACAAGCTAAGACTCATACAAATAAATCTTAATTCAACTTAAAAATTTAGCTTAGCTATGAATGAAAATACATAAGGTATGATAATGGGGTTATTAGGGATTTAAATTCTAATTAATTACCATATAAGAATAAATATTGAGCCCTTGCTATTTATCTTAATCTAATTAATAAATAAAAGCCTATATCAGAGACTATTCTAAAAACTTAATTAAGATATCCAAGTGTTATAGTACCTTCGACTAAAAGATTTATAGAATAAGTACAGATCTCATCCGTCAGCCCAGTTTGCCTTACCATAACCTGAGTTGCAAGGAATGCATACCCTAGAGGTAAAATTAGTGCACTAAACTCCTGCACCGGACTATAGGTCTAACCCGACTCATGGAACTTCCTTGATAAGTAGAATTCCATAAAAAGAAAGCTATTAAATAAACGATCGAGCCTTAGTATTCCTCAATTGGCTATGTCTGACCACCTTCCGTTCCCGAAAGCAGATAATTCCTGTAAGTGCATCTTTACTTTCGATTCCTCGTGTTTCTAAAATTTTCCCTCACGGTAAAGCATTCAGACAACTCGTCCTCCTGCTCAAACCTAGCTACCGTTGTGCTTACGACACACTAACCTGAATCATCCTTCTATTCTCAAATCGTAATAAATGTATAATTTAAATTAAATCGGGTATTTAAAGTGTTTGGATTTATTTGGATCTTTTGAGTTATTTGCTTTCATTTTGAATTCAGTCGTTTGTCACGTAATTAGAAACTGAAGTCCGAAGATTCCACGGGTCAAGCGAGATCAAGAGTGAAGTGAAGAAAAGATCCGAAACTCAAGAGAAAGCATTGTGTGAGCACAAGACCGCAGCAAACCGCGCCAGGCAAGTCAATACTTTGATCATGTTGAACCTACATTTCTGCAAATTACTTTGTTTTAAATTAACAAATTGCATTGCTGTTATTTTTATGCAAATGCATGCTAAATTTGATATTCTAGTTATATGCCATTGTTTACCTTGAATAATATTACCCCCTCCTTTGAGTATTTGAATGTGTGAACCTTGTCGCCCTAGCAAAAATATATTAGTAACATTTCGAAAATAAGTCCGTAACCGTATGCCATGCCTAGCATTGATTAGGAACTCGGGGCAAGAAATTGTCCCAAGCATCACTTTCATTCATGAGAAACTGGTTTGGGCAGTCATGGTGGAAATGACTGGTATATTTGGTTATGGATATTTTATGCTCCCAAAATTTCCCACTTGCTTTAATGTCTGGGCGGATTGGTTCGAGGGTGTGTATGAGTATGTGTATGTGTGGTGCAGTGGAAGCACAAAATTTTGAGTTAGTGATGGATCAACAGTGGGTTAGTGGTAGACCGCCCAGATAACCCTAAGGACTGAATCTTGTCATGTCACCCCGTGTATAACAAGCACAACCGTAAGCTGGCAAAGTGTAGGCAGGGTTTACTAATTTGTGTGGCTCTAAGGTGGTTACGTGAAGGTATGACCACGAGCAAAGGGATGGATGGTCGCATCCCCGCCTTTGCCCGTGATGGCTCACGAGGGACCCTTCCCGAGGGATGGTCGTATCCTACGGAAGATAGACCTTAGCGGGCGTAACCACAGTAGGACTATGCATTGTAACAATCCTGTGATAGTCTACTCAACCGCATGGCTAAGGAATCATGTGGGGCAACGGGTGGATTTATCTCTTGTGGGTAAAGTGTGCAAAACTCTGCAGAGTCAAAACTATTCGAATAGCCGTGCCCACGGTCAAGGGCAGACATGGGAACTTAACTAGATATAGTTCTATTTACAAAAATATTGAAAAATGGGAATGGAAAAGTGGAAGGGCAGAGGAAAGCCCTGATTTGAGTTGTCCTGGGTGTCGTCCCAGTGGTAAGTTAAGCGGCTATAACGCTGAAAAATGTCATACGGTGTGATGCCGTAGGTATGGAGAAATTATGGTGATATTAGGCATATGGTGTGATGCCATATGTATGGAAATTCATATTAATATTCCTTGAACATTATGTTTTTGCTCAAAACTGCTAGGTCTCAGGAAATTTTATGTATTATATTTCAAATAGTGGCATTCCTATTCTTACAAAATAAAATATGGGTGGAATAAACAGGGTCGCGAGTAAAAGAGAAGAATGTTTGTAGAGTACACACGAAGGTATTGGTGGATTCATGTCGATCTTGAATAGGAAATGATAGTGTGGGTTCTAAGAGAGATAAATGGGTGAAGTCTAGCTGAATAGATAGGCTATATAGATGATTCAAATGATAAATGATCCAATCGGATTTTCAGGAATTAGGAGAAATAATACAAGTATTGGAATATAATTCTTGGTTAGTGATATTCTTGATGGATATATAGTAATGACTCGATTTTGGAGAATTATGGGATGCAAAGGTAAATCGCCGGATTACTACACTAATGATTAATATAAATTCTTGGAAGATATTGGCGATAATGAGAATTAATAGGAGTAATCAAGTACTAGAGGGACGAATTGAATTTATGAGAAGATTGGAGGATGCATAACAATTAATGGATTATAATCTTGGTAAGTTGAATTTTCGGTGGAGGTATAATTGAGGATTATCTAGTGATAGATAGAAGAAAATGAGATGAATTATGGGTTGGAGTCAATGACAAAAGAATTGAATACAAATGATATCGGTGGATTGAAAGTAATTATGTTAGAGAATTATTAGAGTTCAGAGGTAAGGGGCTGATGAATAGTAATTCAAAATACAAGGTATGATCGGTGGATTAAATAAATGACGATACTTGCTGTTTGGAGTTTTAGACAGCAGTCAATAAATAGAGTGCATTTTCAGTGGATTAAGTCGATGTTGGTAATTGTAGTGTGGAGTTAGGTAGTAATAATAAAACTTTGATTAAATAAGAATAATAATGCTGCTAAAAGCAATTTTTGGCAAATAAAATAAACCTAAGCAAAATTGCATTCTGTGTGTTGATTCGCTGAGCACGGGGTCGGAGTGCTCACGCTCGCTTTTGCGGCAAAATTCAGAATCAGGAGTCAAATCACCTCGCCTCAGCAACAAGAGTGGACAAGCTGGCAGACAAGATGAAGATGAAGATGTCAAGGGCTAGGTCGCGAACCTCCAGTTGGCTGCCTGTGGGCATGTCCTGAAGGTCCCACCTGTGTGCTTCGTTCTTCCGCTGCTGCAACTTTCTGAATTTCGACCTAATCGGCCCATGAGTAAGTTTATTATTTTAATTATGCTTCCGCATGATATGTAATTTGATATCCATTACTGTAACTGTGTGCACTATCTACTGATCCAGGGAATAGTGCAGTTAAACACAGTAGATTCCGGATTGTAAAATCTGGGTCTGACAAGTAATAACCTCCTGCTGAGATGTTGTGGTATTTGTCTATAATTTTTTATTTGAAGCATTTATTTACGAACCAAAAGGAGGTAAGATTGCTGCATTAGCATTTGGAGGAGTGTAAGAAATATGGAAAGCTAAGACACCCTTCTGATTTTGCCTAGTGGAGAAACTCTGTAGGACCTTCGAAGACTTCAGTGCAGAACTAAAAAATATAAGGTTTGGGTCGAGAACAGATGAAATGAATTCTTTTGGTAACATGAGCAGACGACATAGCATCTATCCCGTGAATATATGTATGTACAACCTTTCTCCTTGGCTGTATATAAAGCGAAATTAGATTTTAATGTCACTACTTATCCAAGGACCAAAACAACCTGGGAATGATATTGATGTGTACCTAGCACCATTGCTGGAAGATCTTGTGACACTATGGAATGAAGGGGTACAGGTATGAGATGCGTACAAACAAGAAAACTTCACTCTACATGCCATGTTGTTCTGCACCATCAATGATTTTTCTGCCCTTGATTACCTATTGGGGTTAAGTACAAAAAGAGCCAAATTCGGTCCACACAGCTTAAATGATACCGAGAGTGTGTAGTTGAATAACTCGTGCATAACTATGTGCATACGTCACCATAAATTCCTTCCCAAATATCACTCATATTGCAAGATGAAGAAATAATTCGACGAAAAATGATGATGACTCGGCTCCAAGCCTTTAAGCGGGAAAGAGGACTATGATATGTTTAATTATATCGATGTTATGGTTGGAAAGGGACGTAAATTGAGAACCTGTTAGAACAACATTTGGAAGAATAGATCAATTTTTTTGGACTTACCTTATTGAGAGCACTTAGAAGTTCACCACTGCATTGCTTGGTCTCTTACTGAACATTCATGACAAAACAAAGGATGGTGTCAACACACGATGTGACTTGGTTGATATGAACATAAGGACCAAATTAGCACCGAAAGAGATCGATAAAGGCTGAACGTATCCCCCAGCTTGCTACACTCTGTCTAAGGCCGAGAGAAATGAACCATGTCAGAGCTTGCATGGTGTGAAAGTTTCGTTTGGTTATTCCGCCAGTGTGAAGAAACTTGTTTCTATGAAATATTTGAAATTAATTGGCATGCAGTCGCATGATTGTCATGTGCTGATGACATAAATGCTTTGCAATTAGAATTATTTATTTAAATAATATCTGAGTGGCAATCATGAGATTGTGTTCTTTCTTTAACTCAATTGCCTAAAAGGTCATCGATCTTGAAGACTAGATGCTCTGCAGACCGAGGTGGTGACGACTCTATGTCATCTTGAGATGTATTTTTCCTCCATCATTTTTTGATATGATGGTTCATCTTATTGTTTACCTTATGAAAGAGATAAAGATATTTGGTCTATACTCCTACGTCATATATACCCATTCGAGAGGTACATGAGAATTCTCAAATCCCATATACAGAATCAATCTCAGCCAGAGGGTAGCATAATGTCTCGATCGAAGAGTAGCATAATTGAAGGTTATGCAACTGAAGAGGTCATTGAGTTCTATATCGATTACATGGCTTAGGTAAAACCAATAGGTGTATCTCTATCTCATCATGAGGGGAGGCTGGAGGGTATCGGGACCATCAGAAGGAAAGCAATCACTCCTAATCTTGATACGTACGCTCAAGTCCATTTCACGGTCTTGCAACACATGACTGAAGTGCTTCCATACATCGACGAGTACAAAGACATGGTACACCAACAGAATATAGGCTGGTCAGAGGTTTGGATCATGAGACACTACTAGGGATGTGTTCAACAATGACGCTTTGCTTTCGTCACTGAAGACACCAAATTCGTCACTCAGGCTATTTTGTGACGATTTTATGACGATATGGGCTTCGTCATGGAAAGCGCGTCACATTTGGCCTACCGTGACGAAACGACAATTTTCGTCATCGATGTGCACTCTTTCTATGACGAAAAGGTCACCGTCATAGAAGTGGTTTCTTTCTATGACGATTTATTTTCGTCATTGAAAGAACACCTTTTTCGTCGTAACCTGCCGTCTGTCAGGCGGTCAGACGGCGTCTGCCACGCTGGCTGCTGACGTGGCGTGCCACGTGGCAGCTGATGTGGCGTGGCACGTCACAGCTGACGTAACGTGCCACGTTGCAGCTGACGTGGCGTGCCACGTGGCCGTTGACGTGTTTGGCGGCGTGGCAGCTGACGTGTCCTGTGACGTGGCTGTTGACGTGGCCAGTGACGTGGATTGTCCACATGTCCACTCGTTTTCGTCACAGAAGTGGTTACAGATTCGTCACAGAATTAGTTTCAAATTCGTCACAGAAAGCTCACAGAATCATCACAGGTGCACCATGCTGATTTCATTAGAAAATGCAAATAATATTCAAAGGACCAAAAGCTTCCATAAATTAACAGATCCAGTATTCCAGTGACCATACAACTTAATCAGCAATACTAAATTTGGTTCACATTAACATCACATGCAAATAATAAAAAGTTCACTACTAAACTCGGTTCACATACTTGACATCACATTCCACCAGCAACATAAGTTATTGCATACACAAAATCACCAGCACGGACCAGCAGCTACAAGCAGCGCTCATGTCGAAGAAGCATTGTTGAGGGACAATTTACGCTTGAGCAGCGCATTGTTCTCCTCCATTGCCTTGTTGTTTGTCTCTGTCAGCTTCTTGTACTCCTCCACCTCCTTTTGTGTCCTCGCCAGCTTTTCCTCAGCTTCTTCACTTCTCTTCTTGAGATCTTCGAGTTCACCTTGTACAGCAGCCCTAGCTTCAGCTGCTAGTTGTTCCCGAAGCTCGCTTTCATTTGATGATGATGATTTGGAGGGTGCCACTGGTTTGATGCCAACACTCTTTAGGAAAATGTGTGAGCTGTTCTGGGACAGCACCTGGGACACAACCTGCACACTGGAAACTGCTGGCTCTCCTTCAGCAATAGGTTGTGCCCTCAAAGCTTCCATATTTGACTGAAACATCAATGACCCATCATTAGTTGATACTTATTGCATTAATTCGAGGAGGAAATATCACACAAGATGTATTTTACAAGATTAAAACCTATGCTGATCTCTAACCACAGTTGTAATATAAATAGGTCGATTCATAAAACATCCTGAAAGAATAAATGTTTGAACTTTGCAGAAAATAGATAATGTCTTTTGCAAGCATTACAAGCTCAAAAAGGACCATGAGGCTGCAGTACTGTCTCATCTTCCTCCTCATCCTCACTATCTTCACGAGTAATAGGTTGCTTCTTGCTTCTTATAAGGTCTTCTAAATTTCCTTCAATTATAGTGACTTCTCCACCTTGAATATTGTGCCTAACCTCATTATCATCACCTAGTTGCACTACATGCTCAGTATCAGAACAGTAATCATCCTGATGCACATCATGACTGACCTCATCTTTTTCAGCCACATCTTAAATATTCCTATGTTCAAATTTCTGCATAACTCGCCAATCTTTACCTAAAGATGTGTCTTGCAGGTAAAACATCTTTTTCGATTGAGTTGCTAAGATGAAAGGATCAGCCTTGTACCATAATGACTGCACATTGACGGATTTGAAATGTCCGTCATCTCGAAGGCCTCTCGTCTTTCCTTCTTGGTTGAACCAATCGCATCGAAATAGAACCACCGTCCGACGGACTTGAAGATTCGAGTTATATTCCAACTCAATTACCTCTTTAAGGACACCATAAAAATCCATGTCTTTGCCATTATGTGAACCTTCAGTCATTACACCACTATTTTGTGTCAGCAGGAACTTCTCACGATCCACGGTGCTATACCGCACTCCATTAACCTTGCAAGCTGCACAAGTCTTAACCCGCAGATCAGGTCCACATGACAGTGCCCACAGTCCTTCGCTAACCGATTCTGGATTCTCCTTGCGTTTGTTCTCAATCTGTTGCAACAAAAGTACTCAGTTCACCAATTACATATGGATAATAATGAATTTACTAAACCTAGAATCACAATGTGTAGTGACTTACATGGCTCCTAAACCACTTTGCAAATCCTTGTTCAACCATTCTATCAACATCATGTGCACCTTGCTGCACTAGATTGTCCTTGTACAAGCTGCAGGGCAAAGTTTAGTCATAAGAAAAATTCGAAAATTTAGAAATAACATAAAAACTAAATCTCAAACATCTAAACGATACTTACTCCAAATATTCCTCAACTTCTTCACAAATATTTAGCACATACCAAACTAACTTATTGAAGACAACATCATCAATGTAGTCACTCCTATCAGATCCAACAAGAGTAACACCATGCTTAAAAACAGAGATGTCATCAGGCAATGGCATCTCTCCACCACTACCATCATCATGGTTAAATCTATTGTCAATATCCTCCATGTACCTAGAACAGAAAGTCAAGGAGTCACTTGCCATATATGCCTCAGCAATTGATCCTTCCGGCCTAGCCCTATTCCTTACAAAATTCTTCAAAGTGCCTAGCCGCCTTTCTATTGGGTACATCCATCCATACTGAACAGGTCCTCTAAGCAGTGCCTCATCAGGAAGATGGACAGCCAAGTGCACCATGACATCAAAGAAGGCAGGTGGAAAGATTTTCTCAAGCTTGCATAGGATCAATGGAATTTCTTCTTTCAGCCGTTTCACAACATCTATCCTTAAATTTCTACTGCATAGTTCCCTGAAGAAGGTCCCGAGCTCTGCAACTGCTTCATATACATCCTTCCTCACCAGTCCTCTTAGGCCAGCAGGTATGATTCTTTGCAGGAGTATGTGGCACGAATGTGTTTTCAGCTTTCCCTGCACCTTCGAACCATCTTCACTTATGTATCTTGCTAGGTTAGCCGCATATCCATCAGGAAACTTGATTCCTTTGAGAAACTTGCAAAACTCGATTTTCTGATCCTTCCCCAAGACATACGGAGCAGGTGGAGTTGTGACTGAGTTGCCATCCTGCTGTAAGTGCAATTCAGGTCTTATGCCCATATCATGCAAATCTAGCCTAGCATTGGTTGTGTCCTTGGTCTTGCCCTGTACATTGAGTAATGTGCCAAGAATGTTTTCACATATGTTTTTCTCTATGTGCATCACATCGAGATTATGCGGAAGCTTCAAATCTTTCCAATACGGCAATCTCCACAACCCAACTTTGCAGCTATAAATCCTTGGACCCTCATTGCGCTTCCTTTTATTTCCAGTAATTTCAGGATGCTTCCATGGCCTAACATCTTTCACCTTCTCTAGCTCCTCTTGGAGCTCCTCCAAAGTGAACTTGCCTGGCTGATCTTTGTTTTCACGCTTACCATCGAAAGCCAAGTTTCTCCGCCATGCATGTGTCCTTGGAAGGTAACGACGATGTCCAATGTAACATAGCTTACCCCTTATTGCCCGAGACAACGGATCCTTGTCGCAATGAATACATGCATAATACCCTTTTGTTGTTCGCCCTGATAACGTGCTCAACGCTGGAAAATCATGTATACACCACAGCACGGCAGCACGAAGGTCAAACTTCCGACCAGTACATGCATCGTACGTACTGACACCCTTCCATAGATCGAGCAGCTCTTCAATTAGGGGCTCAAGGAACAAATCAAAATCCTTTCCTGGAGATTTTGGACCTGGGATGAGTAAAGACATAAAGCAGTTTGCTGGATTCACGCATTCCCATGGTGGGAGATTCAACGGTGTCAGAAGCACTGGCCACATACTGTACTGGGTACTCATGTTGCCAAATGGATTGAATCCATCGGTGGCTAAGGCAAGCCTTAGGTTCCTCGGATCAGCTGCAAAGGTTGGTTCCCTCCTGTCGAACTCTTTCCATGCTTCCCCATCAGCTGGATGGCTCATTACATTGTCGACTGGCATCCTCACTTTCTTGTGCCATTGTGTTTCCTCAGAAGTTCGCTTTGCAGCAAAAATTCTTTTCAACCTTGGCAAAAGTGGAAAATGCCTCAATACCTTGTGTGGAACCTGCTTGGTCCCAGTGTCATCTTGCCATCTAGACGCCTTGCATACTGGGCACACATTCTCTTTAGCATACCTCTTACGAAACAACACACAATTGTTCTTGCATACATGGATGTTTTCGAATCCAAGGCCCAATTCTCGAAGATATTTCTTGGCCTCATCATATGATTTTGGCAACTCACTCTGAGGGTATCCTGACGACAACAACTTCATAATTGTGGAAAATCCTGTATTGGGGATTCGATAGCGAGACTTGATATACAACATCCTCACCAGAAAAGAGAATTTTGAATGGCTAGATCCCGGGCTAAGTGACTTCTTCGCATCTTCAAGGACTCTTGCAAACCTTGGTTGTTCTCCATCAGCCTCTGCCGCAGCATACAAATCTCCTATCATCTCTGGTACTCCGTGATCCTCATCATAATCATCATCGGCCACATCCACATGTATCCCAAAGTCATGATCACCTCCTTCGACCTCCTGCTCCAAATTGTCAACTACTGCAGTATCTGCCGACTCCCCATGGTGAATCCACCTGGTGTATGTAGCTGACATTCCATAAATGTGTATATGGTCACTTACATCATCCTAAGGCCACAAACTTTGATTAAGACAGCTGCGGCACGGACAAAGTATGTGGCTGTCTTCGGGGTATCTTTCACTAACAAATTTCATGAACTCTTCAACTCCTTTCACATATGCATCTGTGAATTGTCTCCCGAAAATCCAGCTTCTATCCATCTGTTTTGACAATAAAATAAACCTTGTTCTCAGTCCTTAAATTAGAGTAAAATCAACAAAATTCAATAACATATCAAACACATGCATATTATATGTAACAATATTAAAAATCAATTCAAACCTTGTACTATGCCCGCGTAAGTCGCGTCGCCGCAGCTCTGTCCCACGCGCGCCGCCGCTACCCGGCGCACCTCTGCCCGCCCCACGCTCGCCGGCGCTGCTGCTCAGCTGTGGCGGAGCCAGGAATTATATATAGCGGGGGCCAGTCAGCTGACAAAACACATATAGTGTATATATATATAATAGGAATTTAAATATATTTATATATAAGTATACAGCTAGAGTTCGATCATCATATATTGAAACACTGAAATCTATATTCAATAAATAATTATGTATGCTGTGATAATTTGCTATGAAAAACAACGATTGTGATCTGATGTGTACGAGTACGACCAATTAGGCTTAGCTCTAATCCGATGGACGTAAAAGATAGAAAAGAACATACGCCGATGAATTGATGATGCCTGAACGTGTGCTGCTGCGGACCTGCAGTCTCACTATCTCGGGGACGATTGCACTTGGGACGGGTCTTGAACCCCGGAGGCCGGACGGACTGACGGACGATCGGAGGTGCGGCCTTGCCCTCGCGGCAGGGCACGTGCTGGCGTGCCGTGCGGCGGCGGCAAGAACAGCAGCGCGCCGCCCTCCGGCCACGACTCGCGAGTTGGACTACGTACGTACATGGGCTTGGGCCATATGAAACAGAATGACAATTATCATGTTTTAAAACAACAAATAAAAAAACATGCTTACCTATACCACGAACGGTTGAGTGCTCTAGTGGTAACGCTCCAACTTACCTAGCGGCAAGTCGCAGGTTCGAACCTCCGCTGGGAGGAAATTTTTTGCCAAAAATAGGAGGGAGAAGGCAGCTGTCCCGCATTGGGACCCGCCTGTGGGACCACGGCGCCACGTCATCACGGTGGGACCCGCTGGTGGACCCCGCTGGCCACGTCATCGAGGTGGGATCCGCTGGTGGGACCACGGCGCCACGTCATTGAGGCTGGGACCCGCTGGTGGGACCGCATGCCCACGTCATCAAGGTTGGGACCAGCTGGTGGGACCGCATCGCCACGTCATCGAGGTCGGACCCGCTGGTGGGACCACGGCGCCATGTCCTCGAGGTGGTGCACGAGCCAAAAATCTATGACGATTTAGTTTTGTTGTTTTATGACGCTCCGTTCGTTTTCGTCATTATTCTTCGTGCCAAAACTCCGTCACTTGTGACTAATGACGAAACTGTAAGTTTCGTCATTGAAATCGATAGTTCTGTGACGAAAATAGTAAACGTCACGAGTGAATCATCATTGATGAACACATTTCTAGTAGAGCACAACTATTGGTTCAATGAATGGTTAAATGTGTGATTCACTGGGAGATCTTCAAGTGACGATATGTTGTGATGGTTAGCAAAAGGGCCAAAATTTACAATTACGACATAGCAAGGATATGACATAAATTGGTACACATTTTATAAGACAGCTTAGGATAGGAAGAGCATAGTCTAAAACAACAGTGTTCGCATAGATGCATTTCACGAGCAGTTCAATAGAGCTGGGCCAAACATGATGAAATGTGGGTTGAGATCCTACTATAGGTTTGTAGAGGAAATTTAGGAGTTCGACTACGTACTTTTCAAGATTCCCTTGTTTTGGTACCGTTGGGTCTAACTTTCATAGGGTGTGAAGGTCAACAAGTATGATACCACTACTGTGGACCTCGAATATGTCGGATATACAAACGAACCATTCATACTCGCTAAGCAAGTTGTTCAAGTTTTTTATGTAATAGACCCAGCAAATAAGAACTGCCACATAGTTCTTCACGAAAAATGGATTGTCGGAGTTGCGAATGTCGTAGATGAGAAAGAGTACAATCAATTTGACAAGTTGCCTCCATTTAGAGATGGCATTAGGCCCCAGGAAGAACTTAGTGAGGAAACTAGCCAAGTGGGATTATGAAGCTTGGGATGTACATCTATTTCTAAATTATTCATGTTAAGAATACTCTCAAACTTATGCTTGCTTACTTTTTTGATGTGTTTGTGTTTCTATTATACTTCATTCTATAAAAGAATACCTTATTTTCTTATGATATATTGAAAGACAGATTTATTATGAATGATTCAGTAGTATGTATTGTTGTGTGATGCATCTGTTGAAATGTCTATCTATTGAAGCATACAACGTAGTATATCACAGACGGATTTGTTAGTAGAACTGTCAGTGATATAAATTCATATCACAGATTATTTATTAATACAACCATCTGTGATAATGTATTACAGATGGTTTTTATAAAAAAAACCATCTATGATGTGAATTTATATCACAGACGACTGTTTCCTAAAACCACCTATGATAATACTCTCCTATATATACAAACACTTTGAGCAAAAACGTAACTCTACACGCACTTAGGTTTGATCATCTCATTGTGCGCCGCTTCCTTCTTGACTCCCAGTTGCCATCATACCTCCTCTTTGGTTCCCCATCGCCTCAGCTCCCCATCCCCATCACGCCTCCTCCCCGGCTCCGCCCTCACCGTCCTCCACCCCACCCTCAATGCCATGCTCTCCTCCTCCCTAGGTATCATCCGTAAGTGATCTCCATCTCCCCTCTCTGATGCGATGCTTATCTCGGTGTGTTGTTATGGGTGTGGAAAGATATGTATCTTGTGATGATACCCTTTAATCCATATATCGTGTGGGGGGGGGGGGGCAACGATGAAGTATCACTCACCCTAATTAGCATAGGTTGGTGCTTTATTTGATGTTTTGTTGTTAGGGCGCATAGTTGTTTCGAGTCTTGACTGTAGCCTCAAGATGACTATATCAAGGAGCTAGCTAATTCAAGTTGGAATATAAGTGTTTGTTTAGTGGACTTAGATTTTTGTTACCTTATGATATAGGTTAATTGTCAAATTGAATTGTGAATTGAATGGAGGGTCGATGTTCTTTCTCCAAGAAAGGAATGGTTGTTGTTCTTGTCAATAAGTATGCATGATATATGTTGAACTTGGAATGATGTTTGAATAGTTTTATATAAAACGAGGTTATAGGTTATACTTATACTGCATGGTAGGACTAATTCATGGAGAAATCAATATTTGGAAGAGTAAGTATGTTTATCTCTCTTTCATTCATGTTTCTTTTATGTCACAAAGTTTATTGTGGGGAGGGCATATGTTGATTTCTTCCTATATTGAGTTGCATTACATTCCTAGTTTTAGATAAGAAAATTTTCAATCAACAAAATTTTCTTTTGTCTTTTGCTGAAAAATTTCCATAGATAGCAAGTAAGCGAGATGGCATCCCCATAGTCTTCGCCGCCATCATCGACGCCGCTGAATGCGTCTAGCGCTCTGATGAAAGGGGTACCTAAGCAAAATGGCAAAGGAATATCAAAAAGACCTCCATCATGGAAGTCACTCCCGTTGGAGTCCCTCTGTATCCCAAGAGAAACTCGATAGCATTTTGGGCCACCTGTGGAATAGTTGCAAGGGAACAGGTCCCCATCACCACACCAAGTTGGAATGGAATAGTTGCAAGGGAACATGTCCCCATCACCACACCAAGTTGGAAGTCTCCGACAAGAAAAAAGATAAAGCAGCTGCGGGATGAAATTTCAAGGTCGTTCGAGATCCCAGCAGAAGTCTAAGGACTCATGCGACGGCAGGCGTTTCTCACAATGGGAAAAGTGTGAAACACCTTTAAGGTTACGCTTGTCACGGAGTATGTGAATAAGGATCGAACGTCCTTCACAAAATATCCTTTCATGTCATTAGATACATGGACGCCTTTGTGAAGATGAAGTCGACAGCCTAATTTCAGGAGCAAAGTGCGACGCACAAGGTTATCCAGACACAAAACACACTCACCCCTACGGACTCGACATCGCTGGGTACGCGGGTAAAATACCATAATGGAGGGAGGACAAGGAGACAATTCGGTCAGAGGTCTCTCCACCATTTGCCGGGATCACAGACGAGCACGTCCGAAACTGGTTAAGAACAAGATCATCAACCATGTCTTTGGACATCATCTCTTTCATAAACCCAACAGACGAAGAAGCGTCCTACCGTCTAATAAGATATGTCGAACTATCTAGCTGTTAATAAATCCATAACTTATAAAGTCTAAAATAATATGATGGCCACTTACAGCAAACATTAAGTATGGAATCTCTCTAAGACTTCTTCGAAGCAGTAAAAAAAAATACTATTCACGATCCTTCGAAACAAAGAGCACCTGGAACATCTTGCAAGGAAGGCAGACTAGCAGAGTTATGAGCGCAGATCACGGTCAACTAATCAGATGAAATCTAGCCCTGCTAGGATTTGCCCTTGAGCTTCTTTCGTGGTTTCAGGTCCAATCACAATGTCAGTAATGTTGTCCTCGCTCCCTTTGGTCAGAGCTAGCCTCCCAAGAAAATCAGCAGCTGCTTGTGCAGCAGGGCTCATAGTAGGCTCGCTGCCTTCATCACAACATGTGCCATCGTTGTTCTTGTACCACAGAAGGATCTGTCGGCGTGCAACTTTGCATGCATCTCATTTGACATGACGTCCCTCAGCCCATCACTCGCTGGAACGAGGCCGTCATCATTTTTTCCCAGTGAGTACAATGAGAACACTCTCACATACGATATCACCCACACACATACGCGATACCACACATATCTATGTAAATGTGTCTGATGCATACATATAAAACGAGACAGAGATCCAAGAATCTCACAAAACACGAACTTACGTTTTGATTACTAGAAACACCTACGTATATGTGTACCTAAAAATACTATTCATATAAACAGTATTCAAAGATATATGAACGTCCGTATGGGGTACCTAAAAATACCCTCAAAAATAGAGCGTCCGTATGGGGTCAAACCCGAGCGTCCCGCCAACTGAGCTGAACTCAGTCCCTGGCAGAGTGGCAGTCGTCACCTTTTGCCCGAGGAACAACAGTGACTTCTGGCTTTGGAATCAGAAATGGTTTCCCATATAGCTGTTGTAGAATTTTGGACGTTTCTAGCACTGTTGATACACCAAAATTCCAAAAATAGCCGCGCTGAAAACACAATTCCAAAAATAGCCCCCAAACGACCGCACGATTAACGGCAACGCGACACGTGTCCAGTGGTGCGGCCGGGGAGCGCACCACACCTGAGTGGTGCGGTCCCCGACCGCACCACACCCCCGTCGTACGTGCCACGTAGATGGTGCGGTGCCGCACCGCACCACTCCCCTAATGGTGCGACACCACACCGCACCACTCCGCCGTGGGTCCCACCCCCCGGTTAGGGTTTGCACGGGTAGGATTTTAATTCAAGTTATTTTTGTATGCATTTGTAAAGATAATTTTTTAAATAAAAATTTATGTGTATATATGAAATGATGTGTGAAAAAATATGAATTTGAAGTGGAGTCCACTTTACTGCTTGTGTAATTAGTTGTGCAATTTTGAAAATTAAAAATATTGGTTGGTAGAGTACGAACGAAATTTGTGTGAAGTAACGATTAGTGTTTTTGTGATTTTCCTATATTGCTGACCGTGAAAAATGTGTTGAAGTGACAATAACAAATTTCGATCATGGTATATTGTTTTATTGGAAGCAATTTAAAGAAAAATTTTTCGAGCACAAATGTGATATGAACAATTGGAGGAAATGAAGGAAAGTGATATTGAACATGTATGATTATAAGTTTTGTTAATTTTGTAGTTGTGAATCAGAAAAAAATTTGAAAAAATTGTAAAACAAGTTTATGTTGATTATATGTTGTAGATGCATAAAAAATTTGGGTAAAATTTTTTTAGGAACGATTGTGCGTAGAACGATCGATATATAAATTGGTAATTTAGGGTTTGGTATGTTTTAAGGGTTTGCAATCCGCGTCATGTTTGTATGTTTTGTCAATTTTGTAGTTATAAACTGCGTAAAAATAAGATAAAGTTGTAATAGAAGTTTATGTTCAATGTAAGTTGTAGATGCATAAAAAATTTGGGTACATTTTTTAGGAACGATTCGATACATAAAGCGGTAAGTGATGTGACCAGTGGCATGTGGCATGTGTGGAACTCTGTACTTCTAATGTTCAGAATTCCACCACTAGTCCTAACATGCATGCCTTAGGGGAAATAACTTGCTAGGTCTATTACATCATGGAATGCGAAAATACGAGATATTAAACTTCATAATACAGTTGGGAGTAACATGCCGCGTAGATTTTTATTACATGCATAACATATAGCATGATATGCGACTAACCCACCCAACTGCTCGTACGACCTACTGTGTGGACCGGGGCCACTTTCCCTTCCTTGCCCGCTCGGCATTGAACTCCTCTCCGGCCTCTTTTGCCTTAGCCGCAATTTCCCTCTTTCTCTCGCGCTCCATCTCGCGAGCCTCCCGCTCCGTACGCGTGCACGCTTCAAGATGAGCTTGCGTCTCGCGCTGTATACGCAGGGTGTGCTCGTGCTTGCGGCGCTCCTCCTCCAGCAACTCCTTCTCCTTTGTGACATTCCACTCCTCGAAGTCAAGGGTCCATTGGTCCTCAGGGTGGATCTCAAGATCGATCCATTTGCGGTAGCCACACAGGGGCTCCGGAGACTGTAAATACATTGGAGATATTGTTAGTGCGTGCTGTGAAGGAGACAAGGTAGGGGAAAATGGTGCATGTGGTCGTTACCGGCTGCCGATAGGTTGCGGTGTTAAAGCGGCGGTTGGGGTAGTCACTGGAGTAGTTTGTGCAACCCCAGTAACGCATACCTAGACTAATGCGGTGCTTAGACTTGAAGAACTTGCACACGTCCCCGCACCAACAAAGGGGAGGTGTCTCCCCCTCAGGTGGTAGTTGTGGCGAACGCTCGGTGGGGACGTCCGGGATTGGGTTGTTGCTACGCGGGCTCTCTGGGGGGACATTTCATCGTAGCACGATGGGCTTGTTCTACCCGGGCCTGTATCGCCCTTATTTTCTCATCGCGTGCGGCATCGCGGGCCGCAACTGACCGTGCTATGTCACGGGTCTCCTTCCAATCCTTCACCATCTTGTCCCATTGCTTCTTCTTGCCTTTATCCATCCCGGTTGGGTGAGGGTGAGGGAAGCGCGATGTAGTATGGGGTTTGGATGGGCAATGTTCGCTGGGAAATGGAATGCATACGAATTTATAGGGGCTGTTTTGTCTCTACTCGTACGTCTAAACTGGTCCGCGTGGTGGTAGCAGTGAGTAAAGATGCGAGTGCTGCGGTATCACTGAAAAAGGTCCCGTTTTGTATACGAACTCTGAGCAAAGCTGCCCTGAATTGTCATCTCACTGAGCAAAGCTGACCTCTTGTTGTCATGTCACTGAGAACAGATGCCCTCTTTAGTACTGCCACTGCGCAAAGCTGGCATCTTTGTCATGTCACTGAGTAAAGCTGGGCCGTTTTGTCATGTCACTGCGCAAAGCTGGCATCTTTTGTCATCTCACTGAGCAAAGCTGCCCCGTTTTATCATGTCACTGCGCAAAGCTGGCATCTTTTGTCATCTCACTGAGTAAAGCTGCCCGTTATGTCTTGTCTCTGGGCAAAGCTGGCATCTTTTGTCATCTCACTGAGCAAAGCTGCCCCGTTATGTCATGTCTCTGCCCAAAGCTGGCATCTTTTGTCATCTCACTGCCCAAAGCTGGCATCTTTTAGTCATCTCACTGAGCAAAGCCGACAAATTTTGTCATTTCACTCCGAAAAGCTGTCCTGTGTCATCTCTTTGAACAAAGCTGCCCCGTGTTGTCATGTCTCTGAGCAAAGATGGCCTCTTTTGTCATTTCACTGCGAAAGCAGACTTGTGCTGTCATCTCTCAGAGCAAAGATGCAGCAAGATGTCTCGTTTGGTATAAGTAGCACGGTTGGGGTCCCAGCAATTGTTCAGTCGAACAAAGAAGTACCCTGTCTTTCGTGCTTGAACAAACCATGTCGGAAGCCGAGGGGCCAGTGGGATTTGGGTCACCGAAGGACGACATTCCCTTAGAAAGGAGGGATATGTTCGGTCCACAGTACCGATTGATGCCAAGTCGGCGTGCTCAACCAGCGTGGCCGAAATGCAGGCACAATGAGTACGCGGTCGTGCAGATCTTGGATTCCCCGAACGATGGCGGGCGACGTTTCTTCCGCTGCTCACGCTCCGGGGTACAATTTAGTAGTTTTACTTTTTTGTACTGCGTACGGACCCGTGAAGTTTACCGTCCTTATTTTTGCAGATGGCAAAATGCGACTTCTCCCGCTGGATCGACCCTCCTCATGAACGGTATGTTGATCGTTATGTGGATACATTGTGGGCTCGAATATGGGACTTGGAGTACCGAATGGAGAGTCTTACTGAGGAGAACAACGACCTCCGCGAACAGATGCAACGCGAGAGGGGCAACGAGGAGGTCGTGAATATAGGAAGCTCTTATGATCCCACATGTTGCTGCGCGAACCCGAGCTGCATATGTGCATGCCACTACAACGACGGCCAGCCACGTCCGAGACGGCCCCCTCAGCAATTCTCCATGTGGGTGCCACGAGGCTCGTTTGGCATGTAGGTAACGAGGGTTATGGTTGTGTCGTATTTTAGTTCATGTATGTGTTGGCTGTACTACTTTCCGTAAATTGTTGGGTGTACTACTTTCCATAAATTATGTATGTGCAATGTATGTGTTGTAAGTGCGTGATGCCTTCATGTTATGTGGGCTCTTTCCGTAACGATGTAATGTGCAACGTTGTTAAGCATGCGATGGATTGGTGGTTATCTTCGTGGAGTTGTTATCACAAGTCCCAAAAAATGCAATACTGAGCAAAGATGCCTCATTTTGTCATCCCACTGGGCAAAGGTGGCATGTTTTGTCATGTGAATGCGGAAAGCTGGCCTCTTTTGTCATGTCACTGCGGAAAGCTGGCCCGTTTTGTCAAGTCACTGGGCAAAGCTGCCCCGTTTTGTCATATCACTGGGCAAAGCTGCCCTCTTTTTTCATGTCACTGCGGAAAGCTGGCCCGTTTTGTCAAATCACTAAGCAAAGGTGCCCCTTTATGTGCGTGTATGAATTGTGCTGTCTGTGTTCTTTGTGCGTGAGGCTGCCCCCCCCCCACACAGCCTATAAAACGGAGCCATCCCTCACATACTCCCTTGCCATGTTATCAGTCACCTCCTGAGTTAGTTGTTCACAATCAGTGTAGTTTTCTTTCGTGCTCACTCCCCCAGACTAGGCAATGAGTCAGCTCAGCACGTCTTCATGGGCACCGACGGTGATGTGCCCAAATTGCAACACCTTGGTTAGACGTAGGACATCACAGACGGCCGCGAATCCTGGGCGACACTACTACAAGTGCCCCCATCACTCGGTGAGTCAGATTGTTTCGGGTTCATTGAAATCGTGGTGGTATGTTTAAAAAATTTCTTGTCATGGAATCGCAGGAAGCTCATGGTGGTTGCCAATTCTGGGTGTGGGAGGATGAAATGGGCAATAGGACTGCCAATGTTCGCCATGACAGAGTTGTCGTGGGGGGTTGCGACCCCGTCGGGATGCGGCATCGTTTGGACAGACTCGAGTGGAAGATAAATTTAATGTTGTGTGCTATTTTGTTTCTTGTGATTATTGTTATCCTCAAGTTGTAGTGCTGGAGGTTCTCCTCGTGTATGTTGCTAATGTTTTATGCTATGTTGTCGTCAAGTTATTTTGGTAATGTGTTAAGTACGGTTGTGTTGTATTTTAGTTGTTGTGTTCGTTCGTGTGTTGGTGGTTGTAATACTTGCTACATTTCATGTACGTGCAATGTATGTGTTGTTTCGTGTTGTCATTGCCTGAGGCCTTCGTATTATGTGGGTTGTACGGTGTTGTCATCTCTCAGTTGGTTGTATGGCGTAGTAAATCAAAGAACTTAGAACAACCCTTTTATACTGGAAACCATATTTGAACACCAAACCATCAAGCACTTGAAAAACATCACAAAAATTACAACAGCCCAATTACAAAAATTCATTTATCATCTCGTCGCCGCCGCCTCGGACGACGTATCTGATCCTCCGAGAAGGTGAACCTGCTAGGGGAGCGCGGTGCATCTCGAAGGTCGTACTGTGAGGTCTGCGTCGGAGGCGGTGGTGGGTACATCTCTGTGGGGAGTGCCGACTGCTGGCCTATAATAGAGCTCAGCCAATCGGCGGAGGGGTCTACGTCCTGCAATGGAAAATACAAAAAAGTTTATAATCATTATTTGTATCATGTGGTATGTTCACTACATGCGTACATACCGGTGCATACGGCTGTTGGAATGACGATGACGCTGCGAATTCACCCATGTACTCCTGCGCCGTGTAACCTTGGTACGTCTGCCCGAACCACTCGTACTGCCCTTGCGTGTCTGCTCGGGTGGACTGACCGCCAGGCGCATATGTCGCTATCTGCTGGGGTGTCTCAGGGTCGCTATCTGTACGCTCGTCCGCCGCCCTCCGGGATGACGACGGCTGTAGCAACGTGCTATCCCTTCGCAACTGCTGCAAGGAAAACGTGTGTTACGAATAAATGTCGTACCGCTGGTCCAAAAGGCTGTGAGGACGAGGGAGCGCAGCTGGGATGACCTCCGGACAGCGACGGACGACCGCCGGACAGCGATGGACGACAGCCGGACAGCGACGGACGACCGCCGGACATCGACGGACGTGCGCCGGACTGCGACGGACGACCGCCGGACTGCGACGGACGACCACCGTACAGCGACGGACGTGCTAAAGGTGGTGCCGACGGCGGCGCTGAAGGCTGCTCTCTGCGGACGCGTCGTGCATGGACATCATCCCGGTGCTGACTACAGCTCATGGCCTTGATCGCATTCCTGAGGTCATTGAAGATGCTACGCGCCGAAGCAAGAACCCGGTTGCCGCCCTCCCCACGCTGCAGCATCTGAAAAGCCTCGTTCTCAGCACGACGCATATGCTCGCACTGTACGTAAACAGCAAATGAGTTAAAACGCACTGTACGTAAAGTGTAGGACCGAAATGGCAACAGAGGGGGGGTGAATGGTGCCTTCAAATTTCCCCGAGTACTTCCACCAGATCTTCTTCTCCGATAGCTAGAGAGCTATGAAGAAGCTAGTTCTCTGCTGTCGATATCTTACTGTGATCGGTCGATTCTCTGTTGTGGTCAGAAAGATCAAACCCAGTTCCAGAGGAATCGAGATCCAGCAGCAAGAGAGACCGACAAGAATGGTGAACAGAAAATATTGCACGATCGAGCAAAG
The DNA here is from genome assembly GCA_017311315.1 of Dendrocalamus latiflorus. Taxonomy (NCBI): domain Eukaryota; kingdom Viridiplantae; phylum Streptophyta; class Magnoliopsida; order Poales; family Poaceae; genus Dendrocalamus; species Dendrocalamus latiflorus. Next base: position 45,925,821 of record CM029666.1, on the reverse strand, counting down.
ATTCCTCTGACCACTCGTTTCTCTCGGAAATAACTTGACCAAATGGTCTTGAGTACGATTTCCAGTTCAGAGCAGGAGGAAACAAGTCAGCTAGAACTCTACTCAAAACAAGAAGACCAGAGTACAACTAAGAATCAGCTTCTCGTGCATACAAGAAAAGGATAACGCAGAGAAAGCACAAACAAAACAATCAAACACCTCACAGAACAGAAACTCAACATAGAGGAAGAGAGATGACACGATTGATCATGGAGGTTTCTACAGCCACTCCATCGGAGGTACAAGAGCAACCGTGCTCTACCCAGAGACAACTCACACAAAATAGGAACGAAATACTCAGAGTGACTCAGGAACAACCTCACGATCACCCGAGCTCTACCTCTCTATTTATAGCCTCAAGCTACCAGGGGAGAACCCGTTAACCCCAACTAACACCGGGTTTTACCATTCTCTTTACCCAACAGCGACAACGAGCTCCAGTGCTTTACCCGTTACACCCAACGGCTCCACTGCTTTGCCCGTTAGCGCCAACAACTCCAGTGCTTTCGCAGAGACACAGCTTCCCTTTGCAGCTTTCCGCATTTCTCCAAAATGCCACTTCGCTGCCTTCCCAGAAGCTTCCTCCTGCCTTGCCGATCACGCTTGCAACCACCTCACAGACTTCGTCGTCTTTGGCATCTCCCAGCCGATCACGACCTCAGCACCCCCGTGCCTAGTCTCGACCATCCATACCTCACCACGACTAGTCTCAAAGTCCTGCAAACCATCACAGACAAGCAAACCATTACATAGCACCGCTCACAATAGTATCCAACCACTTGAGCCAGAAAACAGAGCTCAAATCATACTCTTACCAAGTCGTATACCACCTACGACCAGTCGAAAAAAAGAGAACAATGAATGCACACGACATACGACCATAATATCAAGCCATACGACCAGATACAAAGAGTCTACGATCATCGCTAACTTGCTAGACTGGTCGCAACGACCACAAGGTCAAACTAGCTCCTACGACTATCAAGTCGTATGGCCGAACACCAAGTCATAACAAGCCTACGACCGCACACTAGACTGCTACGACCAACAAGATACAAGCTACGACCATTGCTAGCTTGCTACGACCACATACACACGCTGTGACTCTATCGCTCTAGGTCTATACCCCATACGACCACATCCCAAGTCGATACGACCGATTTCTAGGTCTTGCGACCGCTTATCGCGTGATCGAACCACCTTCCGACCACGATCATCGCTTTCTACCGTGGTCGAACCCTTTTCCGTTCTCGTACGACTTGTCTCACCGTGGTCGAAAACCTTCCGACTAACGTCGCCCACTTCTGACCGCACTCCAAACTCGTCTGACCTCATCCGGCCGACCTACGACCACGTTTGCCCATAGCGAGGTCGAAATCCGCTTTCATTCTCAGGAAGCGAAATCTGCGACAACGTGGTCGTAGAGAGCCGATTGCACAACGTGGTCGTACGCCCGAGCGCCGACTTCCAACCACAGCGATCGTCGCGCGACTCGTGACCACAGACCACGGCCAATGTGGTCGTACCAGGCTTCGACCACGACCAACGTGGTCGTATTGGCCTTCGACCATGGCCAACGTGGTCGTACCAGCTTTCGACCACGACCAACGTGGTCGTATACTGTCCTGATGGACTCCGATGATGCCCAAAGTAGTCGTAAACTTCTCGGAGGCTTGAGATCACGGCCAAGCGTGGTCGTAAACTTTGCTGCTGCCTTTCGACCATAATCCAAGTGGTCGTAGACCACCCCAGTGACCTACGACTACGCCCAATGGTCGTAAAGAAGTTGGGAGACTTCCGACCTTCGACTGTGTGGTCGTAAGTGACTTGCCTCGCTCCCGATTGGCGACAACGTGGTCGAACGAGCCCACGACCATGACCAGAAGCTACGACTTAGCAGGAAACGCACAAATCAAACTCAAATTTTCCAAACCAAGTGTCAATAACTCATCACAAACATGGGGGCACCTCCACATGGTCTCTCAATCTCCCCCTTGATGAGTATATTGACAAACTCAGAAAAAGCTTTTTAAGAAGAGTTTGAGTTTGAAGAAACCAACATGGTCCAAAGAAAGAAATGAAGCTAATGACCATGTCGACAGAAGAACCACTAGAGCAACAACTGAAAGAGCAAAATGAACTCGAGGGCTCTAAAACTGTTGCCAACAGACTTTTTCTTCTCTATTCTCCCCCTTTTGACAATAAACACATCAAGATGCAATAGAGAGAATATGACATGTCAGAGAATGAATATGGCTGAAGTTTGTTTATTTAAGCATTTAGAGCCATGAGAATTATCCATATTGACCATAATGTAATACACCAAGCCATAACTCAATAAAACACTATCTAGATCATGACAACATATATATAAACTAGCTAGAGCACATAGATGACAATCTGAAATGTAATGCATTTAGTGAGCAAGTCAAGTCATCAATGAGCAAAGTCCAACTAGAGATATCCAAGAATGATGCAGGCCATGTCAATAAGCTAAGCAGAACAAGGAAGCTACTATTGCGACCAAATAGAGTGCTATGCTCAAGAGTGAAACATTGGTTAAGTACTTGATTCTTTTTGTAGCTTAGGCAAATTGAGCACATAAGACATTGTCTTTTTAAAGCTCATGGTCGTTTTTAACCCAAATTTTGTTTATGTGCTAGATCTCAAGCCTTATGCGACTACTCCAAGCAATAAGCTTAAGAAGATAGTCTAGGTCATCCAAAACTCCCCTAAGTTCATGCCAAGTGCAATGGCAAGCCGTCTCATAGGGAGGAATTGGTGAGATCAGTTTTTTCGCACAAAAGAGATCTTTTTGCTTTTTAACATATTGTACTAACTCATGCATCATCAAGAGACTAAAACAGCTCAAACTAAGGCTCAATATAGATTCAACGCCCTACTCAGCCTATTTGACATGGCATGAATTATAAAGGGATAGCTCAAGCAAGACTAATCTCGAGTGCTAATATGACAAGTTTTAAATTAAGTTGAGCAATTTTAATTAACTTATCATGGCAGAAAGCTAGTCTACACATATGAAGTCATGATAAATCTAGCAAGCTAAGCACAAGACATGGCAAGGTGTAAAGCATTGAAGCATGTCATAACAGGATAATAATCAAGGCTCAATGCAGATTGATTATAATGCTAGAATGCTGAAAAAGCATGAAAGACCAGCTCCCCCTCAACATTAGATGCAACTTTTAGTTCAAGTTGAGTTATGTCAGAATTAAGCTCCAGAAGCTCCCAATTGAACTCCCCCTGAACCAAAGCAATAGAATCGAGAAGCTGGGAAAGAAAACAGCAAACAGGCAGTCCTTAAAGCATAGAAAAGATTTAGAGGCAACTATGGCTCAGACTGACTCTCATCTACCCCATAAGACTCCAGGACAATCAGCTGACAGTAAATCACACACTAGAGAGCAAACACGTACCCTGTCTACCCGAGGGTGGCCCAACCCTCGCTAGAACCTACATGAAGTGAGTGAGCTCGACCTAGTGAGATAAGAAGCAGCTAATCCTGGAAGCACAAGATAAGAGTTAGAAGTCTAAGCATCTCGGCAAGAGAAGCACTCTAACCTATGCTGGAAGAACTAAACCCAAATGCACCCCGAGTGCAATGCAACAGAAATGAGACAGAAGCATAATCAATATAGTAAAGCAGTAAAGCCCAAAGCTCCCCCTCACTACAATCCGTAAGGACACACCACCCCAAGCTCTCCCCGCAGAGCTGAAAACCTCGAACTATCCAAAGGCTTGGTGAAGATATCTGCCAACTGGTGGTCACTCTCCACAAAATGGAGCACTATGTCACCCTTCTCTACATGGTCTCTAAGGAAGTGGAAACGAATATCAATATGCTTGGTCCGAGAGTGCTGCACTGGGTTCTTAGCGATGTTAATCGCAGACGTGTTATCACAAAAGAGTGGAACACTGTCTAAAGCTAACCCAAAGTCCCGCAGGGTCGAAACCATCCAAAGTACCTGGCTGCAACAACTGGCAGCAGCAACGTACTCGGCCTCTGCAGTGGACTGTGCAACACCGGACTGCTTCCGCGAAGACCAGGAAACGAGAGAAGTGCCAATGAATTGGCAGGTGCCGGAAGTGCTCTTCCTATCTATCCTACAGCCAGCGAAGTCTGCATCCGAAAAGGCTCTCAGGGAAAGACAGGATGAGGAAGAGTACCAGATACCATAGTCAATGGTAGCTCGAAGGTACCGAAAGATGCGCTTCACCGCCTGACGGTGAGATACGCGAGGAGAAGCCTGAAAACGAGCACACAGACACACTGAGAAGTGTATGTCTGGTCTCGAGGCAGTGAGGTAAAGAAGGGAGCCGATCATACTTCTGAACTCTTTCTGATCAACTGGCTCGCCATCCTCATCTGGATCAAGATAGGCTGTCGAAGCCATGGGAGTTGATACCGGCTTACCATCACTCATATCGAAGCGCTTCAGGAGGTCACGAGTGTACTTTCCTTGATGAAGAAATGTACCCTCCCGAGTCTGCTTAATTTGGAAGCCAAGGAAGAAGGTCAACTCACCCATCATACTCATTTCAAACTCGGTGCTCATGACATCCGAGAACTGGGAAACCAGAGTATGGGAAGAGCCGCCAAAGATAATGTCATCGACATAGATCTGGACGAGCAGAAGGTCAGCGCCAAGCCGGCGGATGAACAAGGTCTTATCAACTTTACCCATTTCAAACCCATGACTCAACAAGTAGGACTTAAGCCTCTCATACCAAGCCCTGGGGGCCTGCTTAAGTCCATACAACGCTTTGGAAAGCTTAAAGACATGGTTTGGGTATTTGGGGTTTTCGAAACCAGGAGGCTGTCGGACGTAGACCTCTTCCTCAATAAGGCCATTGAGAAAGGCACTCTTGATGTCCATCTGGTAAAGCTTGAAACCCTTAGAAGCTGCAAAGGCAAGCAGGATTCTAATGGCTTCAAGTCTAGCTACAGGGGCAAAGGTCTCCTCGAAATCTAGACCTTCAACCTGGGAGAACCCCTGAGCAACCAGTCTAGCCTTGTTTCGAATAACCACTCCATCCTCGCTCTGCTTGTTCTTGAACACCCACTTAGTCCCAATAATATTGTGACCTCGTGGGGGCTCGACAAGCGACCAGACCTTGTTCCTCTCAAAATTTTCTAGCTCCTCATGCATGGCATTGACCCAAGACTCATCAGATAAAGCATGAGAGACATCTTTAGGCTCAAAGGAGGCAATGAAAGCAGAATGGAGACAGAATTGAGATAAGCCAGATTTTGAGCGGGTAACACGCTCGAAAAGGTCTCCAATGATCTGCTCTGAAGGATGAGCTTTCTGGATATGTCTAGGAGGTCCAGGATGAGATGAAGAAGTGACCTCTACCTCATGAGCTGACGAGGTAGGAACAGAGCCACCAGCTCCAGAAGAAGCAGAAGGCATGGGCTGATCGCCTCGAGGTGCGGTGGAAGACGGCACCTCAAGGGGTGGATGAGGGACAGGATCAGGTAGACAACCGTCGTCTCCATCATCCTCATCATCCACAAAGATGGTCTCGGACTGCTCTAAAGAACCTGAGATATCGGGCCTAGTCCCCGGACTGGCCTCGTCAAAGGTCACCTCACAAGTCTCTACCATTTTGCTAGACTCACAGTTCCAGACCCTATAAGCCCGCGAAGAAGGCGAGTAACCTAGAAAGATCCCATCACAAGAACGTGACTCGAACTTATCTAGGTTCCCGGACTTCAGAATAAAGCACTTGTAACCAAACACACGAAAATGGGAGACGCTGGGCTTTCGCCCGTATCTCAACTCATAAGAAGTGCGATGCAAGTGTGCCCTAAGAAATACTCGATTTGAGACATGGCACGCGGTAGCTATAGCCTCAGCCCAAAACTTCCGCGGTGTAGAGTACTCATCAAGCATCGTCCTGGCCATCTCGACCAAGGTACGGTTCTTTCTCTCCACAACTCCATTTTGTTGTGGGACGTGCGGAGAAGAGAATTGGTGCTCTACACCTGTCTCACCACAGAACCTCTCGAAGTAGGAATTTTTGAACTCCGTGCCATTGTCACTGCGGATCGCTCGTAAGGCACCCGGGAGCTCAACAGAAAGCCTACCGAAAAGACCTCGGAAATGTGAAAATGTCTCATCCTTCGAGGCTAAGAAAAACACCCAAGAATACCTCGAGAAGTCATCGACCACGACAAGAACATACCACTTCCCTCCTGCTGACTGCACTCGAGCTGGTCCCACTGTATCCATGTGGAGCAGGTGTCCTGGTGCATCGGTCATAGTAACTGTGACCGGAGGGTGAGAAGCGGCAACCATCTTGCCGTGCCGGCATGGAGCACAAACTAGATCTTTGACCATCTTGAGTTTCGGCAAACCACGAATGAGATCGTGACCGCTAACTCGAGTCAAATGGTCAAACCCAATATGACCAAGTCTCCTATGCCAGAAAGAAAGATCGCGGGACTCAGAAGCAACTAAACACCTGAGAGGATCACCAGAAGACTCAGAGAAATCAGCACGAAAGATCCTCCCATAACGAGAAATCCCGCAAACCAGACTACCCGAAGAGTCAAGAATTCTGCAAGCGTTTTTCTTGAAGCTCACCTCGAAACCGTCATCGGTAAGCTGAGAAACGGAAAGCAAATTGTACTGCAGCTTACTAACCAAGGCTACATCTTTCAAAATGAAAGAATCATTAATGCGCACAGTACCTTTGGCGATGACGCGCCCAGATGAAGCATCTCCGAAGGTGATTGACTCATCACCTGAAGCACGAGCAAGGGAAGAAAACCAACGGGAATCTCCGGTCATGTGTCGTGAACACCCGGAGTCGACGAGCCAAACCTTTCCCTTCCCTGCCCGGCGAACCTCGTCCGAGTCGGAGTACAGCTCGCTGTCGCTGAGTTCGCCCTCGAGAGCCATGAAGCACATGCCGGAGGAGTCGTTGCCGCCATTCTTGGGCTCTTGGTCACCCGGCCCGTCGTCGTCGCTCCATCCCTCTACCTCGCTGAGGTCGAGGTCATCGAAGGCGGTGAGGACGCGGTGGAAGAGCTTCTTGGCCTTCCCGAAATTGCGGAACTTCTTCTTTCCCGGAGCAGGTGCTGAAGGCTTCGTGTTGCGGTTCTTGTCGGTGTAGTCGTTCTTGCACGAACCGCCGTAGTCACCTTTACCCTTCCCAAGCTTGGGGCAGTTTGCTCGGATGTGGTTGGGGCCACCACACTCGAAGCAGATGACTGGTCCTCCTCTCTTTCTGTCTCTCCTACCCTTATAGGCATGGGAAAACCTTCGGGCTAGGAGGGCCAGCTGATCATCCGCAAGCTGCTCTAACTGATCATCAGTTATGTCACAGAGAACAGCAAGGGAGAAACCGCAAGAAGACTCAGAAGAGAGACCAGAAGCTGAACTGGGATCGGTGACCAAAGCCATCGATTGTGACTTCGACCTACGAGAGACAACGTCAATCTCGTGAGTCTTGAGGCGCGAGTACAGCGCGTCAAGAGTCAAGGTCGAGAGGTCTGTCGTGTCTTTGATGGTGGTCACTTTCATCTCCCAGACACGCAGATCGAGTGCCGCGAGCATCTGGCGAGCGTTGTCCGAGTCGGGGTATGTGAGACCGACCGCTCGGAGGTTGCTCAAGATTTTGTGAAATCGCGAAAAGCACTCGTCCAGGGACTCACCAGCAAGCATCTCGAATTTGTTGTATTCGCGCTTGAACTGGTCCTGTCGAACCGTCTTAATCTGGGTGGTGCCCTCATGGTATGCGTCGAGGGTCACCCAGATATCGTAGGCGGACGACAGGTGAGAGATGCGATCGAATTCGCTTCTGCTTAAGCCCTGGATAATGATGTTCCTTGCCTTCGCATTTGCCTCAACATCGGGCATGTTTGCCACGTTGATGTTCTCATCGGTAGGAACAACAAACCTGACCTTTACCTTTCGCCAGATGGCATACCCCTGAGCCTGGATGTATGTTTCCATTCGGCTCTTCCAGAAGGGGTAATCCAGGCCATCAAAGACGGGAGGCTTGGTCGAGTACTTGTCCGTCGCCATGGCTCTTGAGACCGGTTAAGATCTACTGAAAAGAGCTAACCGGCTCTGATACCAATTGTAGGACCGAAATGGCAACAGAGGGGGGGTGAATGGTGCCTTCAAATTTCCCCGAGTACTTCCACCAGATCTTCTTCTCCGATAGCTAGAGAGCTATGAAGAAGCTAGTTCTCTGCTGTCGATATCTTACTGTGATCGGTCGATTCTCTGTTGTGGTCAGAAAGATCAAACCCAGTTCCAGAGGAATCGAGATCCAGCAGCAAGAGAGACCGACAAGAATGGTGAACAGAAAATATTGCACGATCGAGCAAAGATTCCTCTGACCACTCGTTTCTCTCGGAAATAACTTGACCAAATGGTCTTGAGTACGATTTCCAGTTCAGAGCAGGAGGAAACAAGTCAGCTAGAACTCTACTCAAAACAAGAAGACCAGAGTACAACTAAGAATCAGCTTCTCGTGCATACAAGAAAAGGATAACGCAGAGAAAGCACAAACAAAACAATCAAACACCTCACAGAACAGAAACTCAACATAGAGGAAGAGAGATGACACGATTGATCATGGAGGTTTCTACAGCCACTCCATCGGAGGTACAAGAGCAACCGTGCTCTACCCAGAGACAACTCACACAAAATAGGAACGAAATACTCAGAGTGACTCAGGAACAACCTCACGATCACCCGAGCTCTACCTCTCTATTTATAGCCTCAAGCTACCAGGGGAGAACCCGTTAACCCCAACTAACACCGGGTTTTACCATTCTCTTTACCCAACAGCGACAACGAGCTCCAGTGCTTTACCCGTTACACCCAACGGCTCCACTGCTTTGCCCGTTAGCGCCAACAACTCCAGTGCTTTCGCAGAGACACAGCTTCCCTTTGCAGCTTTCCGCATTTCTCCAAAATGCCACTTCGCTGCCTTCCCAGAAGCTTCCTCCTGCCTTGCCGATCACGCTTGCAACCACCTCACAGACTTCGTCGTCTTTGGCATCTCCCAGCCGATCACGACCTCAGCACCCCCGTGCCTAGTCTCGACCATCCATACCTCACCACGACTAGTCTCAAAGTCCTGCAAACCATCACAGACAAGCAAACCATTACATAGCACCGCTCACAATAGTATCCAACCACTTGAGCCAGAAAACAGAGCTCAAATCATACTCTTACCAAGTCGTATACCACCTACGACCAGTCGAAAAAAAAGAGAACAATGAATGCACACGACATACGACCATAATATCAAGCCATACGACCAGATACAAAGAGTCTACGATCATCGCTAACTTGCTAGACTGGTCGCAACGACCACAAGGTCAAACTAGCTCCTACGACTATCAAGTCGTATGGCCGAACACCAAGTCATAACAAGCCTACGACCGCACACTAGACTGCTACGACCAACAAGATACAAGCTACGACCATTGCTAGCTTGCTACGACCACATACACACGCTGTGACTCTATCGCTCTAGGTCTATACCCCATACGACCACATCCCAAGTCGATACGACCGATTTCTAGGTCTTGCGACCGCTTATCGCGTGATCGAACCACCTTCCGACCACGATCATCGCTTTCTACCGTGGTCGAACCCTTTTCCGTTCTCGTACGACTTGTCTCACCGTGGTCGAAAACCTTCCGACTAACGTCGCCCACTTCTGACCGCACTCCAAACTCGTCTGACCTCATCCGGCCGACCTACGACCACGTTTGCCCATAGCGAGGTCGAAATCCGCTTTCATTCTCAGGAAGCGAAATCTGCGACAACGTGGTCGTAGAGAGCCGATTGCACAACGTGGTCGTACGCCCGAGCGCCGACTTCCAACCACAGCGATCGTCGCGCGACTCGTGACCACAGACCACAGCCAATGTGGTCGTACCAGGCTTCGACCACGACCAACGTGGTCGTATTGGCCTTCGACCATGGCCAACGTGGTCGTACCAGCTTTCGACCACGACCAACGTGGTCGTATACTGTCCTGATGGACTCCGATGATGCCCAAAGTAGTCGTAAACTTCTCGGAGGCTTGAGATCACGGCCAAGCGTGGTCGTAAACTTTGCTGCTGCCTTTCGACCATAATCCAAGTGGTCGTAGACCACCCCAGTGACCTACGACTACGCCCAATGGTCGTAAAGAAGTTGGGAGACTTCCGACCTTCGACTGTGTGGTCGTAAGTGACTTGCCTCGCTCCCGATTGGCGACAACGTGGTCGAACGAGCCCACGACCATGACCAGAAGCTACGACTTAGCAGGAAACGCACAAATCAAACTCAAATTTTCCAAACCAAGTGTCAATAACTCATCACAAACATGGGGGCACCTCCACATGGTCTCTCAATCTCCCCCTTGATGAGTATATTGACAAACTCAGAAAAAGCTTTTTAAGAAGAGTTTGAGTTTGAAGAAACCAACATGGTCCAAAGAAAGAAATGAAGCTAATGACCATGTCGACAGAAGAACCACTAGAGCAACAACTGAAAGAGCAAAATGAACTCGAGGGCTCTAAAACTGTTGCCAACAGACTTTTTCTTCTCTATTCTCCCCCTTTTGACAATAAACACATCAAGATGCAATAGAGAGAATATGACATGTCAGAGAATGAATATGGCTGAAGTTTGTTTATTTAAGCATTTAGAGCCATGAGAATTATCCATATTGACCATAATGTAATACACCAAGCCATAACTCAATAAAACACTATCTAGATCATGACAACATATATATAAACTAGCTAGAGCACATAGATGACAATCTGAAATGTAATGCATTTAGTGAGCAAGTCAAGTCATCAATGAGCAAAGTCCAACTAGAGATATCCAAGAATGATGCAGGCCATGTCAATAAGCTAAGCAGAACAAGGAAGCTACTATTGCGACCAAATAGAGTGCTATGCTCAAGAGTGAAACATTGGTTAAGTACTTAATTCTTTTTGTAGCTTAGGCAAATTGAGCACATAAGACATTGTCTTTTTAAAGCTCATGGTCGTTTTTAACCCAAATTTTGTTTATGTGCTAGATCTCAAGCCTTATGCGACTACTCCAAGCAATAAGCTTAAGAAGATAGTCTAGGTCATCCAAAACTCCCCTAAGTTCATGCCAAGTGCAATGGCAAGCCGTCTCATAGGGAGGAATTGGTGAGATCAGTTTTTTCGCACAAAAGAGATCTTTTTGCTTTTTAACATATTGTACTAACTCATGCATCATCAAGAGACTAAAACAGCTCAAACTAAGGCTCAATATAGATTCAACGCCCTACTCAGCCTATTTGACATGGCATGAATTATAAAGGGATAGCTCAAGCAAGACTAATCTCGAGTGCTAAATCTGGGTACACACGCCTCGCTCTGTCCTTAGCCCACCGCAGCTGACCATGTGTCCAACGAGTCCCCATAGTCGGCCCATCTATGGGGTCATCGCCACCAGCCAGACCGTACAACTCCGGGAGGAGGTCGTAAGGGTGCACGGGCCTCTCGATCTTAGGCCTCCCAACCGTGAAGTGCTCCCAAGACCAGTACTGCAGGAGCACATAGCACGCCGCCAAGACCGGCTCGCTGGCCTCAGTACGCTGACAGGCATCACACAAGCCTCGGTACGTGGCACTAAGGACTGCTGATCCCCAGCTGTATTGCGGCACCTCGCCGGGCAAGGCATCCGCCAAGGACTCCGCAAGGTGTATGTACGTCGGATGCACGGAGACTCCAGTGGTCGTAGGAAAGAAGACCCATCCGAACAAAAAAAGAATGTATGCCATGAGGTGCGTCCGCACGACCCCCTCATGAGCGTCCTCAGGGCAGGTCATGAACTCTCGTAGCCACGAGTGTGGCACACCAGACATGTTGTCTGGGATCGGGATACCGAATCGGGCACCCAAGGCGTCCTTCCAATGCGCCGCCCTGGGGGGTGGCACTACTGCTGCACCACGGATGGGTAGACCTGTCAGCATGGACACGTCCTGAAGTGTAATAGTCATCTCGCCCCACCGGAAGTGGAAGGTGTGAGTCTCCGGTCTCCAACGATCCACGAGTGCGGACAGCAACGCCGCATCGAACTGCAACGAATACGAAACATCCAGCATGCGAGCAAGGGGCAAAAGACCGGTGTCTCGTAGCAGCGGGATGTATCGCTCGTCTAGAGGCCAGTGCTCTCGGGGGCCCCTAAGGACGAAACACGGAGGGCCATCAGGCATTGATGCCCACGCGGTGCATCGGTGGCGGTCATCCCAACGGGCCTCAAGCAACTCGTACGCCATCTCCTGCCGATGATTAAAAACAAGTCAGTACGCAGTGTCATGAGAATATGCAACATACATAATTTGTACATAATGATAATACATCGTGAAATAAATGACAACAAAACATGAACAAACGTAATTTGCATCGAACGACTCAAACAAATTGTACACAGAAATAATTTGGTCAGATACATTCAGCATAGGTTACAGGATGCACGATCCTGTGCTCGCATCACAACAAAGACCCGCTATAGTTACAAAACACGGAAGCAGCAGTGCACAATGACAGTCCATGTGCTGCATACTATGGAGCGTTACTTGATGTCGGCCTGTTTGGGCACTGCCTAAATGAATGGCCAACCGTCTTGCATAGTCTGCACTTCGGGCGCCGAACCCGATCCCCACGCTGGCTATCATCCATGTCGTTACGAATGTGACGGCTCTGTCTTCGCCCACGGGCGACGTGCTTCAGTGCATCGTTCGGCACCCACTTGATCTGCCCTGGCCAGAGCTCCCTATAATGCATGTCCACCCCGTACGAATGGAACTCCGTGCTCCAGGTTTCAAACAGGTGCTTCATGTCATAGTACCTTGAGATGTAATGCGTGGGCGCCTGGTTCCATAACGCGCATGCCGCGTACACGTGGGAGCATGGCTTGTGTAGAAGCTCCGGCTTGTTGCATGTGCAAGATGCTCTGTCAGCAATCGTGCACACCTGCTTACGATCCCCTCTAGCCTGCCCCATCATGTACCTCTGTCTGAGACGAACCTCAAACTTCCTCCGTAAGCCATCCATGGTCTGAGCAATATGCGAACGAGCCTTCTCCATCTTCTTGTCCATGTAGGCCCACGCTACCTCGGAGAATTCTTTGCCTTCGTCCATATGTCGCTTCGCCATCATGGCTCTATTGACAAAGTATCCTATTGAACGGTTCCAGGTCTCTTCAACGATTGCAGTGATAGGTAGGGATCTCACGCCCTTTAGAACACCATTGTACACCTCGGACATGTTTGTCGTCATGATTCCGTACCTTGCTCCACCGGTGTCATGCAGTAGAGACCACATCTCCAGGTTAGGTGCATTGGACTGCACCCATTGTGTGAACTCTCCAAGTCTCGTGGAGCCTCCCTCCACGGCCCCCGCTTCAGCCTGCTCAAGACGCCTGACATGCCTGCTGGTCTCCTGATCAAGGTGGCTCCACAGGGCATTGAACTTCGTCTTCTGGTTCTGCATACAAAGTTTTTTAAACATCTTCATTAGTTCCTTGCTATGGAACCTTCTGTGGAAGTTTGCCGCAAGATGCCTCATGCACCACCGGTTCTTCATGTCATTCCACTGGTACGGAGGCTGTGTCCCGTTCTGCATCGTTCGCATTGCAGACAGCAAGCCTGCATTGCGGTCTGAGATAACACACACATCGGGCCGATGTTGTACAACGGCCTGCTTCACATTGACAAGGAACCACAGCCAGCTTTCCGTACTCTCATTCTCTACTATTGCAAATGCCACTGGGAGTAACTGGTCATTTGCGTCTGCTGCAACCGCGGTCAGGATTGTACCCTTGTATTTGCCAGATAGGAATGTGCCGTCCATCGTTAGCACTGGACGGCACCACTTGAAGCCTTCTATTGCCTGATGGAAGGCCCAGAACACTCTGTCAAGCACAAAACAATTCGGCCCTTCCGTCTCATGAACCCGCTCGCACTTGTTAATGAACGTGCCTGGGTTTGCTGCTGCAATCTGACACAACAATCTCGGGACCAGATCATATGCCTCCTCATATGTCCCGAACATACTCCGCAGTACCTTCTGTTTCCCCCGCCACACCTTCTTGTAGCTCACAGCAAACCCCACCGTGTTCGCTACCTCCGCCATGAGAACCTTGGGAGTAATGGATACATTTGCAACCACAAGATGCCTTATCACCTCTGCAACATATGACGACGTCATGTTGCGGTGCCTATGTAGTGGCGCCGCAAGCTCACAAGTGTGATCGTTCAGCACCGTTATCCGGAAGTCCGTGGCAGCGCCTCTGAACCGCTGCGCACGGACCTTGCCAGGGCAGGAGCCGTCCACACACTTCACAATGTAGGTGTCAGGGTTGGACCTGTGCACCCGATATGTCCGACTGATGTTGACGGCGTACGTGGTAATAGCTTGCTGTGCAGCACTCTTGTTACGGAAGCTCTGCCCTACAACGAGTCTGCCTTCATTGAATCCCCACTCTGCCTCCTCCGCCCGTGGCAGAACTAGGGATTCCGCTGCGATGTTGTCCAATCTGGACGGCACGTACGCACCCTCCGTGGTTACAACACCACCTACCACACCTCCCGCTGTAGGTTCCCCTTCTTCCTCCTCTCCTGAACTCTCTGTTTCCACATCGTCCTCCTCCTCACTTTCCTGCACCTGGTTCTCAAGGTACTCGTGACAGTCAACACGCGCGGCCCACCACCCCTCCGCACCTTCATTCGGCTGAAAATTCTCCACGCGCCTCTGCAGGTCACCATCTTCCATTGACTCATGGACTCCTCCTTCACCAGCATCTTCATGACCGCCGGAGAGTAATGCACGCTCTACATCTCCGCCAGCACCACCAGAGCCACCCATGGCGGATGATTCTGTCCTCTCCACGAATTGAACATACACCATTGGCCTGGTATATATCAATGCGTCTGGGTTGCACACGACCTCCATGTAGTTCACCCATGAAGCGTCGCTCGTCACCTTTATAAGTTGCCACACTGTCTCCCCTGCAGCACCTCCAACTGTGGCATACACTGCCTCGATCCGTAATTTGTTCCTTGCGGTGTCCCGATCGAATCCGGAATGCACGCATCTCCGTAGCTCCAACAGGCTCATGGTGTTCAGATTGCGTGCCCGGATCACAATCCGGTCACAATTATTCAGGTCTGCCCCGTACGGCCCGTCCCGTACGAGACCACTTCCATAGAACACGAACAAGTCTTGGATGTCACCCATGGCGTACCTAACATAATCCCAAACTGAACCCTCTTAGTATATATCACAGGCAACAACTGTACCATCACACATAACCTACTGCGTACCACATACAAGCGTACCATTTATGGAGTGCGCTAACAAATTTCTATATAAATCAAATTACTAATGTAATGCACTTTTTTCCAATTTCTATTCTACAAATCTTAATTCTGTGCTACATATATTACAATTTTTTCAACTTCATAGAGTCTAATTTATTTTTAACTTCTCATTGTATTTTTTTACTTTATTTGCAGAGCGCGCTAACACATTAAATTCAAATTTTACTGCAAATCAAATTACATTTTTTGTAATTTCACTCCTATTTTGTATTATTATTCTACTAATTAAATCACTAATCGAGCAACTCATTTTTCATCATTTCTTACTTACGATTTCTTACATCGATCAAATAACTACATTTTTTGCCAATCTGTTAGATCCTCTACATTTCTAATACTACTTCCTCTACATTTCTAATACTACTTCCTCTACATTTCTAGTACTACCCAACAATGTGCCATGCTTCATATATGCAGTGTTACACTTTAACATAGATTTTTTTTATGAACATGCACAGCAAGATCTAATATTATTCAGTGATTTTGGTTACAAAATGAGTACATGTTAATACAAACAGTACATGCGCAAGTGGCCTTTCCGACTAGCTATGTGCTTCACAATGACACCATTTAAATGTAGTTATAATCCACTTAACAAACAGCAAGATTACTGCTTACAACATCAGTACAAAAACTATTCACATAAAATATAAATTACAGTACTCTACAACTACAAATATTTTATACAAAAAAATTGCAATATACTACGACCACAAATAACTACAAATATTTTACATTACAACAACATTACTTCATTTCTTAACATAAAATATAGAATACAACACGATAATTACATAAAATATAGACATATTGAGATCGTGTACGCTAATTACAGGCTAATCACTATAATACCATCGTAAACGCATGGAGATGATATTTACCTTTTCTTGAAGCTCACGAGAGGATCTACAACTTTCACAATTGCGAGAACTTCGGATACCTTCCAAAATTACTCCAAATCCCGTGTTTGTGTTCTTCTTTCCTTCAGTATGAGCGCCCTTTCTTGCTCCCTCTCTGGCTGCTTCTCTGTCTAGAGGAAATGCAAATGCACTGGAGCCTTCGAAAGCCATGCCACCCTCTTCCTTTTATCGCGAGAAAATAACAGTCACATGCACAGAATGAAGTAGGGGCCGGTTCTCATGTATATACACGTGTTACAATCCTGCAGAAGAACATGCAATAGCAGCGCAGCACGGGAGCTACTTCCAGCGAAAAAAGCCAGCAACACGAGGGAATCCTGGGGCTTTAGGCGGTGGGACGGGACGCCAGGCATGTGGTGCGGTCGGGCGCCGCACCACCCGGCCAAATGGTGCGGAGGGGCACCGCACCACTGCTTTGACGTGACAGCGGGAGTGTGGTGCGGTCGGGGACCGCACCACTCAGGTGTGGTGCGCTCCCCGGCCGCACCACTGGACACGTGTCGCTACACCGTTCAATGGTGCGGTCAGGTGGGGGCTAGAGTTGAATTTCGTTTTCGAATAGGCTATTTCTGGAATTTTGGGGTAGCAACAGTGCCAAAAACGTCCAAAATTCGCTGTTGTATAACCGAGGGCATTTTGGGAATTTCCCAATTGAAGGAAAAAAAATGTGCCGGTGGGGCCCACCTGTCGGTGGACCGATTGAAGAGGTAAGGGAGGAGACTTCGTCTCCTCCCCCGAGCGCCGGTGCGGGCGGTTCCGCTTCATGCGGATCTGGCGATCCTCTCGGGCGATGACGGCGGCCGGGTCGTGGGGGCAATGGCGACGGAGGCGGCGTCGGCGCGGGCGTTTCGGCGCCAGCCGCACCGCAGCCCGCCGTTCCCCTCCTCTCCGCTCCGCTATAAAGCTCGGGCTCTCACCTCTCGTCGGCACGGTGAAATCGAGTGAGCTCTCTCCCCTCCTCTCTCTCTCTTTTCTCCGGTGGTGACCTCGGGTTCTTGGACGGTTGGCCGGTTGTTTGTGCTCCGCCGACTGCCGTGAGGCTTGACCCGTGGTTAGGGTTTTGATTTGGGCTTGAACCGAGAGATTCCCCGTGAGATTTGAGTTGTGCTTGAGTGTTCTTGGCTTGGATACTCTTGTGGCTGGTGGTCTTGCGCGGCATCCTCTACCTCGACTTCCTGTTTGCTGCGGCTGAAACTGGAAGAGGGGCTTTGTATCTCCGGCGACCATCTCCCTGCTAGGTTTGTGGGGGGCTTTGGTTTTCTGGGACAGCGCAATCGCGTGCCTAGCCCTTATTTGATTACGTCAAGTGATTTCGAATATCACTGCACAGTGAGTGTCATCTCGGTTCTTGCTATTAGATGCTGTAGAAAGAGATGCTTGTGGGATGATGTATGCTCAATGAAGATAACTGAGGTCTAAAACTGAAATTGAATGTTCAAATTTGAGCTCTAGATCATTGCCATTGCTGTCATTTACTTTACTGTCATGCAGTTAGATATTTTCAGAATATGAATATGTTGTGATCACTTGTTCTGAGTTGTCTGCTCCTTAATTAGTCATTTCGGCTTGTTGCATAACTTGATAAATTGTAATCTCACATCCGTGAGGTCTGTCAGGTTATTTGATTAATTGACATATTGCTTATGTGATCACTTAGCACTGTTTTCATCTGCTGGCCGAAAATCCATTTTGATGACAGTCAATAGTTGAGATTGGCATATTGCTATTTAGAGCTCAAAATTTGAAATCTTACTTGTCATATTCAATTTATGAAGAGTTTAGACCAAAGTAGCGGGACGGCCAAGATTGAAATCTTGAGTAACCCTACATCTGAGAGCAATAATTCAATACAATCTGCTGAACATATGCTAGGTTTAATCATGTATGTCAAGGTTGCTATAAGATTAGCATGTAAATATCCATGTTTACCTGTTGCCATGCTAATATTATACATATATGTGACATTTATGTTGAGCATATGTTACTTTTATAATGACTTAAATGATTCACATGTTAGTGGGTTAGTTAAGTCATTTATATGCCATGTTTTCCATACTTGGATATTTTTAATAATTGCTGGAATTAAATCAAGAAATATGCTTATACCGCAATATTTACAACAATCCAGAAAACCAAATTTTGAAAGAAATGGCTTCCTCCTCTGATGTCGTGAAACCTAAAGTTTTTGACGGAGTCAATTTCAAGCGCTGGCAGGCGAGAGCAAAACTTTGGCTGACTGACCTTAAGCTCTTCTGGGTCATTTCAAATCCACCGGCGTTTCCGCTGGAGATCCCTGAAACGACTAGATGGGAAGAAGCAAATAATGCAGTCTTAGCCCGTTTGCTGGCCATCCTGTCTAATCGCTTGTTTGATGTCTATGTCAACTTCACGAATGCCAAGCAACTTTGGGATGAGCTCGATGAGAAATACTCTGAAGGAGATAATGGAAATGAGTCCTTTATCACAGCCAATTACTTGAACTACAAGATGGTAGAGGGCCGGTCGGTGATGGAGCAGCTCCACGAGCTTCAACTCCATGTACGTGACTTAAGTCAGTACGACTGCGTCCTGCCAGAAAAGTTTCAAGTAAACGTCATCCTGGCCAAGTTACCGCCATCATGGCGTGACTTTGTGACTGCACGACGACATATCAAGGAGCGCTTGACACTCAATGAGTTGTCAGCAGCTATAAATGTCGAAGAACGTGCTAGGGCCGGTGACGGTGCAGGGAAGGCTCAAGTTCAGGCTCATCAAGTTCAAGTTAAGAATGCTGGAGGCCCTGGAAAACCCAAGTTCAAGAATCATTCCCAAGTCAAGCTCCAGCCTAAGAATATGAAGAAGAAGGAGGAGGACATCGTCTGCTTTGTGTGCGGTTAGGCTGGCCATAAGGCCAATCATTGCCACAATCGCAAGGGCAAGGGTCCATCCCCGGGTCAGCACAAGAGCCGAAAGGCTGAGGTTCATGTCGCGCTGGCCAACACCAGCTCGGAAGAGTACGTACCTATGGCCTTTATGGCAAATCCATCTATTGATTGGTGGATTGATACAGGTGCTACTAGACATATATGTGCTGATCTATCTTGTTTTTCTTCATTTCAGGGTGAAGGTGGTGGATCCGTCCTAATGGGCAACGGAGCCGCCGCAACAGTACGTGAGATTGGACAGGTTTGCCTGAAGCTTACTTCGGGCAAAACACTCATCCTAAGAGACGTGCTGTACGTGCCTGCGATGACGCGCAATCTCCCTAGCGGGTCAATGTTATGTAGGCAAGGAATAAAGCTTGTGTTTGAGTCAAATAAGGTCGTGTTGACCAAGTTTGGTAATTTTGTGGGCAAAGGCTATGATAGCGGAGGCATGTTCCGCTTATCCACTCTTGATTTGAATAATGTAAACGTTTACAATGTTTCCCATTGCAATAAAATTCATGATATTTGGCATTCACGGCTGTGTCATGTTAATTTTGACCATTACGCGGTTAAGCAAGATGAGTTTAATTCCAAACTATAATTACGAGAAGGGTTCAAAGTGCGAAGTGTGTGTGCAAGCTAAGCAGCCCCGAAAACCTTTTCATAGCGTTGAAGGGCGAAGCACTTCTCCACTTGAACTAATCCACTCTGATCTTTGTGAGATGAATGGAATATTGACAAAAGGTGGCAAACGATACTTCTTAACTCTCATAGATGATGCGACTAAGTACTGTTATATTTATCTACTTAAGACGAAGGATGAAGCACTTGAATACTTCAAAATCTACAAAGCTGAAGTTGAAAATCAACTAGAAAAGAAAATCAAACGGTTGAGATTGGACCGAGGCGGTGAGTACGTCTCACATGAGTTCTCCCAATTCTGTGAAGAAAGTGGAATAATTCACGAAGTTACTCCACCTTACTCACCCCAATCTAATGGAATAGCCGAAAGGAAGAACCGAACTCTTTGTGACTTGGTTAACGCCATGCTTCAGAGTTCAGGTATGTCGGACTATTGGTGGGGTGAGGTAGTTCTCACAGCTAACTATGTCCTGAATAGGGTTCCACCTCGCAATCAGGAGGAAACACCCTATGAAGGATGGAAGGGGAGAAAACCCAACTTATCCTATTTTCGAACGTGGGGATGCCTTGCAAAAGTGCATGTGCCGTTGCCGAAGAAAAGGAAGCTTGGTCCTAAGACCGTTGATTGTGTCTTTTCTAGGATATGCTATTAATAGCACGGCTTATAGATTTCTAGTGGTCAAATCCGAGGTGAGTGACATCGCTAATAATATAGTGATGGAGTCTCGTGATGCGACTTTCTTTGAGCATGTGTTTCCTATGAGACCGAACGAAGACAGTGGACATATCGGTGAAGATGATCTCTCTATTCGTCCCAGTGTGGATAACACCGCTCCAGATTTGGAGTTGAGGAGGAGTAAGAGACAGAGGACCGAGAAGTCACTTGGGGATGACTTTGTCACCTATGTCGTGGATGATGAACCACGAACCCTTTCAGAGGCATACGCCTCTCCGGATGTGGATTACTAGAAGGAGGCAGTCCGTAGCGAGATGGATTCCATCATAGCTAACGGAACTTGGGAAATTGCAGATCTCCCGCCTGGTTGTAAGCCAGTTGGTTGCAAATGGATCTTTAAAAGAAAGCGTAGACCTGATGGTACTATTGAAAAGTACAAGGCCCGTTTAGTGGCAAAAGGTTTCACGCAGAAAGAAGGAGAAGACTATTTTGATACATACTCTCCTGTGGCTCGTTTACCCACAATTCGAGTGCTTTTAGCGCTAGCCGCTGCATACAAACTCCTAGTACATCAAATGGATGTAAAGACCGCTTTCCTTAATGGTGAGCTGGATGAGGAGATTTATATGCAGCAGCCTGAAGGATTTGTGGTTGAAGGGCAAGAAAGGAAAGTATGTCGATTGATTAAATCCTTGTATGGTCTAAAGCAAGCTCCTAAGCAATGGCATGAGAAATTTGATAGTACGATAACGTCGGTCGGCTTTTGTGTAAACGAAGCCGATAAATGTGTCTACTATCGATTTAATGGGGCGAAGGTGTCATTCTATGTCTTTACGTAGATGATATATTGCTATTTGGGACCAACATAGATGTGATCAATAGCACAAAGTCTTTCCTTTCCCAGAATTTTGATATGAAAGATCTGGGTGAAGCTGATGTTATCTTAAACATTAAGCTTATAAAGGGTGAGAATGGGATTACTCTTTCGCAATCCCATTATGTGGATAAAGTCCTAACCAGATTTGAGTTTAAGGACTGTAAGCCAGCAGCTACACCCTATGATCCAAATGCAAAACTACATAAGAACACTGGGCATGGGAAGGATCAACTTAAATATTCTCAAATCATAGGATCCCTGATGTACTTAACTAGTGCAACGAGGCCAGACATCTCATATGCTGTAAGCAGATTGAGTCGTTATACGTCCAATCCAGGAGATGATCATTGGATAGCACTAGAGAGAGTATTAAGATATTTGAAGGGAACCTCTAATTTGGGAATACATTACTCGGGTCATCCTGCAGTCTTGGAAGGATTCAGTGATTCTAACTGGATCAGTGACTCGGATGACATGAAGGCTACGAGTGGTTATGTATTCACTCTAGCAGGTGGGGCCGTGTCGTGGAAGTCTTCTAAACAGACTATTATTACATGGTCCACCATGGAGGCTGAATTGATAGCTCTCGATTCAGCGGCTGTAGAGGCAGAATGGATTCGAGAACTCATTTCTGACCTACCTGTGCTGGAAAAGCCTATTCCAGCCATTTTGACCTACTGCGATAACCAAACCGTTCTGGTTAAGGCAAAGAGTAGGAAGGACAATATGAAGTCCTCAAAACACATAAAGAGACGACTTAAGTCAGTAAGGCATGCCAGAGAGACGGGTGTTATTACTGTAGAATACATCCAGTCTGAAAGGAACTTGGCAGATCCTTTCACTAAAGGATTGGCGCGGAAGGCCATCCAAGCAGCGTCACTGGGAATGGGGCTTATACCCGTATAAAGGCTCACATTGGTAGTAACCTATCCTAGGAGATCGGAGATCCCGTGAACTAGGCTCTAGGACAACAAACTGTGTGAGATTAGAGAGCACAACTAACGGGTCCCATTAGCTGCAGTGCTCTTACTGTATGGAAGGTTGAGCATTAGCTCTTAATGAACTCGATGTCTATATGACTTATGGAATCGTCCTACAGGATTCCTAGAAGAGTTCACCTACGTGAGTGAGATCGTGAGGTCGCGATCAAAGAAAGATAAGGGTATACTTTCTTAAGCACTCATGAGAAGATACGGGGACATGACCGGAACGTCCCAACCCGAGAGGGAAAGGGCAAGCCGCCCAGTACAGAATGTGATTTGGGTGAAAATTCTCACACCAAGGCATTGGATCAAGGCGTAGTCCTCCTTTGTCTGTGCAGAGTCGTAGTCCTTATCGCTAGACTTTGGGTTCAAACCCGCAAGGTACCCTCAGTCGAACAGCTGTATATTAAACAAGACTTTGGACATCAGTTATCAATTGAGAAATTGGTGGGGACTGTTGTATAACCGAGGGCATTTTGGGAATTTCCCAATTGAAGGAAAAAAATGTGCCGGTGGGGCCCACCTGTCGGTGGACCGATTGAAGAGGTAAGGGAGGAGACTTCGTCTCCTCCCCCGAGCACCGGTGCGGGCGGTTCCGCTTCATGCGGATCTGGCGATCCTCTCGGGCGATGGCGGTGGCCGGGTCGTGGGGGCGATGGCGACGGAGGCGGCGTCGGCGCGGGCGTTTCGGCGCCAGCCGCACCGCAGCCCGCCGTTCCCCTCCTCTCTGCTCCGCTATAAAGCTCGGGCTCTCACCTCTCGTCGGCACGGTGAAATCGAGTGAGCTATTTCCCCTCCTCTCTCTCTCTCTCTCTTTTCTCCGGTGGTGACCTCGGGTTCTTGGACGGTTGGCCGGTTGTTTGTGCTCCGCCGACTGCCGTGAGGCTTGACCCGTGGTTAGGGTTTTGATTTGGGCTTGAACCGAGAGATTCACCGTGAGATTTGAGTTGTGCTTGAGTGTTCTTGGCTTGGATACTCTTGTGGCTGGTGGTCTTGTGTGGCATCCTCTACCTTGACTTCCTGTTTGCTGCGGCTAAAACTGGAAGAGGGGCTTTGTATCTCCGGCGACCATCTCCCTGCTAGGTTTGTGGGGGGGCTTTGGTTTTCTGGGACAGCGCAATCGCGTGCCTAGCCCTTATTTGATTACGTCAAGTGATTTCGAATATCACTGCACAGTGAGTGTCATCTCGGTTCTTGCTATTAGATGTTGTAGAAAGAGATGCTTGTGGGATGATGTATGCTCAATGAAGATAACTGAGGTCTAAAACTGAAATTGAATGTTCAAATTTGAGCTCTAGATCATTGCCATTGCTGTCATTTACTTTACTGTCATGCAGTTAGATATTTTCAGAATATGAATATGCTGTGATCACTTGTTCTGAGTTGTCTGCTCCTTAATTAGTCATTTCGGCTTGTTGCATAACTTGATAAATTGTAATCTCACATCCGTGAGGTCTGTCAGGTTATTTGATTAATTGACATATTGCTTATGTGATCACTTAGCACTGTTTTCATCTGCTGGCCGAAAATCCATTTTGATGACAGTCAATAGTTGAGATTGGCATATTGCTATTTAGAGCTCAAAATTTGAAATCTTACTTGTCATATTCAATTTATGAAGAGTTTAGACCAAAGTAGCGGGACGGCCAAGATTGAAATCTTGAGTAACCCTACATCTGAGAGTAATAATTCAATACAATCTGCTGAACATATGCTAGGTTTAATCATGTATGTCAAGGTTGCTATAAGATTAGCATGTAAATATCCATGTTTACCTGTTGCCATGCTAATATTATACATATATGTGACATTTATGTTGAGCATATGTTACTTTTATAATGACTTAAATGATTCACATGTTAGTGGGTTAGTTAAGTCATTTATATGCCATGTTTTCCATACTTGGATATTTTTAATAATTGCTGGAATTAAATCAAGAAATATGTTTATACCGCAATATTTACAACATTAGCTCCCCTGGAGATCGGCGATTTCCACTTAAAAGTTAATAAGAGATACGAAACTTCAGACAAACATTATCCAATGCACAGAGAAATTGCCAGAACTAATTTCTTAGTTCAACTAAATTTTCCTATGGAATTGGAAGAACAGTGTTGTCCAAGTGTCAATACTAGAACTATCAGACGGTGCCAGCTATGTGAACAAATACAACTAATACCCAGTATTAGCCATGGTCACAACTGCCAGAGCCACTTGCACGAATCATAACACGAGTATATAGGGTATCTTTGTTCCTTCAATAAGGGAGGCTTTTCTACTTTGACAGTACCTTCTTAAGACATCTGCATACTAACCTGCATACTTTCATAAGAAGATATTTTAAGACCTGCATACTTTCATAAGAAGATATTTTAAGTTCACTGACAACTTCATCCCCATACCCGAATTTCCAGGTAATTAAGGAACCAGAACATGATTGAGGAATACACGCTAAGCTTAAACAGTATTTTTCTCAGATGAAAACAAGCTGTGGACTGAAGTTGCAAGTTGCTTATTATGAAACTGAGCATTTCTTTACAGCTACACTTACGACCTGAAGTGAGCAAATGTGGGAGCAGACGATCACAAAAAAAATGAAATAATAGCTGAAAGAATCATATGAACTCACAATAGAATGCATACACATGATGACTACATAGTATGTACAGAAAAAATCACCAAAGCTACAAGCTTTATCGTGGAAATTGTGGCATAAGATCAGTTTAATTGTGCGCCAATATGAACAATAAAAAATTTTCGTACAATTCACCTGTATGTTTCCCTACAAGTTCAAAAGTTATTATCAATAATGGCCCAGTTTTCAGAGACTTAAGATTCTTGCTTAATATTAAGGTCAAGCTAACTGTTTTTTTTTTTGACAGCACAAAGATTGATGGTTTCATATAGGCTATTAGCCTACCACTGATTCAAATATCGTCATTTACTGAATCTCAGACCCATGCAGCAATAGGCTAATATGACCTTACTCCTTAGAACTACTGCTATGGCTGTATTGTTACAGCGAATCAAGTAATTCTTTATTATGCTAGCTGCATAGGCAGCACAGTTTTACAACATGCCCTTGTGCTGCTATCACCTTATGTCACATTTTTTTATGTTCATCCCAGCTTACAAAGAATGCCTTCTAAGTGCCTTCTAGAGCTCATGTCCAGTACAATTTGGGATAGCGATTTACACCGCAACGAACCAGTTAGAAAGTGGCACATGGCACGAATTACTGTAGTAAATGCTGTAGCACAAATTTTATTGTGCAATCAGAGACTAACACGCTGCAAGATACTGTAGCAAATACTATTGAGCAACGGGGAAAGCAACGGTAGCTCCAAAAGAAATTTTGCTACAGTGTTTTCTCTTTGAGCTGCAGTGTGCTATAGTGTTACATAAACCGATTTGTGTAACGGATTACACAATAAAATTTCTGCTAGTGTTACGTGCCACGTGTCAATATCTAACTAGCTCGTTACACAAATTAAGCTGTGTAACCATGACACAATAGAATTTTCCCACCACCAGCAGCCATAGAGCCTAAAAGCGAGACCTATTGGGCACGACACATCCAATCACATCTTCCCACATCGTGCTTCCTTGTCTCTCCTGCCTTCTCCCTCACTCCCCCGCATCCCCCTCCTCCCGCGAACACACAATGCCCTCACCCCTCCACTCACAATCTCCCACACTCTGTGTGGCCACGCCCACTTGGTACACATCCTTCCAAACGAAAAATCATATTGTGTTACGGTTATACAACTCAGTTTGTGTAATGAGCCAGTTATATGCTGACACGCGGCACGTAGCACTGTAGCAAATACTGCTAAGTAGTATTTGCAATAGTGCTACGTGCCACGTGTCGGCATCTAACTGGCTCGTTACACAAAGTGAGTTGTGTAACCAAGACACAATAGAATACTTCGTGGTGCTAGAGGGGTGGACTTGGTACTTTGTGTTTGTCCCGTTGCTCACCTAGAATTTGGTGTTTACCAGGCTGCTAGACCTCTAGGTATAAGCCGTGTCTTCTGATTTTTTTTATTGTAGCAGTTGAAAATGTATCGTAATGGTTGTTAGCTTTTTTCTAAATAATTAAATATGAAAAATAAAAAAGTTATATCATTACAAACAATACAAATGAATAAGAAAGAAAAAAACAAAAAAGCCTAAAAAACAAAAAAAAGTGAAATTAAGAAACCAGAGACCAGTCGCAGCTCACTTGGTGGGATAGAAAAAAGGCTGAGCGATGTTACCATCGAGCCACGAGTAGAATTACACTTTAAACAATTCCTTACTATTAGCTGTCCGGTTATTTTTTATGTCTTTTACATATCTCTAGTTGTATAGATAGTCCTTTGTAGAACACTTTCCTTACGTGCTCGTGCCAGGCACTCTCTTATGAAAAAAAAACAATAGCAGTTTCAGTTTCTGCCAACAAAGGGGTATCATGTAATGTTTATCTTTTGTCCATTCAGGCAAGGCAGCAATTTTCTATTGTTGTAGCATAATACTCACTCGATCGTCGTCATCATCAAATTAGAAAATTGCAACGCACTCACACAAAAACCTAAAGAACCACGGGATATTTTGCCAACCTTGGTGACTCCCAAGTTTTTAGGAGTATTTGAGTCGGTGGCGTGCTGCATTTCTGTCCTGACGACTTCACGCGCGCGCGCGGGGCTTGGCAGTAGGCAGGGGCGGAGATGGGCCTCGGGCCGATTGGGCAACGACCCGAGGCCCAGGAAAAATAGTAGTGAAATTTTTTCGTAAATATAACCAAAAAATATTGCACAGTGTATAGCCTCGAGTCTTATTGGCCAGCTCGAGACTATTCCCGGCCGGCCTGATTCCCAGCCGGCCCAGCCGCGGAAAGCCCAAATGCCCGATGACTCCGTCAGTCCGCCTAACCCTAGCCTCCAGCCCAATCCCACAACGGCGCAACGCAATCCCTCCCAAGTCCCGTCTCGCGACGCCTCCAGCCGCCTCTCTGCCTCCGCGACTCCGCCGCCGGCCGCCCCCAGCCCCCACCTCCTCTCTGCCACGCCCCCGCCTCCTCTCCGATGCGGCCCGCGGCAGTGTGTGTGGCACCGCCAGTCCGTCGCGACGCGCCGTCGCCGCCCCCACTGCAGCACTGCTCACCGCCGTCCGCCGCAATGCTTGTTTGTTTAACTAGGTTTTCTTTTTTTTCTGAATTCTAATGGATGCTTGGACTTGGTTTGGCACTTCAGTTGCTTTCCTCTGCAATTTGCTCATGTCAATGCGTGCTATTGGCTCTTCTGATCTTGCGTTTCTTGCAGGAACAGCCGTGGCTCGCGCCATCTGCGCGAGCAATCTCCCCGGCGACATTTGCGAGAGGGAAGTCGAGGATGTCTTCTACAAGGTAGGTTTTTGAATTGATTGAGTTTACTTTACTCGTACCTTGTCCTAGTGCTTCTTGGCTATAGGAAAATGCCAGATCAACTATAATTTGCAATTTGAATTGATTGAAGGTGGAGATTATAGTTTCTGCTAGAACAAAGAACTATTATTAGTTAAGGGATGGCTTGGACAAACTCACAGAAATATCATCTAAACCTAGAGGTTTAAGATCCGATGCTTTTCCATGACATGGCAATGCTATAGCCAAATCAAATCAGCCATCTTTACATGTGAAGCTTCAAATTGATGGTTGAAGGTTCTAGTTCAATTGTAAAATTCTTAGTACTGTGAAAATAAAGGTTATGTTGTACTTTTGTTATGGTTCAATATTGGTATAATTTGATATTAGTTGTAGATTTATAGCCTCTTAGTTTTAGATCTGAGGTTTTATAAAATCCTGACTTCGCCTGCGGCGCGCGGGGACGGACGCCGCTCCCTCCCTCCCGGCGGAGTCAACGGTGGTGGTCCCATGTCGCTCGCAGCCAATCGGGGCGCGACGCTTGGCCAAGTCGGGTCGACGGGACGATAGGGAGAGGGCAAGGTACGTGCGTTGCCGAGCGCGCCGTCGTCTCGGCCTCGGCCATGTGTCGCCCGGGCGCGCGCGTGGGCGTTCCAACGTCGCGTCACGAATCATGGACGCTTTACGACACGCCCTCTCTGTTTTCTGTTGTTGGGTTGGCCACGGCTGTGCCCTCCTCGATGTTAGTCTGGGTTCTGGTTTGCGTTGGTGGATGAGGGTGAGGTGAACACAAAGCCATGCGAAACTGATCATACGAGCAGCTTCTTTTATCAGCATTTTTCGATTGGATCAGAGAAGTGTTCCACCGTACGCACGAAGAAAGCTCAAGGAATATCGCAGACGAAACGGCGAGGGGAGTTTCTTCAAACACAAAAAGGATAGCATCAAGCCCAACCGTGTTGAAGTTTCTCAGAATCCAAGAAC
Organism: Dendrocalamus latiflorus; assembly: GCA_017311315.1. NCBI lineage: Eukaryota > Viridiplantae > Streptophyta > Magnoliopsida > Poales > Poaceae > Dendrocalamus > Dendrocalamus latiflorus. The sequence goes on along the minus strand of CM029666.1, from coordinate 45,897,003 downwards.
ACGGCATGAGATACTCAGCTGTGATTCCCTTTAGAAGAACATCCAGTAGTTTTATGCCAAAGACAAATTTGCTTGCATCCATAGTCATAGGTAAATGGCTAAATGCACAGAACATCTTTCGTAATGTATTTGCGCGTTCAGGAACTTGAAAACATCAGAACCGCATTTCTGAGCTGAACCGAACTAAGTTACAGGCTTACAGCGTTGCATCTGATGAAACCTCCAGTTGAGTTGAAAACGAACCTTTTACACACAAACAACATGCAGTAGTTAAGCATATACAACATACAAAATGAGGACACCAATTATTTTGATTTACAACAATGGCATCAAGGCACGAGTTTCCGAGCTTCATACAGGGTATGGTATGATCCAGCAGTTTCTGTCTGAATCTCATACGTGAGGGCCAGGTTTTGGGTTGGGAAACGAGGAATGCCCAGGATTCTCATCATGGAAATGCGTCGTCAGGTTAACAGAGTTGTTGGCATTCAGGGGATTTGCCATGTCCATACAATCATCAAATGGATCGAAAAAGTCAGAGTACCTCACATTGGCTACTGGTATCTCTGGCAGAGAGTTCAGTATTCCATCAAATATCTCGTAATTCTCATCAGCTTGTGGTACAATGCCAGAGATATCAGCTTGTGATGGAATGGCAGGCATATAGTCATCCACTTCTGATGTTGGCATAGTAGTAGAGATATGCTCATGGACTTGTGGCACAGTGGCGGCTTGATCATCTCCCGCCTTCTTTGCTCGGATGACCTTAGTATGATATAAAATGCAACATAGAGTAACCAACTACAAACTGCATGCCACAAATGAGTGAAATGCTTAAATAATTAGGAAGAAAAATTAAGTACAAATCGGTTATTCTCGTCATCTTTGTATATCACAATGAAGTCTCCTAGTTGAAGACCATGGGTTCTGACGTAATCCCCTGGGATGTTTAAAAAGAGGAAGAAATATAAGAACATTGATCTACAAAATGTAACAGAAAAGGAAAAGGATGAAAAGAAGGTATTCACCAGTATTCTCTAGCACATACATCCTGCTCTTATTGTTAGGCCAGTATCTGTATGGGAGATGATATATATGTCACTGTAGTGGATATGATAGAACTTAATAAAGGTAAATGCAGGGATAAGAAAGGATTTCTGAGAACATTCCTAACAGGATTCATATTTACATGTTGTAGTTCTAATGGTTTTGCGAAACCTACCTTATCTGATACAATTCATTTCTTGTTAGACATAGCAGAATACAAAAAATCTTCACCATCATGATCATGCAATTTTGCTTCTTTCAAGGAACCTACCCAGTTTTATAGCTAAGCGATAACTAAAAATAAGGTATGACAGGATCATATTGGCATTTTAACTTATAGCAACAAACATTAAAGCCAAACAGATTAAAATTTGTACCTGTACTTGAAGGTCCACAGTTGTGCATTTAGCAAATCATGCATACATAAACTTTTGCCATCCTTTGATGTCAGAATTGGGAGGTAAGCCTCCGCCTCCTTCTGTGGAATTAATTTATCAGAGACTTAAGTGTTAGTAGTTACAAGGGCAGAGTGTATATGGAAGTATGCAGGAAAAGTAAGTTTGGAAAATCTATTTGCATAAGAACTAACCTTCGGGAGAACAATTCTACCAAGTTGGCTTATGTCGCTATTTCGGAGTTCCTTCTGCAGAATAACTCTCAACCCAGCAACTCGATGCTGCATAAATATTGGACAATCTTTTAATCCAGAAAAGCAAACTAGTTCGACTACTCTATTTTCTTTTCTCACAAGAAAAGGAAATAGTTTATCTATTTTCTGCATAAATCTTACATCTGGATCAAGAACAGCTCTATTTAAATCCAGCTCATTTACCTGTCATCAAATGATGAATTCATTTAGAGAGCAGGCAGCAAAAAAAATCAAGTACAGCATGTATGGTTTCGTAGACCAGATATAGGCTCGGAAAAACAGAGGCAATAATCCAACAGTTCATATGTAGGAACAAAGGACATTCTTTTTGCAACACTGTTCTCTCTATTTGCAATTGATTTCACCACTCTTGTTTGCATTGTAGATAACCAGAATAATATCATTTCCAACTGATCACAGAAAGTGCATGTGAGTAATTACTCAACCATTCTACTATTCATGCCCTCCTACACCGGTTGTATTCAATATCGTAATAAGTATAAATTTTTGCTGATTTGCACAAAGTTCCGTGACTTCTAATCCTGTTTAAGAACAGGACAGAACATTTTCCCAGCTTCCGCTTGAAAGAGGAAAGATCTCACGCTAACCAAGCGTTCAAACCAAACATGGAAACAACAACTAGCACCCTTGCAAGTCAAGAGATCAATTGCATTTAGCTTAAAAGGGAAGGCTACTTGGAGCCACTAAAGGTCAAGAACCCCAGAGCTGCTATCCATGTGGCACGTGACAGCCCGTGAATTGCGAAATCATACTCTGATTGGCCCAAAAACATGGATAATTAGTTTATGACTGACCAAAACTATCCTAGAAAGAGCTATCACTATCGCAAATCCTACAAATAGCTGCCTCAATCATACCTCTCCGTAACCAACAAACGTAGCAATAACGATCACACCTGCAGCAAAGATCGCCAATTGATCACACTGCCACCATGTCAAGCGCATACCCGCACACTAGATCGCTTAAATCTGATCGTGAAATTTGAACGAACACGCTTAAATCTGATCGTGAAATTTGAACGAACACCTAGAGACAGCCACTAGCCGCTCAACAAATTCACTAATCGAACCATCGACCGGGCGGATCAGAGCTCCAAATCGGCCGCAAACGTTAACACCTTCGAGCTCCTTGCGATCAAGATTTTAAAATCCGGCAACGTCGGGACCAGGGGAACGGACGCGCGCCCCTCCCTCTGGGCCGCCAGCCCACCGCGCCGCCTCCCCACCACCACGGCCCACCACCTCCCCGCACATACATATATAGGAGGGCAGTAGGACGAGACCGTGAATTCCGAGGCACTCACAGGCCGGGGCGCCGGCGGCCTCCGGGCGGTGCCACGGGGCCCACGGCCGGCGGACCTGCGCTTCCGGGTCACCCTCGGCAGCCGGGCTGCACCGGCGCCGTCGCCGGAGGAGGAGGAGGTGGACGCCGAGGGGGAGCGGCGCATGCTGCTGATGCCGGCCATGTCGGTGGAAGAGGAGAGGAGGAGGAGGTGGTGGTGGGGGTGTTGGGAGGAGGATGCGGCGGCGGCTAGGGTTGGGGGCCGCGCGGTGCTTTTATACGCGGATGGGCGCGCGGAGACGCGGAGGCGGGCGGTGCCAAGTGGCGGGCGGGCTCTGCAGGTGGGCAGCCAACGCCCGACGGGGCGAGGCCGAGGGCGCGCAGGCGCGAGGTGGCACGCGACGGGTGGGAGGCGCGGGCTGGTTGCTCCTGGCATTTTCTTCTCCCCTCGTTGGGATTCGCTGCGGGCGCCGCACCGTGTAGTAGTTTTGAATCCGGGGGGCCGCCTGCTTTGGGCTCCGTGCTTTGCCTTCCCTGCAGGTGGTTGGTTGGTTCGCCGCCGCCCGCGCGCGCTCTGGTGATCCACCACTCGTGGCCTGCGGTGAAGCTTGAAATACGGAGCAAGGCTGCTAAAAATGTATAGCCCGTAATCTGTTTTTCAGGAGAGGGCATGCAATAGCCCCTGCGCGCACGTCCGTGCTGCCATTTAGCCAAGAGCAAATGTGTGCTGTGATGCGACGGACAGACGTTAGAGGCGGATTGAACAAAAGTAGTATAGAACGAGATATCACATTCCATTGATGCAGAGTACAAAGAATGCCATGGGTGATTGGAAGCACAAACTTGATTTACTGTTGATTCAAGAGTTGGGTGAGGAGCTATCTTCGAGCGCAGAAACTCAAATCTTCAGCGCAGCTTTGTTGTGATTGTGGCGACATGGAAAGAATATATGTTGTGCAAGATAAAATCGACTGTATTTGCAAGGATCGGCTTCCTGCACGATCGAGAGTCGCCAACGATGCTACAACGGCTTAAAGTTGATCCCGCACATTCTCTACATTTTTGTTTCTTTCGTCCAAATATCCTTTGCAATTCTGTACTCCAAATAAGCCGTTAGTAGGAACGAAAGGTGGTAAAGTCTAGATCATGAAAATATCAACCCATCTGGCGTAGTACCCTAGCATAGCTCCTGACAAGATGATCAAATCTAGAGAGGGGGCTTCAAAAATAGGTAGAGAGAGAGAGAGAGAGAGAGAGAGAGAGCTACGTCGATGCGGTGATATACGGTACCTCGCCGGCTTGGGGCTGGATATGGTTTCTGCTTGAGAAGATAGATTCAGGGCATGGAGCCCCGCAATGGTAGACTTATAGATTGTACACACTAGGATTTTTTCGCTATGAAAGGGAAATTGGCTTCATCCGTGCGTCACACATGGGGGCTATAAAAAGAGCTCAGCTTCAACACTAAATGAGTCGAGCTCGAGTTTGATTCTGAGCTCGTGAGTTTTAACAAGCCGAGCTCGAATAACTTGTTAGGGTTTGATTCGAACTTAAATATTGATACATGTTAACTCTTACCGAGTTTACTTAAGCCGAATTTGAGCTTTTCTTATTGCTAAAAATTAGTACATGTTGAATTGTTTTAACTGTTATTGAGCTTACTAAAGTCGACCACGAGTCTACTCGAGCTTGAATCAAGCCGAGCTTAAGCCTAGGTTCAAGTTCGGACTCCAACTCAAACTCGTTCGAACTTGACTCATTTACAACCCTAGTCACATAAGCGATAACAATGGACATTCCTCCAAACACAATGATACAATAATGGGTGGTTGCTTCTTCGCTATTTGATTATCATCGACTAGACTGATTTCAACAAAATTTAAAAATTTTGCTACTTTACATGTTGGCTTAGTTTAGCAGCGCCTCTGGTTAAATTGCGGAAAGAAGTGTTGAGAATATGAATTTTTGAAATGTTTATTGTATTTTTATGTACTACAAATATTCATATATACTACCAGTTGGATCCTTAAAAAAATTAACCAGAAATTTCAAATGGTTCTAGTAAGGTGCCCATGTATTGCAAATTTCGCACCAATAACTTTCATGCAATGCGCTCTGTGTCTACTGTACTATTCACTCGTATGTACAATCATCAAAGTATACACTAAACGTGTCTAACATATTATTCACATGTATGTGCAATTATCAAAGCATACAAATTGCCCATATTTTGTTACTAACTCAAACTAAAAAAACTCTAATTTTGCAATGTGAAGGCCCGAATATTACAAGGCATTTTGTAAAATTTAGATGCATGTAAACCCTTCTCATGTACAAATACTACTTAGGACCTTCAGTTTAGATAATGGAACCATTGTTTGTGCGAGTTTGCTAGTGCACAGTTGCCTGGAATTTTTTTTGTCTTCAGTCGATTTTTTCATCCGTCCGATGTCTTCTTGAGATCTTCGCTTAAACGGGCCCGTCACCCGTTACCGTTTCGGATTTTTTGTTTTCGCCCGTCTCCCGTACGGTTTTTTTCGTCGTTCCGCGCGCCCGTCCTTATCGCTTAGAGAGAGAGAGAGAGAGCGCAGAGGATTCCAGAGAGAGTGGAGGATTCGAGAGAGAGTCTTTTTGGGTCACCACCTCTTCGTCTCCGGTGCTTGGTCTCCTTGGCTTCTTGGGTCTGCAGCAATAGGAGAAAGAGTGGAGAAATCGTGGGGGAGAACGAGAGGCAGAGCTCCCTTCGATCGGTTGTTATCTCCTTCTCGTCCTTCGGTTCAGTGATTGTTTGGTGAGTGCTCATTGTCCTTTTCTTGTTGATTTTTGTTTAGTGATTTTAGATCTGGCGATTTCTTGTTGATTTGTGCCTTTGCTCGCCTTCTCGCTCCCCATTCTGCTCGGTGTGCTTTGCTGGTGTGTTCTCGTTGCTTGGAGGTGGAGTTGACTTGTTCGTCGTGGTCACCGTTGGCTAGCTGGTTCTCGTCCTTCGGTTCAGTGATTTTGTTTGGTGAGTACTCCTTGTCCTTCTCTTGTTGAATATTGTTTAGTGATTTTAGATCTGGCGATTTCTTGTTGATTTGTGCCTTTGCTCGCCTTCTCGCTCCCCATTCTGTGGGCTCTGGTGGGTATGTGTAGGGAGAGGCAAAACAGATTACTGAAGACAACGCATGTGGGCTCTGGTGGCCTTGCTCAACAACAAAACAATTGGCTGGCTGAGGTTCTCCTTGCAGTGCTAGTCTGATTTGTAGTTGGGAGGTAAGCTACTAACTCTATATGATGGTTAGTACAATAGTTTGCCCTTTACTTCAACAACCACCAGTATATAATTCTTCACTTATTTGGTTCAAATCAGACTATGTACATGGGAAATGTACATAGTACATGGCAAATGTCGAGATTATTATGGGAAATGTCCAGATTCTTATTACTGAACTTTCTGAATTGACGATGTACATGGCATGCTCTGAACTAGTACTACATTTTTAGATGTTAAGATCTGTAATGAGATGAGACGTTCATCCTTATAGCTGAATCAAAAAGCACTACAATTAAAAATTTTCAGCATGTTCTGGAAATTATGTTGGAGTTGCAGTACTATGGGCGATGAAACAATAGAAAATCTTTGTTATCCATTGCATGTTCCTTTTGGTGTTGATTGTGTTACCTATGTGACAGTACCAGTTTGTGTGACTTGGTTTGTAATGTGCTTGGTCTTGGGTCAGGCCCATGAACATGCCATTGTGAATGTAGTCTGGCTTCCTCCGGAGTACGGGGATGCTATAGCAGTATAGCTTGTGTACAAGGCTAAGTAGAAACTAGCTAATGATGCACTGTTTCTTTATTAATGGTTCTTTTGTCTTGTGTTTTTTTTTTCTCGCTATACTTGATCTGTTTAAGGTACATGAAACTTATAAAAGGAAAAGGAATGTGCCTTGTAAGTATTGACATTGCTCGAATGACCTAAATAATTTCAGATGTTTCATCCTTCCACAGGAGTGGTGCGTCAGAATTTATTGTGCCATATTGGAAGTTCTTGAAGAGCTTGAACCATCCGTTTTCCATTGGAATGAGGTTTAAAGTTTGCTATGAGAGTGAGGATGCTAATGAAAGGTTTGTACTTTTGACTTCACTGAAATTGCCCTTTGTGCATCAGTCTCTTGAAATTTCTTTCATGTTCTGCAGGTCCTCTGGATTGATTTCAGGTATTAGTGAAGTAGACCCTATAAGATGGCCTGGATCAAAATGGAGATGCCTACTGGTATGCATTTGAGAGGATACTATTTATTGTTCTCAACTTTGGAATTTATAGTTTATTCACTTGTATGTTCATTGACTGTCATGTTCTCCCAAAAAAATGTTCACTGTTTGTCCTAAAATAAATTGTCCTTGGACCAGGCAGTTATTTTAAAATGAACAAAATGATTGTGCACACGAACACAACATAGCCAGGTTATATGGCGTAAGCACTGCTAGTCTACTATACACCATTACGGCTCGTACCCCTCAACGGGCTTGGAGCATGTGATCCGGACCTGGCCGTCCGACCCGGTGAGCGGCGAAAGCGCGGAAAGCTTGACCATAGCGTGCGCGAAGTCCTCACGGAACACCTCCTCGCCACGCTCGCTGGACGCGTACACGCGCACCCACCGCACCGTGCTACCCGCCGTGAGCTGCTGGTCGGAGCGCAGGATGCCCCGGCCCTCGAGCAGCTTCACGTAGTAGTGCGCGCCGAACCCCACCTCCCGCCCCTGTCGGTAGTACCCCATCTCCATCGGCGCCGCGCCGTCGCCACCGCACACCGCGCGCATCTCGCCGACCATGTCCGGGTCGATGGAGTCGTCCGGCTTGCCGGTCCCGGCGAAGTTGTAGATCCGGTCCTTGAAGAACCTGCACCGAACCTTCCCGATGCTATGCGCCCCTACAAGAGCACCAAGATGAATTAAACGCATAGGTGCAAGACTTTTCACGGAGCTCAAATGGACAGACGATCGGATGGACCTAGGAGCGCGACGGTCTCGCGCTCGGTGAAGCCGCGGCGTGCGAACGCATCGAGCGTCATGGCGTAGGTGGCGTTCGGGGCCGGGAAATGCTCGTTCACCTCGTCGTAGAAGCTCCGGGCGCTGTCGCGGCGGCCCGTGAGCACAGGGTAGCTCGGCCCACCCACCAGGACGAGGCTGTCCCGCGCGGCGAGTGCCAGGACGTCGGCGCAGGAGACGGTCTCCGGGCACTCCGCCTCCAGCCTCGCCTTGATCTCCTCGACGGCACCGAAGCCTCGCAGCGACCGATTCGGGGCGGCGTCCTTCTCCGACTTGCGGCCGTTGACGCGGTCCAAGAGCACCGAGGCGTCGCAGCCCTGCACGAGCGTCCAGGAAGAAAAAACAGCGTCTTGGCGTGTGCGTGAGCGCGCGCGGTGCTCGCAGGTAAAAGAGACACCACGAGAACATGAGATGCAGGACACGGAGTTCGTATTGTAACGTACATGGATGAAGCAGTCGTGAAAGAAGAGGCGGACGAGCGCGGCGGCGACGTTGGAGTCCGCGAGGTAGAGCTCCCGCACGGTGGACGCGACGATCCCCTCGGCGTCGGGGCACGTCCCGTCGTAGAACCCGAACGCCAGCTCGCTCTGCCGCGTCTGCGGGAAGGAGAAGGAGAAGGACGACGGCGAGCCCTCGCCGCCATCCTCGTCGTCAAGCAGGAGCACGTAGGAGGTGGACCTGCTGGCGTCCGTACGGAGATTGACCGTGCATAGGAGCAGCGAGACGGCAGAAAGCAAGCAGATCGCTGCCCACGCGGGAGGTCGTAGCATCGCTTCCTCTGTTCTTGTTTCGACGTTGGTGACCGGATTTCAGGTGTGTGACAGTGGAGTCGGGGAGGATCTTAAAATGGCGCGGGAAATGCCCTGCCTTTGCGGGCCTTGCGGCGTGAAGGCTCGGGAAGCGTACCTGTATCAGAGCCTCGAAAGCGGATTTCTCGGCTGCTCGCTTTCAGTCCGCGCTTCCCTCTGTTACAATTCGCATCTGTACCAAAACCTTGCTGGTGTGTATTGTTAGATTATGTCAATTCTATAGCAATTACGCAAATTACGAAGACTTCAACGGAGAAAGAAAAAAAGCAGCATGGGCTAGCCCATACAAGCGAAATAAATTAACGCTACACGTCGGGCCTAGGCATCAAGAGTTCCATACATTTGTTTACTTCAACCAAAGATTTCCACATCTAAAAAAAAGTTCCGTACCATGTTTGCTGTATAGTGTGGTGCGATAAGTGTGCGTAGCAGGGCTGGGAAATTAGTTGCTGGTTCCCGACTTCTTGGTAGTACTAAATTAGTATCAGCTAATTTTTTGTTACTGGGCGGTGGATGCCTCCCTCAACTGCCGAAAGGATGTTTCACTTCACTGATTCGCAAGTGTCAAGATGAAGATATGTGATGTATGTCGTATGATCTTTTTATGAACGTAGGCAGATGAGTGATCGGTTGTGCTTCAGCTTTTAGTTTCCGGCTTATTTTTCACTATTTATAAATTTCATTTTTTTCTGAACTTTTGACTTTTTGTTGAGCTTTTTTGCCGGTTCTTTTTTCCCGTATTTGTTTGTATTATATGTAATGGGCTAACATATTTTTTATATTTTTTAATTTTTTTAAATTTAATTATGCTAAATAAGTCTCTGTCAGCTACAGTGTTTTTTTCAGACAGCTACAGTGCTTTTCAGCTATAAGCCACCAAAAATAAGCCCAAATGATCACCAAATTGAGGAGGTGGTCAATCGAATCAATGTGGCCTTTAAAAGAACCCAAAATATTTTTTTCTTGCAATGCGACAATTGTAAAACATACTTTAGTTACCACTCCCATGGCACCATTGAGCTTACCACCGGTGGCCCTCTGTTTTTGAATTGAAAAAAAACATAAAGAAAGGGAATTGGAACAGTGCAAGAAATGTGATTAACTTAGCGGCGTGTACAAATTTCATTGGATAGAAAACACCCATTTTGTTGGACGCACATTTCTACGGAAAAACTTATGGCAATCCTTGTTTCGAGGCACCAAAGTGATCTCTCTGGTCATAAAAAAAATAACGTTTTGGTAATCAAATTTTGACCACTGATTTTTATTGTAATATATTTATAAAATCTAATAAAATTATAATATTTTGAAAGCACTTTTTAAGACAGATATATGCATACTATTTTGATATGTTAAATCTAAAAAAATGTGAAAATATTGATAGCCAAAGTTTGTAAGGTTAAACTACACGTATACCAAACATCACTATTTTGTGACAGGAGGAAGTAGAAGAGATAAGGATTTTGAGACATCTAGCATCTTGAGCCAATGGGTGCAGTTGAGTGGGAAAAAAAACTAATGATGGCTGTTGTGGGGTGCCTAACCCCCAGACCATTAGGATAAGCTAGTAGGCTTAAGAGCAAGTTTAGGGCCTGTTTGGGAGAGCTCCACCAGCTCCAGATTCACCAAATTCAGATCCAGATCCACTTTTCTAAGCCAAACAGTTCCAGCTCCAGCAGCTCCACCGTGGATCTGCTCCACCAAAACCATGAATCTGGCTCCAGATCCACCAAATCCATGGAGCACCTCAAGGGGTGCTCCACCAAACTCAAATTGGTGGAGTTGGTGAAAATTACCCACCTTTGCCACTGGTTACACAAAAAACGGTTCGTTCTTTTTCTTTTCCCCGCCTCCTCCCCCGCGTCTGCCTCCTCCCGCACCACCTCCTCCATCTCCTCCCGACCTCCGCCTCCCCCGCCTCCTCCCGGCGACCGTGCTCCCCCGCCTCCGACCGCCGACCACGCTCCTCCCGGCCCCCGCCTCCCCCGCCTCCTCCCGGCGACCGTGCTCCCCCGCCTCCGACCGCCGACCGCGCTCCTCCCGGCCTCCGCCTCCCCCGCCTCCTCCCGGCGACCGCGCTCCCCCGCCTCCGACCGCGACCGCGTCCGTCCGCCCGCGACCGCGCTCCCCCGCCTCCGACCGCCTCCTCCCGGCCTCCGCCTCGACCACCTCCTCCATCTCCTCCCGACCTCCGCCTCCCCCGCCTCCTCCCGGCGACCGTGCTCCCCCGCCTCCGACCGCCGACCACGCTCCTCCCGGCCCCCGCCTCCCCCGCCTCCTCCCGGCGACCGTGCTCCCCCGCCTCCGACCGCCGACCGCGCTCCTCCCGGCCTCCGCCTCCCCCGCCTCCTCCCGGCGACCGCGCTCCCCCGCCTCCGACCGCGACCGCGTCCGTCCGCCCGCGACCGCGCTCCCCCGCCTCCGACCGCCTCCTCCCGGCCTCCGCCTCGACCGCCTCCTCCCGGCCTCCGCCTCCTCCCGGCGACCGCGCTCCCCCGCCTCCTCCCGGCCTCCGCCTCCCCCGCCTCCGACCGCCTCCTCCGGCCTCCGCCTCCCCCGCCTCCGACCACCTCCTCCCGGCGACCGCGCTCCCCCGCCTCCTCCCGGCGACCGCGCTCCCCCGCCTCCTCCCGGCACCGCCTGCGCCGCCCGGGGCCGCGCCCGCCTTCCCCGCCTCCTCCCGGCCTCCGCCTCCCCCCGGGCCGGCGCCGCCTCGCCTGCGCCGCCCGGGGCCGCGCCCGCCTCCCCCCGGGCCGGCGCCGCCGTCCGCCTCGCCTGCGCCGTCCGCCGTTGGATTTTTTTTTTCATTTTGCCCCCTGACGCGTGGGGCCCAGGTGGAAGTGAGATAGAGAAGGAGGTGGAGCTGTACCAAACACTTTGAAGAATCTCAGATCCACCATGAAGCTGCTCCACGGTGAATCCAGCTCCAGATCCACGTTTTTCGTGAATCTGGAGTTGGTGGAGCTCTCCCAAACAGGCCCTTAATAGAAGAGGTGGCTGCCACCTCTAGGACTAGCTAAATAAGCAAAAAGAGTACAAGTGGCTCATGGTGAAGGTAGCTAATACAATAAATTGAGTAGATGTTACCTCTACTAAAGCACTCAAACATTTAATACTTGCATAAATATATCAGAGGCGACCTAGTCAGCATTATTGTACTTTCTCTAAGAACTAGCATCGCCTCCAAGCTGCCCGTAACTCCTCGTATAATGTGCTAGAGGTCACCTCTTGCATGAGGGGCAGTTTGCTTCTCTCTCCTCTTTTCTCTCTCTTCCACTAGGATTGTGTTGACGTGGATTTCGCTAGAGGCGACCTAGTCAGCATTATTATACTTGCTCTAAAGCAAATCCAATAGTATAGTGTTTTATGTCTAAAGGAATGTACTGATACACCTTTATCCTTTACAATTATTGATGGGTAAAATAGGAAATTTTTACCTTGCCATATTCATGTATATAAACTCTCAAAGGGTATAAGGTAAAGGGACTGGCTTATTTTTACTCACTAGTTCTTTCTCCCACTACTAACAATCTCGAATGTCTCTTGATTCCATATCTCTAAGGGAGGAAGTATAGAACCTACCTGCTGATGTTGCCAATACCACAACAATAGCAATAACCGGGACAATAAGAAATACAGTAGTCAAATTAGCACTATCGGATTAAAAGAACTTCGGGAGAAAGCCCTAAAACAAATCGAGGGTAGGATTAGTTAAGTTTACTTTGGGCGCTCTAAAATTCATTTTGCAGTTTACCAGCGAACGTTCGTGGTGAAACGAACATTGTGTCAGAACTCAGAATGTCCATGTACCCTGATGTTAGTAGTGGTACAAAATGTGTACGTAGTACTGCGCTGCTCTACCGGACTCCAGTCTCCAGATCTGTCCAACTATGCATGGTAGCCTTCTAGTGCAGTGACCACTGACCAGCAGCGAGGCAGGCGGACAAGTGACAAGGACACGCCAGTTGCACGGCTACTTGATTGGGCACTGGCATGGACGCACCAAACACATGACAGGTGAAACACACAGCACGGCAAGTGCAAGCCTGCAGATCATACGAGTGGGTTAGATTCCCAGCACCGGCAAATCTGGAATCAGCTTCTCGATCGATCCTCTGTTTTGACAGCAGAACGCACCGTGTCTGCGATCGGAATGACGGGGATCTGCCGATCTGCATGCATGCTGCACCACAATTTTAAGGTTCCATCTCCTCCAGACAGGCCGCAGACGGCCGGCGCAGGTTCTACGGCGAGGGCGGCTGAATACGATTTCCCAGTGGATAAGATACACTTGCGCCGGTCGGTTTGATGGGCAAGTGTGCGGGCGTTGTGATCCGAGATGCTTTAGAGATTGCGCAGCGTCGTCAAGCATCTCTGCGTCTGACGTTTTGCTTGCTTACGTGCGACATCTGAGCAGGTTTCCGCTTTGACGAAACCTGCAAGCGCCTCGCACCGCAAAATGCGGTTGATTTTAGGTGAAGTTTGGCTTGAGGTAGAGGACGGCACGCTGACGGACGGACGCAGCGCGCTTGATCGGCGAATCTTATCCTTCTTGGATGCAGAAAATTCAACGATTAATGGGGGAGATAGAATCAAGTTCAGGATGGCGAACGAGAACTTATCGTCCTCGCGATGCAGATAAGTACGAATCTTTGTGCGATCGTGATCTCTCTCTACATCCGTAAGCACACATGCATGAGGATGACGCTACCATTCGCCCTCAAGTAGAACTTCTTCCAGGCTCATGCTACTTCAGAATCCAATGTTCACGGGGAAAGTGAGGGATTCCGTGAGAAGGTTTAATATTGTTTATGGTGAACCATTGTTAATATATGTAGAATTGAAATTCAAATTTACAAGAGGTTTAAATTTCCAATCTGTTGGTTTTAGTCTCTAACGGTCCGACTGACTCTACAAATCCGTCAAACCGGTGAAATAGGCCAGACCAACTCTGTGTAGCGGTCTGACTGGTAGTGTACAGTGATCAGACCAGCAATGCACAGCGATCAGAACGGCTACCTCTAAATTTCGGAGGTGTGTTTTGAAATTTGAGAATTTGGTCAGGATTGGGTAAATTGGTCCGATGTCAGCGTATTTATGTTGCATGAAACATGTTAAGCTAACATGGGTCAAGTTGTGAATACGTGTCCAAAAATGATTTCTTGGTTTTTTTTTAGATGTGTAAGAAGCTTAAAGTCAACTATAGTCAACGATGAGGATTGGGGCTACGCTCATATAGGAGCTAGAGTCCAGAATGGTCAAGGATACTGGATGAGATGGTTGAACTCAAATGTGGCACAAGGAAAATGACCCGATTCTTGCTTGTTTTTGAGCCCTTCTTGAGAAATCCTGATATGAGGGTTTTGGCTTCGATTTATTTGTTGGTTTTGCTTACTGTGATATGTGGGAAATATATCTGCTGCCTTCTTGGCTGTTCTTATCCCGTGAGCAAGTTATTTTTCAAGTTTTTAAGATTTAACCGATTTTGGTGCAACATTGCATGTTTTGAGAAAAGATTGGAATTTTGGTCGAGATCCATGCAATCTTTAGATGAAATAGGTTTCTAAAACCTTCAGCAAGGTGTGTGTGCAAAGTTTGACTTCATTTGATTATAGATTTTGAAGTTTGCATCAAAAGTGGTTTTTGACTCAGGCTGATTTTCTATTTTAGAAATAAGGGAGCGATCATATTGCTCCTAGACCCGGTCATACTGTCGGTTTGTAATCGGTCAGACCATCAATGTGTGGCTGGTCAAACTGCCCACCGGTCAGACTGTACCTCTAGTGGTGGTCAGACCGGTTAGGTCCTAATTTTGTGAGGCTTTGTTGTTTTGGGTAGTGGTTTGGAGTTAGGCTGTGAAATCTGATCTTCATAACTCCTAACTCTAGCTAAAAGATTTCTAGATATTTAAAGAAAATTTTGGGAAAGGTATCATTCAATCCCTCGGTTGCAATTGCCGGTCCTACAGAAATGGTACTAAGCAAAGAAGAGGAGGATCAAGTGGCAAACTAGTTGCGAAGGTAGATTTATATATTTTAGCACAAGCACGCAAGTTATTCTGGTAAGTGATCTACCTATCCAAAGATCACATGCCGGTGGGGTCGGATCTGTGATCTGATTGGGCGCATCAAGTGCTCCAAGAAGATAAGCCTTGAGAAACTCACTTTTTTTTTACAAGAATGCTTTTGCTCCGTAGATAATATGCAGCTCTTTTCTTTAATATAATCTCTTTGGATAACCGATTAAACATCAAACTAGTGCTAATCTGGCAGGAAAACTAGTATGTATATTGTCATATATGTCGATAGGAAATTAAGAATGGATGTGTCAAATCTAACAGGTAGTAAATTATCCACGTAACACTCTTGAAGAATAGCATGCATGTTCCAATCTGCAGCGACGGTGTCAGCCATTAATCCAACGTTGGGTATAAACCAACTTTTTTCTACGTGTGGTTTCGCCAGCTCTCATGAAATACTGGCTAAAACAGATGCATGTTTTGCGCATTTTTGTCTGGTGACTAAGAATCGTCAAAGGCGCAACTTCCCCCTTCTTCCGTATTATTTACGTGACAATCCGACGCATCGAAGACACTACAAAGTGGTGATGACGACGATGATAGGTGATAGGCTGTGGTTTATAATTTTTGATTTAAAATTTTGAATTATGGTTGTTTATGTGGAGACTGGAGAGTATGGGGGGAGATACTCGCATGCGATTTTGATCAATATAGATAAAGTTAAAACAATGTTTATTACAATCGATTTGTAGACCTTACCTTAAAAAGACATTTCATTTAAAAGTTGATTACTATAGAAAGCCAACCTATAAACTAAAAATTCAGCCATTAGCATTGTGGATCACAGCTAGAAACTTAAAGATAGGATGTGAATATTCCCATCTGGAGTAACCTTTTGACACATGTATCCTCTCACTGATTAGAACTCCCATAGAAAGCTGAACCTGAACCAAGAATCTAAGGTAGTGTTTGGTTTAGGGGATATCCCGAGATGGGAGGGGGCCAACCCTTTTTTGTAGTGTTTGGTTGTAGGATTTGGTGGGGTGGGTTGGACCCAAAAGAAAATATTCTCCTGAAAAGTGGGTTGGGACGATCCGCCAAAAACGAGCGAACCGCGCCAACCCACTTCTCCTGCACGCGCGCCTACGCCCTAATCCCCCATCTCCCCCGCGCAGTTTTTCCCCATCTCCCCCGCCGCCCGCGCCGCTCTGCCCTTCCCCATCTCCCCCCGCCGCCCGCCCTGCCCTTCCCCCATCTCCCCCCGCCGCCCGCGCCGCCCTGCCCTTCCCCCATCTCCCCCCGCCGCTCTACCCTTCTCCCTCCACGCGCGGGCGCCGCCCCGTCCGGGTGTGTGTGCGCCTCCCTGCCGCTCCTCACGCCGTCGGTGCTCCGGTCGTCCTCGTCGCCGTGCTCGGGTCGTCCTCTCTGGCCTCCTCTCCGCCCCGGCGCGTCCTCCCCGCCGTCCTCTCCACTGCCGGCCTCCTCTCCGCTGCCGTCGGCCTCCTCTCCACTGCCGTGGATATCGAGATTGTTGAGGCGGACGATGCTGTCGCTGGCGGGCGTGGAGGCCGCCGCCGCGGGGGCCGCCCCCTTGCCGATGGCGGCGGGGCCATGCTGCTTGTTGCGGCTGGACGGGGCGCCGGCGCTCCCACCGCTAGTGGAGGCGGATTGAGAGCCGTCGCCTAGCGACGACCGCGGAGTGGCCGGCTACGGCGGGCGCGGGAAGCTCGACGCGCCGCGGCCGCCGTCCTCGTCCGGGCGATGGGCGACGCCGGAGACCATGGGGTGGGAGATCGTGCGAATCGGGGGAGTGCGGAATTGGGGAGGAGATGGAGCCGTCCTAGATCCCATTCTATCCCTCCATCCAAACAAAAAACAGGGACTAACCCATCCTTGCAACCAAATAAAAAGTGGGATTATCCCATCCCACATACCTGGGATGGAGCTATCCCATCCCACCAAGTCTCCAAACCAAATACTACCTAAGGTATTATAGTAGAAATCGAGAAGAACAGAATTCAGTCGCTACTCCCCACCAAAATGATAAGGCTGGGACCCGAACAACTTTTGGTAGCTACTAGGGTTATGAAATTCAATTTGTTATACTATATTCAGCTCGGTGGGCGTGTTAAGTTTCCAACTAACAATATCCAAACATTACAACAGGGACCAAATTAAAGTATACATGAACTCGTGGAGGCAAACATTAACCTCGCAAAAAAAAAAGGAAAAGAGGAGGCAAACATTAGCTATCTTGATCTCCCACAGGTCACAAGCATGGAAGTAGCCATAGTGCTTACAACATCAATCTAGAAAAAGTAGCTAGTAAAACTGTGCAACCACCAACGAATCAAACTTCCATTACTGAACACAATGAAAGTATATCTTCCGAAAGGAAAAGAAGAAGAAGAAAAACCATCAAAGCTCCTTTGGAAACTGCAGTTCCTTTCTAGTGCCAAGTACCGACAAGATATTTGTCCACATGCGATTAATTACTTCCCTGAGCTACTTCACCATGAAACACGATGTAGTACAGGACTTTTTCGCTGCCCTTTGCGCACCGCGCTAAGCAATCTCGCAGGTCACATGCCGCAAACTCACCCCTCTCAATGTGCCTGCTTCCTCCGCGTGGGCCTTTCGTTGCATCAGCTTAGTGCGAGTCCGATGCACGCCTCACTGGCTTTTTCTATGCATGCTTAGTGAGGAGCAAGGCGTCCCTGTCCGTGCACCTTTGTTCGAAAGCGCGCACACGGAGCTACTCCCATCAACACCACGTAACTAAGTCGAACATAATCAGATCCCAATCATACTGGCGTACTATGAACATTTTTAGTGTATTGAACCGATGTCAATTCAAATTATATCACGTAAGTATTTTAGAAACTAAGATTGTCTTTCTCTAATATATTGAACCGATTCCTATTAATAACTGAGACTCACATTACATTAAAAACCACAAAATAATAATATCCCCTCTCAACCGCACTCTCTCATATGTAGTTGTTTAATGCTCATATGAATTGTTTAATATTTTGAATTGACTCCTAAGTGGAGTCCAATTCCATACAATTTTTTGTTGGAATCGACCCCTCTAATATATTAATCGGTTCAATACTTTCTCTCTCCTAATTTGAATTAGCTAAAACACAACATTAGAGATGGTCTAACTACACCGACATTGCATTCATCTGGCCATTAAATGCGATAATGGAATTAATGATGATTAATTATTCTTGAGCAACCCTTCCCCTCTCTTTGAACTAGAGAAATTTTCTCGCACAATTGCACTAAAAGACTGCAAAGATGAGATTGTATATTTGGATTGCTTGGCTCCGAACTTGGTAGCCGCTTTTTTCTTTATACACACACACATACACACACAACAGGCTGTAGATTACATCAAAGTAGTAAAGTAGTTAAGATACAACTTTATCTCTAATTTCAGCCAAGTCTAGTTCAAACTCAACCACATCCAAGGTTGAGATTGTGCCTAAGATTAGCAAACGGTCGAACAGCTAGCGGCTTTGTAAATATATCTGCAATATGATCTTGAGAAGAGATGAACCAAATTTCCAATAGCTTCTATGACACCTGCTCTTTGACAAAGTGAAAATCCACCTCAATATGTTTTATATGGGTGTGAAACACTAGGTTGACAGAGAGATAGGTAGCACCCAAATTGTCACACCACAGGCTTGGTGGTCTGGACTGATAAATCCCTAAATCACAGAGCAGTGACTACACCCAAATAACCTCAGTTGTAGCTTTGGCCAAGGCTTTGTACTGAGCTTCTGTACTGGATCGTGAGACAATGTTTTGCTTTCTCGAGTCGACATCTGAGAACGCACTGACAAGAGTGGAGGATGACTTCTGCATTAGCATTCCTGTGGCTGAAGTGAGTTGAGATAGTGGAGAATTCGTTTGACGGCCATCCAATGAGAGCTCTTCGGCGCAGCTAGAAACTGATAGGCCTTATTTACTGAGAAGGAAATGTTAGGTCTAGTAAGCGTCAGGTATTGAAGTACGCCTATGATGTTGTATAACTGGAAACATCATCATGGGAGAGAGGTTCACCATCTGTTCTTGACAACTTCTCAAAGGCGGACATAGGCATTGTAACACCCTTGCAATCTTGCATCCCGGCTCGGGTCAGCCCATCTCCTATGTACTTGCGTTGAGACAGGGTGACACCTTTTTCTCCATGCATAACCTCGATTCCCAGGAAGAAACGCAGCATGCCGAGGTCCTTCACAGTAAATTCTTCTTGAAGTTGGTGCAACAAAGTGCTAACAGCATCATTAGAGGAACCAACAACAATTATACCATCGACATATATGATCATATAGATTGTAATACCTTGGCTGGTGTAGGTGAACAAAGACACGTCAGTCTTGGATGGTATGAACCCAAGTTCTTGTAGTTTGGAGCTTAACCTCGAATACCATGCATGAGGTGCTTGTTTTAGCCCATACAAACATTTATCTAACTTGCATACGTAGTGAGGATACCGTTTCTCTTCATAGCCGAGAACTTGGTTCATAAACACTTCCTCCTCGAGATAGCCATACAAGAATGCATTTTGGACATCTAACTACCTCAGACTCCAGCCCTTCGAGACGGCAATGGATGGAATGAATGGAATGGTAGCTGGTTTCACGACTGGACTGAAGGTGTCATCGTAGTCAAGGCTATACTATTGCTCGTAGCCTTTTGCTACTAACTGTGCCTTGCATTTGTCGAGTGTACCATTTGCCTTCTTCTTCACCTTAAACACCCAGCGCCAATCAATCACATGTTCTTCCTTCTTTGGTGCCACAAGTCACCATGTATCATTTTTCAGCAAAGCACCAAACTCATCATCCATAGCCTTGCGCCATTGTAGATGAGCTAGAGCTTCCTCAAGATTATTTGGTTCATCTAGAATGCCTTCCTTCGCACTACTCAGTAGAGCACGACGCTGACGTGTTGTATTATAACGTACTGTCCCATCTGTGAACTGCTTGGGCTTTTGAGTGTTATCGTGGAGCCATGTCATCATGGGATGCATCGGCCGTGCCGCGGTCAGAAGTCACCCATCAGTTGATTGCTCTTTAGTCGGTGCAAACGCGTCCACCTCCTTAGCATGCACATCTGCTTGCTCACCAACTAAATTAGCTACTGTTGTGCTGCATGGCACCATGGTCATCACGGTTGGATCCACTGCAATTGGAGAAGCACTGGAACAATCTGCATTGCCAGGGTTAGTACATAGAGGTATATGGGTATGTTCAAGTTCACGTGGATCATTCATAGAAGGAACTGTGGCGAGAGGTAGAAGCAATGGCAAATGTGTTATGAGTGTATGTATGACCGAATTGATGGTGTCTAAAGCAAATGGGAACACTTTTTCATCAAACACCATATCTCTTGAGATATAGACTTTGCCAGTGGACTTGTCTAAGCACTGATAGCCCTTATGAAGACTACTATACCCAATGAACACACAACGACGAGACCTGAATTCAAGTTTGTGAGCATTGTAAGTGCGCAGATGCGGCCAACATGCGCATCCAAAGATACATAGAAGGTGTAATTTGGTTTGATTCCAAAAAGCTTTTCTAGTGGAGTTTTGAAGTTAATAACTCTGCTAGGAAGGCAATTTATAAGGAAACACACAGATAGAAAAGCATCATCCCAAAATCAGAGTGGCACTCGGGAATGAGCTAAGAGTGCGAGACCAGTTTTGACAATATGTCGAAGTTTTCGTTCAGCAACATCGTTCTGTTGGTGTGGGGGGGGGGGCAGGATACATTGAGTGATATGCCGAGTTGTGTAAACAACGGGTGGAGTTTTTGATATTCCCCTCTCCAATCTGTCTAAACACACAAGATTTTTTTATCAAGGATGCGCTCAACATGAGTCTGAAATTGTATGAATATTTTTAATACATCAGACTTGTTTTTCAATAAGTAAATCCAAGTAAATTTACTGAAGTGATCAATGAAGTTGACATAATATTTGAATCCTTGTACAGATGTTCGAGCCGACCCCAAACATCCGAACACACAAGTTCAAGGGGAGCACTAGACATAGTACTAGATAGGGAAAAGGGCAATTGATGACTCTTTGCCTGCATACAGTTATCACACACACGATTGTTGTGTTTGGAAGAGCACGACAGATTATTAGAATCTATGACTTGCTGAACAATAGCAAATGAACGACGACCAAGTCTGAAGTGCCAATCTTGAGAGGAAGGTCTAATGGCACTAAGAGCTTGCTTGTTGACACAATTGGAACTAGAACTGGACGGAGGAATCTGGTATAGCCCCCCTTGCAGTGACCCTTAAGCAGAACTTCATTCGTGGTTGGATCCTTAATAAAGAAGACATCAGGATGAAATTCAAAGTAAACCAGATTATTAGATGCTAACTTATGAACAGAAAGAAGGTTCCGACTGGGTTGAGGAACATGAAGTATATTGTGGAGTTGCAAGGATTTTTGTGTGTAAAAATTTGTGAATGTCCAATATGAACTATACCCATATCTGAGCCGTTAGCGATGTGGACTTGATCATTGCCATTGTATCGCTCCTTGATGCTCAGTTTATCGAGTTCCGATGTGACATGATCCGTCATGCCTGAGTCTGCATACCAATTGGTATCCACGGTGTATGCCACCGGAGTGCATGGTTCATCTTGGTAGCCGTGATCAAAGCGATGATAGCATCATAAAGCCATGTGACCCACTTTGCCACATACCTGACACATTGAATGCCCCTTGTTGCCATGGGAGAAGCGGCCATTGTTGCCGCATGATGGTGCAGGGCCATTAGTGCCACGCCTGCCACCATTGGTAGCGCCCTGGTAAGTCTTGAAGTTGCTCTTGCGGTGCTTCCAGTTCTTCTTGCCGCTTTGTTCATTGTTGCCTCCACTTGTGTTGCCGCGGGAGACGACATTGACAGAAGAGTCACCCTCATTGACAGAGGAGCTGCCCATCATTACAAATTTGTCTTGCTGTGATCCCAAACAAATCTCATAGCTCAGGAGATGAGCATAGAGGTTGTTTAGGGTCATGGGATCAGTCCTGGTTGTGATTGACGTGACGAGCAGATTCCAGTCCGCATCGAGTCTCGTCAGAATATAGATGATGATCTCGGAATCCTTGAGAGGCTCGTCAATGGCGGCAACCATGTCAGCCAACTACTTCATCTTGCGGAAGTAATGGACCACAGTGAAGTCTCCTTTCTTTGTATTTGTCATTTGGAGATAAATCTGCATCACCTTCACCTGCGACTGCGAAGAAAACATTCACTCTAGTGCACTCCGCACATTTCGTGCCATGGTCAGCAAATGCACTTGGGCAAGAAGGTCCTCGGTCAGGGACATGAGGAGAGCACTTAGGAAGAGCTGATCCTGTTGTGCCCATACCTAATAAGTAGGATTAGGTGCCTGCGATATCTTAGTGCCATCGGTCCGGGCAACCATGGTGCTCAGCTTGACGGTAGTGCCGTCGACATAGCCAAGCATGGCATGAGCCCTCAGAGCTTCTGTGACTTGCGCCTTACACAGCTTGTAATTGTCCACGGCCAGCCGAACCGTCACCATGGAGGCAAAGGAGGGTACAACAAGATGGCTTGCGACACCACTTCCTAGGCTTGCGATCGAAGACATCTCGTTGGAGATGGTAGAGAGCTCTAATAGCATAAAAGACTGCAAAGATGAGATTGTATACTTGGATTACTTGGCACCGAACTCGGTAACCACCGAACTCGGTAGCCTCTCTTTTCTTTATGTGTGTGTATCATGCACCGGATGATGAATCACAACCATCTTGGTTACATATCTACAACAGATTGCAGATTACATCGAAGTAGTTAAAATACAACTTTATCTCTAAGTTCAACCAAGTCTAGTTCAAACCAAATATATCTTTTATCATGCACGGTTAGATATTGCCATACATTGTATTTGTTATATAATTCTATTGCCTTCAGAAAACACAGCTATATATATTATACAATTGTAATAGATGTAATATATAAACATGATTAATTTGCACTATTATAATCTGGTCCTACAAAAATTAAGTAGCGCAAATCTTCTGTTTTTCTCAAGATTAATTAGAGAATTTCTAGAATTTTGATTTTTCTAATATAAGGATTATTGTGATATTTGTAGACCTCTAAAATAAATGATACTTTAAATATCACCGATTGTTCGTAGATATATAGAGTTTTTCGGTTTTTCCTTGTCAAGGAGTTGCTTCACCCCCTCTCTCTCTCTCGTCACTCGCTGAACTAACTGAGCACGCATTAATCTCGTGATGTTGTGCCGTGAAACACGAGTAATGATCATTCCACCAGCTGGAGTCGCAGGGCACCGGGCGTGCAATGATTCCCTTCATCTCGCGGCATCGTTTTCGTACGAAGAGAACGGTGAGAGATTTGACACGAGACGGCACGATCAGATCTGCATGGAGTCTGAACGGCCTGGTCCCCTCCCGTAACAGCCTGCCCCGCGGCAACAATTTTTTACACGTGAACGTGAATCATACGAGGCAGGCAGGCAGGCAGCCAAGTCCGTAATACCGAAAATTTTAACAGTTCTACGATTAAGGGCTGTTTCGATTACAATAATACGGACCTCACCTCTCCATCACCCCTCCATAGGCTCCCGCGAGCCGCACACTCGCAAGCCACGAAGGACCACGAAGGCGACAGCTTAAGTAGCTTGTGTTTCTTCGTTGGGTACAGGGTAGCAATTGGGCGACCATTCGGAATCGCCCGATTAAATATCATTGGTCAATTTTGGCCAGTATTTTGAAACGTATTTCCTTTGCGTACATATAGCACTACAAATTCCCATTTTCGACTTCGTCGCTGTCAGGAATGGATGATTCTAGATCAAACTTGTGATGATCTAAACCATTTGATGGCATGTTTCGTCTCATGTTTTCCAACTCCTAGCAACGCTTGTATGATTGCCTGGCAGCGCTATCATTTTGGCTGCCAACGTGGCATAGTGGTCAGATTGTACTGCCGAATGCAACCTTGCGGGTGATAATTATAAATTATCGCTGTCCAATTGCCCATCGTTTTCCTCTCCAAAGCTGGGGTAGGGAAAAAATGAAAAAAAAAAAAGAAACACAGCACTTCGCTGCGTCCTTTATAAATACCCACGCACCAAGGCCCATAAGCCCCCGCACGGCCGCACCCCTGCTCTCCTCTCCACCGCTCTGAGGAAACATCTAAGCTCTCCTTCTTAAGGGACTAAACACGATTGGAAGGTCGCAAATCATATACTAATAACATAGTTTAGAGTTAGATCTGAGCAATGGGGGAGGAGGAGGTGGCACTGAAGCCGGAGGCCGCCGCGGCGGTTGAGCTGCCGGGGTTCGTGATGAGCGCGGAGGAGGCGGAGCGGGCGGCGGCGGCTGCCAGGGTGGAGACCGTGGAGGACCTGCTGCCGCTGCTGGTGCCGTCGGCAATGAAGCGCGCGCGCGCCCCGATCTCGCGGTTCCCCGTGGGCGCCGTGGGGCTCGGCGCGAGCGGCCGCGTCTACGTCGGCGTCAACCTCGAGTTCAGGGGCCTCCCGCTGTCCCATTCCGTCCACGCCGAGCAGTTCCTCGTCGCGAACGCGACCGCCGCGGGTGAGCACGCGCTGCGCGCCGTCGCCGTCTCCCACATGCCCTGCGGCCACTGCCGCCAGTTCCTCCAGGAGATACGCGACGCCGCCGGGATGCGCATCCTGGTCACCTCCGACGCCGACGACGGCTGCGCGCCCGAGTGGCGCACGGTGGCATCGCTCCTCCTCCGCCCTTTCGGCCCCCACGACCTCCTCCCCAAGCACGTCCCCCTTGTCCTCGAGCCGCATGACAACCCCGTCAGCGACCCCGTCGCCAATGGCTTCGCCGGAGGCGAGCTGGAGGCGCGCCTGAGGGAGGCAGCGGCGGCGGCCGCGCGGGCGGCGCACGCGCCGTACAGCGGGTGTCCGGCGGGTTTCGCGGTGGCGGACGGTGAAGGGAGGGTGTACGCCGGGGGCTGCCTGGAATCCGCGGCCTACAACCCGACACTGGGCCCCGTCCAGACGGCCATCGTGGCGATGGTGGCCGCCGGTGGCGGCCCGGCCGGGGACGTGGTGGCGGCGGCGCTCGTGGAGGAGGAGGGGGCGGTGGTGGCATATGAGGCGACGGCCAGGATCTTCCTGGCCGCCGTGGCGCCACACGCGAGCTTCCACGTGTACAATTGCAGGCCGTCCGAGAGTAGGAGGTGAGATGGGATCAGATAATAATGTTCATAAAAATGTTAAGAATAAGATGAGAAAGGGGGGAAAAAGACTTGTGCTGTGGATGAGCTGTTAATTCCACATGGCGCTGGGCGATTGGCTGATTGGACACTGAGGGCTGGGACCTACTTATTCAGAGTGATTTATTCTTCTGTTCTCATGTGTGTTATGAGAAAAAAATTAAAAAAAAACTGCAAATGATGCCGCAGTAAGCAACCGGGCTACTATTATATGACACCTATATGTTTCTTGGAAGTAATGTGTTGCTTCTCCTTCCCCGTCTCTTTCTGCATGCACATTGGTTCTTCTTCCTTGCAAGCCTCAGACACACATGAATGATCGATCACTTCATGAACTTTTCTTGGTGGGGCTCAGCATAAGGTAGTGGTGCACATTTTAACCTGTTCTTGATTAGATATTGCAAAAATGCAATCACAGCTAAAAATCTGTTCCTGATTGGATATTGCAAAGTGCAATTGTGCAATCGTAGCTAAGACTGTCTTATAGAAGTATTTTGGCAATTCTGATATCATTTTCTGGAAGAAAGTTTCTTGCTGGCCCCTCCTCTTAATTCGTAAATAAATATGCAATAATTTGAGTGTCCCGGGGAAACAACAACCTAGACCTAGGAAAGGATGGTCCACGAGGGAGTACTAAATCAGTCACATAAAGCCA
The DNA here is from genome assembly GCA_017311315.1 of Dendrocalamus latiflorus. NCBI lineage: Eukaryota > Viridiplantae > Streptophyta > Magnoliopsida > Poales > Poaceae > Dendrocalamus > Dendrocalamus latiflorus. The sequence continues at coordinate 45,871,201 of CM029666.1, read as the reverse complement.
TCTTAAAAATTTTAGCAGCCACAAAAATTTGACTGCGATCCCATCGTTGTTGGCTTGCTTAGCGTTCTTGCCCCGACCCAAATGATGCTGCGTCCAAACTGGTCGCTTTCATATAGTTATGTGAGCTTGTGCTCGACAGCTTGAGCATACTCCGCAACGAACACCAAATTGGCTTCGCCCATGTGTGTTTCTTGCCCGGCATACGTCGGAGCAGGAAGTCTTCGTACGGGAGTTAACAACTATGATCATGTAAACGTACGGGAGTTAACAATTATCATCGTGTTCTTTACGGTTTCTAAAAGCGATTTTTGATTTTACTACAGTAATTAACTTTTAAACGGAGTATTTTTTCAAGATGAGGTCTACAAGTTAATTGTAGTACACGTTAAATGTTCAACATCTGTATCAACCAAAATCGCAAACGAGTATCTCTCTCCATAATCTTTGTTGTACACAGTTAAAATTCAAAAATCTTAGCAAAAAATCATAAGTCGCAGCTATATCAAATAGGCTAACATGTCTTGGGGCTAGTTTCTTCCATGGCTAGCATAGCGTACAAGATTTCCAACACAAATCTGGGAGGTGAGATCCTGTGCCGGTTGTTCTGCAGTTTTGTAATGGAACTAATACTAAAGTAATCGTAGTCTCAGCTGTCACGTCAATATAAATAGCAATCCTGAAGCTTAATCAAAGCCTAGGCAGTTAAGAAAGTCTTGTGTGTTGCTAGTGTTGGTTGTTTCGTAGCCATGGACGGTTCAAAGTGGAAGTGGTAGTTCAGTACGGTAGCATATTCCTTTCTCTACCTTTGTATTCACCTCGGCTAAAAGGAGCAAAGCTGCGCAGAAATGGCTAAAAAAGAACACTGGCTCGCGCGCACCCTTTGCACACCGACGTAGAATCGGACAGATGTCTCGCAGTCATGTGCGTCCGCATCGTAGTCCCAATCAACATGTTTTTGTCGACTGAAACTGGTAGATAGGTCCAAAGGTTTCACATCTTGTGCGTTGCATGGTCGTACTGTGCTGCGAGCTTCTCTTTCTTAAGGCCGGGTATGTCTAGATCAGAATGGGTGGAGCAATATTTGGGGATGGAAGCCGAGCCAACGAATCCCTATTTGACATACAGATGCAAAGCAGCACTTACTATCTCAAATACAGCAAACGTTGTGTTGGATTGTAAGAGTCTTCTCACTTTAAAAACTAGTCAATAAGGTAAAGGACTTCTCTACTTTTAAGTTAGGTCCCTTACTCTTCCATAACAAATGTGACTATTCCAACAATCTCCCTTTTCACACATTAGCATCCCTCAGCCCTTCACCGCCCCTTCACCATACACCGACGGTCCTTCAGGGTCTCTTCACCTACAACGACGATCCCTCAAGGTCACAGTCCATTAGGCATTCACACACTAATGTCCATTGGGCTAAAAATGTTAGAACCGGGCTCTGATACCACTTGTTTTTTTTACTTGTCTATAATCATATATTTTTCATGCCAAAAGAGAATTTCTCTAAAGTGTCCTTAAGGTACTCATTTTCTTTAGCCAAAATGGGACACGTTGTACATTTAACAAGTTCATTCACAATATTCGTAGAGGCACTAAACTAAGTCAATCTTTCCTTTTCAGCAAAATCATTAAGTTGTTTAGTCAAAACTTCTATTTCAATGTTAAACTTAGAACAATTAGAGCAAGAAGATATCTCACGATAAAGTATCTGTTGAATTGTTTCTTGTGATGAATTAAGTCTAATTTTTAGCAGTTCACAATTAGAGCAAGTTTTAAATTGAACATTTAAAATACTTAACTTTAAACATGTAAAAATGCTAAACTTGAGCTTTTCAATTTCATTATTTGTAAGTTTTAACTTTTTATCAAAAAAAAGTCATGTGTCAATCTTAATTGATCAAGTTTAGTAGTTACATCACTAAGTTGAATTAGGTTTGATGCATTAATTATTCTAGCAGACTCTAATTCAGTATGTAAAACTTGGCAAGATTCACAAGATTCATCATCATAAATAGAGGTTCTAAGTCTATTGATTTCGGAATTTAAGCTCTCAACAATAAAATCATGATTTTTAATTTTCTTTTTATACTTTTTAAGCTCTTCTATCAATCTAAGTACAGCATAAGATAAATCAGTATAAGAAAGTTTACCTCATCTGGATCATTATAAAGATCATTATCGTTGAGCTCCTCACTGTTGGCCATAAAACATATCCCTGTGAAGACCACCTCTTTTGCCTTCTTACCATTGCTCTCATTGTCGCTTTCAGAATCATCATCACTCAAAACAATATCATCAATGATGAAATTATCTTGTTGATTGCCCTGCGATAATTGCGCTTCTTGTTTGGATCAATCTTAATTTGAGAGCGACGAGTTGGAGCCTTGTCATCCTTAACCTCCTTGCTCCTCAGTTTGGGGCAATTTATCTTAGTGTGGTTTATCTCACCACATTCATAGCATCTGATTGGAGCTGCTCTCCGTCTTGATCTGATGTTGTTAATTGGCTTGATCAACATGTTGGAGAGAAGTACAAACTGCTCTTCTGAAATTTCATCTAATTGTTCATCTGAAATAGAGCACAATGCAGACAAAGAAATAATAAAAGAACTAGAAGAACTATCAGCTTGGTTAGTCACTAAGCCCAAAGAATTAGCCTTGCTTATCCTGGCCAAGACATCAACGCATGTGTTTTTATTTTGGATAAAGATCATTCAAAGTGAGTGTTTTCATATTAACAAAATGATTAATAGTAGTGACTAACACATTCCAAACAAACATATCCAAATCATTTAAAATTTGACGGGCATTGTCAGAATCAGAATATGTGACATCTATAGATTGCAAATTACTAACAATTTTATTAAAGCGATCAAAAAGTACATCCACTGATTCTCCAGGTTTCATCTCAAATTTAGAATACTCCTTTTTAAATTGATTCTGACGTATACCTTTGACAGATTTAGATTCTTCATGATAATCCGCTAGAGTGATCCAAATTTTATTTGCAGATTTAAGGTGAACAATTCTGACAAATTCGTTTTACTTAAACCTTGCAACAAGGTATTTCTAGCCTTAGCTTAGCTTCAACATCAGAGGAATGTTCAATTGTAACAATAGAAGACACTTCATATGTATTTTCAACTTTTGCCAGATAGAATTGCTTTGTGCTTGAAGAAAAACCTCCATGTGTCTTTTCCAATAGAGATAGTCTGATCCATTAAAAAATGGTGTCTTACCTGAAAACTAATCCCGATCTGATGCCATTGTAACCTGCTCTGATACCACTTGTATAATCATCGATGGCAATTAGAGGGGAAGTGAATGATTGTAATTCTCAGCGGAAGCTTTTTTTCAAATTTTCTGTCTTCTAATCGTTCAATATGAAAAAATAGAAATAACAAAAAATAGAACGATTTTTTATCATACTGTAGCAGTACTGTTCGACACTGTAGCAATTACTATTCGATAGTGTAGCAATGTACTGTAGCACAGAAAAAAAACCTTTGCTAGATAACAACAGACGGAAACGATACACTTAACCCTCAATCACGCAATCAATTTTTTAATTAAAACTAACTCATGTATGTAAGTAAAAAATATAGATAGATATCAATGTATGAAGAAGCATTAGAAATTACCAAACAAAGAAAAAGAATAATATATGCGAATTAAAAAACTCACAAACTTTTATTCAAAAACACAGGAAATGTTCATCCTTTTTTTCTTTCTTCGCATCATGATCGCCAATGAAACGCGCTGCTATTTCTCGCATGCGGAACGAGACGACACCGACGTTGGCCTCAAGAAGATGTGAAGCGAAACACGCGTTGAGATTTCTTTTCGAAATAGATCAATAATTTTATTTCTGAATCATGGTAGTTACAAAGTGCCCTCCAAGCACCCCTAAACCCTATCACGTAAGTAGCTTATCCAAAAGCCACGGGGTTAGTCCCTAACCCCATCTCTATTTATAGTCTAGAGCCTAAAACATGGGCTAAGCCTAAGCCCATTAGTTCTAATCCAATTCCAATAGCAAAGGGACCCGAAACCCTTTCTAACACAGGTTTTCCAAAAATCCAACTTTTCAACTTATCACGTGTCGAAGCCTATAGGACCGCACCTCTCGTAGCTTCTCCACACATCATCCATCACATGTTGTAGCCTCCGGATCGCACCTTCGTAGCTCCAACATGTATCATCTATCTCTGATCTCCATAAGCTTCAGGCATGAGCCTGACCATCTCATGACCTCCTTGACTGTTTGAACCTCGAATCTCCTATCTTAGTCCCGGTCCACCTCGTCGTTGACCATGATCGCCTCCATGCACAACCTACACATGCAAAAACCAAAAAATATTTTTCTAGCACATGTTTATTCCAACTTGATCAATATCAGTTCGCACACGCCACATGCCTCGCATAACATCAATAAGCTGTATTATCAAATATTCATCATAAATTAACCATTGTCAATTATTCATCACCAAAATATCCTAGACCTAGCCACTTGGTCTAACAATTTTCCCCTTGATGAATACATTGACAACATCTTAAGACAGCATGATGAATTAGCTTCAAATAGATATAAGTGAAGAACTCAAGCCGAAAAAGTATTTTAAACCACAATCTCAAATCTCTTCGAAAACTTTCCCCCTCAACACGAGAATCAATTTTAGCAGATTTATCCAATATCTCTCCATTCTCTCTAATTTCTCCCCCTTTGGCAATGTAATCATCAAGAAACTTCAAAGAAAGAATAATTATAAGAAATGGTAATGAGAGTAAAAATCAAGAAGCTTTGTAGATTATACAAGTCAATATGCATTGATTTAATAAAGCAATCAAGCTATATTTTTGAGCAGAGCTGTCTAGATTATATAAAGTCATATATCATATAGCAATGTCAAAATTAGTTTTGAGCATGATTAAGCAATTTATATTAATAACAGGCATCTCAACAATGACCAAACCAATTATAAAGAACACAATGAGATATTACAACACAAAGTCAGAGCCTAAACGTGAAGCAAAATTTAAATCTAGATGAGTTAACAGTCTCATGTAACAACCTGTTGCTTCACACTCAATTCATAAGCATGTGGCATGCTTGTAGCATACTTGTTTTCATAATGGAATGCTTGTAGCATACTTGTTTTAAATGGTGGCATGCTTGAAGCATACTTCTTTTTATTTGTGCGCTTTTTGTGCCTTTTTCTTTTTATGTACCATGTTATGCTTGAAGCATACATCTTTTCAATTGTCTCTTTCTTATTTTTTTTATAACATGACAAATTGAGCGATCATAAAAAAAATTACAATATGAAACATGCAAACCTCATAGCCAAGATTTAAAATACGATTCGCAATCAAACTAATCCTTTTTGATGAACATCGTAGAGTACTATTTATAAACAATATAATCAAAGTATTCCGCCATATCATATTTTAGTTTAAGTATAGTAAATTAATTATAACCATTCATGATCAAAGTTACATAGTATATGAGTAAATATGATAAAGAGAGCTCTACAACTTATTTAATTTCAATGGCTTGGACTTGTTGATTTATTTGATAAGTATAATAAACAAAGTTTCTAAAATTTTTAAACAGCAAGCCCCCTCAGAATAATCACATTGGATGGCATACCCCCAACTCACTTCGCAAATAGAAGTAAACAGCAGTGCGTTTACTTGGCGGCCGCATGTTTCAAGTGATGCTATTAGTGATGCGCTGCCATACTAATGGTGTTTCAAGTGACGAGCTACTGGATGACATACCCCCAACTCACATGAATGGATGCCATTTTAATTGGCGACAAAAGAACCAATTGCCAATTGAAATGGTGACAGAGACCCTGCAACCTCTGTCGCCATATAAGATAGCGACAGAGACCAGTCTATTAAGGGAAAAAGGGCTGAAATTCATATGAATTTGGTAAACAAGAAAAAGAGGGGGAGAAGAGAAGAGAAGAGAGGAGAGGGGAAGAGGAGGAGAAGAGAGCGGGAGGAGTGAATTCTGCATTGAGAGGTGAAATTTCCCCTTTTTTATAGATTTTATTTTGAAATTATGGTAGGTTAGCAAATAAAATGATTAGATATATAGTTATATTGGATAGTAAATAGATGTGTAAATAATGTGGTTAAAGATATGTAGTTATTTAGGGTAGTCTATGTAGGATGAATTCTTGTATAACTATTAATTTTTCGTAGTCGTAAGTTATAGCGCATCGATTAATTTTAAAATATTATATCTGCTAGTTAGGTCTATTTGGAACATGGAGAGTAGAATATCTATAGGATCCATTTTAACTATGTGTGCTACATAGGTGAAGCATGCATGGTAATTTATATTTTTACAAGATATATACTGTTGGTTATCTGTCTTTAGGGTGTTGTATGTTAGAAAAATCCTCTTCTATGCAAGTTTATTGGTGATTAGCGGATTTATTATTGGGTCTATTTCACATTATTTAATCGAATAAGGAGCTATCATTAACATCAGATTAGTTATCAAATTGATTGCTATGTATGACTGAACAAGTAGCTTTCAAAATACACTATGGAGAAGGAGTTCCACGAATGGGTGTAGAAGGAATCGATTTGCATGATTTCCCATCTATGAAGGCAGTCTTTCAAATACAGAGCAACATCTATGGGGCACTGTTATGAGATGGTTGTACCATTCATTCTTGCCGGATCATGCGTTGCACGACCTGAAGTTGCATGGCATTGCTACCCGAACATGACAATACACGTACTGGGAGTTAGTGGAATTAAAAGAACAAAATTCGTGGAGCTCATATGTGAGATTGGCAAAGGAGTTTGGATAGCTGCTAGTCTTGTTGGCCCAAACCTGTGAAGAAGTCCTTCCAAGTTATGTGACGCTGGAAGATGGTATAAGTGGTAATGCTGAAGAAGTTGGGGAGTCTACCTGAAGTGCCCCATATTGTTTGAGTAAAGAATGGGGAGGTAGCACAGACTTAGTTGAAGCTGAGACCTTCCTATGACTGAGGCATAGGAACCCATGGAAATTGCAGATGAAAGTGAGGAGATCGAAACCTTGGTGGAATGGATATAGCTAGAAGACTGTGAGTATGAAGCAATGTCAAGTGATGAAGGTTCTGATGATGAACAAGGTAGAGGTGATTAGGCCATTCCGTCAAAGTGTAACATACACCAATTCAACAAATTAGTAGTGAGTGAAGGTGAGCGGGTGGCTTGGAAGTACTAGTAGAACGAGATTAGACAAGGAGCATTTTATAAAAGTAAGAAGGAGGTGCAGGAAGCAGTCAAGTTTTGGGCAGTGTCGTTGAGGAGGACATTCAAGGTAGTGAAGTCCAGCCCATGTGTGTATGACATGAAGTGTGATATAGAGGGATGCCCTTGACAAGTACGTGCGTACTAACCTTTGTGGGACACCTATTGAAAGTGCTCCATGGTCGTTCCACACACTTGCATGGCGACAGAGTACATGCAATTCCATAAATATGTCTTCAAGCTTTGTTGCAAATGTCATATATGGAGAGATTATGGACAACCTAGATTTTGAGTCGTATTTCATTATTCTTGCGGTAGAGCAGAGGTTCCAGTATACAATAAGCTATGTTAACGCTTGGAGGGCGAAGTAGAAGGCACTTGAAGTAATGTTCAATACGTTCAAAGATTTTTATTGCAACCTTCCTGGTCTGCTCTAAGTCATACAACAAAGGAATGTTGGGACCCATGTCTGTATTCTAGGACAAGCCTCGAAGCGGTTCCTTGGGAAGATGATACTTAAGCGAGCATTCTTCACTTTTGGTGCATACATCAATCCATACAGACACTACCGTCTGTTGCTTTGCATGGGTGATGTCTTCTTGATTGGAAAGTACAAGGGCCAGATATTGACTGCAATCACAGTGAATGGCAACAACTAGGTTCTTCCAGTCACATTTACATTCATTAAAAGTAAAAACACCGATAGTTGGTAGTGGTTTATGAAGAATGTGAAAGCGGTGTCGTAGGCGACCGTCCACAGGTTTGCATCATACATGATCAACATGTCGGCTTATTGAAGGCAATTATGCAACTATAGCAGGGGAAGACGGGCCATACCTATGGCCTAATTTGGAGAGTAGGTGGTACAAGAGGCACATGGGTGCTAATTTCTATAAGCAATTTAGGACCAAGGAGCTGATGAATATTTTCAAGAGGCTTTATGATCAGAATCAGTAAACAAAGATTGATGCACTATGGAAGAAACTAAACGACCTGACGATGAAGTACATGAGAGAGGCAGCGATTGATAAGAGGCGCCGAGATTTTTTCTGGACCGGGGAGGATCTCTCTAAGAAAGGAAGGTGCCTCGTCAGCTGGCGTCAAGCTTGTCGCCCATATGTGTATGGAGGCCTGCGCATCACTGATCGTAAGCTCGTCGGAATTGCCTTCCACGCATGCTGGGAGTGGCTGGAGTGTACCGATCCATCGCAGATCTGGCACATAGTTCGTTGTCAGGAGGACTAGGCAACTGAAGACTTGTTCTAAGCGTCAACTTCAATCCTAATAGGTGATGGCTCCCCAATCCTCTTTTGGACTAATAGATGGCTGTGCGGTCAATGTATCTGTGATCTAGCTCTAGCGATTTGGGAAAGGTGAAGAGCCCCTGTAGGATGCTAACCACGGTAAAGGAAGCTTTTCTCAACAAGTGGATGTTAGACCTGCACAGACCCTTCAGATTGCAAGCCATAGCAGATTTCTTTACTTTGAGATTAGCCCTCGATCATGTACAGTTACAACAAGGTGTCGTGGACACTTTCACCTAGCGCTAGACCTCTGATAGTAAATACTCATCCAAGTCGGCATACACTGCATTGTGCCAAGCATGGTTGTCAAGGCGTCGCCTAGGCGACGCCAAGTCGTCCTGGCACCGGGAAGGAGATGCCGGGGAGGATCGCCTCGCCTTGGCCCGAACTCTAGCTTCACCGCCAACCCAGGTACGCCGTCCGCCCCTCTCCTCTCCGGACGCGCCGCCTCCCTCCACCCGCGCCGCCTCTCTCCCTCCCGCCGCGCCGCCTTCCTCCCTCCCGCCACCGTCTCTCTCTCGTGCTCCAGCCACCTCCCTCTAGCGTGCTCCCGCCGCCGAGGGGAGGGGAGGCGACAGGGGGAGGCGGCGGCAGGGGGAGGCGTCGGCGAGGGGAGGCACGGGGGGGGGGGGGGGGGGAAGGTGGCGCGCGGGGAGAGGAAGCGCTGGGGAAGGGAGATCGGCGCCGGGAGTGGGAGTCGGCCGCCGGGGAGTGGGAGTCGGGGGAGACGGGAGACGCGACGCGAGAGAGGGAGTCGGGAGACGCGACGCGAGAGAGAGGTGGAAGAGACTGGGACTGAGACGCGAGAGGGAGTCGGCATCGGCAGTATATACGCGAGAGAGAGAGTCAGCATCCGTCGCCGTGCCCGTCGCCTAGGCGTTCAGGCGCCCCTCACTCGCCGTGGTCGCCGACTCCACCGTGACAACCATGGTGCCAAGGCACCATCTTCCAACCCTGCGCCAAGAAGCTTTGCAAGAGCACAACCCCCCTTAAAGCAAAGGTCTTCACTTGATTGGCACTCAAACAACGGGTTTGGACCTTCTCTAGGCTACGTAAATTTAACATCCTAGCACCTTCAGACTGCCTCTTTTGTGACCAGGAACCGGAGACAATCGATCACCTTCTTATTGGTTGTGTCGTGGCTAAGCAGATGTGGCTTACCATCTTCTCCTGGCTCTCCCTCTGAACTTCCTACCATTTCACCGAGAACACTCTGCAGGACCACTGGATAGTCACCCGCGAACTTGCCCTGATCAAAGAGAATAGGAATAGATTCTCTGATATTCCTGGCGGCCTGGATGATTTGGAAGGAAGGAAATAGGCTTTTGCATGATCACAACCGCTTTAACGTCCAAGAGTTCGCTCTCCGCATCAAGCAAGTCTATGATTGGTCGTTTGTGCCAAAATCTAGGCTGCTCGATTTCTTAGTCATGATCAGCTTGGACAAATCCCCTCGCACCCCCCCCCCCCCCCCCAAAAAAAGCTAATGTGTCTCAGTAGTAGTACTAGTCGTTCGCCGCATGTAAGAGCAACTCCAGCAGTAGCTCTCAAAACAGGGCCCCTACTTTTTATTTGAGGGCTCCCCCTACTTTTGAGGGCCCTGTTTTCTGGGTTGCACTCCAGCAGGAGCCCTCAAAACAGAGCCCCTACTTCTCAATTCCCTCTATTTCCTCACACACTATATGTATATGTATGGGACAAAAGCACAATACACAATAAAATATTTATGATTTCACAATGAGGGACAATATTTAAATATATGAATTCAAGTACGAATATTCAAATTTAAATTCAAATTTGTTCCGAATTTAAATTGAAAGCACAAAGTTCATCACATAACATTAACATTTGTTCCGAATTCAAATACGAATATTCAAATACGAATTCAAATACGAATATTCAAATTTAAATTCAAATTTATTCCGAATTTAAATTGAAAGCACAAATATGAATTCAAATACGAATATTCAAATTTAAATTCAAATTTGTTTCGAATTTAAATTGAAAGCACAAAGTTCATCACATAACATTCAAATTTAAATTCAAATTTGTTCCGAATTCAAATACGAATTCAAATACGAATATTCAAATTTAAATTCAAATTTGTTCCGAATTTAAATTGAAAGCACAAAGTTCATCACATAACATTCAAATTTAAATTCAAATTTGTTCTGAATTCAAATACGAAATATTCAAATTTAAATTCAAATTTGTTCTGAATTTAAATTGAAAGCACAAAGTTCATCACATAACTTTCAAATTTAAATTCAAATTTGTTCCGAATTCAAATATGAATTCAAATACGAATATTCAAATTTAAATTTAAATTTATTCCGAATTTAAATATGAATTCAAATACGAATTCAAATACGAATATTCAAATTTAAATTCAAATTTGTTCCGAATTTAAATTGAAAGCACAAATGTTCCACAAAAAACGAGGAAAGCTGAAAAATGAGAGCCGGAGTAGGGGGCCCCTAGGAATGAGGGGTGGGAGGGTGATTTGAGGGCCTCCTCAAATTTGAGGGCTCTAGTAGGGGCTCTGCTGGAGCTCGTTTTTTGGCTCAAGCCCTCAAATTTGAGTTTTGAGGGCTCAAGTAGGGGCCCTGCTGGAGTTGCTCTAATCCTCTAATCTGAGTTCAACTATTCTCCTTGGCTTCTTAATAAATAAAATGTAGTCCTCCTGTATTTTCGAGGGGAAAAAAAGCCCCTCGGCGGTGAGATCCATGGGGTGAGCTTGGTCGCTTGCTCCTGGTCACAAAATAAGTGAATGACGGCGGCGAACCACAGCAAGAAAGCTGCCGCTTCAATCACAGATATCATGTTACGGGCAGTGATCAGCCTCTGCACGGGGTCGTTCAAGCCGCCGATCGGTTCGGGACTCCGGAGCGTCGTCGTCTACGGCTGTTTTCTCCATGGCTATAATTTCGTACGAAATTAGGAGGTGGCCAACGAGACGCACGTGGGAGGGAGCTACGGAGAACTATATAGTTTAGATACATTTAAGTCACGTAGTCGCAAAAAGAAAGATATATATGTCACGTATCATATTTCTAATTGTGCAAGCCGGACTGGTGTCCTAGTTCTTCACGTTCATTCATGGCTCTCAGCTAGTACTCAGTAAAAGCATTAGCATTCACAGGTTAAGCGCTGCATTCTATGCAGTAGAACGCTGGACAGAACAATTGTAACAGTCCTATCTACTGGTTTCATGACGGCAAAATAGACACGCTGAGCACGGGAGAACTGACAGTAATCGCATCTCAATAGCTGAAAACAGCTTAGCTTGTTCCGGCCAGCCCAAAATGCTGCGCTGCCCCCATCAGCGAACCCCTCTCAGGCTCTTATCCTCCCATGGACCACAATTTTCAAGCAGGATGAATATACCCCTGACCACGAGGCAAACTAACAGATGGCACAATGGCAAAATAATACTGGCAATATGGAACACCACCATAAGTTGACCAATCGAGCATAGGCATAGCGGGGAATGTTCATCAGCCCCAATATAGCAACAATGAGAAAAAAAATACAAATAAAACTATATCCAAAAATTGAATCCCCCACTAGTTCCAGAAAACCAACTCGATGACGACACAGTGCAGGACCACAGATGCTTCACTCCACTCGTGGAATCCCAAGAATATTGAAACTTCAAGCAATTCACTGCTACTTGCACTCAGCAGGGGCCTCCCCCTGCAGCAGCTCCGCCGGACTTCTGTTCAAGGTAGAAGAGGAAGAGCAACAATCATAAGAAACAGAAATTTGAAGTGTCAACAGCACGTAAATATAGGAGAATCATCCCAAAATAGAATGAAGCTTCCAAACCTCATCATCTTCCTCGTCATCATCCCCTAGAATGGCTTCATAGTCCTCATCTTGAGGAGCCTCTCCAGTGAACCATGAACAGCATGTGGGATAATCTTGTCCCTAATAGTAGATTTGACAATAGGACAAAGCCCATTCAGAACCACAAAAAAAAACATAAGTACGCTATTTCACAAATATTTCAAAGAACCGTATACTTCAGTATGGTGCATAACAAAATAGCATAGCATATATAAAATGCAAAGAACAAGTGAATTTACCCAATGTCAGTCTTGCTCCATTTGGTTTCTGCAATTGTTCAGCCTGTTGAGAGAAGTAACAGATAAAAAGGTCAGAAAAATGACACAAACTCTTTAGCGTTAAGGCATATCCAAAACTAAATAACCTTGTTCAACTTATGGTATCCTCATCAATCTCTTCTTCTTCATCAGGAACTTGAGGGGGACTAGAGAAGTTAAAGAAGCTCTCGCAATGTTCAGTCTTTGTGATAAGTACCTTCTGTGTCAGACACTTTCCTGAATGCCATTCAATTTCAGTCCTGAAAAATAAAGCAGTTTGCCAAATATGAGATGCTGATGAAATCATTTTTGCTCAACAACAAAATAGAACTTTGCAGGTACAAAATGATCACATACCCAATTGCTTTCTCTAGAATGGGTGCATCTTCATCAATCATGTAATATGCTTTAGTCAGCACAGAATTTTTGAGCAAGGGATTGGTATCGAAGAAAAATTCAATCTTGAAACCCGTTGGATCATCAATTCTGCACCATTTGATGTCCTTGAGGTACTTCAAAGCTTCCTCATCCCTCTCCTGGATCTAAACTCAAGAAAGAAAACGAGTGCTTCACTAAAAGAAGCATTGGCAACAAGGAAATAAATGCAGTTCACAAATAAACAGACTAAGGGCCTATTCTTTTCGGCTTCTAAAAGCTGATTTTCGGCTTTTCTACAGTAACTAGCTTTTAAATGGAGTATCTTTTTAAGATAAGGCCTATTAGTTAATTGTAGTATATATTGTACCAACTTTATTTAATTGGCAAAAACCACACGTGAGTTTCTGTTACTCTTTAATCTCTCGCACGAACAGCCTAAAAACCACAAGCCGCAGCCAAAAGCCACAAACCACAGTAGAAAAGAACAGACCCTAAAGTTCTAGTATGAACATCAACCATTGGCAGCTCAGGAAAGCACAAATCTACAAAATAGTATGGCCTCACCTCCTCGGCCAGGATTTCATTGTTCTTCATTGCATTAAGCCAGAAATCTGGAACACCCTTTTCCTCTGGAGGAAAGCATTAAGGGCAAAGTTCTAGAAATAATCAATTTTGTTTTACCACTAACCTGTAACACCCCAAATTTTCTTCTGTAAAAATTTAATTTCAAAATTTGGATGGATTTTCTGTGTAATCCTGGAAATTAATCTCAATTCCCAATTCCAATCCGAAATTCAAATTTCCAAAATCTGAACATAATTTCTTTCTTCTATGCCAAGCTATTTTCTTTTTCCCTTGGCATAGCCCAATTTCTTCCAGCCCAAGCCCATTCCTTTTCCTTTTCTTTCCTTTCTCTCTATAGTTTCTTTCTCTGTTCGACTGAACAGCCAATGCCAGGGCAACTGAACGACAAAGCCGCCCAGGCCATTGAACCGAGCCACCCTTCCCCTTCGGGCCTGCATGAAGAATGTCATTAATTGTGCCTACAATCAATCCCTTTCCGTTTCTTTGCCATTTATTCCTTCCGTTTCCATTTATTTCTTCAGTTTCCAAATCGATGCCAAAACTGACACCATTCATTCCACGTAAGTATCCATCTCCGCCGAGTCTTTGAACAGGAACCTTGTGACCTCTCTCAACCCCTTCACCACTCCCTCAAACTCTCCTGAGCTCTCGTGCACCGTCGCTGCCGCCAGCCCATCATTCCCGAAACCGACCCTCGCCCTGACACACGTTCCAACCACTCGGGTGAAGTTTTTCGAAATTCATTCACATCATATCGTGTTCCCAAGTCTCATCAACCATCATCTCAAATTAATGAGGTTTTCGTGCAAGGAATCGCCGTGAATCAAGTTTTTCCCAAAACCGGCCGAAATCACCTTTCACCGTCGATTAGTCGTCTCCGGTGAGCCAAATTTCGATTCCTCACTCCTACACCATCTCCCCTACATGTGCCATGCATCAATTCGCCCAATGCATCACCGAGGAGAGTCATTGCCGGTGCCACCTCATTTGTCATCGCCAGTCATCGTCGCAAGCCAACTCCGGCCAAGCCGACCCCATCGGAGTGTTCCCCATGCAGAAGTTGTGCCTGTGCTCGCGTAAACCGTCACTGGAGGGCCACTGTCGCTGTGCAACCCATCACTCCATGTGCCGCCATCAGCCATGTCTTCACCGAGGAGCCCTCGACCCACTTTGGGCCTTGGCCGCGCCGCCGCTAGAGCCTCCCCTAGAGCTCCTTTGTTTCTTCCTTCAAAGCTCTTCTATTCCTTCCCGAGTCTATGACAGCAAGGGCCCACTTGTCATCCTCCATATTTTCAAAAATCAACCATAAAAGAAGATTCTAGGGAATATTCTCTCATTTATCTTTTTCCAAAATTTATCTCTTGTTAAAACTTCTGATAATTCGTTTTCCATCGTCCGAACTCCAAATCGAGTGATTCAAATTCCTAAATTCGTCTAAATTCCTAATCTACCTTCCAGTACCTATTTTGTATTTTTCCTGATTTTATTTGTATTTATTTTTTGTGTTCTCATTTTGTGCATAGAGTCCGACATAGTTGAAGATTTTCCCGACTAGTAGAAGGAAGCACCAGCCACCGTCAATGAAGATAAGCCTTCCTTGGTCATTTGTACCCATGTTTATAAAATTTATTTTACTGTTTTAAAATTTAAATGCATTGCTATGTCACATAAAATGATAACTTCCATTTTAGGGTTGCTAGTTAATTCAATGTTAATTAAACCCTTAATTAATGTTGATATCCATCTACCATTATCACCTTTCTTATATCAGTATTAAGGTTATACAACTGTTTGATTAATTTCAGAACGGTAGCATTGCTTAGACAAGCCAGTCAGTTATTATAATCTCAATACTAAGACATACTACTACAGAAAGCCTAATACTAGACGGCCAATCACAAACGGTTTAACAAAACCGTCTGTGTTGGCGGCGTCGGGGAAAACGAGTATCACAGACGGTTCTTAACAATGAACCGTCTGTGATAATTTAGTATCACAGACGGTCTGTATTAAAAACCGTCTGTGATAATCCCAGATTATCACAGACGGTTTTTAATTAAAAACCATCTGCGATAAGCTAGTTATCACAGACGGTTTTTAATAAAAAAAATCGTCTGTGATAATTCACAGACGGTTTTTTTATTAAAAACCGTCTGTGATAATGGAAGTAGGCATTTATTACGCTGCTCAGACCGCATTATCACAGATGGTTTTTTTATTAAAAATCGTCTGTGATAATGGAAGTAGGCATTTATTGCGCTGCTCAGACCGCATCTGTCTTCATTTCGATCCAGATCTAGCTGGTGCTATACTCTTTCGCTCAGAGACAAGCTTGGCGATTTGAGGCCAGTTAATTTGGTGAGAGGAGGCAGATATTGAGCTTTGAAGATTTATACTTTCCTGGTTGCTCTAGATATGATTAGTAATGAATTTTATTTTTTCTTTGCATGCATTACAATTTATATTTAAGTAATTGATGAGTGTTATTAATTGAAGATGGTTTGCAAAATTGTTGGTTATATAATAGCTGTTGTGTTTATAATATGAATTGAGGTAGCAAATTAAGCCTCAATATAATACATGTGGCCGGTATATATGTAGTAATAATTAGTTAATTTAATTTTTAATACTAAGTTGTTATATATGTACGTAGCGTAGGATCGAAGCTAGATGTATGCCACGAGCCGTGTGAGTGAAGAGTACATTAATGGTGTATCTGCTTTTACAAGAGCTGCCGAGGAGGATATGTTGAATAAGGGGGTGGAATATATGTACTGTCCATGCACTGACTGCGAGAATTTAAAGATGTTTAAGAACCGAGGGCAAATTGAAGCGCACTTGATTCGGAGGGATTTCAGAAAAGGTTATACGTGTTGGACCAGTCATAGCGAAGTCAATGATCAAATGCCGCCGGATGACATCGCCAGTGAAGTGAATGATATGCCGCCGGATGACATCACCGGTGAAGTGAATGACATGCCGCCGGATGATGTCGATTGTGGTTTGGATTCGGATAGGTTGCATGATGATAATCTGGATCAGATACTTCACGATGTAGAAGAGAATTATGATGAGAGAGAGTATGTTAAATTCCGGGGCTTGATGGAGGACTCGGAGAAACCTTTGTTCACGTGCTGCAAGTACACGAGGTTGTCGGTCGTGCTTGAACTGTGAAAATTGAAGGCAAGCAACGGTTGGTCCAACAAGAGTTTAACGGTGCTGCTAGGTCTTTTAGCGGACATGCTTCCGGAGGGAAATGAGTTGCCTGAAACCACGTATAAAGCCAAGAAGGTTCTTTGTCCGTTGGGAATGGAAGTAGAAAGAATACATGCATGTCCGAACGACTGTATCCTCTACCTAAAGAGTATGCAAACATGCATGTATGTCTGGTGTGCAACGCATCCCAATACAAACGTAACAATCAATCAGATGATGGCGAGGGAATAGAGGCGAAGAAAGGACCTCCTACTAAGGTGGCATGGTATTTTCCTATAATTCCCCATTTGAAAAGATTTTTTGCAATTCCAAAGGAGGCAAAACTGCTACGTTGGCACTCGGAGGAGCGCAAGAAGGATGGAATGCTAAGACACCTTGCTGATTCCACGCAATGGAGAAACATCGATAGGAGTTTTGCAAACTTCGGTGCAGAACCAAAGAATATAAGGTTTGGACTGAGTACAGATGGAATGAATCCTTTCAGTAGCATGAGCAGCCGACATAGCACATGGCCCGTGACTCTCTGCATCTATAACCTTCCTCCTTGGTTGTGTATGAAGCGAAAGTATATTTTGCTGTCGATACTTATCCAAGGGCCAAAACAACCTGGGAATGGTATTGATGTGTTCCTAGCACCGTTGGTGGAAGATCTAAAAGTACTGTGGAATGAAGGGGTACAGGTATGGGATGCATACAAACGAGAGAACTTCACTCTGCGCTCCTTATTGTTCTGCACCATAAATGATTATCCTGCCCTTGGTAACCTATCGGGCCATAGTACAAAAGGTGTCAAAGCTTGTACTCACTGTTTAGATGGTACCGAGAGTGTGTGGCTGAAACACTCACGCAAAACCGTCTACATGCGTTACCGCCGGTTCCTTCGGAGGGCTCACCCATACCGCAAGATGAAGAAACAATTTGACGGAGAGAAGGAAGACGGTTTAGCTCCAAGGCATTTAAGGGGACATGAGGTTTATGATATGGTTAAGGATTTAGATGTTGTCCTCGGAAAGGGATGTAAATTGAGGGCTCATGAGAAGAACACCTGGAAGAAGAGATCAATATTTTGTGACTTACCTTATTGAGAGTACCTAGATGTTCGACACTGCATCGATGTCATGCACGTCGAAAAGAATGTATGCGACAGCTTGATTGGTCTCTTACTGAATATTCGTGATAAAACAAAAGACGGCGTGAACGCACGGCTTGACTTGGCTGATATGGACATCAGGCCTGAGTTAGCACCGACATGCACTGATAATGGACGAACGCACCTTCCCCCTGCGTGTTACACTCTGTCCAAGGCTGAGAAAACAGAACTGTGCCAATGCTTGCATGGTGTCAAAGTTCCATCTGGTTACTCCGGCAATGTGAAGAAACTTGTTTCGATGCAAAATTTGAAGTTAAATGGCATGAAGTCTCATGATTGTCATGTGCTGATGACACATATGCTCCCTACTGCAATTAGAAATATTTTGCCGATTAAAGTCCGAGAGACAATCATGAGGCTATGCTATTTCTTTAACACAATTGCTCAGAAGGTCATCGATCCCGAAGGACTAGATGCTCTGCAGGACGAGGTGGTGATGACTCTACGTCACCTTGAAATGTATTTCCCTCCTTCGTTTTTCGATATCATGGTCCATCTCATTGTTCACGTTGTGTGGGAGATAAAAATGTGCGGGCCCGTATTCCTACGTAGCATGTACCCATTTGAGAGGTTCATAGGAATTCTCAAGTCCTACGTACGGAATCGTTCTCGGCCGGAGGGCAGCATCGTCGAAGGTTATGCAAGCGAAGAGGTCATTGAGTTTTGTGTCGATTATATGGCTCAGATTCAACCGATAGGTGTGCCTCAATCTCGTCATGATGGGAGGCTGAAAGGTCTCGGAACTATCGGAAGGAAAGCAATCACTCCAGATATGGACACGTATACTCAAGCCCATTTCACGGTGTTGCAACACATGACTGAAGTGGCACCTTATGTCGAGCAGCACAAGGATGTGCTTCGGCAACAAAATTCAGAGCGGCTGAATGTTTGGATCATGAGGCAACACAACAGTCGGTTCAACCAATGGTTGAAGGAGCAAATCGCTAGGAGCTCGCCAAGTGAGACGCTGACATGGTTGGCAAAAGGGCCGACATTTACAGTTGTGACATGGCAAGAATATGACATAAATGGGTACACATTCTATACGTAGTCTCAGGATGTCAAGAGCACTAACCAGAACAGCGGTGTCCGCATAGATGCGTTCAGTACTGATGGGTCGAGAAACTCGTACTATGGCTTCATAGAAGAGATTTGGGAGGTCGACTATGTGGTTTTCAAGATCCCCTTATTTCACTGCCATTGGGTGCATCTCCCACAGGTGAAGGTTGACAAGTACGGTGTCACTACCGTAGACCTCCAACGTGTCGGGTACAAAGACCAACCATTCGTACTCGCCAATCAAGTTGTTCAAGTTTTCTATGTAACCGATCCGGCAAATAAGAAACACCATGTAGTTCTTCATGGAAAAAGGAGAATTGTCGGAGTAGAGAATGTAATGGACGAGGAAGAATACAATCAATTTGACGAGTTACCTCCTTTTGAAAATGGCATAAGGGTCGATAACGAACAACGTGATGAAACTTGTTACGTACGCATTGATCATGATGAAGGGCTAATTTTTAAATGAAATAAGCAAGTACAATGAGAATGTGCGACATATATGTGGGCATTTGCATATATGTATATAACAATGCATTTGTTTGATGTATATGTGAATTGTCATTTATCTATACAACAATGCATGTGTATGATGTATATGTGAATTGGCATTTATGTATAGAACAATGCTGCAGTGTGATGTATTTGTGAATTTGCATTTATGTATATGTGAAAATGTGTGATGTAGTCAATTTTGAGATTGAGAAAATGTGTAAAGAAATACACTGTGTTGGTGGTTGGTGTTGTATATATGAATGCAGATTGAGAAAATGTGTAAATGAGAAAATGTGTGATGTAGTCAATTTTGAGATTGAGAAAATGTGTAAATGAATGCAGCTGGTAGGTGGTTGATCATGAATGCAGCTGGTTGGCGGTTGATCATGAATGACTACAGTCGGGCAAAGGCTTATCACAGATGGTTTTACACTTAGAACCGTCTGTGATATCAATATCACAGACGGTTCTAAGTTTAGAACCGTCTGTGATAAGCCTACTATCTCAGACGGTTCTAAACATAGAACCGTCTGAGATAGTAGGCTTATCACAGACAGTTCTAAACTTAGAACCGTCTGTGATATTGATATCACAAACGGTTCTAAATGTAGAACCGTCTGTAATAATCCCCTATATATACCCTCTGGCTAGGGTTTTCCGTGTATTCTGCAGTTATTCTATATCTAAATCCCGATCTGCCTCCCCGAGCCCTCGCCGCCGCCTCCCTCGAGCCGTCGCCGCCGCCTCCCTCGAGCCCTCCCCGGCCGCTTCCCTCGAGCCGTCGCCGCCGCCTCCCTCGAGCCCTCGCCGGCCGCCTCCCCGAGCTGTTGCCGCCGCCTCCCCGAGCCCGCCGTCGCCGCCGCCTCCCCTAGCCCCTGTTCTTCTGGTGATTTCGAATATCACCGGTCTTGTGAGTGAGTCTGTGATTTTTGTATGCAATCTGTGTGGGCTGTGCAAGTTTGTTAATCTTCTTTACATTACCTGGCACTGGGAAACATAGATTGCTTATGGGATATTTGGTTGCTCGATGATAACAAATATCATATACTGAGATTGGTTCAATCGGTCATTGAGCTCTAATAGCTGTCATTGTTGTCTTGTGACTCTGGAAGGCAGTCTCTAGACTTTGATATATATGCTTGTGAGTGAGTCTTGTTGTCTTGTGACTCTGGAAACATAGATTGCTTATGGGATATAGCTGTCATTCAATCGGTTCATGCTGTTTCAGATATTAGCATATTCATATGTTGATCTGTTGGGAATTTTGTTAAGTTGAAACATAAATTATTGAGCAAAGTTAATTTGGTTGGTCTTGCTTTTTTGAATACTGCAATCTGAATACATGCATGCTGAATATACTTTCATCTTGAGATTGTAGAGTTTGTATCTAGAGCTCAAAAGACCGAGTTTATTATTTAGCATAACCAATCAAGGAAGAGTATATGATTTAGTAGCGGGACGGCCAAGATTAATCTTGTGCAACCCTACAATTTGAGAGCACAAATTAATCAATTAAAACTTGAGTTTGTTGCTAGTCTTAATTGATACATGCCTTCTACATTGTCATACATATTCATGTTTAGAATGTTATTGATGCTTGTTGCTACATATAGCTACCATTATATATGTATATATGTAGGTATATATATGTATATGTATGTATATACACATATATATATGTATTGTAATCGCCTATATTGAGCGAAATAGATAGATATTGCACTTTCTTATCTTATGGTATGGCACTTTCTTATCTTATTCTAATAGACCCACAAATTGAACAAAATGTCATCCGCGCATTCTTCAACACCATCACCGGAGGCGCCCGCTTCAAAATCTAGACGCCAAGGAAGAGGGCTATCGAAGAAGCCTGAGGGCCGATTTACCATCACACAGGTCGATGTATCTGGGGTCCCTCTCCTTCCTCGCAAAGCAGTAAGTGCATGGAAGAGCATGATCGGAATCGTTGCACGAGAACGAATTGAGATCACATTCAATTCGTGGAAGGACGTGCCTGTGACTCGGAAAAGAGAGCTACTGACAGAAATTTTGGCATCGTTCGAGATCCCAGAAGAACACCAAGACGCCGTGCAACGACAAGCCTTGCTAGGGGCGTGCAAAGCATGGAAGAACTTCAAGAGCAAGCTTGTCAAGGACTACGTGGAGAAAGACGAAACGCCCTTTTATAAATACCCATTCCTGGAACCACAATGGGAAGAGTTCAAGGCTTCGAAGACGACCGAAGATTTCAAAAGTACAAGTGCGGCGCACAAGGCCCTCCAGGCAAAAAACACACACACCCACAGACTTGGCACAGCTGGGTATGCAGGTAAAATCCTGCAGTAGAGGAGCGAGGACGACCAGGCAGCCCTGCAGGACATCGCCCCGCCATTTGCCAATATCCCGGATGAACGCGCTCGAAATTGGATTAGAGCAAGGTCATCCACAACGACATCGGGGGACGTCTCCTTTCGAAACCCTGCAGACCAACAAGTGTCCCAGCGCCTGGTAAGATATCGATCGAACTACGTAGCTTGTAATTACTCCACAACTTCGTACGAAGTGAAATGACATGTTGTGCTCTTGCAGGAAGAGCTGAGTTTTGAAACTATCCTGGGATCATTCTAGAGAACAAGTGAGAATGATATGATCTCCGCGGCCCTGAGAAACAAGGAGCACCCAGGCCGTACGAGAGGCCTTGGCCTTTACGTTCCTTGGAAACATGGTTTCCAAGATGACTCTGACATGTATCGACGCAAGAAGAGAAACAAAGCCGAGCGTGACGCACGCCTACGAGAAGAGATCAAGGCATCTCTTAGAGAGGAGCCAATGGGTGAGCTAGCTCATGTAGTTAGAGCAACTCCAGCAGTAGCCCTCAAAACAGGGCTCCTACTTTTTATTTGAGGGCTCTCCCTACTTTTGAGGGCTCTGTTTTTTGGGCTACACTCCAGCAGAAGCCCTCAAAACAGGACCCTCAAATTCATTCTTAGAGGGGATGACACATAGGACCCACCCTCATCCTCATCCTACTTTTGAGGGCCGAGGGGCAAAAAACTCACTCCAGCAGGGCCCCTACTTAAGCCCTCAAAAGTAGGGGCTCCCTCCAGACCCCTAGGAATGAGGGCTCGAGGGGGAGATTTGAGGGGGCCCTACTTTTGAGGGCTCAAGTAGGGGCCCTGCTGGAGTGAGTTTTTTGCCCCTTGGCTCTCAAAAGTAGGATGAGGGCTCAAGTAGGGGCCCTGCTGGAGTTGCTCTTAAAGATGAGATGCGAAAACATACAGAAAGTCAGCAGGCCGCCGCCACCGCTCCTGTGCTAGCTAGCCCGCACAACCGTCCGAGTAGTTGCGCGTCCAATCCGACGCAAACCGATGCCATATTTCCTGTGGACGACATCATGGTAATAATTATTATCTCTCGAATGTTTGCTCCATTGATAGGCCTATTCGACTAGCTAATTCTGTATCGTTATGTAGGAGCCTACGAAGTACAGGCTCCAAGTGAGATATACCTCCGTTCCCTTGCACGCTGCTTGGGGCCAGGCATATCCGTCTGGTATCGGGGCCATGCTGCACGGTCAAGCTTTAGCGCCAGGCTTCGCAAAAGTTAATGTGCATGGTGTGCATGTCAATTTTGAGGTCGTCCCGCTACCGAAGCCCCCCAACAATGAGATCGTGACTCTAGAGCAGGCCATTGGAACATTCATCCAGTGGCCCAAAAGCGACATCTCCCTGGAGGCTTCTTCACCGGTGGCAGGACCAGAAGGGCAGTGCGAACCACAGCAACATGCACTGGTGCCATCTCCACAAGGGCAGTGCGAAGCAGAGCTACCTGCACCGGTGCTATCTCCACGGGTGCTATTCTCGCCAAATTAAGCAACTTGCACCGTCTGTACCATTACAGTCGACTACCATAAAGTCGACCTACAATCGAGGCAGTGGCCAGGACAAATCAAAGACGAAGGATGATGACGATATCCCGTACCTGCTATTGGCCCGCAAATTCGTGCTAGGTGAGCCGATGATATTCCCGGAAGAGCACCTCTTAACCCTAGGACTTGGTTGCCAAACATTACACGCTTGGCATATGGCACAGTCCAATATGCCAGAGCCAGAACGGCGCTCAGGTATCACTGTCAAATTCAAGCGGGAACATTTCCAACACGAAAATCAGGAATGTGTCTTCGTTGTGACCTTTGACGATATATTTGGTCTTTTCACGCTCAACGCTCTCGATGCCTCACTCGTTCGATGCTGGACGCTGTAAGTCTGTACAATCACAGTCTCTGTTCACGTAATACCGATATATGTCACAATATGAGACTACTCCTCGATTCCTCGAAGATCACCAATTCTAAGGTTTGTCAATCTTCCCACATTTATTTCATACTTGTCAAGTTATATATATGTACACGCATTGATATTCCTATCGACAGGCTGCGCCCATCTCTACATCTGCATTGACACAGCCGGACTTTGCGCAAATTCGAGGAGAATTCGCTTGGTTTTTGTGGACTAAAGTCATAAGAGCAGATGGAGAGTTCCACTGCGCACAATGATTTTTTATTGCTCTTATCACTCTGTAATTGTGAATTTGTTAATGGATATTTTATTTCATTTCAATTAATTCATTTGCGAAATGGATGCCTTATGTCTGTGAATGAAATGTGATGTGAATTGGATGTTTTATGTTTGTCAAATGAATTGAGATGTAAATTGTATGTATACATATACTTGTTTATCTGCTTGTTTCAGAGGGCATAGCTAGCATTTCCTGAGGCTAGCCAATAAACAGAAATAGATTTAGGGGTAGAAAAGAACATCACAGACGGTTTTTAGTTACAAACCGTTTGTGATAGGTGACATATCACAGACGGTTTGTAACTAAAAACCGTCTGTGATATATCAATATCACAGATGGTTTTAAGTTAAAAACCGTCTGTGATAATCAGCTATCACAGACGATTTTCAGTTAAAAACCGTTTGTGATATTGATATATCACAGACGGTTGTCGAACCGTCTGTGATAACCTTCGATTATCACTGACCCATAAATTCAGACGGTTCAGAAAACCGTCTGTGATGACGTTTTTGAACCGTCTGTGATGACTTTTTCTGTAGTAGTGACAAGAATAACCTAAGATGACAATGATACATGGATATCAACATCAAATGAGGGTATAATCAACATCGGATTAACTAACAATCTTAAGACGAAAGTTATCATTTTATGTGAAATAGAAATGCATTATAAATTCAAAACAGTAAAATATATTTTATAAACATGTGTACACATGATCAAAGAAGATTTTCCTTCGTTGACAGTTGCTGGGACTTCCTCCTGCTAGTAGAGAATATCTTCAACTGCGTCGAACACTACGTGTAAAAAGAGAACACAAAAAAATAAACAAATAAAATCAGAAAAATACAAAATAGGTACCGAAAGGTAGATTATGAATTTAGATGAATTAAGGCCCTGTTTGGAATGCGGGAATTTTTCCCGATTCCTGCGGGAATTGAACTGTTTCCTGCAAAATTCCTGCAAAATTCCTGTGAAATTCCTCTGTTCCAAACAGGCCCTAAGGAATTTGAATCACTCAATTTGGAGATAAATTCTGAAAAAAGAGAATAACCATCAAGGTCAGGGCTATCAAAAATAAAGTTTTTTACTCATGTAGCCTTTTCTTCTAGAGTAGGATTCCTATATAATCAGTACTGACTTATTTACAGAGTGAATAACCATAAATGTAAACAACTTCTATCCAAACGAGAACTTCAAAAGACATGGTGTGATATTTGGGGCACGTCCCGCTTTCTACCAAGCTTTTTACAGTTTGAAATTAGCACATTTGGAATGAAGAGGGTAACTAAATATAGCAGAGACAATCGACTAAACGAAATTAAAAGTTGATGGATTTGAGCACCAGCAAGATAAAAATATTCCTCTTCAAGAAACCAAGGAAGACCCCTGAGATGTGAGCATAATGCGAGAACATACCGGCGGATCAAGTTGTAAAAAACTAAAAACTAAAAGCATGTATCTAATATCTTGCATATTTACTTTCTTATGATACAAAACCATGAAGAAGGAAGCACCCGATCCAGCAAGATGCAGTTACTGAGTCCAAAGCATACAAGACAGCACCAATCAAATCGTGCCACAAATATCACCACCACGAAACTCTAGCCTTCAGCAACATAATGTTTAAGTGTTTCTGTTACCTGAATATCCTTCAGCGCCTCGACGCGCTTCCTGACCTTGGGCGCGAGGCTCTCGAGCACGTCCATGTGCGGCGCCGCTAACCCCTGCAGCTTGTTCTCCACAGACGCATCGTCGAATCAAATAACAGAGATGAACACACCAAAAACCGATCACAGGAAAAAAAAATCGCAATACCTTAAGCGACTCCACGAGGTTGGCCTTCTGCTCCGGCGTGAACGCTGCATCAAAAACCACCGCCGCAAACAATAAGAGTTTCACCCAATCACCGTAAAAAAAAGCAACGAGGCGGGGCAGGGGGGCCGAGAGCTCACCAGCCTCGCCGGGGATGGCGGCGTCGAGAGAGGATCCCCGGCCCTAACAAATGTTCCACACTACCACTTGCAAAAAGAGCAAACGGAGTACGAGTTCTGCAGAGGGTTGGTTGGCTGATTTCGTTTGCAAATGAGCGATGAGCAGTTTTGCTGCGCGGCAGGCGGAGGGAGAGTTTGTGATCTTAAAATTTCTGTTATAGTCCTTTGATTTTTAGATAATTCTATTAACATTAGAGCTATTTCACCTCTCTCTCAGCAAATATAATTACATTATATAATTACACTGTGTAGTTCATCTGACCTCCCGATGTAGTTCATCTGACCTCCCGAAGTCTAAATTCCTGGTTCCTCCCCCTGGTTGTCATTGCCCAATAAAATGAAACACCCATCAAGCTTCGGGCTTGTTCTTTAAGTCAAAAGCTGACGGCTTTTGACTTTTGCTACAATATCTAACTTTCAAACGGAATATTTTCTTAAGACAAGGTTTACAAGTTAAACGATCTACATGTTAAAAACCCAATATTTGTACCAGCCAAAATCGCAAGTGAGTATCTATCTCTCTGTAATCTGTACTGTAAACAGCCAAAATTCAAAAATTTCAGTCAAAATCTATAAGTCGAACCCGAAATGAACAGGCCCGAATGTCTGCCTCGTGAAAGAAACGCTAGCTTAACATAACTTAACATGCACACACCCCCTGCCGTACGGTCGCCGCACTACTGTAGCACTACCACTAGCCTGTCACTTCTGATTGTTCGGCGCGAAGCGGGGCGGTCAAGCCCGCTACGGGCTCCCATGTCCCAGCGGTTGGACGAAACTTGGGATGGAGTAGGGATCCGACGATAAGAAATCACATGACACTTTCTCAGCTCCCCTCTGCTGAACTTTGACGAGACGCAACGATCTTGGTCAAAGGGGATGTTGCTGCTGCCCAGATCACCCCAGTCACTCCACGTGCAAGCGACAGAGCGTCGTGCGCGCCATGCTGCGCTCGCGTTCGTGCAAAGGGCCTCGGCAAGTTGGCGAACGCCGTGAAGAACAGAAGCTAGAAAAACGGCGTAGCAGTTACGCCTAGCTTCCGGTCACTTGTTCGGCGTTGAGGTTTCAACTGACGTTTATGGCGAGATACAGAAACGCGTGAACTGGGGATGCCATGCACTCCGCCCCGCTGACCTCTGGCTTATTTTTCATTGTTTAATAATTTCATCTTTTCTGGTTTTTTAGTTTTTTTTATTCTTTTTCCCCGTATTTGTTTGTACTGTTCGTGATGGACTAACCTGTTTTTTCTATTTTAAATTTTTTTAAATTTAATTACATCAAATAAATCATCATCAGTTACAGTGCTTTTCAGCCATAAACAACTCAAAAAAAACCATTTTGAGCACAATGAATAGAGTTCAATACTTTCTGGCATCGAAGTACAAGCCATCCCAACAGAGTGTAGGAGCATGTTTGGGGCTTATATACTGGCTCCTCAGAAAAGTGGGGGTGGAAAAACTAGACCTCAGTGCAAATGCGGTCTAATTTTACATATGACATCATTCCAACACTCGTAAGCACTGATTAGAAGGAACTACGCATATGACAACTTGAACCTCCAAACCAGGCAAAGCGTAACATAACATGGCATAGCAATGGACTCAGCTAAGTTCCCATGGATTACTGGACACGCATGCAGCTAGGATCACCGATTCGCCAATACAGACTACAGAGGATATCATAATATGTAAGTTGTACATTCTGATGCAGTTGTTAGCAGGTGCTGTCTTTCAATGAGTTTCAGATTAATAAAATCATGAGAATGAATGGTTTCAGTAGATTATTTCCATAAAATCTCTCACGGGGTTCAATCACAATGTTCTATGAATCAATCAGCACACCAAACCCTTAGTGCAGTATACAGCGAAGACAAACCACCCAATCAGAAGAGAAGAGAATGCTGCCATCCCTATTAGGAAAGGCCAGCCGGCCATTAAAATACCGATGCATGTCACAGTTAGGAAAGGAAAGAACGACCGAACAATAGACATTTTGTCCACCCATTGGCCATGCAACCAAACAAGAGCGGCCACATTCAAAACATTCCACTCCACGGAGCCTTTGTAGGCAAACCGGTTCAGACAGTTTGCCACAAATGAGTGGCAGTTGCACGTGAACAGATTGTAGTACTTATGCTGGAAATGTCTCATGCCAAGTTGCAGAGCGTCATCCCAGGAGATTGTTGTTCCAACTTCTGCATGCTTGTAGGACCGCTCACATACGTGTGCCGCAAGATTAACAGGAAAGCAGCACTGGCCATGAACAAAACAAATAGTATGTCAAGAAGAATTCACCTATTTGAAAGGAACCTACTGAAAAATTCAGTGAGATGACAACACAAGTTGATTTTTGCAAAAATAAAGGTTAAACGTCAACAAGATTGTGACATGTGAAACAAATCAAACAATATATACCATCTTTGTCAAAAGAGGAAGCTGCAAGTTCCCATGAAGGGAAATCTATGGAACGCTGTACAAATTCTTTGTAAATAACACTGCTACTAAAGAAAACAAAAACTGTAATTGATCACAGAACTTCTAAAATGGGCAAATACCACAAAGCTTTGGCTTTTCCCTAGGCCTGCGCACCATCATGCTCTGTCTGTGATAGCTGGCTGGAGTCCCAGGTTCAGTGTCTCCAGCTCACATGTTTGATTTTTGCATTATTTTCCACCAGGATCCAATTGTTATTTTAAAGAAATAATATTGCTACTTAATGAAAGAACATGTTTCCTAGCTTACCTTTACAAGCACCAGCTTGTAAAATACTCCACTGCTTAAAGAATACTAAAGTTGGGTGTTAGCTTGGAAAACATTAAGTGTTTAAAGAACAGTAAATCATGATACATTCTTTCATGCACGGCAAGTAAATGAAAAAGAATGAAGCGTGCATGTAAATGGAAAAGAATGAAGGTGGGTTGATTTCTTGTACCTCACAGATAAATTTATAAGCTACAGACATAGGAACATACATATCGTTTTGGACATAGGTGCAGTCAAACTTTTGAAACTTTTACTATCAATATCTTTTTAAATATTTAAATTAGATGCACAAAAATCATGTGTAGATTTGTTTCAAAAACTATTCTCACAATATTATAATTTTATTAGGTTTTATAAATATATTATAATAGAAATTAGTTGTCAAAGTTGTGTTTTTGAGACCATGTCGATGTCCAAAATTACATGCATTTGTGTTCAGAGGGAGTACATGTCAAATAGAATACTGTGAACATGTCACCTAGGACCGTAGGAGTGTAGAACTAACAGGAAATTTCTTCTCAAAGAAACTAAATATGGATTTATACTAGTTGTGTGGATCCTATAGCTTTTGAGAATATTAAGAAGCAGTTCAGATAGACAAGTACAAGAGGATCGGCTATGTTTGAATTACATACTTCATTCCAAAGAAGAAAATGAAAATATTTGGAATCATGCATACCTTCTTTCTGTCAAGCTGGAGGTACCTGGCAACAGAACCATATGCAAAATTATCCACGCTCACCAAATTTGAACCGGCAAAATCCAAGACTGCCCCATCCTCCTGACAGATTCCAACATGCCCTATGTAAGGAGCAAGCCATGAAACTACAGGAAGAGGAGTCCAGACAATGCAACAAGGGAATGTTGCTCTCTTTGGATCTATCTCGCCAACTGGCCACAGCTCCTGCAGTCCACTATTTGAACTGGCATCCTCATCATCAAAATCAGCTTCAACCTCCATTGACGAAAATACTTTTGGTGACATTAATGATCCTTGTACTTAAACAAAATCAAATGTGAATAGCTTTCATCTCATGATGTTGTCAACATTTTTCTGAAAACAAAGAACCAATTGTTAATATCCCATACTTAAGGACAAAAAAGGTAAATAATTAAAATCACATCTATTTTAGTACTACAATATCTTTGCAAATCCATACAGCAATATAACAATATAAAAAAGTTGAATATGGACATAAAGGTATGAACAAGGGGATACGGGCTAATACTTTTCTGAAACAACTGAACTTCATTACCATGCATTACCAATTCTCCGCGGTGATACGGGCTAATAATTTTGTGAAACAACTGAACTTTGTTACCATCCATTACTAATTCTCCGCGGATCGAATTGTTGCCTACATGGCCATTTATTAGCACATTTAATCTTGTACCAGTGCATCATCTTTTAACCCCCAAAAAGAGCCTATCTCCTTTTCTACTTTGAGTGGGATGGTAGGGGAGAACTTTGCTATACTTTTTTTTGCGAGGAAATATTGTATGCTACTTTGACAAAAGGAAATATTGTATCTCCAGTGCTTTATTTGTCTAACATGTTAGGAGATCTCTTGAATACGAGATGTTGAATGACAGAAGATCAGGTTGGCAATGAACGACAACGGATAAATGTATCAAACAAGAGTACATTTGCACGTCCAGGAGCTTGCTGGGAATGTGCACGAGCCAAGGGCGAGGAGCTTATTACAAAATTTGCGCCTAGCTGTATGAACTAGCAAATCGATTCCTAAACAATTATATCTGCTAATTGCTCAATATCACTGTCTAATTTTCAGGTGGATCCAAACCCGCTAATTGGATTGGGTAGGATACCAAATTACCAAACACAAGCGACTCGCAACAGTCTGATTGCGTTTCGGGATCAACTGTAGCAATTTGCAATTTAAGTTGAATAAATAAACCAAAGCTGGAGCTCCTAAACATATCTAAATTGTCCCTAAAATCCAAGCACCCTAGGCCCTAGCGCAGCATCACGGTATGAACCAACCGAAGCTGGAGCGGAGATCGGGAGAGGGAGACTCACCGGGGGAGCTGGATCCGCGGGATCCGGCAGGCGCCCTCCCTTCGCAATCCGGAGGCGGCGGGGGTCAACTCGAGCAGGGCGCTGCGTCTCGCCGTATGGGTCAAGCGTCGCGTCGCTGCGCGGGGGGTGGGAGGGGGGCTGGGGAGGCGCGGTTATAGAGGAAGGTGGAGGGGTGGGGAGAGGAGAGTAGTGAAAGGTGCATGCACCTGGACCTGAAGTGGACTGGACTCACTGGGTGATGGACACAAATGGTAGGCGCACGCGGGCGCTTTGCTTCAGCGGCCGGTTTCATCTTCTTCTTTTTTTTAGAATGGTAAGTTTTGGTACCGTCCGTACCAACGAACCGTATTAGATTTAATATAATAATATAAATATATATTTATAAATATACATTTGTTCAATTATATGTTCATTAAATATCACTTATAATATTATTGTAAATACATAGTAGTACTATCAAATATAACATATAGTTCAATAGACAATATTATCAATTCCGCCAGTACCGACCGGTATTTGATCGATACCAAAGCCGGTATGACCGATGTTGGCCGTTATTTGGGCCAGTATAGTATAAGACTTGCTTTGTATTGTACATGTTCAGGTGGTGGTACAGTATGTATCGATCGGTATAGTTGCTATTAAATCAGTAGCGACAAGCCTGGTCTTAATCAGTTGGAACACATCAATTTATTAATTTTAGTATTATTTTGATTTTTTTAGTTTTTTTGCCTTCTTTTCCTTATTCATTTGTATTGTTCGTGGATATGTAACAATTTTGTCTTATTTTTTATTTTAAAATTGAATAACTTAGAAAAAACTAACAGATACTACACTGTAATTTTAGTCAAAATCTAACAGCCAAAAACCGAAAGATGCAGCTACATGGAGCAGGGCACTCCGTTCTTCTCTACTTTTTGGTTCTTGGTTTTTTCCAAGTCAAAATGGTTTTTCGAGTACAAAATCGTATGCATCATCAACGTCTTTGTTGTTTGCTGCCTATCGAAAAATAAAGATAAAAATTATCAGCCACAGCCTAAAAGATTAAAGCCACATTTACATCCATCCCTTCTGCGTAGCGGGAACTGATAAACTATCCCATGCGAGGGAGAAGTAGGGTCCATGCTTTTTTGCCGTGGGGAGGGTGAAATGTCGATTTGTCCACGCGACGGTGGAGATGGACAGCTACGTGGGGATCGGGATTGGCTCTGTAGGTAGGGGTGGAACCACGTTGTGGGTCCCGCTGTCATAGGACATTAGGTCTAAAATTTTTTTAGCAAGGATTAACACTTTCATCCCATGTGTGAACCCATAGGCTAAACTCAGTGCACCCAATTCTTTCCTTGAAACTCAATGAAGAGAGCGCTAGCAACTTAAATTTCCAATAGCTAACAGTAGTCCACGAGAAGCTTCCGCTTCCGTTAGTCCATGAGACAACTGCATCAGACTAAGCCAGCCCTTAGTCAGCATAAGAGAGAGAACTGCAACATGCCACGACGTCCATTTGATGATCCCAAGCTTGTCACCTCGTAGCAACCCTCGATGCTTGTTTACCTTGCATGGTCGGTCAGGAGATGTGCAGCACGTTCGCCACACAGCCATACCCAGCTAGGCAGCAACTAGTCACCGGAGAACGGCAGAAATCGGCGCCACTTGCCGTCCTCACCTATCATCTCAGCGTGGTGTCACCTGGTCCCTATTACCTCACGCCCTCGCCGACCAAAGAAAGCTTAGGTCCATCCAATCAATATGTATTTTACTCTAAATTTATTGATGATTATCAGGGTTTCAATGTGATGATTATTAATAATTTTTGTCGAATTGTAGGGTTAAGACTTTGGGTTTTAATTTTGATTTCTGGAATATCAGCCTAGCTCGTTGCAAATCGAGGGTAAAATTGTAGTATTTGACTGAAATATCAAGTAAGTAAGCCACCGGACATATTTTCTATTATATTATTTTTGAACTATTGAATATATAAATATCTAATTAACTTCTCAATTAATTGGTAATAATTTCATGAATGATATACTTATTTGCTATGTTGAGAAATAAGAATTGACGAAAATTACTGATGATATTATGGTTTGTCGCTTTATGAACTTGAAAGAACGTAAATACTAAAAGATAATGCATTTTAACTTACATTTAATCATTCTACTATTTTTTATTGAAAACTTTAAGTAACTTTGTTTTCTTTTAACAGGCCATTGAGGTTGAATGATGTATTTTATTAATGCCGACCAATATTTGTCTGTAGTTTCACCTTTGGTTCATTCAGTTTGCTGCAACTAATTAATATTATTATTGGGCTCTTTATTTTGGTAAGTATTTTGATCAATACTTCTTTATTATCATACGATGTCGTCAGTTAGTTTAAAGTATTGATGATAAAAATTACCGAATATATAACTATTTAGCACAATATTACTTGAAAACTACAAATGGTGTTATATATATGGTGAAGTGCTGAACCTCGGTCATTTTTATTCTAGTTTCATTCTAGGCATGTAGCTAAGGGTTCCATAAATTTGGTTCCTACTTCGACTCTACATACACTGCATATGTGCAGACAGTTGATCGATGGCCTTCAATTGTGCCTACGCCATAGTTGCGGGTGTGCATCCCCTAGTTAACAAAGGCACAATGCAAAATGGCATAAGATGTCTATGACACCCAGGTTCTCTGAACCATTTCCTGTTGGAGTTTCAGCTCATTATAGTTACTGGCACGATCATGTTATTTTGAGCGTAATGATACGATCATGCTGGAACTGCTGCTTAAAAAGTCACAACCCTTGTATAATTCGAGATTACAAGTTGGAGTAAAAAAACAACCTTATACGTATATCCATCTAATAAATGGAATGGCTCCGGAAGATGTTGCTATCAGATTTGTACAAAGAGAAGGCGGATAGTGATGTAATGAATAAATGTGGTACGCACGCCGATTAACAAAGGGTGGGCACTGAAATTGACCACCAATAGCAGCTTGCGTACCAATCTACTCAATTGGAAACGAGGGCAGGTCAACAGGATCACCACACGGGTGCTGTCCAACATCCACCATTCTTTCTTTTTGAGGGCAGCACGTATAATGCAGAGCTGGTGAATATACATCTTCTGTTCACATTAGTCTTCAACTTGTGTGTTGAAAATGAAGTTGGGGAACGATGTTGTAGTGTCCCTGCTAAGCAAAAATAAAATCGGGATGTTCTTTATTCGC
Source organism: Dendrocalamus latiflorus (assembly GCA_017311315.1). NCBI lineage: Eukaryota > Viridiplantae > Streptophyta > Magnoliopsida > Poales > Poaceae > Dendrocalamus > Dendrocalamus latiflorus. The sequence continues at coordinate 45,837,046 of CM029666.1, read as the reverse complement.
CATGACAATGGATCATTGGCAGAGATTCAGAGATACATAACATTAGCCAGTATGCAAGTTTAGTCAGTAACACAGCGTGTTGCATATCTTCTAGCATTGTTTGGTTTTGTGTCCATGATTGAGACTCAAGGTCCCCTGTCAAACTTACGGAAAATGAAACAAGAGGACACAATCAAATAAAGATTTTATTGCTGAGGACACAAAGAGAGTTACAAGAATGAAATTTGATGTGTTCTAGGGCATGCAAAACACCCTATTTATGCATATCTAAGAGGTAGCAGTTAATGTCGCTAAAGACGTATTTTTGTCCTCACACATGTGTCTTCATTTAGCCTTGAACCGCTGTGTCCTTGACTAACCACCGCATCCCTTGGTCAACTGTTGTAAGTTGCCAGATGTGCCGATAACCGCTCTCATGTTAATCACGCGAGAAACTATCGTGTCTCCCAACTAGTTTACCTGGTCGGGGGTTTATAGAACCATATGATTGGTCATCATTGTCCATGGGTGATCCTTGTTGGCTTCCGTTCAACTTGTCACTAAAGGGACAGGATTTCATTTAAATTGTGGTCGTAAATGTAACTGTTATGTTAAGCAAGTCCTTAATATGTGAGCCTACTTTCCATAGAAAAATATTGACTCGGTCAAGAGTCCTTGTAAGTTGCGGTAAAAATAGGGATATAAAAGAACTTCCTTCCTTTTACCATCATTTCTTACTCTACCCACACCGCAGTTTTCTTCTACAATCTTCCCATTCTCAAACTCTTCGTCTCCTTATCTCTCTTTTGAGATCTTCGTCTACAATCTTTCATTTGCTAGAAAGTGAATTATTAGCAGATGTTCTTGACCACTATAAGATTGAATTGTTCCATCTTGGGCCGAATTCGATTTTTATTCTTAATGTCTTTTCACATCTCTACAAAGCTTTCTTTGGCAGCTATTTCTATCAATTCACTAGCAACAATAAGCCAAGTTGAATAACAACATGGCTAAGGAATATCCTCCCCTTTCGATTAAGGATGCACGGTGTGAATATCAAAAGGAGTGGTTCTACTCTGAACTCCCTAGAGGTAATCGCCTCAAATTCACTAGGAATGCTCCTTCAGTGTAGACGACATAAGATAGAGAGAAGGATAAGAAGGATTTAAAGTTAACACCTGAAGAGAAGAGATTGGCTGTTGCAATTGTCTCCCTAGTTGTAGTTGGACTGATTGGTTGGAAGATCGTGCACGACTTCCTCTAGCATAAGATTAGCCCTCTAAAGAATTTTGGACGTATCTAGAGTGTCGACACGTGGACAGTCGTGCGGTCCAACACCGCATGATCGAGCTACAGTCGAGTCGTGCGGTCCGGGACCGCACGTCTTTACTGTAGCAGGCGGTCGTGCGTTGCCGGTCCGCACGTCCGTTTTTTTGCCGGTCGTGCGCTCCCGCTGCCGGTCATGCGCTGCAGGGGCATCACTAATACGTGCGGACCGGCAGCGCACGACCGCATGCTACAGTGATAACGTGCGGTCCCGGATCACACGACTCGACTGTAGCTCGATCGTGCGGTACCGGACCGCACGACTGTCCACGTGTCAACGCTCCAGAGTCGCGCGGTCGGAAGGGGGGCCAGAAACGGAATTTTTATGCACAGGGTGCTATATTTGGAATTTGGAAGACATACAGTGCTAGATATGTCCAATGCTTGGACGCTTGAAGGGGTTGAAGACTCAACGAAAGATAGCCGTGGAAGTACATTTACTCTCCGAATTTCCTACATCATTTTTTATTTAGTAGTAAATGCATTACTAAGTTTATTTATATTTTTGCTTTGGAATTTCCACAACAAGAGGTAGTGGAGAGGACTTTCAGAATGTTGAGGATTGCAAAAGATGGTTCAGAATCCATTCCCCTCGATGACTAACCTTCCAACCTAATCAAGGCTTCAAAATAATTTCAAGAAGAGTGCTTTCGTGTATATAAGGAAGACATTTTCTTAATCTTGAATTCTTACTAAGATTGTAATTGGCAAGTCTTCTATCTTTTTAGATGCATGGCAGGAAGAAGTCTAGCGACCAAGTGGTTGTAGAGACCAAGAAGACTACCCAGGTGCGCAAGAGAAAACAAAAGACCCAATATCACAATCCATCTCATCATCATCTCCCTTCATTCCCATATGTGCAGGGTGAGGATGATGATACAGAGGAAGAAGAAGAAACCCCTCTAATTAGAGTGAGGGTACCTAGGATCAACGATCCTAATGTAAATATTTCTCAAGATAATTCAAGCGATGGGAATTGTATGCTTGCTGCCACTGATGCTTTACTTTCTTTTGAGAACAAAGTTGGTTTCTGTTTCGAGTAAGTTCATAACCTGACTATTTCTTTAATTATTTTTCACATTATTTACTTAGATAAGATCATACTTTTATCTGTGTCAGAGCCCGACCACTTCTTCTAATCCAATTGTTGGAGCCTAAGGAGATGAAACACAAGTCAGGGAAGAAACCTTTGCCCACTTTTACAGTTGAATCGGCTCCAACTAATTTGGAGGAGACATCAATTCCCGTGGCCATGGTGGATGTCGGACCCGGATTTTACAATCCAGAGTCCTCTGTGATTCCACTGCACTATTCCCTGGATCAGTAGATAGTGCTCACAGATACATTACTGAACATCAAAGTATATATCATTTGGATACATAAATATATTAATAGACTTACACATGGACTGATCAGGCCAAAAACAATAAAATACAGCAGCGAAATTGGAACACACAGGTGGGACCTCTCAGGACGTGCCCACAGGCAGCCAACTGGGGTTCAAGATATGATTATCTCATAATGTTGGGCATTACACGCTTCCTTAGGCGTGTGATTAAGTAATCATAACAAGGCTGTTACAATGCATCTTCCCAGCAGGGCCACATCCGCTGAGGTTTCACTCTCTTAGGGGTATGACCACCCTTCTGGAAGCCCCCTCTTGCACAGTCATGTCGTAGGATGTGGCCATCCTCTGCCCGCCTATGGTCACACTGGCATAACCCACACTGTGTCAATGCAAATTAGTTAGTTCTGTCAGTTTGTAGTTGTACTGTTATACACTAGGAAGTCATCATAAAATTCAGTCCTTATGGTTATCTGGATGGTTCTACCGTAATCCACACTCTCATGCGTCCACTACACCACACCCCCGAATCATCCGCCCAGATAGTTAAGCAATTTGAGGTTTTTGGAAATATAAAATATCCATGTTACAACATAGCAGCCACCTTCCATCAATGACTGCCCAAACCAAGTTTTCATGTTGAAATGATGCTAGGGCAAGTTAATGCTCTCGAGTATCTAAGTAGTACTAAGCAGAGCGTATAAATGTACACTTATTTTCAAAAGTTACCATTATAGTTTTCCTAGGGCGACACGGCTCGAATGCTCAAATGTTCCAAGGGAATGTAATACTCAAAAGATAAATATTAGGCATGTAACTAGAATCTTAAAACAATCATAAATTTGCATATAAAATAACGGCATGTAATTTGACAATTTAAACAAAAATAGATTGCATAAAATGTAGATTCAACATGATCAAAGTATTGACTCGCCTTACACGGTTTACCGTGGTCTTGAGCTCACTCAAAATTTTCTCATTCGATGGTGTTGAGCTCCTGGTCTTCATCTTCATCTGGATCTTGGTCTTGTTTGATTGATTGATTCTTCAGAACTCCAATTTCTAATTATGCGCTAAACAACTGAATCCAAATAAATGCATGTAACTCAAAAAGGCCCAAATAAATCTGAATAAACTCAATTTAGCTTCATTATGAGTTAATGGGTGATTTGAGGAGCGAAGTATTAGTGGAGCGGAACAAGGTTTGACCGAAGTGGGGAATGACAAAGGAATTGTTTGCCGAGTAAGATATCAAGGAAGGTTCACAATGAAGGAGTATCCACGAAAATATTCCACTTTGGATTTGAAAATGGCTGCACATAGCTGGGTCTGGGATACCAAGGCTCGCTCTTTTAATTTAATATGTTCTTTTGTAATTTTATATTTATTAAGGAAGTTTCATGAGTCAGGTTAGAACTATGGGCACATGTTACATATGCGATGTATGTGATTTTTGGTTTATCGAATTATCTTATAATACTAGCGATTTGGCACATGGTACTTTAGGTGGTCCTAACTATCAATTAATGGCATAATTAGTTAAATGTTTAACTTAATAGTTTGTTAATGCATAGGGTTATTTAGTTATTTAATTGCCATTTAATGGTTAACTTTAGTCATACCACTTTTTACTAATACACCGTGACTGACATTTAGCCTCAAGATTATTCTTAATGATTGATGACCTAGGGGTCGCTATATTTTAATCAACGCATGAAATCATATATCTTTTTAACATGATCTTTCTACTTAAAAATGCCCTTCATTATTCATCTATTACAGATACATTTACTTAGAAATACATATTATTTCTTAAATGTCAAATCAAGTTATCCTTATAAAAAGGACAATACATATCCATTATTATCAAGTAATGAATAATGAAGAAGTATTTCCAAATCTCCGATTTCTAGGTGAAGTCTCTCCCCTAGACAGGCTACTCTAGATCCATTCGTCTCCCTCAATTGGTGCCCTATTTCATCTAGCGTAGTTTTACCTCAAGTTGCTATCGTCCGACATCCTTCTGACGGATGTTTATCCCGTTATAAACTAAGGTTCATGATAGTAATCATTCGATATAATCCTCATCATTAGTCATCTTTAGGTCCTCTTTGGGACGAGGAAGCTAAAAAAAGTAGGAATAGGAAAAACGTAAGATTAATGTCATGACTGGTTGAATCCCACGGGAAATGAAACGATGGGAATTGCTCAAAAGATATGCTTGGATGCATCATAGGAAAAATACAGAAATTTTGAGATTAGAAGATATTGGAATTCTCAAAGAAAATTTTAACATGAGGTTGGAACTCATGTTTAGTTTCCTCCAAAATTTGTAGGAAAAAATCCCTATCCTATGAATTTCCTTTGATGCAATCCTATGAACCAAACAACATTTATAGGAATTTTCCTTTGGATTGCAATCCTTCATTTTTCCTCCAAAATTCCTTTGTTCCAAAGAGGGGCTTAAAATGCGTAAAAATTTTCCAAGGTGGTGCGCTGAAGCAAACCCCTTTCTTTGATGTTTAATCCTATTTGAGCTGAATTCGATTTGTTCGATAAGCTGCGGACAAAGTTTAGTTGCGGTTTTAAGTCTTATTCGGAAAACAAGAAGACGACGAGGAGATATGCATGGGGTGCTCCAGAAGAAGTCGAAGATGCAAGCATCGGGGCATCATATACGCCTAAGAACAAGATAGGAAATCTAACTTCTTATGCAACCAAGAACTCATGGTAGTTGAAAGTTAAGCAGGATATAAGAAGCTGCTGGTGTAATATACTAATTTAAGATGCTCATCGGCGTGATTTTGGCTAGGCCAAAGACTGGCATGTGAAACCCTAATCATCTTTTGACCAAATCAGACAATAATCTGCATGACTTTCATGCTGAGTGCTACACAAGTCGAATACGAGAACCTTTTAGAGAAGTCGAACACGCAACTCTTTTTTCAGGGGAGTCGATTAACTTCATAATATTCCTTCTTCCTCTTTGTTGTCATCTATGCTCTTAAAAATCAAACATAGAGGACGGCAAACATATATTAGGACTAGCCCGGTAATAGAGCGGGCCTCACACAAAGATAGTAGCCTGCATTTCCTTTTTTTCTTTTCTTTGCTATGGCTAGGATACTGGACAGGTATTGATTTTTTTTCTTGTATTCAGAAAAGAGTAGCAATGGAGTACAGAATTACAGGAGAAGGTGGCAGTAGAGGAGAATTAGGAGTTGTCATGAGCTATATACAGTTCAGAAGATTGAGAAGAGAGCATGCTTCTCTCCAACAGGAAGCATTATAACTTGGTGCTGTTTTACACACTGGGATCATGATTATTAGACGATCATGCAGTAGCAGCTGCAGCCTCTTCTGCCATTTGGGACGCCTGCTGCAGAGTACAGATGAGGTTGCGATCCCCGTACACATTGTCCACACGACCTAGTAAGAGCACGAACAGAGCAGCAGAGATTAACTTATATGTCAAAATACTAAGCAACGAGAAGGCTTTGGAGACAATGAAGTTTTAGTACATGTTGTTGGCCAGAACTTGGCACCACGAAGCCATGCTGCAGGGAAGGCAGCATACTCCCTGGAGTACGGCTTAGTCCATGCGTCACTCATCAGGAGTTGGGGTGGGTGAGGAGCGCCCTACATAACAAAACAGAAAGCACGTGTCAACTTCCCTGCTGATGCAAGAGATGTGCATAGCCATCTCATGCTTATCCCATTTTTGGAAGTCTTGACCATGCTAACGTATAGATATTCTTTACAGCTTCAAGTTATTTTTGTCCAAAGTTGGGCACAGCATAAAAGGAAGGGACTAGGATTCAACAGGACCTAGTAACCTCTTATATAGAGAGACTATGGATTGATATGGTAAGATTTTGATCATTTAACTAAAACAAGTAGTAGTATATTATATACCTTCAGGACATTGTTGTGCACATCAGCTTTGCCATTTTCTATCGCTGCAATTTCTTCCCTGATAGAGATAAGAGCATCACAGAACCTGTCTAGTTCGGCCTGCAAGACAAATGATGTGACATTTAGCTGGTATGAAAGCCAGCAGTTGGTACAGTGGCAAGCAATAGATTTAAAGCAATATGCTTACTTTGCTTTCACTTTCAGTGGGTTCAATCATAAGTGTTCCTGGCACAGGCCATGACATAGTTGGGGCATGGAATCCGTAGTCCATCAAGCGTTTTGCGACATCCTCTGGCTCTATACCAGCAGTTGCCTGTAAAAAATTCCACCATCCAGTTAGAGAATTGAGATGCATAAATGCAAGGTTCAATTGCGGATATGATCCGGATAAGTACCTTAAACCCTCTTAAATCAATGATGAATTCATGGGCAACAGTTCCATTGACTCCACGGAAAAGAACTGGGTAGTGATTCTGCAAAATTCATTGCAAAGTAAAACTTAGAAAACTAGTTTTAAAATATAACAAATGTAGTGAATTTTAGAAGATCATGATTCATGAATAACATAAAGTACCTCTAGACGCTTTGCCATGTAGTTTGCGCTCAAGATTGCAATCTTTGAAGCATCAGTGAGTCCCTTAGAGCCCATCATAGCTATGTATGTGTAGGAAATTGGCAAAATCAAAGCAGATCCCCATGGAGCAGCGGAAATGGTACCAAGAGGGTCGTTTTTCTCAGGGAGAGGAAAGCCACCAGTGGGGACCTAATAGTTATATAATCAGTCCGATAATGTAATTGCATTCAGGGATAAAAAAACCGGCGGTTACCGGAAATCCCGGTGGGTACCGGGAGAGAAAAAATCGGCTGAAATTCTAATGGTTACAAATGCACTTTCTAGGTTGGTATACGCCTTTTTTTGTACTAGATTACCTATTGTATGAACTAAATATGCATAAATATACTACTCCCAACATTTTGTGCTAGGTTGTCTCTGGTTTTTCCCAATTTTTAGCAGATTTTCCTGTTTTTAAGCGGCGTTTTGGATTTTTTTCGGTAACCATTCTGGTTACCGGTTTTCAAACCGCCCAAATTCAAAATTTCATATGTGAATTTCATCTGGGTTTTTGTTGGATTTTCCGGTAACCGGCCGGTTACCATTACCACCCGCCAGCCGAGTTTTGCACCGGTTCCGAGATTTCTATCCCTGGTTGCATTTGTTTTTGAATGAAATGACAGGAGTCATTCAAAAAATTATGAATGATTTTTTTGGTTTTAGTATTCAACATTTAAAGCATGGTTTGAGTAGTTAACATATATGATCACCAAACACTTCTTAAGTATCTTTCACCCTATCCCTATGGTGCTTTTGACTTGAAAGAAAATGCAGGCAACTCTTTCTTGCTTCAGTAGTTGTAGGTGAATAAGAAAAATGAAAATAAGCTGCCACTTAGCGTACCCACCTGAGCCAATGTGGCATCCAAAAAGCCAAATAAACGAGACATTGGCAGGAGTAGAAAATATTAGTTCTTGAGTTGAATAATAAAGTTAGTGACAAGGATACTAATTTCCAAAGAATAATATATGGGATTGGTGATAACATAGAGAAATGTAAATCATGCGAAATCATCTGAATCTCTAGTCTAATACATTTTTTAGACCCTTCGTGAAAGCTCAATACAATTACATATTATCTGTTACCTGTCTTATGTTGTATATAAGTGAAGATGGAAAATCTTTAGGCTCGCAAAATGGCAGAACATAAGGAGTGGCATTCTTTATAATTTCAAGGTAAGTGTTCGACATTGGGCATTATCACTCATCTGATATGCCTGAGAACTGAATAAGATAATTTTGTTTAGATTGACAGCATAAAGAACTCGGGACACCTACCACTGGATGAGATGGTAAAAATGGTGCCAAGTGCTCCTTAACACCAATAGGACCCATGCCAGGACCACCTCCACCATGTGGAATGCAAAATGTCTTGTGAAGGTTTAGGTGGCAAACATCTGCTCCAATAAAACCAGGGCTTGTCAGTCCAACCTGTAAAGAGACAACTTTTGTAAGTTCAAGGGAATTTCTAGTGTATTGAACGTTTTGCTCTATAGCACAAGATATCTGAAATTTCGCTCAACTAGGTTCATTTGGAGTCGTATTTTTCATTTATAATTGGATAGGTGTCATTTAATTACCATTCTTCAAAATGAGGAGTAACAAACAAATGAAAGGTGGTGACTAATGTGTTTGTTAGAACTGAATTCATGTGGACTTATTTCATAAACAAATTTAATAGAATTTTGCTTCAAAACTAATTGTTTTAAGAATAAAACTCATCATCATGTTGGAAAGCCATCTATACGATCTGTAGACCAACATAAATGTGTTCCAATACATTAAAACACTTGAAAATAGCAATTGCAGAAAGAACAAAGTAAACAAGATGACATAAAAAACTGCAAAGAAATAACCTGAGCATTCATGTTAGCCCCATCCATATAGACCTGCCCGCCATTCTCATGAATGATCCTGCATATCTTATCAATGCCTTCTTCATAGACTCCATGGGTTGAAGGATAGGTAACCTGAATAATAAGGTAATCATGCAACATTCTGTTATTCTCGGCACAAGGCAAAAATATTTCAGACAGTCCTTTTTAGAAAAAAAAATCAACTTTTGTCCTGAGTGAACTCTAACATTTCCAGGTTTCGATTTTATTTACTCTTATTCATCAATTGTCTGTAGCTTTTATGTGGCAGTAGATAAACCAAAGCAAATTGGGCATAGTTTCTATTATTTACGTCAAGTTCCTTCGAATATATGACAAGTACCATTAGAGGGAGGTACTATGAAGCAGCTGTCTGATCTCTCTCTTATAACATATTCGAAGCAGCAATAAGACAGCAAGAGTCTACTAATTTGCATAATCACTAAATATAGCGAGAAGGCCATGCAGCAATAGTATAGCATCAGAACACTAGATCAAAATTTAGCAATGAACAGTTGAGCTGAAAGAGTAAAATTGTGGTGACATTATTATCATAAGCCATGATAAATTCTCATACTAACGGGGCATAAGAACACTACCATCAGAGCAGCCAAGTTGTCCTTGTTTGCTTCGGCGGCTTTCCTCAACTCCTCAATGTTAATGTTACCTTTGGAATCAGTTCCAATAGTAACAATCTTCATTCCACACATAGCAGCACTTGCAGGATTTGTACCGTGTGCTGAGACAGGAATGATGCAGACATTGCGGTGGTGGTCTCCTCTTGACTGCAGTTTTTTCACATGGTTTGTAAACAAAGAATGCTAAACGAAACAAAAAGAGCTAGGATGGTGTATTTATCATGGCATACCATGTGGTAAGCACGAATAACCATCAATCCGGCGTACTCTCCTGAAGCACCAGCATTTGGTTGCAAAGAGAAAGAATCAAAACCGGTGATCTTGCACAACAGATTGCCCAAGTCGTCAAACATTTCCTTCATAACAAAACAAGTAATTTCAGATCATATAGAAATAGCTATTATGAATAATTTGCCATTATAGAAACTAAATAAATGCTGAAGGGTTCTTACATGATAGCCTGCAGCCTGGTCAGTAGGGGCAAATGGGTGCATGTTCGCAAAGTTGGGGTAGGTGACAGGCATCATCTCCACAGTAGCATTTAGTTTCATGGTGCAAGAACCAAGCGGGATCATACTGTGGCACAGTGAGAGATCCTTGGATTGCAGCTTATGAAGGTAACGGAGAAGCTCATGCTCTGTGTGGTACCTACAAGCCCGCAAGATAACTTCAGTTTATTCTAATTCTAAACATTCTGATAAATTGTTGATGAAAAGATGCAAGCTTTTGACGCCACACATACATGTTAAAGATTGGGTGCGTTAGGTAGGGGCTCTCGCGCACAAGGTTGCTAGGAATTGAGCTTGAGACCTCTGGTGCGAGGGATTCAGCTGTGAAGTTCACCTGAAAGTGTTGTGATGGCACGCCATTTAATATTCTGATCTAATTTCACATCAAGCACACAGATTTTGCATTGATTGAGTGACCACTTACTGGCTTGCCAGCAGAGAACACCTTGAACAGCTTGTCAACATCCTCCAAGGTGGTGGTCTCATCAAAGGCAACGGTTATCTACAACACCACAGCTCGGAGTTAATGCTCGGCACTCAAAATCGACAAACTCAGTTGCAATGGAACAGAAACATCAACAGAAAGCGAACCGTGTTTGCGTCGACAACGCGAACGTTCATCTCGTTTTTACAAGCCTCCTGAGCAATCGCATTCGCATCGGCACACTTGACCTTGACCGTGTCAAAGAAGGGCAGCTCCTGCACCGTCACTGTCCCGAGCTTCTTCAATCCATGGGCAAAGGTACCAGCCAGGGCATGGACACGGTCAGCGATTGCCTTCAGCCCCTCAGGGCCATGGTAGACAGCATACATCGCTGCCATGTTGGCGAGCAAGGCCTATAAAGTATAAACCACAAGTATCTTTATCACTACTCCATGACAAGTACTCGCTCGGTCACTACTCAGTACTCACTAATTAATCCACCATAACACAAACACACACCTCTTATCGTCTCTGCCGCTGTCAGGAAATTTGGTTAGCGGGTGGAGTGCAAGTGTACCTGTGCAGTGCAGATGTTGCTGGTGGCCTTGTCGCGGCGGATGTGCTGCTCCCTTGTCTGCATCGCCATGCGGAGCGCGGGCTTGCCGCTGGAGTCGACGCTCACCCCGATGATCCGGCCGGGCATCAGCCGCTTGTACTCCTGCGACGTGGCAAGGAACGCAGCGTGCGGGCCGCCGTACCCCATGGGCACACCGAACCGCTGCGCGGACCCCACGGCGATGTCGGCGCCGATCTCGCCGGGCGGCCGCAGCGTGGTGAGCGCGAGCAGGTCGGTAGCCATCACCACCTTGACACCGTGCGCGTGCGCGTCCTTGACGAACTCCGCGTAGTCCAGCACCTCCCCCTCCGTGCCGGGGTACTGCACGAGCACGCCGCAGACGTCGCCGCTGCTGTAGTCGAAGTCCTTGGCGTCCGCAACGGCGACGTTGAGGTCGAACCCGGCGGCGCGCGTCTGGCAGACATCGATGGTCTGCGGGTGGCAGTTGGAGGCGATGAGGAAGGTTTTCTTCTTGGACTTGAGGATGCCGTTGCACATGGCCATGGCCTCGGCGGCGGCGGTGGCCTCGTCAAGCAGCGAGGCGTTGGACATGGGCAGGCCGGTGAGGTCGGCGACCATGGTCTGGTAGTTGAGCAGCGACTCGAGGCGGCCCTGCGCGATCTCCGCCTGGTACGGCGTGTACTGCGTGTACCACGCGGGGTTCTCCATGAGATTGCGCAGTATGACCGCGGGGACGTGGGTGTTGTAGTACCCCATCCCGATGAAGGACTTGTAGGCCTTGTTCATCGCGGCGAGGCGCTGCATGTGGTCGATCATCTGGGACTCCGTGAAGCCCTCGTCGAACTTGCCGGAGAACTGCATCGGCGGCGCGCGGATGGCGGCAGGGACGGTGGCGTCGATGAGCGCGTCGAGGGTGTTGAACCCGCAGGCCGACGCCATCGCCGCCTGCTCGGAGGGCGTCGCGGAGTTGTGCCTCGGCGGGAAGGTGTCGCTCGGCTGCAGCGCCGACGCCGACACCGGTCGCCCCGGCGTGTACTGGTGGGCCGGGCGCGCGCGGGGGCGCGACCCCGGCGCCAGGGTCGAGAGGCCGCGGGACGGCGAGGGGGACGTGGTGGACGTGGCCGCCGCGAGCAGGCGGCGCAGCAGCGCGCGGTTGGCGAGGCGGCGTGCGCGCTCCATCCGATTCGCGATGCGGAAACACACACACGCACAACAAGAGGCGCAGAAATGGAAGCGGCGAGTCCCGGGGGTAGGAGGGCCTCCGCTCCTGCCGAGAAGAGCAGCTGTGGTGCTCGGCTAGGAAGTGGTTTGGTTGGCTGATATATATCGGCGCACTTAGAGACAGAGAGAGAAAAGGAAGTTTTTTTTTTGTTCCGGTGGCGAAGACTAGCTGCCTTAGTTATTGTGGAGTGAGGTCGAGAAGCACGGGAGGAGATCTTTCAGTGACGTGGGCGCTAACACTGCGATCAGCAACGGGAGGCGGGGGAGGCGGATGGCGTTTGGATGGACGAGGAGGCGAGCTGCGAGTGTGAATAGGCGCGGGGGAGGTATCAGGGATTCAGGCGGACGAGCGAGAGGGAGAGCTGCGGGCACGACGCCGGCGACGCAGGCGCCTTATCGCCTTCCCCCCAGTGCGCCCCTCCGGCCGCGGAAAATTTGTGGTGTGCGGCGGCAAAATCGCTGCACATTTTTTGCGGCGCTCGTCTCCCCCGGTGGCAGCGCCCATGTTGGATGGCATTGGCTCACTCGTAACACGTGGGACGGCGCTGGCGCAGAGCAGAGCTGCGTCGCTTGCCGAGTTGCCGGGCTCGGAGCACAGGAGCAGCAATCGATCCGCTGGCGTGCGGTGCGGGGTAGGAAGCACGAACTGGGTTGGGATTTTGCGTCATGTAGGTTTGGTGGACTGGTGGATCGAAGTGGGCCAGGATGTTGGTTGGGAACTTGGGATCACCTACCGCCAAAGAATATCTGGGAGCCCGGGGGGTGGGAGGCCGGATGTCGCTGTTCCACTAACCTCACAAGTGCCGTTCTATACAGCTCCGGTCTCTTAAAAGACATTTAGAAGTAAGCTGGTAAGTGGAGTGATTTTTTAATATGGTTTCTATAAATTATTTATAAGAACTATTTTAAACAAAGTAGTTTTTTATATAAGTATCTATTACTCTCTTAATTTTTAGAAAACCTTTAACATTTGATGGATCTGCTTGGGCATAGCTACATATGGAAATTGCTATTGCTGTGACTATGGCCAGCCGTGCTCAATAGGCGGAAGGGAAAATCCATCTTATCCCCTCAACTCTTGCTCAAGTCCAAAAATCAATCCTCAACTACAAAATCGGATGTTTAACATGTTGAACTCTCAAAAGTGTGCAAAAACACCTCTCCCACCCAATACCACTTTGGTCTAGGCTAATGTAGCATCCAAGGTGGAATATGCATTGACACATGTGTTGGTTGAGCTGAGTAAACAAACAATTAGAAGAGAGACCCACAAGTCAGCTGAGTCTTCTTCCCCTCCCTCTTCCTCTCATGTTCTCTCTCTTTTTGGCCATGGCCACCGCCACCAAAATAAATCTAGAGCTTCCTCCTCTACATCCACACTCCAATCCAACCACACCTAGGCTTCCTTCTCCTGCTCCATTGCTGTTGCCGCTGTCGGCTGCCATGAAGAAGGATAAGACGAAGAGCAGAATGGTGCATGTTGTCTCAATCAGATCTTATATGGTTTGGTTGTGGCGGTGACAAATATGAGCACATCAAAAGATAGAGGAAGGGGAGGTGATTCTCAGGTGCAAAGGAATCAGATAGAACCTCACCGAAGGCAACGTACGATAGTGGCGAAGCTAGACAATGCCAGAGAAGAAGAACTTCGATTATGTGCGATTACAGGCATGAATTTAAATAATTTAGGATATAAGGGACAAGGTGGTGGAACACGATGTGCTCAGATGGTTTTGATATTAGCTAACCAGGGACGACATTTTGAGTTTGGTGGTCATGATAGAGCTCGAGCAACAATGGTGTGGCTTCACTCGGCTCCTCATGGGTGGGACAGAGAGTAGAATAGGGTGGAGGTGAAGAAGGAGAGGTGAGGATGAGGCATGGATGTCACTTTTATTGATGGAAGGAGGAGGAAGATGATGGACTAGCTCGCGATGCCCACATGGTGGCATAACTTGGGGCGAGCACAACATGGCGATTGTGGGCGCGTCGCGCCAAGGCATGGCATAGACGGGCGCTGCAAGATGAGTCTTGAGTGTGGTCGAGTGTCTACAGAGGGGATGTTGCAGGGGGAGAGAGAGACTCCTGGAGGAGAAGATATTTTTTATTTCTTTTGTGATGTGGCAGTTGATGTGTTTGATGACATTGTATATGTGTCAGCATATTTGTCCACCTAGATGCCATATCAGCGAAACTATGGTGGATTTGCTTCAAAGGGGTGATATGTATGATATTGATAATTAAAGGGGTTTGGTTATCTGGTTTTGAAGTTGGAGGTTGAAATCTTAACTTTCGCAATAGTTAAGGAGTAAAATAGACTTTTTTTCCACATGTGGACATAACCGGAAGCATTTTTAGTGGAATAAGTGTACTTTATCTCATGAACGCTTGCGAAAATCTAAGTTTCAACATCTGGCTGCAAAACTGAATGTTGACCCCTTGAAGTATCAATATCGTTTATTTTACCCCCTTAAAGCCGATTGAAGGTGGTTGTGCTCTGAGGTGGTAGCAAATAAAACAAAAATAGGATAGTCAAGAGAATCAGTAAATAAAACAAAAAAAGATGGTGGGGTCCATGTTTCATGCTCTAAAACTTTCTTCTACATATACTCTAGCGGTTGCTGCTGCTATTGCTGCTCTCTCTCTCTCTCTCTCTCTCTCTCCTATCTGCATGAAGCCATGAAGTCAATCTCAATCTCCTCTCCTGCATGAACATGGGAGGTTTGGCTCAAACTCGCCGGCCACCGTGCGTCACCGCTCGTTGGCTGCCAACTTAGGCTCAAATCATGACTAAGAAATTGATGCACAAAGACAAATTTTTTTTGCTCAAATCAAGCCAAGAAATTGATTATATCAAAACCAAATCCAATGAAAGATGGGTTTCATAGAAATTAAGTAAACCTGGAAGGGTAATGTGGCTGCATCCATGTGTAGATTGGGAGCATTTTTTAGGGGGGAGCAAAGGATCGGCGTTGTCTTGGCTTCTCTCCATCATTCATCACATGGTGGTACAACCACTACTCATAGATATCATCTAGATCACTACCACCTCCCGAGCCTGGGTACTTTAGGCCCTCTATGCCACCTCATCTTTTGGACATAGAGGTGGAGCGGCAACAAGAAAGGATAGATGCGGCGTTAAGGTGTGGTCAGAGCTGAGAAAGATGATGATGTTCCGGATAACCCCATGACATTTCCCTTAAATTGATTGATGGGAATGAAGTTTATGAGTAGGAATATGATGTGACATGAATATTTTTTGGGATATCTCGCTGCCTTCATCGTGCCTATGTTCAAGCCATGGTTCTCGCATCATGGATACAGAAGCTACGGGAGCAGCCTTAGCCGCGGCCAACAAAGTCGCTGCCAAGAATGGCAAGGTGGGCCTTCTTGCCAGAGGTCCTTGTGGACACGCTACTAGCGGAGAGGATCTAGAGAGAGATAGGGAGAAATGTGTGATTAGGGAGGAGAAATATGAAGCAGGGGATGAGGGGGTGGAGGAGGACGGAGGCGGCTAGGTGGAGGACAGTGGAGTTGTGGCCACGGTGGATGAGAGGTGGGGGAGGAATGGAAGAGGAGGACGGCCATGGCCAAGAGCTCTAGGAGAGATAGAGAGAAAAGAGATGAGGAAGAGAAGGGAAGACTGGGGCTGACCAAAGAAGCTTATATGTCAAAACCGCTTTCTTCTTGGTGCCAAATAGATGCCATTTTTTCTTTTGTATCTTTTAAAGAAGAGTTTTCCTTTGAAAAATCTAATGGAGTAATGTGTCTCATCACACAAGTTAACCCCACATCTCTCAACAATGAACCATATTTGCACAATACTTACTGAAAAAAGACAAACCGTGTTAAACCTTCTTAGTGATGCTACCTATAATTGTGTATTCCTATCAAAATAAAAATTACAGTACCTAAGAAATGATAATTTGGTTAATTCTATAAATTAAAATCAATGATATTGTAGCACATGTTATAGCATAGTACGAGCCGAATGCAGAGCCATCTCCTGACGACCCTAGGCGACAGCCTGAGCTCATCGGTTTGAACTGTCATTAAGAGTAGTGGAGCTTCTCTGCCGCTAAAGAGGTTGAAGGTGGTGTTTCCCTGAGCAAAGTTTACCGTAATTAGCCTTGCCTAGACTCCAAAACTTTCTATGTCAGCCACTGGTACGAGCTTGAAGCACCCCCGCTTGAGAAATGTTTTCTACTATTGTTGTTTCATGTCAATCAAATCCTAAACATATAATATTGTTCGCATTTCACTAAATCCTAAACATATAATATTGTTCGCACTTCACTAAACGGCCCAGGTGTGCAGCCTCTCTTTTAGATGGGCAGTACCAAATGGTCGTGGACATAGCTTGTCTCTTTATTTATTCTTTTATTACAACTAAGGATGCATACTCATGTACATCATACTTACATCATACATCACATGCACACACGTATGCGTATCCAACTAAAACATACGTTAGAACTTAAAGCGGAGATCGTTGGATAAATCCTGGATCTATCTAGTATCTCACGAAGCGCGAACACGTGGCTTCCCACTGAATACATACGTATGTATGAGATGAGATACCCGGGCCGATTCAAATATCGAATCCAAAGGATCAACTCACACAACGACAAAACTTGCAAACCAACAAACAGTATGGACACTGGGACTGTGGGAGTACCCAGTGGTGTCACAATGTTTATTGATGGAACAAACAAACAACTTCGGACAGTGGTGTATGCAGTGCTGTCACAAAGCGAGTCACCATCACAATATTTTTTTAAAAAATATCGACATAAGGAACAAGAAAAGCTTGCACTAACCAAGTGGAGTGGTATCATTCTCAATAAAAATGAGGAAGGGAAAAATGGCACGTTGCCTTGAAAGTTAGGAGGAACGAAATGAAAAGAACATGTAGGGTAGCCAAATTTCGTGGAAAGATACCTTTCAGTTTAGTTTTGTAGAATCGGGAAACAGATCTGCGAGATTTTTCAAAGTTTATCGTGCCCTAAAGAGAGCACTTTCTGAAGCACACTGGTTCATAATTCCTTTTAAAATCTAACCAACGCACAAAAAAACAAATTAATGGACTATATAATGTTCTTACTTGCTACCTTAGCCATAACCGATTTAGAGCAACTCCAGCAGTAGCCCTCAAAACAGGGCCCCTACTTTTTTTTGAGGACTCCCCCTACTTTTGAGGGCTCTGTTTTCTGGGCTGCACGCCAGCAGGAGCTCTCAAAACAGAGCCCTCAATTTCATTCTTAACATAGGATCCACCCGTCATCCTCTTTCTTATCTTCTTCCCTATTGAGGAACTCGGCCATGTATCGGCAACAGAAGAGGAGAGCCGCCGAGCGGGTGCCGCGAGGGAGGGGCTCGCTGAGGGAGGGGCGCTCGACGGAGGAGGGGAGCCGCTGGCCTCTCGACGGAGGAGTGGGGAGCGCGTTGCGAGGCGTCGAGGAGCCGCAGGGAGGGAGTCGTGAGGGCCGCCGGGGAGTGATCTGTAGGGAGACACCTCGCCGGGGACGGAGGAGTCTCGCCGAGGGGAAAATCGCTGGGAGCGGCCTCACCCGGATGCTTCCGCGCCGGAAGACGAGCGGCCGGGCAGGGGTGGGCTGCCGGGCGGTGGCGAGATCTGGGCGGGGGCAGGCCGTCGGAGGGGAAGAGGAACCGGGCGAAGGCGGGCGGCGGCGCGGAATGTCGAGCGGGCGCGGGCGGAAAAGCCTGCGCGCGAGCGAAAACCGTCAAAACAGAAAAAGTAGGGGCTCCCTCCAGACCCCCCAGGAATGAGGGCTCGAGGGAGAGATTTGAGGGCCTCCTACTTTTCAGGGCTAGAGTAGGGGTCCTGCTGGAGTGAGTTTTTTGCCCCTCGGCCCTCAAAAGTAGGATGAGGGCTCAAGTAGGGGCTCTGCTGGAGTTGCTCTTATGCCCTGTGCCCTTGGGAGAAGATATTGGGTGGGTTCTTTTGAGCTGATAACCTATGGCTTAAATATTTGAATTCTGACTATTCGCGAGGGTAGTACGTACAGGAAAATAGTTGCATGCGAATTTGGCCGGTACAGCTGAACTCAGTATATTTTTTTTACAATATTCATATTAACCCCATTTTTAAAAAACGCACTATTTAAAAGATAGTTACTGCAGACAGTACGAGCACAAGCCAAAAATAAGCCTGGTCGAACCCAGCAATCATGTGCTACTTATCCTTATGGTGCTATAATATTACCCTTAGATATATACAATGATACATATCAGTTGTCTGTAAGTCTACATCTTATAGAGTTTTAGATGATGTGGAGAAGAGAGAAAGATGATATCTAGTATTTAACATATTGTCTTATAGAAAGATTTATATTATCTATACTATTATATAAACAACCCATTAATTATATGATGTTATTATAGATAAATATGTAGATAAATTATTGTATATGTTATCTTTAGTCTTATCTATAGATGATATAGAGGTATATTATAGACAACTGTTATCTATACCATTGTATATGCCCTTATCAAAATATGACATAAATCAGGGGCACACCCACCGGGGAGGCTTAATAAGGCTGCTGGCTCCAGTACCATCCCACAGGGCGGCCATGGATGCTGCGTGAACTAAAACTGAGGAACAGAGAAGTTAAGATTTAGGAAATAATCAGGGGCAGAACCACCGGTTGAATTTCGTCAGGCTTCAGCCCACCCTACGGCCCGCCCCAAACACCACCCCCAAGCTAGGCCGGGCCAGCAGAGATCAGGGCGCAGATGCGTAGCCACCACGTGGTTCACAGCATAGAGATCTTCATCACTCATCAGACCACACCACAGTCCAATAGTCTACACGGACCACGGTACACACAAACGAGAGTCAGAGAGTAGAGCCACGCAGATCTGTGCGGGCGCCGCCACGGCTGCTGAGGCACCACCGAGGCACCGAGGCCGATTGAAGTAGCGACTAGCCAGGCCGAGCACATCGAACTTGGAGGCTCTGGGCCGCCGGCCATGTTGCGGTCCTTACGGACTTGTGGTGCGCCGCCAACTCCGAGGGTAGGGCGTGTAGGCGCGGGCACGGCCGTGCCAACTGCCGAGGGTGGCTGGGTGGGGAATCGCGAGAGGCTAGAGCCAAGAAAGGGAGACGCCGACACCCGAGACCGAGAGTCGAGAGAGATGACAGTGTGGGTAGGCGGAGACTTGGAGAGACGCCGATCTGAGGTCTCGGTCGGGTTGCTTTGCCAAGGCTTTTGGAGACTTCGAGAGATAGTGAGAAACCGAGGCGGTGAGACAGTGTCACAGTGACACCGAGACACCACTGATCAGTCCGCACTCAACAGCACGGCGCTTCAGCAGTTCAGCAGGTATAACTTCTGCATTCTACTATAGTTTCTACTATTCTTCATAGTTCATTGTTCAGAGCTTATGTTGTATCATTCAATTATTGCCATTGACCAACTTCAACTACTAGAGATTATAAGTAAAATTATAATTTATGTGTTTCGATTAGAATTGATGAGTCGTATTTTATTAATAGATTTGCTATAATGGAGAAACAAATTTTATGTAACTATTTCGTAAGCAATTCGAGTAGTACTCTCCCAACCCATGATATACAGATGACTGATCTCTACTCGCCGGAAGCATATTTATATATTTTTAGGATGCACTTTCTATTACTAGGGTACTTTCGTTGTATTGCTCTCCTTTTTTACTTTGTTTCTGTTTTATTCATGTATAAATTTGAATTAAACAAGAATAAAATATTATGTTTGTGACAACTTAGCATAGCGTCTTAGCTCATCCTTGATTTTGTTCCTGACTTCGCTACTGACATAAATAGTTATAAAAAATCCGTAAAAATTTCGGTTTGACAGGTCATGATACGAGGAAGTGTCCCACAAAAATTCAACTGAAAACGTGACTTACATAAGGAGAAACAAAAAGGACAAATTTTAGTGAAAAGTAACTTTTTTCTTTTTTTTTTCTGATTTCCTTTTGAGCTGAATTTATTTTTTATTTCTATATATGTAGATTGGATTTAGATTTGAAATTTGATGGTATGATAGATTGATTTTGTGTCAATGCTACTATTTTTTTAAAAAAATCATAATCAGTTACACGTGTTTTAAAAGAGGCAACGTTATAGCACCGTAGGCTAAAACCTCATAAGTTCAGAACCTTCAGTGATCATTTGGGTTGTTTTTGTGGCTTATAGCTGAAAAGCACTGTAGCTGGCTGAAAAAACACTGTAGCTGACAGATGTTTATTTAGCATAATTAAATTTAAAAAAATTAAAAAATATAAAAAATATGTTAGCCCATTACGTATAATACAAACAAATACGGGAAAAAAGAACCGGCAAAAAAGCTAAACCAAAAGCCAAAAATTCAGAAAAAGACGAAATTTATGAATAGTGAAAAATAAGCCGGAAGCCTGAAGCTGAAGCTCTTTTGATCACCACCGTACAAACCCAGCTTAGCTGGCAGTTGCTACTCCATATAAATAATCCTTCTATCGCAGTACTACGAAAGCATATGCCAAAATCCTAAATATCAAGCATGCGTGCGTTTCAGGCTTTCAGCCATGTTGCCATGCTATCTCCACAGAGCGTCACACCGTTACCTGTAGATAGCAGCTAGTCATGTCAGCTCAAATGGCCACGCGCCCTCGCTCACTGAATCACTGTAACTTGGTTGAGTTCTTTTCAACTACGACTTCTAACTACAGTCTATAACTTTAACCCTAAATCTATTGTCTTACATTTACAATCGCCCCTCCAAATTAGGACCGGACCGCAACAAACGAACCCATAAACTGCAATCCGGCGGGCGCGAGTGTGTACGATTGAGGCAGCCGAATTCATGGCCCAAGACCTATTCGACTATTTTGCTTCCGCCAAATCAAAAACTATTTTGCGTTCCAAGACCACTTAGAGCAAGTATAATAAGAGGTTGTTAGTAGACTGTATGCTGAGGTGGAGGAGAGAGGGGAGGAGAGAGAAGAGAGGTAGGCTGTAAGTTTACAGCCAGCTGAAACACAAGAACCAAGAAACTTTGTGAGAGAAATGGGTGGGTCATACAACCTTCAGCTGGCTGTAAACTACTATATGAATGGACTGATAAGTGGACTGTAAGTGTCTATACAGCCAGCTGAAGGCTATATTATTAGCCTTGCTCTTAGGAGTAGCCTGCTGCCCACCGTGCTGGCCTGTCCTCCTGCCGAACGTCTGGGGCTTTAGGCTGCGTACATTGCCACGTAGCAACCGCATCGATCGAATCTTCTGCAGCAAAAACCTGTGCGACTCCCGTCCCATCCCGCCCAGGCCCGTGCTGGCTCTGCCCGCGGGACGCGGACCGGTGGTTCCAACAGTGGGAGAAGACGATGATGTGGGACATGGTCGGTCGAGCCCTACCCGAGTAACCCCAGCAAGCCAGAACGCGCGTAGAATTAGAAGCTTAAGCCAGAACGCCCAACCGAGCTGCCCCTAATTGGGAAGGGAATCCTTCGTAAAATTTTGGTTCTGCCTTTCTTCATTAGTGATGCGTGGCGCATCACTTGCTAATGTAACTATCCTGTTTCTTATCGAACTCTTTCGTATTTAGTACTCCCTTTCCTCATAAATCATGTTGTTTTGAATATAGATGCAATTAAACTTTCAAAAGTTTTGAGTGTTAATATCTTTTTTAATATTTAAATTAGATATATGAAAATTGTATATATATAAATTTGTCTTGAAAAATACTTTTACAATATTATAATTTTATTAGATTTTGTCAATATATTATAATAGAAATTAGTGGTTAAAATTATGTTTCAGAGACTGTGATATCCAATGCGACGGACTCAATGAGGGGAGGAAGACGACTGCTGGCAGGTGAATGGTGATGCGAGCAGGGGTCGGAGGGCTCCGTCCAGGAAGCGAGCGCAGCGGCATGGTCGGCACCCGCCGACTTGAAGGCGAGCAGCACCACGGCGGCGGGGCCCGGGACAGTGGAGGAGATGCAGCCCGCAGGGAGCGCAAGGATCAAGAAGAGCACACGCAATGCCACTGTTACGGTCAGGCCAGCCAGAAACACGAGCAGGGGGAGGGTGGAGACAGTGCAATTCTGAGCAGAAGAAGGGCAGAGAGCGAGAGGAGTTGATGGTTCAACGGTGGAGTGCGTGAGGGATTAATGGGCATCTGCGTGGGGAGGAGAGGAGATACGTGAGGAGAGAGAGGAGGGCGCGGCGTGGTGGTGGCGCGGGAACGTGCACGGCGTGATCCCATTAGCCCACCCCGCGCGGTACATTGTTGGGGAAAACGGTGCCAAGGAAGAGAAAATTGATATTATGCGGCTTCGATAAAATGCCACTCTCTAGATGGCAATTGCCATCCAATACATAATTAGCTCTATGATTTACCATTTTTAGAGATTTTAGTCATTTCTTTTTCATTTTTTATTTTTTCCCCCAAAATTACATAGGAAATGTTCATAATATCCTCCTTTTAGCCCTCCTCTTTGTCTCCGTTCGATTCATATGCTGGAGACTCAATCGGTTCTCCAAGCCGAACGAGGAGACGAGGGCTTCCGCCGCCGCCGCAGGCACGGGCCGCCGGCGCCGCGCCCGCGCGCACGGACCAATCTGAAGTCCGAACTCACCACATTTGGAATTTTTTGTACGGATAATCCCTTTTTTATTCGAAAATACATAAATATACCCGCGAGAAATTTTTTTACAAAAATAGTCTCCAGTCGCCGCCCCATTGGGCGACTTCTGCCTTTCGCCCAACCGGGAAGCGACAAAATATCTGTCGCTCGATGATTGAGCGACTGCAAGTAGTCGCTTTCCTGTTAAGCGACTTCATAGTAGTCGCCCAATGGATGGGCGACTTATAAGCGCAGTCGCCCAATGGATGGGCGACTTTAGGCAATCCCCGTGAAATTTTAGAGTTTTGTCAATTTTGTAGTTTTAAACTGGAAAAAAATATGGTATAGTTGTAATAAAATGTTATGTTTATTGTATATTGTAGGTGCATTTAAAATTTTGCGAATTTTTTTTAAGAACAATTGACTGTAGAACGTTTGATATATACATTGGTAAGTGATATTTTTATGTTACTAAAAATTAGTGTACCAAGAGTATGTTAATATTGTTAAATGACTTGCTATCTGAATCATTGAATGCGAACACACGAGATAATAACCTTATGTGAATAGAAATAAACTTCATAACATGCCGCGTACAATTTTATTACATGCATAACATATAGCATGATATGCGACTAACCCACCCAACTGCTCGTAACATTTTGTCTACTGGGTGTAGCGTGGTTGTTTTCCCTTTTTATCGCGCCTTGAAGATGGCTCCGCTGCATCCTTTTTCCTGTCATTCTTGGACTTGAGAGCTGCCTCCCGAGCTTGAAGCTCTTCCTCCTGACGCTTGATGGCTGCTTCACGCAGACTTAGCTGCTCCCGCCTCCTTTGCAGCTCATCCTCCTTGCCTTTCAGACGGATTTGGTCCACCCTCACGCGGCGCTCTTGCTCACGCCGCATCTGTCATTCCACCTCGCGAGCCTGAGTCATCTTGACAAAGTATTGTCCTTTGTTTTCCACCTCCACTGCCCGGTTCTGTGGCCATGCCGGCGGCACCCGATCTACCCATTCGATGAACCTGCAAGCCTATGTGTGGCGTGGTAGATGTCATGGATCAAGTTGAAAAACGATAACGAGAAACAAATGATTTAGTTGTTGTCATTACCACGAAGTCGTCATCCAGGTCTGGACACTTGAAGAACCTACGGCCGTATTTGGCTCGTTGTACTCGATCCGTCCAGACTCCCAACATCGTCCTAAAGCCGCAATGGCACTTCGGGCGCTCATGCCATTCCGGCACTCCAAATGGGTCGGACCTCCAGGAAGACATTGTTGTGTAGTAGTATTATGAAGGCTTGAGGAGGAGATGTGGTATGGAAGACATAGGAGGTCTTTATGTAGGCAGGTTATCTGGTGCAGTGGGCATAGTCCATGGAGAGGAGGTAGTACGAATCTTTTCGCTTTTTCAGGATTCCAGTGTAGCAATAAATGTCCGTATGTAGGCTTTTCAGAGCGTGTAGCCTATATTTCTAAAACAACAAGCAAAGGTGACATGAAAACTCACTGGAAAGGATACATGCCTATGACGTGAACACTCACTGTAAAGGCTACAGCCTACGCCCCTATTTTGTTGGTTTCAGTAGCGATAGGCCTGGCATGTGTTGTCATCTGACTGAGCAAAGCTGCCCCGATTTGTCATATCACTGCGTAAAACTGGCATGTGTTGTCATCTCACCGAGTAAAGCTGAGCGCTTTTGTCATGTCTCTGGGCAAAGCAGCCATCTTTTGTCCCGCCATTCGATATAAATAGCACGGTAGAGGTCCCATGAAGTTGTAGCCAGAAAACCCTGTAAATCGAACAAAGAACATACCATAGCGGAAGATGAGGGGCCAGTCGGATATGGGTCACCGAAGGAAGACCTTCCCTTGGAAAGGAGGGAGATGTTCGGACCACAGTACCGCTTGGTACCAAGCCGGCGTGCGCAACCAGCGTGGCCGAAATGCAGACACAATGAGTACGTGGTCGTGCAGGTCCTGGAAGGGCCGAACGATGGTGGGCGCCGTTTCTTCCGATGCCCACGCTCCGGGGTACAAATTACTAATAGTACATTTTTTTATTGCTTATGGACCCTCCATGTTTACTGTCATTTTTCGCAGATGGCGAAATGCGACTTCTCCCGCTGGATCGACCCTCCTCATGAACGGTATATTGACCGTTATGTGGGTACTTTATGGGACCGAATAATGGACTTGGAGTACCGAATGGAGACTCTCAATGAGGAGAACAATGAGCTCCGCCAACAGATGCAACGCGAGAGGGGAAACGAGGAGGTTGTCAACATAGGAAGCTCTTATGATCCCACATGTTGCTGCGCGAACCCGAGCTGCATATGTGCGTGCCACTACCACGATGGCCAGCCCCGTCCGAGGCGGCCCCCTCAGCAGTTCTCCATGTGGGTGCCACGAGGCTCGTTTGGCATGTAGGCCACGAGGGTACCGAATGTGTTGATGCTGTGCCAGTAGGACTGTTGTGTTGATGTTTTGGGTGTAGAACTTTCCATAAATTCTGTCTGTATGTGCAATGTATGTGTTGTTTCGTGTTGTAAGTGCATGACGCCTTCATTTTTTGTGACCTTCATATTCTGTGCCCTCTTTCCATAACGATGTAATGTGCAACGTTGTTAAGCATGTGATGAATTGGTTGTTATGTACGCGGAGTTGTTATCACAAGGCAAAAAAAATGGTACATAAATGGTACATACTTAAATGACATTGTAAATAAGTGCATTACAGAAAAGGGATGTAACATACAAGGTTTACAAATGGTACATGAAATTTAGCATGCATTACAACACCAACTACTGATCCGGACATGCATTGCATCGTCTAGCTGTGTGCCCCTCCTGACCGCATCGCCCACAACGTGCACCAGATGTTCCAGCTTGTGATTCGTCCATGTCATTTCTAATACGTCGGCTCTGTCGCCGACCCTTCCCACCCTTTAGCATGTTAATATCCGGAACCCAGGTCCTCGCTGAAATGTCCAAAGTGGTGAAGTTTCCCACCGCCCTGAACCCCCGGAGCTCCCCACACCAAGCTTGCAGTATTGTCTCCTTAAAAAAGTACTCGGACACGAAGTTGGAAGGATCCATGCCCACGGTTCCGCATGCAGCGAGGACATGAGAGCATGGCCTGTGTAACAACTTAAGCTTGTTGCATGTGCAGTTAGGTTCGTTTGCATGATCTCCAAGGCATACCTCGTGAGTAATAAGTGAACGAGATGTCCCAAATCTGGCTCTGTCACGGAGTATCACCTCGAAACGATGCTCCCTGTTGCCCATGACATGCACTGTGTGCAATTGACCCTTTTGTGCCTTCGTCTCCATGTACGCGGTAATTTTTGACGAATACAGGGCTCCGGGATTGGCCACATGAAGTGCGGCACTCGCGTGCCTCTCCCTGAAGTAGCGGATTGTGCTGTGAAGAACACCTTCCACGATGACGACGAGGGGCTGAGAACAGAGACCCCTGAGAACCTAATTGTACACCTCGGCAAGGTTACTTGTCATTATTCCGTACCTTGCGCCATCCGTGTCGTGCAACAACGACCACTTCTCCAATGGTTCGCCCTCGATCCACTGCGAGAAGCACTTGATGTTTCGCGCGCTCCTCCTTCTTGGACCACTTGGGTTAGACTCATCGATTGCTGCCAAGCATTGCGGTTGTGCCGCCCCAGGAATGACCGGCCCCTTGCTCCTCTCGTCGACGTTCTTCCTGGTGTGCTCATCCAACAACCCCCATAAAGTATCAAATTTTCTTTGCTGGTTCTGCCTAGCCAGCCTCTTGAATAGCTTCATCAAAGATTGTTTCGGGAATTGCTTGAAAAGTTTGCCCCTAAGTGACGACTGCACCACCGGTTCCTCATGTCCAGCCAAGGAACGCTCTCCTCAGGGTCTTCTTGAAGTTTTCGTATCGCCTTTATAATCCCGGCGTGGCGATCATGGATTACGCACACACCAGGACGGCTGCCTACAACTCCAGCCTTCACATGTCTGAGAAACCACAGCCAGCTCTCATAATTCTCGCTCTCCACAAATGCAATAGCCAGCGGCAATATTTGATTGTTACCGTCAACGCCTATGGCCGTCAAGAGCTGCCCTTTGTATTTGCCTGTCAAGAAGGTCCCATCTACAGAGATCACTGGCAGCATGTGCTTGAATGCTTCAATGCTAGCACCAAATGCAAACAATGCTCTCTGCAACACTGCAAATCCCGGTGGACTTATGGACGGCTTCTCATGCACGGCGATGTACGTGCCCGGGTTCCTTTGTTGCAACACCTTAAGCATACGAGGAAGGTTGTCGTACGCCGCCTCGAAAGTGCCAAAACGTTTTTCCAACGCCTTTTGCTTGGCACGCCACACCTTCGCGTAGCTAATCTTATACTTGAATTTATTCTCGATAGCTACCACAATATGCGTTGCCGCAATATCTCTCTTCTCCACTATCTCCCCATACATCAAATTGGCTATAAATCCGGACGTCAGGTTACGATGCCTCGCCAAGACAGTGTTCAGAATGCAGGAGTGCGGCTCCACCTTGGACACAATCCAGTGAGTGTCATACTTCGGTCTACGTGCGTGCACCCTCCAAGGACAGCCAGCCTGCTCGCACTTCACAGTGTACTGCTCATGGCTTGATTTGACGACGCGAAATGTATGTTGCATTGAGAGGGCCCAAAGCTTGATGGCATCCTGCAGCGCTTCCTTGTCAGCAAACGTAGCATGCACCCGAACCTCTGTCTCATGATACTCCCATGGTGATTCATGTTCATCATGGGCGGAAACACCCTCCGCATTAAACCGGTTCCATTCCTGGGGGATAGGAACTTCTTCATCATCCGAACTATCCTCCTCGTCGTCCTCTACAGCTTGCTCTTCATCACATGCCCTCTGGTCATCAGATTCCATCTGCTGCACGATATACTCATTATGCTCTCCTTCATCTGCTTGCCCAGTTCCGTCTCTATAGCTTGACAGCTGTAACTCTCCTCCATGTACCGCATTGCCTTCATCACGAGCAACTTCATCAGCTCCACCAACGTGCGGCCCGCCCGAGCTGCTAGCACCTCCCGAAGCATAGGCGGACGCACGAGCTTGCGCAGCTGCTTGTAGTGAGCACGGTTGCACAAGCAGGACACACTCGTATCCACGGCGCCGGCACCCTTGCACAAATCCCTTCCACGAAGCTGAGCGCACCAATGTCTTCAACTCCCATCTGATGTCAGTGGGAGACCGGCTCCAAAGCCCTTGCACAACGACGCTGCACACCTCGGGGTCCAATGAAAAACCCTCGGTCAGCCAATGCTGCACATCTGTCATTCCAGCATTCTCGTCATCGGGAAGTACGAGAGTGACTTGCGGAAAATCGCTTAAATCCACACCATTCGGACCTTCACGAATCATTCCAGCACCATAATACACTCTCAATGTAGTACTGGCCATTAATGATGTAGACCTACATGTACGATTGAAATTTACGACATGTCAAATAACATCGTTCAACACTAAACTAAACTTTCCATACTAAAAAGGGTAGTCAAATTTCTATACTACAAAATGTATACTACATCTACAATTTTTACTAACACCAATATTTCATCTAAACAATAGTGTAAATACAACCTAATTAACAAAAATACCTGGATCCAAATCGATGGAATAGCTTGAACTCCTTCTTCCGCCCTCACCTCCTCCTTCAACCCTGTCCTCCTCTCCTTCTCTTCTCCCCT
This sequence comes from Dendrocalamus latiflorus, assembly GCA_017311315.1. Lineage (NCBI taxonomy): Eukaryota > Viridiplantae > Streptophyta > Magnoliopsida > Poales > Poaceae > Dendrocalamus > Dendrocalamus latiflorus. Next base: position 45,808,274 of record CM029666.1, on the reverse strand, counting down.
CTCCTCCTTTTCTTCCCCTCCTCCCTCTTTTCTCCCCTTCCTCTTCCTCCTCTCTTCTTCTCTCTGGCTCTCTGCGCAGAATGGGGGAAATGAGGGAAAAGTGGTTGCTAGTGGGCGGCAGGCGGTGGTATAAGTGGCATCCACTCCTGTCGCCCTACGGTTGAGCGACTGCAATTTCAGTCGCTCAACCATACAGCGACTGAAATTACAGTCGCTCAACCGTAGAGCGACTGTATAAGTCGCCCAACGGTTCACACATTTCCTAAATGTCGCTTCCCGGTTGGGCGAAAGGCAGAAGTCGCCCAATGGGGCGGCGACTGGAGACTATTTTTGTAAAAAATTTCTCGCGGGTATATTTATGTATTTTCGAATAAAAAAGGGATTATCCGTACAAAAAATTCACCACATTTGCAGGTCTGATAGCTATGCCCTCGCATTTCTGGGTGCCAATGGTTCAATGCATCATCCCCATCAAGGCTACACTAACAAGAATCCAAGCATGGCTGCAACGGCATGGCTGTGGCATCCATCCAAAAAAAGGTTCCTACACGAATGAACATGCTGACAGCAGACATCAAATATCCTCAAGCTGTCAAAATGTTCATGTTCTTATAGCCATCTCTCGTGAAACAAGAACCTATGAGAATGACAGAGAAAGCTGGAGCAGTACAAGAAGCAGCATCAAGAGGTAGTTGCTTCTAATCCGCTGCAGCTTCCACGAGAAGGCTGAGTCAACCTCGATCATGATACCAAATCTGCATGTTCCAGTGCTGGGGTCTTGGCCTGTGCCGGCGGCGGCCCCGTCCGTGCGCGCGGGCGCGGCCCCGGCGGCCCGTGCCTGCGGCGGCGGCAGCGAAGCCCTCGTCTCCTCATTCGGCCTGGAGAACCGATTGAGTCTCCAGCATATGAATCGAACGGAGACAAAGAGGAGGGCTAAAAGGAGGGTATTATAGACATTTCCTATGCAATTTTGGGGAAAAAAATAAAAAAGAAATGGCTAAAACCCCTAAAATGGCAAATCATAGAGCTAATCATGTATTGGATGACATTTTAACAATTGCCATCTAGAGAGTGGCATTTTATCGAAGCCACTCTAAAAGAGTGGCATAATATCAATTTTCTCGCCAAGGAGAAAGGAAAATGTGGGCAACGCATGCATCAACTCCTCTAGCTAGTTGTCGTTTGCAAGGTGTGTTTCACTTGGCTCGGCAGCGCTACGGACGCTTTCTGTGTTAAAACCCGCACATAAAAACTAGCGATCGAAGAGAACCCATCCTCTCACTGAATCACTGGTGCTTTTTTTTTGCATGTCTGGGTGTCAGGTTGAGCGAGTGAACAAACAAGGCCGCAATGCTGCATGGCTCTGCCCCATGACTTCACTGGAATAAAAGGAGTAAGTTTTTTTTTGTCACGGTGCGGCCTTTTTCGCTCATCTGTGCGACTGTGCCCTGTGTTCGACTGGCTGTTCTGGCCTTTGGCTGGCTGCTCAGTAACTGCAGCAGCTTCAATGGGTTGTATTTTTTTAAGGTAATGGTTTGTATTGTAATTAGGTATAAGATATCCTTCTTCATACGAGATATAGCCAAGAGAACTCTGGAGAGAGAGAGAGAGAGAGAGAGAGCTAGTGGTGTCAGACTGGTGTCGACGAAGGCGGCGGTGAGACGAAGCTACAGTGCGCGCGGTCCGTCCCCACCCTTCGGACTAGCCGTGGATGAAGTCGGCGACGAGACGAATCTAACACGCGCATGACTCATCCCCCGTCGGACAAAGCGTCTACGACTACGCTGTGGTCGGATGAAGAGTATACAACCGCGAAGCGGTCGAGCGAAGCATCTACCACGATGTGGTCGAAGTCACGACCATGTGGCAGTCGGACGAAATGTCTGCGAGCACAGGGTGGTCAGACGGATGTCGATGGAGTCGGAAGAGTCACGGCCTACGAAGCCGACGGCGGGACGAAGTCCTCGACGCGGGCGCTCCGTCGCCCACCCTTGACTGGCGTTGACGAAGCCGGCGGTGGGACAAAGCCTTGATGCGCACGCTCCGTTGCCCACCCTTCAAACTAGCGTCGATGAAGCCGATGGCGGAATGAAGCCTTGACATGCGCGCTCCGTCCCCCACCGTTCGGACTGGCATCAACGAAGGTGGTGGTGAAACGCAGCTGTAGCGTGTGCGGTCCGTCCCCACCCTTCAGACTAGCTGTGGATGAAGTCGGCGGCGAGACAAATCTGACGCACGCGCAGCCCATCCTCCGTTTGGATGAAGCGTCTATGACCATGTCGTGATCGGACGAAGAGTGTAAGAGTGTACGACCACAAAGCGGTCGGACGAAACATCTACGACTACTATGTGGTCGGGCGAAGCGTCTACGACTACGAAATGGTCGGACAAAGGGTCTACAACCACGATGTGGTTAGACGGAGCATCTATGAACACGAAGTTATCAGACGAAGCGTCTACGACCACGAAGTATTGGATGAAACGTCTACGACCATGATGTGGTCGGATGAAATCACGGTCGCGAGGCGGTTGGACGCAATGTCTACGACCATGAGGTGGTCAGACGAAATCGTGACCGCGAGGCAGTCGGGCGAATCATCAATGACAATAAGGTGGTCTGACAAAGTCACGTGGCAAACTTTCTGGTGCACGTGTGGGCCGTCCCCCACCCTTCGGACTTGACGTCGACAAAGCCAGCGGTGGGACGAATCCTTGTGTGCGCGGCTCATCCCTCATTGGATGAAGCGTCTATGACCATGCCGTGGTCGGACGAAGAGTGTACGACCATAAAGCGGTTGAATGAAGTGTCTACGACCACCATGTGGTCAGACGAAGCATGTACAACCATGAAGCGATCGGACAAAGAGTCTATGACTGCTATGTGGTCGGACGAAATCTCGACCGTGAGGCGGTTGGACAAAGCGTCTATGACCACTATGTGGTCAGACAAAGTCACGACCGCGTGGTGGTCAGACAAAGGCTCTACAACCACTGTGTGTTCAGACAATGAGTCGGTCGTGAGGTGGTCGGACAAATTGTCTACGACCACGAAGCGGTCGGACAAAGAGTCTACGATCACGATGTGGTCATGCGAAGCATCTACAAACACGAAGTTGTTGGATGAAGTGTCTACGACCATGAAGCATCGGACGAAATGTCTATGACCACGATGTGGTCAGACGAAATCACCGTTGCGAGGCAGTCGGACACAACGTCTATGATCACGAGGTGGTCGGACGAAGTTGTGACCGCGAGACAGTCAGACGAATCATCAATGACAATGAGGTCGTTGACGAAGTCACGCGGCGAATCCCTAGTGCATGCGCGGGCCGTCTCCCACCCTTCGGACTTGGCATCGATGAAGCCAGTGGCGGGACGAATCCTTGCGCGCATGGCCCATCCCCCATCCTTCGAACTCGTGGTCGACAAAGCCGATAGCAGGACGAAGTGTTGAAGCGTGTGCTCAATCCCCCATCCTTCAGACTAGCATCGATGAAGGTGGTGGTGAGATGAAGCTACAGCGTGTGCAGGCCATCAGACGAAGTTCGACGGAGGCGACGTCCACGCGGGGTCCAACGGAGATCGCGCGAAGTCCTGCGAAGGTCATGCACAATCTCCACGCAGACATCGTGCAAAGACCTCGGTGAAGACCTCTTCAATGCGGGGTAGCCCTTGCGCCACGTGGCCCGGAGGCCATGGACACCTCGGTGAAGACCCCTCCCTCATGGGTAGCCTTCGCACAATGCGGACTACTTCAGAGACAACCAACAACTCATGAGCATGGCACCAAGGCTCAAGAGACTTCAGCGAATGGCCAGTCTAAAGCGAAGGCAGGACTACAACTAGGGCGCCGGTGTGTCTGACAAGGAGAGTGAAGCCCTCAACGAGGCCGTCGGCATGTCCGCACAGAGGCTTGGGGTGCGCCAGCTAGCGAGGTCCTTTTGGAGCTAAGCGAAGGCCATCAAAGGTGTGCGCGGAGCTCGAGGTGCAAAGGCCAATAGAGGGGCGCACAGAGCCTAAGGCGCAAAGGCCAACGATGTCCTTTCGGAGCCGAGCGAAGGCCATCGGATGTGTGCGCAGAGCCCAAGGTGCAAAAGCCAGTGAAGGGACCTGCGGAGCCTACGGCGCGAAGGCCAGCGAGGTCCTTCCGGAGCCGAGCGAAGGCCATCAGAGGTGTGCGCAAAGCCTAAGGCACAAAGGCCAGCGAAGGGACATGCGGAGCCTGCAGCGCGAAGGCCAACGAGGTCCTTCCGGAGCCGAGCGAAGGCCATCAGAGGTGTGCACGGAGCTCAAGGTGGTCGGTTGAGGTGTCTACGACCACAATGTAGTCAGACGAAGCGACGACCGTGGGTGGGCGGATAAGGTAACGACCGCTGGACAAGGTAACGGCTGCGAGGAGGTCGGGTGAAGTCTTGACCACATGGCGGTCGGACGAAGCAGCTATGACCACAAGGAAATCAAACGAAGTGTCTACGATCGCAAGGAGGTCGAATAAAGTCTCGACCATGAGGCGGCCAGACGAAGTCATGACCGCGAGGCAGCCAGATGAGGTTAGGACCATGCAACAGTTGGACGAAGTCATGACCGCGACGTGAGTGGATGATGTCTAGACCAGAAAGTTGGACGAATGTGTATGATCACAAGTCGCTCACCCAGAGGTGAGGAGGCGAGGCGCCGAGGCTTACAGAGGCCGGAGGGCGTGAAGGTCAATGACGGCAATGTGGGGTCTAACGGAGATAATGCAAAATCCATTAGAGACGCCATCCACACTGGGCTCAGCAGAGATCGTGCGAAGTACTCGACGGAGACCGTGCGAAGACCTTGGTGGAGACAGTGCGAAGTCTGCGCGGTGATGGTGCGGATACCTCGGCGGAAATCGTGCGAAGTCCAGCGAAGATCGGGCGGAGTCCGACGGAGGTTGGCGTCGACAGGGACATGACCACGAGGAGTTGGTCAAGGGCCGACGAAGTCACAACCACGAGGTGATCGGACGAGCGTCGGTGAAGGTTCGACACCGAGGGGTCGGGCGACATCGTCGAAGGTGCAATAGGTGTTGACAAAGTCGGCGGTAGGACAAAGGCTTCGGAGCACGCACACTCCGTCTCGACACTTCAGACTAGCGTTAATGAAGTCTCAACCACAAGGTCATAGCTATCGACGAAGAGCTGGCCACGACGCAGTCGTAGATGAAGTCTTAAGTGTCTATGACCACGGACGAAACGTCTATGACCACAATGTGGTCAGACGAAATCACGGGGGCAAAGTAATCGAACGCAACATCTACGACCATGAGGTGGTCGGATGAGGTCGCGAGGTGAACTCCCTAGTGCATGCATGGGTCGTCTCCCACCTTTCGGACTGGTGGTCGACGAAGTCTCAACTGCGAACGTCTATGACCACAAGGGGGGTCGGAGATGAAACCGGTGTACATCGCACACGGAGGTCGACTTCCTAGTGTAGTGATGGCGACGACAAGAGGCCCCCACCTATGCTGGTGTGATGGGGCAGCCGTCGAAGCATCCAGCATGATAAACCACCACCGACGACAGCATCACTTTTGAAAACCAGCAGAACCTGAGTGATCTGAGGTGCTTGTGACACGAGCGTTCCAATGATAGCCTTCTCTAGCGCCTTCCCTTGCATAGCTTCTTACGCGAGTCTCCATGGACGGCGCCAATTGTTGGGTACAAGGTACCCTTCTTCATAGGAGACATAGCCAAGAGAACTACGGAGGGAGAGTTGGTGGTAAAATGAGTGGATGTGCCCCTTATACCTCTCTTGGGGTTTTATATACATGAGTGGGGTATTACAAAAGGTTGGAGTAAATTGGTACATTCTTCTATACTATTAGACTTATTACATATTAGACTAGTTGAAAGGCATAGTCATGGGAGGTTGGACCACCCTTACAACAGTAATGCAATAACAATGCATTGCAAAGGAGGGAATTGCTATGACTATTACAAAAAAAAAAATGTATACACGATTTTTTTTGAAAATTTCATGCTCTTTAATTGTGTTTAAATGTGCTGAATTTCCATATTATATTAGTTGGGAAATTTCTAGCCAAGCGAAGCCTTCTTTTGCCACTCTCTTGCTTGGCCCCTTATAATGGTGTAACCTTGAAAGTTTTCCTGTCTTGTTTATTTGTTCGTTTGTTACTTATGTACTTCCTCCTCCTGAGTGAAATAAATTGGTAGCTGCTCTCCTGCCGTTGGTTAAAAAACACGGTGTAACAGGATTCTGAAGTTCAGGCGTTCGCTATCAAGAATGTCCTTTCTGCCACTCTTGCCTGTTTATTATTTCAAGATGCTTTCCATTAGCGAGATGCGCAGATGATTCCAAGGTCCAAACAATGAATCACAAATAAAGCGCGAAGGAATTTACGAGTAGAGCACCGCAGCGAAGAAAGTAATTTGCTCATTTAGCATCAATAAATAGAGTACAACCACACAAAAGAAACAGATGTCTAACAAATAACTAAAATGATTGATGCTACCTATCAATTGAGAATTCCTTAGGAGTGAACTAGAGTTACAACAAAACTATCCCAGGGTTGCAGCTTCAATTATTTTGGGCGTCCTGCAAGCAAGCATATTCTTGCAATAAATTCATCATCAGAACATGTCTGTGAGCGAAACCAATCAAGTTCTGGTAAATTCGAGAGTGGTCCCACTGCAGCAAGGGCAATATCCTGATAAATGTCAAACAAGTCATGTCAGTGCATGAAGCTATCGTATAGCTCAACTACTCAGCAAATACTGCATTGCACTGTATTACTAGTAAGACACCCGGTCTTGGAGTTTTACCCTATCAATTACGAACTCCTTGGCTGTTTCCATTATTGTAGCACAGTCAACAGCATCAATGCGTGCAAAAAGCTCTAAGAATGGCATTATTCGTCCATAAGTTAGCATCTGCACCACATGGTTGAGGGCAAATTTTGTTAATCAGGAAGAATAGCAGCAGCCGCTATTGTGCACGCTTAAGACAAACTAGACTGTAACATACCTGGCGACCATTATTCTCAGAAACTGCAGTTGATCCATCAATGTGAAGTAAAAGAGAAGATTTCAACTGGAAAAGGATAAAGTGTTAGTTCTTACTTGTTACCTACTTACTTCACTAATGAAAACCGGTTCTACCTAATACGTGCAAAATACGTCACTTGCATGTGAGGCCAAAATTACAAGGCTTTCCTGCAAGTAACCAATACAGGATTGCAATTTGATGTTTAAATGTAGAAAACATGGTTCACTCTTCACAATTATTATAGTACGATCAATATTTACAGATGTGAGTAAATCCTATAGATCATTATGCACAGCTGCCGGTATCATTTCAGGGAAAGGGGAGGTTTGGTGTTGATGAACTTGTCAGACTATTGCTGAAGCTATAATAGATTGATCATCAAAGTTAAATTATAGGACCGTACTACATGCAACAACGTTGTTACTGTTGCTGTAAAGTAGAGCTACATGAGCTTAGCACCAATAATAGTATAGTCCACTGAAGGAAAAGATGAGTGAAACACAGAATATAAAGACAAAGAAAACATATCTACTGCCATCAGCGAAATGTAAGTCTGTTCCCTTCTATAAAGATTCATATTGGAAAACCCAGATATTAACAGTGGAATTGTATTTAAATCTACCGGACTAGGAACTTGAGACTGAATCAGATACCTGATTACGAGCACGAGCAACCTCTGTCTCAGACACTCTGAATGCAAGTCTTCTAAATTCTTCAATTATTAATCGTGACAGGTCATGCAAGGTATCAGGCTGCAGTCATATTTCACAAATTGTAAGAAAACATTGTAAAGAGGAACTTTTCCGTCCAATCCATAGCTTAACTGATTAACTCTGCTCAGCTGCTGGTATAATTGCATGACCAATTCAAACTTTCATGAAACTTTGTGTTGCACACATACAAGTGATTGCTTACAATATTCAAACTTGCAATCAATGCAGACGCCAAGGGGATAAAGAATAGTTTGACTAAACCAAAAAGACTCAATTTACTAACCCATCCTATGTTTTTAACTAATCATTGATTACACATTCACTGTAAGTGACAAACACATGTAGAGAGTAGCATATGTACCTGTACACCACAAATACACTGCTTGATTATACAAATCTATTACCACAGATGTAGTAACAGAGTACCCATTGCTATCTACTTCTATATTTTAAACTAATCATTATTCAATTTCAGTTCTCTAATGACAAATACAGCACTGAAACTAATAGTAAAGATGACTATTACTCATAATGGCTGACATCAAGATAGAAGGAAAGACATCATATTTTATTACTCTAATCGCTAACATCCAATGTTCAAGCAACTGAACAAATTGAAAAGATTGAGAAACAAACTTTACCGGAGCAGTAGTATAGATGCCAAATAATCCTGTATCTCGATAGTTAGTGTTGAACGCCATCAAGCTCTCAGCTAAACTAGCATTGCTGATACCACGAGCTAAAGCAGACCTGGCAGTTCAATATATAACATCAGCTTTATGCAGCAAATTTAATAGTAACACACTGGGGAGAGCAAATTATTTATCAATAGAATGTCATCAATTTATGAAAATCCTTTTCTCACCCTGAGCAGTTCCCAACCCCGATACTCCTGTTCCAAGAACCCAATATGCTTTGGATCACCATAAGAGGAATTGAGCTAGGGTCAGTCCATGATGAACCCTTGAAAGCAATTGCAAGGTGCGCTAGAGGCATCTCCTCATTCTCCACACGAACCTAATGATAAAGATCAATTAAAATAGCCTAACAAATTACTACAATAACATCTTGAGAAACTGAAACCAGACCTCTGAACTAGTAAAAATAGCCGGGTTTGCCTCAACAAGCTGATCTGCAGTGGTTGGATCAGTAGAGAATCCTGTAAACAGTTCTCTCACTTGATCAACAACTTCATCGTGATTGACAGCCCCAGCTGCAGATACAACCTAAACCAACCAGCAAAATCAAAACTTTTATCACTCAAGTTGTATGTTAACCAATGGCTAATTTTTTCAGATCTGGTATATAAAAGTACCATTCTGGGGCAGGTATAATGAGTTGAAATATACTGCTCCAAATCTTTCTTAGAGATCGATTGAATGTTCTCTTTAGGACCTAATATTGTGTCCCCTAGAGGATGGCCTCGGAACGCTGCAGCATGCAAGTGATCAAATATCACCTCCTCCATCATTCCTTGCACCTGTTTATCCATAAATGCACGTAAACATGCATCAAACATCCACATCTAGCAATAATAATTGCACTTAAACAGAAAGTGCTAGAGCTATCCTAAACCACAGCAGGCATCCAGGGTCATCACTATTCATGGAAAGACTATTGCTAAAAATGCAAACCACTGACCAGCAATTCATATTATGACTAAAATTTTCAAGCTTTTTACAGAATGCCATAACACATGGATTAATCATATGGGATTATGTAACACTACAACTGCTACATTTAGATGACCAGTGTTAAAGCGCACTCACCACCGCTGCAAGGTTCTACCCTACAAACAATACCAACAATTAGAGTAGTAAAAATCCACATTGCCAATGTTTGAGCAAGTATAAAAAGGCAGCAGCTTCCCACATGTATAGCACATATTCAAACTGAAAGATACATATATGCATAACCAGGAGGTGCAACCTAAGGGTTACACTACATACAGATTGCAATGCCAATGAAGTATGAACGATCCAAATTTAAAACACCAAAAGTTTCACCTTTGCTGCAGAAGCAATACCAAAAGCGCAGTTAAAAAAACATTTGCTACGATAAAGGGTGGCTTCCACCTTTATTTTCACAAACCAAACAAGCACCTAAAATTTTTCACCTTACTCTGAGGACAATGGTCAAATGACCAAATTACCAATGCCACGAGAACATCAAGTAAGCATAAGTACTAAGTATCACCAAAGCTTACACCTTTAGACTAGCAAATTAAAGGACAAGAAAGGGGAAACGTGGCAAAAGGGCGCGACAGCTCACCTCCTCCATCTCGCGGAGGATGACGCCGCGCTCGCGCTGGATGGCCTGCTGGGGGAAGCGCGGGTGCTGGAGGATGTCGCTGAGGACGTCGAGAGCCGCGGGCACGTCGCGGCCCTGCACGTCGGCGAAGAAGGTGGTCTGCTCGCGGGAGGTGTAGGCGTTGAGGCGCGCGCCCATGTCCTCGATCTCCACCTCGAGCGCGTGCGCGGTGGGCCGTCGCGCGGTGCCCTTGAAGGCCATGTGCTCGAGGAAGTGCGCGGTGCCGTTGGTGCCGGCCAGCTCGAAGCGGCTGCCCGCGTCGACCCAGACGCCGACGGAGGCCATGCGGGTGGCAGCCGGGTAGGCCTGGGTGACGACGCGGAGGCCGGTGGGGAGCGTGGAGACCCGCGCGGCGGGGAGGCGGAGGAAGGGGGAGTGGTCAGCGGCGCGGGGCGCCGGCGAGGCGTGGCGGAGGAAGCGGCTGGGCGAGGGGGCGGCCGTGGAGTGGACGAGGCGGTGGAGGTAGGGTAGGAGCCCGCGCTTCGAGCGGGCGACAGTGGCGGCCGCCATGTGTTCGATGGAATTCCCCTACCGTCGCACCGCCGCAGGGGAGGGGTAGGAGGAGGAGGGGGGTCAGGGTTTTCCGCTCCCGTTTACTCTTGCGGCGGGGGTAAGCTTGGGAGGGCTAGAGAAAAGAAATATCGCGAAGGCCCTTAATTATCCAGGTAATCAGGTTTTCAGGTCCACGTACAATAAGGGGAAGAGGTTTCGAAGTTGGAAAACTTTGGAGTACGACTATGATTCGACTTAGGCTTAAATATTTGGCAGCTGCTTATAAGCAAAGAATCGTAGCAAAGATGATTCGGATGTGAGATCAAGGAGTAAGGGCTTATTTGTACCGTCGAAAAAATTTCACTGAAAATAATTCAATTATTTTATAAATCTGGAAAAAATATCACACTCAGAACGAGCCCGAGGTAGATAGAAACACGTTAATTTTATTTTGGAAACGTCTAATACACAACTAGTAGCGCTATAGGCGTTTGTATAATCATTCATACCCTCTTTTTTTGGGTCATATACTTAATTCCACATACTATCTCTTATTTTTTTGGTATTCTCTGTCATGTTTATCTAACTAAGGAGTCAATAGATTAAACATGTGATTTTTTATTTATAAAACTTAAATAATCGTAGTTCTTTCTGTGATTGTCCGATGTTCATTCCATTAGTGTAGTTATGTTCCATACAATAAACTTAACAAAATAAGGCTCATATTACATATGTTTTGACAAAATATTGCGAAAGTTGCTTCTTAACTAGCAACTATTGGTAGATAGATGGCAACTATAGTTGTTGGTATCTAGTAACTCTACATTAGTTACTAGCTTGTAACCGTCTATCTGTTTATCTCAAAATTTTTATAAAAAATAATTAAATTTAAAATAAAAAACAAATGTTCTTTGTTTGCCTAAATTTTAAAGATTTTATTTACCTATTTTCAGCTTTTAAATAGGCTTTTCTTAAAAGTAATTTAATTGAAGAAACAAACATACGAATATTATTAAATAAAGGGTATTTTGAATTTATATAAAAAAGCTGATCATGGACTAGTGAGATTTACATAGAGGATCCGGGAGTCGTTGCTCTAGGGTCCGACATAGCTGTACATGATACTTGCTATATTAGCTACTCTACATGTTATTTACTATATTAGTTACTAGTTTTATATGTTACTTACTAGGGAATTTGGTGTTTCTGCCCCTGTTATCGACTGCAAATGTGATTTTACCCCTACTTTTTTAACTTTGTGATTTTGCCCTCGCGATTTTGAAATGAAGACTCCGTTTACCCCTGTTTTGTGACACCGTTAAGACTGGAGGATTAAATGGTAAAAAAAGAAACACCACGCGAAAAGACAAGAATACCCTTACCTTACCTTATCCTTTCAGCTCCCACCCACGCCCATGCCCAGCTCGCTCGGTCTCTCGGGTTTGGCCTCCCCACGCGAAAAGGTTAGGGTTTGCAGAGGTGAGCGCGCGGCAAGCTGCAGAGGCGGGCGCGCGGCGCGGCACCCAGGCGGACTTGCGGCCGGCCCCCTAGGCGCGGCGCGCGGCGGCCTCCAGGAGCGGCGCGGCACTCAGGCGCGGCGCACGGCGGCCTCCAGGAGCGGCGTGGCTCGCGGCCGGCCCCCCAGGCGCGGCACCCACGTCCGCCTCGCTCTGGCAGGTCGTCCCGTCACCGTGCCGTCTACTCGGAGCTTCCACCTTCCCGCCGCCGGCGCAGCCTCCACCTCTGGTGAGCAGTGCCCCGCCTCTGTAGTTTGCACCCTGTGGTTTTGCGTTATCCCCCGCAGGATCCCCGCACTGGGTTTGGAGGATTTAGTGTTTAGCGGTTGGATCGTGTGTTGCATATTTGTATTATTGAGTGGATTTAGTGAGAAATATTGCGATGATGTTGCCTTCTGTTGTTGTTTTGATGGCTACATTGAGATACTAGGTGAGGAGCGAAATGAATTAAGACTAGATCAGACTCAAAAACATGCGGGAGTGCGGCTGTGTGGATTATGGTACTACAACCTGTGAGTAAATTGAGTCTAGGAGTTGCTTAACAATCACGGAATATGCACCACTCTAATGCTTGATTTATCCATAATAGCTTTGTTAATAAATTGTTATGAATTGAATTTCTGAATTTGCCCTGCTGCTAAACAAAGAAGCTTACATTTTTAATGTTTCTAGTGCAACCACGAGTGGTATTGCTTATACTAAACCATCATTGATCATTTTACCCAATTGCACGGTTCTCCCCATCAGGCTCTAATGATGGCAGCTTCAGTTATATTTGGAATCAACAGTTGGTTTCAACGTTTGGCGCTATACTAATTGGACAAGCGGGGGTGGGCTACTCCGGGACCTGCACGACAGCCACCATGGAAGAGCCTAGGTATTTTCTTCAACCTTTGAGATGGGTGGTATAGTGCGAAATAACAGCGGTGTCTAGATTTGTTAACCTGTATATTCGCTGCTGTGATTTCCTAAGGCCATTGAATGGTTGGATGAGAATCATTCATATGTGTGGAGTAGAAGCAAATTCAGTGAAGACTGCAAGGTAGATTATATCAATAACAACCTCTCTGAATGTTTCAATAGTTGGGTGTCAAAATCAAAGGACTTTCAGATTGTTGAAATGCTTGACAAGATACGACAAATGATTATTGAGAAGTTTGTTTTGAGGTCCAAGATTGGTAGTAATATGTCAGGAATAATAATCCCAGCTATTACCAATGATTTGAATGCTAAAAGCAAGAGTATCAAAGTCCATGAGATTCTAATATGTGGGTCTGGGAAAGCTGAAGTCACTGTGAATAGATTCAGGCATGCAGTCAACTTGGAGCAAAAGACTTGTACTTGTAGAGCTTGGCAAGTGACTGGAAAACCTTGCAGCCATGTTTTGGCTTTCATTGCAAAGATCAGCAGGGAGGTACAGATGGATGACTTTGTCCATGAGTACTTCTCTGTTGATAGGTTCAAGAAGACGTATGCATGCAAATTCAATCCAATGACATCCAAAGATCAGTGGCCTCATGTTGATTTAGGCTACAAAATCAACAAGTCCAAATTGAGAAGGAAACCTGGGAGACCAAGAAAATCTAGGATCAAACCGTATGATGAAGTTGGCACTAGTAAGAAAAGGAAGGTATGTCCTGAGTGCAATGAACTAGGCCATACAGCTAAACATTGCCAAGGAGATCCTACAACTAGTCAAAAGAAGAGGCTCTCAACACCACAAGATGGATCTGCACAAGGAAGCAATGACCCAATGTAAGTCATGCATGTATTACTATTCTTTACCTCATTTACTAATCGGTAGTTGTAGTAACACATTCTTTTCTCACAAGGGGACGGGGTAGGGGTAGGGGAAGGGGAAGGGAGTCACAAGAGGACACTAATGAGCCAATATAAGTCATGCATCCCTTGCTGTCCATTCTTATTTTTTTTCCAGATTTAATCATTTCTAACTTTACTAACATGTTTTCTTCTCTCCATGTGTAGGGGAAGTGGTTCTGGTACAGCAAGGGAAAGAGGAAGAGGGTCAGGAAGGGGAGGAGGGCCAGGAGACGACAACAATGAGACAATGTAATTCATGAACGCATTGCTGTCTACTACAGTTTTTTTGGAAATTATAGCATTTCTAACTGTACTAACTTGTTTTCACTCTCCATATGATGTGCAAGTGGTGCTGCTACAGGAAGGGGAAGGGGAAGAGGTTCAGGAAGGGGAAGGAGAGGAGGAGGAACTGCTGGGAGACTTGCTAGTTTGTTAGGTCTTAATGGTTGAATGTGATGTTTGCCAATAGAGATCTAAAAACCTATCGGAACCCGGAGCAACGACTCCTGGATCCTCTGTGTAAATCGCACTAGTACAGGATCAGCTAGTGCACACAGCGTACAACAAAGATAAATATCAACCATAATGACATTTATTAACTGAATATAGGCATGAATGCCAAAGTTTACATCAACGGCACATTAGCCAAAATTAAGTAATAAGCAGCGGAAGAAAAACCGAAGCGGAAGAAGCCCACTGAGCCTGCCCACAGGCAAACGACAGTAAGACGCGGCCTATTCGTCCAGATCTTCACCGTAGTTGATGTCTTCCTTCTCTGTGTGGAAAAAGCAACGTGAGTACAAACTTGTACTCCGCAAGTCACCCGGGAAAATGCACCATAATGATAAAGGCTTGAAAGGAAGGCTTATAGGGTTAGTTTGCATAAAACAGCATTTAAGAAATACAATAAGTAGATTGAAATTGCTGAATTTAATACGATAAGTAAAAACAATACTTGTAATTGAAAATAATACCGTCAGTGCAGGCTCCGACCATACACCAACCTATCCACGGGCATCCCACCCGGACCATCTTTTCCAAAAGATCACGTATGGATTCCATCCATCCACACGCTTTCACTGCGCAACTCTGATGAATTCCATCCATTCACCAGATTTCAATCTCTCACGGATTCCATCCATCCGCAAGGTTTTCATCTCTCGTGGATTCCATCCATCCACAAGGTTTTCAAAAATATTTTGAAAAACAAAGTCTAATCCATGAAAAACTTTTACTCAGCATGCCCATGACTGTGGGCACGGATATCCAGGATAGATTATACACTCTGCAGAGGTTGTACAGCTTTACCCACAAGACACGATCATCCTTTTGTGCCACGCGAGTTACACACTTCCTTAGGTGTGCGGCAAGGAGTCATGACAAGGCCTTTACAATGCAAAGTCTTCAACCTGGTCGAGCCAACTCTAAGGTTTCACCCCAGTAAGGAATCTACCAGACCGGGACCCCCTCTTGAGCCTAGACGAGACTTCTCATGGCTTAACCACGCTCGCCCAAGTGAGACTTCACATGGCACCAACCACGCTCACTTTCAACCTACAACTCGGCTCAGGTTGGGACTTCACAAATTATTCAGCCAGGGCTGTCCCATACCAGCCATATGGTAGTACGATAGGGCTTTGCAACAGTAGCTCACAGACCGGTCCTTAATTGACTCAGGCCCAACCACATACCCCCGTGCACGACAATCAACCACTGCGGCTCCAACCAACAGGGCATGCCTGCACCCACCACTCTAACCAATTGCCTAAGTCTAAACCAGTTTTATATTTTGTTTTCAAAATATTTCATAAACCTCATTGACTCACCAAAGTCAAGAGAACATATCATTTTATGTGAAAGATATCCCAAAACAAATATTATATCTAAGCAGTCTAAGCATTTGATATAAATTCCTCTAGCCAACACTAATGTATTAACTAGAGTTTGATTCTAGGGTGACAAGGTATTGAGGATTTCAAATTCAAAGGAGGGATTAACAAGTAGGCATTAACTATATTTAAAACAGAATTGAAATACGTTGAATAAAAATATGCATGCAATATAATTTAAATCAACATAGTTTTATTTTGAAAACTGGGATCAACATGATCAAGGAGGGTGACTTGCCTTGCTCTTCGAATTTGCACAAATCTTCGTCGAAGAAATCTCCCGAATCGTCGAAGTCTACACGTGAAAATAACCCACCAAATTCAAATAAAATCAAATTAAATTCAAATAAACTCAAAAATTCAAATTGAGGCTAGGAATGGATAGAGGGGAATTTTTTTATGAATTTAGAAATTTGAATGGGCTCAATCGGAGTTAGAACGAAGGAGAACGGGCTCCGGGAAGTTTAAATTCAGGGAAAAAGAATAAAAGGAATTTTTGGAATTATTTTTGTACAGGAAATTGAGGATTATGACGTCAGCATGGGGTAAACCCCACTGATAGGTGGGGTCCCGGTCCATGAACCGAGCCCACGGGTGGAGGCGGTGGCTGAGGTGGCACGGACCGCGGGGTGTGCCTGCGTGGCGCTGACGAGGGCGGGGCAGCGCTGAGGTGTCTGCCACGTGGTGGACACGTGGCGTCCACGCTGGCACAGCGGTGGCACCGGCCGGGGCAGCTCGGGAGCGGCGGCTCGCCGGCGACTGCCTGCGGGGCTGCCGGCGGCGAGGGCGGGAACGGGGAGAGGGGGCCGAGGGGAACGCTGCGGTGGGTGTGGCCTTACCAGCGGCGAGCTGGCGGCGGCCGAGGCGGTGGCGCGCTCGGGTCCAACGGCGCGGCGGCGCTCCGGTGGCCGGGGAGCACGGCGGAGAGGCGGAGGGGCTTCGCGGCGAGGCGAGGAAGCCGAGGGAGGCGATGGAGTGGGGTGGGGAGGCCGGAGACGGCGGCGATTTCTCGCCGTAGATGGCGACGGCGGCGGAGGCGGAGTCGCACGCTGCGGGGGCTCTGGAGCGACGGAGAGGGGGAGCTGAGGGCCTCGGGGAGTGGAGCGAGGTGAGGAGGTGCTCGGGGAGGAGCTTTTATAGCGGGGCGGAGGCGGAGCCGGCGCGAATTCGTCGCCGGAGTCGGGCGGCGGTTGTGGGAGAAGGTGGGGGCGTGCGCGGGGAAGGCGGGGAGGAGGTGGCGCGTGGGCACGGGTCGTGCGGGAGGGGAGAGGGAGGTGGGCGGCGCACTTGGGGGAGAGGGGTGAGGCCGGGTAGGGTGGGGCGGCGCAACGGCCGGTGGCGGCACGGCCGGAGAAGAAGAGCGCGCGGGGAAGACGGAGGCGGGTGGTTGACAGGTGGGACCGGGGGCGCAGCGAGAGAGGGGGCGCGGATCCGGATCGGACGGCCGGGGCGGATCGCACGGCCGAGAGGGGGGGCGAGGGGTGGACGGCTCGGATGGGGATCGGGTGCGACGTGGCGGGCAGGGGAGGCAGGAAGGCGGGATGGAGCGGGGGCGACGTGGCCGGCATCCGGCCGTCCACGTGGCGGCTGGTGGGAGGGGCTGGGGTTTTATTTTTTCGGATTTTTGATTTAAGATTTCAGAAAAGCCCAGAATATTCATTTAGCCTCAGAAAAAATACCAAATGACTTCCAAAAATTCCAGAAAACTTCCTAGAACCTCCTGGAGACATTTTTAGCTTAATAAAAAATATTTCCAACTAATGTTGGTATTTAATTTTTATACTTTAAAATACTTTTTAATTTTAAAAATACAATTTTTAAACTCCAGAAAAACCAGGGAACCAAATAAAAGCCAAATAACTCCAAATAATTAATTTGACATAAGATTTTTTATATAAAATCAAAATATCATTTTATTTAATAATATTTTTAGGTTTTTCTGAAATTGCTTTTCAAATCTAGCTTTTTAAAAAACAGAAATTCAAGGCAAATCCAACTTTGAAATTTAGGCACCAAAAATACTTAAATTTAATTCAGATTTTATTTTAATATTATTTATTTATTCATTAATTCATTTTAATTTTAATAAAAACCTGGGCTGTTACAAAACCCAATGCTAGTTGCTACTGTTGTTTGACATGTCATGCGGACCTGTATGTTGCCATGTCATATGGATATGTTGGTATGTCATCTAGACATTAATGTGACATGTACATGTATGTCATGATATCTCATGGTTATCCGTAATCTCTTGATGTTTACATGCAAGTTGTGTGATAAAAAATTGTGTTTCTTTGAATTTTGGCATAAATGCTGTCCAAATTTTGCAAATTTTGACAAATTTTGTCCAGATTTATATTAATAAAACGAATGCATAAATTTGTGTCTAATTCTGTTGACAACATCCCTACCAAATATGTTAAAACTTCAATTTCGAAATAGGGGTAAAATCACAAAGTTCTCTAACAAAACAGGGGTAAAATCACATGGGTAAACTTGTCTATTCGTGCAAAAGTTAACACCGTTAACTGGCTTTAACGGAATAGAGGCAGACTCTCCATTCAGTTCAAAAACACAGGGGTAAAATCACAAAGTTTAAAAAATGAGGGTAAAATCACCATTTCGCTTGAAAACGAGGGCATGAACGCTTAAACCCCTACTTACTATATTCGTCGCTAGTAACTCAACATGTTACTTACTAGTATCTCTTTATAATGTGGTGACGATTATATACAAATTTATGCAATCAACTACTAGTTGTGGCTATATATTAGTCGCTAGCTCTACCATGCTACTTGTTGTATTAGATGCTATGTCTACCATGTTACTTGCTAGTATGTATCAATGACTCGATGACAATTACAAATAAATTTGTGCAATCAATTATTTGGTGGTGGCTCTATATTAGTTGCCAACTCTACATATTATTTACTACATTAGTTATTAGTAAATCTACATTAGTTAATAGCTTTATATATTATTTGTTACGATAGTTATTAACTTTTGATGTTACTTACTACATTAGTTGTTAGCACCTTTGCATATTACTTATTAACGTCTCTCAATAACTTGATAACAACTAAAAATAAATTTGTGCAGCCAACTAATAGTGGTGACTCTACATTACCTACATCTTATTTGCTACATTAGTTGCTAACTCTATATTTCACTAGTTGTCATCATCTAGGTAATAAGATCTATAATTACTAGCCGCTAGTACCTAGAGTTGCTAACGAAGAAAATTTTTTAATCAATATATCTCCAATATATATTTAATATAGTTCTTATTTTATTAAAGCTCGTCATGTAGATCATAGTGGTTCATAAGGAACGCAAATAGAAAACTCGGTTTAGAAGTCATGATCGTTTTTAGGGGCGGAACTAGCCCAAGCCTTAAGCTGGGCAGCTGCTCTTGGGCCGATTTTGTTTTTCTATAATTTTTATGAATATTTATGGACTTTTATTTTTAGACAGATAGTCTAAGGTCTGATCCTATCTATCACTGATCATTTTAAAACAGAAACAATTACATGATCGTTTCAAAAAAGAAACAATGTACAAAATACAAGAAGTTAGCTAACGTAACTTCCACGCTTAACGTGTTGCGTCACATGACAGAGAAATATTGCTTGGCATCACATCACATGAAAGAGAAAGATATTGCTTGGCATCACATCACATGAAAGAGAAAGATATTGCTTGACATCACATGCTCCTCGATGAAAATCAAACAACTCCCTCCTAGAGATCACACTATGCCCACACATGCTAGCGCGACATAACTAATGTACTACCGGCCGTAACGAAGCATCAATTGTAGTTGATGAGCGAAGAAAATGTCACGGCAAATTGATTATACGATGGGCCATATGTCAAAGAAACTACGAAAATGTAGGCAGATTAGGTGCCCATCTTATAAGGATGCAAAACCATCAAAACGAGTGCAGACTACGGACTGAAAACCCATTTGACAAATGGAAACCATACAATACAAAACAAATGACTTCACAGTAAATTGACAGTAACTATCCCTTTTTCCGCAACAGATATTACACGATGTGATTGGCACAGCAATGATCCTAGCGACAAAACTGCTAGATAAATCATGTTTTTTGTCAAAAGAATGGGAAGACTTGCTGGCACAATATGAAGTGAAAGGCCGGGATGGCATTTATTACACAACCACCATGGTTTTTTTGCAAAATGGTGCCCAATTACAATCTCAGTGGGAGGCATCACGACTGTAGTACTGATCAAGGGTTTTCGCCGGTATACGGTGGAGCAGCTCGCGGGGAAAGATGCGAAGTAGTGACCAGGCGAGGTCAAGCGACTGGAAGATGTTTCGCGTGTCATATGCCCCTTGAGCCACAAACTTCCGCTCAAACTTGTCAAGGAACTCGAGGTATAGCTGCCATTTTCACAAGTTTTAGTTAATAAGGAGCTCGAAAGAATTGAAACTAGGAGCAAAAGTCAGTGCAAGCTCGAGAGCTACCAAGTCCTCCGATGACAGTGCCTCCTCCCCGACCACCGCCTTCATCGCCTGTACATCCTTGCCTATGGCGTAATTGGCATATAGCTGAAACAAACACATCTGAGTAAATGATCCATATTCTAGAATAGGTAGCATTGTGCAGACCGCAGACCATGGAAATGTCTAACCAACCTGGTTCGAGACATCAGCATGATCACGGCGAGTCATGCCTTCGCCAATAGCGCTCTGCAAAGGATCCAGGTCAAGTGAAAGCAGTTATGAAACTTACTAGTGATGTCGGCATCAATATAATGTAGGGTGTCGAGTGCAACAATTTTTTTAGTAGCAAAACCTTACCTTCATGAGCCGGGAAAGTGAAGGAAGGACATTAATTGGTGGATAAATCTGCCATATTGAAATCAGCAACAAGATCAGGGAGATTTTAATATGCTAGTCAATCAGCACTCAGCAGCTCCAAAAATCTTGACCTGAGTTGATTATTGTCATCTTAGATTTAGTCATTTAGAGCAATATAGGGTTTTCCAATTCACAGTTAAGTTACAGAAAAAAAAAGCTATTATAGCTACAGAAAAAAATGTTATTTTTATCTCTTTGTGCAGGAAAGGTAATAAGCTCTTTGCTCAATGTACAGAACCAGGTTCACTATTCATTTAATAGAATTAAGTTTTTTTTCCAGCGGTGCTATGTATGCCTCTTGTCTCGATACATTGAGTATTTTAAGTCCAGTTACATTTCTTGTTAGAATCAGGAATCCTAATATTAGGTTTAGAAGTCATCTACAAAGCTTAGTGGGCAACTGGGCATTGTAGAATACCTGCCGATTATGTAGCTGCCTGTCAATGTAAATCTGCCCCTCGGTGATATAACCAGTAAGGTCAGGAGTTGGATGTGTAATATCTACAACAGCATAAAACTCATAACAGTCAGAAATGTTACCAGAAGTACTGAAACATCAGTTACAAATGTAACATGTTTTGCAATAAAAAAATGGCCCACTATTTTTTCTCAATAAAAAAATGGCCCACTATTTTTTCTCAGTTCAGTTCAATAACAGTTACATACATACATTACAGAAAGAAAAAAATATGTCAGCTGTCATGAACCTTGGTTCATAATAGGATAAATCCGTCGGAGAGAGGTCGAGCGACAACGATTTGAGGTAGAACGACACTAGAAGGAGGGCACCGGTTGGGGGAAGAAATGGATCCAGAGTAGCTGGTTTAGAGGAGCTAGGAATCGAGGACTTGAAAATACTTCTTCATTATTCATTGGCGTTGCTTGATGATAATGGATACATGCTGTCTCTTTTATAGGGATAACTCAACTTTACCTCTAAGAAATAATCTCTATCTCTATGGAAACATGTCTCTAATAGATGGAATATATCTATAAGTTAGTAAATATATCTAATAATGAAACTAACTATTCTTATCTCTATCCTAACAAATCTAATCATATCATGCACAACAACTACATTATCGCAGGTACTGTTCACGCACATGAACAGTGCATGTGAACCATAATTCCAGCGCATGACAACTTTTTTCCATTCGGCGATAGCTCGTTCTCGAGCTGTGGTGACGGCCATGATTGCAGCTCTTGGTAGACCCAATCTGATGAGCAATTGTGATGCCTCGCGTGGGAGATCAGTAGTATGTTGATGACGATTGATGGCAAGGTGTGAGGGCCTTGGCGTTGATGTCGAGGAAGTTGCGACGACGAGGGCAGCCAATGTGGAACAGTAGTGACGCGCTTCATTGTAAGCAGAAGTCGTAAAAAGGGATCGACTGTTCTGATACCAATTATCATGAATCTTAGTTCATAATGGAATAAAAAACCGTTGGAGAGAGATCGGACGATAACAACTTGAGGTAGAATGACGCTAGGAGGAGGAGGGCACTGGTTAGGCGAAGGAATAGATTCAGAGTAGCCAGTCTAGGGGAGAGACCAGAGATAGGATCGGGGACTTGGAAATACTTCTTCATTATTCATTGCTTAACAATAATGGATACATTTTGTCCTTTTTATAGAAATAAATCGACTTGACCTTTAAGAAATAATCTCCATCTCTATAGAAACATATCTCTAATAGATAGAATATATCTATAAATAAGTAAACCTATTCAATAAGAAAACTAACTATTCTTATCTCTATCCTAACAAATCTAACCGTGTCATGCATGGCCGCTACAGTACCGCGGGTATTGTTCACACACATGACTAGTGCACGTGAACAGTAATTCCAGCACACGATATCAGCTCACAAAATATTTAGCAGAAATGTGAGGTTATAATCATTAACTAACCGTCATTAGGCATGGTTAAAATAGGTATTTGTGTAATTGATCCCTTTCTTCCTTCTATGCGACCAGCACGCTCATAGATAGTTGCCAAGTCAGTATACATATAACCAGGATAACCGCGCCTTCCAGGCACTTCCTCTCGAGCGGCAGAAACCTGATATGAAAAAAGGCTGAAGGTCAATGAACTTCTATATAAATGAAGGAAGTGCTCATGAGTCATGACAATTAACAGCACACTCAAGGAATCAGTTAAAACTATACCAATAAAAGAACCAAATGTGAAAAAGAGCAAAACATATATAGAAAATTAATTGCCCACAACCAACATTGCAATCAGAAATTTGTTTCTGCTATTGTCTTATTGCATATAAAAGCGTTTTTTGGCTACCATCTTATTCAATATTTCTCATTGGGCTTAAACCAGCAGAGATTAATCTAAGTTTACAACAAGTTATTACTCCCTCCGTTCGGAAATGTATGACATTTTAGAATTTGAGTGGTAAAACTTCCTTAACTTTAACTGCTAATATGCACACAACTATTTAGATTGCTCATATGAAAATCGAACCATTAGTTTGTTATGAGAAGTACTTTCAAAATATAATATTTTTATACTTTTAACTTACATATTGCTGTGAAAATTGATGATCAAAATTACTTATTGATATTTTTGAACAAAGGGAGTATATAAGCATAGAACTGGACAACTGGTATAGCTGCAATAGTGAATAACTGTGTGTGTGTGTGTGTGTCGATGTAACCATATGATATTTAGCCCCCAATGATAATAAACAAATAGTAGAGCCCAACAAACATCAGCGATTACCTTTTTAAATCTGGGTTACATGTATAAACATATCTGTTAAGCCCTCTTTTTTTTAACAAGTGAAATTAAGATGCAAGATAATTTTTTTCAGGTTAATATATATCAACTATCCAAAACCTCGTGTTATCTCCAGTTGATGGGTGAGAATTGCCAAATGTTTCTACTGTAAACACCAGGAAACTTTACAGAAAGATAAGTGCCCTTACTTCACGGAGTGCATCTGCGTATGAACTCATGTCAGTCAGAATGACAAGAACATGCTTCCCACACTCGTATGCCAAATATTCTGCTGTGGTGAGAGCAATTCTTGGGGTGATAATACGCTCAATGGTTGGATCATTTGCCTATGAACAAAACCAAGGGGAAAGTTGGCAGATCTGGCAAAATCCGCATAGCAACATAGTGAAGAAAAAGAGAGTAAAAAAAAAAAAGGTTATGCAAATGTACCAGATTAAGAAATAAGGTAACTCTCTCCATCGAACCATTTTCCTCAAAATCACGCTTGAAAAATTGTGCAGTTTCCATGTTTACTCCCATAGCTGCAAAGACAATAGCAAAATTGTCCTCCTCGGCACTCTACAACAATTGTAATATTAGACAGTGAATGCAGATGTGTGAATGTCAAATTGTTGATCTAGAATGCAGCAAAGGCAGAATAGAATGGTTGGAATAAATTGCAGTACCTGAGATGAGAATAGTATTAATTTAGAGCCACTGTTTTTTATATTATTACAACCACTTGCACGCTTAAGTTTACCATGGTCCATGTAAACCAAACCAAGCTTGCGCACGCACGCGCGCGCGCACACACACACACACACACACATATATATATATGATACCAGATGTATGACCCAGGCAGCGACTCAGGGATCTGGTCGCTACGATGTAAGGTAGAGAATGGATTATATGAATGCAAGGAGGATAGAGTTAGATATGCAGGTAGGAAAGGTTGGAAGAAAATAATTAAATTTAAAAACAAATACTAACTAAGAACATAAATAGTAAACAAGAACGTGAATAGGAAGTAAGAACAGAAATAGTAAATAAGAACGAAAATAGTAAAGTACTAAATTTAAAGCACACAAATATAAAAGAACATATGCAGATGCAACACACAAAGAATTAAAAGATATGCTTATGCAAGAACTGAAAGATAAACTCACATTGAAATAAACATGGAAGAAAATGTAAAAGACTGAAAGTAAAGACAGAATATAGAGTTAGAACGAAATAATATAGAACATAAAGAACTTAAGTATAGAACTTAAAGAACAGAATGAAAAGAACATTAGTAATATAACAGAATAACATTAGTAATATAGAACTTGAAACAAACTTAAAATAAAGAGAGTTTAGGGAGAAATCGTTCTTCGTTCATTCATATACCTTGTAGACAGAAGGAATCCTTCTGTGTAGTATACCAGTACTTAGAACTACTACAAGTTTTAGTTATACAAACCCTACTTAGATTTTACACACTTACACTCTTACAATCTTACACACTTAGACTCAAAGATTGAGTCTTTATTTAGGCTACTACTTATTTTACACTAGCTTGTGGAGTGGAGGTGGAGTGGTAGTGGTAGTGGAGTGATCAATCTTCTCCTCAGAGTTTTGTGGAATGATGGAGCGCTCTGAGGGGTGGTAGAAGTGATGCCATTTGAAGCTTGCCTTCATGCCCTTTATATAGGGGTCGCTACCCCTGGGATAAGCATGGGCAGAGATGCCCCATGATGACGCCTTTTGACTGGCAATATTATTCTTCATGATGACGCTTTACACCTCAGGGAGTCATGATGAAACTTTAGACCTCCGTGAAGAATATTCGTCATAATGACCCTTTTGACCAGACTGTATTTTGTCAGCAATAATTCAGATTCCATCTGCAATAGTAGATAGTGCTCACATAATTGTCCTGGCAATCGTCCTGTTGTCGGAGAAGATTCTCAACGAGCAATTATCATCATTCACTATCATCGTCTATCATCATGGATGCAAAAGTTGTGTCTTCATCTGGTTGGATTAATTCATACCAATCCAACAGTTGACGATATTCTTTTCTGATTGAGGTGTCTTCGCCATAATTTGGTTTTATCAAACGTCCAACACCTTTATGAAGGAAACCATTACTTCCTCCACACCATATGTTTATTATTTGATTCTGAAAGATCATCTGGTACGTAGTGTCAAGATGAATACTTTCTTCAATTTCCTCGGCTTCTTTGAACCATCGCCATTTATCATGATTTGTGTCTTGGGAGAAGAGTTCCCTTTGTTCTTCAGTCAAGACACCAGTTCTTGGTTTATCAAGGAAATTGAAATATCCCTTGAAAATATAAATATCATGCATTGCTGGTCTTATTGGTGGCGTGAACCTTGGAGGAGTAGAATAGAAAATAAGTTTGTATCTTCCTTTGGAAGACGCCAATCTCTTACAAGCTTCTTTAACTGCAATGCCAAGATCAGATTGAAGAATCTGGTTTCGTGTACCATAAATTGCAAAGACTAGACCTTGATCTATAATACTTTGAAGAGAAATATTTTTGTGGTTTCGTGTTTGTAGGCCCTGAAAGAGTTTGAGATCTATTTCTGCTCTCAGTATTATATATTTGTGGTATGGCTGGAAAATTATCTGATCTTCAAAGTGGAGGAGTGGGAATGTATGGATATTAATTCGGATGCAAGGGTTGATTTCTCTTCCCTCATACAGATCAATGAAGTATTCTTGGAGGTCTGAGAATACTTTCATTTGTCTTTTTTGATATTTTTTCCAAATTAATTCTTGGATATCTGGACCTAAGCAAGACAGTGTTTGCTTAGTTTTGAAACTTAATCTGGAAATAAGGATTTCTTGAGAAGTATGGCTGAAAGATTCTTTTAAGGCTATACTCTCTCTTCTTACTATATTTTCGTGGCTACAACAACTCTCTGTTCTCACTTTATTTTTGTGGCTACATGTAATTGTATGAATGCTATCTGATGTTGATAATGCCGTGGTTCTTATTTGTGGAAATGCAATGAGAAGCTCTCTGATATTTATGCAGTCTGGAGATGCAGTTATGGTGGATGCATATGTTTGTTGGTGGAAAGAACCATTATTCGGTGAGCTTGTACTCAAGCTCAATACTTTTGGTGATCTAGTATCTAGATCAAATAATTTTGAATCATCATCATGAGATCTCTTACAGAGATCTGATATCTTAGGATCATCTGGGGATTCTCCCAGATATAATATTTTGGAATATTGAGATGGTCTCAAATCGAGGCTCATCTTTGAATTTTTTGATGATCTGATACTCAGATCTGATGCTTTTGGTCTGATGCCCAGACCCAATAATTTTGAATTGCTAGGTGATCCAACACCTTGATCAGATAATTTTGATGATGGGCTTTCTTCCCTTCTGGGAAGAAAATCTCTTGAAGCCTGTTTTGTGGGCATATAATCTGATGATATTGCCTTTGTATCTTTAGGCATCATATGATTGAAATAGTAGGCCAGCCCACGTAGTGCATGAGCTTTTTCATTATTATTCTTTGCTTGCCAAAGTAAATTGAGCAAGCCTTGCTGCAATTCTGTTGCAGGAAAATTATGATTGAACCGCTCAGAATTCCCCTCCAGTGGTTGGGGTAATTTCCAAGAGCTCATCTGTGTATATCTTTGCTGGGACATGATTCCCCTGTAATGTGACAAAGAAGCAACTAACTGGATTAGTTGATATTCATGAAATATTATTGCACACATTACCTTCTTTATACCTTTATTATCATGGATCATTTTTCTTTTGAACAATAATTTGGTAAAAATGTAACATGATATTACATTGGTAAGAATGTAACATGATATTACATAATATGACCAATTATATCTTTGATTTGGGTTGCATGCTTTCATGCATATAATATGAATCAAGACTATATGATAGTGATGTTTGAACAACAACCAACTATTGCTAATTTGTGAATCATCATATAGGCAACTATGGCAAAGGTATGAATCATCATTTAGACAACTATTGAAAATATATGAGTCATCACATGTGCCAAATTGCTGGTTAAAGAGGTGTCTTTGATCATACCCAAATAGGTTTTTATAAGCTACTCTATGGAGACAAGATATACTAGGTTTTGACATTCCATAAAGATTAGCATGAGAAGCATATGGCTGCATAGAATTTCTTTTTTGACTCTCATGGCTAAAGAGTAAGCTCATAAAATGATCACGACAACTTATATTATGTTTATAATTATTCCCTAGCAACTTGTTTTGGAGGAACACTTCCTTATGCATAATTTGCTCCTCTTTTTGAGGCCAAGACATGTGAAAAGGATGAGTGTTCTTCAGCTGCAAAATATTTATATAACTAACACTTTGAATGTTAGTCATAGTTGGCTCAATGGATATCTCATTGACAATATTTTCTTTTCCCGAGGCAGTCTCTATAAATTGATTCAATAACGCTTCTTCGGGTATAGAACAAAATTTTAATTCCAATTCTTGGTTCATGATTTCAAACTTGATACTATCATTCGTCACAAGAAAAGGACGTATCAAAGATAAGAATGGTGTGCCTAGAATGACTCCTTGTTTTAGATTTTTAACAAGCAGGAAAGAAGTCTTAATAGAAACACCAGAGATGCAAATGAGAACTTCAGGAATTTTGTAATTAACTTTAAGTTGGTTCCCATCCGCCCCATGAATTTTATGAGTAGATTTTTGAAAATATTTGGAAGGAATAATTCCTTCACGAATACAATTCATATCAGCTCCTGAGTCAATTAAAGTTTTATATTTGAGGTGAAACCCATCAACAAACTTGTATGATATTTCTACATACCATTTTTGCTTGAAGTAGGTTTCTATGGAGCTAACTATTTCTTGATTGTTCTGAAGAATTTCTTCTTCAGATTCACTCTCAGATTCACTTTGAGTTTCATATTTTCTTTCTTCTTTTCTAGAAATTTCTAGAATTTGAATTCTTCTTTGAAGATCATTTAGTACTTCTTTTATATAATTTTGCTCTTGAAGCAAGTCATTTAGACTCAACTGCTTCTTAGCCTTCTTATGATCTTCTACTCTTTGGATGACTTCATCAATAGAGAAATATTTTTTATGTTGGATATCTTTTACTAATTTTTCTTTATTAGTTTTTATCCTTGATAAGAATCTTTCCAAGATAACTTCTTTTTCTCTTGGATCTTGCACCGTATCAAAGGTGTCTAATACAAATTGTTCTAAGTCGGTGAGGACTAGAATATTTTCATCAGAGGTATCCTCAGAGACATCTTGCTCACAGCAAGAACATAAACTATTTTCACAATGATTAACTTCTGATTTTTCTTCATTTTCAGAACTAGACTCATTGTCAATATGGTTTAGGATATCTCCTAGTTTTTCTTTAATGTCTTTTGACTCTGATTCTAGCAAAGTTTGGATTTCTTTTTTGATTTTGGATTTAAAGCAATTGCTTGCTATATGACCCTTCAAACCACATTTGAAACATACAATCTCTTTATTATCCTTTTTAGGATTATCCTTTTTAAGAGGTTTTCGGCGACGCTTCCTCTTAATATAATATGCTTCTTTCTTATTATTAACATGAGTTTTTCTAAACCTTTTGACATACTTTGTCCTATTTCTATTTTCAAGTTGATCCTCAAATCCAAATTGATAGCAAAAATCTCCCAATTCCTTTTTCCCAATATTTTTTTGTTTCTTCAGTTGGTCCTTGATTTTAAGATCGTTACAAAGCTCAGCACCTACCAACTGTATCTTTTGGGTGATTTTGCCTATATCTAGGAATTGATAATTTATACTACCCTCTCCTTCTTTTCTTAAAGAGTTTCTAACCTTTTCAGCAAATAAAGGAGGTAGTCCTGATATATACTTTTCCTTCCAAAAATCTTGATTAGGCTCAGGAAGAGTATATAATTTTGATAAGAAAGTATCTTTATACCACCTAAAATCAGACATAGTCTTACATCTTAGGTTTATTAATTGTTCTCTATTTTTCTCATAGATATCTTGATAATTTCCAGCGAAATGATAGACGATGTTATAAACCAAAGTAGTCAGGGCATCTGAGATGTTACCGACAGGGTTTCCTTGCGCATCTACCCGGACTATGGGATTGCCATTTCCATCTATCTTCACTGCATTAAGAATTGCTTGCTTCTGATCAGAGTCCATGTAGTGATCCCACCAGCCTCTCAATTGACCAGAGAATCCAACAACAATCATTGAGGCTGCTTCTCTTTCTGGATTACCACTAGCTATGCAAGCATTAGCATACATAATCATTTGATGGCAAAGGGTAAATATTTGATACTCAGTGTATCCATCTAAATTCCATTCCACAATTTCTTTGCCATTGAAATATGCCATATTACTAATTTGAGGCCTTTCTTCCAGTTGAAGATCAGCATAAGTTGGTCTAGGATAGTAATTCCTTGTCCTAGCAGTATTAGTAATTGGTTTAAAGATCTTATTGACCATATCATTATCTTCTCCATCAGAGATTTGATTAATATTTTTGTTCACCTTTAAGTTACTTAACTTATTGGCTAACTCACTAACCAAATCTGTAGAGACGGATGATCCTATTGCTTTTTGTTTCCCTAGCTTTATATTAGGACCTAATATTTGTGGGGTAAACAAAGGAACAATAGATCGAGAACTGGATGATTCAGACTGAGAATTAAATGGATAATTTATCTTTACCTCAGCCTTGCTGGTCTTGGATCCTTCCAGGAGAATATTTTCGATGCGATCTGTTTGTTGTCCAAGAGCATGTAAAGATATGTTTGCATAATTTTGTTGTTCCACTAGGTGTCCTATGTGTTCTACTTTTACAGGATCACCATAAGTGGTTTTAGAAATATTTTTTAATGGAGATGCTTTGGAGCTTTCTCCCTGAGTATTATTTGGAAGTTGGATAGATTCGAAGGGCGGATGAACCGACTCTTCAATCTTTCCATCAGAGGTTTTCCATTCTTTTGAAACCTTTTTGATAACATTTAAGTCATCAGACTTTGGTTTCTTTTGAACGGATTTTAGAGTATTTATTTCAGACCTTAATTTGGCTAATTCAGACTTTAACTCATCTAGGTCTGACTTAGGCTTTTCCTTAGGCTCAGTTTTGGATTTGGTTTTTGATTTACTCTTTGATTTACTCTTTGGCTTAAAGAATTCTTCCAGATGTATAATCTGGCTATTCTCGTACCAGTCAAAGAAGTAAATATGTCTTTTTTGCTCTTTCATCTCTTTGTACCAAATCTCTGTTATTTTCTTAATATAAGGATTGTCTACATTTTTGTAGTACCTTTCACACTTAATCTTATTTTCAGGAAGATCAAGATTTCTTCTAAGGAGATCCTTATCGATTTCAAACTCATGATCTTCTTCCTCTATAACATTGATCTCAAAATCTGAGATTGAGGGTTCATACTGATTATCCTTATCCTCATAAGTAGCATAGACAATATTATTTGGTTTTAATTGTGGTCTATTGTCTAAGTGAAATGAGGGTCTTGATTGGATAAAGATTGTTCTTTTTGAGGAGAATGTTATTTCAACATCTCCATCTGGTATCAGAGCCATCTGGAGGCGCCAGGCTCCCCAAGCCATCTTCTCCGAAGGGGGGGGAGAGGGGTGCGGTAGTGGGCAGTAGTCGCGGAGGTCCCGGTTGGTGTGGCGGTACGCTGAGTCGCGTAGGTCCCGAAGCCCTGAGCAGGTGAGAGCGAAGTCGCGTGGCCCGATAAGTCGCCAAGAGAGCGCAGTAAGTGGTGGAAATCGTTGACTGCAGGATCCTGCAAGGGGTATAGGTCGATCAGAATTAAGGGTTCTACCCTGCCGTTGACTAGAAACCGTCCATCCAAAAGGTTGATCTTAATAGTGGGATTTTCCCTGCCGTAGACTAGAAAGACTACCTATCCTATCTCTTTTATCTCCGTATAAGATGTCTTGGTTAGCCAGGTCTCTTGGTGTAACTGACCGTCTAGAAACCTCTGGTAGTAATGACAGGTCTATCAAAACGATGTCGGTTAAGAATGCTTCGTCTGTTTGCTTTGAGGATATAGAGCAAAGTATTGCAAATTGGAAAGTACCTAAGGTAAATGTTAAGGATATATATCATATAGGCACGTTTTCTCTTCGTTCTGATTACTATATTAAAACTATAGAAAAAACTCTTCCTATTAGTTCTTTGCATGAAACTCTGCATCTTCTTTCTGAAAAAGAAATCAATCATATCAGAGCAAAACCTCAATTTCATTATATACATTTTGGTCTAGTACAAGTGGCTATTAGATCATTAACCAGAAGAGGTTGGCTTGTCTAAGAGATTGCAGAAATAAAAAGTTTAAGGACTCTTTGCTAGGAATGGTTGAAGCTAGTCTTAGTAATGGTCCTGTGTTCTTCAACACCTTCCCAGACTTTTCTGTATCTCTTTCGGATTTAAATCTCCATAAGGTTCTGACCTTGAGCTTACAAACATCTGGCTTTGATCTTAAACCTGGAAGTGAAAACATTTCAGTGACATATAGGATCTATTACAAAGCCATGACTACGTTAGCTCCTTGTGCAAAACAGAATACACCCAAAGGTCTGACCACACTTCTCCAAGCCAATCCTAGAAATCATATTATTACTCCCAAAACCTTGAAGTGGGATGAGATAACACTTCCGGAGAAGTGGACTCTCCTACAAACTGTTGAGCCAAAAGCCACTCAACAAAATGAATTAGAATCTCTGGCTGAACTTCTTAGAAGTTAGGTTAGAATAAAGACCACAGGAAACACCAATAAATTGTCAGTCAATGTTGTCGATTGTTGTTGGCCGGTTGCCATTCTAACATGATGCAGCTTAGCATCTATAGCTGCTTATTGTAAGAATAATTGCCATAGTACAGAGTTAAAGATGGGCAATGATGCGCCATCGAGGCCTGATGTAATCTTACATAGTTTAGAAGAAACATACTGGCATAATGTGCAGTTAGCTATTTATTTCCATAATAGAGAAAAATCATCCAAAAGTAATCAATTCAAGTGCATATAGAATGTAATTATTTAGCAAGGTGAGAAAGGTTTGAACAGTCAATAAATTGTCATACACCAGCATAAAAGCCTGGTTGATGGAGCAAATAACCATCAAGGCCTAGGTGGTTATTTTAGCTGACTTACAATGAGATTTGAGAAGTCCAAGAACTCCAATAGTGGAGATGCCAATATATAGATAACCACTTGGGCCACTTGGGCCTATTAGTATATGGGCCTTGATATACTTAACACCCCCCTCCAAACTCAAGGTGGAAGTGGAGGTTCTGAAGCATTGAGTTTGAGCAAGTGAAGCCGATGTTGCTCTCGAGTTTGTGCTTTAGTGAAAAAATCTACCACTTGCAGTTCTGAAGGAACATACTGAAGAGCAATTGTTTTCTGATGACAATGAGATCGAGTAAAGAAGGCATCAACGCCAATATGCTTTGTAAGTTCATGTTTCACAGGATCATTGGCAATCTGTATGGCTCCAGTATTGTCACACAGAAGAGGTGTAGGGACATCACAAGAAATACCAAAATCTGCTAACAACCATCGAAGCCATACAATCTCTAAAGTGGTAGTGGCAAGTGCTCGAAGTTCTGCCTCTGTACTAGAACGAGATACAACCGCTTGCTTCTTAGACTTCCATGCAAGAGGAGAAGAACCAAGAAGAATGCAATAACCTGTGACAGAACGTCGATCTGTTGGATCACTCGCCCAGGTGGAGTCCGAGTAAGCATGAAGCTGAAGCGGACTGTCACGAGCATAGAACAAACACTGAGAAGATGTCCCCCTTAAGTACCGTAGTACACGAAGCAAATGGCCAAAATGAATGGAAGTAGGAGCACTCACAAACTGGCTCAGAATATGAACCGCATGAGCAATATCAGGTCTAGTAATAGTAAGATAGACAAGACTGCCTACAATATGCCGATATCGAGAGGGATCCTCAAGAGGTGTACCATCAGTAGGACGAAGTTGTAAATGAAGATCCATAGGTGTCGCAGCCATTCGACTATCAGTAATGCCAGAACGAGCAATAAGATCTTGTATGTATTTGGACTGAGAGAGATAGTAGCCCTTTGCAGAATACAACACTTCAATCCCTAGGAAATAACTGAGCGGACCCAGATCAGACATCTGAAATTGCTCACCAAGTTGCTTCTTCACACGAGAAATGTGTTCCACATCGTCTCCCGTAATCAACATATCATCAACATATAGAAGAAGCAAAGTGCGTCCACGTGAAGAGAGATGAATAAATAGAGCAGGGTCATGATCACTAGGTGAAAACCCAGCAGCTCGTATCACAGATACGAAGCGCTCAAACCAAGCACGAGGAGCCTGTTTAAGACCATATAGAGCACGACGAAGGCGACAAACATGACCAGGAGGAGCATCAACACCTGGGGGTGGTTGCATATAAACTTCTTCATGCAAATCACCATGAAGGAAAGCATTCTTAACATCCATTTGAGAGATGGTCCAAGAAGAAGTAGCAGCCACTGCAATGAGAGTACGAACAGTAGTCATATGAGCAACTGGTGCAAAGGTATCATCATAATCGCGACCCTGAGTTTGCTGAAAGCCTCTAGCAACAAGACGAGCTTTATACCTCTCAATAGAACCATCAGACTTGGTCTTAATTTTGAATACCCATTTAGATGTAATAGGCACTGCATGTGACGGTAATGGAACAAGATCCCAAGTGCCTGTACGATCAAGGGCAGCAAGCTCCTCAGACATAGCAAGCTGCCATTCCGGAATATTAGAAGCTTCCTGGTAGGTGGATGGCTCATCAACAACGGCATTCACACGTGGAAAACCATACTTGTTAGCCGGACCAATAGCAGTACGATCTCGTAGATTATATTTTGGACCAACCTGGAACTCATCAGGAACAGTATGAGACTCATCAATATTATTAGAAGCATCAACAGCGGTCGTATCAGGACTGGCCATGGTGGAAGAACTAGATGAAGGCACTGTGGGGTTTGTGGGACGACGATGGAAAACATGTGTGATAGGTGGTTTAGAATGAAAAGGAGGTAGTGCAGGAGGAGGTGTAGTCTCCTGTGAAGGTGGCGTGATGGAAATAGGAGCAGGAATGGGTGTAATATATGGAGAAGGTGTAGTAACATCATCATGGGGTGAAATAGGAGGAAGACACAGAAACGATGTGGATTCTGTGGGAGAATATGAAGGCTGAGTAGAGGGGTTATAAAAGAAAGGACGGTCCTCAACAAAGGTCACATCACGAGAGATACGTATGCGACGAGAAGAAGGATCATAACATCGATAACCTTTATGCTCAGGACTATACCCCAGAAAAACACACTCGACTGATTGTGCAGTTAACTTAGTTCGCTCACGGGGTGCAAGCAAAACATAGCAAGTACATCCAAAAACTCGGAGATGATCATAGCGGGGAGAAGTACCAAAAAGAACTTCACCAGGACATTTGCCAGACAGTTTGGATGAGGGCTGTCTATTGATGAGATAGACAGCAGTAGAAACGGCTTCACCCCAAAAATAAGGGACAAAAGATGAAATCAGAAGTGTGCGAGCAGTCTCTATAAGATGGCGATGTTTACGTTCAGCAACACCATTCTGAGCATGAGCGCCAGGACAAGAGAGCTGAGCAAGAGTGCCCTCAGAGGACAAAAACTGGCGAAAAGCATCAGACAAATACTCACCACCAGAGTCAGAGCGAAAAACTCTAATAGGAGTAGAAAACTGTGTGTGAACCATGCGAACAAAAGACTGGTAAATGGAACACAACTGAGAGCGATGTTTCATGAAATAAATCCATGTATATCGAGAATGATCATCAATAAAAATGACATAATGTTTATGACCACCCTTCGTAGCAAAAGGTGCAGGACCCCATACATCTGAATGAATAAGATCAAAAGGTCTAGCTGAATGAGAAACACTAGATGAATATGGTAGTTGTATTTGTTTTCCAAGTTTGCAACCCTTACAATGAAAACTAGACTCAATAGGTGTATGACCTAAATAACCTTTATTTATTAATGTGGACAACCGGGACCCACAAAGATGACCAAGACGATGATGCCACTGGGCGAAGGAAGAGGCGGAAGACGAAGCAGCAGATGACACACGAGCTGGAGACTCAATGGAAGAAGGAAG
This sequence comes from Dendrocalamus latiflorus, assembly GCA_017311315.1. Classification (NCBI taxonomy): domain Eukaryota; kingdom Viridiplantae; phylum Streptophyta; class Magnoliopsida; order Poales; family Poaceae; genus Dendrocalamus; species Dendrocalamus latiflorus. Next base: position 45,772,690 of record CM029666.1, on the reverse strand, counting down.
ACGCAAGGTGTCGAGGATGTAGAGGCTAGGAGCACCTTTACGGCGATGGCCAGTCCCAATCACTTTCCCGCTTCGACAGTCCTGAATAAAACAAGATGAGTCATCAAATCCAACAAAACAATGTTGGTCGGTAACTTGACCAACCGAAAGAAGATTCATGGACAACTGAGGTACAAAAGAAACATCAGGTACAGAAAAATAAGGATTGCAAAGTGAACCCTGGTGAGTGATATGACAAGATGTACCATCAGCTGTCTGAACAGAAGCACCATCAGTAACCGGCTTGCAAGCAACCAACTGGGACTGATCAGATGTCACATGAAAAGAAGCTCCTGAATCAAGCACCCAAGACGACGAAGAAGCATTAACAGGCGAAGCAGCAGCAACAGACACTGAACCTCTAGAAGTGGAACCAGTACCACGACCACGAGCAGCACGACGTGCACGATAGTCAGCCAACTTCTCTGGATAATGAGAAAAACAATTCTCTGGAAGATGACCAGACTTGCCACAATGCTTACAGAGTGCTAAAGAGGAACTTTTTGGTGCACTGATCCTCTGAGAAGCTGCCAACACACTATGTGGAACAGATGCAGAAGAAGACATAGACTTAAGACGTGTTTCTTTTGCAAGTAAATCAGACAATGCCTGTGACATGGTGAGAGCAGAAGAATTGTGAAGCAATCGTGTACGAATGGAATCATACTCAGCCCGGACTCCCATGACAAATCTGTAAGTAAAAAACTTTTCAATGAACTTATGTGCTAGACAGGAAACAGTTGTACACTCAGGTATCATGTAAGTCAATGATCCCATCAGACGATCAAAAGCAGAGTAGTACTCATCAATGGACATATCATTCTGCTCAATTTCATGAGTTTGCTGCATGAGATTATGCAAAAGAGCACCACTATCCTGAACATAGCGCTTCTTCAAGTTGTCCCATATGCCCTTTGCAGTCTTGAACTTAGAAAGACTCATAATCATGGATGGCTTAGTGCTATTGACCATGGCAGCCATCACTTTCCCATCATTAATATTCCATTCTTTTACTACAGCAGCATTACTACCATCATCCTTAAGCACAGGTGGAGTTTCAGTTAAGTGAAAAAGTAAACCATAGCCTCTCAATGCAGTCTCTACACAGAAAGCCCACTCTGGATAATTCTGACCATCTAGGGTGAGATTGATAACTATTGCATTTATCTGAGACATGTTGAGATGTGCTAGGGCTTGACCAACGGCAGGCAAAACAGCAGAACAGAGGACAGATAGCAATTACCACAGTTGAAGTGTTGACTGTGCTGGGCGCTTTGTATTAGGGGGCAGAGGGCAGCAGACGCCACGGGCGGTGAAGAACCCCTAGGCGACGAGCAGGAAGCAGCAGACACCACGGGCGGTGAAGAATCCCCAGGCGACGCAACGGTGGCCCAGATGCGGATTCGAGACGGCCGAAGAAGATCCCCAGGCGACGGCGACCTCAAAGGCGGCGACGATGGCCCCGAAGGCAGAGCCGACGGCGGCGGATCGACGTGTCCGCCGCTGGAGGAGACGGGCCGCTGGAGGAGGCGGCGGATCCGACGAGGCGGGCCCCAGGCGATGGAGCGGCGAACGAGGCGGGCGCTAACGAGAGCGCGCGACCCCTAGGCTTCGGGCGACGGCGAGCGAGGCGACTCCTGAGATCCGATCGGATCTGAACGAGGATGAAGAGGCGGACGGCGGCCGACTGCGACGGGCGGACAGCGGTGCAGAGCAGGGATGGTGGCCGAAGGGACTACGGCCACCGAAGGGAGCCGCGACGCGAAGAGACGGCGGGGACGGCGCGCGCCGCGACGCGAAGAGACGGCGGGGACGGCGCGCGTGACGCACGATGCGACCGCAACGGGCGGAACGCACGCGTGACGTGCGATGCACGTGACGACGGGAAGGGACGGCTGGATTTGGATCGTGGGTGAAGGTAAACAAACCCTAACCTAACCCTAATCCGTAAGCTCTGATACCATGTGACTTACAATGAGATTTGAGAAGTCCAAGAACTCCAATAGTGGAGATGCCAATATATAGATAACCACATGGGCCACATGGGCCTATTAGTATATGGGCCTTGATATACTTAACATTAGCTACATATCATTATAATTTTTTCTAGTTATTTCTCAACACTTTCTAGAGTTATCCAAAATTATTTTAGTAAAATGAAATACTATGGTAGGTAATAAAAATTTTGGCTTTATATATACCTCCAAGATATTATCAGTCTTCTCTAAACGCTTTACCAAACCAGCCTGACGGCAAATCTGAGCAGCAATTTCATTGTGTGGCAGACCAGCAGCAGAAAATAGAGGGATCTTCTGACCACGAGCTATAGAATTCATGACATCGATTGTAGATATGCCAGTCTGAATCATTTCTTCTGGGTATGTTCGTTCGCTGGGATTGATAGAACTTCCTGAACCAGATTAACAAAACAATGTCAAAATCTAGGTGTTCTCAAATCTTCTGCATATTTGAAACCAGCTAACTCTTACCAGAAATATCCAAGTATGCCTCCGGTAAAATTGGTGGGCCATTGTCTATAGGCTTCCCAGAACCATTGAAAATGCGACCAAGCATATCCAGTGACACTGGAGTTTTTAGAACCTGAGTTGCACAAAAAGGACATAAAATGAACCAAAATTGAGCACGAATCTGCTTAAAATCTTCAAGCATTAAAACAAATTGCACTTAATCATAGTCAATTAAACCATTAGACCAGATATCATACAGAAGAATATTCATTGGCACTAAGAATTACAATTGTAAAAGAGCACCTTTATCACTATATATGAGCACAAGTTGCAGGGGAAAATGGTATTACCTCACCAGTGAATTGCACAGTTGTGTATTTGTTGTCAATACCAGAAGTTCCTTCAAAAACCTTGGAGTGAATTTCAAAAGTTTGATGAGCAATAAAAAGAAGGTAGGTAAAAGCTATACAATAACATCTAGATTGAAGTTCAAATTCATCCCAATGTCTGAGGTCAGCTGAAGATGAAAGTAAAGACAAAGACGACAGTTCAGTGATGCTTATATTTAGCTAATGTGTTTGGCATATTGCATTGTATCCACTGCCACCTAGATGGTTATGACTAAAGACAGGCAATTGAGCATTTGTGCTTTAAGCCATTGCAAGTTGCATAAAAGATAAGGTAAACAGTATATGCCATCTCTTTTCCCAATCAGATTATCACAACCTGAATACAATTTTGAAAAATAAAAATCCCATCAATAAGTGATGAAGAAGGAAACAATGTCTATTTCATAAACTACATGGTTGCATCAACGAATTGGGAACTTCTGAACAAAATATGTGATCTTCATTCTTCATGTCGCCATGAGACTATGGCACAAATATATGTACCTGAACTACAGCTTTCTCTCCATCGACTTCAAGCACTTGACCACGCCTAGTTGTGCCATCTCCTAACCGTATGTTGACAATTTCTTGGTATTTAGGACCCTGAAATGACACTTGCAGAATCAACAAATTATTATGAATGTGAAATTAAATCACCAAAAATGGTATGCACATGTAATATTATATAGAATAGCCATCGCAAGATACGATACCTTCACTTTATCAAGAATGACAAGAGGACCAGCAACTCCAGAAACAGTCCTGTACTCTGCAATATATAGAGAAATGTTATAAGGTATGCATAATTTTAACCAGAATAACACTAAAAATTGTTGAGACTCCATTCATGTAAGGCTACTGATATGGAGGTAAACAGAAAAATGCATACCCATCCCAATCTCAAGGGTTCCTTCCTCCATGTCAACATTGCCGTTTGTGACAACCATGTTTTAGATGTTAGACGCCTGATATACCAAGCATAAATAGACTAAGTTAATAAAATACATTTCAAACAGAAAGAAATTCCCTAGATGACTATGATATGCTAATGCCGTTACTAAACTCGATCTTTAATGGTTTTATCTTCTAAAACAATTGCCAATTTAACATCAGCCAGATCCTGACAAAGTTATGGTTTCAATTACATGGGGAAATATAGAAACCAAGCATGAACTATCACCAAACACTAGTTGTATCAACAAGAAATTGACGAATGTTGCATTCTTGAAAAAAAAAATCGACGAACGTAAATACACTCTCAACAATCAGAAAAACATTAAAAAATACTCATAAAAAATCGACAATACACAGATCATGTGAACTTTATTAGAAACATTTGCTAGTCAAAACCACTTAATCTAAAAGATTATGTTTCAAAAACGACCCGAGACAATTATTACGCATCGAGGTCCCTAAATCACAATCCAGTGCCACCGAGCAAGCTACAGAACACGACGCAGAATCCTACTAAAGCCTTAACAACTATCCAGGGTGCAGCCGATTTGAATCGCCAAATCACAATCCAGTGCCACTGAGCAGCACATCCTAGGCAGCCCACGCGAACCACGCAACCCAAACAAGCAAATCAACCTCTACTGTGCGAGCTTAAGCGCGCGGCGGCGACTGGAGGAACTAGGATCGGATCGAGCGGACGAGGAGGAGGGCGAGATCCGAAGAACGCATACCTTGGTTCGTAGATCGGATGCGTGCTGGCGCGGCAGAGCTGTTTGGAGCCTCGAGGGAGCGATGCGATTAGCGGTTTCGTTTAGCTTCCTCCCTAGATCCGCGATCTTGGAGCATAGAAGATCTCGACCGTCCGCGTGTTGGTTTGGTTTGCACGGACGGTCAAGATCGGCGATCTAGTAGTAGTAATTGGAATTTTGGTCAAATCTAGCATTGTTGATTACGCGAATACCAAATTTAGCTTTTAAATCATCGCAATTCTATTTTTAGCCCCCCTCTCCGACCGAGGCACACAGCAGCGCGGCACGTGTTAATCGTGTGGTTGAGGAGCAAACGACAGCGAGATCGTGCGGTCCTCGACCGCACGATTTCCCTGCTACAGTAGTCATGCGGTCCATGACCGCATGATTAGCAGTGCTACAGTGGTTGTGCGGTCGGGTACCGCACGATGCTACAGTGCACGATTTTTTGTTCATCTGCTCCTTGCGTTTGTTGGTGTAATAGTCTCCCGTGATAAATACAAATTTTCTATTTATTTATAGAAATATATTCAAAATGAAATAATTTTTAGATATAGGAAATGAGATTTAAAAATTATGATTTTTGTGTGGAGTCTTGTTTACTTGCTTGTGTAACATTTTTGTAATTATAAACATTAATAATTGTCGTCTGTAATTTATTTATGTGTAGAGTCTGTACGAATTTTGTAATATAGAAAACGAGGTGCAAAATATTTTGAAATATATTTTAAAAACTCCTTACACAGTGTAGATAATACATATAGGAAATCTTTTTTAGATTGTTATTTTTTCGAAATAAATGGGCAGACAATGTAGGTAGGCTGGTCTGTTTGCGATTTTTGTAGATTCTCAACGATATGAAATATGTTAGACTGAAAGTAACATATTGTTATCGCCGTGTGTTGTTGTAGTGCGGGAAATTTTTGGAAGAATTTTGTGAGGACGATTGAGACCTCAATGACTTGTACGTACGGAGGTAACTTATAGTGCGATGTAATGATTGATCTATTTGTGATTTTCGCATACTATGAATGGCAAAAAATATGTTCGATTCACAATAATATTTTGCGATCATCGTATATTGTTGTAGTGCAAAAAACTTTATGAAAATTTTGTGAGGACGACTGGGATAGAAATGATTGCTAAGTAGGAAGGAAAATGATATTGAGCACGCGAAGAATTGAATGTGAAAAGATGACAAGATTTGATGTTGTTAATTAAAGTAGATTTCATAATAAACATAGGAATAACATGGTGCACAAGATTTGGTTACGTACATAAGAATCAACATCATGCACGATGCAACAAACCGAAATAGTCATATGATACATATGTGCCTTCTTGGCATGAAAATAAATTCGACATTCAGGGGACTAGTGCGGAATGGTTCGACCTACTGCATAGACCATGGCCATTTTCCCTTCCTTACAAGCTCGGCGTTGAAATCCTCGGATGCCTCTTTGGCCTTGGCCACCATTTCCCTTTTTTTTCTCGCGCTCCCTGTCACGAGCCTCGTGCTCCTTGCGCGTGTACGCCTCGAGATGAGCTTTTGTCTCCTGACGTATACGCTAAGTTTGCTCGTACTTCTTTGCGCTCCCTACTATTTCTTCGCAGATCTCGCATGCCCTTTGTTATTCCACTCCTTATAGTCAAGAGTCCACTGGTCATGTGGGTGGATCTCTAGGTCGATCCTCTTGCGGTAGCCATATAGCGGTTCTGGGGACTACGGGTAGATGAGAGTTGTTGTTATTATGTGCTTTGAATGAGAAATAGTAGGGGGAATACATTGTAAGTGGTCCTTACCGGCGGCCGATAGCTAATCGTGTCGAAATGGCAGTCATGATAGTCACGGGAGTAGTTCACACAACCCCAGTAACGTATGCTAAGGCTAAGCCACTGCGACTTGAAGAATTTGCATGGGTCTCTGCACCAATAGAGGGGCAACATCTCGCCCTTAGGCGGGTGTTGTGGAGAACATTCGGTTGGAACGTTTAGTACGGACATGCTCTTACGGGGGCATCGTTAGGGGGTGTGACCTCCTGGCACGCTCCGCTTGTTCAGCCCAGGCCGTAGTAGCCATTGCTTGTTCGTCACGTGGCGCAGCAGACCTTGCTAGGTCATAGGTCTCCTCCCATTGCTTCATCATCTTATCCTATTGTTTCTTCTGCATCTTGTCCATCCCGACGTGGTGAAGGAAGGTACAGTGTAGTGTTTGGTTGTGTAGTGTTCTCTCGCAGATCTATTCCACCTCATTTTATAAGCCAAAGGTTTGGCATGATGTGAGTTATTTCATATCACTATGCAAAGCTACCCCCTTTAGTCGTGTCACTACGCAAAGCTGCCGCATCTTGTTTTTCTGAAAAGTAGCAAGGCAGAGTGTTTTCATTGTGCAAAGGTGCTCCCCATATGGTCTTCTCATTGCGCAAAGCTACCTTTATCTAGTCTTATCACTACGCAAAGCTGCCCTTTTGGTCTTGTCGCTACGCAAAGCTGCCTCTTTGGTCTTATCACTATGTAAAACTGCCCCTTTGGTCTTGTCACTATGCAAAGCTACCTCCTTTGGTCTTGTCACTGTGCAAAGCTGCCCCTTTGGTCTTGTCACTGCACAAGCTGTTGCATCTTGTGTTTCTGAAAAGCACCTAGCGAGATAGAGTGTTTTCATTGCGTAAAGGTGCCCCCTCTGGTCTTCTCACTACGCAAACCTACCCCCGTCTGGTCTTGTCACTACATAAAGGTGACCCTTTGGTCTTGTTGCTGCGGAAAGCTGCCCCCATCTGGTCTTGTCACTGCGTGAAGTTGCCCCTTTGGTCTTGACACTGTGAAAAGATGCCCCATCTGGTCTTGTCACTGTGTAAAGCTAGCCCTGTCTGATCTTGTCACTGCTTAAAGCTGCCCCTTTGGTCTTGTCACTGCACAAAGATGCCCCTGTATGGATTTGTTACTACGTAAAGCTGTCCCTTTGGTCTTGTCACTGCGTAAAGATGCTCATGTCTAGACTTGTCACTGCATAAAGGTGGCCCTTTATTCTTGTCACTGCGCAAAGCTACCACCTCTTATCTTGTCACTACACAAAGCTACACCCTATTCTTGATGTTGGCATTGCGTATATGTACCCCGTATGGTCTGGTCACTGCACTAAGCTGTCTCGTTTGATATAAAATGCATGGTGCACCCCGTGAAAGTAGGACCAGTCGACCATGTGAATCGAACAAAAAAGTTCCTTCTCCGTCGTGCAGTAACATATCATGGCAGATGCCGAGGGGCCGATCGGAGCAGGGTCACCAAAGGAAGACTTTCCCGTGGAAAGGAAGGAGGACTTCGGTCCTAACTACCGCTTGATGCCAAATAGGCATGGTCAACCAGTATGGCCGAAATACAAACACAAGGAGAACGTGGTCGTGCAGGTTGTGGAAGGCCATTATGATGGCAAACGATATTTCTTGCGATGCCCACACTCCGGGGTACAAATTGCTAATAGTATATATTTCCTTCTGCTAATAGAGCTTCCATGTTAACCATCCTTTCTAACAGATGGTGAAATACGACTTCATCCACTGGATCGATCCTCCGCATGAATGCTATGTTGTGAGGTATGTGGATACGTTATGGGAGCAAATCTTAGAGTTGGAGGTGCGAATCGACACTCTTAATGAGGAGAACAATGACATCCGCCAATAGATGCAGCGCGAGAGGGGCAACAAGGAGGTCATCAACATAGGAAGTTCGTATGATCCCACATGCTGCTGCGCGAACTCTAGCTGCATATGTGCGTGCCATTACAACGGCGGCCAGCCACGTCCGAGGCAGCCCCCTCAAGAACGCTCCATGTGAGTAGTGCGAGGCACCTTCTACCAATTGGCACACTTTGTATGATGTAGACTTGAGAGAATGATTAACTTAATGTTATGTGCTATTTTCTTTTTGGTGTTCGTTGTTGTGTTCAAGGTGTAGCGCTGCGAGTGTTGTTTTCATTCGTGTTGTTACCTGTACTACTTTCTATGATTTACGTATGTGCAATGCATATGTTATTTGGTGTTGTCAGTGCATAACGCCGTCTCATTTGGTGTTCTCAGTGCGTAAGGCTGCCCTCGCACTTAGCCTATAAGAGGGAGCCATTCCTCACCTACTCCCCTGCATTATTCTCCCTCACCTCGTGAATTATTGTTCCCAGTCTGTGTACCTTGCTTTGGTGCTGACTCCCTCGGACGTCAATATGAGTCAACTCAACGCCTCTTCATCGGCACCCACGGTGATTTGCCCAAAATACAACACGCTTGTAAGACGTAAGACCTCATAGATGGCCGCGAATCCTGGGCAGCACTACTACAAGTGCCCCTTTCACTCGGTGAGTCAGTTTGTTTTCGGTTGGTTCATTTGGTTGGTTCAAATCGTGCAGGTATGTTACAAAATATTTTTCTCATGGAATTGCAGGAAGGCCCAGGCGGTTGCCGATTCTAGGTGTGGGAGGATGAAATGGGCACTAGACCTGGTATTGTTCTGCATGAGAGAGTTGTCATGGGGGGTAGTGACCCCCTTGGAGATGCGGCATCATTTCGATAGACTGGAGTGGAAGATTAATTTAATGTTATGTGCAATTTTCTAATTTAATGTTATGTGCAATTTTCTTTCTTGTGTTTATTGTTATCGTGAAGCTGTAGTGCTTGAAGTGTTGTTTTCGTTCGCGTTGGTACGTGCGGTGCTTTGTATAATATATGTACATACTCGTCGTATTTGAATGATGCCTTTCTTATTGGTAAAAGAATTTTTGAAGCACATTCCACTGAGAAGATTATTATTTGCATAAGGTGGCGTGGATATGTATTACACATACGTACATTGTACAAATGATTGCAGGTAACAACACGATAGTACGAAAGTTGAAATACATAAACTCATTGTGCGTCTAGCCGTTGCTTCCTCTGATGGCGTATGTGATCCTCAGAGAAGGTGAACCTGCGAGGGCAATGTGGTGCGTCTCGAAGGTCGTACTACGAGACATGCGTCTGAGACGGTGCTACGGAGAACTCTGTGGAGAGTTGTGACAGATGGACGAAAATGGAGCTCAACCATTCGGTCGAAGAGGGGGTCTACATCCTGCTCAGATGATATAGCTGGATTAGGCCATGCGCTGTGATGTTTGTAATGCATAGTACTGTCATAAGGCATTTACCTAGGTAGTTTGAAGTGCAGACGATGGGCCATGGCCTTTGTGTCCGAGTTACTCTGCGCAAACCTGCATTTTTTTGCGATGCTTTAGTGTGTTGACACATGCACACATGTTCTGTTTATTACGTTATTGTGCACCGGTGTATGTGGCTGTTCGAATGATGATCTCGTAGGCAAATCGTGCATGTACTCCTACGTGGTGTATCCTAGGTAGGTCTGCCCGAACCACTTGTGTCGCTCATGCAGGCCGGACTGAATGCCATGCGTGAACATGGGCAACGCCTCCTCCAGTCACTGCGACGAGTCAGGGTCACTGTCAGAAGAGAGCCCCCATCGGCCGATGAGAACGTTCGGTCTTCCGTCACCCTCCGTGATGATGATAGTTGTAGCAAACTGCTATCCTGTCACAAGTGATGCAAGGAAAAGCGGTAGTGAGAGATAAGTGGCAATCGAGTGGATGAACAAATAGTTGGCAACTGTTGTACCGCCAGGCCGAGGCCCGTGGAGGACAAGGGAGCGTAGTGGATACGATGCAGGCGGTCGTACTGCAGGGAAACATAGAATGAGTTAAAACATGTTTCCGCACAGGGTATACTCAGAGTAATCTCGTACCGTCTTATCGTGTTGTGCTGCTCGATGATGGTCTGGAGCTGCCCATACAGCGGCCTCGTGCATGACCTCTACTGGACACTATGGGGCTGGCCTAATAAGCCTACTGTGAGTGCGTGGAATGTACCACACAAGGTACGTCTTGTATGTATCGAGGTCGTACGGCTGTGGCTCATCCATAACCTCCGTGTCCGCCTAGTCACGCCATATTGAGAGACCATGTGGAGGTCATCCCATGTGTGTGATGAGTAATTGACATCGGTTTAGGACAGTCGAGTTTGATTTGGTTGGTTCGGTCCTTGACGTTGCGTGGTGCAATCGGGCTCAGTCGGACTTGGTCAAACCTGGTCAAAATGGTTAGGATGCATATTATGTCGACTTGTCCGGTTTGGGCTATTTCATTAATGCATTTATGCTTACATGTATCGAGCGGTGCTATTTGATGTGTTTCTTGTCTGTGTTGGCTGCAGGACGTCGAGGCGGAGTCGTGGCGAGACACGAGGTGACCGGACTACACACGGGCGGTGTCGAGGTCAGAACGGTCGAGATGTGCCGAAGACGGCGGAGACTCGAGGTGGTTGCGAGGCTTGGACGACAAGGACAAGGAAGCTTCCCGGAAGGTGCACGAGGGGCGTTTCGGTAAAAATGCAAGGCTGCACAGGCGGGAGCGGGTTCCGCTGGATCTGGCGGGCGTAACGGGTTGGAGACCCGTTAGCCAAGGGCTATATATAGGAGGGAGTGGCTGCATGCCCCCTTATGCATTCCTAGGGTTTTAGAGGTTGGTAGGGCTTGCTTTAGTCAAAATGAGCTTTGGAGAGTTTGTTTTGGCTTTAGGCTTTAGTTGGTGAGGCTTTAGTGGTTGAGAGCAGGAGAGGTAGTGGAGGGTGTCTCCATCGTAGCTTCTCTGTTGCTTGTCTCCTCTCCAAGAAACATGTAGTGGGTGTGTTCTTGAGTTTGGGAGAGGGAGAGGATGGATTGATGAGCTTGTAATCATTCCTCTTGTATCAATCATGTATCTCCTTTCCTCTTTATCAATATGAGATGGATTTGGTTGAGTTTGATTGAGTCCCAGGCTCTCTGGTTGTTTTTCCCTTCGATGCTCTTTTTGGCTTGATTCTTGAGTTTTTGCGTTTTGGCTCGTTTCTTGCTGAGAAGGCCCAAAATGGGTTGCTCTAGGTTGGGATGTTGCCTCAAGATCATTTGATCGGCTTTCCCACGAGCAAAACACATTTATTCTCAGATTTCTTTGTTGGGACTTCTCTGTTCTTGTGTTTGCTCTCTAGGGATTTGGTGCAAATCTAGTTTGCCTTCTTGAGATGGCATGAAATTTGGTACCTAGAGTCCAGAGGCTATCTATTAGCTATCCTCAAAGCTTCATGGCCAAAGGATCAAAGGCTAAATGGGAATTTGTTTTTTTGTGCTGCACTCTGATCCTTTTCAGTTTTTAGGAAATCTCCTCAATTCTTGGTTTTGAGATGGATTCTCTTGATCCCTAGGTTTCTATTGTTATTTATGTTGTTTGTATGTAGCTTTGGGCTGAAAAGATTGGGTGCAATCCCCCAATTTCTAAGTTTTTGGAAGAACTGGAATATTTCTCGTTTTTCAGTTTCTTCAGTTTACTCTCGGGCTGCTGGGATCAGGGGAGCGGTTAGATCGGAAACCCTAAAGGTCAGACTTGTGCCTGTCGGGCGGTCAGACCGGTGCCTAACGGGCTGTCCGACCGACCACAGGCAGTCTGACCGGCCAGAGAGCGGCGGTCTGACCGGCCCGAGTGGTGTAACCGGTTCAGACACTGCGGTCTGACCAGCCACCTTCTTCCAGGCTGTGGAATTTCATGAAATTTTTAGTGTGAGTTGTCTTGCTTTCTTCCTTGTTTGACATAAGGTTCCAGAAATCATATTTTCAGTGAGCTTGTATTCTTCTTCATAGTTGTATAACTATAGGAGGAGAATTCTTTGTGAGTTCTTTTGAGGAGGGTCGTTTTTGAGAAGTCGACATTCACCCCCCTCTGTCGCCATTTCGGTCCAACACATATGTTTGTCCATAGCTGCTGTGTGCCCCTCCTGTCATCATTCCGTCGTCCTCTCCTCGTTTGCCTACAAGTTAATTGACACATTACACAATTAGTAGTACAACACATTAATACATTAAGTAAAGTTACCGTGTAATGATGTACTTATGGGTCTTCGCTGCAAGTGGTCATCCTGGTCGGGGTGGCACTTGTTGGTACAGGCCAAACTACCTCATGACTCGCTGTGGGTTATATGGCTCAATAAAGTGGGAGAAGACCAGGTGGCAGGTTGTCAACTAGTAAGCGTGGTCTTGGTTGCACTGAGATGACAACCCGTGGGGGGCTGTGTCCGCAATGAATTGTGGAGTCCATGGCCACCAGACTATCTCACCGTCGTGAAGAGTTTCTAACTGGTTGTGGAACTCTAGGTATACACACCTTGGTCTCTCCTTGGCTCAGCGTAGCTGAGCATGTATCCAACGCGTACCCATTGTGGGCCCATGAACGGGGTCGTCGCCATCACCCTGGTCGTAAAACTCTAGGCTGAACTCGAAAGGGTGCACGACACTGCCAAAATACGACCTGCCAATGGGGAAGTGCTCCCATGACCACAACTGAAGGAGAATGTAGCACACTGCAAGGACTGGGTCGCTGCCCACAGTACGCTGCGAGGCATCACACAAGCCTTAGTACGTGGCGCTAAGAACTGTAGATCCCCAATTGTATTGAAACACTTGGTCAGGCTAGGCATCCACCAAAGACTCCGCAAGGTGTGTGTAGCTAGGGTGAAACAGTAGGTACGTGCATGAGGCAGGTCATGTAGCGTCGTAGCCACGAATGTGGCACACCGGATACGTTGTCTAGGATCGGGTGACCGAACCGATGACCCAGACGGACCTTCTAGTCTGCTGGCTTGGGGGTAGCACTACTGCAACACCACGTAGCTGTAAAGCTGTAAGCATGGACACGTCCTAAGAGTAACCGTTATCTCACCCCACCGGAAGTGGAAGGTGTAAGTCTTCGGTCTCCAACGATCACCGAGTGCGTGCAGCAATGCGGCATCGAATTGGAACGCATGTGGTAGATCCAACAAGCGGGAAATGGGCAATAGCCTAGTGTCCCACAGTAGTGGGATGTACTGTTGGTTTAAAGGCCAGTGCTCTCAGGGGCTCCTAAGGATCAAGCTCGGAGGGCCAGCACCCGATGACCACACCAGGCATTAGTGCCGCTCATCCCAACGAGGGTCTAGCATCTCGTACACCATCTCTTACCGATGAAGGAAAACAAGTTAGTCCATAATGACAAAAGAATGTGCAACAAATGACAACAAAATGTGCAACAAATATAACGATAGCGAAACGTACCAAATGTAGCAAGACATAAAGAAAATGTACAAAAGAATATCTCCCTACGATGAATTTAGCAGAGTACAAAGGTTGCAAGTCAATGCGCACGACATAAACAAAGTGTACACAACAAAGCCCCTCACAAATTAATAGCACCTCGACAACATATGACTGGAGTGCATCGCAACGTAGAAAACATGGAAACAATAATCAGCATAGCAGAACTATGTGCTTGCTACTATGGAGTGCTGCTTGATGTTGGCCTATTTGGGCACTGGCTGAAGGAGTGTTCAATCGTCTTGTAGAGTCTGCACTTCGGGCACCGAACCCGATCTCCACGCTGGCTGTCATCCATGTCATTGTGGATGCAATGGCCATGTCATCTTCTAAGGCTGACGTGCTTCAATGCATCATTCGGCACCCACTTCACTTGCCCTGGCCATAGGTCCCTGTAGTGCATGTCCACCCCGTACGAATGAAACTCCATACTCCAGGTTTCTTACAAGTGATGCATGTCGTAGTACTTTGAGATGTAATGCATCGACGCCTAGTGCCATACCACGCATGCCACATATACATGGAAGCATGGCTTGTGTAGAGGCCGTGGCTTGTTGCAGGTGCAAGATGCTTTCTCATCAATCGTGCAGACCTATTTGTGATCCCCTTTAGTGTGACCCATCACGTACTTCTGTCTGAGGTGGACCTCGAACTTCTTCCTTATGCCATCCATGGTATGAGCAATGTGGGAATGAGCCTTCTCGATCTTCTTGTCCATGTATGCCTGCATTACCTCAGAGAATTGTTTGCCTTCGTCCAAATGCTTCTTCGCCATCATGGATCTATTGACAAAGTATCCGACAGAGTGGTTCCAACTCTCCTCCACGACTGTTGTGATTGGTAGGGATCTCACGCCCTTTAAGACACTTTTGTACACCTTGGCCATATTAGTTGTCATGATTCTATACCTTGCTCCATCGGTGTCGTGTAGCAGAGACCACATCTCCAAGTTAGGTACGTTCAACTGAACCCATTGCGTGAACTCCCCAGCTCTGGTGGAGCCTTCCTCGACGGCCCCATTTTCAGCCTGGTCGGGACGCAGTATATGATTGCCAATCTCCTAATCGAGCTGCCTCCACAAGGCCTCGAACTTCCGCTTTTGGTTCTGCATACAAAGCTTCTTGAACATCTTCATTAGGTCTTTACTACAAAACCTTCTGTGAAAGTTCGCCGCGAGATGCCTCATGCACCGACGGTTCTTCATATCATTCCACTGGAAGGGAGGCTATGTCCCATTCTGCATTGTGCGTAATGCGGACAAATAAGCCTGCATTGTGGTCCGAGATGACACACACATCTGAGCAATCTTGCACGATGGCCTGCTTCACATTGGCCAGGAACCATACCTAGCTATCGGTATTCTCATTCTTCACAATTGCAAAGGCCATGGGGAGTAACTAGTCGTTCACGTCAGCTGCAACTGTAGTGAGGATAATACCCTTGTACTTTCTAGATAGAAACATCTTATCCATCGTTAGCACTAGATGACACCACCTGAACCCTTCTATCACCTAATAGAAGGTACAAAACACTCTGTCGAGAACAAAACAATTTGGACCTTTGCATAGGATGAACCCGCTCCTTCCTGTTAACGTATGTGCCTAGGTTTGATTCTGCAATTTGATGCAGCATTCTTGGGACCAGGTCGTACGCCTCCTCGTACATCCTGAACATACGCTGCAACACCTTCTGTTTCGCCCGCCACACCTTCTTGTAGCTGACATCGAACCCCACCATATTCGCTACATCCGCTAACAGAAGCTTCAGAGAAATAGACACATCTGCCACCACGAGGTGGCTTATCAGCTCCGCAACATATGACGACATCATGTTGCGGTGCCTATGTAGTGGCGCCGCAAGCTCGCAACTACGATCCTTCAGCACCATTATTCGAAAGTCCGTGGCAGTGCCCTTGAATTGCTGTGCACAGACCTTACGAGGACAGGACCCGTCGACACACTTGACAATGTAGGTGTCTGGGTTGGACCTGTGCACCCGATACGTCCAGCTAATGTTGATAGCGTATCTTGCAATAGCCTGCTGGGCAACACTCTTGTTATGGAACACTGCCCTAAAATGAGTGTGCCCTCGTTGAACCCCCACTTTGCCTCCTCTACCTCTGGCAGAATTAGGGATGCCGCTGCGATATCGTCCAGTTGGACAACACGTACGCAACGTCAGTGGTCACAAAACCACCTAACACACCTCCCGCTGCAGCTTCGCCATCTTCGTCCTCTCCAAAATTGGCTATTTTCACATCCTCCTTCTCCTTGCTGTGCACTTCTTTCACCTGGTCTGCAAGGTACTCGTGATAATCAACACAAGCGGCCCACCACCTCTCTACACCTTCATTTGCCTGAAAATTCTCCACATGCCTCCTCAGGTCTCCATCGCCCATCGCTCGCCGACATCTTCTTCCATACCAGCATCTTCATGAGCCCCAGAGACTAACCCAGGCATTTCATCTCCGCCAGCGCCACCAAAACCACCCGTGGCAGACGATTTTGTCCTCTGCATGAAGTGAACATATACCATTGGCCTAGCATATATCGCTGCAGTAGGGTTACTGGTCACCTTCAAAGTTGACCCACGTAGTTGGCCCATGAAGCGTCACTGGTCACCTTCAAAGTTGCTAAATGGTCTCCCCTGCAGCACCTACCACTGAGGCATACACTGCCTCGATCCGTAACTTGTTCCTTGTGGTGTCCCAATCGAATGTGGAATGCACGCACCTCTGTAGCTCAAACAGGCTCATGGCGTTTAGATTGGGTGCCCGGATCACGATTCGGCCACAATTTGACAGGTCCGCCACGTACGAGACCACTTCCGTAGAACACGAATAAGTCTTGAATGTCACCCATGGCGTACCTAACATAAGTGCATATTGAACCCTCTTGGTATACAACATGCAACAAGCTTAACAGCATACAGCCGCTACTGCACTGTAAGATTTACATGTTAATTTCATTGTTCTTCCTATCACTTACAAATTTCATTTGTAATTTTTGTTTATTTGTTATTCTAATTTACTAATTTAATGTAATTTTATTTTCAATTCTCTTATTTATGGATCTTACTTCGGAATTTGTATGAAAAATAAATTACAAATTTTCTTTTATTTTCACTCCTAATGTGTATTATTCTTGTTGGAATTAATGCAAAAATCCAATTACTAATATTTCTTCATTTTTATTTATGAATTCTTATATAAATCAAATAACTAATTTTTTAAAGTTTATTTGTAATTCTGTTATTTATGAAACTTACTTTCGAATTTGTATGGAAATTACATTACAATTTTTGTGTTCCAATTTTATTCTACTCATTCACATTGCAATTTATTTATAGCACCCGACATATGGGAATTTTTTGTACGGATAATCCATTTTTTATTCAAAATTACAGAAATATACCCGCGGAAAATTTTTTTTTACAAAAATAGGCTCCAGTCGCCCCATGGTTGGGCAACTGGAGCTTTTCGCCCAACCCAGCGGCGACTGCTGGACAATCTGGTAACCGTTGGGGCGACTGGAGCCTTTCACCCAACCCAGTGGCGACATCTGGACAATCTGGTAACCGTTGGGCGATTAAATGCAGTCGCCCCACCGTTGGGCGACAGGATTCCAATCGCCCAACGGTGGGGCGACTGGAATCCTGTCGTCCAACGGTGGGGCGACTATGGGTGGGTTAAAACCGCACCGTGCTCGGCCGCCGCCGGGCACACTGTTGTCATACCCGAGCGAGCGCGAGAGAAGAGAAGAGAAGAGAAGAGAAGAGAAGAGAAAAGAGAGGAGACGAGGAGAGGAAGAAGGGGGAAAAGAGGAGGGGGAGAAGAGGAGAGGCAGAGGAGAAAAAGAGGAGAGGGAGAGGAGGAGAAGAGGAGAGGGAGAGCGCGATTTCCAGGTATTTTTTGTTAGTGTTAGAAATTTAGTTTAGAAAATATAGTTTAAAATTTTAGTTTAGGAAATTTAGTTTAGAAAATTTAGTTTAGAAAATTTAGTTTTGAAATTTAGTTTAGAAAATTTAGTTTATAAATTTAGTTTAGAAAATTTAGTTTATAAATTTAGTTTAGAAATTTAGTTTAGAAAATTTAGTTTAGAAATTTAGTTTTGAAATTTAATTTAGAAAATTTAGTTTAGAAAATATAGTTTAGAAATTTATTTTAGAAAATTTAGTTTAGAAAATATAGTGTAGAAATTTATATAGTTTAGAAATTTTGTTTAGGAAATTTAATTTAGAAAATATAGTTTAGAAATTTAGTTTAAAAAATTTAGTTTAGAAAATTTAGTTTAAAAATTTTAGTATAGAAATTTAGTTTACAAAATTTAGTTTAGAAAAATTTAGTTTAGAAATTTAGATGTAGAAAATTTAGTGTTGAAATTTTGTATAATATTTTTATGTATTGTTGTAGAAAATATCGTTTCCAATATTTAGTTTACAAATTTTGTATACCATTTTTAATGCATTATTGTAGAAAATTTAGTTTAGAAATTTGGATGTAGAAATTTACATGTACAAATTTTGCAGGTATGAATCGTGATGGACGTGACTCCGACTAGCGGTACCCGTTGTTGGACGAGCACGTGGACCGCGCGCACCGTGCTTCCCGTCGTGTGCCTCCACTGGGGAGCACGGACAACAGCTCCGACAGACACGTACCCCGCGCACCTCGCGCGCCACACATGTCGCCGCTCTAACAGACACGTACCCCGCGCACCTCGTGCGCGACACTCACATCGCGGTACGTTACATGTAATTTCAAAGATTCGCAAATGGCAATATCGTTTCGATGATGGACCCTTTTATGTCTTTTTGTCCAGGCTGACGTCGGTTCTGCGATGTGGACCGATTCCGCCGCAGTGCTGCAGAGGGTCACCACAGGTGCGGAGTGGACCCACGAGGAGACCGTCAGTTTGGCACGTCGGGGTGGAGGCCGGGTGTAGACGTATCGTTAGCTTGCTGTCCTGCAGGAGGCTACCAGCGGTCTCTACACCCACGCCCAGCGCTCCGATGGGTCGTCCACCAGTGCCACCCCGACCAGCGTGGCACTACTCCGGAGGTAGTACGTGGACACGTCCTACACCACCTCACCCGGAGCAGCCAGGGGGTTCTGCCTGGGACGGCCTCCTACACCACATCAGCAGCTCTTCACGTCTCCTCCACACATCCCTGGCTTCCACACGCAGGGGGTGTACTCTGAGCTGTACGCCCCTCATCCTACCTCAATGGCACCAACTGCGGGTATGCATCGTCCGATCTCGTTTTTATCCCAATGCGACATGCAACGAACTAACGATATTACTATTGCAGGTCCTTACCATTAGCACGCACATGGCGTCTTCCCGGGCCCCGACGATGTAGACTAGTTTTTTGCGGACTGGCCTGGCTCGTCCTCCGACGCAGCACCGGAGGTTCTCTCCGGCAGTGCCCTCCCCGGTGCACCGAAGGGCACACAACCAGAGGTTCAGCTGACTTGTCGGGACCCGGAGCGGCAACTCCAGAACCCTCTGTGTTAATTGCACTATCCCAGGAAAAGCTAGTGCACACAGTATCACAAAGACAAATATCATGCGTAATGACAAACTTTATTTAACTAATATGAGCCTGATGGCCAAAGTTTACAATAATAGCAAAAGAAGACAGCGGAAGAAATACATAAAGCAGCAGCCCATCCAGCCTTCCCACAAGGCGAATGACTGTAAGACGTGGCCTAGTCGCAATCCTCACCGAAGTCGTCGAAAGCTTCCTCTGGAAAGAGTTAGATATAGCAACATGAGTACAAAAAGTACTCCACAAGTTACACCAGGAGTTATAACAGAATAGATGCATGCATATGGAATATCAAAGGAAGGCATAATATGGTTTATTTGCATAAAAGGCGATCTTTGAAGTAAATATCATAAGTAAGTGCAAAAGCTGAATTTGATACATTAAGTAAAACAATGTTGTAAACAAAATAGATACCGTTAGTGCAGGTCCATCCCCCACACCAACCTAACCACGGGCATCCCACCCGGACCATCTTTTCCAAATGCTCACGTATGGATTCCATCCATCCACACGCTTTCACTGCGCAACTTGATGAATTCCATCCATTCACCAGATTTCAATCTCTCACGGATTCCATCCATCCGCAAGGTTTTTATCTCTCATGGATTCCATCCATCCACAAGGTTTTTGAAAATCATTTTTGAAAAACAAAGTCTAATCCATGAAAAACTTCACTCAGCTTGCCCATGACCGTGGGCACGGCTATCCAGGATAGGTTATACACTCTGCAGAGGTTGTACAGCTTTACCCACAAGACATGATCATCCTTTTTGCCACGCGAGTTACACACTTCCTTAGGTGTGCGGCCAGGAGATCATGACAAGGCCTTTACAATGATCCGTTGTCAACATAATCACGCCGCCACTAAGGTTTCACCACAACATGAATCCACATGTTGGAGCCCCCTCTTGTGCCGTGTGAGACTTCTCACGGCCTACGCCGCGCTCACATTCAGCCTATAGCGAGATCATGTTGGAACTTCACAAATTATTCGGCCAGGTCTGTCCCATACCAGACTTGTGGTAGTACGATTGGGCTTTGCAATAGTAGCTCACAGACCGGTCCTTAATCTGACTTAGGCCCAACCACATACCCCTGTGCACGACAGTCAACCACTGCGGCTCCAACCAACAGGGCATGCCTGCACCCACCACTCTAACCAATTGCCTAAGTCTAAACCAGTTTCATATTTTATTTTGAAATAATTTCATAAACATTCTTGACTCACCAAAGTCAAGGATTCAGTTTTAAAGTCTATCATTTTATGTGAAAGATCATCCCAAACCATAATTATCTTAAGCATGGCTAAGCATTTCTACAAAATTTCTAGTTAGTGCTATTGTACTAACTAGGTTTTATCTAGGGTTGACAAGGTACAATGGCATTCAAGTCAAATTTGGCTGTACAAAGGATTTAGGCATAACTACACTTTTAAACTGAGTTTAAACTAGACTTGAATAAAATTACGCATGCATAATAATTTAAAAACAACATAATTAATTTAAAATATTAGGTTCAACATGATCAAAGGTGTAACTTGCCTGGCTCGAAGACCTGGTGCGAATCGTCGGCGTCGTTCTCTCCGAATTCGTCGAAATCTACGCGCGAAGAACCAACAAATAAATTCAAATAAAATCCAAATAAAATCCAAAAATTATAAAATATATACTGCAACTTAGATTATGATTTTAGTCGAATTTAGAAACTTGAATCACTGGATTCGGAGTTCGGACGACGGAGAACGAGCAATTGGAAGTTTGAATGAATTGGAAATTCCAGAAAATGCAAAACCGAGGGAATATTCTCTGGAATCTTATTTTTGGCTGACTTTTGGGGAATATTGGAGTGTATGACACGTGGGGCCCGGTTGTCATTGAGTGCAGAATTTTATTTTATTATTTTATGACATGTGGGTCCCGCTTGTCATGGACTAGAGGTGAACAAAATGTGGCCAAAAGTCCAACCGAAAATGCATGCCCAGGATTTGAACTCTCAACCTCATGCATGCATGCCTTAACTTGTCTCCCCTAGCCAAGTGAGCATTTAGTCTTTCTTGACAAAGGAGCAACAACAAAATAAATAAGCAAGGTTGAATATGGTTGAAGAAGGAATCATGGAGGGAGGCCACGGGAGCGCGCACGGGAGGCGGCTCACCGGCGACCGGCGGTCGGCGGCGGGGCGGCGAACGGCGGCGGGGTGTACGCGGTGGCGGCGCTACTCACCGGCGGCGGCGGGGATGGCCGGGGCGGCCAGCGGCGGCGGGAGGCGGTGGTGACGGCGGTTGGGGATGGGGGTGGCCGGAGGAAGGTGGCCGGGCGGCGGCGGGAGGCGGTAGGAGGTGGCGCACGGCGGCGGGAGGAGAGGGGAGTGAAGGCCGGCCGAAGAAGGGGAGGGGAATGGAGAGAATGGTGGTGGGGAGGCCCTTTTATAGAAAGAGAGAGGAGGTGAAGGGATTTCGGTTTTGAGAGGGTTAATGGATGGAAAACGGCCGGGAGATTGATGAGGGTGATTAGGGCGTCCGTTTCCATGCCTTAATCGGGAGTTATGAGGGAGAAACGGTGGTTTTTATGAGCTCCAATTTGTCATCCATGGTGGAGGAGAGAGAGGGTGGGAGGAGGAAGAAGGGAAGGTTGAAGAAACATATGACATGTGGGGTCCATGTGTAATAGAGAGAGGGAGGAAGTGAAGGGGTACGGGCCGTCGGATTGTTGACACGTGGCAAGTGAGTGTTTCATGGCTCTTGGATTTTATGAAGGGGTAAGTGATCATGTGTGGCTAGGATTAAAACGTGGAGAGAGAGTGATTCAATCTGAGAGCGACACGTGGCGGGCTTGGATGAATTTGATTTTTATTTTCGGAATAAATTTCAGAAATTACTAGAAACTTCACAAACACTTGGAAAAAATAGTATTTAATGTCTAAAAATTCCAGAAAAATTATAGAATATTCCTGGAAGCATTTTAGACTTAGGAAAAATATTTTTAATTTCAGATTTTCATTTAATAATTTTATAAAATAGTTTTTAACCTTTAAAATTGATTTTTAATTCCAGAAAATCACAGAAAATCCAAATAAAAGCCAAATGCTTTTAAATACTTAATTTGAAATTATATTTTTACATAAACTCAAAATATTCTTTTATTTAATCATAATTTTATGTTTTTAGTTAAATTACTTTTGCAAAAGCCTTTTTCCAAAGCTGAAAAACAGACAAATAAAATCTCCAAAATTTAGGCAACCAAAGAACACTTTATTTTATTTAAATTAAATTAATTAATTTTTTTTTACTGAAAATTTTGAAATAAACAGCTGGGCTGTTACAAACTACCCCCCTTAAAAAGAATCTCGTCCCCGAGATTCGCACGGGTTAGCAAAGAAATAGGTTTGGATCTTACTCTGTGTGGCTTGAGCGGAGATCTGGTTCAGACGTCCCTTTGCAAACTTCTGTGGCCTTTTGTTTGCTGTCTGGAGGTTGTTGGCAATTGGCGCTTCAGCTTGATGCTTCCAAAGATTAGGAGAGAGGAGATTCAAGGAAAAGGGGGAACAACGGACGATTGCGCAACCCAAAACAAAACAACTAGCAAAACTTTTATTAAGCAAACAATAGTTATGGCTGCCGACAAAAGGGAAAAATGACAGCGCATAACCTCGTCTACTGTCTAGCTTAACAACTTAACCTAAAAGGATAATGGTTGTCTTGGAGTGATCCTTCGCAGCTCTTGACGTACGAAGCATGATCCTTCAAAGCAGTGGCGGAGGCGATGAATCCCGACTGCTGACCATCTATAGTTGTTTTGAGCAAGGGAAGATTTAGAAATGAATTTTTAAGTAATGACATAAAGATAGGGGAGAATTGGAAGATGAGAGCAAGCAAAGATTAAGAGGTAAGGGTAGCATAGATTGAGAGGTAAGAATAAGAATTGTTTTTTTTTAAATACTTGTTATTTAAAATAAATCCTTAAGGTCCAACCATTCTATTCTATCTACGGTCACGTCTTAGAGTCAACATGCTCTGATACCATCTCTGTCGGGACCCGGAGCGGCAACTCCAGAACCCTCTGTGTTAATTGCACTATCCCAGGAAAAGCTAGTGCACACAGTATCACAAAGACAAATATCATGCGTAATGACAAACTTTATTTAACTAATATGAGCCTGATGGCCAAAGTTTACAATAATAGCAAAAGAAGACAGCGGAAGAAATACATAAAGCAGCAGCCCATCCAGCCTTCCCACAAGGCGAATGACTGTAAGACGTGGCCTAGTCGCAATCCTCACCGAAGTCGTCGAAAGCTTCCTCTGGAAAGAGTTAGATATAGCAACATGAGTACAAAAAGTACTCCACAAGTTACACCAGGAGTTATAACAGAATAGATGCATGCATATGGAATATCAAAGGAAGGCATAATATGGTTTATTTGCATAAAAGGCGATCTTTGAAGTAAATATCATAAGTAAGTGCAAAAGCTGAATTTGATACATTAAGTAAAACAATGTTGTAAACAAAATAGATACCGTTAGTGCAGGTCCATCCCCCACACCAACCTAACCACGGGCATCCCACCCGGACCATCTTTTCCAAATGCTCACGTATGGATTCCATCCATCCACACGCTTTCACTGCGCAACTTGATGAATTCCATCCATTCACCAGATTTCAATCTCTCACGGATTCCATCCATCCGCAAGGTTTTTATCTCTCATGGATTCCATCCATCCACAAGGTTTTTGAAAATCATTTTTGAAAAACAAAGTCTAATCCATGAAAAACTTCACTCAGCTTGCCCATGACCGTGGGCACGGCTATCCAGGATAGGTTATACACTCTGCAGAGGTTGTACAGCTTTACCCACAAGACATGATCATCCTTTTTGCCACGCGAGTTACACACTTCCTTAGGTGTGCGGCCAGGAGATCATGACAAGGCCTTTACAATGATCCGTTGTCAACATAATCACGCCGCCACTAAGGTTTCACCACAACATGAATCCACATGTTGGAGCCCCCTCTTGTGCCGTGTGAGACTTCTCACGGCCTACGCCGCGCTCACATTCAGCCTATAGCGAGATCATGTTGGAACTTCACAAATTATTCGGCCAGGTCTGTCCCATACCAGACTTGTGGTAGTACGATTGGGCTTTGCAATAGTAGCTCACAGACCGGTCCTTAATCTGACTTAGGCCCAACCACATACCCCTGTGCACGACAGTCAACCACTGCGGCTCCAACCAACAGGGCATGCCTGCACCCACCACTCTAACCAATTGCCTAAGTCTAAACCAGTTTCATATTTTATTTTGAAATAATTTCATAAACATTCTTGACTCACCAAAGTCAAGGATTCAGTTTTAAAGTCTATCATTTTATGTGAAAGATCATCCCAAACCATAATTATCTTAAGCATGGCTAAGCATTTCTACAAAATTTCTAGTTAGTGCTATTGTACTAACTAGGTTTTATCTAGGGTTGACAAGGTACAATGGCATTCAAGTCAAATTTGGCTGTACAAAGGATTTAGGCATAACTACACTTTTAAACTGAGTTTAAACTAGACTTGAATAAAATTACGCATGCATAATAATTTAAAAACAACATAATTAATTTAAAATATTAGGTTCAACATGATCAAAGGTGTAACTTGCCTGGCTCGAAGACCTGGTGCGAATCGTCGGCGTCGTTCTCTCCGAATTCGTCGAAATCTACGCGCGAAGAA
Source organism: Dendrocalamus latiflorus (assembly GCA_017311315.1). Lineage (NCBI taxonomy): Eukaryota > Viridiplantae > Streptophyta > Magnoliopsida > Poales > Poaceae > Dendrocalamus > Dendrocalamus latiflorus. The sequence continues at coordinate 45,747,639 of CM029666.1, read as the reverse complement.
CCAACAAATAAATTCAAATAAAATCCAAATAAAATCCAAAAATTATAAAATATATACTGCAACTTAGATTATGATTTTAGTCGAATTTAGAAACTTGAATCACTGGATTCGGAGTTCGGACGACGGAGAACGAGCAATTGGAAGTTTGAATGAATTGGAAATTCCAGAAAATGCAAAACCGAGGGAATATTCTCTGGAATCTTATTTTTGGCTGACTTTTGGGGAATATTGGAGTGTATGACACGTGGGGCCCGGTTGTCATTGAGTGCAGAATTTTATTTTATTATTTTATGACATGTGGGTCCCGCTTGTCATGGACTAGAGGTGAACAAAATGTGGCCAAAAGTCCAACCGAAAATGCATGCCCAGGATTTGAACTCTCAACCTCATGCATGCATGCCTTAACTTGTCTCCCCTAGCCAAGTGAGCATTTAGTCTTTCTTGACAAAGGAGCAACAACAAAATAAATAAGCAAGGTTGAATATGGTTGAAGAAGGAATCATGGAGGGAGGCCACGGGAGCGCGCACGGGAGGCGGCTCACCGGCGACCGGCGGTCGGCGGCGGGGCGGCGAACGGCGGCGGGGTGTACGCGGTGGCGGCGCTACTCACCGGCGGCGGCGGGGATGGCCGGGGCGGCCAGCGGCGGCGGGAGGCGGTGGTGACGGCGGTTGGGGATGGGGGTGGCCGGAGGAAGGTGGCCGGGCGGCGGCGGGAGGCGGTAGGAGGTGGCGCACGGCGGCGGGAGGAGAGGGGAGTGAAGGCCGGCCGAAGAAGGGGAGGGGAATGGAGAGAATGGTGGTGGGGAGGCCCTTTTATAGAAAGAGAGAGGAGGTGAAGGGATTTCGGTTTTGAGAGGGTTAATGGATGGAAAACGGCCGGGAGATTGATGAGGGTGATTAGGGCGTCCGTTTCCATGCCTTAATCGGGAGTTATGAGGGAGAAACGGTGGTTTTTATGAGCTCCAATTTGTCATCCATGGTGGAGGAGAGAGAGGGTGGGAGGAGGAAGAAGGGAAGGTTGAAGAAACATATGACATGTGGGGTCCATGTGTAATAGAGAGAGGGAGGAAGTGAAGGGGTACGGGCCGTCGGATTGTTGACACGTGGCAAGTGAGTGTTTCATGGCTCTTGGATTTTATGAAGGGGTAAGTGATCATGTGTGGCTAGGATTAAAACGTGGAGAGAGAGTGATTCAATCTGAGAGCGACACGTGGCGGGCTTGGATGAATTTGATTTTTATTTTCGGAATAAATTTCAGAAATTACTAGAAACTTCACAAACACTTGGAAAAAATAGTATTTAATGTCTAAAAATTCCAGAAAAATTATAGAATATTCCTGGAAGCATTTTAGACTTAGGAAAAATATTTTTAATTTCAGATTTTCATTTAATAATTTTATAAAATAGTTTTTAACCTTTAAAATTGATTTTTAATTCCAGAAAATCACAGAAAATCCAAATAAAAGCCAAATGCTTTTAAATACTTAATTTGAAATTATATTTTTACATAAACTCAAAATATTCTTTTATTTAATCATAATTTTATGTTTTTAGTTAAATTACTTTTGCAAAAGCCTTTTTCCAAAGCTGAAAAACAGACAAATAAAATCTCCAAAATTTAGGCAACCAAAGAACACTTTATTTTATTTAAATTAAATTAATTAATTTTTTTTTACTGAAAATTTTGAAATAAACAGCTGGGCTGTTACATGACTCCACCAGCGCAGGGGCGGGTGCAACACCCTCCTGCACGTTTTACTTTCTCAGAGCGTCGTAACCCGTTGCACCGGAGGATGGCAAAGCGGGGCCGTACGGGAGGACGCGGGCGCGGTGACGGGGCACCTCAGGGTGGCGAGTGAGGGGTGCTGCCGATGCTATATGTTACGAATGTAATGAAAAAATACGCGGCATGTTACTCACAACTATATTATGAAGTTTATTTAAATTCAAACAAGCCTTTTATCTCTTCTTTTCACATTCAATCATTCATATATCAAGTCATCTAACAAATATTAACATACCGGTTCTCCGCACAGGAATTCTCAGCATATGTCACTTAACAAGTTATGTACCGATCGTTCTACAGTCAATCTTTCATAAAAAAAAGTTTCTAAAATTTTTTACACACCTACAACATACAATGGACATAAACTTTTATTACAACTCTACCACATTTTTTACCAGTTTAAAACTACAAAATTCACAAAATTTAAAACAATCACGGGGGGTTCATGCAGTCGCCTAGGGGGGGGGCAACTGCATGAAAGTCGCCCAACGGGAGGGCGACTTTCATGCAGTCGCTCCAGGGGGCAGCGACAGGTATTGTGTCGGCCTTTGGTTGGGCGAAAGGTTCCAGTCACCCCATGGTTGGGCAACTAGAGCCTATTTTTGTAAAAAAATTTTCCGCGGGTATATTTCTGTAATTTCGAATAAAAAATGGATTATCCGTGCAAAAAATTCCGACATACGGTGTCCATTTTTTTTCCTAATCTGACTAACTGTGACTTTCTTGTTTCTAATCTGGCTACTCCTGTTATCACATACAAATACTCTTACTTAAATACTATATTTTCTAACGCTTACACAACCTGCAGTGACTGCAATAGTACAAAGAAATGTGTTCACAAAAAATAAACTACAAGATATTCTGTACACTACAATACACCATGCTTCATATATCGAAGGTTTCGCACAAACAAACATTTTATCAAATATTGACATGTAGCAACTTTCATAAATGACGTTTTGGCTAATTACGTGCTAATCACTACGATAAATTCATAGTCGCACGGGGACGATATTTATCTTTTTTTAAAGGTCACGAGGCGATCTACAACTTTCTCAATTGTAAAAACTTTTGATCCCAGATGAAAAACAACTCAAAAATCCTGTATTTACACTCCTTTCTTCCTTTCCTTCACTCCCTCTCTTGCTCTGGAATTTCCTTTGCTGTGAATCCTGAAATGCATGCCGTCCGAACCATTTTATCGCGCGACGGAGCAAACTGAAATGTAGACAACACAGGTGGGGGACATAGCCAATGCATGCAAGCTAGCGATGCGTGTACATGCGGTGCATGCAGCATGCAAAAAAAGCCCAAAGGCGATGGCACAGGCGATATGCAGCATGCAAAAAAGCACAGACATGTGCAGCTTTCGGTGGGATGGGACGGTGACGCCATAGTGGTTGTACGGTCCCCGACCACACGTCTTGCTCGCTACAGTGCTAAGTCCAGCTACAGTGCGCACTACAGTAGTCGTGCGGTCGGGGAGCGCACGACAATGACAGTAGTCGTGCGGTCAAGGACCGCATGATCTCGCTATCGTGCGCTCCCTGACCGCACGATTAACACATATCGCGTTGCCGTAGTGTCGAAGTTGGGGAAGGGGTTAAAAATAGAATTGCAGTGATTTGGGGGCTAGATTTAGTTTTCGTGTGATTAACAGTGCCAGATTTGATCAAAATTCTAGTAATTGTTTAGGTGGGCCCCGCTGGGGCGAAGCGCGAAGTCGAGCGGGTCACGTTGGACCACGTGCAGAGCTGTCGCGTTCGACGCTCACGGAAGGATTCGCTTCATTGGGGGCCGAGAACGATTAGCACTATTGGGCGAAAGCTAGGCCCACATCCTCACAGTACCTGCTTCTCTGGGCCTCAAACCGCAAAACGACCGGGCCTTGCTTTTGCCGATAAATCGAACAGCTAACCATTACATCTTTTCCTAAGGTGACTTATGCTTTCTTAGGTATAAATTATATTTTTGAATCATTGATAAATCTAGAATCAGACAGACGCATATTTCAAAGCTAATCCAAAGACCAGGAAAATTGACTTATAATTTAGAAGAAAGGCAACCTATAAATAGCAAACCGCTCGTACATACTCTTATTATGTTGTCTCTACGTTGATGTTAAGTCTTCGTATAGTTGACATCACTTTGCTTTCCATTCGCTTAGGGTTTCAAAGTTGGGGTTTTCCATGTGTATTTCTTTTATGCAGTGATGTGGCACTGTGTGTTTTTCCGTGACCATGTTGTTAGAAAGTATGCCCGCATGAATGTGAGGTCTATTTTCTATAATTCTAAAGCATATATGGTTTAGAACTGTCAGTGTTTTAATACTGATCTTAGGTATGATTTATTGGATTCGGAGGAAACTCTTGAGGACTTGGCTACAGTCACGCAGAGAGAAGTCACAGGGATTCGGAGGAAACTCTTGAGGACCTACTCACCCCTTCCTAACAGTCGTACTCGAGCACTTTGGGGTTGAATTGGTGAACTTGGTTCCTAATTCAATCACCATGCTAAGTGTCTTCGTATACTTGTGTGAGGCTTATCTGTGGATTTCTCTAGATCTTGAGCTCTTTTGGTATTACTACGAAATGAGCCGACAAATCAGGATTACTGGGAGCTGTGGTATAGATGTTTACTCGGTCCTCATGGTTGAGCTAGAAGAAGAGATGGTTCTACTGGGAGATGACCAGTTAAGACAGCCTTTCCTTCACGAGGAAGGCTGCGGAGAAGAATTCGTCTTGGAATTCGGTCTCCAAGGACCTCACTCAGATAGCCCCTACATCCTAGCCATCAAAGAGCTAAGGGAGAAAGGGCTCACTGGCTGTCATGTGGTGAAGGATTTCATCACTCATCGTATTAGCCCCCTGAAGAGACAAGCACATCCTACATGGATGTACTTAGGAGCCAAGGATATGACTACGAGGACGGTAAGTAGTAATCGTACTCATTCTTTGAATTAGATTCTAAATTTTGAGTACTGTTTACTAGATGATTCATCTGCTTAAGTAGATTTGGCTTGGGGGAAATTGACTCCCAGGTCAAACTCGTTTGTGAGAAGGCTCCATCGCATCGCTCGATGTGGAGGCTCCTCGCATCCTGGTGGATATGTCTATCAAAGAAAAAGAAGAATGCTAAAGGTTATTGAAAATCGACCTCCTTTTTAGGATTACATAGTAGTAGGCAACGACTAAGTAGTGTTCTTCTCTCCTGTAGAAAGTAGGTGTGGAAAACCATCAGGATGACCAAGAGGTTGAACTGATGGTTATCGGAGAGAAGGTAGAGAAAGGCAAGGCTCCTCCAGTCAAGAGATGTCGACTAACGAAAGTTGTCGACAAGAAAAGGGGGAGCACAAGTGCTCCTCCTCCTGCTGCTCTGACTGGCCCCATCGAGTAGTTCATTGCTGATGTGACTGCTGCAGATGAGTAGGGGCAGTCGTACTAGAGCAACAGACTCCTAAGATCAAGGTACCCTTCTATTATGATGATAAAACTTTCTCAGTTGGTGCTTCTCAGGGCTTTATTAAGCAACTTGAAAAGAAAAACTAGAAGAGTTTTGTATCTTTTGTGAAAGAGACTGCTGCTACAACAACACCTATGATCGAAAAGGAGTCTACCCTTTAGGTGGTCGAAACTGGTCCCGACCATCAAGAGGGGCAAGAGGGATAAGGAGCAATAATTCTTGCTTAGGATCTACGACCAAACGTGGTTGAGGAGACCAAGTTGGAGAAGCCTTTCTTAGGAAAGGTTTCTTCCAAATTCAAGATTAAAGCAACAAAAGCTAGGTATAGAAGTAAAAGCATGAATATAGCATTTCACCTCTTTGTCTTCTTAAATGCCAACTTACTTCTCTTTTTGCGACTTTAGCTCAGCTTTTCTATTGACCGAGGCTACTTCTAATGGAAAGCCCCCTGCGGCTCTGTCCGTAGTCATAAAGGTGGTGGAGGAAATGGTCAAAGAAACGACCACTACAGCGATAGAGATTGCGGTCGAAGCTGCAATAAGTACATCATAGGGATGGTCATAGCAACATAACTAAAAGCAGTTGAAGATAGGGTAGAAATACCTGGTCGAGAGGTTGGAAATCCTTCTGACTACCGCGTCGAGGAAGAAAACATTGAGGAGGCTCCTCTTAGTGTCTAAGTACAGTCAGAGAAGAAGAAGAACAATATAACTTCTTATTTGTATTTTTTAACCCTGCCTTTGTAGCAGCATCTTCTTCATGTCGATGTCATGACCAAGTCCCACATCCCAAAGACCTTCCCAATATGGGAAATATCTTTGAAGATGAGCACCTTGAGAAGGTGTGGAAGGACAAGGTCGATGAGCTCGATCGACTCGAAGATTCTAGGTGGGTACTTGCCAAGTTTGCTCGTAGGAGAATGAATGTAAGTATCAAGTACTTAAACATTCTTACTTGGTCTTTCTGGCCTCTCACTGTCCTTCTTTACTCAGAGAGCATTGGAAGACATGGCAACTGCGGCTGAATACACAGACAACTCACGCTCCTACGACAGCAAAATGCTGAACTCTCCAAGAAGGCAGAGAAATGGCAAGTTACCGATACTTGTAGTCTTGTTCTGTTTTGACCACTCATCTAGTTTTTCATGTCTCTTTCTTTACAAGTCTAACAATAATGAACAATCCTTAGTTGATGCACTCAACAACGAGAGAGTCGAGACGCAAAAGCTAAAGAAAGAGAACGTCAACTTATCAATAAGCCATTTGAAGGCCAACTCTGTAATCAAAGCATTGCAAGAGAAAATAAATAGTAAGTTGTGAACATAAGACTGTTTATTTTGATGTCTTTCTTATCTTCCTCTTACTCTTTTCTTTTAATAGGTAAAGTGGTCGAAACGAGTAAGCTCCGCACTAAGGTCGAAGAGAAAACCAAAGTGATCAGAGAACTTACTCGTATCAATAAAGATAAAGACCAGAGAATAAAGTTGTTGGAAGAACAATATAAAAATGAACTCAAAAAGCTTGATTCCCTACTATCAGGTAAAAAAAGATTTAACTTCGATTAGTTCTTCTAACTGGCCTTTTGATAAGTATTTTTCTAACCACTCTTACTCTATTTGCAAAGGTTGTGGTTGAAATAAAGCAACTCATACAAGCCTCGACTCATAATCAGGAGGAAACAAAGTCGATGAAGACTATTCTTTAAGACAACATTTCACTTCTCAAAAATCTACTCGGTGGGCTTGGCACTGAAAAGACGAATCCTTCCGAGGACACCGTGATCGCTCATGCGAGTATGATCAAATGACAAAATGACAAGTCAAAACTTTAGAGAAGCTCTTAACTACTCTGAAGACCAACTAGGCTGACTCGATTCGGGAGGCAATTAAATGTGTTGTAAGCTATGCCTTAGCAAAACTCAAGGCGTGCAACCAAAGCCTCAATCTTCAACCGATCAATTATGACTTCAATAGCTTTGAAGCAGTGGCAGCCCGTCTGATCGAAGAACTTGAGCCAACTAGTTGGAAGGTCACGGAGGAGACATAGTTTAGCTTTCCTTCATCAGAGTAGTTTGTAATAAGTAAATTTGTAAGAACTAACTTTTTGTTATTGAAAATTATCTTTCTTTTTCTTGCAATTCATCTTGTCGAGTAGTTAGTACTCGTAAGACAAAAAACAAAGAAAGAAAATGAACTTACGACTAAGAATTGAAGTTATAATGATAACTTTATCCTAGCCCCCGACTATTTTCTTAGGTTATGTGGATAAACAAAGTAAATAGTACATAGTAAAGTATGCACAGAGCAGAGCAGTTTATCCGACTATCGTTGTCGACTTTGATTGTCATATACTGGCAGCAAGAGTTAGGAACATGTCGACACTAGGAAGTTTCTTCTAGTGGGTAGGACCATATGTAGAGAGGAAAGGCTTCGACTAGACAATGTTGCCTTCATTCGGCTAGATTAATCAAATGGAAGACATAAAATGAGAACAGGACAAACCGACAGAGTTCCTTGTCTTACATCCGTTCAACATTTTCGTAGCCAACTCAATTATTTTATGCTGATAGCAAGAGTCAAAAATAGTACGATACTAGGAATCTCCTTCTAGTAGGTAGGACCACATGCAGAGAGGAGAGACTTTGACTAGTGGTGTTTCCTTCTCTAACCAGTTGAAACAAAATGAATGTACTAGAAGTGGTCGAACAAACATAACAGAAGCTCTACACAACATACAATAATGAAGATTTGAACAAACTGAAAACTTTATTAAAAAGGAGAAATGTTACATGTAGAATTTACATAATTAGTCGATGTTCCAAAAGTTTAAGAGAATTTGGCTGTCTTCCATGGCAAGTCGTATTGAGCCTAGTCATGTAACTTCGATCATAGTGTAAGGATCTTCCCAGTTGGGGAAAAGCTTGTTTCGATTAGACTGGAATTAAATTTCCTTCAATACCAAGTCACCTATAACAAGGCTACGAGGTTGGACCTTACGATCGTAGTACTTATGCATGGCTTGTTCATAGACCGCCGATCGGATTAAGGCTTGATTCCTCTTTCTTTGAGTAGATTAATGTCATCCACTCAAAGTTGCTCTTGGTTAGAGTCATAGAAGTTCTCGACCTTTGTCAATCGAATATTTAGTTATGGAGAAAGCATGACTTCAGCTCCAAAAACTAGGGAAAATAGAGTCTCTCCTGTCACCCGACTAGGGGTCATGTGAATCGCCCATAATACTAAAGGTAATTCTTGTACCCCAAGCCCCTGAGCACTTTATGAGCTGGTCAAAGACTCAAGTTTTAATTCCTTGCATTATCTAGCCATTCGCTCTTTCCATTGCCCCATTGCTTTGGAGATGGGCAACTAGCTTGGTACCAAGTTTGGCGCAAAATTCTTGGAATTTTGCACTCAAAAATTACTTATCGTTATCTGTAATTATTCGACTTGGGACTCCAAATCGAGTAATCACGCTTCTCATTATGAACCTTTTTGCGGCTTTCGTTGTTATCCCAGTCATAGGTTTAGCCTCAATCCATTTCATGAACGTGTCAATAGCCATAAAAAGGAATTCAAAGCCCCCCGGTGCTCTTGGGAATGGACCTAAGATATTGAGACCCCAGGTGCAAAAGGCCAAGATAGAGGAATCGTTTAGAGAGCCTGAGCTAGTTGGTGTATTTGCCTACTATGGAACTGGTATTGTATACATTTCTTAACCAGCTCTTTGGCATCATTGAGGATTGTTGGTCAGTAAAAACCTTGTCAAAAGGCTTTTCCAACCAGCGTTCTGTAAGAGGCGTATGCTCCATAGATGCCCCCATGTATGTCGTTAAGGAGTTGTAATTCTTTCTGCGATATGCATCGCATGAGAACCCCTTGAGTACTCTATTTATATAGTATCCCATCGACCAAAGTATACATTTTGGCCTTGTAGGATAGGTGATCTACTTCAAGATCGTCGTTGGTTACTGAACCCTTCTGAAGATACTCATAGATGGGTGCCATCCAAGTATCCTTGTACTCTAGAGAGGCTACCTCATGAGGAGTTGTCTCTAGTGTTTTGACCAGAGATGGCTTCTGGAGTTGCTCCAAGAAGACTCCTGCTAGTACTTGCGACCAGAAAAAGCTATTTGAGCCAACTGGTTAGCGAGAAAATTATCCTTCCTAGGGATATATTGTAACTCAAAACCGAAAAGGTGCTTCTCAAGCTTTTTAACTCCTTTCTATCGACCATTTTACCATGTGTCCCGTTGTTTCTCTATTCTGGAGGACCTCTCCTAAGGAAAACTCAAATGGCACAACAATTTTATGTGCTTGAAAATAATACTTCAGTTTCCTCGAAGACATGGGAAGGGCATATAAGAGTTTTTGAACCTGAGGGTGGCACTCCTTAGGCCTATATAAGACTTCGCTTACATAATAGACTGGTTGTTGGACGCCTTCGTGTTTTGCGACCAATACTGCACTTACTATCTGTGGCGTGGCAGTTAGATATATTAAGAGCATCTCTTCTGGTTTTATAGAAACTAGAACAGTAGCACTTGTAAGATATCTCTTGATATCCTTGAAGGCATCGTTTACCTCCTTCGACCACTCGAAATCCTCGTGCTCCCAGTCTTGTGATAAAATGAATGTTAGTCATAATAGATTTAGGCACCCAAATGGCCCTAGGAGTGGTTTTATACGAACTAACATTCCTAGTAAACACATTGCCATATCTATCCTTCCTAAGCAAATATTGTTCATTAAATAGAAATGGCTTAGGAATCATACCTTCAGGACAATCCTTACTACAATGTCCCTTTTCCCGGCAATTGTAGCAAGTTTAGCAATTGCTACATCTTCTTATTTTCTTGCCTTGCTCATTGCCGGTTTGCCTCTTCATTGATGGATTTTTCTTGTTCTCCACCTTGTTGGGGCACTTGGAGGCGAAGTGACCTTTCTTGTTACATCCAAAGCATTTGACTTTGTTGAATTGTTCTTCAAGTTGCTTTGGGATGCTTTTCACCTTTTTCTTGGCGGTGAAACCAATACCTCTCTTATCATTTGATTTTCTTTGACTACCCAATATTTTGTCAAGAGATGCCTTTCCTTTGTAGCTTTTCTCCAAGTCATTCTTCAATCTTGTGACTTAGGCCTTGAGCTCATTATGTTTCTCTACAATGTTAGTATTGCAATGCATAGAGAAAGTAGAAGCATCTAATGTAGAGCAACAAGGTAAATCAAGCAAATCATCACAAGATGTGGATATACTAACTTTAGATGAATTGCAAGGGCTAGGAGCTATATATGGCATATCATCTATTAAATTACATGTAATTCCTGTATCCACATTTGACTTTGAATAATCCTTGAGAAGGAGAATTTCATGTTATCCTTTTAGCTTATCATAATCATTTTGAAGAGAAACATGCTCATTCTTCAAAATCTTATATTTAGCCTTTTTCTTCCCAAGAAATTCATTAAGTTCTTCTAACATATCCATCGACTCATCATAAGAAGGTGCATCATTGTCATCATCATTATTTACCTTCTTGCTACCTTTTGCCATGAAGCATTGAGTTGATGTGGAGGGGATAGTGAATTATACATCGTCGGAGCTACAATTTAAGCATTTTTCTCCCGACATTCACTCTTGTATGAAATTCTCATCGGATGATGTGGACATTTCATATTTGTCTTGAATTTTTGTCCACATATCATGAGCATTTTCTGAACACCTCTACACTCAAAGCACTAAATAGAGCATTAGTAGCTTGAGCATCGAGATGTGAGCATTTTTCATCCTCAATTGTTGGAATAAGAGGATCCTTAGGAGGAGAAAAGCCCACATCTATAATCAACCATATTTTCGAGCTCATGGCCTTAAAATAACAAATCATGCAGATTTTCCAATTATCATAATTAATGCCATCAAATAGAGGTGTGTCATCTAGGTGTACAATCTCACTAGTTGTGATAGGAACGGAGTCCCGATCTTCCAACAGGTTCTGGATATGTTCGATTTGGTGGAGGCACGACACAAATCGATCCGGCTTCGAAACAACACGTTCCGAACCCCGCAATCGCAGCACCACGTCTCCTCAGGTTATCAACCGTGCGTTGCCCGGTTGACCTCGCCAAGAAGGCTAATCCTCGCCTGCGAATCGAAGAACACAAGCAAGAACAAGGAAGAACACAACTGAATTGCAGATGTATTGATTTAGCACTCGAAAGTTAGGGTCTCACAAACCGATGAACGGCGAAACTGTTCAAAGACAGAATAATCTAAGCAAAACCCAAACCCTAATGGTGGGGGTGATGACTGGATATAGAGGAGTGAGGGGCGTGCAAAACCCCTGGACGCGCCCTAATGGGCTCCAACACGATACAAAGCCGAACGGCCCAAAAGACGGTGGCACAGCACCCTGACAGATTCTGAACGCCCAATTGTTTCGATGATTCCCGTTGACTCAGAAAGAATTTTGACATGGGACCAGAGCCATTGGAAAGGCCGCCTTCTCAGCTTTCCATCCATATGTAGAACGTCCAAAACGAACCCCGGATGAGATCTGGGCGTCCATTTTAGTGCGGCCTGGTCCTGGACTCCGAATTGGATTCGAAGTCGGCTTGAGTTGGGCATCCAACATGATTCGACCGCCCTTACTGGACTTCTGCGCCTCGTAGCCCTTCTCCAAGTACTTCCTGGTCCTCTCCATGGTTCCTAATCATAATTAAATCATTAGGTAGCAATCGATTCTCAAATGAACAAAAAGAAGTACTTAGGAACGAGCTTACCTGTAAATTCAATTGTCGGGCGCAAGCTCTAGTGGTTGGTCCTTGAATGTCAAGTGGAGGAGTGTTGTGTGTATCCAAAGAAGTGATGTCCTCATCAAGTTGACATCCTTTATACTCTCTAGGTGGTTCAGCCTAATAGATGAGAGACCAAGCTCTGATACTACTTGTAAGATCGAGGAGGCTGACTAGAGGGGGGGTGAATAGGCGGTCTTCAAATTTTGCTTTCAATTAATATCAATTTAAAGACCTATTCTATTTGTCTAATTCAAATATATAATACAGAAGCTTAAATTAATTTGGTTTAGCACGAATAGCGCCTAGATCAAATAAGTTCACCTAAGTGCACTAATACCTTAAGGCTATGTCAAGATTTGCAATTCTAGAATGACAAGCAATCAATTTAATTCTATATATATAAATTGCTTGAATATAAATTGAGTACAGGGAAACAAACCACAATTGATACGGTCTCTTTTTATCGTGGTGTTCGGAGACTTGTCGGTCTCCCCTAATCCACGTAGAGGTTAGCCCAAACGAATTGGACCGGCTCCACAAATTAAGCCTTTCACCTCAAATCCACTAGTGGTAGCTCTTCCCTGCTCTGAGTAGGTGAGCTCCAACCTTCACACACACCGGCCTTCTCACAAGTTTCTTTGAGAAGATCATCGGGCACGACGCCTCCAACGTCGTCTAGGAGTCGGCAAACTCGAAGAGTAACAAGTCAAGCCCTTCGCTTGACTCTCACCACGTGCAACGAATGCACAAGCTCAATTGGACACTAAGTCCACCTCTAGATGCAACACATGCACTCTAGATCCTTTCTCCTCTCTCACAAAGTGCAACACATGCACAATTGAGTGGAGAACCTCACTTTAGCTCAAGACAACTGAAATGAGTCAATCAACCTTCTATCCAACTGGCCACAAGGGGGTATTTTATACCCCATACCAAAAACTAGCCGTTAGAGCCAACTCCCTGAAAAATTAGGACGGCCGATAGTTCCGCTATGCAAAAACCAGAACTTTCGCTCCCCTACTGTAGCCACAATAATGGCTATGTTAGAGTGTCAGAAGTAGCCGTTGGAAGTCGGTGCGGTACTTCCACCGTTGTAAATGCGGTACTTCTGATTTTCTGATAGTTCCGATATTCGGCCCGGAACTTCTGATTTCCATGAGGTTAAGTTTTTCAAAAGTTGCTCTCTAGAAAAAATGTACTGCTCAGTTGGACCGGAGCTTCCAAAATTCGGAAGTTCCGTCCTAGCGGAAGTTCCACCGTTGAACACGCTGTACTTCTGATTTTCCTGAGAAGTGCAAATATCTCAACAGACTTTGCAAAGCACATTTGCAAACTATAATATCATGCACACAAGGATCAAACATGATTTTCAACAAGTTGCAAAACATGTTTGCACACTTTTGAAATCATAACACAAAGAATTGGTACATGGACTTCTCACATTTGTAAAACACTTTCGCAAACCTAAGTCACATGCTACAGGAAATATATATGAGCTTAAACCATTTGCAAAACACATTCGTAAATATAAGCATCATATCAGAAAGAATGGAACCATGGACTTCAAGCACTTGCAAAACACATTTGTAATGCATAGTCCCATGTTGCAAGGATTTAACACATGAGCTTCAACTATTTGCAAAACACATTCGCAAATACAAACCTCATGCCAAAATGAGCTAGAGCAAGTGAGGTTGAGCCATCAACACATAATGAGACTCAAACTACTAGACATGACCCCTCTTAATAGTACAGCAACCTATACTAGCAATCCGGTCTTCTAACCAAACACCAAGACCGGTAAAAGACTAGGAACACATCCTTAGCCCTAGCTAGTCATACTTTTGCCTTAGGTCATTGTCTTGATGTGCATCAACTCATGATGCATCCTTTTCATCAAATCCATCAACACATGATGGTCTTCACTTAACTTGATGATCAATACATGATCATCTTCTCTTGGACATGCATCAACTCATGATGCATCTTTTTCTTGATAGCTTTCAACATATGAAGCTGTCTTCTTCTCTCATCTTGACTTGATGATCTTCAACACATGAAGTCATCCCAAGTCATCCTCATTTGTGGAACCTAACCTATTTATCCAACTCATGGAAAAAGTTAGTCCACAAAACAATTGTCATCAATTACCAAACTTCACCATTAACACATAATGGAGGGACTAGATTCAACAATCTTCCCTTTTTGGTAATTCATGACAATCTCAACAAATAATGAGATAAAATTGATTTGCGAGTAGACAACTTGTACACAACAATTGTATACTCTAAGGTAAGCTTTAAACAAAGCTTACTTATCCGGTTGTCATTAATCGTCCTACCATTAATACATAATAGAGAAGTTAGATAACAACCCGATTGCCCATGAGTATATATAAACTACACAAGCTATATATATACTCAAGAGTGTATTTCAAAGTAAAGATTGTAAATATGCATATTAAGGAAGCATGGATCAATACTTATCAAACCTCAAAACGTAGAAAGAACTCCCCTAGATATGTGCATATAAGTGTGTATAGTGAAGACATATGCTCATATTCATTTTAGACTATTTGTGGAGTTCAATCTATATTTTGGATCTAAGGAATGCATTAATATGTGAGTGTGTGATTTAGAATGCATACCTCTTTGATTTCACCATTCCATCCAAATGAGACTAAGATATAATATGCTTGCACAAACATATTAGTCCATGAAAAGTTTATCATTTAATCAATATATTTGGATGTGAGAAATGCAATAAGATACTTGCACAAACATATTCGAAGTAACCCCGATGCGAACGATCTTCAAAGGCTCCGCTGGATCTAGAGGAACCTCCTTGACTTGCTCATTTTGCTTTAGCATAGCTTTAGGCTTCGAGTGCTTGGTCGAAAGCTGTGCCTTGCTGGCTTCTCGAGTCGGTAACTGGCCAACCATCTCGAGGGACTTACGGTCGCATGTAAGCACCATCTTTTAATCACAGTGGACTATGTTCACTCCTTTGGGACCTGGCATCTTAAGACATTGATACACATAGTGAGCGAAAATCCGAAAACGTGCTAGAATTGGTTGTCTGATTATGGCGCTATACGCCGTGTCGAAATCGACTATATCAAAGGAGACTTTCTCTGTCCTAAAGTTGCCTGGAGAATCAAATGTAACAGGCAGAGAAACTTGGCCAATTAGCTTGGCCGAAGATCCTGGTACAATCCCATGAAATGAATATCTTACATGCTTTATTCTAGTCTGAGTAACTTGCATCTCATCCAAAGCACTTACAAATAAAATATTTATATAACTACCACCATCAATCAATACTCGATTTACTCAATAGTTGTTGATGGTGAGCTCGACCACAATCGAGAACCATCCTGGTTGAATTGAAGGGATCAGACTGTCACTTTTCTCAAAAGAGATGGTGAGTTTTGACCACTTTGGAAGATTATTGACAGGGGGTCCATGGAGTTTACTTCTCATTCGACAGCTTTGTACTATCATTTTGACTCTGTACTGAAGATCCTCCATGGATGTGCTTGATGGTGTGCTTCGGATCCTAGAATGACATCTCCTTGTTATCCTCTGATTGCTTTCGACCACTCATTTGCCCTAACTCTTTGAGAGTAGGGATTGGCCCTTTGCCAGAGTAGTACTCCTCAAGTTTTTGTTTGAAAACTTGGCAATTGCGAAGGTCATGTCCTTCCCTCTTATGGAGAGGGCACCATCTAGGCTTGTTGTCCTTCTGTTCGGGGGCTTTGCCCTTGCCCCGATTGGAGTATTGCTTAGGGTTCCGTGGTTGCTTATCGCCCACGGCCAAGACCTCCTTTGAACGTCCATCTTGAGGCTTCTGAACTTTTGCTTTGTTCTTGGGTTTCTTGGCCTTCTCCTTCCTTTGGCTACCTTCGCCTACCTCCTTGGTACTTTGATCAGCTTGATCGATGGTTTTACTCCATTCGACAACTTTAGCAGTGGTCACACAGTGATTAGCCATCTCGAAGAGCTCGGCGATGGTAGTTGGAGGATTCAGGATGATATCCTTTCTGACCCTCTTATTGCAGACTCCCTGCTTAAATGCCCTGATGACAGAAGTGTCGAAGGCCTCCAGAATGGAATTATGAACTTGACTAAAGTGTCTGATGAATTATCGTAGGGTCTCATTACGGTTCTACCTCATCCAGTACAGGTCATCCTCCTTTCCAGGATGATTGTATGTGCCCTGGAAATTGGCTAACAGAAGATCGCAGAGGTGTTTCCACGAATGGATTTACTCGAGTAGTTGATTGAGCAACCACAATAGAGCAGAACCTTCAAGCACAGTCAAAAGATAATTTGCCATGATGTGCTCTCCTCTTGTTGCCCAAACCGTGGTCGTGTAAATCTGAAGGAATTTCATGGGATTTTGGAACCCATCAAACTTCTCCATGTTTACTGGTCGAAACCGTGGTGGCCAACGTACTACTCGGAGTTTAGGCGTGAACGCTCGACATTCGGTAATGAGATCATAATGCCTTCTTTGTGGAAAAGGGTGATTGTTGTCACCAGGCGACCGCACTCGGTGTTGCCCAGCAGTCGATGGACCCGACTTATAGTAAGCCTCATCCATATGAGGGGAATACTCCTCATATTCCATCTGCTGTTGCAGATTCCTTGCTCAAAGTGGTGATCAATCACCCCCTCGATAAGCTCACCAATACAAGGATGTTCGAGGAACTCTCCTCCGACTGGAGTTGTGGTAAGGAGACCAACATTACCTGCCATCTTGTTGATTTCCTCGAGGTGAGCTTTGTGAACGACTAAACACAGTCATACCTTTGCGACACCCAAAGTTGTGTCGGTGAGGCTGCTTGAGTCTAGCCATCATGATTTGAAGTCTTCGTGTGATCCCTTTAGTGAAGTGGTCATAGCCTGGTGCTCAAGCAAGCTCCTGAGTTGGGTTTCCGAGAAAGTTGTTGATATGTTGAATCTCTCGAGCCTCTTCAAATTGGTACTAGATGTGCCCATGAAAAGACCTCTGGGTAGCCAATCTTCTCCTCTGAATGGTCTCGGGATCCTCAATATCTGAGGCTGGTTGCGGCTGCCTTAGAGGAGAGTGATTATTTCTAGGATTTCTCCCATGCTCATTAGAGAATGCACATGGTTCATCGCTGGAGGTCTCCTCGCCATCCTGATGAGAGGTGGCAGAGTTTGATCGACGAAGAATATCCTTAGGCCTTCCTCTGAGAGAGTGATCAATATTTGCGAGGAGGGTGAAGAACTACTGAACAGGATCTCCACTCACGTCAGACACCTCCCGGCTTGAGGAGTCATCCAACGACGGAGCCTCACCGCACGGAATAGGCCTCTCTAGAAAAGGGAAGTCTAGGTTATAATCATCTCAAATTGGAGTTGAACCATGCGAGAGTTTGGATAGACTCGCAAGGAGCCCACCCACATTCTCTGTAGAGACAATTGAAGAGATGGTGATGGATTTCTAGAATGATTGATTCCAAGATTCATTGAGCCTGATCGGACAACCGCTGGGGGACTCAAACACTTAGGGGTGGGCTCATTGCCGTGTTACGAGTCTTGTTCATGGTCGGATTGAGCACTGCCTTTAGGGGAAACTCATTCCTCTCTTGGGCATAATGTTGTGGGGGATGAGGATCCCTCCTCGGCCTTTCCCACAGTACGATCTCTGAGATCTCGGGATGGATCTCGAGAGATAGCCTAACCGTCGAAAGCAAGTATCATATGCTCCTAGTCGTAGTAGGCATCCATGTTGAGATCTACGTAGTCGGCCAGGTTGATCTAATTCTCCTCATTCCACTCTTGCCATGAGGACATCACAAGGAAGAGAACTTTCTAACAAGGAAATTACTGGAGTCTTAGAAGAAACATTCCCACAGACAGTGCCAACTATCGGTGTTTTAATACCAATCTTACGTATGATTTATTGGATTCAGGGGAAACTCTTGAGGACCTGGCTATTATTATGCAAAGAGAAGACATAGGGATTTTTATACAGGTTCAGGCCTTCTCTTGAGAGAATAACAACTCTACTCCTGTGTAGCTATTGCTTAATGAACTGATTACAACTAGGAAAGTAGTGCGAAATGCCTTGCACTCTCTTCCATTCTATCATGCTCCAATCTCCCTCTTCTTCCTAACATCCACCTTTATATATCCTAGGAAGCAGCATCAGTTGTTCCGTGCCAAAAGACGCCTTAACGTTTTGGGTGTTAACCATCGAACGGGGGTTATTGTTAGACGGACGTGGTATCTCGCTCGTCGTGTGGCAGTTGCTATCAGAGAGAAGATATGTGCAATTATTTTAGAGAATAAGTGCATGTTATAACCACCTTGTCAGACAGACCCATGATGAATTAAGTTGTCGTGGACAAGCTTGTAAGAGATATACTAGTCGCAGAAGGGTCTACGGCCATAGAGTGGTCGCAAGACAACTTACGACCACATCATGCTGGTAGAAGAACTTACGACCATAAAGTGGTCGTAGAAAGACTTACGACTATGAGATGGTCATAGAAAAGCATACAACTATGATGTGGTCATAGAAATGACTTATGACTATGAGATGGTCGTAGAAGAACTTACAACTATGAGGTAGTCATAGAAAGGACTTACGGCTATGAGGTGGTCGTAGAAAGGACTTAGGACTATGAGGTGGTCGTAGAAAGGGCACAACTATGAGATGGTCGTATAAGAGCTTAGGACCATCCTGTGAAATCTCTCCCTTATAAATAAGGGGTATACTCAAGGAGTACAATGATGTACTAATATCATATAAATAATAATTTGAGGATTATTATATCCTCGTTAAGTACCATATTGCCTAGTCAAATGAAGGGAAGATAATTTATAAGGTGGAATCTTTGCCATTTCTTGAAACATGTGACACATGGATAGGGATGACATGAGGAGGACTTTGGCTAAACACGTGTGTGCTTGCACACGTGCACGTATTCGCGTGGAAAATCATGTGACTTATGACCGCACCGTGATGTAGTATCAAGTTGCTCAACCACGCTGGCATTTCTTTTGGTGTGCACCGGGAAGGGAGAAGAGCGGGATCTCCGAACCATCGTCCCACCATGACGTAGTATCAAGTTACTCAACTACGCTGGCATTTCTTCTTGGCATACACCGGGAAGGGAGGAGAGCAAGATCTCTGAACCATTGCCAAAGAGAGAACCTGCACAGAGCGGCAATAAGGTTTCTAGGCAACACACCTGCACAACCGCTTGCTTCACTCTTATGTCTATTTTCTATGTTGCATCGAGTCTGCGCTACTTCTTGTTTTTCATCAGACCCTACTGTAAGTCGTTCATGTAGCCGATCGATTGATATAATTCTGCTCTTGCATATATTTCAAGTACAATATGATTTGCTTTTTGCTGTTAGTTATGAGCTTTGCATCACTAGTATTTTATGATATTTGTGTTCTAGTAACATCTAGAATAAAAATATTGCCTAAGTTTCCAATATTTTAGAAACCTTATTGTGAACTTTGTTGCAATATAGTAATAACTGGTGCTTCTGATGCTAGGTTTTCTGATCAGAACTTTTGTAGATGGCAGACTAGAGCCAAGGTTTGGCTCATGTCTTTGGGATTGTGTTGGGTTATCCACCCGCAATATTCATTTACGACTGGACAACACATATAGTTTGACAATGTGAACAACACCGCTCTTGGTTGCTTTCTGACCATTCTGGTAGTTCAGTTCTACGATGTTTATATGGAATACAAGTTCACAACAGAGTTGTGGGATGCACTAGAGTATGAATATGCAGAAGTAGAGGCTGGTCACTAGCTTTACATATGTGAGAAATTATTTAACTTTAGCATGAATGAAGCTAAGTCCATAGTTGGATAAGCTCATAACCTCCAGCTACTAGTTGATAAGATTGCACAACTAGGTTATGTGTTGCCTCCTAAGTTTGTGGCTGCAGGCATTGTTTTTAAACTTTTTGCTAGTTGGTATGATTTTTCCACTAGCTTGAAGCACAAGAGGGAAGAGATTTCTATTGAGGATCTCATTGCTGCCCTTGATGTGGAAGAAAAGGCCAGAGCAAAAGAGGCACCTACCACTTCTGGTCAGAACAATACCAATGTCATAGAGAAAAAGATTGCTAGAAATAAGTACAAATTCAACGAACCAAACAAGAAAACTAGTTTTAAGAGGAAAAAAACTAAAAAAAGGATTTGAGAGACATCACCTTCTTTGTATGCAGAAAAGGCGGGCATATAGCGAAAGACTATCACTT
The DNA here is from genome assembly GCA_017311315.1 of Dendrocalamus latiflorus. Lineage (NCBI taxonomy): Eukaryota > Viridiplantae > Streptophyta > Magnoliopsida > Poales > Poaceae > Dendrocalamus > Dendrocalamus latiflorus. Next base: position 45,727,337 of record CM029666.1, on the reverse strand, counting down.
CCGCAAGAGCAGGAATGGTGAACAGCTAAAGAAGAAAGCTGCCAACATGATTATAGGCAAGGCCTCAACTTTAGGAGTGTATGGTAATTCTCTTGTTGTCTTTTCAACATGTCAATCCACTGATTGATGGGTTGATACTGGTGCTAATGTTCACGTATATTCTGATATTTCCTTATTTTCTTATTACCAGGCACCAAGGGCTTCCTTCATCCTAATGGAAAATAGTTTATATGCTTCTATTCTTGGTGTTGGTATGGTAGATCTAAAACTTACTTCCGGAAAGATTGTCCACTTGAAGAATATGCAACATGCTTCTACAATAAATAAGAACCTAATTAGTGCTTTTCTCCTATGCAGGAATGGTTATAAGCTAGTCTTTGAGTCAAATAAAATTGTAATGTCTAAATTCAAAAACTTTATTGGTAAAGGCTATGAGAGTGAAGGCTTGGTCCGCATAAATACTTTAGAATCTTGTTATAATCTGAATGTTGCAACTAGTTTAAATAAATGTGAGGCTAATATTTGACATTCTTGTTTCTCTCATATTGGTTTTGATAGTATTGCTAGAATGTTCATATTATATTTAATTTCAAAATGTGAAATTGTTAAAGGATCAAAGTGTCAATTATGTGTGTAAGCAAAGTAACATCGAAAACTCTTTAAGGGATTAGAGGATAAAAAGAACTTGGCACCATTAGATCTTGTTCATTCATATTTATGTACAAAAAGAGGCAAAACATACTTACTGACTTTATTGATGATGCAACACGCTACTGCAATGTGTATTTTCGAAAAACTAAGATGAAGCTTTACACCACTTTAATAGTTATAAGGCCGAGGCTGAGAATCAACTAGAGAACAAAATAAAAAGACAGAAGTCTGATCGTGGGGGAGAGTACATCTCTCATTATTTCTCCCAATTTTGTTCTGAGCATGAAATAGTATATGAATTTACACCACTATATTCGCATCCAATCAAATGAGGTAGCTAAGAGGAAAAACCATGCACTAATAGACTTAGTTAATGCCATGTTAGAGAGTGCCGGGATGCTTAAAGTGTGGTGGGGGAAAGCTATATTGACAAAAATTTTCATCATAAACAGAATAATCACTAAAAAGAGTGAGATTACTCCATATGAGGGATGGAAGGAGAGAAACCTAATGTCAATTTTCTGCGAACTTGGAGGTGATTGTAGAAAAAGAGAAGAATTGGACCTAAAACAATTGATTATATCTTTCTAAGATATGCTCATAATAGCACGATCTATAGATTTTTAGTAGTTAAATCAAAAGCTTATGAGATTATTGCTAACACAATAATTGAGTCTAGATATGCTTCATTCTTTGAGGATATTTATCCTTTGAGAGTTGCATGCAATATTTCTCAAACTGAGAATGTTTATACTAAAAATATTAAAACTGAGAATCTTTCCCACTGTTTCTGAATCAATATGTGATTTCCCTAAGGAGGATAACAATCTAGTCACAGAGGCTCCTCAAAGGAGCAAGAGACAAATAGTTGAGAAAATCTTTGGTGATGACTTTATTGTATACCTCGTGGATGATGTGCCAAAGACTCTTTCAGAGGCTTATACATCTCGGAAGTTTGTAGCGAGATGGACTCGATCATGGCTAATGGGACTTGGGAGATCACCAAGCATCCTAGCGAGTACAAACTGTAGGGGGTAAATGGGTCTTCAAAAACAAAGTAAGGCCTGATGGTACTATTGAGAAGTACAAGGTAAGGTTTGTGCCCAAGGGTCATACATAGAAAAGGGAGAATATTTCTTTGGTTCCTTTCTCCTGTCGCCATATTAACTACTATCGGAGTGCTTTTTTTGTTAGCATCTTCCTATGGTGATTATCAAATGGACATGAAGATAGCTTTCCTTAGCGGTGAGTTAGAGGAAGAAATCTATATAGATAAACTGGATGGTTTTGTGATTTTTGGACAGGAAAATAAGGAATGCGGATTATTGAAATTCTTGTATGGCCTAAAGTAAGCACATCAACAATGGCACAAGAAGTTTGATGAAACTTTGACATCCGCTGGCTTTGTTGTGAATGAAGTTGATAAATGTGTATATTATCATTATGGTAGGGTTAAGGAGTGATCTTGTGTCTGTATGTGGATGACATACTTATATTGGAACAAACACTGCCATAATTGATGACGTCAAATATATCTTATCTTGATGCTTTGATATGGAAAGCCTTGGGAGAGGCAAATGTTATTCTAAAAATTAAATTGATCAAGACCGAGAATAAGATCACATTGAACCAATCCAATTATGATAACAAAATATTGAGCTGATTTAGTTTTGAAAATTGTAAATTTCTCCAATGCCCTATGATGTGAGCATTAAGCTATGAAAGAACTAGGGGATACAAAAAGATTAATTGAGATATTTACAAATTATTGAGTCACTCATGTATATAGCTAGTGCCACAAGATCTGCAATTTCATTGGCTGTGGGCAAATTAAATCGATTTACTCCTAACCCAGGAGATAATCATAGGGATGCACTTGAAAGAGTATTGCGTTACTTGAGTGGCACAAAATCTTTTGGATTCATTCTACTGGATACCCTTCTATATTAGAAGGATACATTGACTCCTATTGGATCTTCGATGCGGATGAGATCAAAGCTACAAGTGGCAATGTGTTTACTTTAGTTGGTATTGCAGTTTCATGGAGGTTTTACAAACTGACTATATTGACGAGGTCAACCATAGAAGCAGAGCTTGTAGCTCTTGACAAAGCCACTATTAAAGCTGAATGGCTGAGAGAGCTTCTATTAGACTTGCTATTGGTTAAGAAACCAATACCAATAATCCTAATGTACTATGATAATCAAACAGTATTTGCTAAAGTCATAAGTACTAATGATAATATGAAGTCCTCTAGACATGGAAAGCACATGCTTAAATCTGTTAAAAAATTGAGAAACTCCGGAGTGATTGCTGTGAATTATATTCGCACTGAGAAAATCTAGCAGACCTTTTTACAAAGAGGTTAGTGCGAAAAGCAATTTCCGTTGCATTTAGGAATGAGGCCTATTTGAGTTACATCACAATGATAACCCATACCTTCTTGATTGGAGATCCCATGACTTAGGCAATGAAAAAAATAAGTTGATGTCGTAACAGGAGAGTACATATTCATTATACCCATGTCCTAATTGACAAAGTACTCTCAACTGTATAGAATGTTCGCATAAAGGCCTAATGTACTTTGTTGTTGAAAGGAGAAAAAGGTATTAGCCCATAGGATACCTAGAAAGAATACACCTACATGAGCCTAACTATATGGTTGCAGTTCACAAGAATGGGGCATATCTAGAAAGCTCATGAGCATATTAGAGAGCATGATATTTTTAACGCTCTGTTGAGGTGTGATTGTTTGGTAGTCTAGTATCAATTGAGATTTCAAGTGAAATCTGATCATGAAAAGTTATGAATTCAAGGCTTAGACTATTCATCAGATTTGGGAAGATGAATCTTGTCATTCTAGGTGCAAGTTCAACCCGTACGGGACTTACACAAGAAGACTGGTATATTAACAGTATTTCAGCACAATATCTTTGACATCATTTTTCTATTTGCTTTGGAATTGGTGGGGGTTATTAGAAATTAGGCCCATATGAATGTGAGGCCTATTATTAAAAATTAGGTCCACATTTTGTTTTGTGAAACATGCAATTCTCTCTCATTTTGAACTGTCTAGGAGCTGATAAATAAGGCATAAATATTATTATGTGGTTTGATGAGGCAGTCACCAGTGTTTTAATTATGTTTAATGGTGGCAATTACTAGTGAATGATTACAATGTCCTTAAAAAGACCTAGAGATGTCTAGAAGAATACATAGAATTCCTCCTTCATTCTTCCACCTCCTCTCTAGGTAGTTGTGTTGTATTATCAAGATGCTCAACTACATCGGCCTTTCTTCTCGGTGTGCACTAGGAAGGGAGGAGAGTAGGATCTCTGAATTATTGCCGCAGAGAGAACCTGCACAGGGTGGCAATAAGGTTTCTAGGAATTGCACACCTACACAACACCACTCGCTTCACTACTACATCTACATTCTGCACTGCATCGAATCTGTGTTGCTTCTTGTTTTTCATCAGACCCCACTGTAAGTCATTCATATAACCGATCGACTCTGATATAATTCTGTTTTTGTGTATATTTGAAGCACAATATGATTTGCTTGTTGCTATTAATTATGAGATTTGCAACACTACTATGTTGTGATATTTACCTTTCAGTAAAATTTGGAATTAAAATATTGCCCACTTTTCCAACACAAGGCAAATCTTTTTTGAAAATCAATGGCCTGTGCTTATCTAATAATCCTCTCACCATTTGGCAGTGGCAAAACTATGAGTCAAATGGAATAATAAGTGTGACAAGTTCAGGAGGGGTAGTTTTCTGCGTAATTTAGATGAACAGGGCATCGGTAGTTTCCTACATAGTTACAGAATGGAACATATATGGATTGCATTTAACTTCCAACTTCAATAATCTTGGATGCTATGTGCGAATGCCGAATTTTTTCTATTTTAGCCTTTTTTTTGAAAAATATTCACATTTAGACCCCTGGTAGTTTTAATTCCGTTTTTGGACCCAGGGGGTCGGAGCCGTGACCCACGGCGCCGAGGTATCACGTCTCGGCGCCGTGGTCCACGGCGCCGAGGTGGCACGCTCGCACCAGTGTGGCGGCCCGCGTGGCGCCGACGTGGCAGGCACCTCGGAGCCGTGGATCACGGCGCCGAGCTGCCTGCCACGTGGCGCCTAGCTGCCTGCCACGTCTGCAGACATTCGGCTGTTTAGGGTTTGCACCGATCAGCCTTTTTTCGCAAAATGAATTACTAGTTGTATTTTTTTATTTGGATTATTTAATTATAGTAATATTATGTAATATATTTATTTATTTATTTATAGAGAGCAAAAAATACGACATATGTTTTGAAAATTCGTTATGTATTGCAGATGATACATGTTGGAAATTTTTTGTAGATTGACATAGTTTTGTAGATTATTTAATTATAGCGGGATTTAATCCCGAACCGATGCTCGGATGGAACGAGATCGACGGCGGAGCGTCGTCGTCTTCCTCCCGACCCCCGACCGTGGCGGCAGAACAGAGTTCTTCACCGGTGGTGGCGCGGCGAGGACAGGGACGCTCACAGGGGATAGCTTTTACCAAAAGGTGCGATTGAAAGTAGAGTTTCCATTTTGACTTTTTGGGAAATGAGTGGAGAAATGGCCATGGCTGGCGGTGGCCGGAAAGGAGATGGTGTTCGCGGTGGCGCCATTAACACCTAGAGGCTCATCGGCTAAATTGAAGGCATTTTCACCATCTACGGACTCTAAGGAGTGTACTGGAGAAGGCGATTGACCTCGGGGACAGCTCGACTGGGCTGGCCACGGTGAGGGCTCTTCGGCCGACGGCGACCTCCGTTGCCCTGGGCCTAGGAAGACGCTCGAGCTCCGGCGGGTGCGCCATTGTGTTCCAGAGATAACGAGGATTATGTCAGTGCATTAAATTAGAAAATAATCAATTAAATCGGGAGAATGGCTCTAGGGCTCACCGACGCAGGAATGGCGATTGCCGGCGACTCGGGCGACGGAAGCTCGATTAACTGGAGGAGGGGATTTGTGAGGATGCCAGAAGTTGCTGGGAGGTGGAATTAGGCTCTTATAGCCAGCGCAAGGTGGGTTCCCCGGGAGATATTTCCCCGGCTGCGTTCGGCTCACGCGAAGCAGGGAGAGAGGAGATGCACTGAAGAGGTGCAGAGGCTGTGAGAGGGAGCTGGCATCTCCCCTCTGCCCCATGGTACGGTTGGTGGACTCCCCGAGAAGAGAGGTCGCGAGAAGGAGGTGAGCTGTAGCGGTGGCGGAGCTGCGCGCAGGCGCCGGCGCGCTGAGCGAGGGGAGGAGCGCAGGCGACATTGTCAAACTATGTCAATCTACAAAAAATTTCCAACATGTATCATCTGCAATACATAACGAATTTTCAAAACATATGTCGTATTTTTTGCTCTCTATAAATAAATAAATATATTACATAATATTACTATAATTAAATAATCCAAATAAAAAATACAACTAGTAATTCGTTTTGCGAAAAAAAGGCTGATCGGTGCAAACCCTAAACAGCCGAGTGTCTGCAGACGTGGCAGGCAGCTAGGCGCCACGTGGCAGGCAGCTCGGCGCCGTGATCCACTGCTCCGAGCTCGGCGCCGTGATCCACGGCTCCGAGCTCGGCGCCGTGATCAACGGCTCCGAGGTGCCTGCCACGTCGGCGCCACGCGGGCCGCCACGCTGGTGCGGGCGTGCCAGGTCCACGGCGCCGAGACGTGATACCTCGGCGCCGTGGGTCACGGCTCCGACCCCTTGGGTCCAAAAACGGAATTAAAACTACCAGGGGTCTAAATGTGAATATTTTTCAAAAAAAAGGCTAAAATAGAAAAAATTCGGGTGCGAATGTCATTTTCCAATGCCCTGCACCAAGACAGCCCGTCTTTTCATACTAGCTCAAGCTTATACTATGGGTTTGTTGGTTAGGGTTTTCCAGTTTAAAAGTCAACAAAAAAGCCCTTTGCCATGGGTTCATCAGGAGCTAGATAGCTTCTAGTAAAATAGAGGTCCACACTTGTATAATCAGCAAAACAAGTTGCTTGTTTGGTCCTAATTTCAACTTAAAGACCTGCTTGTCGGGACAAAATCAAATATGTCGGGACAAAAGAACTCATATTCAAAAATCTAAAATGCATGCAGTAATATTCAGACAATTAAAGCTGATATGTCCATCGGTTGTGACTCACCCACTCCAATTAACCATTCATGCATGTGCGCATAACAAAGTTCCTCCGGTTCTCTGATCACTCGCTTTCTTCTTTTCTCTGTATAATTGTCCGTCAGGGTCACCTTGTGGTTGTGGACAAGCCTTAATAATAGCCAGATCAGGATTGCCACTGACGACTGTCATCATCCTGGTCATCCAGGTCATTTCATCGCTGTCTCTTGCAAGTGTCCCATCGCTGGAATGGTCAATAACATATAATCCATTCAGATCTAACATGGCCCAAGCATGAGTTTTGGCTGTATGTACAGACACGCACAGCATTTGAACTTGAGACACGTACGTCGAGATAAGAGAAACCGAGGTTTTCTGAAAGCAAGGGCAAAATTCATTTTAAGAAGAAAAAAACACTGATTCTAAAGAAGATACATCAAAAGCATCCACACTACCGCTAAGAGGAGGGAATACAGCCCTGGAAAGATGTTCCAAACATGAAACTCCTATCAAAACACCAACTACACCCACAAAGCAAGCAACCTGTGGAGCAACAAAGTAAACACCTCCCTCTGCAACCAAAAAAACCTAGAGCTAACTATCAACGGGGCAAAGCATAAGACTAGAGAACCACGACTGTTGAAGGGCTTGAGATGCAGCCGAGAACACCATGGTGCTCACGACGGCAGCAGCCACACCACGACTCACTAGAGTGAACCCACTATTGACTGTGCTAGCACCAACAACACTGGACGGCAATCACCAGCATGACAAGCAACAACGAAAGTACATGGAACCACAGCTACCGCAATGCAACCACAGGACAGTGGCAAGACAGCTTCGGGAAGAAGAGGAGGCGGTCCCTTCATTCACACCGCAACATAAGGGATGACGCACCAACCAGCGACAACTTGCCTCAATCAGGAACCAGACAAACTGCATACACAGGGTCCTCCACCATGATCGACCCGTTCTAGGGCACGATCAAGCCACCCACTCCTCAGGCCTTCTCAATGGCGGGCCTGCTCAGGACTGCGGCACACAACAAGTATCCCTACTACTACAAAATAAGCTATACTGGACGCCTCATCATAGACGGTTCATGGGTATCGTCTATGTTGTAATTATCACAGAAGGTTTTTGTTAACAACCTTCTGTGATAGTTCACATATGGTTATTAACAAGATGGTTTTTTATTAGAACCTTATGCAATATTACCACAGATGGTTACTAATATGAACCATTTGTGATAATTACGTATCACAAAGGGTTTGTGGTTGGAACTGTCTATGATATTCTCTTCTATGCATGAATATGGCGCTTCGGCTCCCTGATGTGTCTCTTCTTTTTGGCTTCCCGATGCGTCTCTTCGTCTCACATGCCGAATTTATTCCTTGTTTTATAAAAATGATCATCTGCCATGCACCGAACATGAATCTCCACATTACTGATCTACTCTCAAGTACAAACAAATGGCTCCAGCCTCTTGCTTGTCGCAAGCATTGATGGCCTACCTGGTCATCCTGTATGAGCACTTCGTCGGCCGTACACTTGTGGATGCTACGGAAGGATACCGTGTCAATAATGTCCTCCCTGCTATGTCCGAGGATTTGCTAGAGCTAGTGATGGCCACCTTCTACCGTCTTGACATACTCCTCCAATGTGTCTTCTGGTTGGTCTGCCACTTCTAGTGAGTTAACCTCGCCATCAACGTGGTCCTCCACAACGACGTTGCATGTCACTAAGAGGCTTGCTGTTGCTTGGACTGCTTAGTCGAGGTAGCAGGTGACCAAGTCAACCTTGCCGAGATCCCTCAAGTAAGGAAAGAGAGCTATTGATGTTTTAATATTGATCTTACGTATGATTTATTTGGATTTGGGGAACTCTAGAAGACTCGGTATATAAATGTGCATAGTAGAGACACAGGAATTTTTATACAGATTCGAGCCTTCTCCTGGGTGAATAATAACCCTACGTCCTGTGTAGCTATTGTTTAGAAATATGTTTACAACTAAAAGTAATGTGAAATGCCTAGCACTATCTCCTGATCCAATGTCTTCCGATCCCTTCTCCTCTTCAATGTCAACCTTTATATAATCAATACAGTGTCCATTGCTTGCACCAAAAGATGCCTCAACACTTCGGATGATAACCGTCTGATGGAAATTACTATCAGAGAGACGTAGTGGCCTGTTCACCGTGTAATGGTTATTGTCAAAGAGAGATCGTGTGTGGTTATTAGGAATAAGCGCACGTTCTAACCGCCTTGTCAGACGACACCATGATGAAGTAGGTTGTCATAAACAAGCTAGTCGGGAATTTGTTGATTCAGAAAGACCCACGACTACAAGATGATTGTAGGATATCTTATGACTACGTGGTCGTAGAAAAGCTTATGACCAAGGATTGGTCGCTGTAAAACTTACGACTATGTAGTTATAGAAATACTTACGACCAAGGAGTAGTCATAGTAAGACTTATGACTATATGGTCATATAAAGATTTGTGACCAACGAGTAGTTGTAGTAAGACTTACGACTACCCTGTGAAATCTCTCCCTTATCGTTAAGGGTTATACTCAGAGAATATAGTGATATAATAACTAGAGGATTATTATATCCTCATTATCTAGCCCCCAACTTCAAGCGAAAATAACTTATTTGAGAAAGAGAGGTTGTAGATGAAAAATGTTTGAAAGCAAAACCTTTTCAACCCTCATCGATAAGAAATGAGCTTAGACAATAAGGTAATTTCGCTTGACTTGTAAAGACAGACGAACTTCAAATAGGTGAATTCCAATCAATTCCACCTTCTTGTCCGCTGAATCAGTTCCCAAGATAACCATTCGGTTCTTGATACGGTTAACTCATGCGGCTAAAAAAGCTTAACTCAGGGTAATTTTAGGTCTTTTTACTTCCCCATCTTCTCCAATCTACTTTGTGTTTTCTATCGCCGACCAAGTCACCATCTTTCTTCAACTCCTCCAAATCCACATCAACTGGTTAGGAAATGACTAAATCCATATCTAATTGGCCGGTGTCAGAGATGGATGATACAAAATTGAAGGCATTGGAGGATGCTAAGAAGTTTCCTCCATGGTGATTCGTCAGATGGATTGAAATCTTTAGACAAAATTAGCCGTCTGGACAAATCAAAGAAATTTTGATGGTACAGGCCTATTGTGAGTGTGACCTTCGTCTTCCTGCACATCTGTTCCTCACTGCCATACTCGAGTATTTTGAGGTTGAATTGGTGAACTTGGTTCCTAATTAGATCACAATGCTCAGCATGTCCGTGTACCTGTGCGAGGCTATTTGGGGATCCTGCTAGACCTCGAGCTCTTACTACGAGATGAGCCAGCAGACTGGAATCACCAGGAGCTGCGGTCTGAAGCTCCATGACAGCAAGACGGAGTTGTACATCCCAAATTACACTCGGTCTTCATGGCCGTGATGGAAAAAGCGGTGGTTCTACTGGGAGATGACCAGAGAAGATATCCTTTTTTCGTAGGAAGGCTACGGAGAAGAATAGCCTCTGGAATTCAGTCCCCAAGGACGTTACCCATATAGTTCCTTACATCTCAACTATGAAAGAGCTGAGGAACAGGGGTCTTACGAGCTAGCATGTGGTGAAGGACTTCAGCACGCGTCGAATCAACCCTTTGAAGCAACAAGCACATCCCATGTGGATGTACTCAGGCGCCTTGGATCGACCAGGGATTATGAGAATGGTAAGCAACTCTCATACTCGTACTCATAATTAGATTACTTCTTTTGAGTACTCTGTATCGACCACCATGTCTGTATGAATAGATCTTGATTTGGGGGAAATCAATTCCTGAGTCAAGGGTGTTTAAGAGAAGACTCCTTCACTCGAAGTGGAGGCTGCTCATATTTTAGTGGATATATCCACCGGAGAAAATGAAGAATGCCTAAAGGTAATCAAAAGATCAATTTCATATTTAGGACTACGTAGTCATACAGAACGACTAAATAATATTCTTCTTTCTCACAAAATGTAGACATGAATAACCATTAGGATGACCTAAAGGTCGAATTGATGGTTATTGGAGAAGAGGTGGAGAAAGCTAAGGGTCCTCCGGCCAAGAGACGTCTGCTGATAAAGGCTACCAACAAGAAGAAAGGGAGGACGAGCACTGCTATTCCCCTTTCTATTCTTCCTCCTACTGTTCCAAGCGCCCCCGTCAAGCAATTCCTTGTGGATGTAAGTATCACAAGTGAGATAGGGGCTACTGTATTTGAGCATCCATCTCATAAGATCAAGGTACCCTTCTATTACGATACTGAAACTCACTCAATAGACGCTTCTCGAGGCTTTGCCAAGCAACTCAAAAAGAAAAACTGGAAAAGTTTTGTATCCTTTGTGAAGGAGACTACTGCAGCAGCAGAACCTATGATTAAGAAGGAGATCGCCCTTTGACTAGACATGGTCAAAGAGAAGAAGTCGAAGAAACTAATCTCAAAAAAAATTTCTTCTAAATTCAAGATAAAGGATGTGAAAGCAAGGTATGAAAAACATAGGCATAGGCATAAACATAGTATTTTACCTCTATCTTCTTTAATGCCAACTTACTTTTGATTATTGTAGCTTGGCTCCTCCACTACCCAAGGATGCTTCTGCTGAGAAGCCCCTACAGCTCTGCCCATGGTCGAAGACACGGTGGAGATGGTGGTCAAAGGGAAGACCCCGTAGCAACAAAAGCTGCTACCAAGGCTGCAAAGACTACGACCATGGAAGTGGTCGCAGCAACAGAAATGCATGCGGCTAAAGACAAGGTAGAAATGCAAAGTTGGAAATCCTTTCGACCGTGGCAGCGAGGAGGAAAATATAGAGGATGTTCCTCTTCGCTCCCAAGAAGGCATAGCCGAAGGAGGAGGAGGAGGAGAACAACCTAACTTCTTTGCATTTTTTAACCTTGCATTTGTAGTGGGATCTTCTACTGATTGAATTCTGAGCTGAGTTTCATACCCCAAAGATCTTCCCAACAAAGGGAATATTTTCGATGATGAACGTCTTGAAAAGGTGTGGTGGAACAAGGTTGATGAGCTCAATCAACTCGAAGACTCCAGGCAGGTACTTGCTAAGTTTGCCCATGGGGATCATGAATATAAGTATCGAGTACTTAGACATTCTTACTAGGTCTTTTCTAATCTCTCACTAAGCTTCTTTTTTAGAGAGCGTTAGAAGATATGGCAACTATGGTTGAATACACTGGCAACTCATGCTCCTACGATAAGAAAATGCCAAACTCTCCAACAAGGCAGTGGAATGATAAGTTACTGGCTTATGTAGTCAAACTCAATTTCAACCATTTATCCATGCTTTCTTGTCTGCTTTTAACCTTCGTAGGTCTAAGAGCGACGCAAAGTTTTAGCTGCTGCGCTCAACAATGAGAGGGTCGATACGCAGACGCTAAAGAAAGAAAATGTTGACCAATCAATAACCATTATGAAGGCTAATTTTGCAATTAAAGCATTGTAGGTGAAAATAAATAGTAAGTTCTGAACTTAAGACTACTTATTTGGTTGTCTTTCTGGTGTTCCTCTTGCTCTTTTCTTTTGACAGAAAAAGAGGTTGAAGCGAGTAAGTCCCAAACCGAAGTCGAAGAAAAGACAAGGTGATTAGAGAATTACTCATATCAATAAAGAGACCATCTAGAGAATGAATCTGTTGGAAGAAAAGCACAAAGCTGAAGTCGATAAGCTTGATGCTCGACTAGCAGGTAAGAAAAGCTTCACCTTCAACTAGTTCTGCTAACTAGTCATGTGTTAAGTATTTTCCTGACCATTGTTATTCTGTTTGCAGTGGTCAAAATAAAACGTCTCTCAGAAGTCTCAACTCGTAGTCAAGAGGAAACGAAGTCGATGAAGGCAACCCTCCATGACAATGTTGTACTTCTCAACAATCTACTCGGTGGGTTTGGTTCGAAGAAGATAGGTCCTTCTGAAGATACCATAACCGCTCATGCAAGTATAATCGGCCTACAAGTGAAGACTTTAGAGAAGCATCTATCTACTCTGAAGACTGATCAGGCCTAGTTGATTCAAGAGGCAATTAAAGGACTTGTAAGTTATGCCTTGGTAAAACTCAAGGCATGCGACCAGAACCTCAACATTCAATCGATCGACCACAACTTTAGTTGCTCTGAAACAGAGGTAGCCTATCTAACTGAAGAACTAGAGCCGACTAGTAGAAGGGTCACAGAGGAGATGCATCTTGACTATCCTTCTTCAGAGTAGTTTGTAAATAATAACTTTGTAAATACTTACCTTTGAATGATGAAAGACTTTTTTCTTGCAATTCATCTTGTTGAGTAGTTAGTAATCATCAGACAAAAAAGAAATAAAAGAGAATGAATTTATGACTAAGAAATAAAGTTATACTGATAACCCTATTCTAACCCCCGACTATTTACTTAGTTTATATGGATAAACTAATCAAATAGTACAGAGTAAAGTATGCAGAGAGCAGTCATCGACTATCATTGTCGAATTTGATTATCATGTGCTGGTAGAAAAAGTTAGGAACAAATCGATGCTGAGAAGCTCCCTCTAGTGGGTAGGACCACGTGCAGAGAGGAGAGGCTTCGACTAGGTGATGTTACCCCCTTCGACCAGGTTAATCAAATTGAAGGCATAAACGATAAGAAGATAAAGACTCAGAATCCTTCTTGTACACCTGTTCAACGTTTTCATAGATAACGCAATTATATTATACTAATAGCAAGAGTTAAGAATAGTTTGTCACTAGGAAGCTCCTTCTAGTGGGTAGGACGATATGCAGAGAGGAGAGACTTCGACTAGTGGTGTCCCATTCTCTGACCAATTAAACAAATTGGATGTGCTACAAGTTGTTGAACAAACACAAAAGAAGTTCTACTGAACATACAACAACAAATATTTGAACAAACTAAAAACTTTATTGAAAGAGTAGAAATATTTACACATAAAATTTGCATAATTGGTCAATGTTCTAAGAATTTGATAGAATCTGGCCATCCTCCATAGCAAGTTATACAAAGCCCGATTGTGTGACTTTAGTCACAGTGTAAGGACCTTTCCATTTGGGGGAAAGTTTGTTCCGATTAGATTGGGATTGAATTTTCTCAATACGAAGTCATCTACAGCAAGGCTATGAGGTTAGACCTTACGATCGTAGTAATTACACATGGCTTGCCGATAGGCCACTGGTTGGATTAAGGCTTGATTCCTCTTCTCTTTGAGCAGGTTGATAGCATCTGCTCAGAGTTGCTCTTGGTTGGAGTCATTGAAGTTCTCGACTCTTGTCGATTGGATCTTTAGTTTTGGAGGAAGCATTGCTTCAGCCCCAAAAATTAGAAAAAAATGGAGTCTCTCCTATCGCCCGACTAGGAGTCATGTGAATTGCCCATAATACCGAAGGTAATTATTGTACCCTTGCCATCGAGCGCTTTACAAGCTAATCGAAAATTCAAGTCTTAATTCCTTGCATTATTTGGTCATTCGCGCACTCGACTGGCTCATTGCTTTGAGGATGGGTGACTGAGGTATAACAAAGTTTGGTACCCAATTTGTCATAAAATTCTTAGAATTTTGCACTAGAAAATTGTTTACCATTGTCTGTAATTATTCGACTTGGTACTGCAAATCAAGTAATCACGCTTCTCATCATGAACCTCTTTGCGACTTTCGTTGTTATCCCAGTCACAAGTTCAGCCTTGATCCATTTTGTGAATATGTCAATAGCCACAAAAAGGTACTCGAAGCCCCCAGATGCTCTTGGGAAAGGTCCTAGGATGTCTAAACCCCAGGTTGCAAAAGGCCATGAGGGAGGAATTGTTTGAAGAGCCTGAGCTAGTTGGTGTATTTGCCTTCTATGAAACTGGTATTTACACACATCTTAACTAGCTCTTTGGTGTCATTGAGGGCTGTTGGCCAGTAGAAACCTTATCGAAAGGCCTTTCCAACCAGTGTTCTGTAAGAGGCGTGTGCTCCACAGATACCCCGTGTATGCCGTTAAGGAGTTGTAATCTTTCTTTCTGCAATATGCATCACATGAGAACTCCTTGAGTACTCTGTTTATAGAGTACTCCATCAACCAAGTATACATTTTGGCCTTGCGAGATAGACAATCTGTTTTGAGATCATCGTTAGGTACAAAACCCTTCTGAAGATACTCATAGGTGGGACCCATCTAGGAATCCTTATACTCGATAGAAGCTGTCTCATTAGGAATTGTCTCCAATGCTTTGACCAGAGATGGCTTCTAGAGTTGCTCCAAGAAGACTCCTAGTGGTACTTGTGACCGGAAGAAGCTATTCAAGCCAACTGGTCTACGAGAAAGTTATCCTTTAGAGGGATATACTATAACTCAAAACCGAAAAAGTACTTCTCAAGCTTCCGAACTTCTGACAAGTACTGAGACATGGTCAAACTTTAGCATTGATACTCTTTGCTAACCTGATTCATGACTAGTTGAGAGTCACCTCTCACGAGTGTCAACGAATCCCATGCGCTTTAGCGGCTAGTATGCTAGGCAACAAACCTTCATACTTAGCCACATTATTAGTGGTTGGAAAGAGTAATTGGATGACATACTTTAAGGTCTCTCCTATGGGAGATTCCAAGACCACGCCAGCCCCGAGCCACTTAGTGTAAGCGGCCCATCAAAGTACATCGTCCACTGGTTGTAGGAAGCATACTATTGGGGATCCTAAACAAGTTCAGGATTTGTCCATTCAGTGACAATGTCTACTAAGACCTGGGATTTAATGGCCATTCGGGACATGAAATGGAGGTCGAACTCCCCAAGTTATACCAACCATTTTGCCATGTGTCCCGCTGTTTCCTTGTTCTAGAGGACCTCTCCTAAGATAATCTCAGACAGCATAATAATTTTATGCGCCTGAAAATAATGCCTTATCTTCCTCGAAGACATGAGGAGAGTATATAAGAGTTTTTGGACCTGAGGGTAGTGCTCCTTAGACCCATGTAAGACTTCGCTTACATAGTATATTGGTCACAGGATACTTTCGCATTCTGCAATGAGTACTGCACTTACTGCCTGTGGTGTAGTGAAAAGATATACCATGAGTGTCTCGCCTAGCTTTGGAGAAACCAAAATAAGAGCACTCGTAAGATATCTCTTGATATCCTCGAAGGCATCATTAGCCTCTTTCAAACACTCAAAACCTTCGTGCTTCCTAAAAAGTTTGAAGAAGGGATGTCCTTTCTCTCCCAGACGCGCAATGAAATGACTTAGAGCTGCCATGCAGTCAGTGAGTTTTTGAACTTCTTTCTTCGTGATCAGAGGGTGCATCTACTCGATGGCCTTGATCTTTTCAATATTTACTTCGATACCTCTTGCCAAAACAAGGAATCCAAGCAACTTTCCTGAAGAAACTCTGAACACACACTTCTCAGAATTGAGTTTCAAGCGATGCTTTCTGAGGTTGTCAAAAGTCTTCTATAGATCTAAAATATGATTAAGTTGTTTGATGCTCTTGACGACTACATTATCAACATAGGCTTCTAAATTTCGGCCCATTTGATGTATAAAGGTCAATTGCATCAAACGTTGAAAAGTCATACTAGTATTTTTTTAGGCCAAATGGCATTTTGACATAGCAAAATACTCTGTGGCGATTCACCAGATGGATCGAAGCCGCCTGACAAAATTGGCCATTGGGACGAATCGAAGAAATTTTGGTGTTCCAGGCCTATTGTGAGTGCGGCCTTCGTCTTCCCTTTCATCCCTTCCTTACCACCGTACTCGAGTATTTTGGGGTCAAATTGGTGAACTTGGTTCCCAATTCTATCGCAATACTCACCGTGTTTGTGTACTTGTGTGAGGCGTATTTTGGGATCCCGCCTGACCTTGAGCTCTTCCGGTATTATTACAAGATGGGCTGGTAGACTGGAATCACCAGGAGCTGTGGTCTGAAGCTCCACGACGGCAAGACGGAGTTGTATATCCCAATGTACACTCGGTCTTCATGGCCGGGATGAAAAAAGCGGTGGTTCTACTGGGAGACAACTAGAGAAGACAGCCTTTCTTTCGTGGGAAGGCTATGGAGAAGAATAGCCTCTGGAATTTGGTCCCTAAGGACCTCACCTGAACAGTTCCTTACATCTCAACTATCAAAGAGCTAAGAAACAGGGGTCTTACGGGCTAGCATGTGGTGATGGACATCATCACGCGTCGAATTAGCCCTTAGCAACAAGCACATCCCATGTGGATGTACTCGGGTGCCTCGGATATGACCAGGGATTATGACCTAGCTTGTTTTCAACGACCTACTTCATCGTTGGGTATTCTGACAAGGCGATTAAAACGTGTGCTTATTCCTAATAACTGCACATGATCTCTCTCTGACAACAATCGTCACACGGTGAATGGGCCATTACGTCTCTCTGACAGTAACTTCCATCAGACGGTTATCACCGAATTGTTGAGGCATCTTTTGGCATGGGACAATGGCCACCACTTCATCGATTATATAAAGGTTGACGTTAGAGAGGAGAAGGGATCGGAAACATTGGATCAGGAGATAGTGCTAGGCACTTCGCATTACTCTCTATTGTAAACATCTTTCTGAGCAATAGCTACACAGGATGTAGGGCTATTATTCTCCTAGGAGAAGGCTCGAACCTGTATAAAAATTCCCGTGTCTCTACTCTGCAAGTTCATACACCGAGTCTTCTAGAGTTTCCCAGAAACCTAACAAATCATACATAAAATTGATATTAAAACATCGTTAAGAACCTGTGGGCTTAATTCGACTTGATTCATCAGTTGGAGGGTCTTCGAGAGACACTCGAATGAGCGCATCAGCGGGTGGACACATTTTGAGCTTCTTTCGCTAATGATCCCAAACTGTCTTACGCCGATGACGTCGTCTACAAAGTTTTGAAGATGGAGATATCATGCTACCTTCGCCACTAGATCAAAGATTTGATTATTTAAGTTTTTACTTTTTTAATCTTTGTAAAAAGTGATTGGCCATGCTGTTTGGCCATATATAAATACAAAAATAAATAAATCGGTTGAATTTGTATTTACTATCTTCTATATATGTAAATGGTCTTGGTATAATGACATGATGTCATTACTAACTGGTAAAAAATAATTAAGCAATACTGTTGTAGGGGTGGCCCCCACCTAAGCCCAGCAGGCCTGTTAAGGGAGTGTAAGGCCTAGAATGGGACATGTATAGTGACATAGGTACCCCTGAGGGAAGTGCTCATGTGTAAGGGTATAATTGTAAAGGCACTCCCCATGTGGAAGTATGTAAGAGATAGGCCATGGGGGAAAGAGGCCTAAGCCATTCATTTTACTCAACTCTCCACTATTACACTCTCTCTCTGTTTGGTCTGTAACCACAACAGTTGGCTCCGTCCGTGGGGAGGACAAGAGCAAGCCTCCAAGTCTGAAGGAGGATGGCACCAAAGAAAGCTTCACCGTCGGCGGCGAAGAAGAAGGCGGAGGCGGCGAAGTCTCGCGTCAGCACTAGGGCTTCGGCTTTAGCAGCCGCAGGTACGAGCGGTGGTGCAGGTGCGACCGCCAACCCCGCCATTGACACGACGACCGACCCCGCCATCGATGCGACGACCAACCCCGTCAGCGACGCAACGCCAGACCCCACCAGCACCGCCCCGACGACCAACCCCGACGACGGCAGCGCAGGCGCACCCGTTTTTTCACCCGGCGCAGAGGCGGCGAATGGCCCCAGCGGCGACGCGAACCTCATCACCGGCTCCAGGGTCCTCCAGGACAACGCGGCGGGCAGCCCGGCTGCGCAGGCCGTGGTCACCACCGCGCCGGCAGCACCGACAAGCGCACCGACAGCCTCGGCCACGCCTGCGATGGAGGCTGCCCTGCTGGCGGCCCTCAGCGCGTTTCAGCGGGAGCTAACAGACCTCCGCGGAACCGTGCAGGACATGCAAGAGGCTCGGAGCCAACACGCCCCCCCCGGCGGTGGCATCCGAACCCGCTCCGGAGAGGGCGGATAGTCGCGACGCCCCTACGTCTAGCCGCGTCCCACTACGGCGCGTAGATCCGGAGTCCCCGCTCTCTGCGGGCCTACAGCAGGCGGCATGGCCTGAAGATTTCAAGTTCCCGAGCGTCATCGAGGCATACAAAGGCGACTCCGACCCACGGGAGTTTGTGCGCGTGTACGAGACTGCTATCGAAGCCGCTGGCGGAGACGACACTACGAAGGCAAAAGGACTCCCTCTCGCGTTACAAGGAGTGGCGCTGTCCTGGTTCTTCACCATTGAACCACAGTCCATCTACGCGTGGGAACAGATCCGCGACCGGCTCTACAACAACTTTCAGGGGAACTACGTCGAGCGTGTCAATGCGGACCAGCTCTTCGTAGTCAAGCAAAAACCCGAGGAAAGGCTTCGGGATTACTTCAAGCGCTTCGCGAAAGTACATTGCCAGGTCAAGGACGTCAACGAAACAACCGTTATCAACGCAGCAATACAAGGCCTCCGACCGGGACCAATGGCCGAATACAACGCGCGCAAGCCCATTAAGACAGTCGGGAAGCTCTTCGACAAGATGGAAGAGTACGCCAGAGCGGAGGAGGACGCGCGGAGGCGACACGGTGATGACTTCGACACCAACAAGGCGGAGGGCTCGGCGAAAAGCGAAGGCTCACCGAAGCAGGGCTCTTTGAAAGGTAAGCGCAAGCAAGAGCAGCCGAAGGCCGCCTCCGAACGCAAGGACCCCCAACACAATGACCCGCCAGGCGATAGGTCCAAGCGCGACCAACGCAAGTCCAGGAAACCTCGATACGTCTTTGACATCGAGGGCGGCTCCGAAGACAACGCCTCCGCAGGTCGCGGGGGCAAACAGCGCCGAGGCCGAGGACGGGGACGTGGCCGAGGTCGAGACGACCGAACCCGCGAAGAGTACGGTGACCAGCACCACGGGCAGTGGTGCGAAATCCATGGCCGAGGCAACCATGACACGCGTGCTTGCGCCACTATTGCAGCACTACGGCAGAGCGTCGCCAGGGACAAAAACCCGGACACACGCACACCCGTTGTGGCCCACGTCCAACACCCCCAGGACCAAGGAATGCAGCCCTAGGAAGGCCTCCTGCGAATTCAGGCACATGTGCAACAACCTCGGGAGGGCCTCCTACAGTTACAAGCCCCGGAAGGAGCCCAGCGCAAGATCATCAATGTCATCTCCGGAGGCTCCTCGCTGGAGTTCTCCTCGGCGCGGCAACGGAAGGCTTACGCGAGGAGGCTGCACCACATCGCGGCATACCCGGCGCAGGCGCCGCCGGAATGGGCACAGCACGAGGTCACCTTCACGCTCGCTGACGCCAAGGGCGTGGAGTTTCCCCACCAAGACCCTTTGGTCGTCCGGGTCCTCGTAGCCAGATGCGAAGTCAGGCGCGTCCTAGTCGATGGAGGAAGCTCCGCGAACATCCTATTTGCCGCGGCCTTCGACCAAATGGGGATCCCCCGAAGTCGATTGGGGCCGTCAGGCATCCCGCTGCAAGGATTTAGAGGGCAGCCTTTGCGCGCTTTGGGCCAGATATGCCTCCAAGTGTCCTTCGGCCAAAACGACAACGTCAGGAGCGAGGACGCCATCTTCGACGTGGTCGACATTGCATACCCCTACAACGCCATAATAGGGCGGCCGCTCCTAAACACTCTCGGGGCAGTCCCGCATCACGGCTTCCTCTGCATGAAGCTTCCTGGACCGCGGGCCGTCATCATCGTTCATGGCGACCAGGACATGGCTCGGCGCATAGAGCTTGGCGCCAGAGCTCTATGCCACGCAGCTCACCAAGGCACCTAAGCCGGGTGTGCAGATGCGGAGCCCTCGGGTGGCCCCCTAGAGCGCCTCGCGTTCCTCACGTACA
This sequence comes from Dendrocalamus latiflorus, assembly GCA_017311315.1. NCBI lineage: Eukaryota > Viridiplantae > Streptophyta > Magnoliopsida > Poales > Poaceae > Dendrocalamus > Dendrocalamus latiflorus. Next base: position 45,706,648 of record CM029666.1, on the reverse strand, counting down.
AGGTTGCCCCGGCAGCAGCGGCTCGTCAGCGGTCGCCCCGTCCTCATAGCGGTTAGTGGCCGGTATCCCCCCTCTTTTGTAATTGCTCGCCCGCGCAAACGGGAATTTAATAAAGTTCACCGTCTGCACAAACTTTTGTTCTTCGAAACAAAGACACGCGTTCGCGCGCGCACTCTCCGTCAAAGATACGGGCATGAGTATAAACAAAGACACGCGTTCACGCGCGCACTCTCTGTCAAAGATACGGGCATGAGTATAAACAAAGACACGCGTTCACGCGCGCACTCTCCGTCAAAGATACGGGCATGAGTATAAACAAAGATACGCGTTCGCGCACGCACTCTCCGTCAAAGATACGGGCATGAGTATAAACAAAGACACGCGTTCGTGCACGCACTCTCTGTCAAAGATACGGGCATGAGTATAAACAAAGACACGCGTTCGCGCGCGCACTCTTTGTCAAAGATACGGGCATGAGTATAAACAAAGACACGCGTTCGCGCGCGCACTTTTTGTCAAAGAAACGGGTATGAGTATAAACCAAGACGAGCGGGGGGATGCCTCCGCACGCACTCTACGGAGTATAAATAAGACGTAGCGTCGAGGTTCGCCTCCGCACGCAATTTCACCGCCCGCAACGCACGGAGGCCCACCTGCGCGCGCAGTCTACGGACTCTAAATAAGACGTAGCGTCGAGGTCTGCCTCCGCACGCACTCTACGGAGTATAAATAAGACGTAGCGTCGAGGTCCGCCTCCGCACGCACTCTACGAAGTATAAATAAGACGTAGCGTCGAGGTCCGCCTCCGCACGCACTCTCCGGAGTACAAAACAAAGACGCGGATGCCATCCCTGCACACTCTACGGAGTATAAACAAGACGCGAACACCGCGCACGCACGGGCGTTGCCCCAGTGCGTACTCTTCAGAGTATAAATAGGACGTGGACGCCGATCCCACGCACTCTCTGGAGTATAAAGAACACGCGGACGCTATCTCCGCGCACTCTCCGGAGTATAAACAAGACGCGAACACCACACACGCACGGGCGTTGCCCCAGTGCGTACTCTTCGGAGTATAAACAAGGCGTGGGCACTGGCCCCACGTACTTTAGAGCACAGCTTACCCCGGCTAATTCTACGGAGTGCAAAGTGCACCACGGGGGCCCACTCCCACGCGCCGCCTGCAAAGTACCAAGGCGATGTACCAGAGGCTGCTTCCCGCGCGAGCACACCCGCGAACGAGAAACACCAGAGGCTGCTTCCCGCGCGAGCACACCCGCGAGCGAGAAACACCAGAGGCTGGTTCCCGCGCGAGCACACCCGTGAGCGAGAAACAACAGAGGCTGTTCTTGCAGAATCGTGGGACGGAGCGCTCGCGCGTCTACTTCGACTAGGCGCCAGCTCCGCTGCCACCACTTCGAAGGGTAGGGGACGGAGCGCTCGCGCGTCTACTTCGACTAGGCGCCAGCTCCGCAGCCACCACTTCAAAGCGTAGGGGACGGAGTGCTCGCGCGTCTACTTCGACTAGGCGCCAGCTCCGCTGCCACCACGTCGAAGGATAGGGGACGGAGCACTCGCGCATCTACTTCGACTAGGCGCCAGCTCCGCTGCCACCACTTCGCAGGATACGGGACGGAGCGCTCGCGCGTCCACCTCGACTAGGCGCCAGCCCCGCCGCCGCCGCTTCGAAGGGATATCGGACTCAGCGTGTGCGGTTATCGCAACTACGCGTCTATCTCGATCAAACTGCCCCCGCAAGGCGCAACTCATTGCTTACGGGCGCGCGTAGTAACCCTCCGAGTTTACCATGGGACAATGTAGCCGGAGGGCGGCGAAGCACTTCGCAGGATCTAGTCAAGGCTGTTATTTGCATTCGCCAAGGACGCTTACAAAGGCGCACAAACACCTCCGGCGCACCAGGCCGCTACTCGGTAGGCTCATCCTTAACATGCGTCCGTACCGAGGCTCCACTCGAAGACGCCTGACTTGCCCAGAAATCCAACGCTTCCTCAGCTCTTTGCCAGCGCCGAAGACGCCGTCGGGTTGCAAGGTCAGAGATCAGCAGCCGGCCCTAGCTGGGTAGCTGCTCGGGACAAGGGGGCAGGAATCAGAACAGCGGGAAACAACTCCGTATTTTGCCAGCAAAAAAAAGAGAGAAGGCAATCCGGGCTCCGGTTACAACGCACACCAACACGCGACAACCTCCCGTCATACCTGTGGGTTCGCGGTGTCCTCCGGGGCCGTGGCGCCATCCTCGTCACGCCGGGGAACCTCGTCCAGAAACTGGCCAAGATTTCCCTCGCCGTGCAAGTTGTTCCGTAGCTCGACTATGGCTGCGGCCTCGCCGCAGTATTCCCATATCCGCTCATGGAAAAACTTCACGGCACGGCGTACGGCTCACACGGCGCCGGACATTACCCCGCCCCCGGCAGGCATCTCCAGTCGGGGATCGACTAGCCCCGCAATGTGTTCACAACCGCGATGTCGTAGGAGCGCGCACGTCAGACACGACGCCACGTAGGCGCAGTGATTGCCAAAGATCGCCGCGGCACCATGTGCAACGTCGGCCGCTTCCCCAATCCACCAGAGTGACCGCGATAGGTCCTCGGGCCCGAAGGAGCGCGCCGGCACTTCAGCGACAAGCCCCTTGAGGGTATCTTCCAAGGCCAGCATGGCGTCCCAAGCGGCTACCGAAGCGTCGCCCAAGGCTCGATCTCGCTCCGTGAGAGAGGCAGCAAGCTCGCTGTTCTTCCCCTCTAGGGCAGCTATCTGTTGCAGAAGGCCGTCCCGCTCTGCAGCAGCTTCTTGCTGCACCGCCTCCACTGCCGACGCTCGCGCTGCGGCAACGAGCCCATCGGTGCGCGTCTTCACCTCCGCGCACTCCAACTCCAGGCGGTGTATGCGAGCATCCTGGGCGGAGCGCCCTCCTGCAACTCCCTGCAGCTCCTCTTCGGCGGCCTGCAGCCTGCTCCGCAGCGCTGCTCCCTCGCGAACGTGGGCACCTCGCAGGGCCTGGGCCAGCACGAGTGTCTGCGCGGCGCAGGAGTTAGCAAACGCTAAGCGGCGGCAAGTGGTCTAAAAGACGGACACTTACCCTCACTCCCGACACCTCCAATGCATCTCCAAGGCGCCCCGACCCGTGGGTCTGCAACGCCTGTTGACCGATGCTGGCGGCCACGTCCTCCGCAATCCCAAGCCATGCCCTCAGAGCGTCCGACGGAGGAACGAATTCCGCCGAGCTCGGGCGGGCGACATCAGTGTCGCCAGCACTAGGACCCCCGCGCTCAAGGAACGGCTCCTCCTCCGGGATAAGTGCCGCTACAAGGAGGAATTACACGCTTGTCACGAGGCATGCAAAAAAAATGTCGAAGGAGTGCCGTCGTAACCTACCTTCGGTGGCGGACGAGGGACTTCACGGAAACGTCTCCCTAGCCGCGGGCGGGACAGCCTGTACTTCGGCCCCAACGGACGGTGTTGTCTCGCAAGGCCTGGGAACCTCCGAGTCGGGACCTAGCGCCAACCGATTCTGCGCCACGGTTATCGTGGCCCGAGGGGCCGGGAGGGCGCGGGGTGGAGGGACCTCGGTGCTCGAAGCGGAGTCCCACAGGCTCCCAACACCGGTCGCCACAATGAACCCTCGCAAAGTCCACGAAAGGGGGGACGGCAGGCGTGGCCGCTTCGCTTGAGCGAAAGATACCACCGCGGTACCCGCCGCAGGAGTCGCTGTGGTAGGAACACTCGCCGAAGGGGCCTCCACAGCTACAACGACAGCGGTCGGGGGCTTCGCCCCCACGACCTCTGCGGAAGATACCCCCACCTCCGCGGGGGATACCTCAGCCCCGGCTGCCGCTGTTAGCAAAGGTTGTGCCCCACACACTCCCGCGAAGGGCAGCCCCGCCACAGTCATGGCCGGAGACAAGGGCTCCGCACCGGTGCCGCCAGCCGGCACCACCACCTCGGCGACGGTCGCGGGCAGCGAGACCTCCGCGGCGCGCCCTCCGCCGCCGGCGCCTTCGCCCTCAGTACCCGCGCCCTCTAAATCTGAATCGACATACTTCGCCAAACTCGACTCCGGGCTCGCCGCGCTGACAGGAACAGCGGCAACCGTTGTACGGGGCGTGGTCGTAGTGCTCCGGGCCCTCTTGCGGGACGGCGCCTTCGTCTTCACGGCACCGTCATCCTCATGCTGCTGGTCCGGAGGGGGCCGATCCGGCACAGGAAGCCCTAAGGCTTCACACACGCGGTTTATTCGCCCCAGTCTGGCCTCCGCAGTCGCAGCTGCGCGTTGCCCGTGCTCTCTGCCGGTGTATGGCCCGAGGAACACACGCGCGGCGTGCTCCGCGTCCTCAAGGCCAGTCCCTGCCCTAGACAGCGCATTTACACAATGCGATACGTATGAACGAAGAGGAAGGCATGGTCGAGACTTACGAAGGTCAGTCGGCACGAGCAGCGAGAAAACGGACGGGCGAATGTTATCATCCCGGCGTTCACCGGCTGTGAAGCGCCAACCATGGGAAAGCGGCGTCGCACCGAGCATCATGTACTCCTCGGCGAGGTCGCGCATATTGAAGCGGGCGGCGACCCCCACAAATCTTCGCGCCCTCAGCCTATCTTCCTGGTCAAGCGTTAAGCCGGGGCTGGTCTTGAATGTAATCGGCCCGCTTGCGTACTCGAGGCCGCTGCCACTCGTCACACGATGGTAGAACCACCGCCTAGCCCAGTGGACCTCCCACTTCCCTCGGGTCACGTTCGCGGGGAAAAGCTTCCCACATGACGCCCGCAGGACGAAGTTGACACTGCCAAATTTCGACAGCATACCGTCCTTCCGCTCCTTCGGCTGGCACCGGGCCTCATGCAAATACGCGAACAGGGAGGCGCTGGGCCAACACCCCTCCGAGCGCATGACCCAGCTGTACACGGCAAGGTGAGCCACCGCGTTCGGAGTCAATTGTGACAACTCCAACCTAAAGGTCCGCAGCACAGCCCCAACAATTGCTGCGGACGGGATGCGATGTCCGGCTTCAAAGTAGGCGACGAAGACGATCGCCTCCGACTTCTCAGGGCACAGCTCCGTCTCGTCATCGGTGGGCAACCGCACCGCGTGGTGGTCCGATAGCTTCCCCTCTCGCAACAGGGTCCAAATCGTGTCTTTCGTCACGAGCGTGCGGCCCAACTCGCCGGAGTACGGACCCTGGCTCTTCTTCGCCGTCCACCACTTGTCTGTCGCCGCCGGATCGCGCACCTCCAGCGTGTATTTCACCTCGAGCGGCGAGGACCGCCTGCGGATGGCGTAGCCGCCCACCTGAGTGCACTCGTCGCAAGTCGCCATCAGCACCCACGGGGAACTTGGCGGCGAAAAAGGAGCGCAGGAACAGGGCGAGCGAATGCGAAGAGCAACGTGAACAACCAGAAAGCGCAAGGAGGCGTAGGCACAACGCCACGGGGGGTACTTAAAGGCCCCCCGCCTCCCACCGGGGGTAAGCGCAAACGGCGAGCGACAACCGCTCACCTCCCCACGCGCGAAGCCAAAGCGTCGCGGCGGTACACGTAGCCAGCACGCGACCATGGTTGTGCAGAGTCCTGTCACCACACGACGCGTCGCTAGCGTCCCACCGCGTGTCGGTCAGCGCAAGGAATAAACGCAGGTCGCGCGACCCGGCATAGCTTTCGGCGCGCGCTGGCGTGGCTCTTCGGACCCTATACCGCGATAGCCCAAACGGGGTCACCAACCCCCTGACCCTGGCCGCACCTGTCCAACGGGACAACCGCAAGTCTGCGCGGCATGGGTAACCGAGGATCAGCAAGAAGCGCAACCGCTAGCAGCCAGTGATGCGCGTTGGAAGGAGGGCAACCAGTGGGCGGCACGCCTACTGCGCCGCGCCACGTGCCCCGCCCCTCTGAGGAAGGGGCTTGACCGCTGACAACCAGTCGACACGCCAGTCATGGCCCACCGCGTGTTCATCTTGAATGGACAAGTGCGTACGGATACAACAGCCCGCTCGTGCCAGCCCAGGGGTCGGCGCGATTTCCGGGGCCATTAAGGCGCATTACCGCGGGGTCGCGCTCACCCCACGGAGTGCACCGCCACCTCTTCGAAGGGTAGGGAACGGAGCGCTCGCGCGTCTACTTCGACTAGGCGCCAGCTCCGCTGCCACCACTTCGAAGGGTAGACGGAGCGCTCGCACGTCTACTTCGACTAGGCGCCAACTCCGCTGCCACATCTTCGAAGGGTAGGGGACGGAGCACTCGCGCGTCTACTTCGACTAGGCGCCAGCTCCGCTGCCACCACTTCGAAGGATAGGGGACGGAGCACTCGCGCGTCTACTTTGACTAGGCGCCAGCTCCGCTGCCACCGTTTCGAAGGGTAGGGGACGGAGCGCTCGCACGTCTACTTCGACTAGGCGCCAGCTCCGCTGCCACCACTTCCAAGGGTAGGGGACAGAGCGCTCGCGCGTCTACTTCGACTAGGCGCCAGCTCCGCGGCCACCGTTTCAAAGGGTAGGGGACGGAGCGCTCGCGCGTCTACTTCGACTAGGCGCCAGCTCCGCTGCCACCACTTCGAAGGGTAGGGAACGGAGCACTCGCGCGTCTATTTCGACTAGGCGCCAGCTCTGCTGCCACCACTTCGAAGGGTAGGGGATGGAGCGCTCGCGCGTCTATTTTGACTAGGCGCCAGCTCCGCTGCCACCATTCCGAATCGTGGGGGACGAAGCGCTCGCGCGTCTACTTCGACTAGGCGCCAGCTCCGCTGCCACCACTTCGAAGGGTAGGGGACGGAGCGCTCGCGCGTCACTTCAACTAGGCGCCAGCTCCGCTGCCACCGTTTCGAAGGGTAGGGGACGGAGCGCTTGCGTGTCTACTTCGACTAGGCACCAGCTCCGCTGCCACCACTTCGAAGGGTAGGGGACGGAGCGCTCGCGCGTCTACTTCGACTAGGCGCCAGCTCCGCTGCCACCACGTCGAAGGATAGGGGACGGAGCGCTCGCGCATCTACTTCGATTAAGCGTCGCTCCGCCACCACTTCGGAGATCAGGGGACGAATCGCCCACGCGCTTACCCCCACGCGCGTAGCACCCCTGGGCTACCCCGTAGACGCCTGCTCTCCGCGGCTGCTATCCTCCAGGACAGGAGACCAGCAGCTTTGGATCATCACCCCACTGCTCGCCTTGTAGGCACCGCCTCGGTGGGACGGCAGGCCCGCCGGCAGTCCCCGCACGTTGCACCGGCGCAGGTTATGTCACGCCAAGTTTTGGCTTGTTCTCATAAACAGACCACCTTCAGTCTATCCATATTCTCTCGGAAGGCGGGCTTGATCACAAGCCCCGACTGAAGGTGAGTCTGTCTAAGAGAACAGGGCAAACCTTGCCCAGAAATACAGAGCGAGCACAGCAAGTGTGGGCAGTTGCCGTTAACAGACGCTAACCAAGCTCCCGAGAAAAAATAGGCCTCTATCAGTACATCAACATCCCCCGAGCCGCGTGGTGCCACCATGGAATGTGGATGCACTGAAGAGGCCCATTTTAGGGGAGCAGCACCTATCCGCGCACACAATGCAGGTACAAGATTACACCAGCCTGCTATATATATACCCCATCAACAGGAAAGCCAACCGACAGCAGTCCAGCCGGCAGAAGTCCATCCGGCGAAAGTCCAACCGGCGGAAGTCCAGCCGGCGGAAGTCCAGCCGGCGGAAGTCCAACCGGCAGAAGTCCAGCCGGCGGAAGTCCAACCGGCGACAGTCCAACGTTGCAGCATCGTACCGTCACGATGCTCCAAGATCCGCACCGGGAGAAGGAATGTCGCCACATGGCATCACCGCGCCCCCCTCAAGTCCTGCGCCGCGCCAACCAAACCCCGCTGGGTAGGCTGACGCCAAAGACGCGCGCGCGCGATGGCTTACGACCCGCTCCGCCTCCTATGCTGACGCATTGGACTCCGACAACATCTCCACTCCGGACGACGGACCCGACCCCGCCACGGCAGGACTCGGTGGGTAACGAAGCCTTCGACAAGCCGCTTGGCGCCACGCCTTCACAATAAGGCGGACACTGCACTTCGAACGTTGAAAAAGCTCACAGGCCGCAGGGACGGAGGGGGCCAAAGGGCTCGGCAACATGGCTTCGGCCCGTGAAGCCCTTCACCATGAGAGGCTCCTGTTGTAGGGGTGGCCCCCACCTAAGCCCAGCAGGCCTGTTAAGGGAGTGCAAGGCCCAGAATGGGACATGTATAGTGACATAGGTACCCCTGAGGGAAGTGCTCATGTGTAAGGGTATAATTGTAAAGGCACTCCCCATGTGGATGTATGTAAGAGATAGGCCATAGGGGAAAGAGGCCTAAGCCATTCATTTTACTCAACTCTCCACTACTACTCTCTCTCTCTCTCTCTGTTTGGTCTGTAACCACAACAAATACATATTTACTCCTAGGCATTACTGAAAATACTTATTAATTTGCTATGACTTTCTTAGTAATTGAGGGTGATGTATTTGTTTGCAAGGCAATTATTTCGCAATACTTATTAATGCTTTCTACCACTATAGCTTCACGGTCTGTATTAATTCATTCATTATTCTGTAAGATATACTTCGTTTGTGCTGTGTAAAATTATTTTTTTCTACTTCAGATATCACCAACTCGCAAATGGCTGTCATGGACAAACTTTGACCAACCTCTACCAGGGAACCACCTGTTACCATTACTAATCACCATCTTGGTTTTTTATACATTCCCCATGCACTGGAAGCAGTACATATATATTTCATGGTAACACTAACATATGTAGTCATGCCCACCCCACAATTTAAATGACCTAGAGACAAAGTCAGATCCCATATCACACTTGGACTTCAAAGGGCATGAAGCAAATCACGCACTGAAAGCCCAAGTGTGATATGGGATATGTCTTTTTCTCTAGGCCATTTAAACTGTGGGGCATGCAAGACTACATATGTTAGTGTTACCATGAAATATATATGTACTGCTTCCAGTGCATGGGGAAGATATGAAAAACTAAAAATGGTGATTAGTAATATCACAGAAAGTTATTTTTAAAAACCTTCTGTGATAACACATCACAAATGATTTTTTTTATTAGTCATCTATGATATGTCGATATCACAGACGGTTTTTTTTAAAACTATCTATGATACATACACATCACAAATAGTTATAATTAAAAACCATCTATGATATCTACACACCACAGACGGTTATTTTTAAAAACCGTCTGTGTTGTGACTTTTCATAGATGGTTTGAAAACTGTTTGTGATGACCTCATGTCATTATTGACCCATAAACTCAGGTAGCTCATGAAATCATCTATGATGATGTTTTTGAACTATCTGTGATGACCTTGTAGTAGTGCCCCCAACAACGGCAGAAGGATTGGTCCTTCCCATGATGCACCCCAACGCATGCTGCACCACACCCACGGATTGTCGTTTGCGACATGCCAACACCGTCGTGCCACCCATTGGGCCATCCTAACACCCGGCAGCTTACCCCGACCACCAGCACGATACCCATGTGCACCTTTCTGAGCACGACGGGCTTCACTACCAGCGATTGTCTCGATGGTGAGGAGGAGGTGACCCAGTCGAATCAAAGAAGGGACACTGTTGTGCCACGCCGCCAGTGCATGGCACAACCATAGATACGCCAACTATGCACCTATGGCTCCATCAGAGAGGAGCCATGGAGCCTTGCCACCATCGCTACCATGGCAGCAGCTACAGCAGCGAGGAGGGAGTGGCAACAATAGGCACAACCCTTGGAATACCGTTGTCGACGTCCTTGTATGGCCCACCATCACCACCGGGGCCTGAGCACGACCCCAGATCTAGACTCCCTGAAGCATCGGCTTCAAGTCTCAACAGATTTGCGAGCCATCTACTTTGCTGGCTACCCTAACATCCAAACGGTGGCCACGACATGGAGCGGCATGGTGGCGAGCTACACTGGTGACTGAGCATGGGGGCTCTCACGTAGGTTTCACAAGCATTGATAGCATTCAGCCTCCACCTCCCAAAACAACGCCGATAAGTCCACCCACCCTTGCTCACCACCACCGACTAAGCCCTAGCACACAATGGTGAGGCACTAGATTTGTGAGCTCTGAGGGTGGAGAGGCAGTGAAACTGGAAAGAAAGACGAAGGGAGGAGTGGCGGCGGGCTCAGGTAGTGGAACTAGAAAGGGAGATGGACTCTATCATGGCTAATGAGACTTGGGAGATCACCGATTAACCTAGCGGGTACAAACCTGTAGGGTGTAGATGGGTCTTCAAAAAGAAACTTAGACTTGATGGTACTTTTGGGAAGTACAAGGCAAGACTTGCGGCTAAGGGTTATAACACCCATAAAGAGGGAGAATATTTATTTAATTCCTACTCTCCTATCGCCATATTAACTACTATCAAAGTGCTTTCTTCGTTAGCATCTTCCTATGGTGATTATCAAATGGATGTGAAGATAGTTTCCTTAGCGAAGAGTTAGATGAAAAAATATATATAGATCAACTGGATGGTTTTGTGATTTCTAGGCAGGAAAATAAGGTATGCATATTATTAAAATCCTTGTGTGGCCTAAAGTAAGCACATAAACAATGGCACGAGAAGTTTGATGAAACTTTGACATCCACTGGCTTGGTTGTGAATGAAGTTGATAAATGTGTATATTATCATTATGGTGGGGTCAAGGAGTGATCTTGTGTTTGTATGTGGATGATATACTTATATTTGGAATAAACACTACCGTAATTGATGAGATCAAATCTATATTATCTCGATGCTTTGGCATGAAAGACTTGGGAGAGGCAGATATCATTTTGAATATTAAATTGATCAAGACTGATAATAGGATCATTTTGAAGCAATCCCATTATGATGACAAAATATTGAGCCAATTTGGCTTTGAAAATTGTAATGTTTCTCCAACACCCTATAATGTGAGCATTAAGCTATGAAAGAATTAGGAGATAGAAAAAGATCAATTGAGATATTTACAAATCATTAAGTCACTCATGTATATAGCTAGTGCCACAAGACATACAATTTCATTTGATGTGAGCAAATTAAGTTGATTTACATCTAACCCCAGTGATGATCACCCAGAGGCATTTGAAAGAGTGTTGCATTACTTGAGAGGCACAATATCTTTTGGATTCATTATAATGGATACCCTTCTATATGAGAAGGATACATTGACTCGTAATGGATCTCTTGTGCGGATGAGATCAAAGCTACAAGTGGCAATAAATTTACTTTAGCTGGTGCTGCGTTTCATGGAGGTCTTGTAAACAAACCGTATTGACAAGGTCAACCATGAAAGCCGAGCTTGTAGCTCTTGACGCGGCCACTGTTGAGGCTGAATGGCTGAGAAAGCTTCTATTAGACTTACTATTGGTTGAGAAACCAATACTGGTAATCCTGATGTACTATGATAATCAAACAGTATTGGCTAAAGTTACAAGTACTAAGGATAATATGAAGTCCTCTAGACATATAAAGCATAAGCATGAATCTGTTAGAAAATTGACTCCAGAGTGATTGTTGTAAATTATATTTGCACTAAGAAAATCTGGCAGACCTTTTTACAATGAGGTTAGTGCAAAAAGCAATTTCTGTTGCATCCGTGGACATGGGAATGAAGCCTATTTGAGTTACATCACAATTATAACCCATACCTTCTTGATTGGAGATCCCATGACTTAGGTAGTGGAAAAAGTAAGTTGATGTTGTAACAAGAGAGTACATATTCATTATACCTGTGTCCTAATAGGCAAAGTACTCTCAACTGTATGGAAGGTTGGCATAAAGTCTTAATGTATTCTGTTATTGAAATGAGAAAAAGGTATTAGCCCGCATGATACCTAGAAAGAATACACCTACTTGAGCCTAACTATATGATCGCAGTTCACGGAAATGGGGCATCTCTAGAAAGCTCATGAGCATATTAGGGAGGATGACATTTTTAGTGCTCTGTTTAGGTGTGATTCTTTGGTAGTCTAGTATCAGTTGAGATTTCAAGTAAATTCTGATCACAAAAGGCTATGAATTCAAGGCCTATACCATTCATCAACTGTGGGAAGATGAATCTTGTCATTTTAGGCACAAGTTCAACCAGTACAGGACTTGCACTCAAAGACAGGTATATTAAAGTATTTCAGCACAATATCTTTGACATCTTTCTGCTATTTGCTTTGCAATTGGTGGGGATTATTAGAAATTAGGCCCATATGAATGTGAGGCCTATTTTCTATAATTCCAAAGCATGCATGGTTTAATACCATATTGGCTAGCCAAGTAGAGGGAAAGCAATTTATAAAGTGAAGTTCTTGCTACTCCTTGAGACATATGACACATGGATGGGAATGGCATGAGGAGGACTTTTGCTAAACACACACGTGCGCGTCTATTTGTGTATTTTCGTACAAAAAAATTGCGTGACTTGTTACGTGCGATGCGCGACCGCACCGTAACATGGAGCACCACTTAGCAGACCAAGTCCACATTTTCTTTTGCGAACCATGCAGTTCTCTCTCATTTTGAACTGTCTAGGAGCTGATAAACAATGCATAATTATTATTGTGTGGTTTGATGAGATAGTCACCAGTGTTTTAATTATGTTTAATGGTGGCAGTTACTAGTGAATTATTACAGTGTCCTTAAAAAGACCTAAAGATGTCTAGAAGAACACACAGAATTCCTCCTCCATTCTTCCACCTCCTCTCTGGATAGTTGTGTTGTAGTATCAAGATGCTCAACTACGTCACACTTTCATCTTGGCGTGCACTAGGAAGGAAGGAGAGCAGGATCTCTGCACCATTGCCGCAGAGAGAACCTGCACAGGGTAGCAATAAGGTTTCTGGGAATTGCACACCTACATAACACAGCTCGCTTCACTGCTATATCTACGTTCTGCACTGCATCGAGTCTGTGTTGCTTCTTGTTCTTCAGCAGACCCCCACTGTAAGTCATTCACATAATCGATCGACTCTGATATAATTTTGTTTTTGCGTATATTTGAAGTACAATATGATTTGCTTGTTGCTATTAATTATGAGATTTGTATCACTAGTATTTTGTGATATTTACTTTTAGTAAAATCTGGAATTAAAATATTGCCCACTTTTCCAACGCATGGCAAATCTTTTTTGAAAAACAATGGCCATGGCAAACCTGTGCTTATCTAACAATCCTCTCACCATTTGGCAGTGGCAAAACTATGAGTCAAATGGAATAATAAGTGTGACAAGTTCAGGTGGGGTAGTTTTCTGCGTAATTTAGATGAACAGGACATCGGTAGTTTCCTACATAGTTACAGAATGGAACACATATGGATCGCATTTAACTTCCAATTTCAATAATCTTGGATGCTAAGTGCGAATGTCATTTTCCAATGCCCTGCACCAAAACAGCCGGTCTTTTCATACTAGCTCAAGCTTATCTTATGGGTTTGTTGGTTAGGGTTCTCCAGTTTAAAAGTTAACAGAAAAGCCCTTTGCCATGAGTTCATCAGGAGCTAGCTAGCTTCTAGTAAAACAGAGGTCCACACTAGTATAATCTGCAAAACAAGTTGCTTGTTTGGTCCTAATTTCAACTTATAGACCGGCATGTCGGGACAAAATCAAATATGTCGTTCAGCAAATCTAGCTACGTTCTAGAATAGACAAAAGAACACATGTTCAAAAACCTAAAATGCATGCAGTAATATTCAGGCATGTCCATCGGTTGTGACTCACCAACTCCAATTAACCATTCATGCATGTGAGCATAACAAGATTCCTCCGGTTCTCTGATCACTCGCTTTCTTCTTTTCTCTGTATAATTGTCCGTCAGGCCCACCTTTTGGTTGTGGACAAGCCTAGCCAGGTCAGGATTGCCACTGACAACTGTCATCATCCTGGTCATCCAGGTCATTTCATCGCTGTCTCTTGCAAGTGTCCCACCGCTGGAATAGTCAATAACATGTAATCCACTCAGATCTAACAGGGCGCAAGCATGAGTATTGGCTGTATCTACAGACACACACTTACGTAAGATCAAATACAATAATTAGAGAGAATGAATGATTGTCTCCGCTTCTTTGTACCTAAAATCAAATCTCAAACTAAAAGCAAAACAATCTAACTTATCAAATGTGGATTTCGACCACAAGATGCTCAACCGCTCGCTTGACCCCTTTGCACGTGCTCGAAGAAGGTTTTGACTACTTGGTGTTTCACCGCTCACTCGACTGCTCGTTCGACTGCTCGGTTTGCATGTACTCAAAATCTTCGACACAGGATACAGAACCTCTCAAATACCTATGCTTTTGAGTACTCATATTTCCTCTGTTTTCTAGACAACGATTCAATACCTTTGCATGTAGTCGTAAAACTTCAATCCAACTGCAATCAACAACACTTTTTTGAGCAAATCATGAACCATATTAATTCAAGATGATGTTTATTGCTGGATTTTCAGGGATTTACAAAGTGCCCTCACAAGCACCCCTAAAAGCATAGCCGAAACTAAAGCCTCTTCAATCTTAAACTAAAGCCTCTCCAATCTTCTCCCCGCAAACCTTCCAAAAGCCTTGCGTTAACCCTTAGCTCTCCCTACTCTCACAGGCTAACACACTAAACGTGTCCTCATCAAACACAGACACAAAATCCTGTCTCTTCCAAAAATTAGGGGACCCAAAACCCTTCCAAACACGGGTTTTTCAATATATCTAAACCTTCCACGTTACAGACTCCTTCCATAACTTCTCCAATCTCATATCGCGACAAAGCCTCCAGAACCGCACCTCTCGTAGCTTCACCATGCATCATCCACCTTTAATCTCCACGTGCTTCAGCGTGAGCCCGACCACCTCATGACATCCTAAACTGCCTGAACCTCAGATTTCCCTCTCCCAGTCCCAGTCCTCCTTGTCACTGACCATGATCGTCTTCATACCCAGCCTACACATGCAAAGACCAAAGAAATTTTTTTCTAGCACAAGTTCTTCCCAACGTGACCGACATTAATCCACACATCACCCACCTTTGATCTCCATGTGCTCCAACGTGAACCCGACCACCTCGCAACATCCTAAACTGCCTGGACCTCAGATTACCCCCTCCTAGTCCCGGTCCTCCATGTCACCGACCATGACCGTCTTCATGCCAACCTGCACATGCAAAGACCGAAGACCTTTCTCCCAACAAAAGTTCTCCCCAACTTGACCGATATCAGTCCACACACACACAAACCACACTCTTAACCATCAGTAACTACAAACCAGATCATCTACGACCACCAATTTCATGCTCTGCAAAAATCAACTTCAGACCACCCAGTAAGACCAGTTTGACCACCATGCATAGGCCGGTCAGACCGCAAGCCCATCAAACACGAGTACTCGAGGTACTCGAAGATCACAAGTATTGAAGCACTTGAAGTCTACGAGTACCAACCGTGAAGCCTATGGCAACTGATCATAAAGCCTTTGACTACCGATCGTGAGGTCCACGACAATTGATTGCAAAGTCTAAGACAATAGATCACAAAGCCTACGACTACGACTACGACTACGAAGCCTACACAAAGTCTACAGCTACCGATCAACGACCAGTTACTGTAGCAGACAAGCTTATGACCTCCAACCAGTTCGCTATGTCTACGACTAGTACATTGTAGCTCTGACCACCTACTTCGATCGTTGTAGCTTCGACTACCGACTGGTTCACTATAGCTCATGACCAGTTCACTGTTGCAAACGACCAGTTCATTTTGCATACGATCAATTCACTATTGTATATGACCGATTCCCTGTAGCATACGACAGGTACACAGTAGCTTCGACTGGTTCACAATAGCTTACGACCAGTTCACTGTTCATGGTCAAAGCCTATGGATTACCTGCCGTGGTCATTCTGCCATGATCGAAATACCGTGATCGATTTGCCGTGGTCGACATTCCGTCTCATAAAATCTCAGGCTTCCGACCGTGGTCAAAGTCTGCCGGTCAGACCACCCAATACAAGGTGGTCAGACCGCTTATCCTAAATATTTCTGCAATTCCAGATTTACCAAAGAGCATTGATCAAAACTTTCACAAACATAAATTTCAATTCAACCCAAATGTCAATTATTCTTCATCACTGTATTCACGACCTCCACATGGTCTAACAACTTGAACATGATACATGTAGGTAGAGATAAGAGAAACCGAGGAATTTTGAAAGCAAGGGTAAAACTTCTGTCATTCATTTGAAGAAAAAGAGAAACACTGATTTTGAAGGGGATACATCAAAGGCGTCAACACTAGCCCTAAGAGGAGGGAATCCAACAATAGAAAGAAGTTCCAACCTAGAACTCCTATCAAAACACCAACTACACCCACAAAGCAAGCAGCCTGTGGAGCAACAAAGTAAACACCTCCCTCTACAACCAAAGAAACCTAGAGCTAACTATCCACAGGGCAAAGCACAAGACTAGAGAATGACGACTATTGCAAGGCTTGAGATGCAGCCGAGAACACCATGGTGCTCACCACAGTAGCAACCACACCACGGCTCACCAGAGTGAAGCCACTATTGACTGTGCCAACACCAACAACACTGGATAGCAACCACCAGCGTGATAAGTAACAACGAAAGCACGTGGAACCACAGCTAGAGCAATGCAACCACAGGACAATAGCAAGACAGCTTTGGGAAGAAGAGGCGGCGGTCCCTCCACTCACACCACGATGTAAGGGATGAAGCACCAACTAGTGATGGCTTGCCTTAGTCAGGAACCAAACCAAACTTCACACACAGAGTCCTCCACCATGATCGGCCACTCTAGGGCATGATCAAGCCACCCGCTCCTTAGTCCTCCTCAATGGTGAGCCTGCTTAGGACTGTGGCACACAACAAGCATCCCCACTACTATAAAACAAGTTATACTGGACGTCTCATCACAGACAGTTCATGGGTACCATCTATGTTGTAATTTTCACATAAGGTTTTACAAGCGTGACCATCTATGTTACTCGCGATGGATAGAACTATCTATGATATGTAATTATCACAGACGGTTATTAACACGAACCATCTACAATAATTACACATGTCCCAGATAGTTTTTATTAGAACCGTATGTGATATTACCACATATGGTTATTAATACGAACCGTTTGTGATAATTACGTATCACAGACGGTTTGTGGTTGGAACCATGTATGATATATCTCTTCTATGCATGAATATGGCACTTTGGCTCCCCGATATGTCTCTTCATTTTGGCTTCCCGATGCGTCTCTTTGTCTCACGAGCTGAATTTATTCCCTGTTTTATAAAAATGATCATCTGCCATGCACCAAAAATGAATCCCACGTCGCTGATCTACTCTCAAGTGCAAACAAATAGCTTCGGCCTCTTCCTTGTCATAGCATTGATGGCCTACCTGTCTATCCTATATGAGAACCTCGCCAGTCGTACGCTGGCAGATGATGCGGAAGGATACTGTGCCAATAGTGTCCTCCCTCCTATGTCCAAGATTTGCCAGAGCAGGTGACGGCCACCTTTTGCCATCTTGACATCCTCCTCCACCATGTCTTCCGGTTGGTCTCTCACTTTTGGCAAGGTAACCTCGCCATTGACGTGGTCCTCCACAATAATGTTGCACATCTCCAAGAGGCTTGCTATCACTTGGACTGCTTAGTCGAGACGACGGGCGACTGAGTCAACCTTATCGAGATCCCTCAAGCAAGGAAAGAGAGCCTATGGGCTCAATTCAACTTCATCTATCAGTTGGAGGGTCTTCAAGAGACACTCAAACAAGCAGATCAGCAGGTGGACACATTTTGGGCTTTGTTTGTTGATGAACCCGAACCATCCGATGCTGATGACGTCACCTACAAAGTTTTGAAGATGGAGATAGCATACTACCTTTGCCACTAGATCAAAACTTTGATTATTTAGGTTTCTACTTTTTTAATCTTTGTAGGAAGTGATTAGCCATGCTGTTTGGCCATATGTAAATACAAAAATATAAAAATCTTTGTAGGAACTAGGTCAGCAATGGCGGTAGATGTTCGGCTTCTTCCTCCATCAACATGTTGTTCTGCTCACTCTTAGCTTGGTTGACGGTAGCAGCAGGGCTACAGTGAAAAGCAGGGGAAGAGAAGGCTGAGCGAAAGCAACAGTCTGACTGGGCCAACGTGGTGATTCACTAGACTTCAGGACCTCTCCGTGTGCGGTGAGGGTCTAGGTGGTGGTGCCGTGATTCGCAGTCAGTTGTGTTGTGATTTTGGTGTTTGGGTCCTTTTGTTGTGTGTACCTGGCCGATGCACGTTTTTCTGTTGTCTTATGCAGCAATCCCTGAACCTTGATTCCACTATTCGGTGTGTCCCTGCTTGTGGAGAAGGGCATTGCATCTCCGTGAACCACGCCGATCACACCACGGCATAGCGACGACGATAGGTTTTCTGGGACACGTCAAGCTCGAAGTGTCTTGCCGTGTTTTCTTCTTGGTGGCTTTAAGTGCCATCCCTTATGTGAGTTATTTCTATGTTGAAATATTGATCAGTTATCTTGTGCAGTACGCTGTACTAGTGAAATTTGCTATATGTTAATCTCAGAACCTCTAGTACTGGGTGATTGTGCATGATAATTTATGGGATTGAAATATTCAATGAGGATAATCTGTTTAAGTGAAATTAGTGTGACTATTTAGAAATATTTTGTTAGTGTTTGAGTTATTTGTTACTAGTTGACGAGAATTGGATAATCCATTAAATATGTTTTTAATACATAATTAAGGCTCTAAGCTATTATGGTCATAGATGACTTGAAACAATGTTGCTCAAGTACCCCTACTCGAAGGATTACTAATCATGTACCCAGCCAGCCACTACTAGGAGATCATATAATCTGATAATTGGGCTTAACTTCATGCAGCCTCCCACACGGTGAAATAGAGTATGTACATTTCTATCCCCAATAACCGCACCGCACGACAATTCGGCCATGTGTCTCTGATGACAACCACCTCACAGTTATCTCTATGATTCTCTCCCGCTAACAATAACTAATCAATAGTTATTGTTAGATTTCTCTCTAACAGCTACTGATTACTCAACCAGACATGATGAATTGGCAAGTCGTCTACTTGCATGGACAACCAACACCCCTTTGGCACTATTTAAACCTTACGAGAGAAGGTGAAAGGAGGTTCCATCAATCAAATAGTAGACAATGGAGTCAAGGAATAACAAAGCTAGAGCTAGTAGCATCTCCTTTATAATCGCTCATCAAGAGTAGGCTGTAATCCTAATATAGCAATAAATATAGTTCTATTTTCCCCTCTTTAATCCTTCTGTGAGGCTCGATTTTTCCTACATTTCATAAGATTGATGATTTGGTCATCAACAGCTAGCACCATCTGTGGGGAAGAGGCGCCGAGCCTCTCAAGGAACTTGGGATGAAGATGACCTTCACCGAAGGTTCTGCCCAATCATGGTTACTTAACCAACCGGCCAAAACAATCTACACTTGGGAACAACTCTGTGATCTACTGATCGCCAACTTTCAAGGCACATAAAATCTACACGACAAGGAAGATGACCTTCACCAAATCCGACAAGAGCCCAATGAAACTCTGCGACGGTGCATCAAGAGGTTAAGTCAAGTTCATAATTCAATCCTGAAGATGATTCTTCTTTTATTTAGGCATTCAAGACTGGACAAAGGAATAGGCGAGTTATGGAGGACATCGTTATGAATCCTCTCGAACAATCATCGAACTATTTGACATGGTTGACAAGTACGCCACCGCTAGCTAAGTGGTCAAGTGGAACAAGACAATCGATCGAATAGAAAAGATTCACCAACCAGGCCTGGATAAAAAGGAAAAGAAAGTCAAGAAGCCATAGAAGAGTAAGAAGAATTGCAAGCCTAACACCAAGAAAGTCCTTGCGATTCCATAAAAACACTCTAAAAGTAAGAAGGATTATTCTAATCAGAACAATGGAAAAACTTTGATCGATGAATTCAATAAAAGCAAGAGATGGTGTTAAATCCACTAAATGGCAGGGTACGATCTTCGCAACTGTCATGCCTAGCAGAAGAAGCTTAGGACTATTACTCAGGTAAAGGGCATTTCCCTTCTATCTAGGAGGTCAGAGAGCCGTGCACCAAAAGGAGAAAGATGGAGATGAAGAAATGAAGTATCAAGAGCTAGAGCACACCATCATTGTAATCTTCAATGGATCAACCTCCTATAAATCAAGACGACAACTGAAGACCATAGACCACAAGGTGAATCTCACTGATGCTCCGATCACCATCAAGCCCTCAAGGTGGTTGGAAATGACCATATCCTTCAGCAAAGAAGACTGTCACATCCCTTTGACTCAATTAGGGAGGTCCCTTATCATAGTAGAATGTACCATTAATAATTACAAAGTTAATCAAATTCTAATCGATAAGGGTAGTTCTCTTGATATTTTATTTATAGGAGCTATTGAAGAAATACAAGTTTCCAAGTCAAAAATAAAATCTATGAAGTATGTTGTTGTGGTTACAGACCAAACAGAGAGAGATGTGGTAGTGGAGAGTTGGGAGAGAGTGATCCCCTCTCTCCTAGCCTTCCCTTGTATATATATTCATATGGGCTGTGCTTTTACAATTGTGCCCTTACATCGATACCTCCCTGTCAGGGGTATTTAAGCCATTACACATGTCCCATTTTGGGCCCTATAATCTTCTAACAGGCCTGCTGGGTTTAGGTGGGGGCCACCCCTACAACAGGAGCCTCTCATGGTGAAGGGCTTCATAGGGCCGAAGCCATGTTGCCGAGTCCTTTGGCCCCCTCCGTCCCTACGGCCTGTGAACTTCTCCGAACTTGCGGAGCCTTGGTGTGCAGCGGGTCCAGGGGTCTGAGGCCGTAGCCGAAGCCGATGCCCGAATTGGCAGCTGAGGTAGACGCGCGAGAGCTCCGTCCCGAGCTGGCACCTAGTCGAAGTAGACGCGCGAGCGCTCCGTCCCCTACCCTTCAAACGGGTGGCAGCGGAGCTGGTGCCGGGTCAGAGTAGGCGCGCACGCTCCGTTTCCTACCCTTCGAACGGGTGGCAGCGGAGCTGGTGCCTAGTCGGAGTAGGCGGTGGTGGAGACGGGCCTTGCGCCGCCGGCGTCGGTGTGCTTCGAAGCTGTTATGACCCCGCGGTCTGGTAGTGCGCTTTTAATGGTGCCTGGAATCGTGCTGACGCCTGGCCTATCAGGGCGCAGGCTGTCCTGCCGTGCCGTCCGCCTTCCCGTGGGTGGGGCATGCGGCGGCTTGTGATTGGTGCATCGTGGGATGTGAGTGGTTGCGTGACCGCGGCAGTTCGCCTCTTCCCCAGGAAAGCGGGACGCGTGGCGGGCGCCCGTTGGCGTTGCGCGCTGTCTGGCCATCTACCAGGCACGCTCCTCGAAGTGCTGGCGGTTCTTTTTTCTAAGCCTTGGGTAGTCGAACCACTGGGGGTTAATCTGGCTGCGCTTGTAGCCGTGGGGAAGGCGAGCGGGCCTTATAAGGTGCCACCGTTGTAGTGGGGATGTTCTGTCTCGCCTGTCTCCTGGCTCTGCTTGTTCTGACAATAGCGCAACTTGCTCCCACCTTGTTCCTTTTGCCCTTATCGCAGAGGACAATGGCCGGCCAGGACGATATCTCCCACCATCCCGGCGGCGGCTCTTACCTAGCCGGGACGAGTTGTCTGTCCCTTCTGAGGAGTACGAGCTGGTGCTGCGGGGGCGTTCACGTGCCGACAGGCGGTGGGACGCCATGGAATACTCGGGGGGCCGCTGCTCCCGTGTGCTGGGGAGGAGTCACGTAACCGAAGAGACGCTGCAGCGGCTTGTACGGGAAGGGAAGATCGAGGAGCGTGATGGGGCTTGCCTACCCCGTCGCAACGAGACAGAGCCGAGGCCCCGGGAGATGGAGGCGATCGTTTTCGTCGCGTTTTTCGACGTCGGCCTTCGAATGCCCTCAACAATGTTTGTGGGCGAAGTCCTGCGGGCCTACGAGTTGGAATTAGCACAGCTGACGCCGAACGCCATAGTCCGCCTAGCTGTCTTTTCGTGGGCGGCACGGACAGAAGGCTGGCGTCCCAACGCAAGCCTGTTCGTCACCCTGCACGACGCATGCTGCCGACCCAAGAAAATCGGGGAGGGGGCTGTATCCAACTTTGGCGGCGTGGACTTCGTGCTACGAGCGTCCTGCACGACGCTATTCCCTGCGTCGGCCACCTTGGGGAGGTGGGAGTCCGGCTGAACGCGGCGGTGGTTTTATTACATCGTGACCAGCGCGAGCGGCCTGCTGTGCCGAGGTGGGCCAATCTCGTTCAATATCTCGCCAAGTGTGAAGCCGGAGGCTAACGACGCACAGAGGCTATGGAGGCTTGCTGGCGTTGCGCGCCGGCTAAGTATGCGTGACTTGGCCGAAGAGTTTACGATGTACGGGGTGGCGCCCCTCTTCTCCCGGTGGAAGTACGCGCAACGGGGCGACGACCGAGAGGACGGGGTTCGCCCGCCACTGTCTTGCCTGCTTCCGCCCTCCACTCCTTGTAAGTCGTGCAGTGCGTTGGTACGCATCCATTTGTGCCTGCGTAGTCCCCGCCTGATAAACTTGTCTTTTGTGCAGTGGCCCGGCTAGAAGATGCGGAGCGCACGGTTGTGGTGTTCCTGGGTCCGTACACGCTCAAGGAGCACAAGCTGCAGGGCCGGATAAATCGTACGTGCGAGGTTCTGGGCATTGCTGTGCCCGAGCGTGCGGTACCAGCAGAGGCTCCCGCAGGGATTCCGGACCATTGTGGCGGTGGTAGCCAAGCGGGAGTATTGCCTTCGCGGCGCCGGGCCTGCTCCGAGGTTGTCGTACCCAGCCCGCCAGCCACCTCGGCGGCTGGCGCCGCTGGGACAGGACGTGCGACCGGCGATGAGTCTGACCGGACCAGTTCGGGTGGGCGCGTCGTCTCGATCCCATTGGCGGCACCATCCGCCGGCGCTGTCGAGGCCATACGCACGGCCTTCGTTGGGCCGGAACCTGCCAACCCGGGGGGGACGTCCCTCCTGGCGAGAGTGCTGCGACCGGCGGTGCTTTGCCACCCACGGCGGCTGCCAAGGACGCGCCCGAGGTGGTAGGGACTGAAGGCGCGACAGGAGCTGCGACTGCTAGCGCCGCGAAAGAATCACCTGCAGTGCCACAGGCGAAACGTCCTCGAGTCCAGTCTCCCTCGCCTCCGAGGGGGCGGTACGGCGTCGCCGGCCCTGTGCTTGGAGTTGTGGTGCCCGACGCAGCCGAAGGGTCTTCTCGACCGCCCACCGAGGCACCCGCCCCCCTGCCGGCAGTTGAACGGGCACCCCCTTCCGTCGCGGCGGAGGGTGCAGGAGGTAGGCGCAGCTCCCTTTCCTCGCACGACTTCGCGAAACTCTCTCCGATTTGCTCGCTCATTCCGTCGACATCAGGCGAGACGAAGTCTCCCGGACGTGAAGCATCGACCAACGGGGGTGTGCGCGACGTCCCGGACCCTGTGCAGGGTGCCCTGCAGGCGTCTGCCGCCGTTGAAGTGGCCGAAGCCTCCGCAGCCCCTAACGCGGCGGGGGCGGAGCTTGTTCTCTCCGACTTCCTCCCGCGCCTGGAGACACTTCGGCTTTTAATGCAGCTGTGGAGCGCGCCCGCGGCGGCTTGGATCGACAGATGTTGTCGTCGTGCGAGGGAGACCTCCTGGCGCTCGCGCTGCAGGCCTCGGAGATAAGGGTAAGTATGTGCGCTCGCGGTTGCTAGAGTACTACCGGGCACCTGCTGACTCTTATTGCTATTCCCAGACGCTTGTCATCAGCCAAGCGCTGGATGAGGCCCGTATTCGGGAGCGGAGAGCCCTGGAGATCGGTCTTCGTGCTGCGGATGATGCTCACGCCACGAAGGACGAACAGCTTCACGCGCTGGAGGGCGCCCTGGCGGCCGCGCAACACAAGACCGAGGAAGTCCAGCGCACCGTGGCGGAGGAACGTACCTCCTTTTTGCAGCAGATCACCGCTCTAAAGGAGGAGAAGGCCCAGCTGGTGGAGTCTCTTGCGGAGAAGGACCGCGCCTTGGACAATGCGTCCATGTCGGCGTGGAGGGCAATGGAGTCTCTGAACCGGGCCCTGCGGGATCTGTGTGTCGACATGCCGGACGCTACTCACGGGCCGGAGGACTTGGTGGAGACGCTCGGGCTGGTCGAGGAAGGGGCCGGCGTTGCTCTCCGCAGCGCTAGCACCTTCAGCGAGCATTGCGGCTTCCTCGGCGCATGCCTCGCCCTCGCCATGCTCCACACGCATGGGTGTAGACATGTCCATGAGCTGGCAAACCCTCACCTGGATCTCCCTGCCCGGCCGGAGGCGATGTCGGACGCTATTCGCTTCATCGAGCCTGGCCTCCGAAACTTTCACCGACGGATCTGGGGCTATGTCGGGGAGGACGCGGCCAGGGTTGCAGTGCAGCAAACGCTGCATGGGGGTGGGGACCTCCTCCGCTGGCTCAAAGGAGTTCCCTGGCGCCACAATGGCGGCGCGGGCCCCTCGGCACCGCACGAAGGATGAGCGGTTGGTTAGGGGAGTGGTGTACTGCGCGCTCCTGTTTTTATGGTCATGTAACCCCGACATTTTTTGCAGTAAACCGAAGTAGCACCCGTTCTTAATGTTGTATGCTACTTTTATACTCCGAGGAGTACGCACAGGGGCAACGCCTGTGCGTGCACGGGATCTGTGTCTTGTTTATACTCCAGAGAGTGCGCGCAAGGACGTCCCCCTGCTGCGTCTTATTTAGAGTCCGTAGACTGGCGCGTGCGGAGGCGAACCTCGACGCTACGACTTCATTTAGAGTCCGTAGACTAGCGCGTGCGGAGGCGGACCTCGACGCTACGACTTCATTTAGAGTCCGTAGACTGGCGCGTGTGGAGGCGGACCTCGACGCTACGACTTCATTTAGAGTCCGTAGACTGGCGCATGCGGAGGCGGACCTCGACGCTACGACTTCATTTAGAGTCCATAGACTGGCGCATGCGGAGGCGGACCTCGACGCTACGACTTCATTTAGAGTCCGTAGACTGGCGCGTGCGGAGGCGCACCTCGACGCTACGACTTCATTTAGAGTCCATAGACTGGTGCGTGCGGAGGCGGACCTCGACACTACGACTTCATTTAGTGTCCGTAGACTGGCGCGTGCGGAGGCGGACCTCGACGCTACGACTTCATTTAGAGTCCGTAGACTGGCGCGTGCGGAGGCGGACCTCGACGCTACGACTTCATTTAGAGTCCGTAGACTGGCGCGTGCGGAGGCGGACCTCGACGCTACGACTTCATTTAGAGTCTGTAGACTGGCGCGTGCGGCGGCGGACCTCGACGCTACGACTTCATTTAGAGTCCGTAGACTGGCGCGTGCGGAGGTGGACCTCGACGCTACGACTTCATTTAGAGTCCGTAGACTGGCGCGTGCGGAGGCGCACCTCGACGCTACGACTTCATTTAGAGTCCGTAGACTGGCGCGTGCGGAGGCGCACCTCGACGCTACGACTTCATTTAGAGTCCGTAGACTGGCGCGTGCGGAGGCGCACCTCGACGCTACGACTTCATTTAGAGTCCGTAGACTGGCGCGTGCGGAGGCGAACCTCGACGCTACGACTTCATTTAGAGTCCGTAGACTGGCGCGTGCGGAGGCGGACCTCGACGCTACGACTTCATTTAGAGTCCGTAGACTGGCGCGTGCGGAGGCGGACCTCGACGCTACAACTTCATTTAGAGTCCGTAGACTGGCGCGTGCGGAGGCGGACCTCGAGTGCGGGGGTGATCTTCTGCACATTGTGTCCAGACAACATGGTACTTTCTGCGAACAGCCAGTTTTATTGAACTCCCGTTTGCGCGGGCGAGCATCGTACAAGGAGGGGCTGATGCCATTATACTTTTAATCCTGCTTCTAGGCGTAATATCACCGCAACTTATCCGTGTTCCATGTGTGGCGGAGAGTTTGCCCCTCGAGTGTGGCGAGGCGGTATGCTCCCTTCTGTAATGCTTCCGCCACGATGTATGGACCTTCCCACTTGGACTCCAGCTTGCCAACGGTCTCCGCATGGAGCGCCACTCTGAGGACAAGATCCCCAGGCTTGAACCCTCACTGATATAGTGACCGGTCTCGAGTACGCACTGTCTGCCGCGCGTATTTTTTGACATGTTGGGCTGCGCTCGCCCGCGCTCCATCGAGGAGGTCCAAGGACACGCGACGCTCCTCGTCGGGCGCTTGGACTAGGACCCTCCGCGAGCCAGCCTTGATTTCCTCAGGCGTCACTGCCTCATCACCAAAAAGGAGCTTGAAAGGCGTGAACCCCGTTGGGCGTGTTACCGTTGTGCGAAGGGACCAGAGGACGCTGTGAAGCTCGCTCGGCCACTTGCCCTTTGGCAACCCTACCAGGCGCTTTTGGACGACGATAGAGATGGCGCCATTCGCCCTCTCGACTGCTCCGTTGGACTAAGGGTGCACGACCGAGGCGAACCGAAGCGTGATGCCCATACTGTCACAGAACTCTTTGAATAGGGTGGCGTCGAATTGTAGGCCGTTATCGACGGTGAGCTCCCTGGGCACGCCGAAGCGACATATAATATTCTGCCAGAGGAAGCGCTGCATGGCCGCCGAGGTTATTTTGTCCAGGGCTACCGCCTCCGGCCACCTGGAAAAATATTCCAGCGCATCTACCACTGTCACCCCTGACACTGACGCACGAGGTCTTGGGTGTCAGTGATGGCAGTCGGCCAGTAAAATCCTTGCCTGAATGCCTTGCCGACCAAAGACCTTGGTGCGAGGTGAGACCCACACACCCCCGCATGGATCTCCGCAAGGAGCTTTTTCCCTTCTTCGTGCGAGAGGCAGCGCAGGAGCGGTGCGCAGACTCCCTTTTTGTAGAGTGTCCCTTCAAACACCTGGAAGGATCTGGCACGGTGTTGCAGACGTCGGAGCTCGGCGGGGTCCTCCGACTCGGCAATACCCTGCAGGAAATTGAAGATAGGCTCTCGCCAGTCGCCCTGCTGGACGATGTGGTGAACGAGGGCCGCGTCCCGGTTGTCCTGCGCGATGGCCGCCTGCAGTAACACTTCGTAAAACGCCCCGTCAGGGGGTGGCAGTTGTTGGCTGGCCACCTTTGCGAGGGCGTCGGCCTGCTCATTTTCCACGCGAGGGATGGCCTTGACCGTGACGCCCAAGAAATGCCTTTCCCTCGCTCTTACGGTCGCGAGGTATTTGGCCAGCTCGGGGTCTTTGGCTTGATATGACTTGTCTACGTGGCCTTCCACCAAACGCGAGTCCGTGCGGACGAGCACGCGCCGTGCACCAATTGCCTTGAGCTTCGTCAGGCCGAAGAGCAGCACTTCATACTCAGCTGTGTTATTGGTGGCCGGAAACGCAAGGCGCGCCGAGTATAACAGGCGCTGCCCCTCGGGCGTAACAATCACTGCGCCTACGCCCGTGCCCGCGACGCCGTAGGCGCCGTCGATGGTGAGCGTCCATACTGGGTCATCGTGCTTCTGGGCGGGCTGAGCCGGCGGAGTCCATTCTGCGAGGAAGTCGGCGAGAACTTGAGATTTGATTGCCGTCCGTGAGGCGTATGTCAGGGAGAACGGGGCGAGCTCAACAGCCCACTTGCTGATGCGCCCCGTAGATTCCTTATTGTGTAACATCTCCACCAGGGGGAACGAGGAAGGCATTGTGATTGGGTGAGCCAAAAAATAATGTCGAAGCTTTCTGGAGGCCATGACCAACGCGTAAGCGAGCTTTTCAAGCTCCGTATATCTCGTCTTGGCGCCTTGGAGGGCTTCGGAGACAAAGTATACGGGCCACTGTACGGCACCTTCCTCTAGGACGAGGACGACACTGACCGCTGTAACCGACGCGGCCAGATAGAGCAAGAGGGGAGCCTCTGGTGTTGGGGCGACCAAAGTGGGGAGGCTCACCAGGTGTTTCTTGAGCTCGTTGAAGGCCTCCGCACAGTCGCTATCCCAATGAAATCTGTCGCACCCGCGGAGTGTCTTAAAGAATGGCAGACCCCGCTCCACCGCCCTAGATAGGAAGTGGCTTAGGGCTGCCATGCGGCCCGCCAGCCTCTGGACCTCCCTCGTCGTCTTGGGCGGCTCCATACCCATGATGGCCTCAACCTTATCGGGATTCGCCTGGATGCCTCGGCCGGATACGAGGAAGCCCAGTAGTTTGCCCGCCTGCACGCCGAAGACGCATTTGTCGGGGTTGAGCTTGATGCCGGCCTTCCTGAGGTTGTCGAAGGTCTCCTGGAGGTCCCGGCCGTGCGAAGCGAGCTGCCAGGTTTTGACTACCACGTCGTCGACGTAGGCTTCCACATTCCTCCCGAGCTGGGCGGCGAGGGCAAGTGCGACGAGGCGGGTGAAGGTAGCGCCTGCGTTCTTCAAGCCGAAGGGCATCCTGACGAAGCAGAAAGTCCCAATCGGTGTGATGAAACTGGTCTTGTCCTCGTCATCTTCGGCCATGTATACCTGGTGGTAGCCAGAGTAGGCATCCAGAAAACTCATTAGCTCGCACCCGGCGGTAGCGTCGACCAGTTGATCGATGCGTGGCAAGGGGTAATTGTCCTTTGGGCACGCCTTGTTGAGTGCCATGAAGTCAATGCACATACGCTAGGCCCCGCTGGCCTTTTTGACCAATACCGGGTTAGCGAGCCACTCTGGGTGGTGGACCTCGCGAATGACCCCGGCCCGGAGAAGCTTCGCCACCTCCACCTTGGCCGCTTGCTGCCGATCCATGGACATGCGACGAAGCTTTTGCTTGACCGGCTTGGCGTCAGGGCGGACCGCCAAGCGATGCTCGATTACTGCGCGGTCTACGCCCTTAATGTCCTCCGGTGACCATGCAAAAATGTCGGCGTTGTTCTGAAGCACTTGGAGTAGGTCTCGCTCGACCTCCGTAGGAAGCCCCTCGCCAATGGACACAAACTGCCCCTCCGCCTGGAGCGGAACCTTTTTGACTCCACCCTCGGGCCGAGGCTTAGGTGTCCATCCCGGAGCGGAGGGCGTATCGCCGAGCATGCCTGGGAGGACGTGCACCGGCCGGTGTAAATCCCGGCTGCTGACTTCGACGCGTCTGGCGAGGTCCTGGTCGCCGAAGACAGTGATCACGCCCTCCGGGCCTGGGAGCTTCATACATAAGAAGGCGTGGTGCGGGATCGCCTCGAGGGAGTTGATGGCGGGTCGTCCCAATATGACGTTGTAGGGGTGCGGGATGTCTACGACATCGAAGATGACGTGCGCGCTTCGGGTGTTACCCTCCTGGCAGAATGTAACTGGAAGGGACACGTGTCCTATGGCCTCCAGCGGTTGGCCTCCGAAGCCTTGAAGTGGAGCTCCTGACTGCTCTAAGCGGCTTCGGGGGATTCCCATACGATCGAGGGCCCCCGCGAACAAAATGTTCGCAGAGCTCCCCCCGTCGACGAGGATGCGCCTGACGTCATGGCCTGCGATGTGAGCCTGAATGACTAAAGGGTCTTGGTGAGGAAACTCCACACCCCTGGCGTCATCCAGGGTGAAAGTAATGTCGTGGGGCGGTACCCACGGTTGCAGCTGCTCCAAGGGGGCCCCGATAGGGACCCTCCGGAGATGACGCTGATGGAGCGGCACCACGTGCCTTCCCCGGATGCGGCCCGAGCTCCAGCCGTCATCCATCGCAACTCCATGACTTCGACGCACGTCTTCGTGTGGTGGTCGCCGTAACCGTGCACCTCACACCACTTGCCGTAATCTAGAATTTCTTGTTCCGCGCGGGGTCGCCCGTCGCAATCTGGTCCGCCTTCCCATCCCCAGCCCCCACCCCGCGAGGTGGGGACAGGTCCTCGAGGGGCATTCTCGAGGCCGAGGACATGGCGGACCTTTTGTGGCCTGCGCTGGCGACGTCGGGGCTTGCGCCTGCCCCTTGAAGAGCCTTCCTGCCCCCGGTATCGCTACCGCCGAGAGTGTCTCCCCGGGGTTCTCGTCTGCGGCCTTGCTTCGAGGAATCATCACTCGCCCCCCCCCCCCCCCCTCGTGTGGCAAGCGCTTTGCTTGGGCGAGGTTGGGGGCGACGGCGCTGCGTCTCCGCGCCTCCTCCTCTGCCCGCACATACTCCTCCATTTTGTCGAAGAGCTTGGCGACTGTGCGCGTTGTATTCGACCATGGGGCCCGGACGAAGGCCTTGTATGGCCGCATTGATGACGGTTGTCTCATTAATGTCTTTGACTTGGCAGCGCACCTTCGCGAAGCGCTTGGAGTAGTCCCGGAGCTTCTCCGAAGGTTTCTGCTTCACTGCGAAGAGCTGGTCTGCGTCGACCCGCTCGACATAGCTCCCTTGAAAGTTGTTGTAAAGGCGGTCGCGGATCTGCTCCCACGCGTAAATGGAGTTTGGCTCCACGGTAAAAAACCAGGAAAGCGCCACTCCTTGCAGCGCGAGGGGGAGCCCCTTCTCCTTTGTGGTGTCGTCTCCACCCGCGGCCTCGATTGCGGTTTCGTACACGCGCACGAACTCGCGGGGGTCCGTATCGCCTTTGTAAGGCTCGATGACACTGGGGAATTTGAAGTCTTCGGGCCACGCCGCCTGCTGTAGTCCTGCCGAAAGCAGGGACTCTGGATCGACGCGTCGCAGCGACACGCGGCTGGATGTGGGGGCGTCGCGGCTGTCTGCCCTTTCCGGCGCGGGCTCTGGCGCGACCACTGGCGCGGCTTGCTGGCTCCGAGCCTCTTGCATGTCTCGGACAGCCCCGCGAAGATCCCCTAGCTCCCGCTGGAACGCGTTGAGGGCCGCCAGCAGGGCGCTTTCCACCGCTGGTGCGGGCGGGGCCGCCGGCGTGCCCGGCGGACGGGTTGGCACGGGTACGATCGCCTCGCGAGCTCCCGAGCCGCCGGTCGCTCCGTTGTGGCTATCTCCAACCGCCCGGTCCACGCTGCCGGCGAGCGTTGCGGCGAGGGTGGCGGGGTTGGTCGCTGTCGCGTCGGCGGGGTTGGTCGTTGTCGCGTCGGTGGCGGGGTTGGTCGTTGCAGCGGCGGTGGCGGGGTTGGTCGTTGCAACTCCAGTGGCAGGATCGGCCGTCGCAGCGCCAGTGGCGGGATCGGCCGTCGCAGCGCCAGTGGCAGGGTCGGTCGTCGCAGCGCCAGTGGCGGGGTCGGTCGTCGCAGTGCGAGCGTCGACGTCCGGGACCACCGCGCCCGCGCCGTCACCCGCGCCCGCGACAGCCGATGCCGAAGCCCTGGTACCCCCGCGACGCTCCGACCCAGCCGCCTTCTTTCCCTTCGCCGCCGTCGACGAAGCTTTTTTCAGTGCCATCCTTCTTCGGATTTCAGGCTTGCTCCTGTCCTCCCCACGGACGGCGCCAACTGTTGTGGTTACAGACCAAACAGATAGAGATGTGGTAGTGGAGAGTTGGGAGAGAGTGATCCCCTCTCTCCTAGCCTTCCCTTGTATATATATTAATATGGGCTGTGCTTTTACAATTGTGCCCTTACATCGATACCTCCCTGTCAGGGGTATTTAAGCCATTACACATGTCCCATTTTGGGCCCTATAATCTTCTAACAGGCCTGCTGGGTTTAGGTGGGGGCCACCCCTACAACATATGTCTTCCATGGCATATTTCTAGGATTTTTGGCCAAACCAATCGGACAAGTGTCCTTACCAGTTACGTTTGGAAGTCCTAGCAACTCCTAAATGAAAAGGATATTATTCGATGTAGTAGATTTCAAAACAATCAGATGACGGAGGTACTCCTCGACAAAGACATACCTTCGAGAACCATCAAAGTTGGGAGAGGACTCGATCATAAATAGGAAGAGTTGCTCATCTTCTTCCTTTGAGCAAACTCAAATGTAATCATGTGGCAAGCATTCGACATGCCCGGTGTCCCCAAGAGGTAATCGAGCACATGCTAGTGCTCTTGCCTGACAAAAAACCGGTCAAGCAGAAGCTTCGGCATTTCACACAAGATCAAAAGGGGGCAATTTAGTCGGAGATCGACAAGCTTCTCAAGGCTGGGTTTATTCGTGAAGCTGACCACCCCAAGTGGCTTGTCAATCCTGTAATGGTTAGAAAAAGTAATAAAAATGGCATATGTGTGTAGACTTCATAGATCTTAATAAATCTTGTTCGAAGGATGATTTTCCCCTTCCTCATATCAACTAGCTTGTTGATTCTACCTCTGGTAGTGAGATATTAAGCTTTTTAAATGCATGTTCCAGATACCATCAGATTAATGTGAGTAAAGAAAATGAAGAGAATACTTTCTTCATCACACCATATGAAACTTTCTGTTATGTGAAAATACCATTTGAGCTCAAAAACACTGGTGCTACTTTTCAAAGGTTAATGCAAAAAAAACCTTTAGTCCACAAATTGGCAAAAATTTATAGGCATACGTTGTCTACTTGCTAGTGAAAAGTGTCAACATTGGAGACCATGCCTCCAACTTACAGGAAACTTTCACTAACTTAGGAAGATATAACCTTAGGTTAAATCTAGAGAAATATGTATTCAGAGTTTTCTCTAGAAAGTATTCAGAGTTTTCTCTAGAAAGCTTCTTGGTTTCCTAGTCTCGGCAAGAGGAATGGAAACAACCTCTGAGAAAATAGTAGTGATCGAATGGATGTGCCCTTCTACCACGAAGAAAGAAGTGCAAAAACTAATTGGCTGTATGGCCATATTAAGTTGTTTCATAGCATGGTTAAGAGAAAAGGAATTATCTTTCTTTAAACTTTTTTAGAAACATAGGAGTTTCGAGTGGACTAAATAAGTTAGTGATGCCTTTGAAGAAGTCAAGAAATACTTGACGAGTGCCCCGGTCTTAGTTTCTCTAAGACCAGAAGAATCTTTACTCTTATATCTAGAAGCTACGCCACAAGAAGTTAGTGTAGTACTAGTCATTGAATGTGACAATATTCAATGACCAGTATACTACGTAAGTGAAATCTTACATAGACCAAAAGGGCAATATCTAGAAATACAAAATCTCTCATATGCCCTCCTTATAACTCCAAGGAAATTAAGGCATTACTTCTAGGCCCATAAAATTATCGTGCCATCTAGATACACTATCGATCAAGTCCTCCAAAATAGGGAATCATCAGGACGTATAACAAAATGGGCTATCGAACTTGGGGAGTTTGGTCTTCATTTCCGTGGAGAGGTTGCCTACAGCCTTGCACACCCTGGAGATGATAATAGAAGTATGTGCTAGTATCCTGGAAGTTTGTGATGTCTGGCCCTCTGCTAAAAAAGAGAGTTCTACCTTTTTCCCATGGTGCACTCAGGCAAGTATTTATAGCCATGGGGGCTTAGTTGCACAGATACACCTATATATATCCCTATCTTTATAGGGGCACACATGTTCTTTCTCCTACTTGGAATTACATAAACACTCCTACCTAAGTCTATTCTTAT
Organism: Dendrocalamus latiflorus; assembly: GCA_017311315.1. Taxonomy (NCBI): domain Eukaryota; kingdom Viridiplantae; phylum Streptophyta; class Magnoliopsida; order Poales; family Poaceae; genus Dendrocalamus; species Dendrocalamus latiflorus. The sequence continues at coordinate 45,673,216 of CM029666.1, read as the reverse complement.
AGGGGTACATATGCTATTTCCCTGACCCTATAAGCTTCCATGAAGCTATCGACTGTCATGTTGGTGCCATGGGCCATTTGGGCCAAGGTGGGGGCCACTCCCCCCACAACAATTTCATTTCACGAACAACCATTAAGTCCTAGTCTTAGCAGAATTCATTGCTGAGTGAAAAAATCCTGAACCTATTCAAGGGCCCAAGTATGAAAACCACGAGTAGTGAACTATGTACTTCAATCAGTGTTTGACGATTAAAGGCTCAGGGGCTAGGATAGTCATGATCTCTCTTACTGAAGAAAGTATAAAACATGTCATCCAGTTAAAGTACAAAACATGTCATCCAGTTAAATTTCATTGCCGTAAACAATGTGACAGAGTACAAAGATTTACTAGTAGGCCTCCGAATGGCTAAGGCACTCAAGATTCAAAGATTACTAGTGAAAGGCAATTCTCAACTAGTACCGTGATGTCATATTATCTTCCAGAAGTTAGGAAACTAGAGAAACATTTATTTGGTTTTAAAGTCCAACATATTTCAAGAAAAGAAAATTTTCTAGTAGATTAGTTGTCACAGATGGCTTCATTAATATCACCCATCCCACCTAGAGTATTCCTAGAGCAACTTGACATGCCTTCGATAGTCGAAAATTGCGAAGAAGCTTCTATGAAGGTCACTCAAATCGACCCTAAAAATAATTAGATGACATCAATCTATAAATATCTTCAACATGACAAACTTTCTGAAGATGACATAGAGGCTATCGTATAGCTCAAAAGGCCAAATCGAATGTACCCTTTGCAAATGAGGAACTCACGGAGTGTTGATGAGATATATATCTCAAAAGGATGGTTTATATTTACTACCAAAAGACATAGGGGTCTGTTGAGCACATTTTTCCTACAGTACACTGTTTGGTAAAGCCTTTTCACAAAGGTACTATTGACCAACTGCCCTCCATGACGCAAGGGAACTTGTAACAAAGTACATACAATGTTAGTTTCATAGTTGACAAGTACATCAACATGCACAAACTCTCCAAACAATCCCTTTCTCTTGGCATTTTGCAACATGGGGCTTAGATATCTTGGGACGTTTATCAAAAGCACCTAGGAGCTTTGAATTCATTTTTATGATGATCGATACATTCACAAAATGGATCAAAACTAAACCAGTTGTCAAGACAACAACTGAGACAACCAAGAAATTCATCACTAAAATATGGTTTCATGATTTGGGGTAACTTATCATATAATCATATATAACACTACCCATTTCTCATGAGGAAATTTTTAGGAATTCCATGAGGGTCTATGTATCAAAGTATGCAATGTCTCAATAGGTCATCCACAAGTAACAGGGCAGTAGAAAGAGCGAATGGTATATTAATGCAGGGGATTAAAAAATGAGTTTTTGACCAGTTAGTAAAATAGTCATGAACTTGAGTACAAGAACTTCCCTTTGTGTTGTGGCCTGTTTGGACCATGACTAGTTGTGCGACTAGAGAAATGCCTTTCTTCCTAGTTTGTGGAGCAGAAGCCATACTTTCTCTTGAACTAAAAATGGGCTTTGCTCGTACAAATCATTATAATTATAACAATCAAAAAGATCATCAGATCGATGGCATAAATATCCTCGAAGAATGAAGAAATACAGCTCTTATCCGATCAGTAGTTTACCAACAAGCCATGTGATGACACCGTAGTCATAAAAATACAACCTCATAAAATAGTTGTAGGTGATCTGGTTCTTAGAAAAATTCAGAGCCAGGCAAATCATAATAAGCTTTCACCTACATGGGAATGCTCTTACAGTGTGGTCAAAGTCACCAGACTAGGCTCTGTATGACTAGCCATGTAGGTGGGCTTATTCTTTCAAAATCTTAGTACATTGATCAATTAGGTAAGTTCTATGTATAATCTTTTCTTTATATATGTTAAATAAAGTCCTTTTCAATTATGTCAATTTTCCAATAAGTATTTCTATTGGTAATTTCTTATCTTGATTCTGGTCTTACATTATAAACATTGTCTAAGTTCTTGGAGAATACCCTATCTTCTCTTAGAACCCGTTTTTAGGGATATTTTCACTCTGTATTGGCTTTGACATTGTCACTAAACACCATGCAGATCCTTATCATGACCTTTATAGCCAAGGTCTTCACAATAATCTACATGTTTCCTCAAAAGGAAACAAGCAAAAAACAGGCAACCGATATAATATATTTACAACTTGAGGGCTAAAAGGCTTTATTTCTTACTTCTTTGTTCTATTCTTCTCTTGTTTACTCTAGTCAAGACATGAAAAACTTCCTAGTCAAAATCTCTCCTTTCTGTATGTGGTCATGCCCACTAGAAAGAGTTTCCTAGCGACAACATTTTTCCTACAATCATTGCTACTAACTAAAATCAAGAGAGAGAATACATTTCGAGAAGTTTTATCCATGCCTTATGTCCTTGGCTATTCTACGAGTACGCTAGATAAGAATATGAATAGAAACACTTATCTTATTTTTTATGCATGTTGTTGTGTAGTTCTTATTATAAATAAATGCACAAGTCCTTTTTGTATCATTTATATTCTAACCTTCCCACGCTTATGATATATCACAGTTATGGCTAAGGTATCTATGATTAATCGAAATTTCTCACTTTGGCTCTACCCATCAAGAGAATTTCCTAGTTCTACTTGATTCTTTGCAGCTTAATTACCAAAAGCATCGATATATCTAAGTCTACTGGTCGGAAATAAACACAATGTGTCTTCTTTTTATACTGCTTACTTAGTAAATTTTCATACTAAGAAAGCAGTCAGGAGCTAGAGGAGATAAGATCATCATTCTACTCAATCAAAGAAGAGTAATTAATAAAAAATAACTTTGATTATAATCAAAGGTAAGTATTTACATTTAAATATTTACAAGAATTCGCATTTAGTTAATCTTAGTCTGATTACTCGTTGGAGCTTCTTGACCGGCTGCTGTCTGATAGAGATCCGACCTTCATCTCATCAGCAATCATGTTCTCGAAGGGTCTTACCTCTTCAAAGAACTTTACTGCCTTTTCTTCCGAGCAGTCAAACTCTGCTTCAAGTGGAAGGAGATTGAAAGAAGGAGTCGATGCCCTTGATGGTAATCCTCCAAAGGTAATCAACTGGCCTTGAAGGTTCTCAACTTGTTACCCTATGCAGTGCACCTTCTCAACCGGGTCCTCTAAGGAGAGGCAAATGTCTCTGCACCCATCTCGATGAGCATAGTGTTGAGAAAACGAATCTTGTCTTGTATGATTCCTTGCACTTCCTTCTCCCTCTCCTCCTCGACCCCAAGAGTCTTCTCAAGTTCTTGAAGTTTTAAAGCTTGCTTTGCATGAGTAGAGTAGAATAAGTCGAGAAAAGTTTAAATAACTAAGAAAATGTTCGGATGTATGACCAGTTACCTTGGTTGACTTTCTCATGTGTTTGGATGTCTTCTTTATGCTTAAGGACACTATCATTAAACTTGTTTGCCCAGTCTTTGATCGACTAGTCCTTTGCTTTGCATGCCTCCTCTAGCTATTGTATGACAACACTCTTAGCATTTGCCTATGTTTCAAGACTCTCCAATCCTATCGACCATGATAAGAAAAAGAGATGACAAGAAGGTTGTAACATCCCAAAATTTGGATGTTCAAAAATATGGAATTTTTAAAAAATTTCTCTTGCATTTTGCTAGCATTAAAATTTCTTCTGAATATTTATTTGAAATCTTTTGAGTTTTGTGACATGCAAATAAATAAATTGAGAAATAATATCTAAGTAAAAAAACAATAATGGTGTTAATAAAAGAAATGGAAACTCTGAGGATCTACACACAAATTAAAATTCAAATATAAGATAAAGGAAATAAAAAAATGAAATTCAATTTAACTAGGTAAAGAAAAGAAATGGCTAAAGGAATATTAAAAAGTCGCATCTAAATATTAAACTGATAATTCAAATTTTGAAAATCATGCAAAACTCAAAATCAATAAATCCTAATGTAAATTAAAAATTGAGAGACCATGTGGAGGTATCCCCATGTTGGTGATGAGTAATTGACGGTTGGTTTAGTGAGTTTGAGTTTGTTTTGGGTATTCTAGGGTTGAGTATCCTCTACTTGTGCTAATACTGATTATGCTGTTTCGTGCGGTGCTATGTGACGGTTTGCTTGTCTGTGTGACTGCAGGACTTCGGAGCTAGGTCATGGTGAGGCGAGGAGGATCGGGACTAGACACAGGAGGTGTTGAGGTCCAGACGGTCGGTGATGCCGAAGATGATCGAGGCTGATGAGGTGGTTGCGAGTCGAGAGACGAGGAGCTGGAGCTACCAGTGACGGACACGACGGGCAATGACTAAAGAACCGGGACTTGGCTCTGGGAGGAGTCGGAAGTCCAGATGATTTGGAGGTCGGTTGCGGTCATGCGCGACGGAACAGACCAAGACTAGAATCAGGTAGAGTCGAAGGTCTCGGTTGGTGTCGAGTGGACGCGACGGGCAGCGGCGAGTGGACCGAGACTAGGCTCAGGGAGGAGTCGGAGGTCCAGACGGTCAGGATGCCGGGTGCGGTCGTGTACAGCGGAGCGGACCGGACTAGGCTCAGGGAGGAGTCGAGGTCCAGTCGGTCAAAGGTGCCGGTTACGGGAAGCTTCTGGGAAGGTGCTTGAGGGGCAAATTGGTAATTTGACTCAAGCAATGGAGGTGGAGGCAGATTTCCCTCCAAAAATCTGGTTTGACCGTTTTGCCTCAAGTGTGTGTGAGGCATGGAGTGTGTTTGGTATGACTCTTCTTGATTTCCTTCTTTGGGGATGAGCCCTATTGTTAACAGGAGAAGGAGGTGGAGTAGAAGAGTATCCACTCAGGTATTCCAGTGTGTGTATTCAGTTGTAGAGAGCATCCTATAGAGAGGACTCAATAGCTTGAGTTGAGCAGTATGCTCTGCGTGTGTAGTATGTGAGCTCCTTTCTCAAGCATGTAGTGAGAAGGTTGCATTCCATTGTATCAATTGCGTATGGGGACGTAGAACTCCTACTTGTAATCATTCATCTCCATTCCAATGAATACATTTGAGTTTTTGAGTGTTTCCAGTTCATTCTCAGTTTTCTACTATTCTCTGCCATTTTCATCATTTTGATGTTTGAGCTGATTCTTTGAGCAAGGAGTAGCAAAATGGATTGCTCTATGATGGGATGATGTTTCTAGACCATTTGGTCAGTTTGTTCCCTAGAGCCAAGTCAAAGAATACATTTTCAGCATTTCCTCTGTTTTGGCATTTCTAGGGTGTCTTGACAGGGGATGTTGGTTTCTCTTGATTCCCTTCTTAAGTTGTCTTGAGATTTAGTTTGTCAAGCCCTGAGATCATTGCTAAGATGACTGCAAAAGCTCATGGGCAAAAGACTCAAGATTTGAGAGAAATCTGAAAATTAGTTCATTCTCATTTTACTTTTCAGATTTTTGCTAAAATCTTGAATCCTTGCTCTCTTTATGTGTTCCTTTGTTTCCTAGAGTCTTGGCTCTATTTATTTCAAGTCCTTGCTCTTTTGGTTGGAAAAGATCAGAGTATCCCTTTTGGAAGAGTCGGATGGAGACCTACATTCAGGCCCCCGATCTTCAATGGGATCGACTATCCCTTTTGGAAGAGTCGGATGGAGACCTACATTCAGGCCCAGGGCTATGCGATTTGGCGCAAGGTCAAAGTTCGCTTTGTTGTTCCTGCCGATGAGAACATCAATGCCGGAAACATGGCAGATGTTTGCCCAGCACCGGCCGCTCCCCTGTTTCAGCCGAGTGTCTTGCAGTAAGCAGTAGGCCTTCATATCTCTTCCGGTTTTCTCCCTCCACTTAATCACCATAGGGTGAATGCACGGTTGGTCAGCCAAGCTGAAGTTAATTCCCCAGGTCCCATGTTCTAATCCTCTCGCCCACATCTTTTTCTTTTATTTTTCTTTAATCTATTTCAATTAAGAAAAATTAGAAATTTATTCATGGAAGCTAATAAATTTGATTAGTATGTAAATAAGATGATTTAAGATTTAATATTGGATTAATTATCATATATGAGTAATTAATGTGGCATGAATATTTATTTAAATTCTAATTATTAATAAAGGGGCATTAATAAAAGGTGGCTTTGGTGAAATGTCCAAATTTAATAATCCCAACTCGAAAGTAACAAGGTGAATGACAAAATCAAGCCGTTTCATAAAATTAATTAAAAGATATGTTGTAACCATTTAAAATGAAATGCGCATTTAAATTAGAAAGTCATAATTTAAAATATAATCCCCTCCATTAGCACGTCACCGATAAATAAATCTCAACGGTGAATTTAGTAAATAATGATAATGAAATACAGCTGTGTATAGCAGCTCGCCCGTATGTAAATAAAAGTTTAATTGAGATTAAATTATGCAAGATAAAATATCAAAGTCAGTTAGTTCTCAGAATTCCTCCAATTAAAAGGTCATATTAGTGTATAGGTGCTAAAATATAGTAGCCATGGATCATCAGTAATTAAAATAGTATTGCTAATATGTAATCTAAAGTTCAGTGATACCAGGCATAGCTAGGAGTGGTATTTTATCCGAGTTGTATTTAAACCCAAAAACAGTTCAGTGGTCACCCAAGAATAGTTCAATGGTGGCGGGTTAATGAGAAATAGAAATCAGCTAGTATTAACCATTTAAATAACAGTGACTAAATAAATGGTCCCATATGATAATAAATTGCAGTGTTAATCCTTTAAGTAATAAATTGATTAATTGACCATTAAAACTCACATAAAAATCACATTGTGAAATGCCACAAACACAAACTCTGAGATTAATTTGGTAAGTTAAATTGATGTACACCATGAGCGAAACTCATAACCGAATTTATGGAACTTCCTTGATAAATATGAAATAATAAAAGAAGTTATTAAACTAGAGGCCAATCATGATATTTTGCCGTCAGCTATGCCTAGCCATCTCCGAGTTCTAAGCGGAATATTCATGTGAATATTCCTTCATTATAAACTTTCCTTGGCACCCGTCTCGACGGATCTTCCCTTAGCCATTTATCACTTCGCTCCAACCCCTCTGACTCTGTCAATACTCCGTGCCCAATCAACCCAACCTCAAATCACATGTTTAATCATAATAAAAATTAATCAAGTTCAATTGGATTATTTTGATCTTTTGAGTTATTTGCCTTTATTTGGATTCAGTTGTTTAGCGCGTAATTAGAAATTACAGTCCTGAAGAATCAATGGATCACGCAAGACCAAGATCCAGGTGAAGATGAAGACTAGAAGCTCAAGACCATCGCATGAGAAAGCTTCGAGTGAGCTCAAGACTGCGGTAAACCATGCAAAGTGAGTCAATACTTTAATCATATTGAAACTATATTTTCTACAAATTACTTCTGCTTAAATTATCAAATTGCATGTTGTTATTTCATATGCAAATATATGTTTGTTTTAAGATTTTAGTCATATGCACATTACTTGACTTGTTAGTATTACACCTCCTTTGAAATGGTTGACATTTAAGCCTTGTCACCCTAGGAAAATTATAATGGTAACCTTTCAAAAAGAAGTCTACAGTTATTCAGCATGTTTGGTACTGCTTAAATACTCGGGGGCACCAAAATGCCCCAAGCATCATTTTTAATCATGAGAAACTGATTTGGGAAGTCATGGTGAAAATAGCTGGTATATTTTGACATAGATATTTTATGCTCCCAAAAACCCCAACTTACTTAAATAACTGGGCGGATGGTTCAGGGTGTGGTGCAGTGGTGCACAAGAGTGTGGTTAGTGGTAGAACCGCCCAGATAACCCTAAGGACCGAATCTTCTGATTACCTCCCAGTGTATAATAGTGCAACCACAAGCTGGCAGATTGTAGGCAAGGCTAACTAATTTGTGTTGACCTAGCGTGGTTACGTGAAGGTGTGCACACGTGCAAAGAGAAGGATGGTCTCATCCCCGCTTCTGCCCGTGACGACTCAAGAGGAAAACATCTCGAGGGATGGTTGTATCCTACAGAAGAAAGACCTTAGTGGGCGTAATCATACTAGGAAGATGCATTGTAAAAGGCTTGTGATGATCTACTCAACCACATGACTAAGGAATCATGTGGAGCAATGAGCAGATTGTCTCTTGTGGGTAAAGTGTGCAACTCTGCAGAGTGAAAACTATTCGAATAGCTGTGCCCACGGTCAAGGGTGGACATGGGAACTTAACCAGATATAGTTCTATTTCAAAAACTTTGTGGGTGGAATTGGAAAAGTGGTGGGTAGTGGAAAGTCCTGATTTGTGTTGCCCTAGGTGTCGCCCCAGTGATATGATAAGCGGTTATAATGCTGAAAGGTTAGCATATGGTGCAGAAACCATGTAACGGTGAATGGAATCTGGATCGCTATTATTATTGTATTTTTCATACATTGATAAAATCTATTTTAGTTAAAACTGCTAGGTCTCAGAAAATTTCTATGTACCGTATTTTAAAAAGCAACCTATGGCAAATAAAATAACCCAAGCCTTTCCTTGATAAGCCATGCATGCTATCTATTTGCATCCTATGTATTGGCTCGCGGAGCACCACTACTACAGAAAGCCTAATACTAGACGCCAAATCACAGACGGTTTTGTGAAACCATCTGTGATATACACTATTACAGACGGTTTTAATTTGGAGGCCATCTGTGGTATTTGTGGCGGGAAAAAGGAGTATCACAGATGGTTCTTACCGATGAACCGTCAGTGATATTCCAGATTATCACAGACGATTTTTATTATAAAACCGTCAGTGATACTGGAATATCACAGACGGTCCAATATCACTGACGGTTTTATAATAAAAACCATCTGTGATATGTTTCCCGCCTTGCAATCCCTCAAAATTTCATATTTTTCCGCCTAAGTCCGAGTATGATTCAGTTTTGAGACACCTCCAGTAAAACAGACATAACTTTTGCATACGGTGTCCGTTTTCGATGTTCTTGTACTCGTTGGAAAGCTAACGATGAGCCCAATCCAAAAAAAATGACCCACTTGCACCAATCACCCTACAAGACCCCCAAAATCGGCCATCTTTCGGAAGTTGGATTTTGCTTCAACTGCAAAGTTGTAGATCTCATCGAAACCTTTCAAATGAGTATATATAAACCATATAAAACTTTGCTATTTTATCTTTTCAGACTAGTTGTTTATATTGCATCGGTATATAAAATTTTGTGCTCTAATTCACAGACGGTTCTATATATAGAACCATCTATGATATTCATTCATCACAGATGGTTCTATATATAGAACTATCTGTGATAATATGACCGCGGGGCCCGTCGATTCTCCTCAACCCAATCATAGCCAATAGAAATTCACCAATTATCACCCCATGGATCGTAGCTCCGCCTCTCCGTTCCCGCGCCAAAAATTTCGAACTTCCGCCTCTCCCTCCCTCTCCCTCCCCTATAAATATAACCAAAACCCAGCCTCAGCTCCTTGCTGGTCTTCTCTTCCTTGCTGTTCTCCTCCTCTTTGTTGTTCTCACCCTGATCCCATACGAAGGGTGCACCCTTCTTCATTAATTTTGAGCTTGCATCTTCCGAAAAGGTGTGCTACTAATACTTCTACCACTTCCGGATCAACAACTGACTCCACCCTATCTACTAGTTCAGTGTCTGTCCTTTCTTTTTGAAAAAGGCTATGCCGGTACTGATGCTACCACTGGTGCTTTGCTGTCGGGACCCGGAGCGGCAACTCCAGAACCCTCTGTGTTAATTGCACTATCCCAGGAAAAGCTAGTGCACACAGTATCACAAAGACAAATATCATGCGTAATGACAAACTTTATTTAACTAATATGAGCCTGATGGCCAAAGTTTACAATAATAGCAAAAGAAGACAGCGGAAGAAATACATAAAGCAGCAGCCCATCCAGCCTTCCCACAAGGCGAATGACTGTAAGACGTGGCCTAGTCGCAATCCTCACCGAAGTCGTCGAAAGCTTCCTCTGGAAAGAGTTAGATATAGCAACATGAGTACAAAAAGTACTCCACAAGTTACACCAGGAGTTATAACAGAATAGATGCATGCATATGGAATATCAAAGGAAGGCATAATATGGTTTATTTGCATAAAAGGCGATCTTTGAAGTAAATATCATAAGTAAGTGCAAAAGCTGAATTTGATACATTAAGTAAAACAATGTTGTAAACAAAATAGATACCGTTAGTGCAGGTCCATCCCCCACACCAACCTAACCACGGGCATCCCACCCGGACCATCTTTTCCAAATGCTCACGTATGGATTCCATCCATCCACACGCTTTCACTGCGCAACTTGATGAATTCCATCCATTCACCAGATTTCAATCTCTCACGGATTCCATCCATCCGCAAGGTTTTTATCTCTCATGGATTCCATCCATCCACAAGGTTTTTGAAAATCATTTTTGAAAAACAAAGTCTAATCCATGAAAAACTTCACTCAGCTTGCCCATGACCGTGGGCACGGCTATCCAGGATAGGTTATACACTCTGCAGAGGTTGTACAGCGTTACCCACAAGACATGATCATCCTTTTTGCCACGCGAGTTACACACTTCCTTAGGTGTGCGGCCAGGAGATCATGACAAGGCCTTTACAATGATCCGTTGTCAACATAATCACGCCGCCACTAAGGTTTCACCACAACATGAATCCACATGTTGGAGCCCCCTCTTGTGCCGTGTGAGACTTCTCACGGCCTACGCCGCGCTCACATTCAGCCTATAGCGAGATTAAGTTGGAACTTCACAAATTATTCGGCCAGGTCTGTCCCATACCAGACTTGTGGTAGTACGAAAGGGCTTTGCAATAGTAGCTCACAGACCGGTCCTTAACTTGACTTAGGCCTAACCACAAACCCCTGTGCCCGACAAACAACCACTGCGGCTCCGACCAACAGGGCATGCCTGCACCCACCACTCTGACCAATTGCCTAAGTCTAAACCAGTTTTATATTTTGTTTGAAAACATTTCATAACACTCCTTGACTCACCAAAGTCAAGAGTACAGTTGAAAAGTTTATCATTTCATGTAAAAAGGTTATCATTTTATGTGAAAGATCGTCCCAAACCATAATTATCTTAAGCATGGCTAAGCATTTCTACAAAATTTCTAGTTAGTGCTATTGTACTAACTAGGTTTTATCTAGGGTTGACAAGGTACAATGGCATTCAAGTCAAATTTGGCTGTACAAAGGATTTAGGCATAACTACACTTTTAAACTGAGTTTAAACTAGACTTGAATAAAATTACGCATGCATAATAATTTAAAAACAACATAATTAATTTAAAATATTAGGTTCAACATGATCAAAGGTGTAACTTGCCTGGCTCGAAGACCTGGTGCGAATCGTCGGCGTCGTTCTCTCCGAATTCGTCGAAATCTACGCGCGAAGAACCAAACAAATAAATTCAAATAAAATCCAAATAAAATCCAAAAATTATAAAATATATACTGCAACTTAGATTATGATTTTAGACGAATTTAGAAACTTGAATCACTGGATTCGGAGTTCGGACGACGGAGAACGAGCAATTGGAAGTTTGATCGGTTTGGAAATTCCAGAAAAATGCAAAACGAGGGAATATTCTCTGGAATCTTATTTTGGCTGATTTTTGGGGTATTTTGGAGTGTATGACATGTGGGGCCCGGTTGTCATTGACTAGCAAAAATTTTGGCCAAGCCCAAACCGAAAATTGCATTGCATTGGACTTGAACACACAACCTCATGCATGCATGCACTAACATGCACCTACTAGCCAAGTGGGCATTTAGTCTTTCTTGACAAAGAAGCAACAACAAAATAAATAAGCAAGGTTGAATATGGTTGAAGAAGGAATCATGGAGGGAGGCCACGGGAGCGCGCACGGGAGACGAGCTCGCCGGCGACCGGCGGCCGGCGGCGGGGCGGCGAACGGCGGCGGGGTGGACGGGGCGGCGGCGCTACTCACCGGCGGCGGCGGGGATGGCCGGGGCGGCCAGCGGCGGCGGGAGGCGGTGGTGGCGGCGGTTGGGGATGGGGGTGGCCGGAGGAAGGTGGCCGAGCGGCGGCGGGAGGTGGCGCACGGCGGCGGGAGGAGAGGGGAGTGAAGGCCGGCCGAAGAAGGGGAGGGGAATGGAGAGAATGGTGGTGGGGAGGCCCTTTTATAGAAAGAGAGAGGAGGTGAAGGGATTTCGGTTTTGAGAGGGTTAATGGATGGAAAACGGCCGGGAGATTGATGAGGGTGATTAGGGCGTCCGTTTCCATGCCTTAATCGGGAGTTATGAGGGAGAAACGGTGGTTTTTATGAGCTCCAATTTGTCATCCATGGTGGAGGAGAGAGAGGGTGGGAGGAGGAAGAAGGGAAGGTTGAAGAAACATATGACATGTGGGGTCCATGTGTAATAGAGAGAGGGAGGAAGTGAAGGGGTACGGGCCGTCGGATTGTTGACACGTGGCAAGTGAGTGTTTCATGGCTCTTGGATTTTATGAAGGGGTAAGTGATCATGTGTGGCTAGGATTAAAACGTGGAGAGAGAGTGATTCAATCTGAGAGCGACACGTGGCGGGCTTGGATGAATTTGATTTTTATTTTCGGAATAAATTTCAGAAATTACTAGAAACTTCACAAACACTTGGAAAAATAGTATTTAATGTCTAAAAATTCCAGAAAAATTATAGAATATTCCTGGAAGCATTTTAGACTTAGTAAAAATATTTTTAATTTCAGATTTTCATTTAATAATTTTATAAAATAGTTTTTAACCTTTAAAATTGATTTTTAATTCCAGAAAATCACAGAAAATCCAAATAAAAGCCAAATGCTTTTAAATACTTAATTTGAAATTATATTTTTACATAAACTCAAAATATTCTTTTATTTAATCATAATTTTATGTTTTTAGTTAAATTACTTTTTATAAAAGTCTTTTTAAAAGCTAAAAACAGACAAATAAAATCTCCAAAATTTAGGCAACCAAAGAACACTTTATTTTATTTAAATTAAATTAATTAATTTTTTTTACTGAAAATGTTGAAATAAACAGCTGGGCTGTTACATTTGCCTCCTCCACTACAGGAGGTACCCCGGCCGGAGAAGCCCGCTACTCGTGCTAGTTAATGCATAATGAAAGCACGATGAGTGTTATCCTCCTCCTTGCTGTTCTCCTCCTCCTTGTTGTCCTCCTCCTTGCTGTTCTCCTCCTCCTTGCTATTCTCCTCCTTGCAGACGACACACAAGTCTACAGGAGGCAAGACACCGCAAAAGCAACTAGCTCGTGCCAACCGTGCAGACGCTCAATCAACGCCGACGATGGTGGGCGTCAAAGACATCCAGCTCATGCGTTGCATCAGGGGCAAGAAGGCATAGAGGATCTTTGCTTTTTCTCTGTTCTTGTTGTGTAACATGCTCGTTGTTTTGGGATATTGTAATGGTAGGCTCTAATCTTAATAAAAATGGATGTTTTATGTTTGTGAAATGAATTGAGATGTGAATTAGATGTATACATGTACATGTTGATCTGCTAGTTTTAGAGGGCATGGCTAGCATTTCCTGAGGCTAGCCAATAAATAGAAATAGGTTTAGGAGTAAAAGGGAATATCACAGATGGTTTTTAACTAAAAACCGTCTGTGGTAGTTATAATCACATACGGTTTTTAGTTAAAAACCGTCTGTGATATTTGCACCACAGACGGTTCGAAAACCGTCTGTGATGACCTCGTATTATTACTAACCCATAAATTCAGACGGTTCACAAAACCGTCTGTGATGACGTTTTTGAACCGTCTGTGATGATATTTTCTGTAGTAGTGCACTGTGGTTTGTGCTCACCCTCGCTCACTCAATTAATCTAGAATCAGGAGTCAAATCGCTACGCTTCAGCAATACACCTGGTCATGATGGTGAAGAAGATGAAGATGTCAAGAACTAGGTCGCGAACTCCAGTTGGCTGCCTGTGGGCACGTCCTAAGGGTTCCACCTGTGTGCTTCATTTCCGCTACTGCATTTTATTGATTTCAACCTGATCGGCCCATGAGTAAGTCTACTATTATATTTACGCTTCCGCATGATATGTATTTTGATGTTCAGTACTGTATCTGTGAGCACTATCTACTGATCTAGGGAATAGTGCGGTGAAATCACACAGGATTCCAGATTGTAAAATTTGGGTCCTATAAAGGCAAAGACAGAGAAACAGACGAAGTAAAATTGAAAATAGATTAAATAGACAAAGTAAAATTGAAAACAGATTTACTTTTCAATTGAAGGTTCTTCTATTTGAGAGTCTTCAGGAGTTGTTAGTTCTTAGTCAATGTAAACCCAAACATTTTCCTCTCCTTCTTAAGGGTCTCCTCAAGCACCTTTATCGTGCTTCCCGACCTGCAAAAGATTTTGGAAGATCACAAGAAAGAAAATCTTTCATGGCAATAATTGAAAAACTTACCAATCATCCGCTTGATGGTAGAGTATAGATCTCTCCTTCTCGTGAGGTAGAGATCACCTGATCAATTATCTGACCAGAGCGGCCATCTCTACCATATGCTAAAACAAAATAGGAGAAGAAGAAATTCATAAAGTTTCAATCATATCAAAAATAATAAGAGCGGTCTTAGATACTTACCAAGACCACCTTATTGGCGAATATGGAGTAGAGCTCCTTAGGTCTAGTCTTCAACTTGAGGTCTGACACTTTACTCCACTAAAGATCTTCAAGTCTTTGGTTGTTGAGACTTGAGAATATAGTCTTTATCAGGTATATCCTTCGGATGAGGAGATCGCTTGATTATTGAAGAACTCTCAACCACTATACCTCCGAGGAAAAGAGGAAGGATTTCAACCTCTTCCTCCTCAACCCCAACTTTCTTAGCAAATACAAGGGTCTACTGAGCTTCTACCTCCACCTCTATGATCACATCCCTCGATGGTGTCGGAATTACTGGATGATTTCCGATCATAGCGACTTCCGTTCCTCAGGTTGATATCACTACCGATTAAGAAATAGGAACAACCACTTGCTCTCTCGATACTTCTTCAGTTGAAGCACTCAGGTGGCCTGATCCTGAGGTGGCAGACGAACTTCAAAATCAAAAACAAGAAGGGAGTAAGAAAGCCAAGATATCAAGAAATCGAAGGTACAATGATGTACTTTCCAATACTTATTTCATATTGTTCTTCTTTTTCTTGAATTTAAACCCTCCTGGAGCATAGTCTAGAGCACTTACCTTCCTCTTCTTCTCGACCAATTTTACCAGTTCAAAACTGGTAGTGTTGGTGAGACCCTTGGCAAATTCCAACTGGATGCTCTAACTCGGAGCAACATCTTTAGTCATTTCTTTCTCGGGGGTGATCAGAGACTGTCTCTCTGACCACCCAAACTTCCTCGGAGGGTCGGGCTTCCTCGACCACCGGAATACTTATTTCCATTGGTACTGAAGAAGTCTTGGGGTGGCCACCAGATTACCTTGAGCCTCTAGATCGTATCCTTTAGAGAGGTAACTTCCTGGATCAAAGGAGCTCCTTCTTTCTGCTTAGGATCCCGTTCGTAGATTGCCCTCACCCTTTCCCTTATCTCAACAGGGGATAAGGCTACAAAATTAAAAAAAAAAGAAGAACTACAAGTCAAAAAAGCACTATTAAATAAAATATTTTTAACCAATTAGAATCTTTGATGCTCAACTTCTACGGAGTTCTTAGTCAAATCTTTTGCGCCTTCATGCCATATTATTATATGACCACGTGATTTCAAGGTATTAATTCGGCGCATGGTGAAATATCTCATCTTGTGCCATGAAATCAATCCCTTATCTTTCAAATACACAATGGCATTGACCCGTCATTGTATCCTTCCCACCTTTTTAGGAGAGGACCTGCACTCTAGACTCTCCACAGCAATACTTTTTGTGAATGATAGGTTGTCTTCCTTGCACACCGTCAAAAAGAACCAAAGTTTCTTCCATGACAACCAGGAAGACTTTGAGTACATCGGAATGTACTCATTTGCCTTTCCATCTTGAAGGCATAGAGAGTAGCTCCTAAGTGACGCTCCCGCCTTCCCGGCTCTTCCAGTCATACGGTAGTAGTATTCAAAGAGCTCTAGGATCATTGAAATTCTTAGATGCACCTCACATAGATATACGAAAATCTAAGTACGGCGATTGAATTGGGAACCAAATTCAATAATTCGATCCCATAAAACTCGAGCACCTCCGATAAGAAGGGATGCGTTGAGAGCTTGAACCCGCATTTTATGTATGCCTAGAACATGGAAATCTCTCCATCTCTGTCATTTACAAATTCCTCTCCCATCGCTGACTTCCATGGGATTAAGACTTGGTTGGGAATCAATCCCGGATTATCCAAGGCCTTTAATCTGTTTAATCCTAATTCGAACCTTGGCCATTCGGAGATAAATCCAGACATTTTTGTTATGGATAGCTTAGATCTCGTAGAGATCAAGGGAAGTCGAGGAAGGAAGAACCAAGATCGAATATCGCTAAGGCAGAGAAAAATAGAGGAACTAAGGAATTCAAAAGGTTTTCTGAAAGCATGAAACTCAACAGGTGCCACTTCGGTTTATAAAGATGTCCCTCACAACCAAAATTAGTGGTTACAGGAACTATGCCTAATGGATATAAACCTTTTAGTTCCATTTCCCCTTCCAGTTGGCCTTTTCAAATTCAAGTGAAAAAAACTTCTCTTCTTGACTATCATAAAAAAAAGATCTCCTGACTTGCATTCCAATCGAAGGATTCTAAGTCATGAATTCACTTAAAGTTCGGGTGCCAACTGAAGAAGATTGGATAATCAATTAAATACACAATTAATAATCTAAACTATTGTGGTCGTAGATCACTTGAAACAATGCTGGCCGAGTACCCCTAGTCAAAGGATTACTGCTTATTTACCCAACTAGCCACTACTCAAAGATCCTATAATCTGATAACTGGGCTTAACTTCATGCAACCTCCTATGCAGTGAAATAGAGCATGTGTGCTTCTATCCCTAATATCCGCACGACGAATCAGCTCTATGCCTCTAATGACAACTGCCTCGCGGTTATGTCTAAGATTCTCTCCCGCTGACAATAACTAATCAACAGTTATTGTCAGGTTTGTCTCTCTGATAGCAACTAATTACTCGACCGGACTTGAGGAATCGGCAAGATGCCTGCTCGCATGGACAACCAACACCCCTTCAGCACTATTTAAACCTTATGGGAGAAGGTGAAAGGAGGATCTCTCGATCAAGCAATAGACAACGGAGGCAAGGAATAGTGAAGTCAAGGCTAGTAGCATCCTCTTTATAATCGCTCATCAAGAGCGGGTTGTAATCTCAATATAGCAATGAAGATAGTCCCTTTTTCTTCTCTTTAATCCTTCTGTGAGGCTCGATTTTTCCTACATTTCGTAAGATCGACAATTTGATCATTGACACTAGTTCATATGCTATTATGTTAAATACCGAGGCACTAACTAGTTTTATGTTGTTTTGTTACTTACCAAAGCATTAATTTGTTACTTATATATACAGTATTTACAATTAATTTAATTGATACTATTGCTCTAATGTTTAATACTGTGGTAAGGTGTAGAGCTCAAAACTAAAAGAATATTTAGACAAAGTCACTTTAATTGTTGATCTAACTTGACAATTACTCTGAGGAGGCCTTGTTTTATTACAAGAGCAGCTCGACATCTGGGAGCAATATAAACTATAACAATTTGAGCAATATGCTAAATGTTTGTTTTATTCTCTTTAACATGTTGATTATGATTTCACATTTAGATGACTTGAGAAAGAAATGTGTAATTGCAAATATTTTTCTAGTGGTCATATCATTTATTTATTGCTATAATTGTACTTTTATATTCATAATTAAATATGAATTATTCTGCTAAAACCGCTTATATATTCAATCAGCGCACTCACTCGTAGCATATCCTGATCCCCAACTCTGACCAGTCACTACTCACGGCCTAATCTTCTTCTCATCACACGGACACACCACGCGCGTCGCCGGCGCGCACACATGGACGCGAGCCAAGGCGTCCTCCTGTCCAGCGCCCTGGTCGGCGCTGGCGCCGAGGGCTCCTCCCCGGCATGGCCGGAGCTGCTCGGCTCCGCCCACTGGGACGGCCTCCTCGACCCGCTCGACCTGAAGCTCCGCCGCTTCATCCTGCTCTGCGGCGACCTCTGCCAGGTCACCTACGACTCCTTCAACTCCGATAACAAGTCCAGGTACTGCGGCAGCTGCCGCTACTCCAAGGCCACGCTATTCAGCCGCACGCAGTTCCCGGCCGCCGCCGACGTCTCCGTGGCCGCGAACCTGTACGCGACCTCCGTCTCGTCGTTCCCGGTGGGGGTCATGGTGTTCTCGCTCTCGCGCGAGGCGTGGAGCAAGGAGTCCAACTGGATGGGCTACGTCTCCGTGTCGACCGACGCCGCCGCGGCCGCCACGGGCCAGCGCGTCATCTACGTCGCGTGGCGCGGTACCATCCGGAGCCTCGAGTGGATCGACGTGCTGAAGCCGTTGCTGGTCTTCCCCGACCCCATCCTGCCGGAGGGCGACCCGGCCCACGGCCACGCGCTCGTCATGAAGGGGTGGCACGTCATATACACGTCCAGCTCCGAGCGGTCGCCTTTCTCCAGGTACAGCGCGCGCGACCAGCTGCTCGCGGCGGTGCGGGAGCTGGTCGCCAAGTACAAGGACGAGAGCCTCAGCATCGTCTGCACCGGCCACAGCCTCGGCGCGGCGCTGGCCACGCTCTCCGCGTTCGACATCGTGGTGAACGGCGTGTCCAAGGTCGGCGACGCGCACATCCCCGTCACGGCCATCGTGTTCGGGAGCCCGCAGATCGGGAACCCGGAGTTCAAGAAGCGGTTCGACGAGCTGCCCAACCTTCGCGCGCTGCACGTCAGAAACAAGCCCGACATCATCCCGCTCTACCCGAGCAACCTCCTCGGCTACGCCAACGTCGGCGACGTCCTCGCCGTGGACTCCAAGAAGTCGCCCTACCTGAAGCCGGACACCACCAACGTCGGCGACTGGCACAACCTGCAGGCCATCCTGCACACTGTGGCCGGATGGAACGGGAAGGATAGAGAGTTCAAGTTCCAGGTGAAGCGGAGCGTGGCGCTGGTGAACAAGTCGTGCGCCTACCTCAAGGACGACAACCTCGTACCGGAGTCGTGGTGGGTGGAGAGGAACAAGGGGATGGTGCTCAACCAAACTGGGGAGTGGCAGCTCGAGCAACCCGCGCAGGAGGACTTGCCCGTCCCACCGGTCGTGACCGGGAAGGTCATCGACAGCGGTGACGCAGCCACCACGGGCAGCAAGGAGGCCAAGATACCAGCAGAGGGTACGAAGAAGGGCACGGGGCCTAATCTTCTACCTTCCTTCATTGGAGGGTTTAATTAGTTTGTGCGTAAGTGAACGATTAAATGATCGTGTGCTTTAACTTTGCTATTGTGATATTGGCGTGTGATATGTCAATAAAAGCCATGATGATGGTGGTGTAATTGTAGTGGTTAAAGTTGTGATAAGTTTGTGTCAGAGAGAACTTTGTGCTGGTTCTGCAATTAATAGTCGTGAAATAAAACTTGGGCATACATGCCTCAGCTATTCCGTTATGTATTCACATAAGGTAATCTACGTCTGCATACACATGCGGTTTTATATGGTGCCGTTACCTTAACCCACCTCATGTTTGCTTAGCTAGATTACCTAGACACTTTCGTAAGTCTGCGTATACTAATGTTTTTGATATGGTGCTATTTTATCCATATTTTCACTATAAGTTGTCTCTGAAGTCTGATGAAAGCATTTTATAATAGGTGTCTACTATTGAATTTTGGAAATTGTCCCTTGCAAACACCTTTCTTGTGGAGAGGAGTGTCTCCTTTCTATTCGTGCTAGACTACTAGTGTAGTTTGGTACTAGTGAGTTATCCTCCTCTTTCAAGAGCGCCCTATGAATCTATGATTGATGAAATGATGAAGATACCTTGATGTCAAACAACTGAGGAAAGCAGCATTGATGCATGGAGGGCTCGGCCGGGTTTTAGCATTGACACAAGACCGTGCCTAGATCGGAGGATTATGCCATGGCCCATCAAGTTCGGCACACAAGCGACAAGCCCAATCCAGATCGGTCAAACTCCAGAATTCCACCTCGCAAAAAAAAACTCCAAAATTCCGGCATATTCAGCGGCCCAGCATCAACCGCCCGTGGGAGAACGCAACTTCGCAAGTTCGTGCGGATTGGGCCATGATTCGATGGGGGATGGCCCATAGCTGGCACGGCCAGGCCCGGTGCATGCCGAGCGACGGCCACCATTGGCCAGTCCACTCCCTGCCTCCCGCCATCGCGCTAGTACCGCGGCACGGGTGTGTTGCTCGTGTGTTTGCCTGCGTTTTGTACATGTGTTTCTGAGATCGACTCCCGTCAACTGTAGCGCTCGGTTTGTGGGCTTGGGGATTGGGGGTACTGATCGACTTCCATCCAATCTGAGCTCGACACGTCCACCTCCGCCTTGGTACACGTAGGCAGGCAGCGACACATGGCATTGTAGCGTCACTGAGCAGTCCTCTGCGCTGTCTCCGCCTCAGGCACGCTCCATCATTTCGCTCTCTTTTCGCAGGATACGGATTTCCTCTGCGTCCATGCGTGGACATGTACTAGCGCTAAATCGTATTTGCTTCGGCTGCCTCTGCCCAGCGATCAGCTGGCCAGCCGGGCGCTGTCCCCTCTGCATGCGTATTGACTGGTCAATGCATAGTTGGCCACTTGGCCGTGTGCAGCACCACATCGAGCAGTGCCACTCTCAGTTTGGCCCCTTTTTTTGTGTGGCTTTTAATTTTTTTTTTACTGGTTTATTTTGCTATGCAGTAGCTAATAGCTTTTTAATATAATTAAATTTTAAAAAATAAAAATAAAAACACATGTTATCCTATTACAGACAATACAAAGAAACAAGGAAAAAGCCTAAAACTCTTTTAAAAAATCAGAAAAAGATAAAATAAAAAATAATGAACTAGAAGTCGGAAACTGAAACTGAAACGAGTGGGCCGATTAGGTGAAGTTGTAAACTACCGAACTGTAGCATTATCTTTAAACCCGGTTTTTCTTTAAGCTACACAACTCCTTCTCCTCTCTCTCTCTCTCTCCCCGTTTGTAGGATGGAGAAAACAAATGAACGCTCAATTGTAGGAAGGAGCCTAGGGAGGCATCCGTGCCGTGCCTTCGCTCGCAGGATTTTTATGGGGTTTGCAGGGAGCCTTGGCGAGCACACGTGCGTTTCATACCAGTGTGTTCGACCGGCAGAATCGGCAGGAAGGAACAGTAGCCACACTGACAATCACCATTACATCATGATAGGTCAGGCCAACTTTAAGTGCGAACCTACCAACAGTAGCCACGTACGGGGCCAACTTTGAGACTAGTACAAGATCGTCCATGATCTCACAAGCTGTTGCACACTGGAGCTCATCAATCATCATGCCTAATTGATTGGATTAGCTATAGCCTATAGCCCAAGGTATGCTGTATTGTGAAGTTGTGCTTCTATTAGCATGAACAAATGGCTCTGTTGCTCTTCTTGGGGTCACTCATGAGAAGTCATGAAAAGAACAGGGAACGTTAATGCTCAGTACCTCAAGAAACACGAGGTTCGCAAATCATCAAGATGAGCATTTGCGCATGAAATTTGTGCGATTAATCTTGGCATTCAGGGGCAAAGTGGTGGGGATCCGGGCCTGGTGGATAGTACCGAAATAGTACATATTCTCCCACTGGAAATGCATTATAGTACAGGAAACCCCGTGGTCATGGTAACCAAACAAGGAAAAAATAGTAACTTGAAAAACAAAGCGAGACTGATGAACTGTTTGCTAACGCATACAAAAACAAAGCAATGATCGGCTGATCTTCCAACCGTACCATGCATGGCCGCATGCATGGGGGCATCTGGAATCCTGTTTGGAAAACCTAATAAGTGCGCTTATGAAAACACTTTATGAGCGAAAAAGAAATGCACTCTACAGTTTTTAGAGAACCGTGTACTAAGAGCATCTCCAATGGTCTGAGTCAGCTAGCTATATGTATGTACACATCAGCATATATCCTATGTGGAGGAAAGAGAGTATGCAAAAAAAACCGAGCCAGCTCTTCCTTAAGCACTAGTCTATAACGCAAAACAAGGCAACCTCTATAAATGATAGTCCTTTTCTGTGTGTGCATGTAAGCATCAAATAGCTATCCTTAGGGCACGTACAACGCACTGTCTATGTAGCGCAGGCCGAGAAAATTCATCCAACGTGGCACCGATTAAATGAAGAAAGAGAGAGCGGTCGTCGTCTCGCGAGACGCCGGCTCCGGCTCGTTGTCCGATAGCTCAACGCCGTCTCACCTCGCGTTGTACCACCCGTTTCGAGTCGACGCCGCTCTGCCTCGATCCGGTGCGGAAGGCCGAAGGAATTCTCTGAACGATGCATGAAAGATTAGTACATCGTAGTTCAATTCATCTTGCTATGTGCTAGAAGGTTCAGGTGGCCGGAGTAGCTGTAGACACCTCAGTTCATTTTACCAGCAATGATTTCCATGTATTCATCATATATAAGTATCTTTTCTCGTCCAGAAATGCTGCATCCAATTAGTCGAAGCTGCATAGCAAATTATTTTTGTTGAAAGTTCATTGATTTATGGACAATGCTATTATATTATATTATATTATATTATATTATATTATATTATATTATATTATATTATATTATATTGATATATCCTATATATTGATGGTTATAAAGAAAATTTGTAGTTACATTCATCTTTTTTATGGGTGATATCTTTTGTACCATGAAGCAACGTAATGGTATACATAGATCTTATTCATGCTTGATCATAGTTATATGCATGCATTAAATAGTCTGTAGACAGTTAAATAGACGACCCACTGTATAAGCTGTCTGCATGCGTGTTCCCATAAACTTATAGACAACATGCTGTCTGTAGGTTGTACATGCAACATCTCCAACAGTATGAGCTAGTTACTAGTTCTAAGACAACTTCTCCAATAGTACTAACTTTTAGCACATAGCTCATAACATAAATAGTCTCACATGACACTCTCACATAATCTTGGAATGTGTGTATGAGACTAGCTCTTGATCAAGAGATAGTTTTTCTCTCTCTTCTATTAAAATATGAAATAATATGTTTAGAGCTAGCTTATAAGTCACTATTGGAGATGCTCAGTTCTTTAGAATGCTAACTTTTAGTGTGTACTATATAAATGATATGGAAGTCTTCTAGTTAGTTGCTAGCTAGAACCATTGGAGATGCCCTAAAATGAGAACCACGACGACTACAATTGTAATAACGAATGTATCCTCAAAAGAAACTCCACACATGAGCATCTTTTCAAGGTCACACAACAACTTGGGAAAATATAGTTCTGTTGTTCTTGAGTGACAGCGTATGATTAGGCTGTACTCATTTGGACTCAATAAGTCTGGCTTATAACTGATTTTTTACTGTAGCTGGCTTATTTGCACTGTAGTTGATAGTGGCTTATTTAGTATAATTAACTTTTAAAAAAATTAAAAATAGAAAAAAAACATGTTAGCCCATCACGTATAATACAAACAAATATGGGAAAAAAGAACAGGCAAAAAACCCCCCAAAAAGTCAAAAGTTCATAAAAGACGAAAATCATGAATAGTAAAAAATAAATCAGAAGTCAGAAACTCAAACCAAAATGAGCGGAGCGTAAAAACCTACCATGCAAGATTGTATAAGAGTGGGACCTACCTTTTTTATTTTTGAAATGGACTCTGCTAAAGTTAGTATAGTACATAGGAGCTATCTAGTTTAAAATTTAGGAAAGATAACCACACACAGAATGGATGAAAAGAAAACCACGGCCATGTAGTAGATTCATTCAAAACCATGCCAAAAGAGACTCGTGAACAACCTGACAGTACTTACATTAATTGCCCCCTCGATCGATAATTAGTTCTCAGTGCTACATAGCTAAAGCTATATATTTGGAATACTGAACATGAGGCCTATATATATATATGCTACAAATGTATTAGGTGAATCAAGTACTACAAAAATCATACTTTTCTAAGAAAAAGTCCTCGAATTGAAAAAAAATAAGGCATTACAAATGCAGAACTCCCAAGTTGCTTAAAAATAAAGCGTGTTAGCGTACGATTGTGGAACTAAACAAACATTTCAGGACTGTCCACCGGCACATCAGTTTGTAGTAGGGCACTTAAGAGAACTTAAGAAAGCTTCAGATGTGGCACCTAAGACCGTCACGTATGCGGTTTGTAAGCTTCTTAAACGACAAAGAAAGGCGTCCTTTCTTTTGATGCAAGAGCAACTTTTGTCGGTTGCCGGCACATCGGCACATACATGCAAACAACGTCAAGAGCTAGCTGTACGTAACGACTATAGAGTTCAGTAGTAAGTGACAGGTGAATAGTGACGTTCCATCATATTTGTCCTTTTTTTCAGAATTGGCATCAGATTTACTCATCTCGTACAAGATATAGGAGTACATGCCAAATTGCAAATTATTCTCCCTAGCTGCTCCCCATGCCATAACGGTCAAATGATCATATGATTGCTATAAAACTTAGCTTTGCAACTTGCATTCGATGGAAAGCACAAGGATGAAGACAAAATCTCCCTGTCATCGCCTGAACTGAACTAGTTTGTACGCACCGTACATCTGTACGTAGCTCTCCTCTACGTACTTGGAATGTAGACGTACGGTAGTACGCATATCATCCATGCTTTTTCTTGTAAAATATGCGCGCGCACAGGTGGCCAGATCACATCTGACTACTACCGGTGGACCAGAGGGCTTTTGTTGTAATTTCCAAATTTTGATAGCCTTCAACATGTAATTTTGAGCCCGGTAGAACCCACCTGTCATAGATTGGCCCGTGTGGCCTCTCTCACGCAACTCTCTCGGTGGCCGACGGCCAGGGGCGGATCTAGCGGTGGGGCGGGGGGGCTCGAGTCCCCCCCTACCGTTACTGGACCCTTGGAGCCCCCTGGAGCCCCCCCTAAAATTTTAGCCATGGATGTATAATGTAGAAGGGGCTGAGGTCGAGCTGAAGGTACTTCAGCCCCTCCAAAAAATTTTCCTAGATCTGCCACTGCCGACGGCCGCCATGGTTTCTTCCCTTTATATATTGGTGATTTCCTCACTAGAAGAAGCAGATCGGAGAGTTACTTCTCACTTCACACCCTATCCTCTGTCACTTGAGCGATTAATCTCGCAGTTCTTTGATTCTGTGGTGGCTACAGTTGGTTGTGCTTCAGCTTTCCTCCTGCAACCTGAGGTTCCATTCGGGGCCACAGAGAAAGGCGGAGGTGAAGGAGCTGGCTGGAGTGGTAGATTGACTGGAGTCTTAACGGACCCAGGTCGTCCTATTCTCCGCTGTGATCTAGTGGTGGCGTCTCTTGTCCGGTGCGCACGTCTCTATTGTCTTGTGTGGCGATTCTTGCACCTTGATTCCACTATTTGGTGTGCCTTGATTGTGGATAAGGGCAATGTATCTCCATGAACCACGCTGATCACACAATGACATAGCGGCGGCGATAAGTTTTCTGGGACAACATCAACCTTGACGTGCCTTGCTGTGTTTTCTACTTGGTGGCTTTGAGTCCATCCCTTATGTGAGATGTTTCTCTATTGATTTCTTAGCTAGTTATCCTGTTCAATGTGACGTACTAGTGATTTATGTTAACGTTGTCGGTTACTAGCCTGATTAATTATCTTGTTCAATGTGACATACTAGTGATTTATGTTGTCAATTACTAGTGATTTTTGTTGTTGGTTAATTATCTAATCTCTAGTACTAGGTGACTATTAGGTCGAGGAGGCCGACTAGATGAGGTGCATATGTGCTTTTAAAATCTCCTTTTGGCTAAAACTGAGTTTATATGCGGAAGAATATATCAAATTGGTTTTGCATAATTAAAACCTAATTCATCTAGTTTCACTTAAATGCACTAACACCCTAAGCTTATGTCAAGGTTTGCAATCCTAGGGTAACAAAGAAACAATTGAATTATAAGAATTCAAGCCTTCTCATAAGTTTCTTTGAGAAGATTACTGGACATGGCACCACCAATGTCGTCTAGGATACGACAACTTCCAAGAGTAACAAGTCAAGCCTCTTACTTGACTCTCACCAAATGCAATGAATGCAACCATAGATATTCAATCCACCTCTAAATGTAACACATACAACTAGGGACTTATCTCCTTGCTCACAATATGTAACACATGCATAATTGAGAGAAGAGGTTCACATTAGCTCAAAAGGAATAGAATGGAGTTCAACAACCACATCTCCAATCGGCCATAAGGGGATATTTATATCCTTACACAAGGAAACTAATCATTGGAAGCAAAAATTAGGAGTGATAGTACCGCAGGCAAAGGTCCGGTCAGACCGCCCTCCTCGCAACGGCTAGAAAGCTAGTTGTTATAGCCTCAGCCGGTTAGACCGCCCTCACAGGGGCTGGTCAGACTACCACACAGGCCGATCATACCGCATGGCCAGTCTGACTACTCGCGTAACACCGGTCAAACCACCGATTGGTCAGACCACGTAGTTTGCTCGGACCGCTTTTCATGAGTCATTTGTACCTCCGGCCGGTCCAACAGTTCAAACAGAGCCAATCGTACCACCATGACAAGACCAGTCAGACCACTAACACATGGTTGGTCATACCGCATGGCATTTTTCCAACAGAGACAGATGCATGCACTTCAACATATTTATAAAACACATTCAATAGGATGATTGTTTATTCTCTTCTCTTTATTGCAACATAAACCATAACAATTTGAGCAATTGGCCGATTGTTTATTCTCTTCTCTTTATCATGTTGATTATGATTTCACTTCTAGATGATATGCGAAAGAGTCATGTAATTGCATACATTTTACTAGTGTTCATGTTACTTGTTCATTATTGGAATTGTTCCCTTATATTCATAATGAATCTAAAATTATTCCGCTGAAACCGCGTATTATTCGTCAACCACACGACAAAGATTCTGATAAACAGTGCGTGTCTTATTGGAAAAGGATCCGAGAAGGTTTATTCAGAGGTCAACCCGCCATTACCACGAGATTCTCTACGCTGCGGATCGAGACGTCCGCGCGATACACAAAACAGCACGAGCCGTGTAACACGAGCAGATTAGCTCGCTTGCAATTGCACTGTTAAGCGTGTAACTTGACGAGATTTACGACTCATTAGCTACCGCGAATTTCTTATCCGGCCCGCCACCATGAGCAGCAAGCGAGCGCATGAAGCACGAGCGCGCAGCTGCAGAGCTTGATGAGATGGAGAATCCACACGACCGAAACCACCTGTCTTAAACATGGGCCGGCACATGTGGAGGTGGCATTATTGAGCGCGATTGGTGAAGGTGGCGCTGCGAAAGGTAGTAGCGAGAGAGGGACCCCTCCCGGGTCTTGTCCGGACAACGAGACCAGCAGGCACACTAGTAGCCGTAGTAACCTGGAAACCAACGCGTACGTATCATAACAGCCATATACCCGGGAACTCCGTGCGCGCTCAGCCCCTCCAAGTCGCCCCCTGCACACGGCCGGCCGGCGCGTGGCGCCCGGTTTTTGGTACGGCCAGGAGAGGCAGTTTCCTCCTATTTTTTGGAAATTACGTAAAAGACCTTTTTCCTCACGAACAGGTCCCTGCCAGCTTTTTTAAGCCCCTCCACTTTGCAGGATAGCGCCCCGCGTTTTCTAAATTACGTACGGGTCCTCATTTATTACATACAGGCCCTCGGTTTTTTTCGAAAAAGACCTTTGCCTTTATCGTTTATTACGTACATGCCCTCGGTTTTTTACGAAAGCGACCTTTGACTTTTTCGAAAATACACATACACCCTCGATTTTTTAAATTTTTTTTACAAACTCCTCACGGATTATCGCCTCTTTTACTTCGGTACACACGGTGGCTGGCGCGGCGTGCCGCCGCGCCTATAAGGCTAGTTCCTATTAGCCGTAGTCAAGTTTGCGCTCCGACGGCATGTAGCCAAACACGAAAGCAACTTTCATGATCCCTTTTCTTTGTCCTTTTATATTTTTGTCGACGTGATGAAGATTTAGAATACCATAAAAATATAAAAAAAACAGAAAAAAATATTTTAGATCTTTAACACATCTACAAATACACGAAGAGAACAAGAAAAAGAGAACAGTGAAGCTGCGTTCCCCAAACACACTTTCTCATTACTACTTAGTACGCGCGCATACTGACAACCGCACTGCACAGCAATACGCGCGCGCTAGTGTAAAAAGGAGGGGCTCGTCGTGTTGTTTGCGTATGCGTAGTGCCACCGCTTTCCCCCGCGTCGTGTAACTTGTGTTCTTTTGCTCGTCTCACTTGGCTGGCTCCTCGCTATAACTGCTCGTGCCCGTGGCTTTGCGGCCACCTGTGACCTGTGTGTGGTTCGCGAGACGCGCGCGCGGCAGGCGAGGATGGTGGCGAAGAAGCCGAGGATTGTCATAGTGGGCGCGGGCATAGCCGGGCTCGCGGCGGCGCAGCGGCTGTGCGGCGCGGGCGGGGACAAGTTCGAGGTGGCGGTGGTGGAGGCGGGGGGCCGCGTCGGCGGCCGGATACTGACGTCCGAGTTCGCCGGGCACCGGATCGAGATGGGCGCCACGTGGGTGCAGGGGATCGTCGGGAGCCCCGTGTACTCGTTGGCGCGCGACGCCGGCGCGCTCGGGGAGGAGGCGGCTGCCCTCCCGTACGAGCGCATGGACGGGTTCCCCAACCGCGTGGTGACTGTTGCCGAGGGCGGCGACGTCGTCGACGCGGACACGGTGGCCAAGCCGATCGAGGAGCTCTACAGGGGCATGATGGAGGCCGCGCGCGCCGGCGAGGCGGAAAGAGGGGGTGGCGTGGAGGAGTACCTGCGACGGGGGCTTCGAGCGTATCAGGCGGCGCGCCCCGGCCGGAGCAAGGAGCTGGAGGAGGTCGAGGAGGCGCTGCTCGCCATGCACATCAACCGCGAGCGAACGGACACCTCTGCCGACGACCTTGGCGACCTCGACCTTGCTGCCGAGGGAGAGTACCGCGACTTCCCCGGAGACCACGTCACGATCCCCGTCGGGTACTCCCGAGTGGTGGAGCACCTCGTCGCCGCGCTCCCGTCCGGCACCGTCCGCCTCGGCCTCCGCCTCCGCCGTCTCGATTGGGGAGAAACCCCTGTGCGCCTCCACTTCGCCGACGGAGCGCCGACGCTCACCGCGGACCACGTTATCCTCACGGTCTCGCTGGGCGTCCTCAAGGCCAGCCTCGGCAAGGACGCCTCCGCCGCGGGCGCCATCGCCTTCGACCCGCCACTACCGCCGTTCAAGCGCGAGGCCGTCGCGCGCCTAGGCTTCGGGGTCGTGAACAAGCTGTTCATGGAGGTGGAGGCCGTGGCGGCGCCTGAACCGGAAGGCGGCGACCAGCAGCTGGCCATGGCGCCGCCGCCAGATTTCCCGTTCCTGCACATGGCGTTTGGGGGCCACGTGGCGAAGATCCCGTGGTGGATGCGGGGCACGGAGTCAATTTGCCCCGTCCATGCGGGCTCCAGCGTGGCGCTGGCGTGGTTCGCCGGACGGGAGGCCGCGCACCTCGAGTCTCTCCCCGACGATGAAGTCATCCGCGGGGTCCACGCCACGCTGGACTCCTTTCTCCCGACCCCACCGCGCCGCTGCAGCGGGGCCACTGCGACGGCGACGGCAAGGGCACGGTGGAGGGTGAGGAGAATCAAGAGGAGCGGGTGGGCCACGAACTCGCTGTTCCTTGGGTCCTACAGCTACGTGGCCGTCGGATCAAGCGGGGAGGATCTCGATCTGATGGCCGAGCCGCTGCCACGCGCACCGGAGGCCGAACAGACGCCGCTGCGGGTGCTGTTCGCTGGCGAGGCGACGCACCGGACACACTACTCGACGACGCACGCGGCCTACCTGAGTGGCGTACGGGAGGCCAACCGGCTGCTGCAACACTTCCGCTGAGAGAGTTCTTGCAAAATTTTCTTTCTACCAACCGCTATGGTGTTGCTAAACTAGATTGAGCCCTGTAGCTTACTAGTTTTCAGTAGTAATTTGCTCAGTTGTTTTGGTGTGATTCACGTGCTAGGCAGGCTACGTTATTGTTGTAGGTGTGACGAATCATGTAACGTGAGATATTTCTATTGCTTAAAAGAAGAAGTTGGTGGTGATATTGGTACATCATCCCCTCCCTTCCTACCGAAGAGAAATCGAGCATTAGCAGATGGGTCCTCTCACAGTTCCTTTGGTCCCCATGAAGCCCTCTCAAGTTTCACCATCTTCCATCCACCAAATCCTCACCCACGATCACCTTCTCCGGTTCTAATTCCTTCCCCAATTCTCGTTTTTCCTCTCTCATTCTGCCCTCCCGTTATATGTCCCAATCACGTGCCGTGGCGTGATCCTCACGTCAGCAAGCACAACACATGGACGGTAGGTTGACAAAAGGGATGGAAAAGAGGACAGCGAGAGGTGGAACGCAAATCAAGAAAGGTTGCAGCGATGGTGGAGTCGATCGAGGCGGGCAACGATGGCGTTCTAGGTGTTGAGCAGCGCCATGGGAGGTGACAGCGGCGTGCCATGGCGAGGCGGCTGTGGCATCACGTGTTGTCGACCTAGGAGGCGTGTGCATTGGAGGTACACCTCGTTGTCAACACCGCCACTGTGCACCTCACTGCCGCTAGGTGCAACGGAGTTTCACCTTGTCATCGACACTGCCGATGTGGACCTCACGTCGGAGCATCTCCGGCAAGCATGTATCATTGACGCTCAATGCCAGCAACATCCTGTTGAATTTCTAGTCAATTTTCGGCATATTTTAATCCAGAAATTTAGCATATAAAACATGACATAGAAAGGTATGAGCGATCTAACAATGATGTATTCATATTCGCTAATGAACAAGCTAACAGTAACATCTATTAACAAATTCATAGCGCACAGAAAATACATCAAAGAAGTTTGCAGTTTATACCCTCGGGCGGGGCCAGTGCCGGAGGCACCAGAGGCGCCGTTACCATCAGTTGACATGATGGCCTATTCGGTGTAGGCGATCGAGGCGTGATGCAGGACGAGGCTTGATGCAGGAAGATGTTCGCAGTGTAGTCCCGCGAACAGTTCACCACCGGAAGAAGACGTCGCAGATTGAGTAGTCGCACCGATGCGCTCCCCAAAAACTTGATCGCCCGTCTACCCGTGCAGGTACACAAACGGACGAAGTTCCGGAGGTCTACTCGCCCAGAAACTTGTGCGCGCAAGGTTCTGGACCGGAGATTGCAGAGAGCAGCAACAAAAACAGAAGGAGAGAAAGACTGTTCTTTCGTATGGAGAGGAGAGCCTTCTTATGCTCTGTTCTCTTGTAACAGCAAAAATGAAGAGACCAGTAACTGCCGCCATTAGTCACCAGTAACTGCACCCATTACTCGAAAGTAACCGCAGCCATAATCCACTAGTAACTGCACCGTTACTGCCAGCGAGTCAGTGTGTTTCGATTTTCGAATAGATAAAGAAAAACGCGCCCGCACCCGACACGCCTGCGTGCGTACGCACGCACACGCACACGCACCGCACGGCGCGGCGCGGCACGGCGCGGCGCAGCGTGGCGTGGCGTGGCGAGGCGAGTGAGCGAGCGCGCGCGTGTATTGGCTCTCTCCAATTCCACAAGGGGGTTACCACGTTCCACCTTTTAAAGTGGTGTAACTCTCATTCAATTCTCCATATGGGACTAAACAATTTTCTACCTAGCATTAGTTGTGGGCCTAGAAATTTCAATTGATTAATTGCTAAATTAAAATGGGCCAATCCCAATTAATCCAACAATCCCCACCAAATTTCAAGGCACACGAGAAATGCTCTCAGTTCTGCTGTTGTTTGATATACCAGTGTTTCGATGGAGACTGTTAAGTTGAACATCCACCTAGGAAAGGAGTTACACTCATCCACAACTGAACAATGGACTATGCCTTGAATTGACAGTTTTGTGCGAACAAGTTTTACTCAAAATCCTTTACTAGTACTAGGCTGCCTAAAGCATCCCCTCTGGTCGGAGCGTATAAGTCATACTCCATGCCTATTCATGAGTATCTAGGGATCACCCAAATCTCATAGACTGTGACCAGCAGTCGAACTCATATAGGTGTGTTCCTTCTAAGATGTCCTGTAGGCCGACATCTCTGCTTTAAATAAGCCACTCGGATCACATTGAGGTAAAAACCAACCTGACATACAGAATAGGAGAGAAGTGCATCACTGAAGAAATGAGCCTTGTAAAGGTCTCTCCTCCCAGTCAACCAACAGCTTGTTTCACCATCCTACTTCACGGGATCTCCGATCACGTAGAACAGGTTACCACTATGGTACGACTCATGTGGGTCTCAGGCCCATCTCACTCGATGCACTATCTATCACATTACGTGATAAACCCTTTGTAAATTGGTCGGCCAGATTCTTAGCTGTCTGGACATAGTCCAGTGCTATCACTCCGGAGTTTTTCAGCTTTCTGACAGACTTCAACCGCCTCTTAACATGCCTAGATGACTTCATGTTGTCCTTAGAACTGTTCACCTTGATAATTACAGTCTGATTATCACAGTTCATCAAGATAGCCGGTATCGGTTTTTCAACCACCGGCAAATCCATAAGGAGTTCACGAAGCCACTCAGCCTCAACAGTGGCGGTATCTAATGCTGTGAGTTCTGCTTCCATTGTTGACCTCGTTAAGATGGTCTGCTTGCAAGACTTCCAGGAAACAGCACCACCTCCAAGTGTGAACACATATCCACTCGTGGCTTTTATCTCATCAGCACCAGAGATCCAGTTTGAATCATTGTAGCCCTCCAGTACCTTTGGGTACCCAGCATAGTGAATGCCATAGCTCACAGTTGCCTTTAGATAGCGCATTACTCTCTCAAGAGCACGCCAATGATCATCTCCCGGATTTGAAACAAACCGACTTAGTTTGCTCACAGCAAACGAGATGTCAGGCCTCGTAGCACTAGCTAAATATATCAATGAGCCAATGATCTGGGAGTATCTCAATTGATCCCTTGTTATTCTTCGGTTTTTCCTCAATAACACACTAGGATCATAAGGAGTAGAAGCAGGCTTGCAGTCACTATAACCAAAGCGACTCAAGACCTTATCCACATAGTGGGATTGCACGAGTGTAACCCCACCATCACCTTCTTTCAGTAGCTTAATGTTAAGAATCACATCAGCCACTCCCAAATCTTTCATCTCAAAATTCTTGGACAGAAAGTCCTTGACCTCCTCAATCACATTGAGGTTGGTTCCAAAAATCAGTATGTCATCAACATACAAGCACAAGATCACTCCTTCTCCCCCACCATAGCGATAGTACACACATTTGTCAGCTTCATTCACAACAAAGCCAGCAGATGTCAAAGTTTTGTCGAACTTCTCATGCCATTGCTTAGGTGCTTGCTTTAGGCCATACAAAGACTTTAACAACTTGCACACCTTTTCTTCTTGACCTTCTACTACAAACCCATATAGCTGATCCATATAAATCTCCTCCTCCAACTCTCCATTTAGGAAAGATGTCTTAACGTCCATTTCTTGAACGAGAAGACCATGAGAGGCAGCCAGGGCAAGTAGTACTCGAATTGTGGTCAATCGGGCAACAGGTGAAT
Source organism: Dendrocalamus latiflorus (assembly GCA_017311315.1). NCBI lineage: Eukaryota > Viridiplantae > Streptophyta > Magnoliopsida > Poales > Poaceae > Dendrocalamus > Dendrocalamus latiflorus. The sequence continues at coordinate 45,639,447 of CM029666.1, read as the reverse complement.
AAGTATCAAAGAAATCCTCGCCTTCTTTTTGGGTATAACCCTTGGCCACAAGTCTTGCCTTGTACTTTTCAATTGTACCATCAGGCCTAAGCTTTTTCTTGAAAACCCATTTACATCCTACAGGTTTACACCCATAAGGACGGTCAACGACCTCCCAAGTTCCATTAGACATAATAGAGTCCATCTCACTCCGTACTGCTTCCTTCCAATAGTCAGCGTCAGGAGAAGAATATGCCTCTTCAATGGTTCTTGGAGTGTCATCCACGAGGTATACAATGAAATCATCACCAAAAGACTTTGCAGTCCTCTGTCTCTTACTCTTTCGAGTAACTTCATTGTTATTCTCCTCAGGATTTTCCACAGGCGTTTGCTCAACATGTTCTATCGGCACAAAAGAATCAAGGGAAATTATAGGTTCTTGACTAGATAAGCTAGATACATCACTTTTCATAGGAAACTCATTCTCAAAAAATGTAGCATTTCTGGACTCTATGATTGTACCAATACGCACGTCAGGTACTCCAGATTTTATAATTAAGAACCTATAACCCACGCTGTGTATAGCATAACCAAGGAATACACAATCTACGGTTTTTTGTCCAAGTTTGCGCTTCTTGACAATTGGCACGTTGACTTTGGCCAAACATCCCCAGGTGCACAAGTATGAGAGAGTCAACTTCTTCTTTTCCCATTCCTTGAATGGTGTTACTTCTTTGTTCTTTGTAGGAACTCTATTCAGGACATGACATGCGGTCAATATAGCCTCACCCCACCATTCCTTAGAAAGTCCCGCAGTGTCTAACATGGCGTTAACCAAATCAGTTAGAGTGCGGTTCTTTCTTTCGGCAATCCCGTTTGATTCAGGAGAATAGGGAGGCGTCCTCTCATGAATAATTCCATGTTCCTCGCAGAATACAGTAAACTCATTTGAAAAATACTCTCCTCCACGATCAGACCTTACCCGCTTGATTTTCCTTTCAAGTTGGTTTTCTACCTCAGCTTTATAGATCTTAAAGTAATTCAATGCTTCATCTTTTGTTTTCAATAAGTACACATAGCAAAATCTAGTGCAATCATCTATAAGCGTCATGAAATATTTCTTTCCCCCTTTAGTCAACACGCCATTCATCTCGCATAAATCAGAATGAATGAGTTCTAACGGTGCCAAATTCCTCGCCTCTTTTGCTGCCTTGTGAGGCCTGCGAGGTTGTTTCGATTGAACACACGCATGGCACTTAGAACCTTTGACCAAAGTGAATTTCGGGATTAAACTCATATTAGCTAAGCGCGCCATACACCCAAAATTAACATGACAAAGTCGTGAATGCCAAACATTAGACTCATCATCATCATTACACACATGGTTCACAATTTTATTACAGGAATCCATCAAAGAAAAACGGAACAAACCTCCGCTCTCATAGCCTTTACCAACAAATGTTCCATACTTAGACACGACACATTTATTGGACTCAAAAACAAGCCTAAAACCATCTCTACATAGTAGAGATCCGCTAATGAGATTCTTCTTTATGGAGGGGACATGCTGCACGTTCTTCAACTGCACAGTCTTTCCCGAAGTAAACTTCAGATCGACCGTACCAACACCATGAACAGCTGCATGCGATCCGTTCCCCATCAACAAGGAGCAACCTCGACCGACCTGATAAGATGAAAACAAGGAAATATCAGCACAAACATGAATATTAGCACCAGTGTCAACCCACCACTCAGGTGATTGACAAACAGAAAGAACTGTAGGTAAATAATTACCGTACCCCGATGTTCCTCCAACGTCACTAATAACCATGTTGGTAGACTTCTTCTGCTTATCCTTGCGATCTGGACAATCCTTAGCCCAATGGCCAGAATCACCGCACACAAAGCAGCTGCCCTTTCCTTTGCCTTTCTTCTTAAACTCAATGGTAGCCTTGGGCTTGACAAAAGGCTTATTTTTCTTTTTGTTGTGGAAAGCCTGAGGATTCTTCTTCTGCACCAAATTGGCGCTAGAACCTCCCTCAGCAGCAACTTTCTTGCCACGAGCATCTTTTGCCCTCGCCTTCTCTTCAACACCAAGAGTGCCAATGAGATCAGTAACACTGAACTCCTGCCTCTTGTGCTTTAGAGAAGTAGCAAAATCCGACCAAGAGGGTGGTAACTTGGCGATAATACCGCCAGCCACAAACTTGTCCGGTAACTCGCACTTATTGTTCTCAAGCTCCTTTGCCAGCGCCTGAATCTCATGAGCTTGCTCTACTACAGAACGGTCATCGACCATCTTGTAGTCATAGAACTGCTCCATGACATACAGCTCACTGCCAGCATCAGAAACTCCGAACTTGGCCTCAAGTGCATTCCACATATCTTTGCCCGTAGGCAAATGCATGTACACATGCACAATGTTATCCGCCAGTATGTTGACAAGCGCACCTCGGAAAAAGTTATCCGCTACATTGAACTTGCGTTCATCCTCATCAGACAGAGGCTCAGCGGGCTTTCCTTGTGCAACATGAAAACATTCCATGGCAGTAAACCACAGGATCGCGCGTGCACGCCATCTCTTAAAATTTGAACCATCAAACGGAGGGTGTGGCTTAAGCGACGCAGCAAAGCCAACTACCGAAAAAGACCTATCAAGTTTTTGGATTGTTGAATATCTAGTCAATTTTCGGCATATTTTAATCCAGAAATTTAGCATATAAAACATGACATAGAAAGGTATGAGCGATCTAATAATGATGTATTCATATTCGCTAATGAACAAGCTAACAGTAACATCTATTAACGAATTCATAGCGCACAGAAAATACATCAAAGAAGTTTGCAGTTTACACCCTCGGGCGGGGCCAGTGCCGGAGGCACCAGAGGCGACGTTACCATCAGTTGACATGATGGCCTATTCGGTGTAGGCGATAGAGGCGTGATGCAGGACGAGGCTTGATGCAGGAAGATGTTCGCAGTGTAGTCCCGCGAACAGTTCACCACCGGAAGAAGACGTCGCAGATTGAGTAGTCGCGCCGATGCGCTCCCCAAAAACTTGATCGCCCGCCTACCCGTGCAGGTACACAAACGGACGAAGTTCCGGAGGTCTACTCGCCCAGAAACTTGTGCGCGCAAGGTTCTGGACCGGAGATTGCAGAGAGCAGCAACAAAAACAGAAGGAGAGAAAAACTGTTCTTTCGTATAAAGAGGAGAGCCTTCTTATGCTCTGTTCTCTTGTAACAGCAAAAATGAAGAGACCAGTAACTCGAATAGATAAAGAAAAACGCGCCCGCACCCGACACGCCTGCGCGCGCACGCACACGCACCGCACGACGCGGCGAGCGAGCGAGCGAGCGCGCGCGTGTATTGGCTCTCTCCTATTCCACAAGGGGGTTACCACGTTCCACCTTTTAAAGTGGTGTAACTCCCATTCAATTCTCCATATGGGACTAAACAATTTTCTACCTAGCATTAGTTGTGGGCCTAGGAATTTCAATTGATTAATTACTAAATTAAAATGGGCCAATCCCAATTAATCCAACACATCCGTCTCCCCCCCCCCTCCTATGTGTGTATAGTTTTTGTGCATAATTTCCTATATGCAAAAGGTTCGGTATTATTTGGTACAAATACATGTATGTGGCAGTTTGTGTTATTTTGTTTGCATGTGAAATACAAAGTATATGGTAAGGTGTACTGTGCTTGTACAATGCCATTCAAATTTCAAATTTTGAATCGGGTGAGAGGTCTGTCCATGTGGTGGGCCATCCATCCTTAAAAAAAAGTGCAAATACAACGAAGTTTTGGGAACACTAATCACATAGTGGGATAAAGATGTAGAAATTTACAAGGGGATGCTTGCAATGCTAAGGCCACATGTTCTGCTGCCCAATGCACGACCAACTGTGCCATGCACGCCGATGGACGCTATGTGGGAGGATGTTGAGTGGGGATCAGGGTCTGCAATTACCGCTTCAAGTGCTGACCAGAGGAGAAGGTGGCCGCACGCAGGGATGTGGCGTATAGTAGTGGGTGCGTTGCCGTCGGCCACGAGCCTTGCGAGTGACGAGTCGAACTCGATAGGGCGTAGCAATACGGCGACAAAATGGCCAGCTGTCGTCTTATGCGAATGCCAGCTCAACAGACTTTTCATTTGTGCCGGTCAGCAGGTAGGGCAACTGCAGCAAGGGCGACGGTTGTCCGGAGAAGCAGCGGGATGGAGCCGGCTAGGGGTGTGCAGTCTGCGGGCTATATGGACAAACTGATGGATTTATTCAGCTTTTGCTTTAATAGGTATTTCTTTTTGGGCTTTGTGCTTTGTTCATTAAGAAATTGAAATCTAATTTGTTGCAATGTCGTCGATAAAGAAATATTAGCTTATGAGATCCTGTTGTTCCATGTTGTGTTAAAATTGGCTAAAGATATTGGGCCATAATATATTTTTTCCGAGGTAAGCAACAGTTTATGGCAAGTATTTCATGTTATCTCATATAAAGTTTATGTTTCCGTTGTAATGTACGAGCACTCCGCTATCACCAGACATGCATGGATCAATTATTCATTGTTAAGGATCGATCGATGTTTGTTCTTGTGTATCAGGGGGTCCATGTCTGTACGATGGATCTGATACGATGAAGGCCCTCTGTATATGCATTGGGATGGATAGAATAATACTGGCATCAGGATAGCAAAGACGAATAAGACGTGCCTGTGAGATGGAATTGTGGTTGAGGCTCTGAGCTCTTCAGTTCTCTGGAGAGTTTTTTGTCTTCTGTGAGCCTCTCCGCGTACTTGTCCGTATTGCTAGCGGCGAGTTCAGCCGAACAGTCAGTGTGGCTATGGTTCTTGTCACCATATTACGGTGTCATTTTCACACGCCAAATGACAACATTGTTGGTGCTTTCTCGCTAACAGTATACTTGATCTCCTTTGTCGGCTTTAGACACGTGTCAAACCGGCGAGGTAAGGACACGCCGTGACATGTATCGCCCCTCCAATGGCAACGTATCTTCCTTCAGTGTTGTCTCTCTACTTGGCATTTGATGGCGTAATGACATGCTTTTTGGCCTATGACTCTCCACAAAATTTCCTGCACATCGATATCAGTGACGTACGTTATACTAACCTCATCACATCTTCGAATAACATAATGATGTCTTGTTGGATTAGACGTAAGGAGTACCTTTGGTCGTAAGTTAGACCGGACAAATCTTCTGTTCAGGCTTCAGGTCACGCAGAATCAACTGCAGATATCAAGCGGCTGGGCTCCATCCACTGCTACAAAAAAGATTATCACAGACAGTTCAAAAATATTATCACATATAGTTTTTTGAATTGTCTGAATTTATAGGTCAGTGATAATCGAAGGTTATCACAGACAGTTCAAAACTGTTATCACAGATAGTTTTTTAAATCGTCTGAATTTATAGATCAGTGATAATCGAAGGTTATCACAGACGGTTTGTAAGCCACCTGTGATAAATACAACACAGACGGTTTGTAACTAGAACCATCTATAAAGAATACTATCACAGATAGCTCGAACCAAAAATCATCTGTGATACATACATATCACAGACAGTTCTAGCTACTAACCATCTGTGATGGACGAGTATCACAAACAGTTGGTAGATCGAACTGTCTGTGATGTACGAGTATCACAGATAGTTTTTGGTTCGAGCCATTTGTGATAGTACTTCATAGACGGTTTATATCACAAAATCATCTGTGACAGTTCATTCTATACCTATTTTTTTCTGCTTTTTGGCTAGCCTCAAGAAATGTTAGCTATGCCATTTGAAAACAAGCAAATACAGAAGCAAACACAAACAACACATTCCAATTCCATTAAAATTAAAATCCAACATTACAACATAACAAAATGATGAGCAGATTACCCATCTAACACAGTAAGAACATGGCAAGAATACACCTCCTAATCCTACGAACACAACTCTTAAACATAGAAAGAACATAGAGGAAGTAGAGATTCTAGCAGACAGTAGAAGCTCAACTGCGCCAACGAGGACTTTATGCCTAGGCTCTCTTGCCCCTGATGTAGCACGCGAGCTGGATGTCCTTGACACCCGCCGTCGTCGGCGCCGACTTGAGCGCCGTCTTGGTAGCTAGCTACTTCCACAGCGTCTTGCTGCCCGTAGACTTGCGTGCCGTCTACTTCATAAGGGCCATCAGGGTCGAGATCGAGGAGGAGGGTGGTGAGGAGGCTGGATTGATTTTGAGTGTGGTAGATGATGAGTTTGGGCGAGTATGTACATGGGAGGGAGAGATAGGAGTGGGAAATTTTTGTCAGAATGGGCACGGGGATGAAGAGGTGGACCTACAATCCGTGGGGTGAGGGTTGGTAAGTTTCTATTGGGTAGGATTAGGCTGGGGAGGATCGACGGGTCCAGCGACCAGGTATACATAATTATCACAGACGGTTTGAATCACAAACCATCTGTGATACGTAATTATCACAGACGATTTGAATTACAAACCGTCTGTGATACTAATTATCGAAGACAATATCTGTATATACCGGTGCAATGTAAACAACTAGTCTCAAAAGATAAAATAGCAAAGTTTTATATGGCTTATATATGCTTGTTTGAAAGATTTCGATGACATCTACAACTTTGCCGTTGAGGCAAACCCCAAATTCTGAATGGAACATTGAAAACTTTGGCAAAAATAGAAACTAAAAACTTGCAATTAAATTTGAGGCTAAAGATAGCTGATTTTGGGGGTCTTAGAGGGCGACAAGTGCAAGCTGGTCAATGTTTTTTATCGGACTCATCGTTAGCTTTCCAACGAGTACAAGAACGTCGAAAACGGATACCATATGCAAAAATTATACCCGTTTTACTAGAGATATCTTGGAACGGAATTCTACTTGGCATCAAACGGGTGATTATGAAATTTTAGCGGATTATGAGGCGGAAAACATATCACATGAACAATCAAACAGACTCGTCTATGAACCGTCTGTGATATTATCTTTTTACATACAGTTTTTAGTACTAACAGTAGCACAGATAGTCTCTAAATCTAAATCGTTTGTGATTATATTTAACACTGACGATTTTGATCAACTGTAATAAAAGTTTAATATAAGTCTTTTTTAGTAAAGTATCATAGCAACAACAGCGAACAGCCTCGGAGTGCGCGCGCAGACGATGCGATGAGAGGGCCGAGGGTCCCCATCAGGCAGCGCGTCCGTTTCTCGTCCGAATCCCGACATGATCAAGCCATCATGATGCCGATGCCCAAAGGAGGCGATCGAGCGATTCCCGGCCGGTAAATCCTATCCTTGTCCCGTGACAAGATCACTTTGGCTAGGAGTAGTAGCAGTAGAGTGATTCCATTACTAGTAGATCCTTTCAGCTTCCCCTGTACAATCAAACAGCAAAGTGGTAGCGGAACTAGGAATTGGGAACGGTATGATAACGCACCGTGCGTGGCAAAAAAGATGCATAAGTAGCATCATCTAAGATGTGTTCATATTAGCTACAATCGATAGCTTTTAGCTGAAGATAAATAGTAGTGATTGAAAAAAAATAACTTTTAGAAAGAAGGTGCGAATAGTGGAGAAAGTAGGATGTATAATACGTCCGTGACCCCTATCTTATCTCCGTAACGAGAATGTGGAAACTGTTTCGGGAAGCCGTGTGTTTATATTAACTTCAGACTTCTACTGACTCATCTAAGTGAATCTAGAAACAGAATACAATATAAACAGACTATAAAACCTACTTAAAACACACAAATTTTGTAAGAAACATTCCATTCTTACAATAACATAAGAAATATCCCGCGATCTGAATGGGTCCTTGGCATAGCGAGGTGCACGATGCGACAAAACTGGAAGCCGAGACATCGGCCCACCAAAAGGATACACGGATCAAATTTGTCGGAGGCGAGCCAGGCAATGAATTGCAAAATGAGTAGCGCTCGTACTGCTGGTACTGGTGCATGAGTGAGCGGTTTGATTCGACTGCCGCAGCTTTGGGTCGATCGGGGCCGGCCAAAGGTTCGACGGCACCCGTCTTCTTTTCCTTGATTGGGCATTCGATGAGCCCCGCAACTTTGCTTCGAGTTATATTATTATGCAATAGCACTGCGTTGCTTGGATTGCTTTGTTCCGATGGAAAGGTAGATGGGTGGAAAAGATCTTGGCCTAATCTCGTCTTTCGTCTCTTTGCGATGATTTAGATCTTGATATATATGCATGCATGTCTAGGTCTATGACCATTGGTCCCTAAAATATAAATTTATGCCCAGCCTAGGGGAAGAGGAAAAGAACATCACATAAAGGAGATAACATTACAAAAGAGATGTTTGTTTGTCTATGAGAAAGAAAGGAATACAAAGCCGCCTTTTTGGAGAGCTTTACATTTGGAGAGCTTTACTTTCTGTTGATGTAAGATCCAATGCAAAAAAAATACAAAAGGTGACCATGAGAATCTCTATCCTCTTTTTTTCCTATTAAGTTTCATGCGTCGACTTTTTTTAAAAAAAAAGCAATAGCTTGGAGGAACTAAATAGTGTGGACTTAAACCCATTACCTCAATCACCACAACCTTGCTCTACCAGACTACCACTAAGCCATATAGGTGCCCCCGCGCCAACAAGTTCACACATTAAACATTTCAGTGGTTTTATTTTTTTGAGTAAACTGTTGGCGCATGAAATTCAGTATCGCATTGGAGGTAGAGTTCTAGATTTAGCTAGCACAACACTGAGAAAGTTAAATTCTGGTAGTTCAAGAGTACGATGATGAGATCAAGAGTGTGTGAAGTTGTAGACCAGGTCCTGGCCCCATTTCAAGTCCACATCATAGGCTTGGTTAAGTCTAGATGTGAGAACAAATGTTCAAACATGAGTAGATTGTCTGCCTTTTTTGATGGCTTAAGCTTCTGGGTTGCTTGCGTTGATGCATGAAAGTAAACAAATTCATGACATCCTCTAGTTGAGAAAAAAAACTAAAAAACGAGAACGCTTGATTTTACAAGTCATCGACCTTACCCCTCTCATAGCAGTCCGAAGTGCCATAACACACATACCTTTAAGCCTAAAGCTTCATTTGGGTTCATCAGGAACGGGTACAGAGGTAGGGCTTTCAGTCTATTGAATAATTGCTGTTATTTTCCAGTGTTGCTGACTCGAACATGTTTGTTTCCCAGTGTACTATTTGTTTTGTTCTTAAACAAAAGAGGTATTCCCATCCATAACAACTGTCATCACAAAGAACACTTATCTGGGCACATTTCCCTTGCAGTTCCCTAAAGTACTGGAGCCTGAAGCCCTGAAGCACCAAGCAGATTCTGCAGACAATCTGGTAAACGCTGAAACGCAGCATGCAGTAGTATATATTGGCTAGCTAGCAAAAAGGTCGCCATTACCAACAACAGCTTTCCTTAAAGAAGTTAGCATCTAGCCGACTGTATATACGGCGTACAGGTCACTCTAGGCTCTGATAGTTGGGATGGCCGCATAGCCCTATATGCTGTCCATTCGAGGACCGAAAATTGCACGGCAGGGGGCAACTTGTACTATTCATGCACATGAGGCTATGTATGTATGTGAGAGCAACGCCTCCATTGAACAGTAGGCCGTCGTGGTCTTTCAATTACAACTAGAAAATCGGGCACGCTTTGCGCGCCTTGCCATATCATCAATTGCAGGAATTAATTCAATTGCTATGGCATAGTGCAGTCAACATAAGTAGATGTTTAGCATGATACTTCTCAGATTACAACATACTATTCGACTAATTAATCAGAACTGTTCGGTTTCAGATTCTGAGCAATTCAATTGGGATAATTTCGAAGATCCAGAAATAAAAAGTGCACTTGATGAAGTCCTTGAATACATTCGAGTACAAAAAATGGACCAGGCCAAGAGAGTTGGGCCAAATAATGAAAAGAACAATAATGATAATGATGTCACAGACAAAATTCCATGTGGGCAGGAACTGCCGTTAAGTAATTATCTATTTAAACTGAATCGCCAACATATATTTAACCTCAATTGCCAACATATATTTTCTGTAATACCTTTTTTTACCTTAGAATAATCAGGTTATGCAAGGTGTAGCCAGCACAAGCACTGTAGGTCCACAGAGCAGATTCCGTGAACATGCAAAATTGTGTAGACGTTCAAATGGAATCCAAACAAGTAAAAGCATGGACATTCCTGGCAAATCTCATGACAAGGTCATGAAGGTTAACAAAGATGAAATTACTAAAAGGGATGTATGCAAATCCCCGGCAGTTGCAAATGCGTTTGAGCTTCTGAAGTTGGTTTTTCTCAGCACATCATCAGGGTCAGAATTCAAGGCAATGTCAATTTTTCTGCATCATTAGGACAAGAACCTTCCAAATGAAGGAAGATAAATATCAATTTCCTTAATACACAAGGGGCAAAAGCAAGCAAAAACCTTGAAACAAAATGGTTTCTGTGCTTGTTGCCAATGTTCCATTCTTTCTAATTTCAAGGAGAACCAAATTAGTTCCCCTTCCTAATTTCTAGGAGAACGGCTGTCAAGTAGTCCTCTATGACTTCCTATGGAAGAGGAATAATCTAAAATAGGAGCTCATGTGAAGCTTGAACTTCACGCCACAATAACTAATTGTTGAACTTCTACTTTGCCAATTTGGCATCAATAAGCGGGCCTGGATTTGTTTCAGGGTTGAGGCAACCATTGGTAGTAGTAGTACGCCCTATTCGACCAGGAGGCCAATACCCAAAAACAGATCTCCCCAATATGCTCTTCGAAGGGAGAGGACCCCTGAGCAAAAATAGTGCAATAATGCAAGCCAATTCAGTTAAATTCTGAATTAAATAAGCAGTAAAATGAGAATAGGCAGAAAGAACAATGAAATTTACAGCATTACCACACATGTGAATCATAACTATTGTTTCGGTTATCTCCCATTACAAAAATTGAGTTTTCAGGTACTTGCTGCAAGGAAAATATAGAAATAACATGGTTAACATGACCAAAAAGAACCAAATCGTGTGGATATGTAGACAACATGCATACAGCGTGGTAGTACGCATATGCGCCTATGTAATGTATGGCTGAGTGGGTGCTGTGCAAGAGAGATGCAATTCTGATCATTCTAATCTCTGAGTGGTTTGTGCAGTACAAATTATTCATAATTTAAACAGTTTACTCGGTAAAAAAACCCTTGTTAATAATAACCTTGTCAACAACGCCTAGCAAATTGTGATAAAAGGATGTCAACATATGAATGTTAATGTTATCTACCCATTATGCTTTGCCACGTTTGCCAAATTTTAGAATTTGGACCATTGCTTGGTGAATTCTATTAAGCTGCATAAGTCTGTAACTTATGCTTAAAGTCTGTACAGTAATGCTAGTGAAATACTTATTTACACTGCACACTTAGGTAATTTGGTTTTCTTCATATGTGACTTCATAACTATCTTAATTTATAGTGATGCGATACATTTTGCACGTTGAGTGTAGATTACTATTGTGTGCTAATCTTCTTATACGATAGTAGAAAGATCCAACATTACTTATTTGGGGATGGCTACGGTACATACAACTTCAAAAGCATGAAAAACAGGATTTACGTCTTGGGAACAGCTAGTAGGAGACGGGTGCACAGGGAAAAGCTTTCAGGACTACATTTGGGAAAGTTGCTCACATATCACACTCGGCAAAGTTTCAAACCAAGGCACAAGAAACTTACTCTTCCAGCACTTAAGAGTTAACAGCTAGTAGGAGACGGGTGTCCAGCATTTACGTCTTGACCTGCAACAAGTATTTAATCAGTATTGCATTATCAATCATCAAACTTAAAAGGCATAATAGAGACAGTTAAGGCTGGAAAGAAAAAGCAGCACAACCAGTATTGAATTTTGAAGCATACAAGAATGAAAACATGGAGCAACATGAAAACTAACATCCGAGTTTTTAATAGAAAGAGGGAGTGAATTAAATCAGGCTGTCTCGTTGAATCAGCCATTGCACAACCAAGCCTCTTCAGACAAGAATCGAGAATGTTTTTTTGTCAAATCGGGGGGAGGAAAAAGTAGACTTGGGATGGATTAATAAAGCAACACAACAATAAATCATCAGCAGAACTCAGGGACTTGAGGTGTTCTGCAGATAAATGCCCAAATCAGCTCTTTGCAAGATATTTCATGCATGTCTAAGTGCAAATTTTGACGGAAATTGTTGTTTAGAGCTACATATTTAAGAATGCCTGCAGTAATACTATTATGCTGCTCGGTATGTCAGTAAGGCCGACTTACGTAAGTATCCAGAACAACAGATCTGTAGCTTTGGTTGTAAAGAAGTTGGTCCATTCTAAGAAAGAAGAGAAAAGCATATCCAAATGATATGATATACAAGCTCTGGGCAGAAAATATGCAATACCAGTGGTGATTAAACTGTAAATATGCTTGCAGTAACAAGAAACATCTGGTTACCTATGCCCTATAGTGAAGCGGATAACTATTCCCTTTTGTTCTAACCGCTGCAACCTTTCACCTAAAGCAGGAAGAAAGCTTTAGTAAAAAGGAATATGTTCACTGTGATAACATCTGGAATTCAAATGTGACAGAAAAGGGCTAGCAAATAGCGGAGTAATAGATATTATAAAGGTTTTCTTATGACATAACAAAACAATATATAAGGAATAACAACATATAGAATGTACACTTACTTAAATGAGAACATTTTGCTAAAAAAGAACGCTAGCAATCTAGAGCTTGTTTGGCCAAGCGTAGGCCTATCTCACAAAGTAGTTCATAGGTTCAAATAAGCTAGCTTATTAGGTAAGTACTAACTCCTAAAACTAAAAGCAACGCTGACAACTGCCAAAGGAACATGTCAGTTCATACTACATATCCAACCCCCAAAGTATAACAGAAATAAGTGGACAACTTAAACAATACACATACTATCATCTTTCCCACGCAGCCTTCTCAACAAGCACACGACCAAACTCTAGACGCCTGAGAGAACTGCAAAAGTCTAACCCAAGAAATTTCCATTACGACGAAGCTGTCCAGAAAAGGATAGGGCAATTTCCGTGTTAAAAATATTTGCATAACAGCATGAACAACTAACCTTGGTAGACGACCCTACATTGCCGAATGAGCCCTTGAATCCTTTCTTAGTGATCAAACCTTGTCCTGAAAAAAGAGCCCAATGTGCAACATAAGGATTTTATGTGAGGAAAATAACTGGGTAACACAGGTGCTGTTAGTGACACCATGTAGACTAAATCATTTTGATGGTACTCAAGGCAACCAGACTAATGGTGCTTACATCATTCTAACACAATAAGGATCTACAATTCAGACTAAGGAATCAAAAGAACTGCATGAGATGTGCAATTATCTACAAAGCGAATTATAAACACAAGCCAGCAAATAGAAAAAGTGACATGTGAAATACTGTAATTTAACTATGAAATTTTACTTGGGACATTATCATAGATATAATGCTGTGGCCGGCAATCGACAACCTCATTTATTTATTTTGGTAGATATAATTTTGATGTAAAAATCTTTGGATGCAACTATATTCCTCGTGACAAAGCATAAGACATCATTTGATCGCAAAAAGAGAGACAAATGCATGCAGCTACAACTAGGGCTAATACATGTTACAAACTCTTTCTATTTGATATATGCCTGAACCCAATAGCAAAAACAAAGTAGCTCTGCAGATTAGTCTTCAATCCAGAAGTTACGTGCCTAAATTATTTGTGAGCTAACACGCAGCGACCTGCATTAATGCTTCATACATATACTTCTTTAGCACCATATCTCAAATCCAATCAAGAAAGAGCAACGAAAAAGGTTAGAATCGGCGATATTATAGCACACATTTCCCATACCTGGAACCAAGAACCTCTTCTCGGCTTCTATCCTGAAGAGATGATGTATGTGGTCGAGAGCTGTGAATCTGTACCTCAGGAACCAAGGGAATCACAAGAAGGAGATCTGTAGAAGGATTCCAAGGCAACAAATGTAAAATGTAAGAGCTATTCAATTACAACTATTATACGACAGGCTCTCACACAGGATACTGGAAGTTCAGTGAAGGGAGCAGCGGATTTCTAAATAGGAGAACACAAGCCAAAGGCAGAATCAGAACAAATATAGCATATGTCACATTAATTATCAAACTGTGGATACAATAATGACACTTTGACTCATAAGTCTTCCTTTCTCCCAATTATCATACCAACGATGATACTTTTGGCTCATAAAAGTTGACACTTTCTCCCAACTATCATACCAAAAAACACCCCTTTTTTCACCTGAACCAAAAGAATGAGCCTATCCAACATTAAAAAGACCAGAATCAACATGAAAGCAGGAGTAGTCACCACCTCTTTCTGCAACGAAAAGTGACTAACGAACATCCATATAGAAACAATAGCTCATCAAAGGAAAACGCTCAAAATTTCAGACCCGAAACAATAAGTCGCGCTAACAAAATGAACAAATGTACTATTGCACAAACTTATGAACATGCCCTTTTTTAAAAGCAAAAGGTTTTTTTCATCACATAAGCTCATAAAACCCTAGCTGATGCCACATAAACGAAAGGCAGAGCACAAAGGTCCGATCTATTTTCATGTACAGTCTGCAGAGCAGGTTGAAGCCTACTAAATCGCATGGACACAAGCACAAAACGCTCAAAATTTCAGACCCGAAACAATAAGTCGCGCTAACAAAATGAACAAATGTACTATTGCACAAACTTATGAACATGCCCTTTTTTAAAAGCAAAAGGTTTTTTCATCACATAAGCTCATAAAACCCTAGCTGATGCCACATAAACGAAAGGCAGAGCACAAAGGTCCGATCTATTTTCATGTATTTTCTGCAGAGCAGGTTGAAGCCTACTAAATCGCATGGACACAAGCACAGGACCTAGAGACGGCGAAGCCCAAGCACGGTCAACAGTTCACCCAGGCCATCGTGGTTGGGGAACGGAGGTCAAACACCAGGTCTCGCAAAGATTTGGAAAAGGGAGGGGGAAAAGGGGGCTCCCAACCGAACGAGCAGGTAAATAGGGAGAGGGAGCCACTCACCTCGACACTGAGGGATGATGGCCGCGCTGCGTGCGCTCCGCCCAACGGGACGCCAGGGCCGCCCGTGAACTGTTCCGACGGGACAGATCGGCCATCGGTAGGGAAGAGCGCCCGCGCACGCGCGTACGGCGGGGGAGCAGCGCCGACTGCTACTGTTCCGATGCGACGGCTCAGCCTCCAGAGCGAACAGATCTCGTATTGGTGTAGAGGAGGCATGGGTTGCGCCACCTGCTCCGCTCCCTCTCCCCAGACGGCCCGCACGCCGATCAAAACGCCCTTGCCGAGCCCCGCACGCCTGCCCCTCTACACTCAATTGCTGGCGCATGGGGTCCGGGAGGACAAGGGCCCATTGCCCAGGCTCTTGCGCGGTGGCGCTGGAGGATGGGGTGCGCCGTGCACGCGCCGCGCCATGCCCAGCCGTGGAGAGGCAGACCCCCCGCGCGCCTGCTCCCCGCCGCTGCACGCGGGACCGCGCAGCACAGGACCCACCGGTCAGTATAGCGATCCGCTCCTAGCAAGCTTCGGCGTGACCGCGAGGCAGTGCTCGCCACGCGTCGCCGCGCGAACGCAGGCGCGGTGCGTGGAGCGCTCTCGCGCGAGGAGAATGGGTTGGGTTTTAATAAACCTGATAAGCGACGCACACACACGAACACTACTCACATCACACACCACACGTATATATACGTACGTGCTCTACTAAAAACACATGCTAAGCCTAGAGCAAAATCGCTGGATAAATCATGGATTTATCCGGTACCTCACACTACTACGAAAGAAGTTATACTAGACGTCTCATCACAGACGGTTTATGTGGTGCTTTGATTATTACAGACGGTTCATGACTAAATCCGTCTCTGAAACTATCACAGATGATTGGATTTAAAAACCGTCTATGATATACATATTATCACATACGGTTTTTAAATAGAATCGTCTATGAAACTATCACAGAAGGTTCGTATAACAAACCGTCTATGATATGTGCATTATCACAGATGGTTCGTGTAACAAATTGTCTCGGATAATGACACGTCACCGATCTGTGGCGTATCCCCCCAGGATTTCGATCTCACCCGTCCATTCTCTCCACATTGGATGGCAGGCACTGGTTCCTCCCACCGCTCGGCCCTTATTAATTGCTCCCCATATACCTTCCCACCGCTCCACTGGTAATCACGCATGAGTTCATCTACTATATAGCTTCCTCCCTTCGTCGACGCCGACTACCACTGTGAGCTAGCGCCTCCATTGTAACACCACGGTAGACTGCATAACACGCTCTTGTCGTAAGTGTCGTAAGAGTGTCTTATCCAGTCTCACCATCGTGCCACAAAGGTGGCACTACCGCTACCTCTCCATTGCCGGTGATATCCGACCGTCATCCGATGCATCCAGCTTGTTTCTCAACGACGCTGACTACTGCCGTAAGCTAGCGCCTCCGTTGTGACACCTCGGTGGACTGCAGAACACACTCTTGTCGTAAGTGTTGTAAGAGTGTCTTTTGCGTTCTCACCGTCGTGCCACAAAGGTGGCGTTACCACCGCCTCTCAATTTCCGGTGATATTCGGCTATCATATGATGCATCCAGCTTGTTCCTCAACGATGCCGACTACCGCCGTGAGTTAGCGCCTCCGTTATGACACCTCGGTCGACTGCACAACACACTCTTGTCGTAAGTGTCGTAAGAGTGTCTTGTGCAGTCTTACTGTCGTGCCACAAAGGTAGCGCTACCGTCGTCTCTCCATTGCCGGTGATATCCGGCCACCATCCGATGCATCCAGCTTCTGTTGTCTGCTAGGATATCTGTTTCTTATATGTTCTTGTCGTGTTAAAGAGTTTGGTTCATTATCTTGTTATGCTATAATGGTGGATTCTAATCTTAATGGAAATGGAATATGTTGTTGTATTTGCCACTGTATTTGCTTGTTTTCAAAAGGCATAGGTATAGGATGAACTATCACAGACGGTTTGTGCTATAAACCGTCTATGAAGGACTATCACAGACGGTTCTATATACCAACCGTCTGTGATACTCGCCAATCACAGACGGTTGGTAACTAGAACCTTCTGTGATGTGTGAGTATCACAGACGGTTTTTGTTTCGAGCCGTCTGTAATAGTTTTCTTCACAGATGGTTCTAGTTACAAACCGTTTATGTTGTCTTTATCACAGACGGCTCACAAACCGTCTGTGATAACCCCCGATTATCACTGACACATAAATACAGACGGTTTAGAAACCCATCTGTGATGGCAGTTCCGAACCATCCATGATGAACTTTTTTGTAGTAGTGTCATAAAGCACAGGTACGCATTTTTCAAGCAAACGCACACGTGTGTGCAAGGTGAGACACACCGAGTTGATCCGAGGGATCGAACTAGGGGGTGGGTTGCTCCATGGCAACCCTCCTACCACTAGGGATGCAATCGAAATGGATATGGATGGATATTGCTCATATTGTATCCTACTCTGTATTTGTTTCTCGGAATCGGAGTCAGACATGGATAATACCAGATACACATTTCTCCATTCTGTATTCGTTCCATAAACCTTTGGACGATCGGTGAATAGAAATAATCCACTTTTTTTACATAGGACATTGGACAGTAGGGTGCAATCAGAATGAACACGGGGAGACTAATAGCCGAGATGTTGAAGTAAGTGTAAAACTTATCTAAGTCTAAACAAGAATAACGGCTTTAACTCTAGGCTCTAATCATGAACACATACATAAGCATTAGTGCGGAAACTTCAGTAGACGTACCCGAACTCCATGACGCCATGAGAGGTGCTCGGTTGGTGCGGACGGAGGAGGTCGGCGTCAGTGAAAAAGAGGTCGCCGGAGTTGCGGTAGTCACCGTGGACGGAGGAGGGCGTCGACCTTTGTTCACCGTAGTGCACGTGAGTAGATCAGGTTTGTGCGGGTTCTTTTGAGGCTAGAACAACTCGTGTACAACCCTGCCGAAAACCCTAAACTTTTATATTGCGCTAGGTGACTGGGACCGAAACTAATTAGTTGGTAACCGCCTCCGATCAAGGCGCGAGGTGGAGGCACGCCTCCCTAAAATCTCGGGGTTGGTTAGCCGAGATCAACCCAACATTCTCCCCTTTGATCGTAAGGCTAACATCATAAGCCCATTCTCGATAAAATAGCACACCAAGGCAATGTGTTGCATGGCCAATTAAGTGCCGTACAACCTCAGTACATATAGTGTACTCTCTTATCTTGAAATGGATATTCATCATACTTAATGGGAGTTGGTTTGCTTTAAGGTCCTTTCATCCAGAATCAGAGGCTTTCCAATAAACCCATGCCGGCAACATGATCACGAAAGATATTGGGTGGTAAGCCTTTAGTAAGCGGATCTGCAAGCATTAACTTAGTACTAATATGCTTGATTCTTATGGTTTGATCCTGGATTCTATCTTTCACAACATGATACTTAATGTCAATGTGTTTGGCAGCACCACTTGACTTGTTGTTATTTGCATAAAAGACTACGGGTTCATTATCGGAGTATAAAGTGAGTGGTTTGGAAATGCTGTCTACCACTCTAAGTCCGAGGACAAAGTTCTTAAGCCATACAGCCTGCCCGGTAGCCTCATAACATGCCACAAACTCAGCTTGCATCGTTGAAGATGCCGTAAGGGTTTGTTTGGAGCTTTTCCACGAGATAGCTCCTCCAGCGAGTGTGAAGATATAACCTAACGTGGATTTCTTAGTATCAACACATCCCGCAAAATCTGAATCTGAATAACCAATAACTTCAAGGTTATTAGAAAATTTATATGTGAGCATGAAATATTTAGTAGCTTGCATATAACGTAAAGCTTTCTTAATGCCTTTCCAGTGGTCCGGTCCTGAATTTGACTGATATCTGCCAAGCATCCCGGTTACAAAAGCTAAGTCAGGGCGTGTACATACTTGAGCATACATAATGCTTCCGACAGCTGAAGCATAAGGAACCGATTTCATCTGATCAGTTTCATATTGGTTCCTTAGACATTGAAATGTCCCAAACTTATCGCCCTTAACAAATGGAGCAGGCGAGCCAGAGCACTTATGTATATTGTATCTCTTCAGTACTCTGTCAATGTAAGCCTTCTGAGATAAACCTAATATTCCTTTGGACCTATCTCGGTGAATTTCAATGCTAAGAACATAAGAGGCATCACCGAGATCCTTCATATCAAAATTAGATGAAAGAAATCTCTTGGTCTCAAACAGCATGTCCTTATCGCTGCTGGCCAATAAGATATCATCCACATAAAGTACTAATATGGTGAATTTACTCCCCTTGAACTTAACATAGATGCAGTTATCAACTTCATTTTCTTTAAAGCCAAAACTTCTTATAATCTTATCGAATTTGAGGTACCATTGCCTCGACGCTTGTTTTAAGCCATAAATGGATTTCTTAAGTCGACATCCCATATGCTCCTTACCTTCCACGACAAAACCTTCCGGTTGAGCCATGTAAACATTCTCTTGCAAGTCGCCATTAAGAAATGCCGTCTTAACATCCATCTGATGCAGCTCTAAATCATAATGAGCTACAAGTGCCATAACAATTCTGAATGAATCCTTAGTTGAGACAGGAGAAAAGGTGTCATTATAGCCAATCCCCTCTCTTCGTGAGAAGCCTTTTGCTACCAGCCTTGCTTTGAACATTTCGACATTTCCCTTAGAGTCATGCTTAGTTTCGTAGACCCATTTACAGCCTACTATTTTGACTCCGTCAGGAATTTCTACTAAGTCCCATACATCATTAGTGCTCATAGACTTCATCCTCCATGGCTTCAAGCCATTTAGAAGAATGTTCACTCATTATGACCTCTTTATAAGAGGTGGGATCATCTACCTTCCCTATATCATTAACATCATCATTCATATAGACAACATAATCATTTGGGATGGCAGATCTTCTCTCCCGCTGTGATCTTCTAAGAGGTTCATTAGTTATTTCAGGAGACTGCTGAGGCTCTTCATTAGGTATAACATCAGGAATTTCAGAGACCTCAACAGTGGGTGCAACACCAGTATTATCTACCGGAGGTGCAACCGCCTGAGGCACAGGAATAAAGATCTCTGGGATGAGCGGTGAAGGAACATAAACCCGCTTCTCCTCAAGATCTATTTTCCTGGGCTCCAGGTCCTCATTATTTTCTAAGAACACAGCGTGCCTTGTTTCTACAAACTTAGTTATCCTATCAGAACAATAAAACCGATACCCTTTAGATCTGTCAGGGTACCCAATAAAATGGCAACTTACTGTCTTAGGATCTAATTTCCCAATGTGTGGATTAAATAACTTAGCTTCAGCACGACAACCCCACACTCGTAAATATTTCATACTCGGTTTTCTCCCAGTCCATAATTCATAAGGTGTTTTAGGTACTGATTTACTGGGAACCCGATTAAGAATATGTGCAGCTGTCTTTAGTGCTTCCATCCACAACCCAATCGGTAAACTAGAATGGCTAAGCATGCTCTGTACCATATCCATAAGTGTACGGTTGCGTCTTTCAGCTACACCATTCTGCTGAGGTTCACCCGGCATAGAATACTGGGCAATGATGTCATTTTCCTGAAGGAACTTAGCAAAAGGGCCAGGAATTTGCCCATAAGAGGCATGTCTTCCATAATATTCTCCCCCACGATCCGTTCTTACCACTTTGATTTTTAGGTTGTGCTGATTTTCAACTTCAATCTTAAATATCTAAATTTATCAAGTGATTCAGATCGGTCTTTAATGGGAAAAATATAGCCATAACGTGAGAAATCATCAGTGAAAGTGATGAATGTATCAAAATCATCCACTGATGTCACAGGAAAAGGACCACAAATATCAGTATGAATTAATTCTAAGAGTCATGTGCTGCGAGTAGCTACCTTTTTATTTGCTCAACATATTTTCCTTTAATGCAATCAATGCAGTGGTCTGAGTCAGAGAAATCTAATGGGTGGAGAATTTCTTCTTTAATAAGACGCTCCATTCTCCCCCTCGAAATGTGGCCTAAACGACAGTGTCACAGTTTCGAAGAAGTCTCATCATTATTTTTACGCTTAGCATCACAAACATTCAAGGATACAGGAGATTCATTAAGGGAAAGCATGTAGAGCTTGTCTTGTCTAAAGGCAAGACCAACATTATTTGAATTAAACTTAATAATACATTTATTGTTTCCAAAAATGCATTTAAAACCTTCATCGTCCAATAAAAAACTGAAATCAAATTCCTCCTGATGGAAGGAACATAAACTACATTATTAAGACGAAGAATGAAGCCGCTATCTAAAGCTAATGAAACAGATCCAACTGATTCAACTTCGGCTTCTTTTCCATCCGCGACTCTAAGACTTCACTCCCCCTTTCTTAGTGTTTTCGCAGTAAGGAATCCATGTAAAGAGTTGATAACGTGCACAGTTGCACCTGAGTCAATCCACCAAGAACTAAGGGAAAAATCAGCATAAAGAGTTTCATCAATGAACGTCATTGTATCATTACCCCTTTTGGCGAGCCACTTTAGGAAACCAACACAATTCTTCTGGAAATGCCATGGCTGCTTGCAGAAGTGACATTCCCCCCTAGATGCTCCGGCGGGAGCAACATGAGGCTTAGGTGCATTGTGCACTTTAGGCCCCGGCTTGTCTGAGTTAGGGGAAAACTGCAGCTTCTTCTTGGATTTGAAGTCCCCTTGGAACTTCCTTTTGTTAGAGACACCCACATGAAAAGCAAAATCCTTCTTTTCTGTTCTTATTCTCTCTTCCTCCTGGACACACATGGCGATCAAATCGCTCATGCTCCATTTTTCTTTCTGAGTATTGTAATTAATTTTAAAAGCTGTATGCTCAGAAGGAAGAGAGGTCATAATGAAATGGACAAGGAAACCATCAGATATTGCCATGTCCATGCCCTTGAGTTTTTCTGTCATATCAGTCATCATCATAATATGCTCTCTTATGCTGCCGGACCCATCATATTTACTGGTTAAGAGCCTCTGAATTAAAGTACTGGCATAAACTTTAGTAGAGCCTTTAAATTTCTCCTCGATTGATGCCAAGTACTCCTTAGCATTTTCGGAATCGGGGATTGCTCCCCTAATCCCGACTGAAATAGAGGTCTTCATGATCATTAGTGATAAGCGGTTAGACCGCTCCCATTTTTCAACATTAGCCTCATAAATTTTCTTTTTCTCATCAAAATTCTCCTCACCTTCGGTGGGAGGAATGGGAACGGCTACCCTTAAGGCATAGTCAAGATCCAAAACTCCGAGGGCAACTTAAATTCTTTCTTTCCAAGTGTGAAAATTGCTCCCCGTGAGCTGCTCAATGTTATCAATAGTGGCGGCAACGTTTGAAGCATTAAGTGATGAATTTCAAAATACAGGGCAAAAATTAGAAATATCATAAAGATATATGTTGCATGTAATTAACCCTACGTTGGTCTGATTAATAACATGCAAAACTACAGTTCTAATTCATATCACCGTTGGGCAGAAAATGAAAAAGAACTTAATTTTATATGGCAACATATGATTATAAACAATGTTGGTCAGAATATAACCATATGCATACATAATGCCAAAATTAATCATAAAATCTCAAAATTGAAATATCCCATTGGTTCAATTTTAATCAGAGATTATACATAATAATATGGTAAAGATACATGAAATTTGGGCTACTGAAAGTAATTAAAATTAGTGCATAAAAGAGATATAAAACATAAGAAAATGCACTGGAAAAGCAAAAGGGAAAAAACCTATTTGCAGCCGGCCTTAAAAATGGCCCAAAAACACTGCAGCCCAAAATATTATATGGCCGGAATTTCTTGCATGGACCCACAAAAATGCGCATAGCCGAGAATATCACGGCCCAAAAGAAATGCCGGCCGAAAACCAACCGCTCGGCCTAAAATGCGCTCGGCCCGGAAAAACCCATGTGCAGCCCAGTACCCGCGCGCAGAGCCCATAAACGCGCGCGTGGCCTAAAGGGCCAAAAAACGGTCACGGGCGCAGCCCACAAACGTGCACGCGGGCGAGCCATCGGATCTTCATCCGACGGCTGGAAACAGCGGCCGGCCCAAACTCCCTCCGGCCCACAAAAAAATGACCGCCGGATCTAATCTAACGGCTGAGGATGTGCACGGCGGGAATAAAAAAACCTGAAAACCCTAACCCTAATTCAAAACACCGGTCCTCCACCCAAAAAAAGGGATCTGAGTGGAGCGGCGGCAGCGCGTGGGCGCCCGCGCGAAGCTGCGGCGGCGGCTCCCGTGGGGCGACGGCGCGCCCATGAGGAGGCGGAGCGGCGGCTCCCACGCAGTGCGGCGACGGCGGGGCGGCGGCGCCCGCACAGCGGCGCTTGCGGGGAAGCGGCGCCGGCAACGGCCATGCGCGCAAAGACGGCGCTCGGCACCGGCGACGGCCCCCGTGCGCACAGGCGGCATTGGCACCAGCGGGACACGGCAACATCGGCGACGCGCTCGAAAGCCGTAAGACCAATCCATTTTTTTGATTTGATTGATTGTTTGTTTGCTGATCTAAGAAACATCAGGGTGGTTGGGATTGGGGTTGGATTTATGGGAGTTCATTAGGGTTTTGCCCAAAAATAATAGATCCCCTCCTTCTAAATGCTTACCCGAGCCATTAAGCCTTTGATCCGAAAATTAATTTTTGAATCCGAGTTCGGTTAGGTACAGTTAGGGTTCATGATCGAGTCTAGTGGCTCTGATACCAAATGTAAAACTTATCTAAGTCTAAACAAGAATAACGTCTTTAACTCTAGGCCCTAATCATGAACACATACATAAGCATTAGTGCGGAAACTTTAGTAGACGTACCCGAACTTGATGACGCCATGAGAGGTGCTCGGTTGGTGCGGACGGAGGTGGTCGGCGTCAGTGAAAAAGAGGTCGCCGGAGTTGCGGTAGTCGCCGTGGACGGAGGAGGGCGTCGGCCTTCGTTCACCGTAGCGCACGTGAGTAGATCGGGTTTGTGCGGGTTCTTTTGAGGCTAGAACAACTCGTGTACAAGCCCTGCCGAAAACCCTAAACTTTTATATTGCGCTAGGTGACCGGGACCGAAACCAATTAGTTGCTAACCGCCTCCAATCAAGGCACAAGGTGGAGGCACGCCTCCCTGAAATCTCGGGGTTGGTTAGCCGAGATCAACCCAACAGTAAGAGCACTCAGTATTCTTCGCCTATTTAGATGTGGCAATCTGTCTAGAAGTTATCTTGTTCCTAAGTGAAGTCATAATAGACTTTCTCATATCACTTAACATCCGGATATATACGGACGGATATCACTTATCATATCTATCATATTCTATATTTTTTCCTTAGAGTCGTACACAAATAGTACCAGATATCTATTTATCTTTTCTATATTCACTCCGTAAGTCTTTAGTTAAACGAAAATTATTCATTCCGTTTGCATCCTACCCCCTACCTAGTACGGAACCAACGCTCAGTTATCAGTAGTGGTAGGCACACGGGCAAACCAGCAGCATATGCCGAGTTTGTGGAATTGGACAGAAGAAAAAGGGAAGGAAGCCGAGAAGGGGTGGAATCTTGGGCTAAAATGGATGAGAGTTGGCACATGTGAGTGGGCATCTTTTCGTCGCTCACTCTCCTTCTCTTGAAGATCTTTCTTTATGTTTCGCCTATTTGAAATATAGGTTCATCGGGATCTTTTGGCCACATGCAGAAGTGTTTGGTGAGAACATGAAATGTTATGCGTCTTTGTTTTCAGTCGTTAGTATTTGCAGTTGTAAAGCACAATTCGGCACTTATGCTTTCCTCCTTCGAACAAAGAGAACCCGAGCTAGCTTACCCCCTTTCCCTGGCAAATATGTCTAGGAAAATCCCTGAAAAGTGGCTGTCAAGAAGAAAATAACTTGTCTTCACAAACAAGTCTGAATAGTTGAATTCCTTTCTGCTCTTCCACGCTTCCAGCGTCATGTACTACTGTTGGATTAGAACCGGCGGACGAACGGGATCAGCCACACAACTGGACGATACTTAAGCTGGTCTGTTACTTTTTTGTTTTTGCTTTTAGTCATATGCAACCATGCATACCAAGCGTGAAAGGTCCCAGCTAGTCACTGCAATTTTAACTTTGCCCACCCACACACACTTATTTCAAGAGAAGAACTGAAGCTGATTCTGTAATGTTTGCTTGCAACATCGAAATTAATTAACATCTGCAAGACTGCAACACAAATCGTAGATGTGGCACAGTTCCATACTGATCAACAGCAACTACCAGTAACTAAGCGCACGAGGTCGGCGCGCGCGCTGCTTTGGATTTGCTCCATCCCATGCGCGAGGTGAGCTACGTGCCGCGGTTGAGCATCTCCTTGTAGTTGAGCAGCGAGTTGAGCCTCTGCAGCTGCAGCTGCTGCCGGAACTTGTTGATGAAGTCGTCCGCCCTCGCGTCCACGCACTTCTCCATCGCGGCCTCCGCCACCTCCTGATCCCTCGCCACCACCGCCCGAGCCGGGGCCCTCGGCGAGCGCTGCACCAGCCGCGCCTGCGCCGGCGCCGGGGCGCGCTCCAGCCTCTTCACATCAGAGCTCGACTTCTTCACCACCTTCACCTTCGCCGACTTCTCCTCCTCCTTGTCCTTCTTGTCTACGGGCGGCCTCGCAGCCGGCTCTGACCGGCTTCTGGTGTACTGAGCCTGCTGCTGCTTGTTGCTCTCGTCGTCGCCGATGATGCTTGCTTCGGAGAGGTTGTACTCGGGAGGGAAGTCGCCGGAGCGGAAGCGGTAGAGGCCGAGGGAGCGCAGGCGCTCCATGACGGATGACGTGCGCGCGAGCGGGGCGGGAGGAGGAGCGTACTGATCATGGTAGCTCTGCTGCTGCTGGTGGTGCTCGTCGTGGCCGTGGTGGTGCTTGTCGTCGCCGTGGTGGTGGTGGTGGCGGCGGTGGAAGCGGGAGGTGAGCGTGATGGTGCCGATGACCACGTTGAGCAGGAGGAAGAGCGTCGCCGGGGAGAAGTAGCCGCGGACCAGCGACCATGCCGGCGGCCACGACACCATCGCGTCCATTTGGTTGGGGTCTAGCTAGGCGCACTGGAAGGATGAGGAGATGGGTGAAGAATGCAGTGTTGAGAGGCAGCCAGAGCCGGGTAGGAGGCGTTGGTGTGTTGGTGCTTGGCTGCTCGATCGGCGTGGTAATATACGAGGAGATGTCGGAGGGCACGCGGCGCGCGGAGGCGGCCGGTGGAGGGGAATGCTTTGCTGCTCTTGCTCATTACGAGAGAGCCGCCTCCTCGTGCACTCGCTGCCGACCATCCACCGTGCCAGGTTGGAGATCCCCAAGCCCATGAGCCAGCTGATTCATCAATGCAGGCAGCAGCGTGTCACTGGGCGTCGGTCACAGCGATTCATCGCGAGAAAACAATCATGTGCTAGCACTCCTCCGGTTTCCAGTGTTGATTTATTTTAAGTATGGTAGTTGAGATGGTCGAACTTGTTTCGCGATCTGCACAAACAAGAAGGGCCGATTGGCTCGGTTGTGTTGTGAGAAAAACAGGAAGACAGCTCCAGTAGCGGATCAGAATAAAAATAATACGTGGACCTTATGCTCTACATATCTAGTATAGTAATATGTTTTAAATTTTACAATATCAACTAACTTTATAACAAAATTCAATGGTAAATAACTATTAAAATCAAGAAACCCGTTATTAGTTAAGGGTCTAGGTGAATTCGAGAGCAAATCATACATGATTAAGGTGGTGATCGGTTAGGCTGAAAAGCTCATGGCTTATGGCTGAAAACACTGTAGCTGGCTGAAAAAAGCACTGTAGCTGACAGAGGCTTATTTAGCATAATTAAATTTAAAAAAATTTAAAAATATAAAAAATATGTTAGCCCATTACGTATAATACAAACAAATACGGAAAAAAAAGAACCGGCAAAAAAGCTCAACAAAAAGCTAAAAGTTCAGAAAAAGATGAAACTTATGAATAGTGAAAAATAAGCCAGAAGCCGAAGCCGAGTTAATCAGGGCCTAAATCTTCTCTCTCTTTTTTTTCTAAACATTGCATATGGAAAATTATATATGCGAGGTTGGCAAGGCCCATTATCCAAGCACTTTCTTCTTATCACATATATCTGATTAGTGAGATAGTCGTCTATTCTTTTCCTTTTCCCTGGATCAAACTGAATTTCCTCTTCCCAATTGATTTCTAGACTTACAGTATTCGTAACATTTTGCACTTGAACCTAGTGTTTTTCTTTTTAGAAATCGCTCCATGAATATGAACTACCTGCTATGAGGAGATGGCAATTGTTGAAAGTTAGAATACACTAAATTAGATATTAAAACACATTAAAAAATTCTCTAATTCAATTGTTGTAAAGATCGAAACAGGGCATTATAATATTAAAACCCTAACCCACAAATATTTTAAAGATCATGGAATTAAAACCCTAAAATCTATATCACAAAATTTAGTCTCTATCCTTGACAGAAATAGGTAGAACTGAGAGGAATAGAGGAATTTGATAGGAGATTGGAGCAAATACCTATTTGATGGGTTGATTGTTAGCTATGAAGCCAAGAGCCACGACGACCTTGGACTGCCATTGCCGCTGCAGAGGAGGAAACGAAATTACATGGGGAGCAGCCAAATAGGGAAGGTAAGGCGTCTGGTCTGGCCGTCTAGGGGCGTTGGTAACTTGCAGGCGTTAGGGCAAATAGGCAAACAGGTGAAACGAGCCACTCGGTCACTGGCGTGGGCGTGGCTACGCTTGGCGCTGTGTGGCTGTGGCTTGGCCGTTGGGTGGCTGGGTCGCACCACACGGGCCTATGAGAGAAGTTCTGGCCCACACACTGACATGGGCCACTTGACTGCAAGTTGTGGGGCACTAATTTTAGGTATGTGGGGGCATATTGTGTAAACTTAAAATCTGAGCAAGACAAATTAAAATTGGTCCAGGTGCCTGTGCCCGCATATAGCCCTGAGTGCATCCACCTTTGGATAGTTTTAAAGCATCAATGTTACAACGACCGACCGACTTGGGTACTGGAAGCCTGAAAGGTATGTGTTGCTTCATCATTTTGACTCAGTAAGTTGGCATATTACATAGGGTGAGTTTTTTTTTTTTGCCGTAACTTATGGCTTATGACTGTGGTTTATAGTTTTTAGCTTTAACACAAGTTCTTGTGTGAACGAATCGAATACTGATAAACCGTTTAAAAAATTATCTTAATAAGTTATTTCAAAATAACGATAGAGAAATTGTTCCATTAGTTTGTTTGAAAGAAGTTATAAAGCCATATCCAAGGTTATCACGGCGCTCTGGCAAGTCGCGACGAGCCTGGAGCGTCTGGATGCCTAGTCGACTAGGAGCCTGCCACGGCGATAGTTAGACGATAGTAGTTAGACGGTAGTAATAAATACAAGTACTATCTTATATGACCAAAAATTAAATAATCATACAACATAATAGCACAAATTAATAGGTTGGTATACTACATACCATCTGTAAGAATATATAGCCCAAGCTATATATGTCAAATCGGTCAGGAAGCACAAGCCGTAAGCATATTCACACTAAAATCTAATGTATTTTCTTACTATTAATCTAAATATGATGAATGACTAAATATTGAATACATATCGGAAATGAAAAAGCATTCACTATTAGCAGTTTAGCACTTCGTCCGTTCGTCGTCTCTCGGTCTCTATCTCCGATATATACACAGCCCTCCACTCTCCAACTCTCCACTCCGACTCTCATCTCTGCGCTCTCCACTCCGACTCTCCGCTCTCCCCTCGACCACTCCGCTCTCAGCTCTCCGCTCTCCTCTCGACCACTCCGCTCTCGGCTCTTCGCTCTATGCTCGCCAGTCGCCACACTCCACAAACCCTAGAAAGCAGAGAGGAGGGAAGAAAGCAGAGAAGAGAGAAGCCGAAGGAGGGAGGAGATCTGAGATCACCTAAGCGGCAGCGCTGGAGAGGGAAGTCGGCGGTGCTAGAGAGGGAAGCCGAAGGCGGCGGGAGAAGCAGTAGCTCGGTGCTTGCGGAGGAGGCGACGCAGCAGCTTGGGGAAGGTGGCAGGAGGAGGCAACGCAGCAGCTCGGCGACGCCGGCGAGAGGAGGCTGCAGATCGGCGGGTGGAAGCAGCAGATCGGCAGGAGCAAGCAGCAGCTCGGCGAGACGGCGCCAGCGGCGGGAGATCTTTTAGAGAAACCCTACCAGCGGCGGCGGCGAGATGACTACTTTGGGACTTCGAGTTTGCCTTTCCGTTTCCCACTTTCGCCGTTTCGGCCTTTTGAAGCCCACTCCCTTCGCTTCAGTCGGCCACCTCGACGTCCTGGTGACGCTATGGACGTCTAGGCGTCGCCTGGCGTCGTCTAAGTCTTCGAGCACTGGGCGACCGTCTCCGGCGTCCTCCTCCGGTCGACTGAACGTCTAGACGTTGCCTAGGCGACACCATGGTAATCTTGGCCATACCTATAGTTAAAAAGAACTCGCCTGTATGCATGGGCTCGAGGAGCAAGCGTGTCGGTCATCGTCCAGCTTACCAGTCGGATGGATCGAGCGAACCACGTGGAGTAACCGTCCAGCTAGTGAGACAAGTCCACTTGGCGTGTGCGCCGTGATTCACGTCACGTGCCACGACCTGCTCTGCTGGCGAGATCGGAACCGCGGCAGGTCAACCTGACTCTCGGCCACCGCGAATTAACGCCAATAGCGCTGCTGAGAGCCTGAGAAGTCCCGGCGATAATACATGAGCTCCCATCAGCACATGCATATGTCCATTTTTAAAGTTGGGACAGGATGCCCATCAATTTAAATTCATTATTCATCCATTGGTAAGAACACAAGAACGGATTCCCCTTCTTTGTTTTTCATTTTAATAGCGGCATAACAGAAAGGCCATGAGAGGCCTGGTCGCTAATCAAACAAGGCTCCGTTTGTTTGGCATTGTAGTCACTTTCCAAAAATGCCTATATTGTTTTGATATAACTAACCGAATTTCTGTGCCACTGTGGGTCAGCTAAATACTACAATATACGTGTTTATAGTCGTATTTGTTATACAACCTTAATGTTTATGATTGAAAATACAGTTGCATTTTTTATACAACTATAACAACTCTTGTGTATATCTAAGTAATCTACATTTGTCAATCTTGTGTACAACTAATGCGAGAATTTCTAACATCTCAAAGCGAACATGAAAGCTTTTCTTAACATTAATCTGATAATAGAATATTTAACTACATGAACACATCTTTTTTATTCATGCAGCAGAATCCTGCTGCGATTTGTAAAGAACATGTAATCAACTAAATTCCTCGCAACACAGCAACCGCAAAATATGTGCCCTAAATGACCTCTTGCATTCAACCTCTGCAACTGCAACAACCGCACATGAAAAATGCATACCGACAAGTTCAAATGCGCAGTGGTAACCGTCAATGCAATACGACGTGTCAAGGAATAACCAACGATACAATCAAGCACAGTCGTCGGTCTGATCAATGTGATGAACCATCTGATCAAGTCATCGAGGCAAGCTCAGTACAAACAAGCTCATTAGGTCCAATAGGAGTTTCCAGAATAATGTTTCACAATACCCCAAGTCTGCCGACAGAGAAAGTTCAACTGCACAGTGTTCGCACGAGCATACAGATTTTGAGTCATACAAGTTACATAAGCAAACCACCACCTAAGTGTACGAGTATAGGTTCAGCTTCAGAACAAATGTTTGAAATGGACAGGAAACTACGGTACCTACTTGAATTATCACAGGATTGGGTTTCGCAGATTAACACATAATTCAAGTCCTCGGAGTGCAGCTGGCCAAGTGGGACTTGAAGTTCTCCAGCTCTGTAAGAACCTCCTCCTCTGGGCGGTAGATCAAATCACTCATGCGCCATATCTGTATCAGTAAAACATCGGTAAGAACAGACTAAGTATGATATCAGACAAAAGGCAGAAGCGTATAGCTCTAATTGCTGCAATTAACTATGGAAGTACAGTTCTTTCTTGTCTGTGGTTTACACCACACGAATAATTTCAAGAAAGAGAACTACCTGCAACGTTCCCCCTCCACCAGTGCTCTCACCATCATCAGAGACACTCACAATGGTCCAAGGATCTGACGAGTTCCAGTGGAAGTCTACAATCTTATCCCTGCCAAGGTGAAAAGGATAGAAAAGATGCTATAACATAGATGCTTATGGAACAATGAAAATGCAACATCAATCTCCTTGATAGCATGGCGTTACAAGCATTCCAACAGATCCAATCAATGTCCACTTCCACACAATGTATGAAAGTGCCCAGATCAATAATCACTCAAAGCTAATAGCATTAGCTCTAACTTCAAATACAGTACAACAAGGCGATAAGCCGATAAACCTATAATCCAATAATTATCAGTTGTTGGTTGTGCAAAATAAAGGGTATTACCAGCCCCCCACCCCCACCCCCCGCCAGAACAGCTGGGGCGCTGGGCTATAATGACAAAGGAGAGTAGAGCAAAATGAAGTTTTTTCCCCTCTCAGGCTTCTCAGATATGTTCAAATTTACAATTGCACATTCGTCTGTCAGTCCAAGACACCAATGAGTGGATTTAAGTCTCCATTTTTTAATTTTCTCTAGTAAAATTTTAACTGAGAAATACAGCTTCATGAAAAATTTCAGTCAAAAGTACCTCATTATTGGAACAGAGAAGCACATTAGCTAAACTTCCTACTGATACACATAGAAAAGAATCAAAGATACAGCCTAAAACCGTCATGCAAGAAAGGCATTTCTTCAATTGCTTCAGCAATGTGACAGAGAAAATGCCAACAAACATAGCATAATCATTTGAAGGAAAAAGGGTGGATTCTGAGTTTCACATAGCACACATATGGAAAGGTAAGTTTCATAGGAAGACAATGTACCTGTGACCAGCATGTTGAAAGAAAAGCCCAGCAGGTGAATTGGGAATTTTCTTCTTCCCAACCTATAGCATAAGAACTTTTATTAGATTAAAAAACTACATGAGAGAAAGAAACAATGGGTGAGTGAACTCCCATCACCAATCTTTCTGCAGGGCTATCTCAGAAGAGACAAAATAGGTCACAAAGTGTACAAGAAGATAAGTGTATAAGCAGATACCTTCTCATGATCCCACACATTTAAGAAACCATCTTCCGCAGAGCTTCCAAAAACAGATGTTTTGTCAGGCGACCACTGGAATGTGCAAGTTTTGAATTATAACCAAAAGCATACAGAAATATCATGAACAGTAACCATGTCTACATAAAAAGAACATAGAGATAACCAATGTATTTTCTGTACATGCCTGAACACAAAGAACAGCAGATTTATGACCCTCGAATTTGTGAATTGGAGAACCAGCTCCTCCAGAACCCAGATTCCGTCGGTCCCACATTCGGACAGAATTATCAGCAGAACTGAATATAAAGAGAAACCACCTTATGCAAATGTGTAAATATGTTGATGGAATTTCTTATTACAAATTAAACTAAACTAACTACAGATCTCATCATAGATTATGTAGAAGTAAGAAAGCTTTCAAATCATCATACCCAGTTAAGATATAGTTAACATCATGGAGATTCCAGTCAACACAATGAACGTCTCCACCATGGGCTTTCTCAACCTGGACATCAAGACAAAAGTAGTTTCAACATTGATTCACTCAATACGTTCAGAGGAAAAAGGTACACTATACTAAAAAAATATTTCAGCCTATTTGGAACAAGATAAATAAAAGCCGGTTGCACCAAACCATTGAAATCACAGTAGCTAACTAAACAATCAGTCCTCTATTCGAAGACTCATTCAATCGGAGGCAATATATGTTTGGCTAAGTTAATTAAAAAAAAGCAGAACCATTAAAAGAAGCAGAATAGAAAACATATGCACCGTACACTCAGTTAAAATATCCTGGGCTAATTTGACTGAGGGCATGTTTGGTTGTCTTGCCCACCCTTGCCTAGTCTTCCTACTGGGCAAGGAGGTGTATTTGGTTCTTTATCCCATCCAGAGCAAGATTCCCTTGCTATTGAGGGAGAACCAAATTGTCGCTCCTCCACTAGCAAGGCTAGGCAATGGTGGGCAAGGAAACCAAACATGCCCCAAATGAATCATTCCATATGAGGCACGGTTGACCATTATAAATCATTTGGTTTTATTAGTGACCATCACCTCTTCAATTAAATGATGTTACTACGAAAGAAGATGTATTGCATTGAAGAATGCACTTCAAACTTTTTTGTAAAACAATGTTAATCCACTTAAGATATATAAGAATGTCACCTTAACAGCTGGGCTGTTACCAGTCCGAGCATCCCAAAGAATAAGACAAGAATCATCGCCCACACTACAGAACTCCTGTGCACTTCATCCAAAAAAAGAAAAAAGACAACTGTGAAGATAAAACATACAGATGGAAAATATATTTCCGTGCATCACACCACCCGTTCACAACAATGACAGCTATAAAACATTTTCATTAAAAATCAATTATTAGCCAAGCACAAAATGACCATGTGTAGCTCAAAGGCCACACAACGTAATACATATGCTAGTGAGCTGTACCCATTAATACTTGAAGAATGAAGACAAACAGAGTAGCCTATTTACCTAGAAGGGCAGAACTGGACATCTTCAACAGTGCTATCATGCCCATGAAATACACCTCGAGGATCAACTTTAGGACTATCCTTTTCATTCGCAGTTTTGCCAGACTGCTTGCTGCCTGATGCTCCATGGGAAGACTCACTTTTCGAGGAATCTCCAAGTGCAGATATGTGGTCTTGGATGCTCCACCAGACAACAGACTTGTCCTTTCCTGTTTAAAATTTGCATTTGAACCAAGGATCAAGTTATCACAGTAGCAACTCAAAGAAATACAAGGTACTGCTGTGTCCCTTGGGTCCTTTGAACTTGACAGCAGAACTTTTAGGTCCCTAAACTTTTACTGGTGATTCGAGTTAGGTCCAAACAACTTAGATTGCAATGTTGCTCACCTAGTTATCACACTGACTGATTTGGTGATTGGATTTTATTTTCTTTTCATTTTTTCTGCGTGTGCTAAAGTTGTCATGTCATCTCACTTTGCCAGCTAAATCAGGACTGGGCCTTTCTTGACTCACATGTACAAGCTCCAATGGAATCAAAAGTTCAGTAAACAAGTTCACGGACCTAAGTAACACAATTGTGAATTCTCTCTAAAAAAATGTGACAGTTCCGTAAGTTTAGGAACCAAAAGTTTCGGTTACTCAATGGAGAAAAAACACATCCAGCTTGGATTAGAACAAGCCATTCAAACAAACTATGATTGTGACATCTCCAAATTTCTTGGATTGCTACTTGTCAGGAATATAGGAAGATAAGTATAAAGCTGACAATTGCTACGCATATACAAAGAAGACTACATATCCTAGGAGGAAAGAGAGAACTCATCAACGTAACAAAAGACATTTTAGTGATTGAAAATTCCCTGCGTATGGCTTGAGATGTTTTGAGGAAATTGGATCAATATTTGAATAAATCCAAAAGGGGAATAGGGGTAGAATGACACAAGCATATAACAAGATGAGAATTTGCAAACCTCCAGATAGTACATATGGTTCAGCTGGACACATGGCAAGTGCAAACTCAGCATTTTCCTGATGTCCTCTTAATATCTGGCAAACAGTTGAGGCTAATAAGCACTATGCCTAAAAAGCACACAATTGGTACATTGAAAAAACTTTCAATCTCTATTAAACCCTGTTATGTCTATGCATGCTATGCACATCCTATTAGGACTTTTACACAATCCACCATGCAAAACTGCAATTTTTCATCATCTCCAAATGATGCAAGTTAAGAACTAAAATAAGAAAACACACCAAATCAGGGCGAGATTCGGTTGCTCCTAAGACAGCATGTCTATTTGGCTGGCCCTCAACATCCCAAATAAGTACCTGCATGTAAACAAAAAAGGCTTAAATTCATAAATCCATAACTGGAGTGCTTAGGGATTGTTGACTCTTTCACAAGAATTAAGAAGCAGCATAAAGTCTTCGACATACATCTGGACTGTCGGTGTGTGTGGCGATAATCTTACTGTTCTGTGGAAGCTCCCTGATTCGGTTAACCTGCGTACATGACAAAACAGAAATGATACAAGTCCATATAGGTAAGCAAGCTGACCCACCAAAGTCAATCTCAAAGAAGAATAAGAAGAAGAAGAACAAAATAGCAAGATCTGTATCAGACAACATAAAATTCTCAAGTTGAAGTGACAATGTAAGTTGAGCAAGAAAAAGAGGAATCATCAAGATCCACAAAATAATGTGAGCAACATGTAAACAAGATAACTTAAATACAAAATAGCTGCAACTGCAAGAAAAAGAAAAGGACGGTTCTTACCTCGCCAGGATGAATAATAGTCTTGTACTTCTTTACAAAAGGCGATCGTGCTTCCTCATTGAACTGTATTAAAAAACAGACATCTGGTCAGCTCCATTGTAAACTGATTGAAAATTAGTATAAGAAATTCCTAATTCAGGTCCTCTGGAGCATGCGATGTTAGTATACTCCTTAGCGCATAATGAATCTAAGGAACGACCATAGTTACACTACTGTACACAGCAATTTGCTAACTTGAAGATAAACAGTAGTCCAGAACAAAGGCATTGACATATGTCATTATCACAAGACACAAGTCATGCAAATCTACATGTTCCAATTGAGACAGATATAGTGATGTACTTATATAGATTGGACATAAGTACGCAACTTCAGTTGACACAACTATTGAGTCTACATCCATGACTGCATTGAGATGTGAAACTGACACCAAATTAATTAACCACCGCAGGACAGGAACTAAGGGAGGAATAAGGGGGCGTTTGTATTGGCTTTTGCTGATGGCTTTCGACTGAAAATGAATAGTAGTGTCTGAAAGAAGTGGCTTTTAGAAGGCAAGGGCGAGGGAAAGATGCGTGCGCGTGACGGAAGCGAGAGGAGTGGGGTGAGTGATGCACCCGTGAACCTCTGTCTTATCCCCGGAGCGAGACGGTAGTAAGAGGAGTGGAGAAGCCGTTTCGAGAAGTCAGGTGTTCGTATTGGCTTTTGATTTTTCTAAGTGGAAAGGCAGAAGCAGAAGCCAATAAGAATAGGGCCTAGACGGCAGGGGTGGCATATGCACACCCTTGTAAAAAATCACTCGGTTCTCCTTTTGACAATCCGAAACTGTAGGGAATGTAAAAAAAATGAATAACCTGTGATATATGTTCTGCAGCTGCAACCCTCGGTTTGACAACTTCACAATTTGCGATAACCAGAGTATTAGGGACACTCCCGTCCGTCTGAAACCATTGCATGATAAACAAATTCTATGGTTAGCTCTAAATAAGAAAATATAAATACTCATTAGCAAAGAACACCTTAGTATCAGCTGCAGATGCAAATTCAAACTACACAACAAGCTTGAAATTGATAGCATCTCTAAATAGACAAAAGAAAAAGAACATCTGTTTTGCGGATGTACTCACCTGCTCTGATAGGTAAAGGCGCTGACGATTCTTATAAGTAGCCTTCTCAATTTGAGGTCCCCACCTGTTCCCAATCAACAAAGAGATCAGCAAATCGTCAGTTACAAAACCATTATTGAAGGTCCAAAGTGCAGCAAAATCCAAGCAGCATGCTTTTAAACGGAATGCCGCTAATCTGCGGCATTTATCTTTAGCTTCGAGGTACCACGTGAAATAATAAAATGCAGCACAGCACTGACGCGCATAAAGCATGTCAGCACTGTCATGCTCTCTCGCTCTAACAGATAACAAGTAATCGTATTAAAACACACACACACACAAAAAAAAAAAAAGGACGAACGCCACCCCACTAGCCATCAAATCTTAAAGAGAGACAATTCACCACATGAAGCATTACACGAACACACTAGCTCCAAACCCCCCAACTCAAACAGTCGCATCCCACAAAAACCCCTCGACCCAAAAACCCTAGCATCGCAGATCACCGACCCACCATTCCCACCCTGACTCCATCCCCATCAACGCAGCAACCACTCCATCGATCTGGGGTCACCGCCAGCACAGCGACGCACGAAAACCCTAGAGACGGCGGTCGCCCTGCCCGCGCCCCGCACCCCCCCCCCCCCCCCCCCCCCACACACACACACAAAAAGAATCTGCACGAAGACGACGACCACGGCCACGAGACCGCGGAAACGGCTAGAGCAAGGAATCGCGGGATGGCGGGGATTACCGGCAGGAGAGGGACGGCCAGACGAGGTTGTGGTTGGCGAACCAGTCGTAGAGGACGGGGATGAGCGACTTCCACTGCGCGTAGCGCTCGTCCATCGCCGCCCTCGACCCGCCTCTCTCCTTCATCTCCTCTCCGCCGCTGGCCGCCGCCGGCGACTGCTCCGCTCCGCTCCGCTCCCCTCTCGCGGTCAGGTCACGCTCTCTCTTCTGCGGGAGGAGCGTGCCTCTGGGCTCCCGTCTGGCTCTCCGCGTGGTGACGCCACACTGTGCCTGGGTGCGAGTAGAGAGTCACAGGCAGGCTGGGCAGCGGAGCGGAAAGTGGAAACGGAAGCGGTACGTGGGCTGGGCCCTTTTGTGTTTGGGCTGATGGGCGCAGACAATACGTGTAGACTGTGGGCTTAAGTTATTGGTCCAGGCCTAGATCTTCCGGTGGGCCTTTGGAGAATGCTGCATCTCAATTTTTCCTGTGATTGTCTGATCATGGGATGTGACTATGCGACTAGCCTGAAATGCGTGGTTTTGTCCAAACTAGTCAAAATGCTTGCCTAATTGTACCGCTAGATATAGTATAATTGTAATTGCTGTGTCTATTAATATAAAAAAGATTTTGTTTGTTCACCCCTCCCACCTTCAGTCTTCTCTTGTATGCGCTGATACTTAAGCACATGTCGTATTGTCTCTCTATTTTTAATGTTCATTGTATAATTTGAGGTATGTTTGATGGTATGTATCATATTTTTTAAATTCCATTGCAATGCACGAACATCTTACTAGTAACTTTAATAGCTATGATTAAAAAATTAGTTGTATTTGTGATCCACCATAGCACAAACACCCATATCTTGGGTGGGTTCTTTTGGACTGTAGTTTTTAACTTAAATTTTTAAATTTTAGCTATTTGTGAGAGGGAGTGCGGAGAGAGATACTTACGTGCAATTTTAGCCGATATAGATAAAGTCAGAACAGTGTCTACTACAATTGAGTTATAGATCCTATCTAAAAACACTCATTTAAATGATAGTTACGGTAAAAAATCAAATCATGAATATAAAAGAACCCGTCCTCATCATCTCTATCACTACTTGCAATTTGGTGAGCAGGTGGAGTGCGTGTATTTCATGGGCAGTGCAAATG
The DNA here is from genome assembly GCA_017311315.1 of Dendrocalamus latiflorus. NCBI lineage: Eukaryota > Viridiplantae > Streptophyta > Magnoliopsida > Poales > Poaceae > Dendrocalamus > Dendrocalamus latiflorus. The sequence continues at coordinate 45,600,975 of CM029666.1, read as the reverse complement.
TTGCTGGTGACCTTGTCACGGCGAATGTGCTGCTCCCTGGTTTGCATCGCCATGCAGAGCGCGGGCTGGCCGCTGGAGTCAATGCTCACCCCGATGATCCAGCCGTGCATCAGCCACTTGTACTCTTGCGACATGGCGAGAAACGCAACATGCGAGCCTCTGTACATTCGTACCCTATGGGCACTGTTACGAGATTCTTTTCTCTTTTTTGTTCTTCGACACCGCTTGAGTTTGATTATGTCCCTAACATTGATCACATCTTATTTCAGTTCTATTATATCTCTATTGCGGAGATAGGAAGCAACAACGTTACATCAAGTTTGTAGAGATATCCATAACTTGCACGATAAGTTGTATGATAGAGTTCAGATACAAATTTACATCAAATAATTTTTTCTTTATTTAGTTATTCTATAGATAGGTTTATGCATGTACTATAAATCTATTATATTATTAAAGCAGAAGCTAAAGAAACCATCACATTCGCTCTCAAGTGGTAAAAATTACCACATTAATCAGAGAAAAAAGAAAAAAAATATGTACATCAATTGATGTGGGTACAAACTACAATGGTTGAGATGGATCTAGATTAGCAAAGGAAAAAAAAAGAAGACGTTCATGATAGAATAAGAAAACCAAAGGAAAAAACTTTACAAAACTTTTTCTTTCTTTACTTTGGTGCAGGGGCGGATCTAGGCCTCGGGCTAGGTAGGCTGTAGCCCAAGGCCCAACAAAATAAGTAGTGTGAAATTTTATTATGCATATCGAAAAAAATCATAGTGTAGTGGCCCAGCCTGGGACTTCGGAGCCTAGCCCGAGGTGACAGGCCAAAGCGAAATCATTCTCACGACTTCACCGCAGCCCAATTAGCCAATGAGGCATGTCTCCCATGGATGTCCTGATCTGATGTGAACCCTATACTTGAGAGCAAGTCCACAATTTCACACCACTCCCACATGACGCGGTCGCCAGGCGGCACCTCCAGCTCCAAGCCTCCACTGCTCCAGGCTGCAACTCTGTTACTCCAACTCTCCAAGGTTCTCCATGGCGGAGGAACACGGCTGCTGCGCTGTTCGCCGGAGAAAGGTATACCTCCCCTTGTCGCCTCCTCCCCTTCTAACTTCTGAGCGTGCTATTCGTCACTGCTTGACCTAACTGTTATGTTTTGAAATAGTCTAGTTTAACTTTTAACTTTTACTCAAATATCAAAGCACAAGACCTCACGACCAAGAATGATAGTATGACACTATCAGATAACTTAAAATGGACAATTTCACTTGCACATGGCTTTGCTTTGACTTTTAATTCTGAAACGAGAACCTTAATTGCCAGGTCATCATGAGGTGAGAACTGGAACTATGAGTAGGTGTTGAGCGAAGATATGTTCATATGTTGACAGTATTCTGACAACTGCTCAAAGTTTTGTGGTTTCCAGTTTAGTGTTAGTGGAGGAATTTGGTTGGATGTATACAACACAATGATTCCCCTGCACAAGTAGAGGAGGGTGATCTCATTGTGGATGTAGCGTGACATCAAACTATGCCAAACTTTGGAGGGGCGTTCATATTGACTTTTGATGACGCCTTTTAGCTGAAAATGAATAGCAGTGACTGAAAGAAGTGGCTTTTATAAGAAGAGGCGAGCGGTGCAAAAAAAATGATGGAGAAATACATGCGTGTGACGGGAGCGAGAGGACTGGTGTGGGTGATGCACCGTGACCTCGTGCCTTATCTCTGGAACGAGACGACGATGAGAGAAGTGGAGAAACCGCTTCAAGAAGTCAGATATTTGTATTGGTTTTTAGATTTTCTAAATGGAAGCTAGAATTAAAAACAAATATCGATCGAGTACATTGGACCATTGTAAGGCCCCGTTTGGCACGGCTCCACTTCACAAGTGGAGCTGTTTTTTTGGCTTCAGCTCCACGAACAGCTCCACCGGTGGAGCTGAAGCTGTTTTGGTAGACTGTTTGGCAAAACAGCTCCACCTGTTTTATCATGCATGGTTGAGAGATGTCAATTGTCCAATATACCCCTGTCTATTTGGCTTGTAGTAACATCAAGAGTTGTATGTTTCTACATGATTTTTCATCCGAGTAAATTTGAATTAAAAAATTTTTAAATAACACAAAGTATTAGCAACCAATATTTAATGGCGGCGACGCTCACTTCACGGTCGAAGACGAGAAGACCGAACAGAGGAACGGGAACGGGAGAATAGAAGAGACGGTGGCAGATCGCGTAAATTCACGAAAGTACAAGGGCAGTGGCATGCGGGCCTGCGGATGGAGCCAGGTGGAGCTACTTTTTCAGCTCTATCTCGTACATATCTTTTGTCTCAGCATGTTTTAAGGGACTCCTTGGGTGGAGCTATTTTGTTTTACCCCATTTGGCACAAAACGGCTCCAAACAGCCCCAGGAGCCGGTGGTGGAGCTGTGTCAAATGGAATCATGATTCCGGCTTGTTAGCCCAACGCACTCGATCGGTGGTCTCTAAGCAACCTTATTTGCGAAGCAGTAGTCCTACGCTAACTGTAGTGTGGAACTAAAAATAGCTAATGCAGAATCCACATTGCTGTAAACATATCTGGCTAGCACTTAAGTGCGAAATATTTCATCATAAAGATAGCTAGATATCTGTCACCTAAAGAAAAAAAAGGACAGCTAGATAGCATTGAAAAACTAAGAAATGATCCTTGGCTTCATAATCCACTTTGTGAGTTATAAACTCTAGCTGGTGTTTTAGTGGAAAATATAAACCAGACCTGAAAGGTTTTTACCAGCTCATCAAGTTTGGGGAGCCTAACTTTCTCTCTGCTTTTTTTTTATACGAGAAGTCCATTCGAGTGGTCACTGTCTTGTATTTTCTGTTTGCGTCAATCCAGCAGTGACAAAAAAAATGGGCATGCACACCAATGAAGTAGCCGGCATCGACGAAACTTTTGGTCCTTGTTTATGCCTTTGTTCCATTGATAGCTTGCTTACCAAATTGCCTACCTTTAGTTAGTTGTTACACTGATTGCAGTCACCTGTAAAACTGCGTTAAAGCATTGCGGCTTTCATCACAAGGAAATCGGGTTGTTGCAGAGATAAATAAGTCTATGCTTTTTTCAAAACGGTTTTGCTGATGACTTTTTGTTTAAGGATATTAACTTTTGACTGAGCTATTCAACTAAAGAAAAAAGAGAAAAAAAAATATAAAAACACATTAATATCTCCGTATACAATACAAATAAAAAGAGGAATTAAAAAGCTAACGTGTTTAACACGGCTATGCCCCTGGTAGAAAGCTTTGACCCTTGGCTTCAAAGCTGAAGCCCTCTAGAAAAGAAAACAGGACTCCTCGGGACCTCAATCCTCTGTAGCTCGTTTAATCCCGCTTCAAACGGGATTGGCTCTGACTTCTTCTAGTTTTTAGAAGCTAGAAATTATTTGAAATATGTCAGTTTCTTAATTTCGACTTTTTGCTTTTGTTTTTTTCCTCTTTTTTCTTTATATTATCCTTATTTTCTTATCTGTTTAATTAAATAAATTAAAAAAATAATAGTCACTGCAGTGTAATTTGGGTAACAGCCGAAAGCCACGTCCATAGACCGGATGGAGTAGCCAGTGTAGTCATACCACGGGTCTCTCCATAATCCCACCGATTGCCGCTGTCCCCAAAAAAGGGCAAACGAAAGACCCACGCGTCCACCACCACCGGCGGCCTGTATTGGTCCTCGCCAAACTATTGCGAGCGTACCAAACAACGGCGGGCGCTGCCGCTGACACAACTCCGCATCCAGGGGTGGGCCCAGCGGGTAGTCTATATAGGCCCAGGACTACCCGCTCCGCCAGCGCCCATCCGCCCATCCGCCTCCGCCAGTCCGCCTCGGCGCTTCCGCCTCCGCAACCCGCCGGCACCGAACCTCCTCCCTCCCCCGCCGCCACCTCCGTGGCCGCTAGGAGCCGCCATGCCGGCACCAATGGCCCCCTCATCATCCTCCTCGTCGTCGTCGCAGCCGCATCCGCCGCGGCCCACGAGGGGCCTCTTGTCCTCCTCCTGCGTGCGCGCGGGCTCGGGCCCTCCGACGCGGCGGCAGAGGAAGCGGCGCAGGCGGTCGCCGCGGCTCCTGCCGGCCCCGCGGCGGCGGCGCAGGCGGTACCCGGGGCTGGCGGCGTATGACGGAGCTGGGCGCCCCAGCCGCGCACCGCGTCGCCAGCAGCTTGAACCGCTGCGGCAGCATCGCCATGGCTGCCGCTCCCTCTCTTCCTCTTCAGCGTCCGTGTGTGTGTGAGACGGGGTTTGGCTATTGGTATATGGCAGTGGGATATTTTGGCATTGGTGCTCTGGTTTTGGCCGTGAGAGTTTGCTGGTTGGCGGTGCTATCTGGGCATGTTGGCTCTGGCGGTGTTGATTGTGGATTTGTGGTATTATAAGATCATTTTCATGCTAAATAGTTAATATGATCATTTGTGGTATTAGATTATACTAACATTAAATAATAATTTTTTAGTTAGGCATACCTGGATTCAAATTCTGGGTCCGCCACTGTCCGCATCAAACCAGAAACCTCCTCCGTACCACAACGCCCTCTCGCTGCCGCCGCCGCTGCTGCCCCAGCCCCCGCGGCCCCGTCCCGCACGGCCGCACCTGCCGCAAGACCGAACCTTTAAAAAAACGAAAAAAAACGCTCGCGCGATGGCGGACACGGACGGTGTGCTGCCGCCGCTGCCTGGTAGTGCGCTAGTTGCCGAGCCCTTCCGCGGTTTCACCGCTCCACGCCTCCGCGATTTTTTTCTTTTTTCAAAAAGGAATTAGGCTCGCTCCTCCTGGCTCTTGTTGGGTTTATGCTCTGCTCGGCTCGCTTCGTTCCCCACTTGTTTACTAGTCTCCGCCGAATCTTTTCCCTCCTCGCGCACCACCACCACCGCCACCCGCTCATCCGCCTCCGCGACTGCGCGTGTCGTGCGGTGTGTCGGGCGGAGTGCCGGCCTTGTTTTTTTTTCTCCCCGGGCGATTGAGATGTGATCATGGAGAATCCGGGGGTGGTTAATACAAGCGGTTGATCCGAGTTTTGCCTCCGGGCTTTGGAGTGGGGAGGGGGGCCGGGAGATGGGGCGGCGTGGAGGAGGAGGCGCGTGGGGTGCCTGCGGCGGTGGCTGCGCCGTCCTCGCCGCCGCTTTGGTCGTCTCCGCGCTCGTGATCCGTGGAGCTGGAGGTATGTGGAATCGGTGGTGTGCCGTGTTGGTCTCTGGGAGTTTGGTGGTTTCGCGGTTTCCTGTTGGTGTAGTCTGGTCAGGATCATGCGTGTAGCTCTGAATGCTAGAGTGACTTCCTTGTGAGAATTTTGCGGTTTGAGCTGCCAAAATCCGAGCCTTAGCGATTGTTTGGTACTGCTCTTTAGATTTTGCTGTGAAACTGATCCGTAGGTTCTGCGTGGCAATTCGAGTTACCTTCGCTTGAGCCTTTGATCCTTGGAATCGGATAGTGAGGTAATGGTTAGAGGGTGTAGTTTCTGATTTGGTGGCTGTCCTGAATGTAACATCTGCTAGGATTTCAGACTCTCAGTAGATAATAGGACGCGCCCCCGAGAAACACGCTACTCTGAAGCAAAGTAAAAAGAAGGGAAAAATAAACGAAATTTAAATTCGAGACACATATGTTTCAAGTTTCTATACCTAGAAGTTAGGCAGGAGCGAGTTGTGACCGATTTGTTGGGTATCTCTTTAATTTGTTTTGATAATATAATAGTTGCACTGCATATGGCATTGTTGGAGATTAATATATTCACGGAAGGGCATAAGCGTAAGACTGAAAAGATGAGGAATTTGGATGAATGTAGTAGCTTACGATGGTGGCAATAACTGCGGAGGAAGCTCAATTGCTTCATGGTTTGGCCGTTAACCGTTCACTATGATATGAGGAGGAATTTGGCATTTAAGGAAGTAGGCATATCAGTATACGAGGGGCAAGAAAAGAGGGCTTTCATTTATTTACATATAAAGTGAGAATGTTCAGTTCTAATCAGATTAGTGTTGCGCACTAACAAAAATATAATGATCATGCATGTGGCTAATTATTTGACTCATCATATTTTTCGTTAGCACTCTGTTGTTGTTGTTGTTGTTTTTGAACTACTACATACTGGTCAGATTACATTCTCTGTACGTTCTTCACCATTTTCTTTGATGGTAAAAATGATGGGAAAATATTGCACTGCTTAATTTATAGTTTGTTTCACTTCAAAACACAACCAAGTTTCTTGTGTACAATGATGACGAGAGTTTTGGCTTTGCAAGTTTGCATGATAATAAATAATTGAATGTTCTGTTTCATACTTTGTTTTCAAAGGTCTGAAGCATTCTCATGCACCTGCCTTTGCTCGTAAAGTTCTTTTATCCATAACAAGTGGGCATCAACAAAATAACTTGGATAATATACTTCATCCATCACAATTACAAGCTCCAAGACTCCAAAGCTTAGGTCTGTAACTAAACATGCCTATAGTCCAATGATTTGGAATTTTCGTTTTTGTATGTCATGATGTGTATTTCTAAACTAAGGCTCTATTCTTTTTAGTTTCTAAAAACTGATTTTCGGCTTTTTTTACAGTAACTAGTTTTTACACGGAGTATCGTTTTAAGATAGGATCTACTAATTAATTGTAGTATATATTGTACCGACTTCATTTATATTGGCAAAAACTGTACGTGAATTTTTGTTACTCTGTAATCTCTCACATGAACAGCCTAAAAACCACAAACTGCAGCTAAAAGTCATAAGTTTCAGCCAAAAAGAACAGACCCTAAATGCAATTAACTATTTCTTTGCTAGGACTAACTTCAAAACCATCTGCACCAACTAGCACACATGTTAACAAACAGCGGGATCGATATGCACTGTGCCTAATGATCAAACCTGAAGGTACTTTTCATAACTATGATTTATTTTAGGTTTTCTTCAAATCCTATGTTGAGCCTACTTTTTTTTTAATAATGCTGCCGATTTTTTTTTGCCTGGAAATGGTTTATACTCTCCTAATGGGTTGCCTTCCACAGATGAAGCTATGTCACTGTCTAAGCAAGTAGTGCTGCCTACAATGCAACCTAGTGCTCCGCCTGATCATTTTTATCAGTCACCGAACATAGGATTATCCCCATCTATAAAGTGTCGAGGGCCAATTGTTCGTCAGCATTATGCTGCACACTATCTGCCTCTATGTAACTGTAAAATCTAGTTTGGAATGACTGTAACCCTTTTGCTATACCTGTAGGCTTGCCTCCATCAAAAGGAAAAGGACAAGGAAATCATGCATATGCTCCACATCATCGTCATCATTATCATTCACCTTTGTATTCTCCAGGTCAGTTGTTCTTTGTCTGAACATGTGTTGCAATTTGCTCTTTGTTCTTTCTTTACATTATCTCATTTGTTCTAGTTCCTACAAAGGTTCCAGCCCCTAAGAACAGGTCCAAATATTCACCACCTCGTTTTTCCGAAGGTACTAATATGTTAAGAGTTTGATTGGGCTCAAGCATGCATGCTGACAACCTTGAGAGTTGAGACATCATGGCATTGAATAGGACACAGACAGTTCAGCACAGTAATGCAAGAATTGTCCCTGGTATACTTGATTGACAGTTCAATATTTAGTCCACAAACATTGATTGAGACTCGTCCTTGATTTGAACATGCAAAGAATCCTGCCCTGCCATAGGCATTTGAATATATGTGAAATTAGTCATGCAGGTCCTCAAATTTTAATCCTCCATTCAATTTGTCAAAACGCTAAAAGAAACCTTTTTTTCTGTTTATGTTAACTACAATAGGGCCAGAAGTAATCTAGCTTTTTGTGGCTTTAGTATGAATGTAACTACATAATATTATAATCTTTTTTCGGTATAATTATGCCTGTGCAGAACCTGCTCTAGCGCCTGTGCATCCACCTGACAGTCCTGCATTTAAAAAGCCCAAGGCTTTGGCACCAGCACCAGCACCAAGTCAATCACTGCCGCTTCCACCTCCAAATTCATGTATGATAAGGATACTATTTGTACCATGGAATTCCTTAATTCAAATGTTCTCTACATTCAAATTAAGTCAGCTACTCAGCTGATACTTTTTGAGTAGAGATCACTTAGTTGTGGTTTTTTTTTTTTGAATGGGAACACTTAGTTGTGGTTCATTCATGTTCTTTTCTGTTTTGCTAGACTGCACGCCATTATCTTGTCAAGATTCTCTGACCAATAGTCCTCCAGGAACATGTCTCTGTGTGTTGCCAATAAAAGTTGAGCTTCGTTTAGGTATAGCGTTGTACACGTTCTTTACATTGGTCTCAGAACTGGCACAAGAAATTTCATCTGGAGTGCTCATGAAACAAAGCCAAGTTCGTGTTATGGGAGCAAATGCTGCAACGGAGGACCCTGAGAAGACAGTTGTCCTTATTGATCTTGTGCCACTGGGAGGAAATTTTGACAATACAACAGCACTCTTAGTATTTCAAAGGTTTTGGCACAAGCAGGTCATCATAAACCCTATGTATTTTGGAAACTATGATGTGCTATATGTTCTTTACCCAGGTGAGAGTTCTTCGTAACTCATATTGTGGTGTTCCACTCGATATCGGTTTCTTTATGTTAACCTCTTCCTATCTAAATTGTTGTTATTTTCAACATTTGACTTGATCCTTAAATCGTTCTGTTTATTATTCAGATCTATAGTTCATTTGCTGTTCTTTTTTTTCTTCTCGAAAGCCAAAACATGGTCATAGTATACTTTGTTTCATTTACTCATGCAGGTCTTCCTTCGCCGCCACCAACAGCTCCTGGAAGTATGAACAATGGCCTTAGCAATGTAAATGATCCAAGGTTACGTCCACTTGCTGTTGATGTGGGAAACCGCAGAGAAAGAAAAGGCAGGGGCATAATTGCCATAATTGTTCTATCAAGTGTCTTCGCTTTCATTTTATGTGCTGGTGCTGCACTGGTGATTTATTTCAAGCTTAGAAACCGTAATCATTTAACTGAAGCCTCACTTACACCAGCAAAGCCTGCAGGTAGCAAGACATTCTGTTTATGGATTATTCTTATTTTTATCTTTCCATGTGACACATTGAAAAAACTAGCGAAATGCAGCATGGTGAATCTCGTTTTTGTTCAAAGCATAAGGTGCCCGTTTTTCTGGTGAAAACATGAACCATCTGGTAGCAGATTCTATTGTGTCTATATATGTATATGTTAGAGAACAACAGGATTGATTGATCATCCTTTCCATGCCTATATACATTCTGAGGCCTTGATATGATTGTTTGTACATGTAATTAGCAGACTAGTTTGCTTAAGATGATTGTTCTGTTTTAGCTTTCAAGAGCTGAGAAGTCTTGTTTCATGTTTCTGTTGCTATCTTGTCAAAAAAAAAAAAAACCCTGTAAAAAATGTCTGTTGCTGAAAAGGAATGTTTTTATGAAAGAATATGGGTTTTGTTTCGGGCTTCACTGGTGATAGTACTTGGAACAGCTTTGAGCAAAATCTGAGAGGGTTACAGACTTACAGCTACAAAAATTAACTTTAGACATTGATTCTCTTTCTATTTTTTTCATCAATGCTTGCATTGAAAATGCAGGTCTTGGTTCTGTTGTGGTCGGGAGCAGGCTAGGAAGCAGACCTATTTCAGCATCACTGTCCTTCAGCTCAAGCATAGTGACATATAAAGGATCGGCAAAAACATTTAGCTTGGTTGAGATGCAGAGAGCTACACAGAGATTTGACGAGTCCAGAATAATTGGTGAGGGTGGTTTTGGACGTGTTTATGAAGGTAACCTTGAGAATGAAGAACGGGTTGCTGTCAAAATTCTTAAGCGGGATGACCAGCAGGGAACCCGGGAATTTTTGGCTGAGGTTGAGATGCTTAGCCGATTGCATCACAGGAATTTGGTTAAGTTGATAGGTATATGCACAGAGGATCATATCCGATGTTTGGTATATGAGCTTGTTCCTAATGGAAGTGTGGAATCTCACTTGCATGGTAAGACCGTTCATTTTGTGACTAGACCTTCAGTTCCTAAGACGTTCTTCATTTTGTCATCAAAACGTCAGTGCCGTTCCTTTTAGTATGTTTTTCTTGGAGGGAGATGCATTAGATGAGCCAGGCAGTTTATTGGCAGGAAAATACACAGATCTTTTCTATAGTGCTGTACAGTTGTTAATTTGTTATAATGGAGCTGCACAATGAACACTGACGTGCTAAGACATGAAATAATCGTACTGGTTTCACGTTACATTGTGTTGATACTTGATACCAACAAAATACAGACCTGTCTTTTCAAATTCTTGGTATGTTTCATGGGTTTAATAATATATATCTCCTGTTCTCTCAATTAGCAAGCGTGGATACTATGGATGTGTGAACTTCTAAAAATATTTTTTTAATGATTCCAAGCAGGATCAGATAAGAAAACTGCTCCACTTGATTGGGATGCTAGGCTTAAAATTGCGCTTGGTGCAGCACGTGCTCTTGCTTATTTGCATGAAGATTCAAGTCCTCGTGTCATACATCGTGACTTCAAGTCAAGTAACATTTTGTTGGAACATGACTTCACCCCCAAGGTGTCAGACTTTGGCCTAGCAAGAACAGCTCTGGGCGAGGGGAACGAGCATATTTCAACTCGTGTTATGGGAACTTTCGGGTAAGTTGGATCTAAACTTATTCTCCTCTTTTCATAGTTGATTAATTATCCTCGAGACCTCGACGTAATGTAAGCTCATGATGTATTCTTGTTAGGTATGTTGCTCCTGAATATGCAATGACGGGGCATCTTTTAGTAAAGAGTGATGTGTACAGCTACGGTGTTGTCCTTCTGGAGCTTCTTACAGGAAGGAAACCAGTAGATATGTCAAGACCTCCAGGGCAAGAAAACTTAATTGCATGGGCTCGTCCTCTTCTAACAAGCAGGGATGGTTTGGAAACAATCATAGATCCATCACTTGGATGTAGCATCCCATTTGACAGCACTGCAAAAGTAGCAGCAATTGCTTCTATGTGCGTTCAGCCTGAGGTGGATCAGCGCCCATTTATGGGGGAAGTTGTTCAAGCTCTAAAGTTGGTATGCAAGGAAGGCAGTGAGTTCAATGAATCAAGAAGTTTCAGCCAGGATTTGCATATCCAGGATGCTGAGATTATAAGTAGAGCAAGTCTGGATATGGACGTCGACCCAGTGCCATCTGCCGAGATATTCACTGCATCGGCTCGTTATGATACTCTGGATTCCTCTGGTTCTTTTCGACGATATTCAAGTTCAGGTCCTCTGAGGGTTGGTAGAACTGGACATAATAGGGAGAAAGGCTTATCAACAGGTAGCTCAAGTGAACACGGTGGTCTACAAATATTTAGGATAGATTCAGAGTAGTCAACTTGCAGGCATGTTTTGATGAGGAACTGCACATTGGCTTATTTTGTGCAAGCCGGATTTCATATTTATTGTGAATATATATGAGAAATGGTGAAAGATGTAAAAAGCAGTACACCAGTTTCAGGGCATGTTCTTTTCGGTTACGGCTTATGGTTTTTGGCTGAAATTTTTGAATTTTGGCTATTTACGGTACAGATTACGGAGAGACAGATACTCACTTGCGATTTTGGCTGGTACAGATGCTGGGCTTTTAACGTGTAGATCGTTTAACTTGTAGACCCCGTCTTGAGAAAATACTCCGTTTGAAAGTTAGATATTCTAGCAAAAGCCAAAAGCCGTCAGCTTCGGAGGAAAAGAACAGACCCTCAGCTTGGACTGGGAGTAGGGTGCTAGGCATGGCAGAACTTAACATTGTTATGCTTACGCTCTAACTAACTGCATCTGGGGAGCAGAAATAGGAGAACTTTACATATTTTTTGTACCGTGCTAGAATAGTATAAAAGCTGGTTCTTCAATTGTAAATTTCCATGAAACCTCCTGATCTCCTTTGTTGTGGTCTAGCTTTAGGTGGCGAAGGTTGTGGGTGAGACTGGCTGTACCAACAACCTAAGGGTTTACACTTGTCTTTTTTTGCATAAGCCTCTTGTTTATTGAAATTGTGCTGAAGTCCTGAACATGTGTGGCCGTCCGATCTTGTGCAAGGTGCCGATCCAGCTGTTTGCCCACCCCCTAACCTTAGCCCCTCCTATTCCTCTTACCCCTTTCCCTACTGCCGCTTCCTTCGCTTTGACATTGCTACCGCCGTCACTCTAGCCCTCAGTCCTCCTCTCCCCTCTCTTACCTCCCCGTTTCCTCCTCCCACCGCTCCCTCCTCTCGCTTTCCTTTCTTCTGTCGCTGTCCTCGAGCGACCACTCAACCGACCCTAGCTTGCCCTAAGATGAAATGATTTCCATAGAGTTATCCATCTAAGATTAGATTAAAATCATGTAGAACACAAGTAAACACATGCATATGACTTACTTTCACGGAAGCTATCCTACATAGAACACATCTAAGTAGACGAGATCAAGATCATGTACAACACGAGTAAACACAAGTAAGAAGATGAGATCATGTAGAACACAAGTAAGCCCTAATCTCAATGGATGTTTGTTTAATTGGCCGGGTTATCGACTGGGGTATGTGGGGAATTTACTTACACCACCTACGGTTAACTTGAAATATAAAACGAACCATTGGAAGAAAATCTTTTAACCTTCTACCGTTCTGCTAGAGTTCTAATTTAGCCTTAAAAATAGCTCGAGAGAGTGCCACATCATTTGATATTAGTTTTAATTTGGTCCTTTCCAAAGGTGGAACCAGATAAAAAACGATCGGGGTTCATCACTTCACATACATATAACTACAAGTATGCTTTTTAAGCAACATTGCACTAGATAGTAATATGTTCAATAAATTTTAGCTTCATTAATTCAACATAACTAATGGAAATATACAATGATAAAGAACTGTCCATCAAAGTGCTTATCAAATTATGAGTTTGTCACTGAATGCTACACAATAGTGATATTTTCCCTTTGCCCATAATTTGATAATTGCAAGCTGGAAATTTGTGTATCAACTCGTCAAAAACTTTAATCCAAAGCTTGTCAGATCACAGACGGGTACATGGTCATATGAATTGAAACACCTCACTTTTGCCTCCCATTTGCCACTAAGGTATTCCAAAAACCATAATTGAAACCATAACCCTACAATTTGAGAAAATTCAACAAATGATGATCAAATTGAATCCCTAAACCACAAATTTAGTTGCTATGATTGAAATAAATCAAGAATATTGAAAGGAACCAGAAATACCTAGTAGAAAGAAATCAAAAGTGTAGAGCTCGCCAATTCGACTTGAGCAGGCGTCGCCAGCCGGCTCGGCGAACAACGGCAAGGGAAATGTGGCGGTAGGTGAGAACGGTGGAAGAATACTTCAGCAAGATAGCTGTTGGCGATCGGTGGCTGGGTGATAGGTCGTGCGGCGTCCGACATCGCTTCTTCTTTGTTCTCTCGATGCGCAACAATGAGAGACATGAGCTATTTCGGTGATCTATGGATGTCGCTGATGCGGGGAGAGGTGTCCGATCTTCATAACGTAAAATTATGGATAACTAGCCTGTGCAACCTATCAATTGATGCGGTCAACCACGGTCTCTATATGGCAACCTGCAGCACTCAAATTACTCAACCACACGCTATGGCCTTCGTCTGCTTGTTATCGTAGAGCAGATACGTTCAAGCAATCCTAAAGAGTCACAACAACAATAGAGTTGCAACTCGAAAATAGTCCCAATTATTGGTGGAAATAGCTCACACACACACAAAGAGAAATACATATTTTTACTAATATTCTCAACCATCAACTTATGTGACATATAGAGGGGCGCACCCTCATATTTATAGTCTTCTAAGGTTGGTTTGTTACAGTAATGGTGCCATATGCGATGACCTCTTCGTATTGATGTTTTTTTGGCTACATGATCTTTTGTGGTTATATTGACATATGCGCTTATATCACATTTATGATAATCTTCTGTAGCTACATGATCTTCTATAGCTATGATGACATATACGTTTACATCACATTCATGATAATCTTCTGTAGCTACATGATCTTCTGTGGCTAGCTTCCTATATCTCCAATGCTTCTTTTCCATCCATTACCTTTTCCTCGAATCTAAGGACACATAAAATGAAAGCATTATATAGCGATCAATTCTCATGAGGATAAATGTAGTTGCTAAGGAAAAGATTCAGCTCATGTCGCATTTGTCTTGCCCTTGTCATTGGTTAAATTGGAGCTTATATATTTAGTTCAATATAATATTTGAAGTAAATGATGTAGTGTGCTTGCTAATGATATCCCTATCAGTCTGTTGACTGTTGTGTGCCTCCTACCCTTGACGCTGGCCCATGGCCATCCAACCCATATTGGCCATGTGCTTGCTTAGGTCGATTCTATGGCCCTGGGCATCACTACCCTAGACATCTAATTGTTTTGCCTCAGTTGGGTTAAATGTTTTGGGACCGGTGTCACCAAGGTTGGGCTACAAGGTTCACACGCTATGCACACATGAGCTATATCATGGAAAACTAGATTTGGGCCTGGTGTCCTGTACACCCCGGTGGGCCAATGTGGATCCGCCCCTGGTCCTTATAGTTTTCATCAAGCCAATGCGTGCCTAAGTCAATATATTTGGGTGAACTAGTTGTTGCATACAACTCAATATAGTATCATAACCAAAATGTTCTGAGTTCAAGATCTGAACAACGCAAATATTAAAAAAATTACGACCTACTTCGGGCCTGTTCTTTTTTATTTTGGCTTATAGTTGTGGCTTGTAACATTTGGGTTGTTCGTGAGAGAGAATACGGAGTAACAGAAACTCTGCTGAGGCCTTGGCTGATATAAATGAAGTCGTTATAGTGTGTACTTTAATCAATTTATAGATCTCATCTTAAAAAGACACTCTGTTATTACCATAGAAAAATCGAAAAACGGTTTTTAGAAAGCTATAAAGAAAGAGGCCTTTTGAGTGCGCGTTTTAGATCTGGTCAAGCTTAGACATGAAGCTAAGCTTTTGGATGCACTGGTTATGCATGCAACTCAATACATTCAAACTTCTTGTGACCATATCAAAATTGCATAATCAGTATCGGTGGTTTCAGATTTCAATAATTTGCTGCTCTGATCGCTTTTGGACTAACTTTCGAGGGCAAGGATCTAAAATTCTTGTTTCAAGTTCTTAGTCCTACGTGAATCATCGGTGCAAGGTTAGACCAATGATAAAATTTGTGCTAAATACGTATTTTCTCATTCTAACTATGGTCAACCGTTGGACCAATAGCAAATGACCATTATGCCTTTCCAGCAAAATTTGGAAAAATGAAGAAAATTTTCCTAGGCATTTCTTCGAGTATATGTTGTACATTGGAAGAAAGAAGCCTTCGACACTACCCAGTATGTAATCAGTATGATTCGAGCATGTAAAAACTGTAAAGCATCGAAGGATTAGCTAGCAAAGTACTGACCAAGCAACACACTTAACAAAACCCAACATCGACAACTCCATCACTTGTGCAGCGTGTTCTAGGAGTGAACCCAACAACACGTAGAACAACATTTGTATCGCCGTTGCCTTGCCAAGCCTTCACACCAGTTACCAGCTCCTTTCTCTCATCAAGGACATCAACTCGTCGTGATAGCACAAC
Source organism: Dendrocalamus latiflorus (assembly GCA_017311315.1). Lineage (NCBI taxonomy): Eukaryota > Viridiplantae > Streptophyta > Magnoliopsida > Poales > Poaceae > Dendrocalamus > Dendrocalamus latiflorus. Next base: position 45,585,325 of record CM029666.1, on the reverse strand, counting down.
ATGTCAATAGCTTGTAACAATCACGGTCTTATACTTAGAATCCAGCATCAACATAATCTCTTCGTAAATATCCCCCTTGTGACAACCACATACGCAGGTAAGGAGTAGGAACTCAAATCCGCGTATATCTTTCTATCCACGAACGAACCACAAGCCAATATGACACTACCACATTAAATTGTTGGAATTGCATTTCATGTTACATGAGGTCAAAATACTCTTGTCGGCCATCGTTCATATCGGAACAAAGCAAAAGAAATCAATCAAATCCATCCGATGCTGAATACAACTTTCGGGAACAAACCACACAAAAATATAGTGGGGGCTAGCAGTATTCATCTTGTAGATGCCATCGCCTACATGGTTATATCCAAACTGTAGGGGCTCCAGCATCAAATCATTTTACATGACAAAGAAAATCAGCAATCAACGGAGGAGATGAACAAAAATAAAGAATGCACTGAACAAATATGAAGTGCAAAAGACAAAGAAGAATCAAGCCAATAAAGCAAGGTGAGGAAAGATAGACATCATTCAAAGGACTAAAACACCTAGTGTACATGTCTGCACATTTGTTAGGTTGCTGAAGGAGCTTCCTTTCCTTCGGCTACAACCGGAGCATCTTGTTCTTCAGCTATAACTGGAGAAGCTTCCTTTTCTTCGGCTACAACCGGAGCATCTTGTTCTTCAGCTATAACTGGAGAAGCTTCCTTTTCTTCGGCTACAACCGGAGCATCTTGTTCTTCAGCTATAACTGGAGAAGCTTCCTTTTCTTTGTCTAGAGCTACAGCTGCTGAGAGCCAGTCCGAAGCTGGACCTCCAAATTCAGGCTCCACAAGCCCGTGTACATGCAGAGGAGTGACGGATATCTGTAGGTTAAGGGGGGAAACACTTAGCCACTCGAGAGAACACACACACACACACACACACACACACACACACACACACACACACACACACACACACACAGAGAGAGAGAGAGAGAGAGAGAGAGAGAGAGAGAGAGCGCTCACAAATCCATTCTCCAAAGCTCTCAAATCGATATCCTTGTCTAAACCTTCATGCTGCTTCTCGATGAACTGCATTTTGATGTAACCAAATAAGAAAAGGATGCTCAGAAAGCTTTGATGATGTCCATATGTCCCTGAAAACATGCTCAGAAATATGTTCTCACTTCTAAAAAACAATCAGCACTAAAATGGCCCCAGGCTATTCACAATCTCCAGATGACCATGTGTACCTAGTGTGGTACTGCTTAAAAGTTCTTTTTTTTTGGGTACACGATCAAAGAAGTGGAACGATGTGTTTTGTGCTATATCAAAGCTCTGGAAAATATATTTACCTCAGCACGGAAAAACTTCTTTACTACTTCTCGAGCCTCTGGTCTCCCTGCAGCTGCAACAGACTCAACTTCAACTGTATTCCGCTGAGCATTAATTCTGCGTGCAGCTCCCTGAAGATGAAAGGAAAATGCCAATTTGAGAATGTGCTAATGAGGACATAACAAACTCATATGACATAAAAGAATAGCTTCATACTGCTGCAGACGCATCCTTCCCAAGCTGGGCGAGCTGAATACCAAGGCTTTGATGCATGCCCATGAAGTGAGAAGCAGATGAAGGTCTGCTTGTCGACACAGCTTGCCAACTTTGAGCAGGACTGTATATGCTTTTCTTGGTCAACTTGAAACCCTGACATCGGGAGAGAGATACATTAAAAAAAAGGCAATTATGTGTAAAAAAAAAGAACCAAAACTATATGAGTGCTATAGATCTTTTTTTCCACCACAGTTGTTGAAAAGAACGCAAGTTAACACAAGATATCAAAGTGAACTGATTTCACCAGTGTCAAGATCTAAACAAATATCATTGTTCCTCCAATTAACACAGTTGGTTTGCTGTACAGATAATGGCATAACCTTACAATCAGTATATACTTCACGAAGAAAGCTTGATGCATATTGTTGCAGTTGCGGCTAGGTAATACCAACATGACTAAGCATTCTGTACAGATCAACGAAGTCCAAGTCATGAACTCATGGTGCAGAAAAGAAACACCCATTTGGACATTGCGAAGTTAAAAAAATGCATGATATGTTACAGAGTATTTGGAAAAGAAGATAAATTGATCCAGTGCTTTGCAAACGAGCAGGATGCAGCATAATGAAAACAACTGTTTTTTATGATCTATACTAACAGATGAAATCAAAGGCAAGCTAACATATGACCATGGTATTTGAGGAAGTTCAAAGTCAAGAATCAGATAAACAGATCACAGATACACATTACTATGTTATGATACAGTAAGTCAATAGCAGAAGAGAGAGAACCAGTGGTGACACACACGATAGCTTGTTTTTTTTTAAAAAAATAAAGTTCTGTTGTCAAAACAAGGTAGCTTCAGTGTAGTTTATTGTATTCTTAACCATGCAATCATCAGTGAGGTGCAGGCAACAGATGCGTATTCTTAACCATCCAGTCATCAGTGAGGTGCAGGCAGCAGATGCCTTCAGATGGCTAAACACTGTCAAAACCTTGTTCTCTGACAACATAGCAAACAGCTAAGAATATCGTTTTCTTTGCCCTTATGACAAACCTCTCAAGGAAATCAAAATAGTATATGATGCTCTTAAATTGAGCATTATATGTACTGCTCTAGCCCATAGCAACAGCATGGTCCAGTATGCTTGTCACTAAATGTCAAAGTGGACAACAAGTAAAAGGAGTTCATGTACTTCTACAGCTATGGTGCTTTTTTTTTGTTTTTGCCCTAAAATGCAGTTATGATTCACTATTCAGAGTTCCATTCACAAAATAACCTTATTTGCAATCGGTGAGCTTGGAACTCCAATATTCAGCAGGCACCCTCTGAGGAAAGTTCCTTTCTCAATATCTGCCAAGGCAGAATGTATCAATGGCAAACACACCTCAGCTGCATCCTTGAAGTCACTGTCTTTGGTTTCATCCTTCTTCCTAGTTGCAGATATCCATCGCATATGGTTAGCTCGTGTTATTGTGTGAACCATGATGGAGCAAATTTGAAGTACAGTTTTAACATGATCACACGCATACCCACCAATTCAATGAGATTGCAATTGAAGGTACCCCATACATTAAGGCCTCCCTTGCAGCAGCAATGGCAGAAGAGTGGAACCTACACAAATTTGCAATAAATTACACAACAAAATAGAAAATAGACTATAAATGGGCCACTTCTGAAACAAGAGCATACATCTCATAACCGCAATTTGGCCCTACATTGATACCACTGATCACCTGCAAACCAAATGAAATCATCCTCAATGATAGCAAGGTTAGGAAATCAGAAATCCATTTCCTAAACATAACTAACAATCACAATACCAAAGCAGGTGTCGACCAAGAAAACAGCCTCCCAGATAATGCCAATGAGACACAATCCACCGGTGTCCCTACATTAACAGTCATCAAAATCAGCAAAGACAAAAACTCTAACAATAGTCAATAGCTGAGGAATAATATGATCCAAATGGTGCACAGATGGATGAAGAAACCCTCACCGGATATCTCGAAAGCTTTCGCCCCTGTGAACTCCACGGATGTCGCCGCAACTGTCTCGCGGATGGTAATGGAGTGACCGCAGACAGGCTTGTCCCTTCAAATCAAGAAAAGATTATAAGTTAGTTGTTTTTATCACCACAGGGGGAATGGATTAGTTATTTACTAGAGTTCACAACAAATCCAGCCAAAACGAAGAATCTTCTGGGTTCAAAGAGAGAGAAAAATGCAATGAGAGATCAAGAATTCGGGTGTTGGGATTGGGAGACGTACGATTCGGGGCCGCATACGTAGACGTCGCAGCGGCCGCCGGCAACGAGGGCATCGACGAGAGCAGCGAGACCCGGCGACCGGATCCCGCTGGCGCAGGTCACAAGTACGGCAGGCTTCGCCAGCGATTCATCAGCCGCCAGAGCACCCGCAACCTCCGCCTCCGGGCCCGATGTCTCGGCGGCGGTGGCGCCGGCGTCCTCGGCCGGAGGGCGGCGGGCTGCAAGTACGGACTGGAGGTTTGATACGAGCGCGTACGGGAGGGGATTGGGCCTCGGGGCGTCGTCGCCAGAGCTCGCGGCCATCGGCTTCGCCGGAGAGGTGGACGGCTGTTGGGGGGAGAGAGAGAGAGAGAGAGAGAGAGAGAGATGTACGAAGGAAAGAAAGCGAAATTGAGGGGAGGAAAATGGACTGAAATGGGCTGGGCGCGCATAGTTTATTGATTTCCAGGCCGGGCCCGCTTGTTGTCGTCATTCGGGTAATTAATCGCCCATTTTGACACGTAATCCACATCCACACTCTCTAATATCAGGTAATGGTCCTCCTATGGTGGCACCCTATAAATTTGGAACTTTTAGTGAAACTAATAGTCAATCGTAGTCTCTTGACTAATTTCGACTCTAACCAACTGTAGATTTGGATAGGTTATTTACGAATTTTTTTCCATTATGATTTTTCTGGATTATAACATGTGATCTATAGCTTAGGAAGCTTAAGATGGTTGCACCAAACATATAAATAGGGTACGACCATTTTGACTGCAGCTTATAGTTTATAATTGTAACTGATGTTTTTTTGTTCTTAGTATAAGTATTTGTGTTAATGAAATGAATATTAATAAATTCTTTCAAAAAGCTATTCTGATAAATCGTTTTAAAATAACGTTGAAACTGTTATATTTATTTATGAAAAAAAATCATTAACCTAAGTCATAAATGATAAACTGAAAATAGCATGACCATGATTATCTATCGTACGTTCCTCGCTCCGCAGATCATCGAGAATCTCACTGAGGCCTCCTTTGTGTGGACATAGGCTCTAAACATCCGCGTACACTCCATGTAAGTACATCTAGGTACCGTACCGGGTACGTACGGATATGAGCACAAATCGTCGCCGGCCTTCTTCACGCGAGTGGGCCAACCCGTGCCGTTTCAGTAACAATAATGGGTTTGTGTAACCTAAATCTTGTGGACACGAGGGCACGAAGGACTAACTCGCGCACAGCTTCGCATGCGAATATATGTACTACGTGCGGGGCGCATAATTGGGCCGCCAGCTGAAATACAAGACAACACATGTCGTGGGGCAGCAGTAGCAGCATCCCATGTAGCGACGGATATAGAACTAAATTTTAGTACAGCTGAGTACTCAGTGTTCAATTTGTCACTAAGTAACGTGTGATATTTTTCATAACTACTAAGCAAGTAGTACATAGCATATGTTATAATAGTTAAAGCCATCTACCACAATAATACTAACATCTAACACAATAATTCAGAAATTATGGAAGGGTCCTCAAAACTTTCAGATGGGTTCTGAATTTTGCAAAAAAAGATCTCGAAGAATTAGAAAATTATGAGAAAAAATTTTCTCTGAATAAAAAATTTGCGTATAAACCCTCGGAAATTGCAGAATTTGCCAAAAATTCATATTCCGGCATAAGAGGGCCTCAGGGATTCAAATTTTGAATTATTTTTAACATTTGAAGCATGTTTAGCACTGTCCTTACTATTTTCTATGTTTTCTATTTATTTACTGTTTTGATTAGTCGTAATTATTTAAATTATCTTTAATCACAGAAATTAACATTAAAATTTATAGAAAATGCATAGAAAATTTTAGAATATTACGAGAATTTTTTGTACCATTATCCAATTTATTTACTTGCAGTAAATTTATTGCATGCATGTTTACTGGCAGTAAACTTATTTATTCCTTCCATGCACATGTAGATGACAGGTATCACGCATCGGGAGTTCGAGGAGTTAGCCCAATATGGCCAAAACTACTTAACTTGAGCTTCCGTTGTTGAGATAGTACTAGCCAAAAAGCCCCGCGCTGCCATTGGGATTGGTACACCGCAGGATGCCAAACCCACCCTAAGGAAAATGATTAGGCACTTCATTTCCTTAAGCACCACCTTTGTCTCACTCTCAAGAATGAGCACATGGCAGAGAAGAGCGCAATAACTTTGTGGATTGCACTCAAGAAGCGGTTCGAAAAATTAAAGTACACCATTCTTCCTCAGGCAGAGTAGGAATGGATGACTCAATTTGCTAATTTCAAAATAGTCGGGGAGTATAATTCTTCTCTGCACAGAATTTGCACCAATCTTCAACCCCAATGCAATGAAGTTTGCATGCAATTATCGTCAAGACGGTTACAAGGAGTATACTGAATTGATCGATATCATGCAGGTTGCAGAGGCTCAGGATGAAGTTCTCCGCAAGAACTATGTCACATAGCCACCTAGGAGCTCCGCTGGCCGTAAAGCCAACGTTGGGAGCTACAAGATGCGAAAACCCATAATGAAGAAAAGGGAAAGAAAGGGTAAGGCCGCAGCCTAGAAAGGCAAGTCAGATGCTCCACGTGAGAATAAGGCAAGCAAGCCAAAGCAGGACGGCAAGCCCTATGGTCAGCAAGACCAGTCCTGCTACAAGTGTGGCAAGTGGGGGGCACTGGTCACGGGTCTGTGTTGAAACCATTCCGGCAGTAGCACCCCCTTTTGACATTGCAGCTGCCGCTGCCATGATTTCTCTAAAATAGCATATCACCCCTGAGAAGATAGCAGCCACAGTCTCTGACTTCTTAGCAAATTCAGTCTAATGCACATAATGCATTTAGAGTTTATTATCATTTACTTTATGTGTGGAAGGAATAAGTTGGATTTTTGCATGGATGGTACTCAAACAATTTTATTTTCTCGTGATGATTGGATGATATTGAATAATTCATTCATTCATTTAGTTTATAATGGTATGATATGTTCTGATATTGAAATATTTTATTTATGTGTCGATTGACTTCTACTGCATATTAATAAAATACTTTATATTAGAACACGTGTAGCACCCTGTGGAGGGAGTGTACTTAGTCGATAGCGGCACAACGAATACCATCTTGAGAGAGACAAAATACTTTTAGTCGATTAGTAAGAATGCTAGCAGCCTTACAATAATCGCCGGTAGCGATGCTTGTATAATAGGTTCAGGAAGAGCCACAATTATACTTCCAATGGGCACAACTTTAGTTATTCAAGAAGTCTTATTGTACCCAGAATCAACTAGAATTCTCCTAAGTTTCAAGGATATTTGCGCTAATGGTTTCCATATTGAGACTGAAGAAGAGTATGGTAAGGAATACCTGCTCATTACGAAGCGTGAAGAAAATGAAAAAAGGGTAATAGAAAAACTTTCTTCATTAGAAACCAGGCTATACTACACTAATATCAAGGCATCTGTAGCCTATACTGTCCTGAAGACAATATTTAGAAGCTCTGAACACTTTTGTCTCTAGTATGATAGATTAGGCCACCTAGGTCTCAGGATGATGAGAAATATAATTAACAATTCACAGGGGCATAATATTAATGTAAAGAATTTTCTGAATCACGAACATTTTGTGTGCCCCGCATGTGCGACCGGGAAATTAATTACTAGACTTTCTACTTTGAATGTGAAGGATAAAGTCCCTGCATTCCTGGAACGCATCCAAGGAAACATTTGCGATCTCATACAGCCACTATCAGGGCCATTTAAATATTTCATGGTGCTCATCGATGTTTTTTCGAAATGGTCGCACATATGTTTATTGTCTACGAGAAACCATGCTTTCACAAAATTGATCTCGCAGATAATTCGCATTAGAAATATTTTCTTTGATCATCACATAAAGTCCATTAGAATGGACAACACCAGAGAATTTACTTCAAAGGCATTTGATGATTATTGCATGGCAATGAGAATTACAATTGAGTATTCTGTACTGTATGTCCACACCCAGAATGGACTAACAAAGGCATTAATCAAGAGAATTAAATTTATTACTCGACCACTTTTGCAGAATTGTAATTTACCAACTACATGTTGGGGACACGCAGTCCTGCATGCAGTAACTCTCATCAACTTTAGACCATCGGCCTACAACATCCATTCACCTATGCGACTAACGCAAGGGTCAGCACAAAAAAATTCATCTCTGGAGGTTTAGATGCAAGGTTTATGTACCTATACCCCTTCTACAGCATAGTGCAATAGGTCCTCTCTGAAAGAATGTGATATACGTTGGTTATGAGACAACATCCACAATCAGGTATTTAGAACCCATGACAGGAGATTGCATACTGCCTGTTTCGATGATTGCATATTTGATGATGATAGTTTCCCAACATTAGGTGAAAGGTAATAAACTCCTTGATGAAAAATATCGAAAAATTATGTGGCAAGCAACGGGAATCTATGCACATGACCCATGCACTAGTGAAACAAATAGAGAAGTCTAAAAGATCATTGACTTGCAAGCATTAGCAAACCAAATGGCTAACCATTGTAGTGATTTAAAGAGTGTGACCAAATCGTATGTGCCTGCACGCAATGCACCGGAGAGGGTTGAAATACTAAAAAAGTTGAAGGTATCCCTAATCTCGTCCAGAGGCCTTAGAATAAAAGGACGATAACTCCGACCCCTCGAACCCTAAGTAACCGGGGATGCCAGGTGAAAAAGGATAAGAAGGACTTGACACAGCCAATCACTGAAGTTCCCCAGAACTAGAAGGGGAGCCAGTTGAGACCTAGCACTACTATGACACATTCAGAAAAGGGCATACTAGATCTGAACATTCCAATGGAGGGAGAAATCAGCATGGATGTGTGCGCACACATCGGAGCTAAAAAACTAAAGGGACTTGCCGCCACAATTAGAAGGAGCGATGATCAAATAGAAGCACAAAAAGAATCAACTCATGGTAAAATAGCTATAAACTATATGCACACGGGAGAATCCATGAATAGGACAACAGCCAATATTGATATCTACTTTGCAAAGAAAATTACCACAATTATCGATCTTGATCCAGAGCCCGCATGGCTTGCTGAATGTAAGAAAAGATCAGATTGAAAAGATTGAAAAAAGGCAATACAAACTAAATTATTATCTCTAAACAAAAGAGAGGTGTTTGGACCTGTAAGTCGCACGCCTTCCCATGTGCACCTTGTAGGGCACAAATGAGTATTTGTTTGAAGGAGAAATGAAAGAAATGAAGTTGTAAGATATAAAGTAAAGCTTGTTGCACAAGGTTTTACTCAACGTCCAGGAGTTGATTATGAAGAAACTTATTCCCCCAATCATGAGTGGAATCACCTTTACATACTTAATCTCAATAACAGTAAACCTGAACTTAGAAATGAAATTAATGGATGTGGTAACTGCATACCTTTATGGAAACTTGAATTCAGAAATTTATATGAAGGTACCTGAAGGTATTCCCATCTCGAACTAAGATAGATCAAATAAAAATCTGTACAGTGTGAAACTCAGAAAATCACTGTACGAACTCAAGCAATCAGGCAGGATGTGACATAATTACTTAAGTGACTTTCTATGCAAGAAAAGCGACACGGACAATGAAGATTGTCCCTGTGTATTTATACGACGATCCTAGAATGGATTTTATATAATGTCAGTATATGTAGATGATCTGAGTATCATCGGAACCATAGAAAGACATAAAAGAAGCAAGTTCTTACTAAGTCATGTGAAAATCTTGCAGATTTATTCACTGGGTTCATCTCACAAAGCATATCAACCCCAAGTTCTTCTATGATCATGAATTGCAAAAGATAGACGAAATCAAGGTATTACATACTAAGTCATGTGAAAATCTTGCAGATTTATTCACTAAGTCACTCTCAACATCTATTTTTAAAGATGCGTACGAGGATTTGGAATGATGAGACTTAGAGAAATGCAAAATTCATGGGGAGATTTTTCTTAAGCTCATTATTAAAACTTGATCATGAAGATCGAGTACTCAAAGAATAAATCCTGAAAATTAAATGAAATTAGGTGAATTGTACTCTTTTTCCCTTGACGAGTTTTTCTGAAGTTTCTCGGCCAAGGTTTTTAATGAGGTAATTCGTGCAACGCAGCATAACATGTATCATATACTCTTTTTCCAAATTTTTTCCACTGGGTTTTTATGGAGTTTTGATGAGACATGAACGTGTCGGATGAGTACCTAAGGGAGAGTGTTAGAAAAGCTGGGCCTATGCTTGAAGTCTTAGTCTATGGTGGGCATCTTACCACTAGGCTATAAATAGGGAGCCCCATTGGCTATTTTGTACACACGTGAAAGAGAAAGCAATAAGTAAAGATCAGGAGTTTTCCCCCTATCTATGTGTTTTTAATCTACTATTTATTTTGCTCTGTGAATAATCTATCTTTTACATGGCAGAAAAATCGATCGAACTACAACACCGTCCATATCAACACAATCCAACGCTTAACATATCAGGATACCTTAGGCACTCATCCTACCAGTACCTCCTAGCTCCTAGCTCTCAGGGACCATAAAATTCTCGAAGTGGCAAACGCCTTGACCATTCATATGGTCCTTCGTCGTCCATACGCGGGCGCTTTTCGCCTTTCGGGCGATGTCTGTTCTCTTCTCGCGACCAAATCCACCCAGTACCGCTTTTTCCCGTGATTGGCTTAGGATGCTATTTGCGTACGCAGCCAAGCTATTGATTGTTTTGGGGGCCGGGGCTCATTCGTATCGCACCATAGATCAAAGATGCCATGCGCCACGCACCACAGGGGTCATCGATCATTTTGGATGCATGCAAATGAAGCTGGCTCTGACATCTTGACGAGTAACGAACTAGCTAGTGATGCCAATTGTTCATGTTTCTCATGCATACTACTAACTTACACGATGATTGATATATGCATTGCATATTAATCAGAGCTGTCGTACGTCGAGAAGCTTCATCGCTTAATCTTTTTAACTATATGCTGGGTTATTGGATTCGGTCTTTTCCTCTCTCTTTTTCCTCCTCTGCCTTTGCCACGTTCAACGCACTAGCTAGCTTATTTGACTTCGTGTGTTCGAGGAAACGTGGCTATCACATGCATTGCTAGAGCCAATAGCCTTAATCTCGTATGATGCAGCTCAATATGCGCAATGAAAATCGAAAGGCATTTCAACACAAAACGGTCAACTAATTATCGCACCGTACGTTCGTTCGTCATGAATTATATATGGTGTCTAGTGCTTGAAGCCGGGGGCGAATTCACAACTTGAGCAGTCTAGTCTCTAGCCCGGATATACGATATTTATCGGTGTAAAGCTTAGATAAGTCTAAGTAAATCAAGTGTGTAACTTTCTGAAAAACCCCAAAATTTCAACTCCAAATTTTTTGTGAATTTTTGCTGAATTTTTGAGAGAATTCTGAAAACTTTCCCTTTTTGGAAAGTCCCCCAAAAATCCGCCATCCTTTTCTGGCCGGGCGCCTTCTTTCTTCGTTGGCACCCTCGCCCGATTCCGCTTTCCCCTTCCTCCCGGCGCCTCCCGCTCTCCCTCCCGCGTTGGCGCCGCCCCGCCCCTGCCTTTCTCCTCGCCCAGCGCCCCCCCTCCGCTTTCCTCCTCCGGCGTCCCGCCTCTCCCCGTCCCAAGCGCCCGCGCTCCCTCCCCCCTCCGCTGGCGCCACCCTAGCTCTCCGCTTTCTCCCCGCGCTTGCGTGCGCGCTGGCGCCCGCGGCCGCACCGCCTCTACGCCCGCGGACAGCGCCCCGTTCGGACCGCCGCGCGCCCCCGCCGTTCCCCGGTCCGGAGCCAGCCGTGCCGGCGCCACGCGTCGCCACTCTTCTGCCCCGCCCCCGCCTGTCAGCCCTGCCTCTTCCCTCGCGCGTGCGCAGCACCCGCGCCCGAGCTGCGCCCGCTCCCGCACCGCCTCTGCTCGCCTCCGCGCCCTCGGATTCCTCCGCGCTCGCGTCACCCGACAGCCCCGGACCGATTTGGTGGACGCCCTCGCGCCACGTCGCCTCGCTCCTGCTCTGGTCCCGCCTGCCAGTGACCGTCACCTCCCCTCTCCGCGCGCGGACGCGCTTCCGCCTTGCCCGCCGCTCACCTGCTCCCCTCTCCCGTCCATCGCCTTTACTCCCCCCTGCAGAGCCGACGTCACTGCTCCATCCCGCGGAGGAGATGCCTCACCCACTCCTGTTGACTCGGCGCCCTCGCCCGTGCCTTCCCCCCTAAGGCTCCTCCTCCCCTCCGCCGGGTATAAAAGCCGCTCCTCGGCTCCCTCCTCCTCCTTTGCTCTCCGAGCTTCGCCACTGCCTCCATTCCCCTCCCACCATCCAAGTGAAGCTCCACGCGCAGTCGATTGAAACCTCGTCGCCCCAGTCGCCGCCGCCATCCTCCCCTGCGCCGGCGACCCCGTGGAGTCGATCTCCTCTTCCCCCGCCTCATTCTCCGATTGCATTCGTCCGGAGCGTCACCCCGATGTGCTAATCACTTTGGTGAACTCCGCTTGGCAGGTGATCGCTCGAGGAGACCCAGCCCCGAAGCTCCCTCTCCGGCCGCCGCACCCTCTCCGTGGCCAGCTCACACCGCAGCCTCCCAGCTCCTACCGCCACTGCCAATGTGAGCACCTCGACCCCCTGTCCGTGTCATCGCCGCCGATTGGCCCCTCTCGCCGCCGGCAAGCTCCTTCGCCGCAAAATCCCCGAGACGCCCCCAGCTGCCTCCCTCTCTCTCTGTTGATCTCCTCAAATTCTAATTAGCCAAAATGGGTTCCCCAGCTTAAATCCTACCCAATGCTACCCTTCGTTGCCGTCAAGAGCCCTTGCAGTCGCCGGAACGCAGAGGCGCCGCCGTCTCCGCCTCTCTGCTGCTCGCGCCCGGCCAGAGGAAGACGACGACGGCGTGGCCTCCTCCCCGCCGTCGGATCCCTCTATCGCTTTATAATCTCGGCCGTCCGCCCCTTCGTACCGCTTCGCCCGCCTCCCTAGCTTCTCTGCCGTCCGATCGCCGCCTGCGCAGATCTCGCCCGCCCGTTCCCCGCCATCTCGCCCGCTCGCCCTTGCCGCGTGTCGGTCATCCGCCGAGGAGGGCCGCGCGCGCTCGTTTGCGGGCCACGCGGGGCGCGTTGCTCGTGGGCCGCACGGGCTGCTCGGCCGGGGGGATTTTTTCCGGCCGGGCTGCACTGTAGCGTCAAGGCCGGCCCAGCACTGTTCATTTCAAATTCCAGAGATTTATTAATTTCTAAAATCCCAGAAAATCCAAATAAATCCCAAAAAATCACAGAAAATCCCAAAAAATCCCAAATTTCACCACTTTGCTCCAAATAATATCCTTGACCCATTTGTAACCTCCATTTCTCCAAATTTATCCCAGCTAAATTCCTAAAATTCCCTATTTGAGGATTTATGCATTTTACTCCTTTTTAATAGATTATTTTTCCTCGCTTGATTAGGCTCAAGCCGGATTTATGTTATTTTCAGTGTTTGCGCTAGTGTCGAAGATTCCGGAAGCTCAAGTGCAGTCGCAGGATCCAGGAGCTTCTACGTTCAAGCTAGTCGAGTTCGTCCCGATTCACGGCAAGTCCCAAATCATTTGATCATATTGAAACCCATGCTGTTTATTTATGTTAATATGCTATTTGCATTAAGCTAGTTATGAAATGTTAGTTTGAAATAAAATAAAATGTTTAGAATGACTTATTATGTAGTTAATCCTACCACCGTTAAATGCCATGATTAAATTGTTGCCATGCCTTTGTAACCCTAGAATTAATTACTTGATAATCTAGATAATTGTAGGTTATTACTATCATGCAAAATGTTACACTAATAAGGTCGTGGCAGCGAGCCAATAGAATTTGTAAAACCCGACTCTAAGGTAGGGTGGTATGGGACACCGTATCTTAGAGCGGAGAGTGCCGGCGTGCACAAGGTAAGGTAAGGGTGCGTGGGGAAACCGCAAGACGGTCCTTGCCCAATCTCTTACCTTAGGCTTGGAGTAGGGTAAGGGAGTTGTGGGGAGTCGCGAGACGGCCTTCGCCCACCGCTTACCCTAGGTTGGGTCGCGTACCTGGCGAGGTTGCGGACCATGTGAAAATATAAGGACTGAAACCTTACGCTGAGCAATTGTCACAGTGATCGCTCAACCACAGGAGTTGACTTGTCAACACTGGTCTAGTAGCTGCTCAACTCAATTGAAACTCTACAGGAGGATTAGCAGTGAGGTTAGGCAAGGCGGGTTACGGGTGCCTAACAACGGTAGAGTTCACTCGAAGCGGCCACTGTTTTCTCTTGTGTGTGTGTGTGTGTGTGTGTGTGGGCCAGACCCGAGTGAATTCTACCGGGTAGAGCCTATATAAAGAGTTGAGCAGTGAAACGACCTGGCTTCCTTAACTCAGTCATGAGGGTTAAGGGATCGTGTGGGTAAAGCTGAGCAAACTCTGCAGAGTCAAACAAATGGTATTCGAATACGCCGTGCTCCCGGTTATTGGAGCTGTGTCACTTGGGTGATTCCAGCCGCGAAGCTTAAGTAGTTTTGTACATGCTTTAACTTGTTTAGTTGGTTAATTGAGCTCTTCATAAAAAACCCCTGAGTTCTTGAGAAGTAGTTTTGGGTCCATTTTATAAAATGATTGCAAATAAAACTGCATCCACTCAAATTAATAAACCAAGTATACTCCCCTCCTTTGTTGTTCCGTGCATATAATAAGTTAGGATCCCTTTGGGATTTGCTGAGCCGGTTGATTGGCTCACGGCTTGCTTTTGCCCTTCTTTAGAGGATCAAGACGAAGGTGTTTGCCTCCCCGTTGAGGAAGTCCCGGAAGGTCGCTTTTTCGACGAGGACTCGTGGCTTTAGGTTTTGGCCGCGCTCAAGCGGATCTTGGAGCTTCTGTAATGTAATTATACTTTGGGCTTGCACGCCCCGCTGTCGAAAAATGGATGTTAATCCGTATGTGAAATATATGCTGGTCTTTTGTTGTAAGCATGCAATGGTATACTCTTGTGCGACACTTCATAACTGTTCATGCGTGAATAGTTGCGGAGTGCCGTGTCCGTACGCGCCCCTGGAGACGGGGGCGTTACAAGAAGTGGTATCAGAGCAGGCTCTTGACCGTAGGTTGAGACCTAAGGCAAACTAGGAAGCGATTTTATCGCAAAACTTAAATTAAAGGCATAAAAAGGATTTACGAAAATATAAGTAATATTGCTGTCTTTTCCTCTCTTGTTGCTACCTCATCTATCTTAGTTTACTTCTGCTTAAGTTTTACCTTTGCAAAATGTTTACTGCTTTGCTTGTCTAGCTTCAAAATTTCGTTTCTCGGCAGCTGGAGGAGTAGCCGTCGTTCGCTAGACTAGACTGACCCTGAGTGGTAGTAGTATTTCTTTGTAATGTAAAGTAGGTGTAATCATGAACCCTATGTGGTTGTGTACCACCTGCATATTGTAAATCTATGTTCTTTATCCTTGTATATTGTTTGCTTAATTATCAGTAATTCCCCTGTGTTCAAAGTTTTCTCCTGTCCCCTTTCGCTCTCGTTCTTACCTTATTCGCCCTGTACTTACCTTGAAAATTCAAAATCTTACTTATCTACTCTTATTCTCCAAAAGCCGCTGCAAAGCTGATCTCAAGTTCCCAATTGGCAGATGGACCCAACAGAGCAGAGGGATCAGACCAACAGGCAGGGTGCACCTGCCACAGATCAAGCCACACTTGCCAGTATAATAGCAATGATGGAACAAAATCGCTATCAGAGAGAACAGAATGTTCTGCGAGTGCTAGATCAACAGGCCCAGTTGCAAGAGCAGATAGCAGCCAGATCACCCAGTGTCAAGGTGACACCCGAAGAGTCAGTGTCAGCATCAAGCGCAACTGCATTGAAGTTTATAGCCTTCCTGCAAACTCAACCCCCAAAATTCCCCTCAGCAACAGAACCACTGAATGCAGATGACTGGTTACAAGATATTGAAAGGAGAATGAATACTATACAGTGCACAAATAAGGAGAAAGTTCTTTTCACCACCTATCAGTTGTCCGAACCCGTAATCACTTGGTGGAATGCTATCCAGTGGATGCACCCTAAGGAGAAAGATATTACATGGGAAGACTTTGTGAAAAGATTTCGTAAAGCCTACATTTCTCCTGGAATTTTCACTGAAAAATATCAAGATTTTCTTAACCTTCAACAAGGAGAGAACTCCATCACAACATATCTACAACAATTTTATCAGTTATCCCAATTTGCTCAAGAGGAAACGAACACCGAAGCTAAAAGGATGGAGTACTTTATGAAAGGTCTACAACCCAATGTGAGACAACGCCTTCAGACCATGAAGTTTTCAAGCCTATTGAGCCTGGTTGATCGAGCTCTACAGATAGAAGAAAGACCAGGTTACGTGAAAGTTATGAAACGAAAGCAGCCTTTGCCTCCATCACCAACAGCTTGTTTTCACTGTGAACAGGATGGGCATTATCGTGACCAATGCCCACTAAAGTCCTTACCCGAAGAGGAAGCTAAAGAGCAAGCAAAGAGACAGACACCATCATCCAGCCTGCCACCTATGGAAGAAGATGAATCTTACCCTAAGAAGACCAGAATGGAGGATGACAGAAAGCGTAAGTCAGCGCACAAGTCCCAGTCTTCACACAATACTCAGCAAAGCAAGACCATGGGATCACCCTCATTTCGATCCCAACCCTTCCCTCAGTTTGTGACGATACCGAAGACCCAGTCCGGACAGTCTCAGCAGTATGCCACTCCCCCACCACTCGCTATCGAGTGCCTCATCTGCGGTGCCAAGCATCTTACTAGCGGCTGCATACGAGAGACAAATGCATGTTTCCATTGTGGAGAGATTGGACACTATAGGCATCGGTGTCCCAGGAGGAGTTTGCCACCAGATGCAGCTAAACGCCAAGTCCAAAACCAGCAGTAGCAGGAAACGATTCCACTAGAAGGAAGGACATAAAGAAGAGAAGCAAAGCACACAGTCAAGAAGATGTATGAAGACCATCTGTGTAAAGTGAAATGGGTGTGATGGTTATGTTGTAACAAAGTTAATCTCAGCAGACCCAATCATATCCAACCTTGGTACGACCTAATTCATCCAAGAGGGAACCTGCACTTCACACGCAAGGATGATATACAGGTGCAAGTGAAGAGCAGTCAAAGTCAATCTAGAAGAAGTTAAAGCAGATTTGCTATAGCCAGATATGCAAGCGTTAGATGTCATTTTGGGCATGAACTGACTAGCCAAGAATAAAGGCAAGGTAGATTGTGAGATCAAAACAGTGTCATTGGTAACCCTTGAAGGTCAGAAAGTAGTAGTAGAAAAAAAACGAGAAGTATTGAAGGAATGCAAGAAAGCGCATGATCAACATGGTAGCAGTTACATCAGATCAAGTGCCATTAGTACAAGAATACCCTGATGTATTCCCAGAACAATTGCCAGAAAGACCCCTGATAGGCAAGTAGAACTTGCAATAGAATTGGTACCTGGTACCAAGCCAATTGCCAAGCACCAGTACAGAAGGTCAGCTAGCGAGTTGAAAGAACTGAAGAAGCAGTTAGATGAACTACAAGAGAAAGAATTCATTCGACCAAGTACTTCACCGTGGTCAGCCCCAGTACTGTTTGTGAAAAAGAAGAATGGCGAACTGAGAATGTGCGTGGATTCCAGAGGTTTGAATGCTGTCACCATCAAGAACAAGTATCCCCCCAAGAATTGATGACCTGTTTGATCAACTCAAGGGTGCCGAAGTATTTTCCAAGATCGACTTGCGCTCGGGTTATTATCAGCTCAAGATCCGAGAGCAAGATCGAGAGAAGACAGCCTTCATCACTAGATATGGATTATCTGGGTCACGGTCGATCCCTTTGGTTTAGCCAGTACGCCAGCTTATTTCACGGAACTGTGCATATGGACCAATTGGACCGATTCGTGATAGCTTTCATTGATGATATTCTGATATACTCCAAAAATGAAGAAGAGCACAAACAACATTGGCACATGGTATTGACAAGAGTGAGAGAATATAAGTTGTACGCCAAGTTCGACAAATACAGTTTTTGGCTGAAAGAAGTTGCTTTCTTGGGTCATATCATATCAGAAGATAGAGTCAAGGTTGATCCAGAAAAGATTGCCGCAGTTATGGAACGGAAACAGTCCAAGACAGTGACAGAAGTGAGGAGCTTTCTTGGATTGGCAGGTTGTTATCGCCGGTTCATAGAAGGATTCTCACAAATTTCTCGTCCACTCACTCAGCTTCTGAAGAAAGACAGGCCTTTCACCTGGACAGATGCATGTGAGGAAAGTTTTCAGCTGTTGAAAACCAAACTGACAACAACGCCAGTGCTGATTTTGCCCAACCCAGAAAAGGAATTCCAAATCTATTGTGATGCCTCCAAGCAAGGTTTGAGTTGTGTGCTTATGCAAGGTGGAAAAGTTGTTGCCTATGCCTCAAGACAGCTGAAGCCACACGAAGAAAATTACCTCACGCACGATTTAGAAGTAGTAGCTATGGTGCATACACTCAAAATTTGGCGGCACTACCTGCTAGGAAATCGTTGTGAGATATTTTCTGATCACAAGAGCTTGAAGTACCTGCTCATACAGCCAGAGTTGAATATGAGACAGCGCAGATGGCTGGAATTGATTAAAGATTATGATGTTGATCTCCAATATCATCCAGGCAAGGCCAATGTAGTTGCTGACGCCCTCAGTTGAAAGGTTCGACAAGACAAACCCAATACCACAAAGTATCCACCAGAATTGCAAAGGGATATCCTACGACTGAATTTGGTGATTACAGAACAAGGCAGCATGGCAGCATTAGAGCTTCAACCGTTGTTGACAGATCAGATTAAGACAGCGCAAGATGAAGATGAAGAGATTCAAAAGCTGAAAAAGGATATTCAAGAAGAAAGTTCATCGAAGTATGCGGTAGACGAACATGGAATCCCCACTTTCCGTGGTCGCTATTGCATACCCGATGAGAAGGAATTGAGAGAGTTGATCTTATCTGAAGCTCATTCGTCTCAATTCTCAATCCATCCAGGAGGCACCAAAATGTATCAAGACCTGAAGAAGAAGTATTGGTGGAATCTGAAGAAGAAAGAAGTGGCAGAGTATGTAGCTAAATGTGATGTTTGCCAACAGATCAAGATAGACCACAAAAAAAACCATCGGGATTGTTGCAGCCTTTGCCAATTCCCGAATGGAAATGGGATAGGATTGGTATGGATTTCATAACTGGACTTCCCAAGACTCGTAAGGGATATGATGCTATCTGGGTCATGGTTGATAGACAGACCAAGGTGGCTCATTTCCTCCCGATCAAACAAACCTATGGGAAAGACAAGCTTGCTGAGTTATACTTGACAAGAATTATGACACTACACGGAGTTCCGAAGAAAAATTGTGTCAGATAGAGGAGCGCAGTTTACATTCAAGTTCTGGGAGAAATTACATGAAGCCATGGGCACAGATTTAAACTTCAGTTCAGCATACCACCCACAGACAGAAAGAACAAATCAGATTGTAGAGGATATGATGAGAGCTTGCGCAATTGTGTATGGTGCAGCATGGAATATTTGCCTACCATTCGCTCAATTCTCATATAACAGTAGCTATCAAGTCAGTACCCAAATAGCACCATTTGAAGCACTTTATGGCAGAAGATGCAGGACCCCACTGAATTGGTCAGAAACAGGTGAACGCCAACTCATTGGCCCTCAGATTGCTCAAGATGTAGAAGCACATGTTAGAATTATCAGAGAAAGACTCAAGATAGTCACCCCATTCAAGATAGTCAAAATATTTCAAGTCAAGGGCAAGTTGGCACCAAGATACGTGGGACCGTTCCAAGACATTGGACGAATTGGAAAGGTAGCTTATCAAGTACAGCTACCGCCCAATCTGTCAAGAATACCCAATGAGTTCCATGTGTCTCAACTTCAAAAGTGTCTACGACAGCCAACAGATGAAGTGCCTTTGTCAGATATTAAATTGCAAGATGACTGCACGTATACTGAAGAACCACTACAAATACTTGAAACGTCAGAAAGGCAGCTCAGAAACAAGAATGTCAAATTTTACAGAGTTCAGTGGAAGAACCATACAGCGGATGAGTTCACTTGGGAAAGAGAGTCAGATTTGCAGCGAGATTTCCCCAACTTACTCCCTGGACCAAGTTAATCTCGGGGTCGAGATTCTTTTAAGGGGGGTAGGTTGAAAAACCCCAAAATTTCAACTCCAAAATTTTTGTGAATTTTTGCTGAATTTTTGAGTGAATTCTGAAAACTTTCCCTTTTTGGAAAGTCCCCCAAAAATCCGCCTTCCTTTTCTGGCCGGGCGCCTTCTTTCTTCGTTGGCGCCCTCGCCCGATTCCGCTTTCCCCTTCCTCCCGGCGCCTCCCGCTCTCCCTCCCGCGTTGGCGCCGCCCCGCCCCTGCCTTTCTCCTCGCCCAGCGCCCCCCCTCCGCTTTCCTCCTCCGGCGTCCCGCCTCTCCCCGCTTCTCCCCGTCCCAAGCGCCCGCGCTCCCTCCCCCCTCCGCTGGCGCCACCCTAGCTCTCCGCTTTCTCCCCGCGCTTGCGTGCGCGCTGGCGCCCGTGGCCGCACCGCCTCTACGCCCGCGGATAGCGCCCCGTTCGGACCGCCGCGCGCCCCCGCCGTTCCCCGGTCCGGAGCCAGCCGTGCCGGCGCCACGCGTCGCCACTCTTCTGCCCCGCCCCCGCCTGTCAGCCCTGCCTCTTCCCTCGCGCGTGCGCAGCACCCGCGCCCGAGCTGCGCCCGCTCCCGCACCGCCTCTGCTCGCCTCCGCGCCCTCGGATTCCTCCGCGCTCGCGTCACCCGACAGCCCCGGACCGATTTGGTGGACGCCCTCGCGCCACGTCGCCTCGCTCCTGCTCTGGTCCCGCCTGCCAGTGACCGTCACCTCCCCTCTCCGCGCGCGGACGCGCTTCCGCCTTGCCCGCCGCTCACCTGCTCCCCTCTCCCGTCCATCACCTTTACTCCCCCCTGCAGAGCCGACGTCACCGCTCCATCTCGCGGAGGAGATGCCTCACCCACTCCTGTTGACTCGGCGCCCTCGCCCGTGCCTTCCCCCTAAGGCTCCTCCTCCCCTCCGCCGGGTATAAAAGCCGCTCCTCGGCTCCCTCCTCCTCCTTTGCTCTCCGAGCTTCGCCACTGCCTCCATTCCCCTCCCACCATCCCAGTGAAGCTCCACGCGCAGTCGATTGAAACCTCGTCGCCCCAGTCGCCGCCGCCATCCTCCCCTGCGCCGGCGACCCCGTGGAGTCGATCTCCTCTTCCCCCGCCTCATTCTCCGATTGCATTCGTCCGGAGCGTCACCCCGATGTGCTAATCACTTTGGTGAACTCCGCTTGGCAGGTGATCGCTCGAGGAGACCCAGCCCCGAAGCTCCCTCTCCGGCCGCCGCACCCTCTCCGTGGCCAGCTCACACCGCAGCCTCCCAGCTCCTACCGCCACTGCCAATGTGAGCACCTCGACCCCCTGTCCGTGTCATCGCCGCCGATTGGCCCCTCTCGCCGCCGGCAAGCTCCTTCGCCGCAAAATCCCCGAGACGCCACCAGCTGCCTCCCTCTCTCTCTGTTGATCTCCTCAAATTCTAATTAGCCAAAATGGGTTCCCCAGCTTAAATCCTACCCAATGCTACCCTTCGTTGCCGTCGGGAGCCCTTGCAGTCGCCGGAACGCAGAGGCGCCGCCGTCTCCGCCTCTCTGCTGCTCGCGCCCGGCCAGAGGAAGACGACGACGGCGTGGCCTCCTCCCCGCCGTCGGATCCCTCTATCGCTTTATAATCTCGGCCGTCCGCCCCTTCGTACCGCTTCGCCCGCCTCCCTAGCTTCTCTGCCGTCCGATCGCCGCCTGCGCAGATCTCGCCCGCCCGTTCCCCGCCATCTCGCCCGCTCGCCCTTGCCGCGTGTCGGTCATCCGCCGAGGAGGGCCGCGCGCGCTCGTTTGCGGGCCACGCGGGGCGCGTTGCTCGTGGGCCGCACGGGCTGCTCGGCCGGGGGGATTTTTTCCGGCCGGGCTGCACTGTAGCGTCAAGGCCGGCCCAGCACTGTTCATTTCAAATTCCAGAGATTTATTAATTTCTAAAATCCCAGAAAATCCAAATAAATCCCAAAAAATCACAGAAAATCCCAAAAATTCCCAAATTTCACCACTTTGCTCCAAATAATATCCTTGACCCATTTGTAACCTCCATTTCTCCAAATTTATCCCAGCTAAATTCCTAAAATTCTCTATTTGAGGATTTATGCATTTTACTCCTTTTTAATAGATTATTTTTCCTCGCTTGATTAGGCTCAAGCCGGATTTATGTTATTTTCAGTGTGTTGCGCTAGTGTCGAAGATTCCGGAAGCTCAAGTGCAGTCGCAGGATCCAGGAGCTTCTACGTTCAAGCTAGTCGAGTTCGTCCCGATTCACGGCAAGTCCCAAATCATTTGATCATATTGAAACCCATGCTGTTTATTTATGTTAATATGCTATTTGCATTAAGCTAGTTATGAAATGTTAGTTTGAAATAAAATAAAATGTTTAGAATGACTTATTATGTAGTTAATCCTACCACCGTTAAATGCCATGATTAAATTGTTGCCATGCCTTTGTAACCCTAGAATTAATTACTTGATAATCTAGATAATTGTAGGTTATTACTATCATGCAAAATGTTACACTAATAAGGTCGTGGCAGCGAGCCAATAGAATTTGTAAAACCCGACTCTAAGGTAGGGTGGTATGGGACACCGTATCTTAGAGCGGAGAGTGCCGGCGTGCACAAGGTAAGGTAAGGGTGCGTGGGGAAACCGCAAGACGGTCCTTGCCCAATCTCTTACCTTAGGTTTGGAGTAGGGTAAGGGAGTTGTGGGGAGTCGCGAGACGGCCTTCGCCCACCGCTTACCCTAGGTTGGGTCGCGTACCTGGCGAGGTTGCGGACCATGTGAAAATATAAGGACTGAAACCTTACGCTGAGCAATTATCACAGTGATCGCTCAACCACAGGAGTTGACTTGTCAACACTGGTCTAGTAGCTGCTCAACTCAATTGAAACTCTACAGGAGGATTAGCAGTGAGGTTAGGCAAGGCGGGTTACGGGTGCCTAACAACGGTAGAGTTCACTCGAAGCGGCCACTGTTTTCTCTTGTGTGTGTGTGTGGGTCAGACCCGAGTGAATTCTACCGGGTAGAGCCTATATAAAGAGTTGAGCAGTGAAACGACCTGGCTTCCTTAACTCAGTCATGAGGGTTAAGGGATCGTGTGGGTAAAGCTGAGCAAACTCTGCAGAGTCAAACAAATGGTATTCGAATACGCCGTGCTCCCGGTTATTGGAGCTGTGTCACTTGGGTGATTCCAGCCGCGAAGCTTAAGTAGTTTTGTACATGCTTTAACTTGTTTAGTTGGTTAATTGAGCTCTTCATGAAAAACCCCTGAGTTCTTGAGAAGTAGTTTTGGGTCCATTTTATAAAATGATTGCAAATAAAACTGCATCCACTCAAATTAATAAACCAAGTATACTCCCCTCCTTTGTTGTTCCGTGCATATAATAAGTTAGGATCCCTTTGGGATTTGCTGAGCCGGTTGATTGGCTCACGGCTTGCTTTTGCCCTTCTTTAGAGGATCAAGACGAAGGTGTTTGCCTCCCCGTTGAGGAAGTCCCGGAAGGTCGCTTCTTCGACGAGGACCCGTGGCTTTAGGTTTTGGCCGCGCTCAAGCGGATCTTGGAGCTTCTGTAATGTAAATTATACTTTGGGCTTGCACGCCCCGCTGTCGAAAAATGGATGTTAATCCGTATGTGAAATATATGCTGGTCTTTTGTTGTAAGCATGCAATGGTATACTCTTGCGCGACACTTCATAACTGTTCATGCGTGAATAGTTGCGGAGTGCCGTGTCCGTATGCGCCCCTGGAGACGGGGGCGTTACACTTTCTCTTTCAGCTCAGATAATAGTGACATCTGATCCTCTCTAGCCTGGGACGTAACAAAATCCTAGATCCGCCTCTGGCCTCAAGCATCTATTAATTAAAATATAAGCATTACGCGCATTTGGCCCGGCCGGCCATACCAGTTTCCAGAACGCTATTATTAGGCGTATCCATGATTAACCAATCGATGCCGCTTTTGAAGGCCTGCCAACGAACGAATTAAGCTATAGTTTATATATAAGCACCCGTCATGCATCCACGACACCTTCAATTAGAACGAGAGAAACCGCTTACTAATTAAACACGGTACGTAAGAAACGTATAAGCACACCACACACGTACATACGTTGCATCTCGCGCTAGCTAGCCCTGGAACCGATCGACAGGGCAGCCAGCCGGTACGTACGCATCAGTAAATTAAGAGCTAGAAAACTAATCAAGCAATCTGCAGCAACAAGATGGCGGCGAGACCAGCGAGGACGACGGCGGCGGCGTTGGCGTGCGCGGCGGTGGTGACGGTCGTGGCGATGATGGCCGCGGTGGAGCGCGCGGAGGCGGGGCAGAACTGCATCTGCGAGTGCATGAAGCTGTGCATGCGGACGCACATCCCGAACATGGAGCGGTGCGAGGGCAAGTGCAGGGAGAAGGCGTGCGTCAGGAGCTGCGAGGAGGCCTGCACGCTCAAGGGATTCCCCAAGCTGCCCACCGAGGGCATCACCACCTGCGAGGTGGAGCCGCTCAGCCCCGACGAGCAAAACATGCTGCACTAAACTGCGCTTGTGACGACATGTAACCTGTGGTTTTGCGTCTCCGTTTGTGCATTGCTGTGTACCAACCAACCAAATATTTGGGTCTCATTTGGATCACGGGAAATCTTTTCCATTTATATGAGGATTTAACTGCTTTTCTGTAAAATTTCTGCTTGCTCTTGGGTCTTGATCTGAGCACATGCCGACGATGCTCTGCGTAACGTATGTTTATTTATTTCTGGCTTCCTGCCATATGTATGTGTGGTTGTCGGAGTACAACGTACATACCGGAAATTGGTCCCTTCACGGAGGTTGGTCTCGTGAACTTTGCCAATGTTGGATTATGAACTTGGGCCGAGGTGGACGGGGTTCCTAATGAGTGTTATCGCTCCAAGGTCATTGGGGCCTAAGGTAGCATGGGAACCCTCCCTCAACATCCATATTTCTAGACTGGGTGACTTGATTTGTGAAAAGTGGGACTAACATGATTTTGCTTTTGCATGTTCTTGATTTACATTTGAGTTATCCAATCAAGATGTGTGTATTCCTTGAATTAATTGACACTTAGTTAGCTACTGCTGTTGAGATGAGTTTACTATATGGCATATAAGCATGGCAATATTGTATTTGAATCATCACCTCTAGGCATCATTTTAGAATCATGAGATGTTCCTTTTACGGTTTGTAATGGACTCATGTTAAACAATGCATTTGCATCCATGAATTAGAATATATGCTGCTAAGAACAGTCAAATAGAAGGGAGAGAGAGGTAAATCTAATGACTGGCACCTTGGTTGTAGGGAAAATGGATGAATGAGTGTGCTTGCAGGGGAGGAAGGAAACGGATAAGTAGCCGTCCCTCTGCTTCTTCTCCTCCATATCTATCTATTTCTCTCTCTCACGGAAGAATGTGGTGAAGATGAGCAATAAAGGGGTATAAATGAAAAAGGGGTTGGAAGGAGGTATTTATAGTGGGTGTAAAACTCTGTGTTGTTTGTATGTAAATTGTGGGCTGGAGTGCTAGGTGGCATGCATGCAAGCTTCTCCTCCCTTCTCCTCCACTTGGATGTACATAGATGGTAATGGGAAGGTCTGTGGATGAGTTGGAGAAAGGCCCTGCTGGTTGTTAGCTTGCAGGGACCTCATTGTAAAGGTTTTGGGTTATTTTGCAATAATTTATCCTTGTATATAAATTTGAAAATGTCTAAACACTGAAATGTAAATAGTGTGTATAGGATTATGACAAGTGTTTTTCTTTATTTGTTTTAGCTTTTTGGTTTGCTTTCATGTGGTGATTTGTGACCTAAATTGTGAATTAATTATTTAATTTATTGTTTGAATGTAAATGTGGTTTCGTAATGTCTATACTAACTGTTTATTGGTTTGCTTCTGACATGTTGATTGAGGCAAAAATGTAGTTTGGACCTATTAATTATTTTGGATATATGCTTTATTATGAATATGAACGTGATTCTCTATTTTGGCAGTATGTAGTATACACATGTTCTGGAATTGTGTGTGCATGCTAGAATAGAGAATGTACTAAGGTTGTTTGACATAAATATTTAGCTATGCATTAAATTCCAGTTTTGAGTGGTGTGCTCCTAATTAACCCATGTAGTCATATCTAGATTTGTATATTGTGTTTCTTGTGTGTTTAAGTAAACTTCTGCATGTAAGTATGATATTATTTTTAATATTATTTTTTATCTTTATGCAACCATAAATGAAATAGAGATGCAGTTGTGATGAGCTTAAACATGAGTCTATATCCTTTTTACTTAATTACTTCATGTGCTAGGTCACCAGATTACTTAAACACGGGTCTAAGGTCGCATGTATTTCGAGGTCTTATATACATGCCTTTAAGTGTTTTAAGTTCATTTATTTACAGTCATTAGTTAAATCCTATTTTATGTTCTTAAACAAGGAGTGTAGTTAAATCCTATTTTTATTTAGGAAAAGCAATTTACCTTAATGTTTGGACGTGACATACTTCTACATTTATGCGACTAAAGTCACTTCGTTGCATTGATCACAAAACAAGCAGGTTTGCATAACAAATTAGTACTCATAATTGGCATTAAATTATTTAGTGATGTTCAAGTGTGTTCAAGGTTTATTTATGCTTACAATGAAGATAAAATACATGGGTGTTGCAAACTTCATGTCTATGAGCTTAAATGAGAAAGCATGTGTGTGTGGTAGTGTTGGTCAGAAAATGTGTAAATTAATGAATTTGGGCTTCTGTAGCATGACCCGCTATTGTTTAAATTATCTATTGCACAAGAACATGTCAAAATAATATTTTTTTGTTGTCTATGAGCTTCGATGTTTCAAAATTACGACAGGATTGATTGTGGTAACATACATTTCTTATTTCTAATTAGATGGAGAAAAAAATGTTAAGCTAATGATAGCACTAGGTTCTATGCCAATGCAGCTAGTGTCATTACTAAGAACCGTCGGCTTTAACTATACTAGTTCTCAATTTGAAATGGATTGATACTATCGTCGGTCTTGCTACCTTTGAGGTCAAGCAGCATTACTTCGAGCCACCTAATGTTCTTTTTTGTGGGGAATTTAGACATATGTTACTCACAATTCAATTTATCACATGAAAATTTGGTTGGTTTTCACAGCCATTATTTTTTCAGTTACTAGTGTGTGAAACGACCATTTTACCCTCATTATGTCTACTTCTTTTCCTTTTTCTTAGGGCCGCCCCAACCTTTCATTCTATCTTATCCTCACCATTCTTAGGCTGTGATCGTTTTGGTTTCAGCTTTTAGCTTTCGACTTATTTTCACTATTCATAAATTTCGTTTTTTTGAACTTTTGGCTTTTTGTTGAGCTTTTTTGCCGGTTCTTTTTTCCCGTATTTGTTTGTATTATACGTAATGGGCTAACATATTTTTTAATTTTTAATTTTTTTAAATTTAATTATGTTAAATAAGTCTCTGTCAGCTACAGTGTTTTTTCAGTCAGCTACAGTGCTTTTCAGCCTTAAGCCACAAAAAAGCTCAAATGATCACCACCTTAACTCTTCGAGAGTAAAGGAACGAAGAAGGGAGAGAGAGAGTAGTGAAGAAGAAAGCTACATGCGTAAAATTGTCATTTATGAAATTTTCTCTCCCAAAATGGATGTTAAAGGAGCCCATGGATGGAAAATTGGACCACCGTGGAATTTTCTATAATTTTTTTTAACCTGGCGACGAATGCGATTGCACAAAGCAAATTTACTCAAAAGTAAAACCTGTGCTCCGGCAGCTGCCCTAGTTTCTGCCTTTCTGGTCAATCTGTGTGGCAACAAATTCAATTTTTCTGGAAATTAAGCCGGTACTTGCCGACTTCGCCCGGGCCCCTTTAGATCAAAGGGTGTTCATAGGAGAACAAGTACGTATGTCTAGATCACTATTTATGCCTTCTAACGTCTACTGCACAGAACAATTAAGTTACATAAGTTTGGACTTTGGACGGTGTAAACCACATGAGTTTAGGCGAGTTTACTGTACAAGTAAATTTCAGGATTTTTTCTTTGCCTGATGATTTTTAATAGTCATTTATTGCAGGAAGCAGGGATCAAGGACGATTTGAGTGTACTTCGTGTAGCTCATATATCCGTCACCCCTATGCGTGCAAATACTATCCCTATTACACCTCGCGGAATGCCTGCGCGGGGAGGGCCTCCACGTCGGCCGCGCCGTCGCTCCGCCCGCCGCGTGGACGCGGAATTCGCGTACGGTCTGGCGAGCCATTTTGCGAAAAAGCCCCTGCAATTTCTTGAAATTACGTAAAGATCCTCCGTTCTCGCGAAAAGGTCCCTGCCAATTTTTTTAGCCCCTCCACTTTGCAGGATAGCCCCCCGCAGTTTTTGAAATTGCGCACGGGTCCTTGTTTGTTTACGTACAGGTCCTCAATTTTTTACGAAAAAGACCTTTAGCTTTTTCGAAAATACGCATGTGCCCTCGATTTTTTTTAAAAAACTCCTCACGAATTATTGCCTCTTTTACTTTTGTATGTACGGTGACTGACGCGGCGTGGCGCCGCGCCTATGAGGCTAGTTAGAATTACATTTCATCGATGAGAATCGCTAGCTATGCACATTACTTTACCAAGTACACAGACACATATATAGCCAATCATAAGTTTCAAGTACTTCTGAGTCTTCTGACACCAATTATATACTTATATCATTCCTACACATTATATATATAATATATTTACACGTAGCTTATGCAAATATATTCAAAGAAACGTGAGTATATGATTATTTCATAAATTATATATATCTGAAATTAAGGATGAGAGCTAGATCAACCCATACCCACCGAACCCCCAGACATTCAGGGAATCCAATGACAATAAGGTTGCATGCCGTTGTTCGCCGAGAAGCTGTCGATAGAGGAAGCGCTGGCCACCGACGTCGACGACGACCCCATGATAGCATCCATGAAGTCCACCACCGGACCCATGACCGGCTCGGCCACGAAAGCGCCGGCACCCTTCGGTTCGACAAACACCGGGAGGCAGCTCCGATCCGCGCCTTCTTGAGCCACGAGATCACCTGGTTTGCTGCACTGGCTTGCGATGTCATCAGCGCCGTTCTCCGGGCAAGCATCCGCGAGGCACAGCTTGATGAAGTCCCCATCGACGGCGTATTGGAGATCGCCTCCGTGGGCGGTGTGGTTGGGGAGGAAGAGTGGCTGAGAGCTGAAAATGGACCATGCCGCCGCCGAGTTGTGCACTGAAGATGGAGGAGACTGCGTGACTGCTTGAGCTGCATTGTCCACCCCGTTCAGTGATGTGCACCCCGCAGCTGCGACGCCTTGTCCAGCCCCATCCAGAATGTTGTAGTACAAGTCTGGAGCAATGCAACAGAATTCGAGTTAATACTTAGTACTAGTACATGTTTGGTGGCAGATTAATTTGTTCTTTCCAAAGGGAAAAACTATTGGGGCTCCAATTTTGTGCCATATATATAAAAAAGAAAGAGATCATGGTATCAGAAGTGGCATATTCACAGAGAGAAGTGCAAAATGTAGCACAGGTTTTACCTGCAGGGGAAGGCATGTTACCAGGGTGGAGGCTGCCCACAGCCTGAGATATGAGCTTCTTCTTGATGGTGGAGTTCCAAAAGTTCTTCACCTCATTGTCTGTTCTACCAGGCAGGTGCTTGGCGATCTGGGCCCACCTGTAGCGTAGTGAAGCACAACGACAAACATTTAGATAGCTCGATTTTCCATTTGTGTTCCTTTCCTTGTCTCAAGCTAGTTAATGTGACCGTGCATTACACACATATAGGCCATGCATGGACAGGCTAGTAACTGTCATACAGGAGAAGAAGTTACAGCCGGCCTCGCATGCATAGCTGATTTGCATGTAGGGAGGCCCGGCCGGCCAAGGATTACCTGTTCCCTAGCACCCTGTGGAGCTCAATGATGAGGGCCTCCTCCTGCTGCGAGAAGCTTCCCCTCTTCAGGTCCGGCCTCAGGTAGTTGATCCACCTCAACCTGCAGCTCTTGCCACACCTCTGCAGCCCTGCATGCATGCATGCACGCACATCGAGCACACACATATGCAGCAATGCATAAACTGTACACACTGAACTACCGAAGTAACAGAACTTCATATGCGTATATGTACATACCAGCATGTCTTGGGACCGAGCTCCAGCAGCCATGCCCATGTGTGGAGATGTACTTGACGAGCTTCTCGTCTTCCTCTGGTGACCACAGGCCCCTCCTGACCTTCTGCTTGTTGCAGCAGGAGTGGTGCCCCATCTCTCCCTCTCTATCTCTCTTCCTGGACTCCTGAAGGCTCTCACTTCACACAGGCAGAAGCAGTACCGCAACTACTCGAGCTTTAGTAGTAGTACTTGGTTATAAAGAAGAAGACAGCGAGAGAGAGAGCAATATGCCAAATGCATGCATGCAATGGCTACATCTAAGGGCAGGCAGATTAAAAGCACGGAGATGAAAATTTGGACGCAAACCTGTGCATGCAGTTGAGCCCTAGCTAGGACCCTATCGAGCCTAGGTGTGTGAGGAGCATGTTACGGCCCCGTTTGGCACAGCTCCACCACCGGCTCCTGGAGCTGTTTGGAGCCGTTTTGTGCCAAACGGGGTACAACAAAATAGCTCCACCCAAGGAGTCTCTTAAAACCTGCTGAGACAAAAATAGTTCCTTGGGTGGAGCTGAAAAAAGTAGCTTTACCCAGCTCCACTTGTGAAGTAAAAAAAACAACTCCACTTGTGAAGTGGAGCCGTGCCAAACGGGGCCTACATAGGTTACTTCAAAAGTGAGTGGCTCAAGTGAGGACCCAAGGCGATGAGGTGACTGGAGGGCATTTTGGTACTTTCAGCCTGCACTATGAGAGAAGGCTCGTGTGATGGGTTTGAGCCCTATGCCTGGTTAGTTTTGGGGACTCTTGCACCGGGTGTGAGACCGCATCTTTGATGCCTGTGTGGGGTGTGAGTTTCAGTGTTTGCATGGGTAAAAATTTCACTGTTCTATCGGTACGCCCATAACGGCTTGCTTTCTTCAAACTACATGGCAGCAGCTACCATTTAGACTAGTATCAATAAGAATACTAGAGGGTTGATGATTCATTAGTATTTGATCTTGTTCGATACTATTTGATAGACCGAGGTAGATACAACATCAAAATGAAAAACCTTACATAATTAAATTCTAAATGTTTTGACGCCAATGAAACTACAAAATATATTAACGGATTTTCTTAGTAGGTATTACTATAATTGACTAATTTTAGTGTGTCGAAAGACATAGAGCGGCTGTCTCTAGAAGACGGATGGAGTCGATCCATGGTGAGAGATAAGTTTTTATTCAAAGTTCGGGATATATATAGGGACTATATGCATGTAAATACAGAATACTTGAAAGGAAGTAATGAATCTATCTCTTCTTTCTTCTGCGAGAAAATAAAATCGCATTCACTAAAAAACAAGAATAAGAGTTATGTTGTTGATAGCAAATCAGTATCAATTCGTTTAGCTAATGGTCCATATGTTCTGAATTCTGATCCATATATTGCTCTTACCATGCCTGCAGAAAACAAGCATCACCTAGCTTTTTTTTTTATATAAGAAGCAATGTACCATTGATTCACCTTTGACAAAAGATCAAGATTTGGGATCCTCTGTATATTATATATACCCTGCCAAAGAGAGAGACAAGGAACAGGGAACTGCAACGATCGAACAGAAGGTCTCTGTACGTACGTATTCTTGAGGACACAATTAGGTGGCTTGTACGTATTCTTGAGGACACAATTAGGTAGCTTCCCTGAAAAGATTGTAGTTGTAATTAAGCAGAGTAGCTGCCCTTCCGTATCTATCAACGTTCAACAAAGCTTTTTTTTTTTTTTTTGCAAATTAAGGATATATAGGCGATCTTGAAAAATGGCTGCAAATTGTTTGCTATGGATTTCTTCTTGGAGCTAGCCGGTTCAACACTAGCTAGTGCTGTTACAATGTTATTTTAGCACACATTTGAACTTGCCATTGCGCTCGATCGACACCAAGATAAAAAGTTGATCTTGACCCGTATTTGTTGGCCAAAGATTGACGCGAGAAAGGGGAGCGGTTTCGGGCAAGAGCATCGGGTGGGACTGCAACAATGCATGGGCCATGCAGAACACAGCTGGAAACGCGACAACACGTAGCATGAACCGTACGTGCGTCACACGACCCACTACGTACCCTGATCGATCGAGGCGTGCACCACACGGGTCATGTGCACGTCCCTCGTGCCGGCCATTGATGCGCCGGGCCCCGCGCGACATGTCATGGCAAGTACAGCAGCCGTACAGGTACTGCTACTGCACCAGAAAGATGAAAAAAACAAGAGAGAACAATCATGTACCAGCTTAGTACGTACACTTACGTCCGGCCCAGTGGCATCATGCATGCGTCCTATGTAAAAGAACATGCAACGAGAAAACAGAAGCCTCTACGACACTTTCACGGAATGCGTGCGTTAGGAGTGCAAAACGGCACACTACTACGGTGAACAAGTTGGTAAACCGTTTTCATCCTGGACCGCACTGCAGTGGTCACTCACACCCAAACACACACTAGCTAGCTAAGCTACGTGCCTACATGTATCTGTTTGGTGCTGTCCTCCTCGTGCTTTCTCCTCGCGCTCGTCCGTGCGTGCCAAAGACGAGCCGCGACGTGAGGCCTCAACCACTGCACGCCGCATGCCCATCGCGGTTGATTCACTGCCAAGCCTCCTTTTCTTTTCTCTCTCCTTGTTCTCACTCGTGTGTACGCGCATCATGGGCTTTCTGATCTCCCAAGTAGTACTGTGTTTCGTTCATGATTAGTGGTTCCAAGCTTTTTTCCTCCCTTGCGTTAGTTGGCAGCAAATGCATGCATGTACGTGTGAGGCATCAAACAGACAGATGAGCTTTGTGTGTATGAGACCGGGCATATCGGGTACGTATTCATAGTGCCCCTCCGTTAGATGACAAATGTCCGGTCTTCAGAACCGGCAGTACGTAGAAACCGCTCCATGTGCAGGAAGTACCGGTGAACGTAGCTCTTGCTGCACTTGTAAGCGAAGCTACGGGAATGAATGCTGATAGCGCTATCTACATACGTCCTGGACAAAAGAAAACGCACATTTATCCGCATGAAAAACTCATACAGTTATTGTAGTTTTTTTAGTGGACACAAGATGCCATCCGTTCAAGAGATGCGTACTGTGTGTACTGCTTCACGTGTGATTCGCCTCAACTTTCATAGCAGATATCTTATATCTATCACCTGAAGAACTGTGTAGAAACGATCCTCTCCGGTCGTACAGCAGGAAATGTGACCCCACAGAGAGAGAGAGAGAGAGAGAGAGAGAGAGAGAGTTGTTCAGTGCTAGTACTCAAATCACTCGTGCAAGGAGTCGAGAGGTCCATCGGAGTCAGTGGAGGCTTTTTAAGTGATGATTGTTTTCACTTCAGCTTTTAGCTTTCGGTTTATTTTTTTTATTATTTATAAATTTTATTTTTTTTGAACTTTTAACTTTTTGTTAAGCTTTTTTGCCAGTTTTTTCTTTGTATTTATTTATATTATACGTAATGGGCTAATATATTTTTTATTTTTTTAAATTTAATTATGCTAAATAAGCCTCTGTCAGGTACAATATTTTTTCAGCCATAAGCCACAAAAAAACCCCAAATGATCACCACTGTGTACATACACTATATCATACTCATACATTTATGTTGGTGTGTTCAATATATATATTTTCTGAAAGGGATAGACTATTGCACAGGCGACTGAAATTTTTTTATCTTTCAGTCACCTAAAGTTGCACTTTAAATCATCTGAAGTTGCACATGTTTTTTTGGAGGGGGGCTGCAATTTTAGTTGATTGAGAGTGCAATTTTAGGTCACCTGAAGTTGCACTCTGAATCACCTGAAGTTGCAGATGTTTTTTTGGAGGGGGGCTGCAATTTCAGTTGATTGAGAGTGCAATTTCAGGTGACTGAAAGATAAAAAAATTTCAATCGCTTATGCAATAGCAAAACTGTTTCTGAAATGAGACAGAGAACTGAAGATCTTAACAGGTACATGTATTCCACTGAACATA
Source organism: Dendrocalamus latiflorus (assembly GCA_017311315.1). NCBI lineage: Eukaryota > Viridiplantae > Streptophyta > Magnoliopsida > Poales > Poaceae > Dendrocalamus > Dendrocalamus latiflorus. Next base: position 45,551,187 of record CM029666.1, on the reverse strand, counting down.
CTTGAGATGGCACTATTGAAATGAATAGTACCCAGCCAAGTCGCGCCGAGTCCAGCTAGAACGCGGGCGGGCAACGAGCGGCGACACGCTCTTGCCAACTGAGCTAGGCTCAGCTCTCGGAGTTAGTGAGTTGATACCGAAAGAGTTGCAACAGAATTTCTTTTCTAGCTCCCGCTAGCCTTCATGGTAACTTCCGAACAAAATTACAAAAGGCATGTCGGACTAGTTCAGTCACACGAGCGCACATGCAGCAGGGGCCAGCACGGCCTCATCCGTCGTGTAACTGGCATGTCTCTTCAGCGCTTTCATTTCAGAACTTCCAACTCATGAACGTCAATTCGAGCATGCCACTACCATTTACACTTTTCCTCATGCGAAGATTTCTCGCAGGGATTAAATTTTTACAAGGAACACTATCTTAATTAGACTCCCGGTCTCGTGTTATCAGCCTGCGGGGACTAGTCCGGCAACAAACACGATTTGATCTGACCACCGAAATGAAATGAATAGTACGTACCAAACCCAACACTGACCTCTGGAAAGATCGTTCACTGCGAATGTCGCCAGGATCGAGCCAGCGAAGAGCTTTGCTATTCTGCAAGGATTAATGCAAAAGAATCCCTCACCTAGCTAGCTAACTCGTGGCATGCTGGCTCACGTACGTACGTGCTCAAAAGAAGCTAGGGCACCGGACGAGTCGTTTTCCACGACCTTTCCCAATCCGTTAACCTTCCGAGAGCGGCACGGTCGGCCGCCATCCGTCGCTGCAGAGGGGCCGAGGGATACAGCGCGCGCTGCCGTTAGCCAGCAACCCGGCGCGGGCAATTGGACAAGACCACACTATTATAAAAAAGATATATTGGGCATCTTATTATAGACAGTAGTTTTCTCAAAATGTTTATGTTATAATTATCATAAATAATTTTACAAATGTGACCCGTGTATTATCTGTATTACCCTACTATCACAAGAACCGTCTATGATATTTTATAGACGGTTATTAATACGAATCGTCTATGATAATTGCAGACATCACAGACAGTTTTTAATTAGAACCGTATATGATAGTTTACAGATGGCCATTAATATAAACCGTTTGTGGTAGTTGACTAGTTGTGTATCACATACGACTTGTGGTTGGAACTGTCTGTGATATGCTTCGTCTCCCCGATACACGCCTTCGATCGTTTTGGCTCCCGGATGCGTCTCTTCGTCTCACAAGTCGGATGTATTTCTTGTTGTATAAAAATAATCGTCCGCCATCGGAGATTAATCCTATACGAGCACCTCGCTGGCCAGCTATCTTTCTTGTCTCTTAAGAACAAATAAATGACTCCCTATTCTTCCTTGTCGTTAGCATTGATGGCCAACCTGGCTATCCTGGACGAGCATCTTGCTAGGCGTATGCTGGCGGATGCTGCGAAAGGACACTGCGCCATTAGTGTCCTCCCTCCTATATCTGAAAATTTACTAAAGCAGTTGAAAGCCATCTTGACATCGTCCTCCGCCGTGTCTTCCGGTTGGTCTCTTGCTTCCGGTGAGCTAACCTCACCATCGACGTGGTCCTCCACAACGACATTGCTTATCTCCAAGAGTCTTGCTGTCGCTTAGAGTGCTTAGTCGAGGCGACGAGCGATAGACTCAACCTTGCCGAGACTCTCAAGAAAGTGAAGAGAGCCTATGGGCTCAATTCAACTTGATTGTTCAGTCGGAGAGTATTCAGGAGATACTCGAACAAGCGTGTTAGTGGGTAGACGCATTTCGGGCTTTGATCGCTGATGATCCCAATCTGTCCAACGCCTATGAAGTTTTGAAGACGGAAATTGCATGCTACCTCCGCCACTAGAAAAACATCGAATCAGTTTGGTTTCTACTTTTTATTGTCTTTTGTAAGAAACGACTGGCCACGCTGTTTGGGTGCCATATATATGTAAAATCAAATGGTTAAATTTGCATTTAATCACTTTTATATATGTAAACGATCTCAGTATAATGGCATGACGATATTATTGACCAATAAAAAACAACTAAGTAAGACATATTTACTCCTAAGTCATTACTGAATTTGCATTTATGTATATGAGAATAAATTTAGATTTTAGAACCGTATTTATCACGACGGTTCTACTTTAGAACCGTCTGTGATATTTATTCACAGACGGTAATTAATACGAACCGTCTGTGATAGGTAATTATCACAGATGGTTCGTAATAATAACCATCTGTGAAATCTCCCATTATCACATATGGTTGTTGTTAAAAACCATTTGTAAATTATCACAGATGGTTATTAATGAGAACCGTCTATGATAGTGCGAGACCACAAACAGTTCTCGGTTGGACTTGTCTGGGATACACTGCATTATTAAATGCCTAGCCAGCGGGGTCCCGACAGATCTATCTTCATTGTGCTGCATTGAAGGAGGCGATCGGCTTTAAGGTGTTGGTGAAAGTATACCACTTGCTAATCAAGTTTGTAGATCTATTTATTCTTGGTGATTAGAGGTTAGTATTTGTTTTTAATTATATACCTTGTAATAAAGAGAGGTGATAGCTAGGTTTAGATCTAGTTTAATTGGTAGTTTGCTCTAATTTAAAAATGGGTCACTACTTCTAGTTTACTTCAATATATTCTTACTTGATATATGTGTTGCTTCATGAATAGTACGTAACTAACTACTTAATTTAGATATGGACAATTTATTATAAGGTGAATGTCAATTATGTGTAAGTATTAGGTTGGCTAGCTATAGTAGCATTAATAATTCAATTTGATACTAATTTGTTACATGCGTAGCATATATGGAGCGAAACTAGATGTACAGTGAGAACCGTGTGAGTGAAGAGTACATTAATGGTATATCTGCTTTTAGAAGAGCGGCTGAGTAGGATATGCTAAATAAGGGAATGAAATATATGTACTGTTCATACATTGATTGTGATAATCTAAAAATGTTTACCAACTTATCTCAGATCGAAGCTTATATGATTCGAAGGGTTTCAAAAATGGGTATACATGTTGGACCAATCATGGTGAAGAGAAGAATATTATATAGGCAGGTAATTATTACATCGTCGAGGGATACAACGATATGCCGGTTGTGGACTATGCTTTCAATGAGGATTGGTCGCATCATGATAATCTAAATTAGATGCTACACGATACAGAAAGGAACTAGAGTAAGAGAGAGTTTGGTAATTCAAGAGCTTGATGGAGAACTCAGAGAAATCTATGTTCCTGGGCTGCAAGCTGTAATACATAAGGTTGTCATGTGTTCTTGAACTACTGAAATTGAAGGCAAATAATAGTTAGTCTGATAAGAATTTCACGGTGTTGTTAGGTCTCCTAGCGAACATACTTTAGAGGAAAATGTGTTGCCAAGAACCACCTACTAAGTTAAGAAGGTTCTTTATCCATTGGGAATAGAAGTAGAACGAATACATGCATATTCGAATGATTGTATCCTCTACCATAAAGAGTATACAAAATTACATGTTTGTCCAGTGTGCAAAGCATCCCGATATAAGCGTAAGAATGACTCCGTTGACGACAAGGGCATCAAAGTGAAGCAAGGACCTTCTGCTAAGTTGTTATGGTATTTGCCTATAATTTTCTGTTTGAAGCGTTTATTTGCGAACCGAAAAGGATGCAAGATTGCTACGTTTGCACTCGAAGGAGCGTAGGAATGATGGAATAATAAGACATATTGCTGATTTTTCCCAATAGAGGAGCATCAATACGATATTTACTGACTTCAGTGCGAAACCAAGGAATATAAGGTTTGGATTGAGCACAGATGGAATGAATCCTTTCGGTAACATGAACAGCAAACATAGCATCTGGCCCATGAATGTATGCATGTACAACCTTCCTCCTTGGCTGTGTATAAAGTGGAAGTACATTTTAATGTCACTACTTATCCAAGGGTCGAAGCAACCTAAAAATGATATTTGATGTGTACCTAGCACCATTGGTGGAAGATTTTGTGACACTATAGAATGAAGGGGTACAGGTATGGGATGCGGACAAATGAGAGAATTTAACTCTGCGTGCCGTATTGCTCTGCACCATCAATGATTTTTCTGCCCTTTGTAAACGGTCGGGGTTAAGTACGAAAGGAGCCAAAGCCTGTTCGCACTGCTTAGATTATACTGAGAGTGTGTGGTTAAACAACTCGTATAAAACTGTGTACATGCATCACCGTAAGTTCCTTCCAAGGTATCACCCACACCGTAAGATGAAGAAACAATTTGACGGAAATAAAGAGGATTGATAGGAACGGGGTCCCGATCTTCCAACAGGTTCTGGATATGTTCGATTTGGTGGAGGCGCGACACAAATCGATCTGGCTTACGAACGACACGTTCCGAACCCCGCAATCGCAGCACCACGTCTCCTCAGGTTATCAACCGTGCGCGGCCCGGTTGACCTCGCCAAGAAGGCTAATCCTCGCCTGCGAATCGAAGAACACAAGCAAGAACAAGGAAGAACACAACTGAATTACGGATGTATTGATGTAGCACTCGAAGTTGGGGTCTCACAAACCGATGAACGGCGAAACTGTTCAAAGACAGAATTAATCTAAGCAAAACCCAAGCCCTAATGGTGGGGGTGGCGGCTGGATATAAAGGAGTGAGGGGGTGTGCAAACCCCTGGACGCGCCCTAATGGGCTCCAACACGATACAAAGCCGAACGGCCCAAAATACGGTGACGCAGCACCCTGACAGATTCTAAATACCCACTTGTTTCGACAATTCCCGTTGACTCAGAAGGAATTTTGACATGGGACCAGAGCCATTGGAAAGGTTGTCTTCTTAGCTTTCCATACATATGTAGAACGTCCAAAACGGAGTCCGGATGCGATCTGGGCGTCCGTTTTAGTACGGCCTGGGAAGTCGGCTTGAGTTAGGTCTCCAACATGATTCGACCGCCCTTGCTGGACTTGTGCGTTTCGTAGTCCTTCTCCAAGTACTTCCAGGTCCTCTCCATGGTTTCTAATCATAATTAAATCATTATGTAGCAATCGATTCTCAAATGAACAAAAAGAAGTACTTAGGAACGAGCTCACCTGTAAATTCAATTGTCGGGCGCGAGCTCTAGTGATTGGTCCTTGAATGTCAAGTGGAGGAGTGTTGTGTGTATCCAGAGAAGTGATGTCCTCATTATTCTCCCCCTCTTGAAGCGGAGTTGTCCTCAACTCAGCCTCATCGTTTTCTCCCAAGTATGGCTTCAAATCTGAAATGTTAAAAGTGGGACTAACCCCAAACTCGGGAGGCAACTCAAGTTTATATGCATTATCATTTATCTTCTCAATTATCTTAAAAGGACCAGCAGCTCGAGGCATCAATTTTGACTTTCTTAACTCAGGAAATCTATCCTTTCTCAAGTGCAACCAAACAAAATCACCCGGTTCAAGTTTAACTGCCTTTCTACCTTTAGTACCAGCAATCCTATATTTTTCATTCATCTTTTCAATGTTTGCCTTAGTAGTCTCATGCATTTTGACAATAAAATCAGCACGCTCCTTAGCATCATTATGAATTCTCTCACTAGTAGGCAAAGGTAAATTATCAAGAGGAGCACGGGGATTGAATCCATATACTACCTGAAAAGGACTTACCTTGGTGGTGGAGTGTTCCGCTCGATTATATGCGAACTCAACATGCGGCAAACACTCTTCCCACAGCTTCAAATTATTCTGCAAAATAGCTCTCAACATGGTAGACAAAATGCGGTTCACCACCTCGGTTTGGCCATCAGTTTGTGGGTGACATGTTGTAGAGAACAACAACTTTGTACCCAACTTGTTCCATAGAGTACGCCAAAAGTGACTCAAGAACTTGGCATCACGATCTGAAACAATAGTAGAAGGCATACCATGCAAACGAACTATCTCTTTGAAAAAGAGGTCAGCAATATGAACGGCATCATCGGTTTTATGACATGGTATAAAGTGAGCCATCTTAGAAAAACGATCCACAACAACAAAAATGTTATCCCTCCCCCTCTTAGTCCTAAGCAATCCTAAAACAAAGTCCATAGAAATATCTGCCCACGGAATAGAAGGAACAGGAAGAGGCATATATAAACCATGTGGATTCAAGCGAGACTTAGCTTTTTGACATGTAGTGCAGCGAGCCACAAACCGCTCAACATCTCGCCTCATCTTTGGCCAAAAGAAGTGTGTGGCCAGAACGTCCTCCGTCTTCTTAGCACCAAAATGTCCCATCAAACCGCCTCCATGCGCCTCTTGCAACAACAAAAGACGAACGGATCCAACTGGATTGCATAGGCGGTTAGCTCTAAACAAAAACCTATCATTGATCACGAATTTATTCCATGCTTGTCCCTCTTTACAATGTAGCAACACATCCTTAAAATCAGCATCAAAAGCATATTGTGCTTTAATAGGTTCAAGACCAAAAATGCAACAATCAAGTTGAGACAACATGGTATAGCGTCGAGACAAAGCATCAGCAATCACATTATCCTTCCCTTTCTTGTGTTTAATGACATAAGGAAAAGATTCAATAAATTCAACCCACTTAGTATGTCTACGATTCAAATTGGTTTGACTACGAATATGCTTAAGTGATTCATGATCGGAATGAATGACAAATTCTTTAGGCTATAAATAGTGTTGCCACGTCTCTAAAGAACGAACAAGAGCATACAATTCTTTATCATACGTGGAATAATTAAGAGCAGGACCATTCAATTTTTCACTAAAGTAGGCAACAGGTTTGCCTTCTTGCATCAGAACACCACCAATACCAATTCCACTAGCATCACATTCCAGCTCAAAAGTCTTACCAAAATCCGGAAGTTGGAGCAATGGTGCGTGTGTAAGCTTGTCCTTCAAAAGATTAAAGGGCTCCTCTTGTGATGACCCCCAATGGAACACGACGCCCTTCTTTGTCAACTCAATCAATGGTGTCGCAATGTGTATGAGTGGTAAATACAAGATAATTCAATCCAATCTGGAATTGAAGAACACAAAGATTGACCCAAAACTGAAAACTGAAGATTTCTGTCTACTGGACAGCACGTCGGTATTTTGGCCGTAACTTTTTGTCAGATGCCTCTTTTTTACTGATTCTTTTTTCTCTGTTTTCTGACGGCTTTTTATACAGATTTTCTTTTGGGGCCAACTTCCTAAACCTGACACAGAAATTCGCAAAAAATCACAACTGCTGACTGTTGCAGATTCAAAACAGATAATTGGGTCAACTTTCACCGCACATATCTCTTAACTGCCTTACTGGAATGACGTTTTATAGATAGATGGATAACAAATTTTTGAATCTAATGGCGGTGGTCTCACTCAAAAATAATCTCGGAATCAAAAGTTATGACGTTTTTGGTGGCGGCTGCAGAGAAAGGAAAAATCAGCCGAAATTGGAAATTAGGGTTTGGGGTGGGGAATTTTTCTTTTGTTTGGATTTTTAATGGAACAAAGATATGACCAGAATAGTAAGACAAAGACAGCAACAAAGATAGTCAGGCACTGAGAGACTTAATTCAGCATAAGAACAAAACAAATGAATTTCTGTCACCTAAAACTGTGCTCTGTCACGTTTTTTTGCCACGGATAGCACTCTCTCTCCTTAGCACTATAGCCGAAATTTTTCTTTTTTTATGTTTTTTTATTTTATTGTTTTCACAGAGCAGAGCACAGAAATAGGAACCACACAAAGTTTCACCTCAATCTGATGTAAGGTGTGGCCTACAGAAAATAATGAATGTGCTGTAAATTCGGTGATTCAATTTCGGAGCTCGAGTACTGCACTTTCCAGGCCGAATTTGGGGAAAATAAAATCACCGAACCCGACAAAGTTGGGGAGTTTCGGATGCAAAATTTAATTTCACCCAATTTCAAAAAAATCGCCTGATTTCGAGTTCGTATGCGAAAGTTATGGCCGTTTGAAGGTGGGGCTCCAAGTTATGGTTTCTGTGGAGGCCGAAACAAAATCGGGTGGAGTAAATCGGTGGAATTTGGGGGCGGAAGCTCGGGGAAAAGTGGGGGATGGTGCTGGGTGATCACGGGATGCGATGGATGTCGCAAACAGAGGGTGCCGATAAGTGTGCCTCCATCTCATCACGAGGGGAGGCTAGAGGGTATTGGGACCATCGGAAGGAAAGAAATAACTCTCGATCTAGATATATACACTTAAGTCTATTTCACAGTTTTGCAACACATGAATGAAGTGTCCTTGTATATTGAAGTGCACAAGGGTATGCTATGCCAAGAGAATCTAGGCTAGTCGGAGGATTGGATCATTAGACAACACAACCGTCGGCTCAACAAATGGTTAAGGGTGCGATTCATGGGAGGTTGTCAAGTGAAACGCTGCAATGGTTGATAAGAGGGCCAAAATTTATAATTGTGATATAGCAATGATACGACATTAATGGGTATACATTTTATATAGTAGATCATGATAAAAAGAGCACAGTACAAAACTCAGGTGTCCGCATAGATGCATTTCATAGCAGTTCAGTACCGCTGCCCCAATATCCTATTACAGGCTTGTAGAGGAGATTTGGGAGTTCGACTATGTAATTTTCGAGATCCCTCACTTTTGGTTGGGAGTTCAACTACGTAATTTTCGAGATCCCTCACTTTTGGTGTCGTTGGGTCCAACTCCCACAGAATGTAAATGTTGATAAGTATGGCGTCACTACTATGGACCTTGTACATGTAGAATACAAAGATGAACCATTCGTACTCGCGAGGCAAGTTGTTCAAGTTTTTTTATGTAACCGACTCGGTAAATAAGAAGTGCCACGTAGTTCTTCATAGAAAAAGAAGGATTGTTGGAGTTGAGAATGTCGTGGATGAGAAAGAGTACAATCAATTTGATGACTTGCCTCCATTCGGAGATGGTATCAGGCTCGAGGGGGAAGCAAGGGATGAAGCAAGCTATATTCGTGTTGATTATTATAAAGGGCATTATTTAAAAGGGAAATAGCCAAGTGAAATGATCCCACACAGCGAACACCTATTTGGAAATTATTCCAATGTAATTAATAAACTTAGCATGTAATTAAGTAATTATTCCATTGTAATTGATTCAGTGATTTAGAAATAATTACATCTATGATTGTAGCTACCTGCTTGTTTTCAGAGGGGTATGGCTAGCATTTTCTTAGGCTAGCCGAAAAACCTGATATATTGTGTATATAAGGAACTATCACATGCGGTTTGATGGCACAAACCGTCTGTGATATATGTATCATAGACGATTCCATAATATAACCATCTGTGATAATGTTTACATCACAGACGAATCCATAATATGACCGTCTGTGATAAGGATCAACATCACAGACGGTTTTATTATAGAACTGTCTGTGATAAAGTACAACATCACATACGGTTCCATAATAGAACCGTCTGTGATATGATACACATCACAAACGGTTATATAATGGAACTGTCTGTGATATTAATATCACAGATGGTTATTCAATAGAACCATTTGTAATAGTTCTTCTATAAATATGGCCCCTGCAAGGTTTGTGCTCTTACTCCTCACTCGCGCATGCACCCCTCTGTCTCCTCGTCCCCCATCGTCGCTGCTGGAGAACCTGACATCTCTGTCCTCTCCTTCCTCAACTGGCATGGTGGCGTCGCCTCTCCTTTCTGTTGCCTCTCGTCCCAGCGCCGCCTCTCATCCCGATGCCGCCTTTCCTCCCTAGCATTTGCCTCTCCTCCTGAAGGTATGTATTATAGATCAGTCCATATTTGGTAATATGTGTTCATGAGTTCTCTCTTCCCCCGTCGCCTCTTCTACCGAAGGTATGGATTCCAAATCCCACTTTTTACTTCTTGTGTGTTACATCTGTCCATATCTATTAGTACCTTTTTATGTGGAACCCAAAAAGGAATAGGAAAAATAGATGTGGGAGGGAAGATGGGCCTACTTATGTCAGGCTAGAAGTGGTAAGATTGTTGGGGGTGGTCTCGATGTGGTCCTCACACGGATGAAAATGTGGATGGTTATCCTTGTTGTTGCCAAAAATGTCACCGTTATGTAGTCCTCACTGTCGGCCTTCTAGGTCTCCCCTCCTCCGATTCCTGTTCTTATTTCTATGGGTAGGCTGCTGGTTCAAGTAAAATAAGGGCATGAAACACTGTGAGTTGGAGTAGTAGTTGTACATTCGATGAGTAAAATAAGGGCATGGTTTTAACACTGCTAGCGACAGCGCATGGAATTCGACAAGGAGTACATTCGATCTTGACAAACTCGTCAAAGTTCGAGGATAGCTCTCCGAATTCTTGATGGGGGAGGTCATACACAAGAATGGTGAGTTCCATGCCGGCGATGATGATTAGATGTTCAAACATTTGATACAATTGTAATCACTCAATTGTGCTTAATGAAACAATTCATTCAGTTGTACTTTCTTCAGTTGTTTAATTCATTTATGAGATCTGTGTAATGATTGTCGTGTGCTATATATGTAATCTGTTTGCTTGTTTTCAAAGGGCATGACTAGCATTTCTTGAGGCTAGCTGAAAAACAAGATATAATTTAGCTACTAAAATAGCTATCGCAGACGTATATAATATATCACAGATGGTTTTTGATATTAGCCGTCTGTGACATGTTGCTTGTTGAAGAACCGTATGCGATATCTGTTATATCACATACGATTTTTAGTATTAGCCGCCTGTGATATCACAGATAGCGATGTTGAAGAACTGTCTGTGATATGTCAGATATCACAGACGACTGTGTTTAAGAACCGTTTCTGATATCTGATATATTACAGGCGGTTTTATTGAAAAACCGTCTGTGTTGTAAATTATTATAGAGGTTACAGTAGCCTGAATCCCCTCTTCGACATGGCCGCCCACGTCGCCACGCGAGCGGGCGCGTCACAACGGCCGGATCGATCGGTTCGGCTTGGAGGCTCCTCCCGAGCTTGCCCAATCATGCGTGCGTACGCGAGGCTATCCGTCCCGGTCGGCCGGGCGTTGGCGCTGCGGCGCTCCGGGCGAGCCGAAACGACCTGGAATGCGACAACCGAGCGGCTGCCGTTGCCGGAAAACGGGTTGACTTGCGGGTTGCTGCTCGCGGCGGCTATCTAATCTAGTAGTATCTATTGAGAAACCGTCGCTGGCGACCAGTCCGAGCGATTCCTCTGTTTAGAACAAGAACGAATCAATCACAGAATCACAGAATAATAGATTGAACACACAGAGAGATAGAGAGAACTCCTGGTCTTTCTTTATTGCTTTCATTCATGTGTACATAATGAGGGGGGTATGGCTCTCTATTTATAGTCTACGGTGGGGTGCCCAATTAGATCAGGACTCTTGGATAGAGTCCAAGTTTCCTAACACTCCCCCTTGGGCACTCACCCAACATGCTCATGCCTCGTCAAAACTCCACAAAAACCCAGTGGGAAAAATTTGGAGAAAGAGTACATGATACATGTGATGCTGCGATGCACGAATTGCCTCATTAAAAACCTTGCTCGAGAAACTTCATGGAAAACTCGTCAAGGGAAAAAGAGTACAATTCACCCAATTTCATTTGATCTTCAGGACTTTATTCCTTTGGGTACTTATCTTCATGATCAAGATTTAATAACGGGCTTGAGAGAATTCTCCCCCTGAATTCTGCACTTCTCTAAGTCTCATCATTCTAATCTCTCACACGCACCTTTCAAAGCTAGATGCGGGGAGTGACTTAGTGAATAAGTCTTCATGACTTAGTGTGCAGTACTTCAATTTTGTCCATCTTTGCAATTCATGAGCATAGAGGAACTTGGGGTTGATATGCTTACATAGCCCGTCTGCATTTGTGCAACGCAAGCTGTATTATCTTCTTGGATAATTGTGGGGGTTTGCACAATGTTCATTTCACATGACTACTGGATGTGGTGATCCGTTCAGCGGAACCAAGCGCACTCTCATGCGACTTCATACAGTGCTATAATTTCTGAGTGGTTCGTCGAAGTAGCTACAAGGCTTTGCTTAGACGATTTCTAGGAAATTGCAGTTCCACCACATGGAAATACATAGCCTGTTTGCGACTTAGCGGTATGCGGGTTAGACAGGTACCCAGCATCTGCATAGTCAATCAAGTTCAGATCTTGATTCTTTCTGTAAGACAATCTAAGGTCCTTGCTTCCTTGGAGGTATCGGAAGATGTCCTTTATGCCCTGCCAATGCCTTTTGGTGGGCTCTGCACTGTACCTTGCTAAGAGGTTCACGGTAAATGCAATGTCCGGTCTAGTGCAGTTTGCTAAATACATGAGTGCTCCCACTGCACTCAATATGGGAATTCCGGTCCCAGGACTTCCTCCCCCTCTTCCCTTGGTCGGAAAGGATCTTTTTCTTGCTGTAAAGACCTACCAATCATCGGTACTTTCGAGGGAAATGCCTTCTCGAAGTCAAACCTTTCAAGCACCTTCTGGGTGTAGGTCGACTGATGTACCAAGACTCCTTCAAGGACATGCTCAAGCTACAGGCCTAAGCAAAACTTAGTCTTGCCCAAATCTTTCATTTCAAATTCTGACTCCAAGTAGGAGCTTGCTTCTTTTATGTCTTTGGTTGTCCCGATGATATTCAGATCATCTACATACACAGAATCCATTCTGGGATCGCCGTATGAATACACAAGGACAGTCTTCATTGTTCGTGTAGCCTTTCTTGCAGAGAAAGTCGCTTAAGCGATTATACCACATTCTTCCAAATTGTTTCAGTCCATACAGTGACTTTCTGAGTTTCACACTGCACAGATTTCTATTTGCTCTGTCTTGGTTCGGGAGAGGTATTCCTTCAGGGACTCTCATATAGATTTCCGAATCCAAGTTACCATAAAGGTATGCATTCACAACATCCATCAATTTCACTTCCAAATTCAAGTTTACTGCCATTGAGATCAAGTATCTAAAGGTAATTCCACTCATGACTGGGGAGTAGGTTTCTTCATAATCAACTTCAGGATGTTGAGTGAAACCTTGGGCTACTAGCCTTGCTTTGTATCTCACTACTTCATTTTTTTTTCATTTCTCTTTCGAACAAATACCCACTTGTGCCCTACGGGGTGCAGATGGGGAGGCGTGCGGCATACGGGCCCAAACACCTCTCTTTTATTCAGAGATAGCAATTCAGTTGCTAATGCCTTCTTCCAATCTGATCTTTTCTTATATTCAACGAGCGATGCAGGCTCAGGATCAAGATCGATGATTGTGGCACTTTTCTTTGCGAAGTAGTTATCGATATTAGCTGTTGTCCTATTCAGGGACTCTCCCGTGTGCACATAATTTATAGCTATTTCTTCATGAGTTGCTACTTCTGGAGCGATTGCTTCTTCTGGAGCTTCACCTTGCCCATCGCTTCTTTCAATTGCGGTGGCAAGTCCCTTTAGTTTTTCGGCTCCGATGTGTGCGCACACATCCATGCCTATTTCTTCTTCCATGGATATTCGGATCCAGTATGCCCTTTTCGGAAGGTGTCATACTTGTGCCAGGTCTCAACTGGCTCCCCTTCTCATTCTGGGGGACTTTAATGATCGGCTGTGATAAATCCCTCTTATCCTTCTTCACCAGGCGTCCCCGGTTACTAAGGATTCGAGGAACCAGAGTTCTCATCCTCTTTTTTATTTTTCTGAGGCCTCTGGACGAGATTAGGGATACCTTCAATTTTCTTTGGTATTTCAACCCTCTCCGGTGCAGTGCGTTCAGGCACATGCGACTTAGTCACGCTTTTCAAATCACTAAAGTGATCAGGCAGTTGATTTGCTAATGCTTGCAAATCTATTGTCTTCTGGACTTCTCTTGTCTTCTGGACTTCTATTGTCTTTTAGACTTCTCTATTTGCTTTACTAATGTCTTCTGGACTTCTCTAGTGCGCGGGTCATCTGCATGGATTCCCCAGACTTGCCACGTAATTTCCCGACATTCTTCATCAAGGGGTTGATTTCCTCCCCCTAATGTTGGGAAATTTTCGGTGGTGGCCCTTGCGCTAGTTGCATAGGTGAATGGATGTTTTTTAGGCCGAAGGTCTAAGATTGATGAGATTTGCTGCATGTAGGACTGCGGGTCCCCTACATGTAGCTAGCAAATTACAATTATGCAAGAGGGGTTGGGCAATAAATTTAATTTTCTTAATTAAAACCTCTGCCAAACCATTCTGGGTATGGACATGCGGTACCGAGTGCTCAACTACAATTTCCATCGCCATGCAATAATCATCAAATGCCTTTGAAGTAAATTCGCCGGCGTTGTCCATTCTGATGGACTTGATGTGATGATCAAGAAACACATTTCGGATGCGAATGATCTGCGAGATCAATTTTGCAAAGGCGTGGTTTTCCGTGGACAACAAACCCACATATGACCACTTCGAAGAAGCGTCAATGAGCACCATAAAATACTTGAATGGCCCTGAGATGGGCTGAATGGGACCGCAAATGTCTCCCTGGATGCGTTCCAGGAATGCAGGGACTTCATCCTTCACTTTCAGAGTGGAGGGACTAGTTATTATTTTCCCGGTGGCACATGCAGGGCACACAAAATCTTCATGATTGGGAAATTCTTCATTAATATTATGCCCATGCGAGTTATTTATTATGTTTCTCATCATCCTAAGACCTAGGTGGCCTAATCTGTCATGCCAGAGACAGAAGAGTTCAGAGCTTCTAAATACCGTCTTCAGGACAGTGTACGCTGCAGGCGCCTTAATGTTGGTATAATATAGCCCAGTTTCTAGTGAAGGAAGTTTTCTAATATTATTTTGCCATTCTCTTCGCGCTTCGTAATGAGTAGGTATTCCTTACCGTACTCTTCTTTAGTCTCAATGTGGAAACTGTTGGCGCAAATATTTTTAAAACTTAGGAGAGTTCAAGTCGATTCTGGGTACAATAAGGCTTCTTCAATGACCAAAGTTGTGCCCATTGTGGCTCTTCCTGAACCAATTATACATGAATCGCTTCTGGCGATTGTCGTAAGGCTGCCAGTGCTCTTACGAATCGACTGAAAATACTTATTCTCTCTTAAGATGATATGCGTTGTGCCGCTGCTGGCTAAGCACACTCCCTCCATAGGGCGCTACACGCGTTCTAATATAGGGTATTTTATTAATATGCATGAGAAGGCAATTAACACATAAATAAATACACCAATATCAGAACATATCATGCCATCATAAACTGAATGAATGAATGAATTATTCCAAAAATCATCCAACCATCACGAGAAAACAACAATTCTTAAGTACCATCCATGCAAATTCTAACATATTCTTCCACACAAAATAAATGACAATTAAAGTCGAAATGCATTCAGTGCACCAGACTTCTTCTGCTTTTTCTCGGGGTGACATTCTCTTCAAGAGAAATCATGACGGTGGCTGCTTCTAGGTCGAGAGGGGTGCTGCTGTCATAATGGTCTCAAACACCATCAACGCAGGCAACTGCTCAGAATGCTCCCCCTCAACCGATGCAGAGTGGGCTTCATGTGCCCTTTGCCATCCCGTTTTGGCTTGCTAGCCTTATTCTCACGTGGAGCATCTGATTTGCCTTACTGGGCTGCGGCCATACCCTTCCTTCCCCTTCTCTTTATCAAGGGCTTTCGCACCTTGTAGCTCTCGGCGTTAGCTTTACGGCCAGCGGAGCTCCCAGGTGGCTAAGTGACGTAGTTCTTTCCGGAGAACTTCGTCCTGAGCCTCCGCAACCTGCATCATATCAATCAATTCGGCATATTCCTCATAGCCGTCTTGACGATAATTGCGTGCGGATTGTACTTCATTTGGGTGGAAGGATTATCTCAATTTTCTGTATTGGGGTACAAATCCTATGCAAGGCAGAATTGTATTCCCCGACCGTCTTAAAGTCGGCAAACCTCAGTCTGATCCACTCCTACTCTGCTTGAGGATGAATGGTGTACTTTAGCCTCTCAAACCTGCTTCTTGGGTGCGGTCCAGAGTGCTAGCGCGCTATTCTCTACCATGTACTCATTCTTGAGAGTGAGGCAGAAGTGGTGACTGAGAAAATGAAGTGCATGATTATTCTCTTTAGGCGTGGGTTGGGCGTCATTCAGTCCACCAATCCCAATAGTCGCGCGGAGCTTCCTGACTCCAAGCACAATCTCGACATCGGATGCCTACGTCAGATAGTTTTGGCCATGCTGGGCCAGCTCCTCGAATTTCCAGTTCGTGATGCTAGTCATCTAAATGTGTATAAGTCTACTGCTGGTAGACATGCACGGCATAATTTACTGCGGGTAAATAAATGGTACAAGGTTCTCGCAATGTTTCAGAATTTTTTTTATGCATTTTCTATAATTTTACTGCTATTTTCAGTGATTAAAAGCAATTTTCAGCAATTACAATTAACCAAAAACAGTAAATAAATACAGAAAATACAGAGAATAATAATGGCATAAATAAATAAGCTTCAAATGCTAAAAATAATTCAAAATTCGAATTCCCGAGGCCCTTTTATGCCAGGATATGAAATTTCAGCAAATTCTGCAATTCCAGAGGGTTTATACGCAAATTTTCAGTTCAGAGAAAATTTTACGCAATTTCCTGATTTACCGAGGGGTTTTCTGCAAAATTCTGGACCCACTCGTAAGTTTAAGGGCTTATTCGCAATTTTTGAAACTACGAGGCCTTTTCTGCAAAAATCAGGACTTAAATGCAAGTTCTAGGGTCCTTCCGGTAATTTCCCGAAACGAAAAGGGTTTTTTTGAAAATCTACCCCCCCCCACCGATTCGATCCTCCCCCTGCCCCCTTTTTTTTTTTCTTACCGTCCAGCCCACTTGGATTTGGCCCGATGCGGCCCATATGACTTTTGGCCCATCCGGCCGGCTATTCCTTCCCGAGCTAGGGTTTCCCATTGCCAAACCTTTGTGGCGGCGGCGGTCAAGCCAGGTCGGGCGGATGGGGCGGCGCGTCATGCGGCGACGGCGGCGGTCGGGCCGGCGACTTCAGGCGCGAGCGGCAAGGGCGGCACAGGCGAGGCTGGTTACAGCGGCGCCGGCGCGTGCGGGCGCAGGCGTGAGGAGGCCGGCTGTGGCGGCGCGTGCGGGCGCGGGCTTGGGGAGGCCGGCTACGGCGGCGCCAGCGCGTGCGGGCGCGGGGAGGCACGAG
The DNA here is from genome assembly GCA_017311315.1 of Dendrocalamus latiflorus. Taxonomy (NCBI): domain Eukaryota; kingdom Viridiplantae; phylum Streptophyta; class Magnoliopsida; order Poales; family Poaceae; genus Dendrocalamus; species Dendrocalamus latiflorus. Next base: position 45,534,071 of record CM029666.1, on the reverse strand, counting down.
GCCGGCGGTAGGAGGCGGCGGGGCCAGCGGCTCGAGCGGGGCCGACGGCGAGGCCGCATGGTTGCGCCGTGCAGGGCTTCGGGCCGGCGGCCACATGCGGGTGGCGGCGGGCCCGAGTGGAGCGGCGGCGGGCGCGGCTGCTGGCCAGGGCCGGCGCGTGCGGCCTTCGGGTGGCGTCGCGGTAGTCCAAGCAGGCGCGGGGCCGACCGGCCGGCGGCGGGCGACGCTGCATGGGGCGAGGCGGCCGGCGGTGGGCGACGCCATGCGGGGCGAGGCGGGCGGCGCGGAGAAGCTGGTTAGGTGGCGCAACTGTACAAAAGCCGAGGCCGGCGTACGGGCGCAAGCGGATGCGGCGGCTTCGGGCGACACATCTCGACAAGTACTGCGGCCAGCGGCGTCGTGCGGGGCGCGCGCACGCGGCGGGGGAAGCCGAGACCAGCGGCCGGCCGACGAGGTGGCGCATGCAGGCGCGGGAAGCTAAGCGCCGGCGGGTCACGCGTGCGGGCGTGAGATCCGAGTTGCCGGTGGCTGCGACTACGGGTCGAGCCCCTTCGGGCGGTGCGCATGGCGACGGGAGGCCGGCCGCATGCGGGCGGCGGGCTTCAACCGACGGCAGGGTCGGCGGCTCCCCGGCGGCTTCAGGCCGGCAATGGCTTTTCCCCTTTGTTTTTTTTTAATGTAATGATATGCAGATGCTTGCACGGTTGTTGGCCGATGGCCTATGGCAATCTCATGCCAACGGTGGTAGCGGCTTCAGGCCGGCAGTGGCGGCGGCTTTAGGCCGGTGCCTTGTTTTTTCTTTTCTGTGCAGCAACCGTGCATATCAATTTTTCATGCGATGATCGTGCAAAAATTAAGCAAAACCCATGCAAAATTTTCGTTCCAATCTACGATGCAATCAACATCTACCCTTTCCGAAATCCTCCGATCGACATTGTGCCGGCGACTTCAAGTCTGCTCGCGGTAGATTTGGGGCAGATTTGCATCGTTTCTAATCTACAGTGCAATCAACATCTACCCCGTTTCACAATCTACCGATCGGCATTGTGCCGGCGACTTCAAGTCCGCTCGCGGTAGATTGGGGCGGATTTGCACCGTAGAGATTCAATCTAGAACGCGAAAAGAAAATACAGATTCAAAAGCGATCTAGAAAATTTAATCTGTGCTTCGATGATTACCTCGTTCACCAGAGCGAAGTCGTGCTGATAACGTATTGAGAAACCGTCGCTGGCGACCAGTCCGAGCGATTTCTCTGTTTAGAACAAGAACGAATCAATCACAGAATCACAGAATAATAGATTGAACACACAGAGAGATAGAGAGAACTCCTGATCTTTCTTTATTGCTTTCATTCATGTGTACATAATGAGGGGGGTATGGCTCTCTATTTATAGTCTACGGTGGGGTGCCCAATTAGATCAGGACTCTTGGATAGAGTCCAAGTTTCCTAACAGTATCTCTTTGGTTCGGAGAAGGGGCCGTGCCGCATTGATTAGCAATGGCGAGATGGGCATGGCACAAAGATATGTGTGGTAAGACGCATACGATCGATTGGCTTAGTTCCTAGTCCTTCGCAGTGCTGTTTTGGGACTGCATTCCCAGACCGCAACTTCGTTGCACATTGTTGTGGTGAAACATGTTGTGCGTGTGCGGTGTGCTAGCTGGACTGGTAATATTTGTGAAAGCTATAGATTATGGCATTCAGAATGCATCTGACAAATGCACTAAAAAAGATTGATCAAAACCAAAAACTTCAACCGCACACTCGATCCGCACGTGGCAAGGCGCCAAGTCATTCTCGACATTCTTACCACGTCCTGTCCAATTGATGCCGTCAAATTAATATGCCATTGCTTTCGATGCCAACATACAATAGAACAGATCAAAAACAAAATCTAGACATAGTGTTAGATGCAGTAAATAAGAGCTAAATAAGAGCATGGAAGATACTCCACGTCTAGATATGGGATGAAGTGATACTCCACGTCTAGATATGGGACGAAGGATGAAGTATTTACTGCAAATACTTTAATCATACAATGTGGCGAAACAGGAGAAAGTAGAATCAAGTCCTAACATACAATTAATTAAGAGATAACATGACCAGCTGCATGTAAATGTGGATAAGTTCTCAACACCAGCGTGTATACATAAACTCGCACAACTCAAAAGATGGGTTTTCAAGTACAAATTATTGAGAATCAGAGTGTGACACACTACAATATGCAAAAGAAGGGGCTGTAATTTTTTGGCACCACGCGGAACTGAAGCACAGCTGCAAAAGCAATTCTTAAGGCCATCAGGTCTTGTTGCGCCTCTGTAATTTTATCAACAAATATCAACCATAAATAATATTACACGTAGTGGATAAAATATACATGTTAAATAGAAAAGGTAAAATGAATTAAAGAATAGAATCGAAACAATATGTCAGCAGGCAGTTAACACAACTAATACTTGACAGAGTTATCGACTTTTGCAGGCTTGAAGCTTCACAAAGGCAGTTGCTCTGCTGTGCCTTTCTTCTGGATAGAAACTTCAAGTAGAACCATGGCCAGACCTTTTGTTTTCTCTCGGAGGTATCTTCAGCAAACTCTTCATTGTGTCATATGCAGTGAAACCAATAGCCACAGACGGTACCACCTACAACATTACCCATATTTCAGAAGCGCCATCCTAGTGAAAACAACACAACTGTATACATCTTGACTACAAACCCGATCTGAACATGAAATACACTAATCAAGGAGTAGGATTTTTAGCCAAAAAAAAAACTGCCATGAACAAGTAGTGGAAACCAGAAAGTTCAATATAAGCTGTGGTTCAATTAAATGCAAGGATTCAGGGACGATGAAGATTTGGGTAACTTTAAGAACAAAAATAACCACATGTCAATGAAACACCAAGTAGCAAGTGCAAAATGTGAAACTTTTCAGTGGAATATACATCTGAACACAAATTACTCAAAAAAATGGCCACATACCAGATAAGGTTATAGTGCATTAGCCAGAATAATCCAATCAACAACTACAGTTTCGTAGGCAAAACAAGCACAAGAAAGCCATGCAAATTGCTTACGGGTATTTGAATAGGACTGTTGCAAAACAATCGATAAAATATTGTTCAGTATATTTGGAAACCAATAGGCTCCTATAAATACACAGTTGAACCCAAAATGGCGAGTATTATCGCCAGAACTACCTTGATGTAATTGAGGCTCAAACCAGCAAACAATTGTCTCCATCCCTGTGTTTGTTTAATGATCATAAGCCCTTGGAATGTACCCCTTATTCGTGGGCCACCAAAGTGATCGCTCTGTTGCTGACTCTGAACCTACATAAGGGAAGCAAATAAAAAGATGATAAATAGTTGAGAAACATAGTTATTAAGAAAATTAACAAGGATCCCTAAAAAGGGATGTGCTATATGGAGCAAATGAAGTACCTGCATCTGTCTCCTGACAACATCTAATGGGTAGGTTAGAGTCTGCCCAAATAAACCAGCTGCGGCACCACAGGACAATTTCAATGTGACAGAATTTTTGTAATCTTCAGGTACATGTGCCTTCAGTCCTTCGTATATGTAGAATTTAAGACCAGCATAAGGAAGTATTCCCATGAGCGTTGGACCTGAATGCAAATAGTTCAGAAAGAGGCCACAACAATATAACTAGTACAGTGACAAAGGTATTGAAATTATCCAGGCACGAGATCAAAATAAGGGTATATACAGCTCACAGCAAATCTTCAGCTCACTAGTGCTTGAATAAGCATCAGAGATATATGAAGGGGATATCCATACCTACTCCACGATACAGAGCTCGCACTCCACCTTCTGAATAAACACCTCTAAAAACATCCTTTATTCCTCCATATGTTGGTTGAGCACTCATCCTTTTCAAACCACTACTGAGTTGGTCTGAACTATTGACCTTTAAGGAAAACCAAACAAGTTCAGCACATCACAATGCAAAACAAAAGAATACATATATGCAATACAAACAATAGAAGACCTGAACTTGGGAGGAGCACTACTGGAACACCAAGAATTTATCGAAATGTACCAAGGAAACATCATACTTATTTTCAAGAGATGACTGATGGACAATTCACAATTTAGGTAGCATTTTTTCGTGCCAACGTAATCTACAACTCTCTGTTCACAAATAGATGTGTTTTCTTGTGGTAGCATAATCTACAACACCATAGGTTACATGGTTAGCACACATATTGTGAAAGTAATTTTCACTAATCAACTGGTATCATTTTTATACGAGGAATTCACATACTTATACATATATTAGTGGTCAAAGTTAGATAAGCTTGATTGCACACACATCATGGTGAGTTGATGAGATCTGTTTGTAAACAGAGGGAGTACTACAGCTCAATAGTAATTACTAAGGGGAACAAATAGTAAAACTGTCACAGCTTTGTTAATTGTTCAATTTATTAATTACCCTAGCAAACCAATTCAATAACGAATACTATACTCGGTTGTGCTATGCAATGAAGTATAAATGTGCAAGTACAAAAGTAGACTGTAGTCTAGAATTGTAAAAAAAAATAAGCAAGCTGAGGAGATGACTAAAGAAGACAATAAAGAGATGTACAATGCAATACCTGAAAGGCAAGCTTAGTTCTAGCCAAATCCAAGGGATAAGTACATAACACTGCAGTCCCCCCTGAGGCTGAGCCAGCTACAAGATCTACTAAAGGTCCTGTCCCAAGGGAGGGGCAGTTATTCAAGATCCAACACCTGTACCGCTCATACGCCATATAATGTAATGCAGCATAAGGAACAATTCTCAACACACTGGCACCATTGCCCCTGAAAGTAGCACAAATACTTGGTTAGTGAACAATAGTATTATATACTGCTTGTGTCCGAGTATTGTAGATTAGTTGAATTGCTACATACTTGTACAAGCCCAAGACTCCATCATGTTGTCTCAATTTCTTCAAGGATTTGAGAACTCCAAGGGACCTGAACTCATTTGTTCTAGTCTATAAAAGCAGAATCAGAAATTAAGCATCCGTTAGCCATCATAACCATTTACAAACGTATAATTTGAATGAGTAACAAGATGTAATAATCTCAAAATAACATCAGGTGCAAACTAAATGTGAAAAAGCAATCAAGCAGCTGGTAGTTATTGTATCATGTTGCATCTACATGGCCAATAGAAAGCAGAACTTATCAATCTTCTGGAAGTGGACCTTTGTACCCATCACATCTACAATTCCCTAAAATGCAGCTTAGGGTGAGCTCCAAACATGCAGAATGAGAGCAAGGTATGTTCTCTAATAAACCAAAGCATATTTATGGTGCAGAATCAAGATAACCATCTAGTACAGCCTGATTTGCTGCAAGTCTTAGGTGAGCTTTCTGGCACCAATTTCATTGGCATAGCACACATGTTCACGTGCTAGCATCTTACAACTACAAGAATTTGTGCATACACAAAGGGAGGTGCGGCTGCTACCTTCCATTGCATCACATGAGATCGAGAACATACGACCTTCTCGATATTAAAGAGCGCGTTATCACAGGATTCAAAATCACATTTCCATTAACAATTTTGGCGTTGGCATCCTCAAGCAAATCATGCCTAAGGCTCTTACGCCCGACAATTCCACAAACAAATTACTAGTTAATCTCCTCAAACCAAACTCTAATCCCAAGCGATTTGTCTTTCGATCGATGCGCCCACGCGGCGATATTATAATTCGACTCACTAATACGCAGGTCTATTGTACTGTATGCACGAGGACCAGACGAACCTGCAGCAATATCTTGACACGCTCGAGCGGCGCGATGGCGGTCTTGGAGAAGGCGCCGGCGACGCCGCCGGCGATCATCTCCTTGGCGAAGACGGGCATCAGGTCGAGCGCGCAGAGGTCGACCCCGGCCGCCGCCACGGCCGCCGACGCCGAGCCTTGCGAGGGGGTGCCCATGCCGCCGGCGCGCTCCCCTCATCCAAATCAGGCAACCACGCGCGAAGAATCTCCTCCTGGGGCGGAGCCCGAAGGATCCCACCGGACGGGGCACGCACACCGCGGCCCGGTCCTCCGCCGCCGCCGATTTTGAGCGCGGCGACGACCAGCACGGGGTTGCTTGCGGTTTCCTCTTTTCTTTTCTTTTTTCTGCAAGAATGAAAATGAGGATGAGTCTAGGGCGGGCCGGTGGCCGATGAGTAATATGCGGGAGAATCTTCGAATTGCCAGGAAAGCACCCCCGGGGGGGGGGGGGGGGGGGGGGGGGCTTTGATGCTGCGTTGACTTCAAAGATATCTTGGTACCCTGACCTTCTGTCGTGTGGCGTTTGGAGAGGGGATTGCTTTATAAATTGTTTAGGATTTAATTCAAATTTAAACTAACCTCTAAGGACAAGGATTCAAATTCTCCTGTCCAAACATTAGGGTAATAATTTGAGTCGAGGCAGGGAGAATTAAGGGCAAGGATTCAATGCTGCTGTGGTTGCCACTGCCCCGATTGTGTCTTCCTATGATTAAACGGAAAAATCTACGATCTCAAAGGGTGCAGGTGTAAATTTTTTTCACTGAAGCATTTTGCGTATGTATAAATGAGCAACTAGGATCAAACCCTAATTGGCGAAGTTGTACTCACAATACTGCACTAACCAATTAAAGGGTGGCTCCTAATAACACCCCTATTTACATTGGCATTAATGAAAAAGACATAATAATTTGTGAATGTTTTTACCAAGTTATCCTTTGCAGGATTTCCCCTTGAACCCCTTATTGAATGAGAATTGATGACTGACAGAACGAGAAAAAAATATAAACCATAAGCTAAAAAATATCAAATATCCTAGAACCAGTAGAACCACAGGAGGAAACTGAGGCTCCGTGAGAGACCATGTGGAGGTGTCCCCATGTTTGTGATGAGTCATTGACACTTGGTTTGGAAAGACTGAGTTTGATTTGAGTGTTTCCTGCTAAGTCGTAGCCTTAAAATTGTTCGGAATCGCTTTCTGTGCAAAGTCGTAGCTTCTGGCCGTGGTCGTAGGCTTTTACGACCACTTTGGTCGTGGTCGAAAGACTCCCGATTCATTTACGACCACGCTGGCCGTGGTCAAAGGTCAGTACGACCACATTGGCCGTGGTCGAAGCGCGTTACGACCACATTGGCCATTGTCTATAGTCGCGAGTCGTGATATGACCACCGTGGTCGGAAGTCGGCGCTTGAATGAACGATCACGTTGAGGAGTCGACAATTTACGACCACGGTACCGCGAGAGGTAGTCGGAGGTCGAGACTTCGACCACTGTGGTCGGTAGTCGGCAGAACTCGACTTCGACCACGTGGGAAGTCGAAGCGACTTCGACCACTGTGGTCGGTAGTCGGCAGAACTCGACTTCGACCACGTGGGAAGTCGAAGCGAATTCGACCACATTGTGAAGCGGTCGTATGCGGTCGGCTGCGGGCGTAGGACAGTTGGCCGTGGTCGGATGTGCTCTCAAGCGCCCGGGTGTGGTCGGAAAGGGTCTCGACCACTGTAAAACTCGTTGTACGTGGTCGGAAGGTGTTTCGATCATGCGCTAAACGGTCGAAAGTCCCCGGGAGGGTTGAACGTGGTCGTAGACATCTAGTAACCGGTTGTATGACCTCCAAGATCGGTCGTTTCACCTGAGAATCGGTCGTATCAACTCCTGGGCTAGTCGTCTTGACATGGAGAGCGGTCGTAGGTCATGTGCATGAATATTTAAGTGATCTTGACCGGTCGTAATGGGTGTATGACTTTGTGGAACATGGTTTGGTTTCTGTTTTGTTTATGCAAATGTTTATACACAATGTTTTGTGCGGTGCTATGAATGTATGCTTGTCTGTGATGGTTTGCAGGACTTGGAGACTAGTTGTGGAGAGGCATGGATGGCCAAGACTAGGCACGGGCGGTGCTGAGGTCAAGAGTGGTCGGGAGATGCCGAAGACGACGAGGTCTGCCAGGTGGTTGCAAGAATTGAGCGACAAGGGAGGAGGAAGCTTCCGGGAAGGCAGTAGGATGGCATTTTGGAGAAATGCGGAAAGCTGCAAAGGGAAGCTGCGTCTCTGCGAAAGCTCTGGAGTGGTTGGCGCTAACGGGCAAAGCAGTGGAGCCGTCGGGAGTAACGGGTAAAGAATTGGAGCTCGTCCTCGCTAGTGGGTAAAGAGAATGGTAAAACCCGGTGTTAGGTGGGGGTTTACGGGTTCCCCCCAGTAGCAGAAGGCTATAAATAGAGAGGGTAGAGCTCAGGTGCTCGGTGAGGTTGTTCCTGAGTCACTCTGAATTTTTCGTCTCTTTGTGTGAGTTGTCTCTGGGTAGAGCACGGTTGCTCTTGTACCTCCGATGGAGTGGCTGTAGAAACCTCCATGATCAATCATTCATCTCTCTTCCTCAAGTTGATTTCTGTCGTTAAGAGATGTTGTGAATGTTGTGTTTGCAATCTGTTTTGAGAGCTTGTTCTTCTTGCTATCCTTTTCTCTCTTCTCTTCTTCGTGAGTCTGCATTCGTCTTGGTGTACTTCGAGTTGCTCAGAACTGGGAATCTATCTCAAGGCCACTTGGCCAGTTCATTCCCGAGAGCAGGAGTCGAATCAGAGAAGTTCTCTTTACTGAATGGTCGTGCGCCTCAAGTCCTCTGTTTCGAGTTCGACCATGTTGCTCTAGCCGACCGTGGCTAAGACTTTGGATTTTCTTGGTAATTTCTCTTCCAGAGGTTGGATTCTTTCAGTGCCTCAAGTTTGAGGACCAAAAGACCAGAGAGTCTTAGTTACTCGGAAATCTGTCTATGCGAGTCCTTCTGCAGCAACTCCACAGTATTCACTATTCGCTTTCTTTTGTCGGTTCGGGTAAGCTCTTGACTGGGTTTGGCCTTCTAGTAAGCTTTCCAAACTGAGATTTCATAGCTCAGTGGCTTTTGGAGAAGTAGGGTTGTGTGGATACTTGGGGCAGTTTTAGAAGGCACCATTCACCCCCCCCTCTGTCGCCATTTCGGTCCAACACTCCGCTCATTTTAGCTTCAGCTTCTGGTTTATTTTTTACTATTCATAAAATTTCGTTTTTTAACTTTTGGCTTTTTAGCTTTTTTGCCGGTTCTTTTTTCCCATATTCGTTCGCGTTGTCCGTAATAAGCTAACATATTTTTCTATTTTTAAAATTTTAAAATTTAATTACGCTAAATAGATCATCTACAGTTACAATTAAATTTCAGCTGTTACAATATAATTTCAATTATAAGACAGTCTAACTGAGCGGGGCTGAGTCGTAGAACCAGTAAAAGCACAGGGAACAGAGCAAGGAAGCGAGCCGCCACGGGTTCAAAATCCCGAGCCGGACGTTTACCAACGGTGCAGATCCCGACGTGCATCTCCGGCCCAGTCACGGAGTAGGCCCACATGGCAGCCTCCCCGGCCCGACATTCGAGAGGCGAACGCCATCTTTCTCGAAGCCCGACGGCTACAAAAAGGCGAGCGCGTGACGGCGAATGCCGTGCCTTTTTCTGCCGCTCCGCCTCGGCCGAAGTGCCCAACGACATGACAACCCGGGACCACACGCCAGCGTCCGAGACGGGACGGGTGGCCTGCTAGGGTGGGCCCCGGCACCCGGTCGGCTTCCCCCGTCCTCGGGCTCGTCCCCCATTTCAAAATTTGAACCGCCACGCAAGCCCAAACGGCTCCCGGCCTCGTGAGTCGTAACCGGAGCGCACGGCGGCCATTTCGTTCGTGGGAGTTGTAGTGCTCGCGCTTCAGTTTCAGAGAACACGCAGAGAGAGAGAGAGATAGAGATAGAGAGCTCGTCTCGTCTTGAGGAAAGTTTGGTGTTTGGTTGGCGCACCGATGTGGGCGTCAGGGAAGTGGATCAGGACGCTGGTGGGGCTCAAGTCGGCGGCGGAGAAGGAGAAGCCCGGCGGGGGGAGGGCGCGCAAGTGGAGCCGGCTATGGCAGAGCTCGTCCGGCAGGCAGAGGGGCGTCGCGGCGGGGAACGCATCGGCTTCGGAGGTCTCCGAGACGTCGTCCTTGGCCGCCGACGCGCTCAGCTCGATCATCACGGCCGTGGTCCGCGCACCGCCCAGGGACTTCCGCCTCATCAGGCAGGAGTGGGCCGCCGTCCGCATCCAGACCGCCTTCCGCGCCTTCTTGGTAGGCCACCGCCGTCGCTCACATTGCTTAATTCTTCGTAAAAATGACACCTTTTTGCGCTGTTCTTGACGATGCTTGTGCAGGCGAGAAGGGCGTTGAGGGCGCTGCGAGGGATCGTGCGGCTGCAGGCGCTGGTGCGCAGCCGCCGCGTGCGCAAGCAGCTGGCCGTGATGCTCAAGTGCATGCACGCGCTCGTCCGGGTGCAGGCGCGGGCGCGGGACCGGCGCGCGCGGCAGTCGACGAGCGTAACAGCCTCGCAGATCCCATCAAGGAAGCAGAGGTATATAATGCACTACTGTACATTGTACATACTAGAATTTCATAACTTGCTTACCCAAATTATTGAGTGCCATACGTTCGCTTGATGTGTCAATTTTGCGAATGAAAGATTGCGTTGTACTCTGTTCACGATGAATGAGTTACTACTTTGCATTATACGTGTATTATGCATTATACACTTGTGCAAATAAAGTACCATAATTGAATGCACTTGATGGAGACTTGCAACAGTAAAATTAGGTATATCACTTACCCAGTTGATGTAATTAGTTACTTTTACTTGTTAGAGACTTGCAGCAGTAGGATTACTCCCATCATGATGAAGGATTGGTACGGACATTTAGCTCCCTTTATTTTTAGTAATGATTTCAGATTGTATTAGCTATTGACCGTGTATGTCTGGATGAAACATGGCAGTGGCATTGTTAGGTATGCCTGATGCTACAAATAATACGTCTTTGGGTCTTTGCAACTTGTTCTTGCCAAGTCAAATTGTCGTTCGTCCATTTTTATTTTGTTAGTGTGTTGAGTCGTTGGACCATTGCCCTGCAGTCCTGCACAGTTCTTTAGCTTTTAACATAATAATGATAGTGTGGTGCTGCAAACGAGAAGATATTATATGATGATGATATGCCTGTATGTTTGGATTGCATTGTTCACATTGCAGGCAGGATGGTGTGATAGTCAAGGCACTGTGGATGATGTAAGATCAAAGATACACATGAGGCATGAGGGTGCAATCAAGAGAGAAAGGGCAATTGCTTATGCTCTTTCTCACCAGGTACATCTTGCAGCAATAATCTAGGCATACAACTAGTTTCTTGATTTTTTTTTCTGACATACTGTGCCATTTGTTTTAGCAGCGGAGTTCAAACCACCAAGGAAGACCTAGCTCTCCCGCTGTTTCTCTTAAGAATCATGGCTCTAATAGGAGCAATCATAGTTGGAGCTATTTGGAAGGATGGATGGCAGCAAAACCTTGGGAGAGTCGCCTTATGGAGCAAACACATACTGAACACTCCACCAATTCGCGGTGTTCAGAGAGCGTTGAGGAAATTAACGTAGCCAGCCCAAAACTTTCTAATGCAAGCTCAGTCAAGATCAGAAGGAACAATGTCACGACTAGGGTGGCAGTGAAGCCTCCTTCCATAATCTCAGCTTCCTCTTCTGATTTTGTGTGTGATGAGAGCTCTCCATCAACATCTTCAGTTAATCCAATGTCTGGCACCAATTTCTTTACATCAGAAAGAAGATCTGATTGTGGTCAGGGCGAAGGACCGAACTACATGAGCTTGACCAAATCAGCCAAAGCAAGGCTGAGTGGTTATGGCTCTCATAAGCCACCACTCCAAAGACAAAGATCCGGTGATCTGAACGATAACAACAGGGCGGCATTCTCTTCAATAGATGTACAAAGCACTGCTGGCTCGGAGGTTTCAGTTACTTCAAAGAGGTTAAACAGTTTGAAAGGTCGAGGCACTAGAAGAAGTTTGGATAAGGAGAATGATGGTCAACCTAGTTCCTTCTTTTAGGACTTGAACCCTATCTAGTCCCTTAAAATATTTTAGCTGTCTTGATGTTTACCTGTATGTATGTTATGAGTTCAATGGCTCATTGCTTATTTTGATATCTATATTTATGATGTACAAATGCAAAATTAGCCAGATGTTAAACTGTTATTCTCTGCCTGCTGCATTGTAAAGTCTCAGGTTTCTTTTTCCTTTTTTTTGAACGGGAAGGCAGGAGCTCTGCCATGTCATTTAAAGGGAAAGAGTAGGAAATACAGGGTTAGGAGAAGATGGAAGATACATAACCGACAAAGTCCAGGGGAAGGGGCAAAGCAACCAAAATACAACTAGGGAGGATGTCGTGTGGGGCATCCCCTATCAACGCCGCAAGGCTAGGGCAGTGCCTCAACAGACGCAGCAACCGTGAGGAAGAATACCTCTTCGGCAAGAAGAGCTAGAATTAGATATCAGATTGGTTACTTCAAATAAGGAATCAGATTAGGAAAGCTAAAGTCTATAATTAAGAGGGAGAGTCTTACTATTGTAATCGGCAGTAAATAAAGATAAACTCTTCTCCCCTATTTCCGTTCTCTGTTCCTCATCGTAAAGGATTATGTGAGAATATCCATGATACTGTTGTGATAAACTATTGCTATGTTTATGGAGTGGTCAATTGATTTTGCAAAAATTGCATTTGATTTGGATTATTTTCTGGAAGTGTCAAGAAAATCGGAAATACCGTAGGTGTTAGTGCAATAGTTTGGATTGTTTTCTGGAAGTGTCAGGAAAATTGAAGTACCGCAAGTATTAGCGTGGTAGTTCTGATTTGTGAAAGTACCGTAGTCATAAGTGCAGTAGTACCGCTTGGCAGAAGTACCGGGTTGAGTTGCGGTATATTTTTTCCAGAGAGATCCAGGTGAGGTTTTCAACGTGTGGAAGTACCGTTTTGGAGAGCGGTAATACCTCAGAGTGGAGGTACCAGCATGGTAGTGCGGTACTTCCGATCTTCCCACAAAAATAGGGTTTTGGGAAATTGAGTCATGGATTAAATTAGGTTAATCTAGGTTATTGGATTAAGAATGCATGATCCATGTCTTGGCTAATTTAGGTCAAGTTGTGAAAAACTTGTGCCTCGAAATGATTTCTTTGTCTTTGGATATATACAGTCGTTTGGACTCAACATTGGTCAACAGCGATGATCGGGGCTAGGCTCATAGAGGAGTTGAGGCCTAGAATGATCGAGGATGTCGGGTGAGACGGTGAGCTCAAGTATGGCACGAGAAAGACGGAAAATATTGAAGGCGAGTTCGAACGGCGGGATGGCACCATGTAGTTTGCATAGGCCAAGTGAGATGTGGTTCGGTAGAGCTAAGATGAGAGAGACTTGACGACACGTGACAAGGTAGTGGTGCACTTACATATGGCAAGTATGGCAATTGCTTGCAGTGGTTAGTGATGACCGGGTTAGCGAAAGGTATTTTGGTAATTTGATCAAAATACCGAAAATCATCTTGGATCAAAACTGCAACGCATGGGCGATGTATTGGAGAGCGGTTTAGGTCAAGGTGGAGCTGGTTTGATCAAGGCGGATCAAGACTAAGGATTTAGCGGATGCACACTTTGAATATGTGAATCATCCATTCTTTGCTTTTGATGTGATTTTGCTGCCAATAAAATGTTGTTGGTCATGTATTTCCCCTGGGCCTTACTTTCCAGAAACAAAAGAAAGCACAGATCTTACAGTCTCCATTGGTGGATCAGGTTCGTTGCTTTTCCCTTATACATGCTTTTGGATTGATGGACAAGAATATTCAAGGTTGTTAAATGCGTGTTTCAATTTGAACAACTTTAATTGAACTATGCTTTGAGGTGATATAGTGAATAAGTAAAATAGGTCATCAACTACAGTAACATAGTGTAACAATATACTAGTTTGTTGCTATGTTTCTGCTAAAACATTTAACAATCAACACCACCATTTGAATGTGATAGTCAATATTCATCATGGGGAACTTAGATGTATATCTTCTAGATCTTTTTACAAGGTTTTCTCCATTCTTTTAAAAAATGACCAAAAACTCACATACTCCTTATTTAATCTACGGTTTTGTTGTTGTCGAACACTCAAACTGAATTTCATCTTCTTAACCGATTTTTATCGAAACTTCACCCAGTTAATAGAAACTCATAAGTGGGTCTACTGGTAGAAATAACAAATCTTCACCTAGTTTATCAAATCTTGCATGAGCGTTCAACAAGCTTAGTATCTTAAATAAGATTGTTTGGATTGCTAGATACATCAACAATTATAATCTCCAAAACTACGTGGTACCAGGAATGTTTGCTTGCGATACCATCATATTTTAATATGCCTTCCTCATAATGCATGTTATAATTATTGATGTCTATCTTCATGCAAGTGGATCGCTACAACTTGTAGATTTTGGACTGGCAAATGAGCTTTTTTCTTCCACAAAGTTATCTGTGCTTTGTAAATGACAAATTGTCTTATGGTAATAGTTTTTCTGTACAATTTTAGATGTCAAAAATTAATATGCTACTTCAATTGCTATGTTTGGATGCCCTCTCCAGATTGCTATGATGTACTGACTGTCTTTTGAGTGTAGCATTCCAAGTTCTATTAGTAGGTCAGGCATATAAAAAACTAGGGGTAGTGATCATTTCTTTGTTGTGTGAACCTAGCTAAAACTACATCTATAATGTGTACGTACATTAGAGATCTTCTTCTCAATCCACCTTTTGTGCCAATTGAAGTTCCCGACAGCTCAATTTTTACAGGCCTTAGAGCAACTCCAGTAGTAGCCCTCAAAACAGGGCCCCTACTTTTTATTTAAGGGCTCTCCCTACTTTTGAGGGCTCTGTTTTTTGGGCTACACTCCAGCAGGAGCCCTCAAAACAGGACCCTCAAATTCATTCTTAGAGGGGATGACACATAGGACCCACCCTCATCCTCATCCTACTTTTGAGGGTCGAGGGGCAAAAAACTCACTCCAGCAGGGCCCCTACTTGAGCCCTCAAAAGTAGGGGCTCCCTCCAGACCCCCCAGGAATGAGGGCTCGAGGGGGAGATTTGAGGGCCCCCTACTTTTGAGGGCTCAAGTAGGGGCCCTGCTGGAGTGAGTTTTTTGCCCCTCGGCCCTCAAAAGTAAGATGAGGGCTCAAGTAGGGCCCCTGCTGGAGTTGCTCTTAGTAAATGTGGAAAGGTTGAAGAGGAGATCATAGTTTTCAGTAGCATAATACGTGCAGGAATGCTACCAACGGTTTCTACTTTCACTACCCTAATGCATGATGGAGTTGTGGATTGAAGGTTGATGGTGTTACTTATAATATCAGTGACTATAAGTTGTTATGTTAGTGATTGAATAAACTCTTGAATAGTTGTTTGTTAGTGACTATGGGTACGAATGGTTGTTTGATGCAATTGAATGGCAAAGACACATCCATGCACATAGTCTTATGTCTCCCGCATGTGTTGACTCATGGTAGACATAAACAAATTGTTAGTATTGTTAGATTGTTGATGCTCTACACCTGAAGCGTTGAGGGAGTTGTGTAGATTGAAGGTTAATGTTGTTACTTACAATGTTCTAATCACATGTTTATGCAACAATAAGTACATTTCTAATGCATTAGATCTTTTATGAAGACATGAAATCTAAGGGCTTTGGCCGAACATTACAACATACATCACACTCATTGGAGCTATCTATGCAACAAGCATCATGCTGGATGGAGAGAAACCACTGAATGATATAGAAGATATAGGCCTTGTTCCCTCGTATAAGCATCCTAAAAGTCTTTGTTGAAAATTTTTTCTGATTTCTTTGAAAGCTGGATCGCGCATAGCACATCTCTCCTACTGTCTCCTGCCTGCGACGTGACTCTAGGGAGCCCACTAGTCCCTGCTCTCGATGCGACCTGTCTAGCTATTGCCTCCACGATGCACCCGGCCACTCTGTTATACTTATCTCCCTGTACATAAGACAACACCTCTGCCTTGCTTCTACTCAGGCAATTAAACACTGAAGACAAAACCAAGTCACCGAGAGAACACACACCATATTTTTCTGGAGCACAACGGCTCCCGTTTTTCTTCTCTTTCTCTATTGCTTCTCCTGCATCGCTTGTGTTTTGCTACATGACTTGCATGGCCTTATAAAGGCTATACATACCGACTTTGTTTCAAATACGGACTCGTACTCATACACGGAAACGACACGGCAAATTCTACATATATGGACTCTTAAACAACTTGTATGGGATACGACTCGCAAACCGAAAACAAGATTACTAACTTAACAGTCTCAAAGGGAGAATGGAGAATGCAATGAAAAGATTAAACATAATAAGAAATCGCAGAAAATGATTAACTTTTAAAAATGAGGTTAAGGATTAACTCACAAGATGTTGAAGTGTATCTGTCCATAACCATGAGAAATGTTTGCTCGAACCTTTGCCCAAACGTATTTGTTTTTGCCAATTCTTGATTGGAAGCTACATTCCAGACATTTTTATCTAGATTTTGGAGCAGATGTTTACAGTGTTATAGTTTCTCTAGCAAATCTTTTTTTAATGGTTTTACTGTACTTTGCTAAAGTACATGCATGTCAAAACCATGCTTTTACTGGTACTCCCTCCGTTCTTTTTTAAGTGATATTTTTATAGTTTTCAAGATGCAACTTTGATCGTTATTTTTTATAACTTTATTTTATTACATACTAGTAACATTATAATATATTACTACTTGAGAATGAAGATCTTATAGTTATTACATCTAGAGAAAAAGAGAGCTCAGTACGGCACTCAAGTTCTCTCTAACCCTAACCCTAGAACTCATGAACACTTAGTCTTAAGAGATGATGGTTGGATAGATAAATACAAGTCTCCATCCCAACCCATCAAATAGATGGACTAACCAGCCCAATCTAACCCTTAGTGGATACTATCTACTTAACACATATGGAAAAATCCGACAATCCCACACACACGGGTTTTAACCCACACACTATACTTATGCACGTTTTGCAAAGTGCATAAGCCCGAATCCGTTTAGTTCTTAGTCTTGATCCAACTTGATCTTCTCAACTTTTCCTTGACCTAAATTGCTCTCCCAAACACCACTCAAGTACCGTGGTTTTGCTCTAAGATAGTTTCTAGTATTCTGGTCAAACTATGAAAACACTCTTTCTTGACCCGATCATCTCCTTTCATTGCAAACAATAGTCACGCTTGCCACATGTAGGTGCATCATTGGTTTGCCACGCATCAGTAAGTCTTCCATTCTGATTGTGCAACTCATCGTTCGAACTTTCTTTCAATATTTTTCCGCCTTTCTTGTGTCATGCTTAAGCTTAGCCATCTCACACGATATCCTTGGTCGTTCTGAGCCTCGGCTCCTTCGTGAGTGTAGCACCGATCCTAACCATTAACCATGGTTGACTCCAAGCAATCTTGTACATCCAAAGACAAAGAGATCATTTTCGGGCACAAGTTCTACATAACTTGACCCACATTAGTAATAACATGTTTCATGCAACCTAGAACCCCTGACCTAGATCATCAAATCATCCAATGACTCAAATTTTCCAAATTCATCCATTCCTGCAAGCTGTTCAGAAAATCTGCTTATTTGCAAATTCTAAATTTTCACTCCTCCAAAATAACAATAGTTCATCACAACAAAACTATAGACATTCTCACATGATCCTTCATATAGGTTTCGTATAGTTAATCTAGATACTTTTAAATATATTAGTAGTTAGACTTTAGAAAATTTAATTGCACAAATTCTAGAGCGTCACTTAAAAAGAACAGACATAGTATATGACAAAAGTAGCCAGTCAGTGGCATGTTATGGGGTCAGTTCGGCAGCACTTATGGCTTAAAGCTTTTCACTTATGCTACAGTACCTAACTTTTAAATGGTGCATTTTTTCAAGGCAGGATCTACAGGTAAATTGTAGTACAAAATATACCAAGTTCAGCTGTACAAACTTTACCGAATTTCCTTCTGTATACTGCCTCTCGCGAACAATCTAGAATTTAAAATTTTCAGCTATAAGCCACAGATCAAAAGAACTCACCCATGATACATGAAGAGATTTACAGAGGGGATTTAGTCATCTAGCAAAGTTGGTATGCACTCAGGCAGTAGAAAGAATAACTGAGGATGTGCTTAGCAAAGAATAACTGATTTTTCTTGCCATGTAAGATAATTAAGGTGCTTATGCATATAACTACATATAATCAATAATAAAAAAACCATCTAAGCACCTATAAAGATACGCTTGCATTAGAGGAAATCGCTTTTACATAAGTGTTTGATGACATGGTTATATTCTCTATTTAATCACTCATGTATAAGTATTTTGTATTGTACACACCCTTCATGAAGTATAGTTCGAATTGAAGACCTCATCCTAGTGTACATATATCAGGAACAGATTCAACTGCTATTGAGCTGACCAATTAACTACTACTCTTTGACCTAAATTTGTTGTCATACTTGAATAAACCTTAACTGATTCACTGCACAAAATACACCTACCCTTCCTTCCGTTTCCCCTTGAACGCGTTTTCCTCCCTTCCGTTTCCCCTTGTACGCGTTTTCCTTTTGCAGAATATTGTGCGGTGGATTAATCAGAAACTGCCCTTATTTGCAGGGCTGCGATCATTGTGGCTTCGCTACAGTGCTGGAGGCTTATTTGGCACTATTCATAAGTTTCGTTTTTTTCTGAATTTTTGGTTTTTTGTTGAGCTTTTTTGCCGGTTCTTTTTTTCCCGTATTTGTTTGTATTATACGTAATGGGCTAACATATTTTTTTTATTTTTAAATTTTTTTAAATTTAATTATGCTAAATAAGCCTCTGTCAGCTACAGTGCTTTTTTCAGCTAGCTACAGTGTTTTCAGCCATAAGCCACGAGCTTTTCAGCCGAACCGATCACCCCCCTGAAGTCTGCTGAGGTTGACACCTGTCTCTGGATCCACTGCAGAATTCCTCAGTGTTATCAAATACCCAGAGATTGGAGACAGCATCTTCCATCTGCACTTAGATCCTACTGCTATCCGATTTGCAATATTGTGTGCACCATCTCATGTGTTCGCACCATCTCCTAACGATCATCATATGATCCCCCAAGAGACTAAAACAAAGCTCTGATTGCCCCTAGAGACTAAACAAAGCACCGGTTGTCCCTAACCTAATGCCTTGCGATCCACCAGTAGGAGCACTGCAGCATCGCGGAACATTCTCGTGCTGAACAAACAGGTCCCATGATTGAAGACAAGCGTTTTTCAGACCAAGGGATTTCCGTCTCAGGGATGTGTCGTTTCGGGTGTCGACAGGGCAAGTTCACTGCGCTTTCGCCCGGCGGCGTTTGCTACGGACGATGGAGACGTTGTCGACGACTCGATCCGACTGTCGTGTCAGCGTCAGCGGCGGTGATGTGCTACGTGGCGAGTCCAGCGTCGCGGAATTCGTTCTAGGAAGCGTTGCGTTTCTTCTTCTTCCTCCCCTGTTAGTGGCGAGGCGTGCACGTAGAGGGAACTGCGCAGAATGTACTGTGCAGCTCGTCGATAGGGAGAGGTGCCTGCCGCTGGCCTCCATCTAGACAGGGATGGCTTGTAACCCGTGCAAAAACAAAAATGGTTTAAAATGTGTTGGTTTTTTAATATACTTTATTTTTTCTTTACATTATTTGTGAATATATAATAGTGTTTATTTTTTATTTTCTTTTAATTGAATACCGCAGAGAAAACTAATATCTGTTATAATACCATTTTAGTCAAAAGTCCTAGTAATTTGAAGGGAGATTGGAGGATTTGCCCCATGCATAAACATCATGGGGCAAATCATCAAATGCAAATTAAAGGTGTAGCAAAAGATCAAATATCTCTAATTTGAAATAGGGACTTGAAGAATCCTTAATGGGAGAATTACTCTCACACCACTGGCTAAATCACAGTTTGCCGAAATAGCACTTGCATTGTCGCAACCTGATCGTATTTTGGTAACCCGTGGCTTTGCTAGTGATATACGGGTATGTTCTTGTTTTTTTCTTGGATTTTGGCTTTTACTTCTTCGGAAGCCAAAGTAAATGAAACAACTTTTCTAAGTGATTTTCGAAACTACTTCTCTAAACCGCTTCCCGAGTCAGAAACCGTGTGCATCGGTGTCTCCACGTCTGTCGTTGTCTCAAAAAGCACAAACAAAAACCATCAGCTACAGCAAAAAAAGAACAGAACCTATATATGTTCGGCAATTTTCCCATGCTTAATTGTAATCGTTGGACCTCAATCACGGCTGAGAAACGTTGCCAATTGGCAATTCTCTCGTTGCCAGCGAAATGTCGAACACGAGTAGGCACGAATCCCTCTGGTTTGCGACCTACCGTAGGATATTGTAAGTCACGACGACATCCATCTCAGTGGAACCGCACTTTGTTGCCATCTTGGCTGGATTTGGTTTTACGAAACGGGATGCAAAAACATGTATGATGAAGGGTCACTGTCGCCTGTCGAGGAGACCCAGGACCAAAGCGAACAGAGGTTGAGAAACACGGGAGTCGGTCAGGGGTGGGTGTGGTCAGCGCGGTGCCGTCGTGGCAATTGGCAAGTTTGCTAAAGAACTCGATGAGATCAACGAACCGCCGGTCCGAGTCATCTGTTCTGACTTGTGATAAAAACAATGGCATCAAGGACAGGATCACAGGAGCTCGTCAGAGCCGTTGTTGCTATAGTCAACAGACTGACGTGGTAAGTGAAAGATATATATAAGTTCCTATATTGGTAGTGCTGAACTCTGCTGGTTCCATCCAAGAAAAGCATTCACGATTCCCTTTGAACACTCTAGTGCGTTGCACCTTGAGTGCTACGGCAACCTTACAAATCGTAGCACGGCACTGTATAACATCACGGCGTGGAACATTGGATCCTCGATGGGAACATGTGAGGTGGAATCTCATGTGTGGGCCGGCCCCACACCAACAAAAATCAACCCTTTGTTTCTCTCCCTTTCTCTCTCCATCGGTTTCCCTCCACGGCTCCACCTACTCAATTTGATGATGATTTATGATTTTTTTACTATAGCTAATTTATTTTTTACTGTAACCGTTGATAGCCTATTTGGCGTAACTAAATTTATAAAATTAAAAATAGAAAAAAATATATTATCCCATTACGGAGGCATCATGCCTGCTTGTTTCAGCTTCTAGCTTCTGACTTTTAATTCACTATTCCTTTATTTCGTTCTTTTCTTTCTTTTTGTTTTTTGGTTTTTCTTTTTTTCCTTTCTTCTATTTTTAATTTTTTTAAATTTAATTATATCAAATAAATCACCATCAAATACAATAAAAAAGATATAAGTTACCACTAAACTAAGCACCACTCATGAACGGCTGGACCCGGCAAGCCGCACGACCTTCTGAACCAACCGTCCCGGGCCTCTCCCTAAGTGCATCGTGAATCTTGGAGCACATCCAACGGTAGACGAGGTACATGGACATCCATGTACAAGTGGCAGAGCCACTCTTAACAGCAATTCCTAGATTTTTCACAAGCACAAGGACTCCATTGTGAGAGGTTGCAAATGGCAAGGTCCAAACTGCAAGAAAAGCTGCCTGACACAGGGGGGCCCTCTTCTGGTGCAAATCGGGCCATTTGACCTAACGAATTAATTAGGGGACTAAAAAGGGACAATTGCATCAGAAACCTTAATACCGCCTTCATTTGAAGCTCCTTAAGATACAAGAGAGAACACGGCAGGGGAAGAAAGGAAGAACCAAACCCAAACACATCCTCTCCTCCACCTCCACGAGCCTGCCCTTCTCCGTCCCGAGCCCGAGGAAGCCAGGCATGGGCGACAGCGCCGGGCCCGCGCCGCCGAGCAGGTTCGGCAGGATCTGCGTCTTCTGCGGCAGCAACGCCGGCAACCGCGCAGTGTTCAGCGACGCCGCACTCGAGCTCGGCAACGAGCTGGTAATGCAGTCCCAATGCCAAGATTGCGCCCCGGGGTGGCGGGGCTCCCGCGGCCGCGCCAAAATTCGATCTTGGCGCGCCCCGGGACGCCCGGATTGGGTTGCCACCCTCGGTTTATTGGGTTTCTTGGTTCAATCCTTGCTCTGGTGTTCATGGTGGGATTTCGATGCGTTCCTTGTGCAGGTGATTAGGGGGATCGATTTGGTCTACGGCGGCGGCAGCGTCGGGTTGATGGGCCTGATCGCGCGGACGGTTCTCGATGGCGGCTGCCGTGTCCTCGGGTAGCTAGCCGCTGCACTTGAAAAACCTCTGCCTCTGTTCAGCTTCGTAGTACTGCAGTATACTTCATGCTTCAATCTGTAATCTTTCTAATGTGTGGCTGCCCCATTTGATTCTTTTGCAGGGTGATTCCAAGAGCACTCATGCCCCTTGAGGTGTGTAGCAATTTCTTTCTAGATTTTCTTCCTCTTTCTTTGTGTATTTGCAGAAATACTGGTTGCTACGTCATTGTTAATTCTAAAGTCTAGACTTCCAATCCATCACCTAATTGCTTCATTAGAGAGAGGGGTCTCTTACACAGTGAAGAATAGCACTATGTTTGAAACAAAGTTCGTCCCGGAATTTTGGAACATTTGCTGACAGATGGGCCATCTGAATTCTATCCTTTTGCTTGGCCCCACCTGTTGGTGTCACGAGATTTTCACGATTAATGTAGCAATTATATAGTGCTATCACTAGTGGTCACCCACTCAGCATTTGATTCTTGTGGTCTGTTGGTTCAGATTGATTCACCTTTGCTTGTGGGGTTAGAAATAGGTGATCATTAAGGAATTAGGACTAGGATTTTAGTGGGTTAAATCACCGCCTATCAGTTTTAGACTTTTCTTTAAAAGAACTATCAGTTTAGACTTTTGGGTTGTACAACTTGGAATTATAAAGTTTGTGGTACTCATGTATGTAATAATAGAATCTGTAACTTGCCAAGAGGACACCACAAGTTGAGAGAGAAAAAGGAAGCAGCACTAGGTAATTTAGATAACAAAAAAATTACTGGTAGGCAGCTGAGGATAGGTTTGAAATGGTTGTACATCATAGTTCAAAACTGAACACATGGAGAGTTGGAAGAAGGCAAAGGCAAAGAACATGTCAGTAATTCGAGATACCTGTATGCTGTATCAATGGGAGGTTGAATTGCATCGTTATACATTTATCCTGATGTAAAAGTGTTACTTTTTACACATGTTTGAACTTCAAAGAAGGGTGACAGGAGGAATCTGATAATTATGTCCCTGAAACTATGGCCTACTTTATTTTACCATTTGACACGAAAAAAATTCTCTTCCAGATATCAGGTGCAAGTGTTGGAGAAGTAGAGGTTGTCTCCGACATGCATGAGAGGAAAGCTGAGATGGCACGACAATCTGATGCATTCATTGCTCTTCCTGGTATGCACGGTTGTACATGTTCTTCTCTAACATTATTGCACGGGCTAATGTTTCAGCCCAACATGACAAGAACAGGCTAATATTTCAACCCAACTTGCTTACATGATAACTTTCTGGACATCAGGAGGGTATGGAACAATGGAAGAGTTGTTAGAGATGATAACATGGTCGCAACTTGGAATTCATGACAAACCAGTGAGTATTAGTATATGGGCTATGACAATTGACAAATAAGTCTGCTACAGCTAAGGGCACTGATCATTTATTTACAACAGGTTGGATTGCTAAATGTTGACGGTTACTATGATCCGTTGCTTGCACTATTTGATAAGGGTGCGGCTGAAGGTTTTATTAAGCCTGATTGCCGACAGATAATTGTTTCGGCACCGACTGCCCATGAATTGCTGACAAAGATGGAGGTGAATTGCTGACTTTTTATACTCATCCTTTAGTTTAAAATACTTAGCCTCATTGACAAACACAAGGGCTATCATTGTTAGTATCTCAACAAATCTCTTGATTATGTTCAGCAATACAATCGTTCACACCGGGAGGTCGCCCCGCGTACAAGCTGGGAGATGTCTGAACTGGGTTATGGAAAAGCTCCAGAAGAATCATAGCTTACGTCTGCCAATATGACATCGTTAGTGTTACTGAACTGGCCATTGGCTTGCAGTTATCCTCTTTTCATTTTCCCTTTTTGGTTGCCTTTCATGTTACCTGTCCGTTCATTTGTTACTTTATCTGGTGAAGAAGTATATCTACCTACCCGTTGACAGTAACAGTGTCATCAGGTGCACACATAGATATAATTTATATAACATTTTTCTCCTTGTTTATGTAGCAGTGGGCTTCAGTATTCGTATGAACTTTTTCTGTAACAAGATGTGCCCTGAAGTTTGATTTGGTCTTGCATATTAACAGTACCAGGGTCCAAACCACTTTTACTTCTGCTTGAAGCTTTTCAGTAGAAGCGAAACAAAATGGATTGCTTTTTGAACATCTTTTCGCTTTGTTGGAGCATACCGGTGTGGTCGGCCAACCTTTGCTTTATGACTACAGGTTGCGATTGCATAATACCGGGCCCCGGTGAAATGAACCCACGGGGCTTTCTAGGTACCATTGCGCATGAATCTAGCCAAAAACTGGTAGAAATGACGTTACCGAACTGACTAACAGCATAACCACATCAGTCGTTTTCCCAACCACCTCGTCTCCATCAACTTGCTCTTCGAATAGCACACCATGATGGTTACCTTTTCCTGCCTTGTAAGGACGGCTGCAACAGTTCGAACTGTTCACACGTATGAGTATATGACTACGTAGCTAGTTTTACGGTTTTTTCTCCAATTTTGATCCTCTTACATTCGTTTTTTTTAAAAACAATCTCCTTTCCAAGCTCAGAAGCTACGGTAGTGATATGTGACATCTGCCGCGCTGCCCTAGCTCACGGCTAGGCGAGCTAGCCGGTGCGGGTGGGCCTAGGCAGCAACCGAGTAGTGGCTGCTCGGCCATAGCCTGTCGTGCCACCTCGGCTCGGGAGCTACCCGGTCATGCACGGTGCGGTGCGTAGGTTTGTGTTACCGAGTAAATAATGATTTCCATATATACGTGTGTTAGATGGTCCACAGAAATATAATAATACATCAAACTCCATATAATAAGATGAGAGGCAATACTTTTTTGCCAGTAGATTTGTCTTATGAAAATTTGTAATTTTAAATGACACAACTGAAGACCTGGCACCGAACATAGTAGCGGGTCACAGGTTGCCCGCTGTCTGCTTCCTTTGGCGGATTGGGTGATCCACACCGTCCACACTATGCTACCCTCGTCCAAGGTCTTAAATGCATTGTGGAAATTTGTGTACGCTCATTGTGGCCTCTCCCTGGACCATCCTAGCTCGCTGGCAGTCCAGTGAGTACCCATGGTGGGTCAATCCACTAGGTCATTGCCATCCTCGTCATCGTAGAAGCGCGTCTCCAACTGGTACGGGTGCACCTGCACCCGAAAGTACCGCTAACCCACAGGAAAGTGCTCCCACAACCACAACTACAACAAGATGTAGCGGCTGACGAGGTTTGGCATGCTAGTGGCACACTATGAGCCATCACACAAAGCTCTGTAGGTCACGCACAGAACAGCCAAGCCATAACTATACATCGGGACCTCATCATCATCAGCGTTGACTAGGACTCAGTGATGTGGATGTAGTTGTAGGAAAAATAATCCACCTGAACATAAAGAGCAAGCAAACCACTAGATGGGAACTCACGATATGTGCAAGCACGTCTGTTGGGCATTGTCTGTACAACCGCAACCGCCCATGTGGCACTCTCAGCGTTCAAGAAGGCGGCCTGGGCGGCCGCCTAGGCGCCGCATAGGCGCAGGGGTCCGCCCGGCCTTGGCCCCTAGTCGGGTGGCTGGGTGGCGAGGCGGTCCAAGGCGGGGGCAGGCGGCCTAGGCGCGGCAG
The DNA here is from genome assembly GCA_017311315.1 of Dendrocalamus latiflorus. Taxonomy (NCBI): domain Eukaryota; kingdom Viridiplantae; phylum Streptophyta; class Magnoliopsida; order Poales; family Poaceae; genus Dendrocalamus; species Dendrocalamus latiflorus. The sequence continues at coordinate 45,508,231 of CM029666.1, read as the reverse complement.
ATGGGGCGGCGCGGAGGGAGCGGCAGGGATGGGGAAAGACTTACCGCACACGAGGCCGTCGCCGCCGCCGTCGACTCGCCGGATCCGAACTCCCTGCGCCAGATCCCGCCCGTCCGCCGCTCCCCTGGCCGCCGCCGGCGGATCCGAACTCCCTGCGCAAGATCCCGCCGCCGCCGCCGGATCCGGACTCCTCGCGCCAAATCCCGCCGCCGCCGCTCTCGTGGCCGCCGATGAGGGAGACGTCAGGTGGCGGGGGAGGCGCGCGGAGCGGGGGACGCGGAAGTGGCGGCGGGGATGGGGCGGCGCGGAGGGAGCCGCGCGGAGTGCGGTGCGGAGGGCGAATTGGGGTGGGAAGGGGTTAGGGTTAGGCGGCGGGGTCGGGTCGGGTCGGGGTTAGGCAGCGGGGTCGGGTCCGGTCGGGTGGGATGGCCGGATGGGAAGGGTAAAGTGGGTTAAGTTTTTGTGATTTAGTCCTCAGATTTTTAAAAATTATGAATAAACTTTTTTCTTAATAGATTTCTTTCAATCTAGACCTCTTTAAATATATATATATATATATATATATATATATATGGCAAATATATATACACGATTGTTTATTTTTGCCTACTATCCTTATTTTTAATTCGACCGCCTAGGCCCCCTAGGCGCTAGGCCCCACCTCGCCGCCCGCCTAGGCGCTTGTTGATTTCTTACATAATTTTTACATAACTTGAGGCAAATGATAGGACGACTTAGACTTAAAACTAGATAGGTTACATAAGGAACATAACTAATTAATAGAAAAATATTCCCTTATAAATAATAATATAAATTTAATTCTACAAATCCTAGAAGAAGGTAAGGTGCAACAAAATAAGATTAGTAAAAATAGCGATTATATTAAAGAAGAGGTTACTATTAAATTAGGTTCTTTGTTAAGTCTAGATAAAACCTCTATTTAAAGGGAAGTCATAAGGACCGCAGAAGATCTGAAATTTTTAGATCAAGAAGTCTTTAATATTAAGAAATTGGTAGAAAAATTTAAAACTTTGGTTTTTTTCTTAATTATATGACAGAATATAATAAAGCATTAAAGGAAACAAAAATATCTTAAGCACCCTGTTGGTTTTTCTAACTACGAATCATCTAAAGAGGATTCTAAAGTAATAATAAGACAAAATAATACCATCCTTCAATTGTTGGTTCAGATTCTGAATAAAATTGATACCGAAGAAAGAAGTAAAGAGATAGTGTTAGTCTTATCAGACATAGTTACATCCACTAGATCTATAAATTCAGAAAAATGGATATATATATATATATATATATATATATATATATATATATATATATATATATATATATATATATATATATATATATATATATATATATATATATATATAAGCTTCATTAGAATAGATAAGTGACTCCAGTTAGTAAATACAGATGTTAGACCTTTTACTTTAATGCATAAGTTAAAAGGCAAAAGTGAAGATTTCGATAATTTAGAAGAAGTCATAGGTTTAGAAAGAGACTTAGAAAGATATCAAAAAAGATACTTTAAGAAAATAAAACCTCAATAGGTATATCATATGGGCATGTTTGAAAGCAGGATGGGATTATACAGAATATCCAGAGAAGTAGAATTAAGAATTGTAAGTAAGTAATTTGAAAGTGGGTTAAAATATTCAGGTTACAAATATATTCACTAAGGAATGTATATTATAGGAATCAAAGGTATGACAAGAAAGAAATTAGGAACAAAGGTCTTGATAATCTTATTAGATAAAAGATACGACACAGTAAATGAAGCAGCATTAGGTTTCTTAGGAGATATGAATGAAAATAACCTGGTAACATATATATAGCTCCAGATTTAATTATGCCTATAAAAGAGTTTATAGAAAAAATTGAGTTTTCATTTTCAAACCAAAGGTTATGAGGAATTTAAAGGAACAAATTTATTAGTAAGCATAGAATTTATAGGAAGATTAACCAACAAAAGTATAACTAAATATAAAGTAAATATAAATGATGTAATTGAAAGTATGCAATCTAAAGGTATAAAGTTCATGAGTCCTTTAAAGATTGATGATGAAGAAAGGACAGGAGAAAAATGGAAAATAAGTAATTTAATAGAAGATAAGGTTTCAAAGCAACCCGAAGATTACATAAGTTACAAAAACAATAAAGGAAAGACTAGTATTAGAGTTATAAACTATAAGTCAAGAGCTTTATATGATTTAGACTCGGTCATGTCAGAACAAGATATTGACGATAATAGAAGACATAGTGTTTCCGAATTCATGGAAAAATTAGATTTAGATAGTGAAATAAAATATTACGAAGACATGTTAAAGTATATATCTGAAGAATATAATAATACTATGAAAAGTGAATGGCTTATATTAAGAGACAAAGAAATCTATTTCCACACAGAATTATTTAGATTAAAAAAGTTAAAAAAGGATAAAGATTTAGTTATAGATATTTCAAAAGTACTGAAGGATAAAATGAAACAACCTAGTGATAAAGAAAGAATAAAAAAATAAAGATACCAAAGAAAAACAAATAGTAAGTGAAAAAGCACAGTGGGAAGAGAATGAAAGATTATTATTAGAAAATTACGAAGAAGATGATGAGTTAATATGTAAGAGCAACTCCAGCAGGGCCCCTACTTGAGCCCTCAAACCTCATATTTGAGGGCTTGAGGCAAAAATGCAACTCCAGCAGGGCCCCTACTAGAGCCCTCAAATTTGAGGAGCCCCTCAAATCACCCTCCCACCCCTCATTCCTAGGGGCTCCCCCTCCACCCCTCATTTTCCTGTTTTTTTCCCGCACCGTGAAACTTCTCCCGCTCCCCCCCCGCCTGCATCTTTCCCCCGCCTGCATCCCTCCCCGCCCGCCTCCGCCTCCGCCCCTCCACCGCCCCCTTCCCCGCCTCCCTCGCCCGCCCGCCTCCTCCGCCTCCACCGCCTCCCTCGCCGCCTCCGCCTCCGCCCCTCCACCGCCCCCTTCCCCGGCGCCTCCGCCCCCTCCACCGCCGCCTCCGCCCGCCCGCCCGCCTCCCTCGCCGCCTCCGCCTCCCCCGCCCGCCTCCCTCGCCGCCTCCGCCCCTCCACCACCCCCTTCCCCTTCCCCGGCGCCTCCGCCCCCTCCACCGCCGCCTCCGCCCGCCCGCCTCCCTCGCCCGCCCGCCCGCCTCCCTCTCCGCCTCCCCCGCCCGCCCGCCTCCCTCGCCGCCTCCGCCTCCGCCCCTCCACCGCCCCTTCCCCTTCCCCGGCGCCTCCGCCCCCTCCACCGCCGCCTCCGCCCCCTCCGCCTCCGCCCCCGACTCCCCGCCTTCCCCACCGCCCCCTTCCCCTTCCCCGGCGCCTCCGCCTTCGCCCCCTCTCCCCGCCTGCATCTTTCCCCGCCGCCTCCCTCGCCCGCCCGCCTCCTCCGCCTCCCTCGCCCGCCCGCCTCCTCCGCTTCCCCGCCCGCCCGCCTCCCTCGCCGCCTCCGTCCCTCCACCGCCCCCTTCCCATTCCCCGGCGCTGTCGTGCGCGTAGGTGAAGGCCTGCGGGCACTCGCGCTTGAAGAACTGCGAGCACGGGGCAGTAGCCGTTCCCCTCGTGCGGGGTCACGGACAGCCCGACGTTGAAGCCGTCCACGACGCTCACGCCGTACGAGGACTGGTCGTTGCCGTGGTGGAGGGAGACCTGCGCAAGCGTGGCGGGCACAGCGCCGCCGAGGCCACCGCACTGGAGGCGGCCGCCGCAGTCGCCGGTGGCGCAGTGGAGCTCGGTGCCGGTGCCAGTGCAGCCGGTGCGCGCCCAGATGCGGCCGGACCATGCGTGGGTGGGAGCCGGACCAGGCGTGCGCGGCGCATCGAGGAGGTGCGGATGAGGAAATTTGAGAATGACGAGTGGGCCCTACATGTCATTCTCAGTTGGAATGAATTTGATGGCCCTGATTTGAGGGCTTCTGCTGGAGTTTAACTCAAAAAACAGGGCGCTCAAAAGTAGGGGGAGCCCTCAAATCAAAAGTAGGAGCTCTGATTTGAGGGCTCCTGCTGGAGTTGCTCTAATGAAGAAGAAATTATAGGCAATGCAAAACAATATAATGATTTTATAGACTCTCTAGATGAGATAGGTTTACATAATTTAGATAATGCAATAGAAGCTATGGATGTAGATATAGGGGGAGGAAAGAAAAGAAGATATGGTGAAAATTTAGTAAAAAATGAAGGAGAAATGGAAAGACCATCCAGAATAGCAGGAACATGGCCTCCAGAAAGGGAAGAATATCCGTATAATTATATCCCTAGACAGTATAGATAAATGTGATCTAATAGGAGAGAATTTGAAAGAACTGTAAAATTTCAAAATAATAAAGTGATGGTACAATATTGAACCTACTTGCACATGATCCAATAGACTGGCTAAATATCATAAATATATGGAAAGGCCTAATAGTGCAGAGATACATACAAAATCAACACAATATAGAAAATAAAGTTGAAGATATGGTAACTTAATTAGAAACATTTTTAGGGGAATATGTGAAAGTTTTATGGTAACAATGGGTAGAGAAGAATCATAATCTCTATGAAGAATTAAGGAGAGCAGGAAGGAGTCCAAATAACTTTGCAAATATGATATGAAATATCATTATAGCATAAGACCCAAAATTGGGATATACTACATTACAAAATGAAATGTTAAGAGAAATTGAGAAATTAACGTTAACTAGTTGGAAGGGAATAAAAGAATTTTCACAACATTATTTATATAATGCCACTATGGCTAAATAAGGATACAACAAAGGTATAGTAGAAAGATATTTTAATAAATTACATGATCCTTTAGGAAACATGATATTTGATGAATATAAAAAGTAACTGCATGTGCACTCATTAACATATCTCAAGCTATAACATTCGTATTTAAGCAATTAAGAAAAATATGCACAAACATACAGCCTCAGAGATCAATGAAATATGCATATTATAATTTTTGCAATAAGATAGTTCAAATACCATTAACATATGGAGAAGATAGACCTAAGAGTAGAAGATATCATAAGCCTCAAAATAAATGATATAATAAATATAAGACAAAGAGAAGATATTTCTTAAGAAAATCAGATAATAAAGTCCCATATTTACATAAAAGAAACGTAAGGCGCTATAATCCTAGAAAGAATTATGGTAAGACATGTAGATGCTTTATATGCAATTCACCCGATCATTTAAGTAAGACTTACCCTAATAAAGATCATAAAAGATATTCTAGTAAATATGAAGAGCAAAAAAGAGTTTTAATAATAGATAGTGTAAATGAAAACATATTAGTATGTGATAATGAAATAAAAGATGATGAGTCAATATATTCAATAATAGAAACAGAAGAAATTGAGAACAACGAAGATGAATATGAGTTTAGTAATGATGAATTAAACATAATAGATGACTTAGCTGGATTAAAAATAAAAATGATGGATCAAGTAAACTGTGAACATGATTGGATCAGAGTAAAAGGAGATTATAATATAAAATGTGCTTTTTGCATATATTATCCTAGTCAAGAAAATAGAGCCACTTGTAGCTTATGTTCTAAAATAAGTATGTTCTGAATGTTTAAAGGAAAAAGGGCAAAGACGGAGAAAGGAAATAGAATTAGAGCCAGATGAAAGAATATTATCTAGCAGAGTTAGAATATTAGAAAATAGGTTAAACAAATTAGAGGTAGAGATAGAAGAATTAAGAAATCAGATGTGCACTAAATGCATGCAAGAAGATAAAATTACAGAAATTACCGAGTTTAAGCAACAAACAATAACAGTGAAAGAAGTTAAAGGGAATAAAATAATCCAGTTAAAAGATGCTATAACTAGCTTTGGAAATAAATACATAGTTAAATTACCTTTTATAGAAATATTAGGGATAAGAATCCCAGTAAAGGTAAAATTAAAATCAAATATCTCCTAGAAAATATTAGCATTAGTGGATACAGGATGTATAAAGAATATTATCCATGATAAATACTTCATAAAATGTCCCGAAATAGTTCACACGATAGAAAATAATAAAACAGAAATATCCATAGATGTGTTAGGGATAAAAAGATGAAATTACAATAAGAGATTTATCTATGATAAATGATGAAATAATAATTGGTGTAAGATTTTTACAACAATCACTACAGACCACAATTATACATAAACAAGGTATCACGTTTATTCCATATCAAGATAATGTTCCATGTATCTCAGAAGTACGAAAGCATGGTGAGACACCCCAGATAAGAGCCTAGAAATTTCTAATCTTGATCTCCAAGATACCAGTAAAATCAACACACTCCCTGAAATAATAATAGATAAGCTTAGTGAAAATATAGAAGAATATTGTACATCAAACTCTTGTGTGGAATGCATAAGGTTACAATCATTCGCGCCCAATTGGATAGGTATATAAAGTCTAAAAAGGATATACAAAAGATTGTTCAAAGATTAGAAGATATCCAAATAATTAGAGAAATTCCTATGAAGCATGGGATAAAAATTCCATCATATGTAAAATAAACATAATAAATCCAGAATATATAATTAAAATATGTCCAATAGAATCTACTCCAAAGGATATAGAAGAATTTAAAATGCACATAGAAGAGTTATTGAAACTAAGAACCATAAGAGAGAGTAGAAGCCCGCATAGATCGAATGCATTTATAGTAAGAAATCATGCTGAAATAGCTAGAGGCAAATCAAGAATAGTTATTAATTACAAAAGATTAAATGACAACACCATAGAAAAGTTAAGCCGAAGGATCATATAATTATCGATGAAGTGCAAGAATGCATACTAGATAATTTCTGATACCAATATAACAATAAACGAGAAGAGAAAAAGAGAAAGGATATATGTTGTCTATATTAAAATCCTTGCCTAATATTCCCGTATGTCAAATGAGATGATGCCTATTTTGCAAAATCTAGAAATAATAGAGACAAAACCATTATATGTGGTGTTTGAGGTATTTCTTTCAAGATATGCCCCCCCCAAACAAATTTCGAATCTATTTTTTGGGCTACTATTTCTTCAAATGATATATATATATATATATATATATATATATATATATATATATATATATATATCATTTGAAGAAATAGTAGCCCAAAAAATAGATTCGAAATTTGTTTGGGGGGGGCATATCTTGAAAGAAATATGCAAATATTGAGGAAGCATTGGCACAAGCCAGAAAAATATTAGGAATCAATTATTATATGGAACTAGCCAGTAAAGATTATATTCAGAAATATAAAAGAGCAAGGACTAAAAAGCTCCAGTATCATCACCCTTTACAAATATAAAGGAAGAAGAAGAAACAACAAAGAAACCTATATGTAAAGAATGTTTAATAAAAGGGGTAAATCTATTGGACGGATCATATATAGATTGGAAAATAGATGAAAAATTTGAGTCCATAGCTCCACAATGAAAAAATGATATAAAGGAAGATATTATAAAAGAATTGTAAATAGACATGAATAATAAATTTGAAAATATGAAGAAAGCATATGATGAAAAAATTGAAATATCACTATCAGATGATGATATTATGGATATTGCTGGATATGGCCAAAATATAAAATAAAGAATATGCTGAAGCAACAGCCTACAAGAAAGAAAGAATCATAAAAAGATATGCTATATAAAAAGAATATCTAAAGATAACCCTATAAAGGTATGCTAAAATTGATAGAGTGCTATCAGTTATTTAGACGTGGAAGACAAAACGACAGAATAATATTTCTAAAAGATGAAGCAATATTTGTGAATATTCGCAAAGGACAATGCAAATGACGAGGCACATGTTATCAGCACAGTGGCAATGTGCACCAATTATGCATGCCACACAACTACAGACAAATATTCATGATGAAGCAAAAAAACAAGTTAAGCCTGCAGACATATCCCACCAAAGGCACTCATAATAACACAAAAAAAGGAAGAAAAGAAGTTGATTGATATGTCATGCAAGCAGAGAGGCCTACCCTATGCTATATATCCAGTTAGATAAAGAAGAGAAGACCCGTCTCGCTACTGTAAAAGGAGATACAAGCCCGCAGATAAGAAAGCATCGGGATATCAAGACACTAGAGCTTGAGAGCATCTAGCAAGCGAGAGCACCCGGTCTCTACTTGTGTAATCTTTAGTCTTAGAACACCACTATAATATATATATCCAGAAGAAGAGTGTTGTAATATTCCAGTGTAAGATATATTTTCAATCTTTGGGTTAATTGTCGGGGTTTCCGAAAGGAAAAACTATATATAAGCTTTTTGTGGAAATGAAGTAGCTCTTCTTTAATTCCTTGGTCATTCTAATTCTGGTCATATGGGATAAGGTTTTATGCTAGGGACCCTACAGGAGAAAACTCTTCAGCAATTCTCCGGTGAGCCCTGATACTAGCTGAGGAGAACATTGAGGCCGTAGAGAAGTGTTCTCTTCAGGTAGAACTGCTTGGGAGACGATAAAAAACTATCTCATGTGATTATAACTAGGAATTTTTAAGGAAAATTTAGCTACTTCTGAAACAAATTAGCAAGAAGTATGGTGAGTACCGAGTAGGATTTTTACATCACTGGTGCACGTCCGACTGTCTTGTTGGTTTCGCCAACCTGTAAGATCCTAATAATAAGGGAAAACACTGTTTCAAGTTAATTAACATCATCGTGAATGAGATGTCTATTTCCAGTGAATAGTAATTAGAATAGTAACCGAATAGTACATCCACCATCATAGTGCAAAAACACTGTTCACGAAGTGGAATTTTACTGCTAAAATTCATTGTATTTTGAATAGTAGCCGCTTGTCTTTGTTTTTTAATTAATAACCATTCTTGACTTGCCTCTAGTTATTTCAGCATGATTTCTTACTATAAAGGCAATCGATCTATAGGGGCTTCTACTATCTCTTATGGCTCCTAACTTCAATAATTCTTCTATATGCATTTTAAATTCTTCTATATCCCTTGGAGTAGTTTCTATTGGACATGTTTTAATTATATATTTGGGATTTATTATGTTTATTTTACATATGATAGAATTTTTATCCCAATGCTTCATAGGAATTTCTCCAATTATTTGGATATCTTTTGTATAGCATTTTTAGACTTTATATCCCTGCACCAATTGAGTGCGAATGATTGTAACCTTATGCATTTCACACAAGAGTTTAATGTATAATATTCTTCTATATTTTCACTAAGCTCATCTATTATTATTTCAGGGAGTGTATTGATTTTACTGGTATCTTGGAGATCAAGATTAGAAATTTCTAGGCACTTATCTGGGGGTGTTTCACCACGCTTTCGTACTTCTGAGATATATGGAACCTTATCTTGATATGGAATAAATGTGATACCTTATTCATGTATAATTGTGGTATGTAGTGATTGCTGCAAAAATCTTAGACCAATCATCATTTATCATTTATTATAGATAAATCTCTTATTGTAATTTCATCTATTATATATTTTGTATCATTTATGTATATTTCAACATTATAGGCTAGTTGGTTGTGGATCTTTTTTATCCTTGACATATCTGTGGATATTTCTGCTTTATTATCTTCTATCGTGTGACTATTTCGAGACATTTTATGAAGTATTTATCATGGATAATATTCTTTGTACATCCTGTATCAACTAATGCTAATATATGCTAGGAGGCTAAAATTGGAAAAAAAATATTGCAACAGTGCAAGGCTGAACCTGGAACATTATCATCGTTTCTCTTTTTTTTTCAGGGATGGACAATCTCAATTAAGTATTGCAAAAATTATGTCATTCCCGACGAGGCCTAAACATAAGTTGCATATTACTGCTATCTAAATACGATGACGATACAGGAACAATTAAATAAGTACACATTGGTTTCCAAATTCCAATCGCATTGTTTCGTAGTTACAGATTTCCTCCGTATATGCTGCAGTAGCACACACTGATACATAGAATTTATGTTTTAAACAACCGGTACAGCCGCTCCTGGTCTGATGCGAGTCAAGTGCTAAACTTTGCAAAGCAGAAGGAAAAGAAAATCTGCATGAATTATTAGAGCATGGCCGTTTTGAGCGGTTGATCACCATTTAAGATACACATTTACAAATGGCATCCACAATATTGAACATTAGCAGTCAAGAAATATTCTCAGACAAATTTGTTCAATGAGCAGATGAAAAAAATTCTACATACTCAAAGTTCCAGTTTTCCAAATACAAGTTTTACCAGTTGCACTTGGTTGCCCTGAGGCAGAGTATCTGGACATGGTGTACCCGAAGGAATAGAAATAATACAACAGACTGATGAACTCAAGAGGCGCCAGACAAACGAACTATATAGACATTTACAGAACCATCACATTAATTATGAGCTAAATTTCATGCACCTCAGACTGACCACTTATTTACCGTGTCCAGAGGACCATCATCTGGAAAAAGCACATCACATCCTCCTAACATCTCCTGTGATCCAAAACTCAACAGGAAACGCTGTGCTTATCTCCAGATTATGATTTTTACAGAGCACATGTAGAATTTCTTCAGTGCTAATACTGAACCCTTTCATCGCCGTCAAAATTAAGACCTTCAATACCTTTGAGAGCAGACTCGTAGTTCTTAATGTTAGATGAGTGCCGACCTGAAGATGAATGCTTTGGCTCTGCTGAATTGGCTGGTGAGCTCCTCTGAGGACCTGAAGTTCTACGAAATGCCCCAGGGCTTGCATCAGTTGTACGTGTTCGTGAAGGCTCAGAAGTATCAGCTGCCACCACATCCCGGCTACTTGAAACAGCAGCTCTCCTTGACGATCCACTTGATCGTCCCAAAAAATTCGAACCAGGTATCTAAACAATAGAAGCAGCCAAAGTAACAAGATTGAAATATGACCAATATTTCAAGCTAATGCTTTGGACTGATAAAGATACAGTAACATTTAAAACTATGATTAGTGTCATTGATTAAAAACACAACAACATTCACAACCAACTGAAAAGATGGAAGGTTACAAAGTCATAGCACAAGCAACCCACAGAACAACAGCAAACTTGCACAATGATGGAAGCATTTTTGCTAGCCACAGGACTCGCTGAACGAGAAAGCACATGAGTATTCAGTACAATGTGATGTGCAGGATTGGATGATGAACTGGGAAATGGCAGTTTATGATTTCCTTTTAAGGTAGGAATTCAGCAAACCAGAACTCCAGTTTATGAAAACAAGTTATGGTTGATTCAAAAAAATTCTGGCTAGTTCTCGCATTGTTCTTCAGTCAAACTAGAAAATGAAAAATAGTATCTGCCTCATCTCGCAATCACCTTGTCCAGTCCCCTATGACCATCAAAGGAAAATAGGGAGAGAACTCACCACAGGATCTTTAGAAACAGGACCATCATTTCCTACAGGCGCTTTCTGCTTAGACAAAGTCCCCACGCTTGCAACAGGGGGTGGGGCACGACGTCGATCCATTGATGACCAACCACTAGTCCTCCCTTCCTCAGCACCTAAAAGATAAAAACAATGAATAAATGAACATAGCATAGTTAAGAAAAGTAACTCATTAACTGTTGCAATACAAACATGACAAAATTAATCCCTATCCCCTGGTTCAATGTAATGTCATAGAAGAAACTGAACCTTGCAGTAACTAAGGTGTTTTATGTTATAAGCCAATTACTCTAGTGATATTGAAAAAAAACACTAGCAATACTCATATGGAACTCTCAAAGTAGATCAATTACCAGACTGCTTGTCATTCTGTAATGCAGGTGGCACCAATCCAGAAGGTCCCGCACCATGGCCCTGTAACATAGGTAATGCATCAAAATTTTCCCCACAGATGGCTAAAAAATGCGCATGTTTGGTGGGTGGGTGCTTGAGGGACAGACTCACCACAGCACGGGGTGGAGCACTAGCAATTTGAGATTGCTGGTACTTCAGTATTGTCCAGTCAAACACATAGTCAAACTGAAAACCTGCAAATCATTATGCCAATTATGAACCATCTGCCTGGAAAACTTTTCTAATCATTTTGGATGTTTAGTATTTTAAGAATGTGTAGAGCATGGTTGTTACGCCGTCGCCTAGGCGGAGCTAGGTGGACGCCATACCCATTCACCACGACGCCGGGGGGGGGGGGGGGGGGGGGGGGGGGGGGCAGGGGGAGGAGGCACCAGGAAGAGGAGAGGAGGCAAGGCGGCGGGGGAGGACCGGAGGAGGTGAGGTGGTGACGAGTGCGGGTCTGTGGGAGAGACGAGAGAGGGGGGGGGGGAGTCGGCAGATATAGAGTCGCCATGCTGAGTATGAGTATGTATGCATGTTGGATACATACATGCACAGCACGGCGACTCGCCTAGCATCGCCGTGGCGTCCAGGCACCCCTCACTCGCCTTGGTCGCTGACTACGCCGTAACAACCATGGTGTAGAGTACAACAACCATGGTGTAGAGTACAACAGGCTTCTATCAAGTATGGAGGAAATTAATATTGCATGGACTTCTTTAAGCATGAAAAGGGAACTAACCTTCACGAATAAAAAGGTCACGAAACAGTCGCTTAAGATAGGAATAATCAGGCTTGTCGTCAAACCGCAGTGAGCGGCAATAATGGAAATATGATGCAAACTCAGTAGGATACCCACGACATAGAGCCTGAAATAGAATGGTAGCATTAAGACCAACAAAATCTACAGGGCAGAGTGCCAACTTTTTCTACAAGTACTCGAAGTACCTCAATTGATGTTGCAACTTTTTTCTCACTGATTTTCTCATACTTTTGCTTCTTTGTTCCTGCTTTCAGACCTTGCCAAGGAAGGCTGAAAAGAAAACAATGTTACACCTGAATTATCAATATATGGCACATAAAATGATCAAACAATTAAACTCACCTTCCTCTTAGGAAGTACATAAGTACATATCCAAGAGATTCCAAGTCATCTCTTCGGCTTTGTTCTGATCATTTGAAAAAAGAACAAAAGTAATAGTCAGAGAATAAACTGTGAAGGGCAAGGATGTATGACTGTCGCTCCACTTGACAACAAATTGAAGCACAAAAAGGTGGAAGTTTTAATGTTGAAAAATCATTTACGGTATCAAATCCTCACCGATGCCAAGATGAGTGCTCACACTTGCATATCTTGCTGTCCCAGTCAAGTTCTTATTCTCTCTGCAGCATTAAATAGCAAGTTAGAATGCAAGGGGAAGCAGATCAAAAAAAAAGAAAATTAATAAAAAGGTACACATAAAATGATATCTTCGAGAAACTGAGAAAGCACTAGAAAACATGAAATGATGTGGAACGGCAGCATTATTATAATTCTCGTTCCCACTCACACTCCAGTGTGGACTGAGAAATTACTATCAAAAATGACTTAATCGGGTATAGTACTTCCTATATAAATCATAGATCTTAATATCTTATGCTGATAAACACACATAAATTAACTCAGGCATGGTCCAGCAAATGACAGAAGAGAAAAAAAAATACAACTAACTCCCGCTAACTAGAAAAATGAATATGCTTATGTCAGGGGGCAAAAATAAAAGGAAAACATGGATAACTCAGTGATCCTGAGCTAATTGCCCCTTTCGTTGCACCTATATGGGATGTGCTGATGCGTTGAGGTATCCCTGTACTTTTTGGCAAGACCGAAGTCTATAATATAAACCTGAAATAAACATACAGAGCAACACATCAAGTGGTAAATAAACCCAACAAAATATATCAACGGAAAGTGGAATGCTTATTAAAAGCTGCATTCTTGCTCACCTGATTAGCTCGCCGACCAAGACCCATGAGAAAATTATCCGGCTTAATGTCTCGATGCAGAAAAGACTTGGAATGGACATATTCCACTCGATTTATCTACAAGTGGGAAGCGGAGATCACATATAGCTCATCAGCAAAGAACAAGCGAGAAAATAAAAAACACAAACAAAAAGAAACAATACAGGAAAGTAGAAAAGTCAAGAGGAAGAAAACCTAATGTAGGAAGGACAAAAGAAAATGTAAAAGACTAGTGAAAATTTGAGTGTCTGAGCAAACACAAGTGTTGGTGTGGATAGCAAAGGTCTATCCGCCTATAAGTTAATTCCTTGCTATATGAAAAAATAATGTATTAAGGATTCGGTAAGGAATAGCTTGGAGTATGCATACCATCTGATCAGCGAGCATAAGTACAGTCTTAAGAGATAATTTTCTGCTGCAAAAATTAAATAGGTCCTCCAGGCTTGGCCCCAGCAAATCCATAACCAAGACATTGTAGTCTCCTTCTACACCAAACCATCTGACATTTGGGATTCCAGCTGCCAGAACAAAGATAGTCAAAACACACTTGTTTTATCACACGCTCCTACAAAAAATATGGAGGGTGTAGAGCTTCCATACTTCCTCCTTGCAAAATCCTGTAAATCTTTGATTCATAGAGCAACTGAGGATGTTTTGTCTTCACATTTTCCTGCATAAGAAACAAAGAAATCAAATGCCAACTTCATAAAGCTGATACTAGTAATTAAGATAAATAACCTTGCACTCTCAACTTAATAATTTATAAAAGTTAAATACTACTACCACACATATCTATGTTGCATCTATTGGTAATGCCAATCTATTTCTAGACTCTCACTCCACACATCAAAGAATGTTGCAATACATCTGAGGAAAATATGAAGTTCCTGATTCTCCTCATTCCTCTCCTGGTTCATTTTATCTCTCATTTATTCACTGATTAGCTATCATCCAATACTCCAGCAGCTGAATGTAAATGATCAGTTTGCCAAGATTAACTGAAAGCGCCTAAAAACGCATCAAGCCCAACCAAGTCAACCACACCACTTGAGCCCCATGGACCAATCAACTACTCCAAATGATTCATCCATGGACAAACTAGAGCTGATAGGGCGAGCAAACCCTTAATCCAGAGCCAACTCAAAAGTTCGAATTGCTTTGGGAACAGCGGCATATTCCGAACTTTCCTACAGGCACCCGCACTCAAGACCGAAATTAGCTGGAACTAAACAAGGTGTTCTTCAAATATTAGAGCGGCCCAAACACCAGATGAATAGAAACACACAGACTAAAACAGCAAAACTACTTAGTAGCATAACAAAGCTGGAATTTAACAAAGATCCAGGGAGTTAATCCGCAGCAACGGAGCACAGACCAGCTTAATCGCGACCTCCTCGTTCGTCTGGATATTAGTCCCTGCATGCAAAGAGACAAACATAGCCTTATCACAAACCGATGAAGGATTAGAAACCAAAAATTTGAGCACGAGCAACCCGCACCGAGATAGATCTCCCCAAAGGAGCCGCTCCCGATCTTGCGCCCGAGGCGAAACTTGTTCCCAACCCGCGGCTCCATCCAGCCCTCCCGAAAAAAACAACCAAAGCTCGGAAGCTTCCACCAAGAACAGCCGGAAAAAAGGCTAAAAAGACGCGCTTTTCCCCCCGGAAATCTAGCGGCGGGAGCCCAGATCGGTGCAGGGCGGCGGGTTCGAGGATCTGGGGGGTCGGAGGCTCTCGTGCTACCTAGGGTTTGGGAGGTGCAGGGAGGGGGAGGGGGAGGGGGAGGCGGCCATGGCCGTGTTGGTGCGTGCGTACACACGCTTGGATTTGGATTAGTTTTTAGAGGGGAGCTGGAGAAGTAGACGAAGCGAGCAAGCGAGGCAAGAGAAAAGAAAGGAACAGTGGCTGGCCTTTCGACCCTATCTACTATCTACTGGTTTTTTTGCTTTGCGTTTTAGTCCCCCTCTCTCTCCTCGCTTTTGCTGTCTCCACCTCCCTGGTATTTTTCTAGGGTATATTGCTTGGCGTACTCTCTTTGTTGCCTTCTATGGAAGGGGCCTGTTCGGTAAGTCAAAAACTGATCGGTTTTTAGCTTTTGCTACAGTACTTAACTTTCAAATATAGTATTTTCTCAAAACGGGGTCTACAAGTTAAACGATCTATACGTTAAAAGTCCAACATCTGTACCAGCCAAAATCACAAGTGAGTATTTGTCTATCTGTAATCTGTACCGTAAATAGCCAAAATTCAAAAATTTCAGTCAAAAATCACAAGCCGCAGCTAAAAAGAACTGGCCCAACATTTTGTCTCGCTTTATCGAGAGATTCGTGGTGTGTAAGATACTTCTTTTAACGTATTTGGGCTCATATGCATTTTCTCAATCGTTGTATCACAAAGTGTATGCACGTATTTTTTTCACTAAACATACATATATATAACTTGATTAAACAAACCAGACCTTAGGGATCGAATCCGGTAGATAGAAATGAACGGAAAAAAACTACTTTTGGCCGCATTTAACGTGTTATTTATAAAAATAGCATTCTTTTATCATCAATTACAAAAAAAAATAGCATTATCTACCGCTCAGTCACCGGACGGCAGGCTTCTCGGATCGACATGTGATGCACCTGCCACGTGTCGGCCCGATGCCCCTGTCACCGGATGACGGGGCGGCAGTTGTGCCACGTGTCGGCCTGCGAAACCTGCCGTCTGGTAACCGAGCGGCAGGTGCCACATGTCAGCCCAAGAAGCTTGCCGCTCGGTGATCGGGCGGCTGATAGTGCCATTTTTTACAATTGATGTTAAGATAATGTTATGTTTGTAAATAACATATCGAATACAGCCATTTCCACTAATGATTCAGAAAGAACACCATCGGTTTTACTACTGTCCTTGTGATATTTTTTATATGGGATCAATTATCTCAATAATGGAATAGGTGTACATAGCAAGCTTAAGCACGAAGCATGGGCATGGCCCAAGAAAATTTTGCTTGCCACACTAAATGCTTAACCCTAATGTACACATAGATTACGACTAGGCTATGACTGGCATTGGCGTTGGTTTGTAGTTTCTGTTTGGCTTCATGGATTGGAATAGGTTGCTTGTGAGATGTGATGTATCATTTTTTTTGTTTTGTGTCATGTATTTTTATTAACACAACTTTTATGTACTATTTGTAGAGAAAAAACAATCACAATATACTTTCAATAGAAGACTTTGCGGTTATGTTACATTAGTACCAAAGCATTATGACTTTTGTTGAGTTAAGATAGACTCGTATCTAGTCTTTTAGAATTTAATAAAGTGTATCATAAAAAGTCATAGATAAATCCTACTAAGGCTAAGTCCTATTCTTTTTTAGCTTTTAGCTTTTCTACATAAACTAGTTTTTAAATAGAGTGTCTTTTCAAGATGGGGTCTACTAGTTAATTATAGTACATACTGTACCGACTTCATTTATATCGGCAAAAACCGCACGTGAGTTTCTGTTACTCTGTAATATCTCATACGAACAGCCCAAAAGCCATAAGCTGCAGCCAAAAGCCATAAGCCTCAGCCAAAAAGAACAGGCCCTAAGACTCTTACTACTATTTGGATTAATATTCTTTCGCTAAATTGGAGAAGAGTTAGGATGGACTATATATAAACCATAAGGGGTGACCATGGAAAGCAATTAAATATGCTCATCCAAAGTAGAGGGCACACGATAGAATTAAACACTAGAATATTCTTTAGCACTAAATTCTTGTATAGGGTAAAAGATTCGAAAGGGTTGTGAGTGAGCAACAATCTCTTATACTCTTTTGAGATTGTGCTTAAAGAATTTGCAGTCAACTTCACTAAATCTTTTCTCTCTTGTCGTGGTTGCTTTAACGTCGTATTTTGATTTTCTCTACGAGATTCATCTTCTTTATTTTTGATACCGTGCATGCTCGTATTATATCTCACAAACTCTGATCCAATCCGGGGGCTGCTACGTATAAAAAGGGGTATCAGAGACAAGTAGTATCAGAGTCAAGCCCGAATTAATCTGATTTGTGAAAAGATCGGTAAAGCATCAAGTGACACAAAATCAAGAACAATATTGACGATGTGGAATCAAATAAAGAAATTTGGTGACGGAGAAAATTTCATAGTGTGGCAATATATGGTAAAAGATGTCTTTGTCCAATAGAGACTAATCAATGCTCTTGAAGGGGACAAACCAGAAAAGACGTCTGATGAAGACTAGAAGGTGATAGAGCGGATGGCTGTCAGTACAATCTGTTTATGTCTCTCCAATGAGGTAAATGACTCGGTAATTAAGGAGAATTCACTAAACAAATTATGGAATGGCTTAAAAGAATTGTATATAGCAAAATTGCTAACAAACTGGTGGGTGCTGAAACGACAACTATACAGGTTGCACACGAAGGAATGTACACGGTTCGTTGACCATTTTAATGTCTTCAATAAGTTTATCACACAACTAACTAGTGTGCATAAGAAACTTGAGGAGAACAACAAGGTCATCATACTAGTATCATCTCTAACACCATCATGAGAGCAATTGATAATGAATTTTCTCATTGGGAAAACCACTCTCAACTTCAACACCAAAGTACAACGAAAGAGCTCTTAAGTGGATAGTCTAAGCAGGCTAGCTCAGACACTAACACGCACATTATAGTGATGTGCATGAGCCCCTGTAGTGAGAGCACTATCGAAGGTGGGAGAAAAAAAGGTGGAACTGACGTAGAGCCAGTTCTTGGAAGAGCACAATGATCTCAATGGATAAGAGTCAAGGTAGAGATTGTTGAGTTAGAATGACTTATATCTAGTCTTTTAGGTTTTGAAAATATGTGCTATAAATAGGGCTGTAAAAAAAGCTCGAAACTCGCGAGCTACTCGAGTTCGGCTCGTTCTAGGCTCGGTTCGAATTTTAAACGAGCCGAACTCGAGCTTGATCTCGAGCTCGCGAGCTTCACCGAGCCGAGCTCGAATAGTTCACGAGCCCCAATTCGAGCTCAAATAGTAATACATATTAATTCTTACCGAGCTTACAACCAAACTCGAGCTCGAGCTTTTCTTATTGTTGAAAACTAGTGTATATTTGAATTATTTTGACTGTTATCGAGCTTACTAGAGCCGAGCTCGAGCTTAAAATTTTCTTATTATTGAAAAATAGTGCATAATAAATTATTTTAATTGTTACCGAGCTTCAACGATTCGAGCTCGAGCCTACTCGAGCTTAGGCCGAGCCGAGCTCGAGCCCCGGTCCAAACTCGGACCCCAACTTGAGCTCGGCTCGAGCTTCTACCGAGCTCGAGCCTGGAAGGCCAAGCTCGCTCGAGCTCGGCTCGTTTACAACCCTAGCTATAAAGGGTCCTAGATAAATCCTACTAGGATTAGAATTTCTATTTCTATTTGGATCAAGATTCCTACTCTAAATTGAAGAATAGTTAGGAGGGACTATATCAACTATGGGGTGACCATGGAAAACAATAAACAATAAAGTCTACTCATTCAAAGCTGAGGGCGTACGAGAGAATTAGATATTAGGATATTTTTTAGCACTAGATTCTTGTATATGGTAAGAATACAAAGGTCCTAAAAATTCGAATGGATTGTAAGTGAGCGAAAATTTCTTGTATTCTTTTGAGGTTGTGGTTAAAAAATTTGCGATTAGCTTCGTCAAATCTTTTATCTCGTTGTGGTTACTTTAACGTCGTTATTTTAGTTTTTTCTATGAAACTCATCTTCTTTGTTCTTGGTGTCGTGTACGCTCGTGCCATATCTCATAAATTATAATCCAATCTAAGAGCTGTTGCGCATAACAAAGGGCAACACAGTGTAACAATTTTAATAGTGTGGTTCTTTTGTGGCACTTTTCGTAACTCTATTGAGAACATCTAGAAATGATAAGTTCAGTGGATGAAGTATCCGTAACTGTAATATATTGATATGCTGACATGTAAATTTGTAAATGTAACAACCTTCAGCCCAAAGCTGCCTGCCTGAGATATCAAATTAGTAAAAGCTAAGTGCTTTGTCTACATGGAATGCGATAAGCTGCCTGCTTGAGATATCAAATTAGTAAAAACTAAGAGCTTTGTCTACATGGAATGCATTGCATGTAGTGTTGCAATTTCGGGTCTGTTTGGAACAGAGGAATTTCACAGGAATTTTGCAAAAATTTTGCAGGAAACAGTTCAATTCCCGCAGGAATCGGGAAAAATTCCCGCATTCCAAACAGAGCCTCATTCTTGTGCAAGGAGAAAAGTCGTGGCAGATATCTTTGCAAGCAAACTCGCAGCTATCTCCCCACAGTTGACACATAACATGATACATAAACAAGGAAGCACTTATAATAGATTGCAAATAAAGCCCAAGTGATAGCCACAAACATCACTATGCCTAGCAAAAACATGCTATTCACATATCATGAGATAACTTTTGTATAGCTAATGAAATATCTCCGTGAAGTGTATTTCTTTAGCACGTCTTCATGCAACTCTGTAGAGAAGGTTGGCACCTTACCCTGTCTAAAGATGTACAAGAAAGTTGTGTGGGAGGCAACTCCAAATCTACAAAATCATTTACCCTTTTAGCACTGGATGACACTTTTCTAGATGCTGGCTCGAGGGGATTGATGTGAAGTGACCCTTAAAATTTTCTATTACCACCAAATATACATACATTTGTTGACCTAACTTAGCTAACCAAATGGCTGGACAAAACTATGCCTAGCACCTAACCAGACAAAGCAAGGGCTATTTTTAATCATGATAGGCTTGGGAAGTTTCAGGAAAATGCTTTTAGCTCATGTCACGAGGGAAGAAAAGAAGGTTGCATCTGCTAGCTAACCCCCCCCCCCCTTTTTAAAAGCATCTGCAAGCTAATCCTTAATTCCTAATACACTTGGAACCTGGGGCACAGAGAATTCTAAACCCTCTATATAATACATTCTGATTTGGACCAATTTGCCATTGGCTACTTCGTTTGTCAGTACTGAAAATGGAGACAAGTATGAGATCATCCTATCCTATCTTTAATTCATCACCTCAAAAAAAATCAATGAGAAACTGTGGGCTCATAGAAATTGGTAAGCATATACTCGCACAATTCAATAGAACCAGGATGATGCCATAAGATAGCAAAAATCCCCTATGAAGTCGTGTTAGGCTTGATAAACAATTAATACCTGTACTTGTGAAAATTTCATTTCTTAGACAAACATGTACTGCAACCAGTCAGCAGTCAAGAGTTGTTGCAAGACTACTGCCTACTGCTGCCGGCTTTTTATGTCTGACCAACAACAATTTTCTGGCTAAAAAATTTGCCACGATTATGGCAGCATATTCAGTAAAAAAAAAGTGTGGCTACGAACCAAACAACCTGGAAAAACCTCCACGGCTCCACCCACACACGCTCAAGGAAAACATAACAGTGCCGCAAGCACAGCAGAGACCCGCAAATACATGATGCATACCTGATAGCAGTAACAGAACAAACGAATACAGCACTTACCAACTGACCAAAGGAAAAGATGTAACCCGATCAAAATTCACAGCATATTTCCAAACTTCTGTTAGACCTATAAGGGCAGCATATGAGTAACCAACCCAAACTTTCAAGATGCTACTCTAGACTTCTAAATTCACATAAACATTTCAATTAAACAATGACATGATGCATCTGAGGTGCCAAAACAATCTTTGCTCCAGCAGCAGCTTTTCTAGGCTTTTTCCTTTGCTGGAGAGGTTAGTAGATGTAATGATGATGCATGGATTGTTGTGGTTGGGATGGGGTCCTTCCCTCGGGCTGAGCCAGGCCTCCTGATGCTGTGAGTACGCTCCACATTGCTCTTCAAAAACTTCTGCGCAGGCCTAGGTAGACGAGCAATCAATCGGGTTGAAGTAACAAGAAGTATCACTCCTGTAATAATGAAGAACCTGCAAGGAATATAAATTCTTTATTTTCTCGTAGCAGCCAATGCTCTACTTGTGTAAGTTGTGGAGTGTGTTCCAAATTGAAGCAGAGAGCACGAGGGACAACACATTTTTTGTTCAATGGAAATTTGTCAATCAAGAGAATATGCCTCCAGTCCAAGTGTCCAACACTGGTATTATTGTCCTAATATCTTGCTGATTTATCTACCAGTATCCATTAGTTATTACAGCAAAACTGAATTTACAAACCAGCAACCTTATTGGAGTAAATTGGAGTAGCAAAGAACTTACTAGATTCCATGATCAAAGTAAAACCAACACAACTTATGTAACAAGGACATGCTGTAGACTAATTCCAGCAACCTCTAGGTGCAGCATTAAATGAAATTGTACATTATAGTAGCTAAGATTTGAAGCCAGAGACAAGGGACCCAAATTAGTCAACAACAAGCACACAATACAGAATAAAAACACAATATAGCGTAAAAAATATTACCATCCAAGTAAGAGAAAAAAACGGCCTGTGGGAGCTGTTGGAAGATGTTCATCAAGTGCAACCATACCAGCGACAACACCAGACACAATAGATGCCACTGATGTACATGTGGACACAACAATTGCCCTCCCATGCTTGAGACCCCGAGTCTGCACAAATGAAATGACCCATTAGTGGAAAATAAAATGAGATCAGAACAAAAATCATTCAACAACTAATAGACAAGTCATCAAGGCAGATGTTAAAACACAAATATTTCATCAAATGGGTCCAACATATTATTGCTATTTAAAACAACAAAACAGACAAGAAAATGTCTGCAGTTAGGCAAACAACTAAAATTTTGCATACCATCAATGCCGAGTGAACACCTGCAAGTGAAGTTTGCATAGCTCAAATTTAGTATTAGTGAACATTATGTGGGATCACAAGTTATGTGGATCATATTCTAGCCTTTATGCATTTTTAGAAGGGAAATAATATCTCCTGTCTCTAACCCCACTATGCAGCCCCACTTCACAGTTCACACCCCTGGTCCTGCTTCAGAGAGACACAGACATTAACACTCCTCATGCCCCCATGTGGTGTACCCCACTTTTCAAGGTGTGGGCATCAGAAACTTGTTATGAGTTCAATTAATATCTACATGTTTTCTAGAAACACCACACAAACACTGTATACATTCTATCAGTGCCACAGTGCACACTATGAAGCAGGGAGGCACATCTCCAGGAAGCTAGATATACCTGATAAACAAATCCCACAGCACTGCAGGCCACACTACAAGAAATGGCAGCTGGCACAACAATCTTCGGAAAGCCCATTTCAGACATCACGAATCCCATCTTAGAGAACACCGATGAAATCCTATACACAAAAACAGTTATAATCACTGCTGAAATCCTATACATGAAAAACAGTTATAAGTCATCCCTACACATTGGGTCATTAAATAACTGTAAACTAAAAGAAAAAAGGTCCTGAGGCACCTTGAAGTAACATTTCATGATAAATGTATGATTCTAAGCAATATAAGATCCCCTCAACGAATGGAAATAGATATTATGAAGCGATGGATGAAAAAGCCTGATTTTAAGTCATATATGACCTCCTCAGTGATGAAAGGACGTAAAACACAGTGGTAAATGCAAATAGATTGTAAGAAATTACCCAAACAAAATGCCTGATTCTAATCCATATATGACCTCCTCAATCACTTCGGGTCCAGTCTGCATTGATGCATGGTGTCAATATTTGCAATGTGCAAACACGAATTGCAAATTTTAGAAATGCTCACCAACTCTTGTTCACGCCTTTGCTTTTTGTAGATATGAAGCCAAGTGTTGAGCAGAACCTTAATTGACACACACCATTAAAATTCTCCATCAATCTCAAGTTAGAATTCAAGCTCATCAAAACTATGATAATAAAAACCACCCTAGTACCCTACAAAATGAATCATGTTTCATATTGATATTTATATATAGGATTTTTTTGACAGAAATATATATAGGATTTTTTTTAATCAAATGGGAACAAATTGGTCCAACAAAAGCGCAGTTCTAACACTACCTTAACTTCAGCCAGCAGGTTTTTTGGGAGGTAACAAAGAGGTATAGGCAAAACAGAATTTATATATGGAAATGCAAGTGTAGTACTTATATAGCGCACGCCTAAAAGTCTTGTTGGTGGGTCAGAATTTTGATGCAAAATGGATATGACAAATTATGGTGAGAGAAAATCACTTCTTTTGGTAGAAAGCATACTTTAGTGGATGTAATAAAACTTACGCAGCAAAGAGTATGGTACCTACAAACAAGATGACAATGGAGAGCATTAGCCAAGGTATATTGAAAAGAGGAATCTTATCCACTTTCTGCTCCTCGCCTCCAACACCAACTCCTGAAGTTAGAGAACACATAGCACACCCAATCAAATGCATGGACACTAGCCTAAGATACTATCGTGAATCCTAATAAAGGTGTTTGAATTCCATTTCTATCTTGTCGCCATTAGATGTAATGTGAAGATTGTGAGTATGTTTCACCTATCGTGCCGAGGCCGGCCAACGTAATCGCCACCCAATCGAGGCCATTCATGACCTCCGTGAGGTAAAAGTGGGAGAAGACGCAGAGGATGGCGAGGCCGCAGCCGGCAATCGGCTGCACGACGGAGACCTGCGAAGAAAGCAAGCGCCAATCAGCGCAAGCCACCCAGTGACTGCACGACTGCGCAAAAACGCATAGAAGTGGGGGACAAGAGAAAGGGAGCGGAGGAGAAGGCAACGCACCGGCGCTTGCGAGAGCGCGGTGAGCATGAGGGCGGCGCCACACATGTCCATGAGGAACCCGCTGATCCAGAGCCTGTTGAGCGCGTACGCCCTAATCACCTGCGCACAGCAGCAAGAGGGAGTCACCGCCAAGATCTGGAACGGACGGGGGGGGGGGGGGGGGGGGGGGAGGAAGGGGGCCGGACCTTAAGCTTGAAGGAGAGGGGAGGGAGGATAAGGGTGCCCTTCTTCTGGAGCACCTTGCCGATGTTGTTGCCGGCGGCGCCGGCCAGCGTGAGCGCCACCGACTCCCACATCTCGCGCCCGCCTCCGCCGATCCGATCCAACACCTTGAGCGCGTGAGATTGGGTGTTTCCCCTTCTTTTTTACTAACTTTTTGGAGCGGCGGCGTGGAGGAGGAGACCGCGAAGGGAGGAGGTGGCCGAGTCCCGTGGCAGCCTGCGCTTTTTTCGGCCGCGCGCCTGGTGCCTGCGCTGCACCCCTACGGCACGTAGTTTTGTTGTCTTGCAGCTGCCGCGGCCGCTGTTGGTGGCGTCCACGTTCTCGTTGGTGGTGGCCTGGTGGTGGTGGGTGGGTCGCGTCGCGTCGCGTGTGCGGCAGGGGAACTCTACTCGAGCATGTGCTGCTCCAAGGGGATTCTGATTCGTAGATTTCGGCCGGAATCTTGGGTTGTGGCCTTTTTCTCAGCTCAGGGGCGCCTTCTTTTCGGCTGTCGATTAGGAATTTTTGACTCTACGGAAGTAATTATACGAATAAATTAAATATTAATAAATCACTTTAAACTACAATGAAGAAACTATTCTGTTTATTTATTCGGAGAAAACTATAAGTTATAAGCTTAAAAAAAACAAGGCCTATGGTCTTTGGGTTTCACCAAACAAATTAATGGGATGACTTCTTCGTCATCTTTTCGAAATAGCTTATCCGTATTCGATTTATTCACATAAACGTTCATGTTAGACCCAAAAGCTATCTATCGTGACTGAAAAAACCCACCTATTTTTCCATATGTTGTCTTATGCCTGTTGGCAAGTGCTGCTCCATACTACTACTTCTAGTCACGAGTATATGTTCTTATGATTTCAACGAACCACATTAGAGCAGGGGTGAATCCATCGAGGGGTTTTGTTAGGCTTCAACTTACCCTTCACCAGAGGAAGCCCCCCAACCCCCCTCCCCTGAGCCATGGCTGGCTGTAACATCCTGATTTCAGAGTCTTTTTGAAGCTTTTAAAATAAAATTCACCAGTTAGATTTTTCTGGAATTAATAAAAGCTTAAGTTAAATTTTTATTAATTAAAAGGATTTAATATGACTAAATTAATCAATAACATTTGCTGAAAATATTTTATTTGGGTTCCTTGTGTTTCAAGGAATTTTTGTGATTTTTCTTAATTTATTTGCTATTTTCTAGAGCTCGGGAGATTTTATTTGAATTTCTGAAAATAGAAAATCCTAAAAATCCCTAAAGGCCAAGTGGGTTGAAGCCCACCAGCTGACCCGGCTCGCGCCTCAGCCTACCCTGCTTCCACCCGCGCCCACTTTGCTTGGCAGATGACTGCCATGTGTCAGCCATCGGCCTTCTCTCCTTGCCCGCGCCCCTATATCTCGTCCATCCACGTGTCACTGCATGCATCGTCGTCTTCGTTTCGGTTTCTCGCCGCTGTCTTCGAGCTAGAGTCCTCGGCATCTGTACCGTCTCTGACTCAGCCTTCGTGCCATGAGAGCCCTGGCCTCCTCGGTGTCCGGGTATAAAGCCCCAGTCGTGCCTTGAGTTTTCCTCGTCCCACCGCCACGCTGCTCGCCGCCTCCGCAGCTATAGCCATCCTCTCCGGTTGCGGTCACCATCACCGTTCGCTGAGCTGTGCCGCCGGTGAGTCACCACTCTGCCGCCGTTGACCTCTCGTCGATGAGCCTCACCTCGCCGCTCCGCCCTCACTGTCGGTCAGCCACCGCCGTTGAGCTGCCCCGCTAGCCACTTTGCCCATTCTGCCGTCGACCGAACCCCCGTCGTTGCCTCAGTTCGCGCGCCTTCCACCTCGCGTTGCGCGCCCACTGCGTCATCTCGTCCCGTACCCACACCCGCACCCATGCCCCGATGTCGTTCCGCCTTCTCCGTGAACCCAATCCACCGTGCACCGTGTCGCTGACAGTTGGGGCCCACACGTCAGATGCACTATGTTGTAGACCGGTGGACCAAGCCTCGTCAACCCTAGCCGAGTCAGCTGCCACCTCAGTCCTAGATCTGACGTGTCAATGCCACATCAGCTTTACCTAGCACGTCATCAGCCCAGTCGCACGTGCACTATTCTATACATTGAGTCCACCGTAAACTAGCCTTTCCGTGCACCAGGTTCACAGCACAGTAGTTTTTCCAATTTTTAGTTTTTTTATTTAGATTTGATTTTTCAAGAGTCCGTTCTCCTCTATCCTAGCTCCGATTGACCCCGTTCTTTTTCCTAAATTCATCTAAAATTGAGCTCTACCTTTTTGTTTATGGTTTTGAAGTTTTTGGAGTTCATTTGAATTTTATTTGAATTTATTTTGTGCCTCGTTTTGTTTTCTCTCTTGTTATATCACACTTTCGAAGGAACTGAAGCAAGATTTGAAGACCAAGAGCCATTAACTGAGAAAGGCCAAGTCAAGTCGTGTCCTTTTGATCATGTTGAACCAAGATTTTAAATCTATTATTTATTATTTTATTTTAAATTATCATGCATCGCTATTTTATTATAAAACCTTTGTATTAGTAGTTATTGTCTAAATTGATTAATCCCTCCTTGATAATTTCAATACCATAATTCCATCGTTACCATAGGATGAGTAATTATCTAAATGATGCAATATTAGTTGTCATATAGGTTGTGCGCTTAATTTGCTTAGCCATGCTTATAGTTATGATTAGGTTCATTATCACATGTAATCAAATAATTAATTTTGACTTAATGAGATATTGAATCATAATGGTAGCCACAATTACAAAATTTGAATACCATGACATGGCAGGTGTCATTGATGTTGGTTACACAACATTGGTTTTTACTTGGACACGTGATCGTGCAGTAAAGGGGGAAGTGTGGATTCACTTCAAGGGATGCAGATGTGAGAGACCATGTGGTCGTGACTCCATGTGAATGATGAGTAATTGACAAAGGTTTAGGATAGTCGAGTTTGGGTTGTGTGGTCGAACCATGTCGTTGCGCGGTGCAACGGGCTCGGTCGGACTTGGTCAAACTTGGTCGTATGGGATTAGGTTGCATATTCCGATGATTCGATATGTTTGGACTTCATCATGAGTAAGTATGATGTGCTTATGCTATTTACGCATTCATGTATCGAGCGGTGCTATGTGATGTGTTTCTTGTCTGTGTGACTGCATGACGTCGAGGTGGAGTCGTGGTGAGACACGAGGTGACCGGACTAGACACAAGGAGGTGTCGAGGTCAGAACGGTCGGATGTGTCGAAGACGGCGGAGATTCGATGTGGTTGCGAGTCGTGGACGACAAGGAGCGCGAAAGCTTCCCGGAAGGTGCACGAGGGGCGAATCGTTAAATTCACAAGGCTGCACAAGCGGAAGTGGGCTCCGTCGGATTTAGCGGGCGTAACGGGGTGGAGACTCGTTAGCCAAGCGCTATAAATAGGTGGAGGGGGCTGCATGCCTCCCCATGGCTTTAGGAGAGAGTTTGGGTTTTAGTGGGTCAAAAGAGGCTTTGAGAGGTGGTTTTGCTTTGCTCTTTAGTGGTTGAGGGCAGCAGCACCTTGTCTCCCACGATCATCTCCCTTCTCTGTGTGTATTCCTCCCTAGCAAGCATGTAGAGAGGTGTGTTCTTGAGATGGGGAGAGGAGAGGATTGAGTGGTGAATCCATGTAATCATCCATGGTTCTAATGTCCATGCGTATCAGGACTCCTATGTATTCCTTTTGGTTCAATGAATGAAAATCTGAAGTTTCATTTCTTCTGTTCGTGCTCTGTGCTCTCTGTTCTTCCTTCGTTCTCCTTTTTGGCTTGATTTTGAGTTTCTTGATTTCTTGTTGTTTGGTGTTGAGGAGAGCCAAAATGGGTTGCTCTATGTTGGGATGATGCCCCAAGATCATTTGATCGAGTTTACCAAGAGCAAACTTCGTTTAATTTTAGATTTGGGTTTTTGAGCCTCCCTGTTCTTCATTTCCTCCTTCTAGGGTTCAATGCAAATCTTGATTCCCTTCGCGAGATGGCTTGAAATTTGGCATGGAGAGTCCAGAGGCTATTGAGTAGCTATCCTCAAAGTTTCATGGCCAAAGAATCAAATCTTGGGGAGTAATTTGATTTTTTGGCGCAGACATGCATTTTTAGGTTTTGAGACAGAAGAATCCTTGTTCTTTTGATTTTCTAGTGAATTCTCAAAATTGGCTCTTGGATTATTCTTCTGGGAGTGTTCCCTAGCTATCCTCAAAGTGTCTCAAGCCAAGAATCCAAGAATCTTTGCGAATTTCTCAGATTTCAGAAAATCCTGTTTGCTGATTTCCTCGAGAGGTACTACCGCTCGGCTCAACGGTACTACCGCCCAGCGGTACTACCGCTCGTATCAGCGGTACTACCGCTTGCAGTCAGACCTGTTCTGAATTTATTTTTCTTGACTGTCTCTTTCTGGATCTGGTTTATCCTTGTTGCTGTGGCTTCCAGTAGTGCTGTTGTAGGGGTGGTCCAACCCCCCGTGACTAGGCCGTGCAGCTAATCCAACATGTAATAGGCCCAATAGTGTAGAAGATTATAACAGTGTAAATATACCAATGTACCCTCATCCCTTGTAAGCACTAAGGGGTAGAATGGGGATTTCCCATTCTACCCCACTCATATATATAAACCCCCAGGAGGGGCAAAGGGGGGGGGGGACTCCTCTCATTCTCACCATCCATCCCACAGCTCTAGCTCTCTTCCTCTCCTGTTACCAGTCTCCTCTTTCCCTGTTTAGCCCGTAGCTACAACAGATGGCGCCGTCCGTGGGGACTGAACGAAAAGTCGCTTAAGGAGTTGAGAGCTGTTCTTGGGAGTATGCCATTTAATTTGTAGCACTGGCACCGTTGGCAGATAAGTACTTCGCTCTGTCTCGTATATGCTGTATTGAATAGATCTGGGATCTAGTCGAAGCATGTATTGAATAGATCTGAGATCTAATTGAATCGCCTATTTCGATGTTGCTGTCATCTCCGTATGGGGGGCGGTCACGCAGGAAAATTATTCCTGGGACGACTCGGTGATATACTCACATCTCCGCCTCTGCGCGACGTCAAGCCGCAGCACCGAGTCTCTACGCGTCGTCACCACCCTACGCGAGGTTCCGAGGCCTCCGCGCTCGCGGACTCCGCTGCCACCAACCTTCGCGCGTAATGGACGTCGCCGGACCCCATGCAGGCGCGAAGCCTCCCTAACGCCGAAGACGAAGTCGCTTGCTCTGGGCTTCCGAAGGTCTCCGATCCGTGACTGCGAGGTCGCCCCACGCCGTGGCCTCCACGGCGAAGTCAAGTCTCCGCGACAAGCTGCGTGCGTACGTGAAATATTAACTCATGCGCGTGTACATCAATCCAGGCAAGCTTCACCCATGCATGCATTCAACCTCCCATCCGCATGTCTACCAGGCATACATATCCATTCACGTCATGCATGTGTATCCATACATGCATGTACCTAAAATATCTGCTCATGTATGTGTACGGGGGTCATCCATCCGTGCATGATACGAAGTATCTAGCCAGGTGCGTAGTCACGCATGCATCGCCCAGAACCATTCGTCCATGCATGCGCAGGCTTTTTTTCTCTCTCTCTCGCACACTGCACGCGTAGCAGGTCACTCCGGCTCCGGCGAAATCGCTTGGCGCTCCGCTCGCCTCTGTGCGCTCGGCGACTACGCCAGTCTCCACCGGCCTTCGACCCGGCGGCTTCGACCCCCCGCTGGAGGCGGCTCCGACGAGGTCGCCCGGGGCTCGGCTCGCCTCCGCATACCCGGCTCCGTGCAGGACCACACCTTCGCGAAAAAGGCCTCGGCTTCACGCTGCTCCTGCGTCCGCACATCGGACCTCGCCGCCTCCGCGGTGAGGGCTTCGCCCTCGCGCCGCCCCTGTGCCTCCACGTCGAGCTGTCGCCTCTGAGCCGCCCGGACCCAGGATGACCTCGCCGGCCTTCGCCCGGACCCAGGATGGCTTCCATGCAGAGCCTCCGCACCAAGCCTCTGCTCCACGTCGAGCCTCTCCGTGTCCGCCCCCACACGAGCTCCGACCTCCGCTCGCTCCTGCGACACCCCGAAGTCCGGCATCGGCTGACTTCGCCACGACCACCCCCGCGGTGACGTCACCGGCACGACGACTTCGCCGGTCTGCCAGCGTGACTTCGCTCGACTTCGCTGGCCTCCGCCCAGCTCCACGAGCCGACTCCGTGCAGGCCCGCGAGGTCCCCAGCATCCGCGCCAGGCCATCGAGCCTCCACGGGCCTCCGCGCGATGTCGACGCTCCGCCACGAGTCTCCGCCGGTGTTGCGCCCATCTTCGCGCCGCCTTCGCACGAGAGCCTCCGCGACGAGACACCTCGCCGCGTCGAGTCCTCGCATCGACTCTCAATGCGACGTCAAGCCTCCGCGTCGCGTGGCAAATGGAAGCAATGGGCGAGGATGCGTGCACGCACGTATGCATGCATGCATGGCGAGATCCTTTTCATCACGCACACGCGTGCGTTTGTTCAGGGCTCGGCATGCTTGCGTAGGCGAACCAGCTTGAAGAGCGAAGCTCCGCGCCAATTGTCCTCCACTATGTCGCCGTCGCCTCGCGTCACCAGCCTTCGCGGTACGGAAACCAGGGAGTCTACCTCGTCGCCCTACGCACGACGCCGACCACTGCCCCCATGCCTCCAGGCTTCGCTCGCCTCCGCGCGACCAGGGACCCCATGGCGTCGAAGGCCACCTTAGAGCCTCCTCGCCCGTGGCCTCGGTGGACGTTCGAGTCCCCGCTCGGCAACGCGACTAGTCTCCGCCGAGCCCCTGGGTCTCCGTCAAACGTCGCGCGAGCAGCTTCGAAGTCTCCGCCAACCTCGCGCGAGCAGATCCGAAGTCTCCGCCAGGTCTTCCGGAGTCTTCGCCAACGTCGCGCGAGCGGCTCCGAAGTCTCCACCAACGTCGCGCGTGGAG
Organism: Dendrocalamus latiflorus; assembly: GCA_017311315.1. NCBI lineage: Eukaryota > Viridiplantae > Streptophyta > Magnoliopsida > Poales > Poaceae > Dendrocalamus > Dendrocalamus latiflorus. Next base: position 45,476,543 of record CM029666.1, on the reverse strand, counting down.
TGAGCTGCCGCGGGAGCCAACATGAGGGCAACATCTCCATCGCAGGCATGTACCATTCAGGCAGGTGCGAACCACACTCCATCCGCTCAGGCGCGAGCACCAAAGGCGTGCGCGGGGTACAGGAAGACAAAACGAAGCATCCATCCGCGCAGCGTACACAGTATTCATCTACCCACGCCCAGCTTCGGCCGACTTCGTCGCGACGGACTCCGCGACGACCTCGCCGACCTTCGCTCGGCCCCGCGACGTCGACCTTCGTTGCTGGCGTCACGTGACGAGCTCCACGACGACTTCGCCAGCATTCGCCCGCAGACTCCAGCGACCTTCGCTCTGCAGCGATTTCGCTGGCCTCCGCTTGGCGAGGCCTCGGAAGAGGTCTCCGGAGCAGGCCACCACCCCGTCTGGTACGTATTGCATGTGATTACGCATGGAGCTTTAATGATCACCGTTGTTTTCTTGCGTGCATGGCATTAAGGAAACGGTTGTGCATCATGTCGTTTATTGCGGGCGCAGTTCCATTTTGAGAGCATTTGGTTTGACCGTGTTTGCTTCTTCGGTCTTGGCCTGTTCTAGGCTACCGTGGCATCTAATGCTTTTCCCGTACTGCATTCTGGAGCATTTTGTTGTCGCAAATCTTCGGCCATTTCTTCGATGCCTCTCTTTTGGTCCTCATTTTTTATTTTTAAATCGCACGACGGCCTTGCGCCTCGGCGTACTCTGCGGAGTATAAATAAGACGTAGCGTTGAGCTTGCCTCCGCACGCACCAGTCCACGGACTTTAAATAAGACGTAGCGTCGAGGTCCGCCTCCGCACGCGCGAGTCTACGGACTATAAATTAAGACGTAGCGTCGAGGTCCGCCTTCGCACGCACCAGTCTACGGACTTTAAATAAGACGCAACGGGGGGACGCCTCCGCGCGCATTCTACGGAGTATAAATAAGACGTAGCGTTGAGCTCAGCTTCCGCACGCACTAGTCTACGGACTTTAAATAAGACGTAGCGTCGAGGTCGCCTCCGCACGCGAGAGTCTACGGACTATAAATAAGACGTAGCGTTGAGCTCAGCTTCCACACGCTCCGGTCTACGGACTTTAAATAAGACGTAGCGTCGAGGTCGCCTCCGCACGTGAGAGTCTACGGACTATAAATAAGACGTAGCGTTGAGCTCAGCTTCCGCACGCACCAGTCTACGGACTTTAAATAAGACGTAGCGTCGAGGTCGCCTCCGCACGCGAGAGTCTACGGACTATAAATAAGACGTAGCGTTGAGCTCAGCTTCCGCACGCACCAGTCTACGGACTTTAAATAAGACGTAGCGTCGAGGTCGCCTCCGCACGCGAGAGTCTACGGACTATAAATAAGACGTAGCATTGAGCTCAGCTTCCGCACGCACCAGTCTACGGACTATAAATTCAGACGTAGCGTTGAGCTCAGCTTCCGCACGCGCGAGTCTACGGACTATAAATAAGACGTAGCATTGAGCTCAGCTTCCGCACGCGCGAGTCTACGGACTATAAATAAGACGTAGCGTTGAGCTCAGCTTCCGCACGCACCAGTCTACGGACTTTAAATAAAACACAACGGGGGACGCCCCCGTGCGCACTCTACGGAGTATAAAAATTGCGACAGGGCCGAGGCACTAGGGAGTGCCTCGCTTTAGGCGGCACATCGCTTGGATATCGCGCCCTCGCGCGTGTTGCACAAGGGAGTTAGGGGAACGGCGGCTCCGCCTCCCTGCCTCCGCGCGCGTAGCGCCTTCGGCCTACGCCGCAAGCGCCCGCTCTTCGCGGGCACTCTTTTTGAAGGTAGGGGAATGGCGGTCTCGCCTCCATGCCTCCGCGTGCGTGGTGCCCTCGGCCTACGCCGCAAGCGCCCGCTCTTCGCGGGCACTATTTTTAAAGGTAGGGGAACGGCGATCTCGCCTCCTTGCCTCCGCGTGCGTGGTGCCCTCGGCCTACGCCGCAAGCGCCCGCTTTTCGCGGGCACTATTTTTAAAGGTAGGGGAACGGCGGTCTCGCTTCCTTGCCTCCGCGTGCGTGGTGCCCTCGGCCTACGCCGCAAGCGCTCGCTCTTCGCGGGCACTATTTTTAAAGGTAGGGGAACAGCGCCTTGGCCTCTCTACCTCCGCGACGCCTTCGCCCCTCTACCTCCGCGTGCGTGGTGCCCTCGGCCTACGCCGCAAGCGCCCACTCTTCGCGGGCACTCTTTTTGAAGGTAGGGGAACGACGGTCTCGCCTCCTTGCCTCCGCGTGCGTGGTGCCCTCGGCCTACGCCGCAAGCGCCCGCTCTTCGCGGGCACTATTTTTAAAGGTAGGGGAACGGCGGTCTCGCCTCCTTGCCTCCGCGTGCGTGGGGCCCTCGGCCTATGCCGCAAGCGCCCGCTCTTCGCGGGCACTATTTTTAAAGGTAGGGGAACGGCGCCTTCGCCTCTCTACCTCCGCGGCGCCTTCGCCTCTCTACCTCCGCGTGCGTCGTGCCCTCGGCCTACACCGCAAGCGCCCGCTCTTCGCGGGCACTATTTTTAAAGGTAGGGGAACGACGGTCTCGCCTCCTTGCCTCCGCGTGCGTGGTGCCCTCGGCCTACGCCGCAAGCGCCCACTCTTCGCGGGCACTATTTTTAAAGGTAGGGGAACGGCGGTCTCGCCTCCTTGCCTCCGCGTGCGTGGGGCCCTCGGCCTACGCCGCAAGCGCCCGCTCTTCGCGGGCACTATTTTTAAAGGTAGGGGAACGGCGCCTTCGCCTCTCTATCTCCGCGGCGCCTTCGCCTCTCTACCTCTGCGTGCGTGGTGCCCTCGGCCTACGCCGCAAGCGCCCGCTCTTCGCGGGCACTATTTTTAAAGGTAGGGGAATGGCGGTCTCGCCTCCTTGCCTCCGCGTGCGTGGTGCCCTCGGCCTACGCCGCAAGCGCCCGCTCTTCGCGGGCACTATTTTTAAAGGTACGGGAACGGCGCCTTCGCCTCTCTACCTCCGCGGCGCCTTCGCCTCTCTACCTCCGCGTGCGTGGTGCCCTCGGCCTACGCCGCAAGCGCCCGCTCTTCGTGGGCACTATTTTTAAAGGTAGGGGAACGACGGTCTCGCCTCCTTGCCTCCACGTGCGTGGTGCACGTCTTCGGCGCTCGACGACACGTCTTCGACGCTCGACTCCGCCGTCCGCCTCGTAGGCATCGCCTCGGGGGGACGACGCGTCTTCGGTGCTCGACGACACGTCTTCGGCCCTCGACGCCGCCGTCCGCCTCGTAGGCATCGCCTCGGCGGGACGGCGCGTCTTCGGCGCTCGACGACACGTCTTCGGCCCTCGACCCCGCCGTCCGCCTCGTAGGCATCGCCTCGGCGGGACGGCGCGTCTTCGGCGCTTGACGACACGTCTTCGGCCCTCGACCCCGCCGTCCGCCTCGTAGGCATCGTCTCGGCGGGGCGGCCCATCTTCGGCGCTCGACGACACGTCTTCGACGCTCGACTCCACCGTCTGCCTCGTAGGCATCCCCTCGGCGGGACGACACGTCTTTGGCGCTCGAAGACACATCTTCGACCCTCGACTCCGCCGTGCGCCTCGTAGGCATCGCCTCGGCGGGACGGCGCGTCTTCGGCGCTCGACGACGCGTCTTCGGCCCTCGACCCCGCCATCCGCCTCGTAGGCATCGCCTCGGCGGGGCGGCACGTCTTCGGCGCTCGACGACACGTCTTCGGCGCTCGACGCCGCCGTCCGCCTAGTAGGCATCGCCTCGGCGGGGCGGCGCGTCTTCGGCGCTCGACGACACGTCTTCGGCCCTCGACCCCGCCGTCCGCCTCGTAGGCATCGCCTCGGCGGGGCGGCGCCTCTTCGGCGCTCGACGACACGTCTTCGGCCCTCGACCCCGCCGTCCGCCTCGTAGGCATCGCCTCGGCGGGACGGCGCGTCTTCGGCGCTCGACGACACGTCTTCGGCCCTCGACCCCGTCGTCCGCCTCGTAGGCATCGCCTCGGCGGGATGGCGCGTCTTCGGCGCTCGACGACACGTCTTCGGCGCTCGACTCCGCCGTCCGCCTCGTAGGCATCGCCTCGGCGGGATGGCGCGTCTTCGGCGCTCGACGACACGTCTTCGGCGCTCGACTCCGCCGTCCGCCTCGTAGGCATCGCCTCAGCGGGACGGCACGTCTTCGGCGCTCGACGACACGTCTTTGGCGCTCGACGACACGTCTTCGACGCTCGACTCCGCCGTTCGCCTCGTAGGCATCGCCTCGGCGGGACGACACGTCTTCGGCGCTCGACGACGCCTTCGGCGCTTCACGGATTTCTTCATAGGCATTGCCTCTAGGGTCTGCGAGCTACCAGTTGCATCGGCACCCTCGCGCTTGCTGTCAGGGAACGGGGGGCTGGGGTGGGTTGATCCCGTCAGCTCGCCCATCGGGACCTCAGCGCTTGCTGTCGAGGGAGTATTGTTGTAGGGGTGGTCCAACCCCCCGTGACTAGGCCGTGCAGCTAATCCAACATGTAATAGGCCCAATAGTGTAGAAGATTATAACAGTGTAAATATACCAATGTACCATCATCCCTTGTAAGCACTAAGGGGTAGAATGGGGATTTCCCATTGTACCCCACTCATATATATAAACCCCAGGAGGGGCAAAGGGGGGGGACTCCTCTCATTCTCACCATCCATCCCACAGCTCTAGCTCTCTTCCTCTCCTGTTACCAGTCTCATCTTTCCCTGTTTAGCCCGTAGCTACAACAAGTGCCTATCTTCTTTCTTCATAGCTTCCATAGCTATTGGAGAAGAAGCATAAGTGTGGATTCTTGAGGGGCGAATTTATTTTTAGAAAGCGACATTCACCCCCCCTCTGCCGCCATTTCGGTCCAACAAGATGTCTTGCCTGGGTAATGTTAAGGACTTAACTTTGTGCGCTATTGATTTGAGACTTACCGTACAACCACATGTCTAGTATAGGATAGACCTGGCTGATTAATTTATGATGTTTCAATTTTGGTTCCGTCGTTGAGATGAATGTGGTGTGGTCATAGCCATGGATCCACATTAGCGCAAGAGGGGGCTGGGATAGCGAAACCTTAGAGTGGCGAAATTGGATTGAGATTGAACATTGAAAGGTGATCTTCTTGGTCGACATGCCAAAGGAAGCATGTTATACCGGTGACATTACAAGATGGTCATATCATGTGGGCAGTGGCGAAGCCAGGAACAAAATCAAGGGTAGGCTAAGCCGCCAAACTAGATTGTCACAAACACAATTTTTTACAAATATACCCTTCTCATTTGATCTCTATTTTTATTGACGTAATCTTTTATTAGTGTACGATACGTCGGATCAGCAATAATATAATTTTTACAAAGTCTTGGAAACTTTGTAATTGGATCCAGCAAGGCACCAACTCTCCAAGATTTCAAAGTTTCCACCAAGGCACCAACAACCGAACCAGTCATCATCTATTCATCTCCCCACCACTGCGCGTCTGCGTATCTCTCATCTTCCTTCTCACCTGGCAGAGTGTTGGTTCTAGTCAGGATCCAGCACACCTGAGTTTCTGCGCTGTTGGGTGGAATTTCAGAAGAAAAACAGTGTTTTCAGAACAACCCGAAAACAGCTGATGAGATCAGGAATTGTGGAGCAATTTTCTGTATCTCTCACTTTGAATACCAAAGGAATACAATATTTAACCCGTTTTACAACTGGTTCAACCAAAGGAAATAAGCCCCTAACTGCGATCCGATTTTGTCGGACGACTCACACACGACAACGCGCGTACTGCGCTATTTCTCTGAACTGAATACAAACTGCAACCCGAAACTTTCTAACGTGCTAGACACTGCTATCTGAAACTTGGTTCTGTATGAACCGACCTGACCAAGTCAGGATTATTTCCTACACAGAGGATGGGGGCCTTCTCTTGCTAGTCCCTAGTCCCCACTCCACTCCCCAGCAACACAAGTGAGGCCGGCAGGCCGCGATGCACGACTCCTCCTCTTGCTACGCCGGCCCTCCCTCCTGGATCTGCTCTCCGCCGACGCCGGCTGCTAGGCGCCAGCCGCCAATGCCGCCCTCCAGCCTCCCAGTCCCGGATCTGCTCTTCGGCGTCTCCGTCGGGATACGGACACCACTGCGCCGGCTTCCTCTTGCTAGCCAGCCCTCCCAAATCTCCTCAGCTCTCCGCTGGTGCCGGGTGGTGGAGGCCAGCTGCCAAGGCGCCGACGCCTCCCTCCCGGTCCCGTCATCCTAAATATGCTCTCCGACGTCTCCGCCTCTCCGTGGGCTACGGGCGCCAGCTGCTCTTCTGGGTCTCTATGGCTGTCGACGTTGCCGGCCGCCGCGGGCGCTCGTCGCGCCGCCCGGGGGGGGGGGGTTGCCGCCGCCGGGGGAGGTGAGGCTCCAGCCTTACCAAGCCCCCCTGCTGGCTTCGCCCCTGCATGTGGGTAAAGTTATGCAACCTCTGCAAAATGTAAAACTGTTCAAATAGCTGTGTCCCCGGTTATGAACAATGCTTGGTGATTTTACACGAGTGGTAGAGTTTTCATAAAAATTTGGATGGGTTAAGTTGGGAAGTGAATGGTTAATTCACTAGTGGTTCACTATGTGAATGATATTTCACGAGAGGTTCATTGGAGTGAATAGTCAGTTCACTTGTGGTTATTCTCAATTCATTTGAATATTTACTTATTAATCATTTTTAAAGTTTGCTTTCAATCTATTTATGGTATGTACTTTAAATTGTTGCTTTCTACAAAATAACGCTTCAGCCATCCTTTGGTAACCCTTGCATACTATATTGCATCTTTATTACAAACGACTTGCTGAGTACTCTATGTATTCGCAGCTATATCCATATTTGCTTAGTTGAAGGAGAAGAATCATATCAGTAGAAGGTATTTGAAGAAGGTTTCTTCGATGACTTCGCGGATTATGATTTCACTTCCTAGTCGATTGCATGTGGGCATGTCGAATGGCTACTACGCTTATTTCTGTTTTCAGCTGCAAGTTTCTTAAGCCTTTCAGGCTGTTATCTGTAAGCTTGTCCATAAGGTCGCAACTCTAATTATTAATAATATTTAAGTCTTTTCTTAGTAAATCGTGATATGGTCAATATTTCATCTTTGTTTATACTGTGTGCACTAGTGTGATCCTAGACTAGTGTAGAATACACAGAAGAGTCCATATTTGCATATTTGGGTCTCAACACTAGCCATGGATTGGAACCTGGAAACCAACGACTCTGTGGAAGAAGAATAGAAGATGAGATGGGTTTTTTCTTAGGCAGCCCCCCCACAACCATAAGTCCACAAGGCCCAAATAGCAACTAATCCTCACATACACCCACCCCACAGTCCCCCCACCCTACCAGTAGCACTATAGCAAAATCGAAAGAGGATGGGGTTTCAAAAGAAATTGAAGGAGGAATGGCAGCCAGCGGCGCGAGGAGGTGTAGGGAACCTGGGCTGATGACACGAGGCTCAAGCTCAAGGTGACGACAGTGGTTAGGGCCTAGGAGGCAGATCTGACACATGGGGAGTAGCCGACCAATGGGGGAACCAAGGAAGCCTAAAGCTAGGTTGCCAGCGACAGCAAGCCAAGACGGGGGAGGTGGGAGGCTTGGCCGAAGGAGGAAGGACGAAGGATGGGAGCCAGATCTAGAGAGGGGAGAGAAGGGGCCGGCTAACTGGTCAAGGGCCTCGAGGTCGAGGCCTCTGCGCAGCGGACAATGGGTCAAGATCGAGCAGAGCTACAGAGTATCAGAGGAGAGGTCAAGAGGACATGAGGGGGACTGCTAGACAAGGGTGAATTGAATTTAATCATGAGGGGGACTGGGTAGTAGTTGCAAAGCAATATCTTAGTCTCTTAGTGACCGAATGAGGTGAGGTGTGGTATTTCTCATGAATTGAATTCGTTATTCTTTCTTGTTATTCTTGTTGTCTCATTGATACTTGATGTTGTAGTGCATATTTGCATAGACAATTAAAATATTAGAGAGTAAAATATAGACTATCAGTTATTTTTTGTAATTTGTGTAGTTATGTATTTTACAATTTGTTCGTAGATTTGCAATAATAGAGAAATGACCTTGGCAATTAGTGCCTCTCTTAGCCTCCTGCTTGCCCTAGACACAAAGGCAAATGCAGATGTATAGAGAGGGAAAGGGCGTAGCTAAGCACCCCGATGAGGACACAACTGCCCACCGTGGCGAGGGTGTTGCGGCGGCGGCGGCTCGTGGTGAGCCGGGGTGCTCGACGCACATTGCGAGGAGTCGGCAACTGCAAGGGCGCAGCGAGGGCTTCATGGCCTTGCGAGTAGGGCTGCACAATTAGCTAGAGGCTTGTGAACCAGCTTGGCTCATAACGAGCTCGAGCTGGCTCGGCTCGGGCTTAGGATTTTTCGAGTCGAGCCGAGCCGAATCTGGTGTCTAGCTTGTGACCAAAACGAGACAAGCTTGGGCCGCTTGTTTGGCTCATGCGAGCCAGCCCACGAAGGCCTAGTCCCCAGTCCTCAGTGGCCAGTCGGCCTAGTCGGCGACGTTTGTAGATTGCATACCTCCCGTGACCCATCCCAATCCGATCGATGTCGATCCCCATTCCCAAATCACGATCCCTAAACCCCTTTCTCCGCCCGTCCTCCTGAATCGAGATCTCGCCGACGTCTTGGCCGGCACGGCAGCATCACAGGCCCGTCAAGGCCTTCTCCACCCCATCCCATCGTCCCCCTGACCTGCCCCCAGCCGTCAAGGCAATTTCCACAAGTTGGCCAACGTCTTTCCTGCCACCAGGCCACCGCAGAGCTGTCCACCGCACGGCCTCGTGCCGTCCTCCCCGTTGTCCGGGCCAAGCACCTGGCCTACCCCTCTCCACCCCACCCCACCCCATGCTCCCCTCGTCCTCGAACCGACGCCGCGCATGGATCCGCAACGAAGCATGGAGTCTCGTGCATGAGGAAGTTAGCCGATGACAGGGCCTCTGCCTTGGCACTAGCAACCGAGCGTCTATCTGCTCGACGCCTCGTCAACTCCCAGCCGCCTCCTAACCTCGCCCAACCAGCAGCCTTGGTGAGTTCCATAGTAATGCACCAGCTACTCATGTACTAATAGACCAGCTGCAATGGGGCGGCGTTGCCTGTGTTGATATCACAATTGTAATATCCAATTAGATGGTGAGTTATTGTGCTGCACAAGGAGGTTATTAAGTTCCTCCGCCAGAAAAGAGGAAATCGTTATGGGTAGAATAGTCTCACAAGTAATATTGTAGTTTTTGTAGGTAGATTTATGTTGTTGTGAGTAGACTTGGTAAAGTCATGTCAGAAAAAGTAGACTTGATGAAGTACTGCTCTGCTTTCCTGCTTAAGAGTGACCAAATTTTCCTTTACATTAAGAAAGTATTTTGCAGGTTGCTACAATTTCTGCCAAGATTGATATTTTCAAGTGGATCAATGTTCTAACCTGATTTGATTTCCTCAAAGTGAATACATAACATATTTGTGGGATGTAGTAGATCGGCCATATAGAAGTTATGAGCTTTTGCTTGCGTTGAAGTTAAGAAAACAGGGATAATTGTCTTTGGAGTTTACAGTATTGCATGCTAGTCTGTTTGCAATGCAACATTGCAGATGCCATTGAAGTTTGACAAGTATTGCATGCTAGAAAACAGGGAAAACTGTTCCTGTATATCTTCTGTCTTTGTTTAGAAAACAGGGAATACTTATTGCATACTTATTACTGAACAAAGGGTTCTGGGGAATACTTATTGCATACTTATTACTGAACAAACGGTTCTGATTTCAACATTCTGACAAACATTTAAGATATCTTTATGCAATTGCCATTTGTAGTAAAATTTCCATTCAATTGAAAGTACTGCTGATAACATAGAATTTGATAATAATTTTCTGTTCTTTGATATTGGAGTTTGTAATGATGTGTGTGTTGTTTGGAGATTGCACTCTATACTACAAACACCATATACTGCCTGGCACATATATTTTCTTGCAGTGTCGAATGCCGTGCTGTGCTGTGTTTCCAGCCCAACTATGTTGTGCTTCTACTTTCAATATTGTCTTTCAATTAGTATACTGTGCTGCGTTTCAATGCTGCTGCTATGTTGTGTTTCAAACTTTCAATCCCGTGCTCTGTTGTGTACTTGTGTTGATGGCCCTAGTGCAGTCTGTTAATCGGTAGCTCGGCTCATGAGCCATAACAAGCCGGCTCAAGCCACGCACCGAGCCGAGCCTACTCCCTGGCTCGGTGGCTAAACGAGCCGATCGAGCCGAACTGCTCCTCCTCCGGGCAAGCTTGACACTTTGGCTCAAACTGACTCGGCTTAGCTTGTTTCCACCCCTATTTGCGGGGATGCAGGGGAGTTGGTGAGGGCACGAGCAACACAACATGGGTCAACAAGTCCTTTGAGCCTACCATCTATTTACATCTTGGCTTCGCCACTGATTGAATGGACATAATCGTGATCACCATTGTTGCCGCCCAGAAGACAACGTAGAGGTAATGAATTGAATTGAACTTATGGAGGATGGGTACGGGAACCGGAAGCTCATCATTCTACACTATGCTCAAAATGACAAAACAAAACCAAAGCACTACCGCCGCCTGACAGCTACGGGTTCATACCAGCAACTGGCATTTTGAACGTTTGGTGCAGGGTTGATCGAGTACATATGTTCTTGCACCACAATTGGGCCAGCTCGTCGTTATGAAAAAAAGAGAGGGATCAACTCAAATTTTTGGATTCACTACGCTGTCACTCATTTCAATTCAATTAAAGATCAGGCCTGCTGCACTACCACACTTCCACAATGATTCATTAGACAGTTGCATGAAGGGCATTCACAAAACTGGCGGCTTTGCAGCAAATCATTGCTTGATCTAGAATCAAGTCAAATCATTGGTGCCTATGACCACATATTGGAGTGAACAATTCCACTTTATGCTAGGGAAAAAACGTATAGTTCAGAATGGAATTCTGTCAATACTTCTGAAATCATTTCATGAAATGAATGCCTTCTGCTAAATGTTACTATGCAATGCAAGGAAAGTTTTGTCGGATTGTTTTCCCTTATCATGCAAGGGTAACAAGTGTTACGAGTTTAGGCACATATTCTAGTTGAGCAAAATAGAACAAAATAATGTAAACATCAGTTAATGTCATCCGATAAGAAGGAACCTCGATATATTTAATATGAGAATTGCCAAAGGTATTAATGTCCACATTAAGATAATGATGTATGTTTCAAATGGAGAAAGCTGGAAAATCAACATTAAGTACACAAATGCAATTATTTGAGGAAATTGCAGAAAAAAGGACACAACGAACTACATTGATAAAGTGGCTTAGTGCTGCAATAGTGCACCTAACATTACTGTCAGGTACTTGGAATAACCTAATAAGTAGAGTTACCTCCCACAAGGCGAAAATACACTCATTTCTGGGTAAAGTAGGCATATCAAACCATTAAATCATTAAACATCATAACCCACCTCAAATGATACCAACATTGGGTTACAACACATCAAAAACAAATACAAAAAATTGCATACAATAAAAACATAAAAATTTGGGGCAGAGTTGAAGAAAAAAAAATGTTGAATGTCCTAGCATCGAGACATTCATACAATTATAACCTCAAACACAAGGGCGCATAAATGATTTGGCATGACACAAGTTCTATCAAAATTTCTTGGTAAACCCAGTGACATCATACAATGCTTTGAACCATACCCGCCGAATGCCACTAATTGAAAACAACAGTCTTAAAATTAAGAAAAGGAGTTTCTAATTCCAGTCTCCTCATTGGCAAATAATCTTGGATTCACATGAAAAGGCATGGCATCATATAAAGGAGATTCACTACTGCAATAAACAAAATGAGCAACCACGGGATTGCACACTGAGCAACCTACAGCATGACGTGAATCAAATCATCATCTATAGCAACCAGGAAAGACACACTAAACCAGCCACACAAGGAATACCTGCTAAGGAGTAGTAGTAACCCAAACACTGTCCTGAGCCTTGACTGCCCTATAGCAGCACAAGGCCTAGCTCTGATGGCTTGATTCCATTGCGAATACGGTAGTTGTAGAGATAATAGTGGAGCTGCCCATCACCAGGTCCAAACTTGAGCTCCTTGAGGAACGACTCGTTTTCCATGGCATTGAGTGCGTTGAACACATCATAGTCCTTCTGCTTGGCCACAATCAGCGCATCATTCATCAGCTGCTGCAGTGGGGTCTTGGTGGAAACATTGTAGTAGGAGTATGCGGCCTTGAGTGTTGCATAGTTGGCATTGTTCAGTACTGATGATGGCAGCGTGTAAAAGCTGCAGAAATCTGTGACTTCATGCGTCTCAGGGCTCTCCACAAGGTAGCTGTCCACCACATCCTGCTGGGGCAGCAGCCAGTGCTCCACATCCAGCTCATCAAAATCCGGCGCCACCACAAACCTCGCAAGGTACGCTCTCAGCAGCCGGGTGACCGCCGCAACATCCCGCAGCTCCATCTGGCGGAACCCAGGGGTGAGCGGGGCGTCAGGCAGCTTGTAGAGCCGGACCGTGCGGCTCATGGTCATGCGGGGGCCAAGACGGGAGAACCCAACGTCGATGAGCTTCTTGGGGTTGAGGGATCTGTGCCAGTAGCGGCAGGTGGTGATAGGGGTTGGGAGGACGATCCCCGCAGTGTATGCAGCCTGCCAGATGTTCTCCTGGTGGACGCGGCGGGTGACCTCGCGGATAAGCACGGGCGCGAGGCGCTTGGATCGGAGCTTTTTGTGGACGCAGAGGAAGTTGATCTCGGCCATGCGGACGACATCGTCGCGCGCGCGGATGCGCGCGGGGACGCCGGAAATGAAGGCGACAAGCCTCTTGGACTCCTTGGCGCGGACGCCGATGTGCCAGGCGCGGAAGAATGACGGGGGGCGGAGCGCCCAGCGGAGGAAGGCGGGGGAGTAGTTGAAGCGGAACATGTTCTCGTCGTCCTCGACGTAGTTGTGGGCGAGGAGGGAGTAGAGGTCGGCGAGGAGGGCGTCGTCGTCGAGGTCGCAGGTGAGCCACTCGAAGGCGGCGGGGAGCGGGTAGGGGTCGGCGCGGACCTCGGAGAGCGGGGTGGGCGGCTCGATGGCGCCGTCGGTGAGGGACAAGTCGGCGGCGTCGCGGAACTGCCCCACCGGCTGCGTCTCCCAGAACTTGTGGCGGCGGGCGGTGGGGTTGGAGGCCAGGGTCATGTGCTCCTGCACGCGCCGCGCCAGCGCCTCGATCGAGGTCTCCTCCGGCGCTGCCGGGGCTTCCTCGCTGGTGGTGGCGCTGGCGCTGGCGGCGTCGTTGTTGTTGGGGGCGGCCATGGCGATCGGGCCGGCGGCGGGATTGGATCGGGCGTAGGGTTTGAGGGATTTGGGGGGAGAAGAGAAGACGACGAGGCGGAGGGTAGCGCGAGGGTGCGGGTCTCTGATCTTGTGGGCTCGTCGTGAGCGTAGCAAAGATACGTTTATTTACCTATTTCTTTTTAGGTTTAGTGCAGCATGCCAGCATAGTTTAGTGACACACACAATACATTTCGTTAGCAGCTACTAGTAGTAATCGAGCCTTACATATTTGGGTTTGAATTTTTCGTTTTCATACTCTCTTAGTGCTACGTTAGATGCAAACATCTGGTTTTATAATTGCTTTACAAAGGAGAAACAGCTCGATCCAAATCAGTGATCGAAACCAACAAAGTGCATCGCAGAGGACAAAAAGCTATTGGAAGAATCTGCTTTAGGTGCTTTCTTTTGACAGGCCATCGACCGTCTGCAAAGAAGGCAGCATCAGATGACAGGCTACAAGTTAAGCATCCACGAAAGGTGATTCTCTCATTCGTGAAACACACAAGAGAGAAACAGCTTATGATAAACAAGCAAACATACTTCACCTTGATGCTTCAGTTTTGATTCACTTATTCCCTCTTCTCCTTTCTCCTTTTCTCTTTTCTTTAATCACGGAAGAAACATGGCTGCAATATGATCACACTTGCTGTAGCCCACAGGCCAAGGCAAAGATGGGATGCACATTATGATTTAAAGATGGACGGTACACGAAATGTACTTCAGTTAAAATCCTAGGCAATATCCCCCAAGTACATCAGAAACTGTTTTATGTTATACAACAACAGGACCAGTATGGGCAAAATGACAAGCCAAGCCAACCTAGATGTCACTGATAGATTTGATTTCAAAACTCCCTTTGCGCAACTTGCAATACTGTTAGTACCTCTCCCCTTGAACCTGAAGCATTACCAGAAGTTAGATGATGGAAAGGTGCTGGTGGATCGACATGATACACATCGTTCATAGATCTCCGTTGCAATACTAAGGAGAGACTCGGTCTACTCGGCCATCTTGAGGATCCTTTCGGCCTCAATCATGGCCTCATTTGCAAGGTTTGCTTTGGCCTGCACATCAGCTACTTTCATAGCTGCAGCTGCAGCTGCATCTAGTGCGGGGGACACAGTGGCAAGCAGTCCAAGATTCTGTGACGCCTTCAATGGCTTGGCTGTATCCTTCTGCTTTGGAGTTGGAGTTTTTATTGGAGCTGAAGCTTTTGTTGCATAAGAATCTGTGATCCTGTAGGCCTTGTCGATCTGTTTATGTCAAGATAGAAAGAGTCAAAGAATGTAAATAGATCACCGCTAGTTAGTTGCATCTAAAGCCCTTTGCCATCTTCTAAACATACAAAGAAGCTCCAAAGATTAAAGGGGATTCCAGAATGTTACATGTGTGCGAAACAAAAAAGGAATAGTTTTGATCCAAACTCCAAAGTATTCCTATAAGAAAAATCGAGCATTCTGAATTTTGGATCGGAATTCCTTTTGAAGGGAAAAACTAAAAATATAGAATAAATAATTTAAAACTTGAATTCTATTTTGACAAGCAATCTAAAGAATTGAGATGAGTGCCAATTTTGACAAGCAATCTAAAGGATCTGAATTCTGGGTTTGATTAACCAACTGCAAAATGTCAAATATTAAATTGCAATTTATTCAAATCAAAACATCTGCTGCAAAGCTAGCTCCATGAGGCTTCCTTATTCTCCTTATATTCCCACAAATATTCTCCCAAGCTGAAATGCAGACCCTAAACGCGTTAGAACCTAGCTGTTGATTAAGCAAGGAAGCCAGAGGGAACACTAAGGCATCATTTGGATTGGTTCGGAATGGGTGAGATTCCAGCCCAATTCATGCAGAAAACAAGCCACACTCAGATGGAAACAAACAAACTACTATAGTCTAATTTAAGAAAAAGAAAACTGATGAGAACAAGCTACAATTACATTTTTTTGTGCCTATAAGCCACCGTAACTTTGCACCAAGCAATCGCTTAAAATTTGGTTGCACCTCATGCCTTTGCTGCATATATGGTACAAAGAAAGCATCAGCAATTTATCATCAATCTAGCAATGTAATTATTTGTATCAATCTCTTATGAGGGAAATCTAAATACTGCAACGTACAAAACAAGACATCCAAAATTTCAGTGTGATTGGCCGTTGGCATCCATCACACTGAACCCTAACAAACACTTCAAACCCCCACTATATGGTACATTAGTAAAAAAGAAGTTACCAAATCCATAGTAAAAAAAATACTGTACTAATCAAGGCACTTTAGAGCTTCCTTATGTCAAGGAAGCTTAAATAAAGAAAACATCATGTGTATGCCATCAATTAGATGGATCATGGGACTTGGGCTCACACTTTACACCATATTGAAGGTCAGGTGACGATAACATTATCCA